>CM076254.1:170000-1480000 GCA_038380765.1 Odontothrips loti
CCATGTCAATTTCTCTCGTATTTCTTATAAATGAGGTTTAGATACGAAAATAAACCTTAACAACGCATGGCCGAGCCCAGCACAGCGAAAGGCGTTAGGCCGGCAGTATAGTCGACTGGTGACGGCCAGGCCAGCGAGCTCCCTAAGGTGTCATGTCAGAATCCACGTCCACGCCGCGCCGCCGTCGTAAAATTAGCCAGCGGCGGCGCGCCGTCGTTTTTTCGCCGGCGGTGCGGCGTAGTCGGCGCGGCGCTCATATCTTCTTTGAACACGCCTAGCGACCTTCCCTCCAAAACGTTCAGATAACTCTTTTTATACCGAGTCATGCTGAATTTCCGGAAATTTCTACTAACAAAGTCACAGGTCGAAAAAGTTGGGGTCGGGCTGGTTCCGAGGTGTCTCGCAGACACACGCGTGACACAGTGCATCAGATCAAACGGTGAGTGGTAAAGTCGTAACCACACGGTAAGTCCGCGGTAACCCCGTGGTAACAGCGTACTAAGTCCGTCGTAAAACCGTGGTAAGAGCGTGGTGACGCGGCGATCGCCCCTCCGCCTCGGCCCCACCGGACCTCCTCACAGCTCCTGCAGCCTGTGTGGTACACCAGCCCGCAAAGCACTTGAGTGCGATAGCGGCCAAACGCCCAAGATAAGGGTTTTCCAAATTGCGGCATTTTTGAAAAATTGAAAACTTGTGAAATTGGCGTCTTGTCTACCTCAAATTCCCTGAAATTAAAGCGCAAAATTCCAGGTCGGTTGGCCGCTCTCGCACTCAAGTGCAAAGGCTGGTGTACCCTACAGGCTGCAGGCGCTATAAGAGGAGCTACAGACGTCACACGTCAAGCCGAGGGGCGATCGCCGCGTCACCACGCTCTTACCACGGTTTTACGACGGACTTACCACGCTGTTGCCACGGGGTTACCGCGGAATTACCGTGCGGTTACGACGACTTTACTACGCACCGTTTGATCTGGGTATGGCCCTCCTTCCCCTCCCCTGCCCCCAACACACACACACAAAGTGCAGGTCGCGTTTGTCGCGCTCGGGGGTTCATGCAACCATACAGAACAGTTCTTAGAGAACATTGCTTTCGTTTCAACAGCGAAATGTTGTTCATTTCATCGGGAGCGATTGGTTCTCAACTGGAAGGAACATGGCACTTGTTATCCGGAAGCGGTAGTTGTGTAACGGTTTCTGGACACGGCGCCGGGGAGGTAGGCAGACCTGCATTCTCGCCGAGCACGGAGGGCGGCCGGGCGGCCTGCCGTCCCGGGCGCTCCCATCGGGCGGGCCGGTGCGGAGGGCGCATCCCGCTGGGGCGCGAACTGTATCACGTGTTACATCGTTTTTGTGTTTGGGGGCGGGTCGTGGGTTTCGGAAAAAGGGGGGAGGGCTAAAAATTGCGTCGGGTCGTCGGGAAAGGTTTATCGGGGTTTCTCTTAATCGAGCGGTTCCGGGATAACCGAAGCGTGCCGATTAGCTGTCGGCGCGTTTCCGAGGCGGTCCGCGGAAGCTGCATTATATCGAGCCGGGTATCGGTAGCAGGGTAGCGGGTCTTTCCTTCGTTGGGCGGGCCCGCTGTTTGAAGGGTGGCGCCTCTAGCGCCAGCCTTTGGCGATTCACGGTAGGCAGCAGCGGTCCTTGATGACGTGCATTCCCCTCCCCTCGCCCCTCGTGTTGCTCGGGCCAGGGTAAACAGGGAGCCGTCCTCACTCCTACCTGACAGCTGGCCGAGAACACAGGGAGCGCGTCAACCACAAACCCGCGTGTTGGCGAGTCGACGAGGCGGCGCGTCCACGCTCGTTAGTAGTATCGTTGGTAACTTTTGGTAACCCGTTCATGATGCTCTGCTGTTGAGACGAGACCTGTATATCCATCCGCACGTAGATTTGCGACAATGAAGGAGTAGAGAGCTAGCCGTCGGCCCGGCCATGCCGGGGTCGCCGCGTCACGAACAGCAGGCAGCATAAAACATCTATAGCGCCGCACCTCCTCCTCAAGGTTTTGGGTTTCCTTTTGTGAAATTGTAAGTTAGTAAGCTCCCGTTGCCAAAATGTTACTCATCGAGACGAAAGGTGATTTATTCGCGTCGAAAGATAATATGGCCCATTGTGTATCGGCTGATTTCCGCATGTCCGCGGGGATAGCTGTACAATTCCGGGACCGATATGGTCATCAGGCCGCGCTCCGTTCGGAAAGGTGGATGGTTGGTTCTGTAGCTCGAAAACGAGTGCACCAACAGTATGTCTTTTATATGGTGACTAAACCACTGTACTATTTAAAACCCACCTATGCGTCCTTGCACCGAACGTTGATCCAACTGGCGCGGTGGGTAGAACTACTGAACTTCCGTACCTTGTCAATTCCACCGATTAGTTGTGTTCGCGATAAATTAGATTGGGAAATAGTCAGGGGTATGATCCGGCAAGTGTTCGACGGCTTAGATGTTATTATTACAGTGTACTCTTAATTAGTCTTGTGACTTGAGCGGGTATATTGTTTGTATTCGTTTTCAAGGCTAGAAATAGTGTCACTTTGAATTGTCTTTATGTGAATACTTTGATTTTTGGGGAATAAATTTGACCTAAGCCGTCCTAACTAGAAAAAATAAAAGAAGGAGGGGGGGCTAATCATAGGATTTTGTACCTTTTGTATTTTGATGTAACTCCAGTCCGAATTTTGTGCCTTTTGTATTTTAATTCCATATGTACCTTACTTTGTGTAGAAATGTTAAAATTGTATTAGTGTTATATGTCCACTCGCCAAGTGCCGCCAGTATCGAAAAATAAAATGTAGTTGAATCGAAATAGCTGTGTAGTATGTGTGGCGCCCTTAAAACTCCTACAGTCCTATAAATTTCACATGCACACCCGCGACCACTCTACCTATTTCTTGGCTAGTCCGGAGATCGCGTCGAAATACATTGAGAAACAGATACATTCGCACCGGCACAGCGGGCGAATTACAGTTGATGCAACTGTGATCTTCATCCCTGGCCGTGTACTCACCTGCACCGGAAAGGGGGCGTTCTTTAACTACGTAAGGGCATTGAGGGGGGGGGGGGGATCTTACGTGCGTGTATTCGTTCCACAACAAGGTTAGGTCACGAACCTTACGTAGGGGGAGGGTGGGGTTCAAAATTCCGGAAATTTCCCTTTTGTAATTATTTAACGCTCCCAAACCCACTCACACGAATACCTATCTTCACCACGGCAAAAGAAAACCCCTTGTCCGAAGGATCAGGCATGTTGAAGTACCATAAAGATCCTTCTACAAGAAGAGTATCCTTTTACCGTGACGCTTCTTGCGCACCACTCTATTGCCTAGTGTCACACGAACCCTCCAACTGCGCTTGGACCGTGTCTGCGACATTAAGTCCATACCTCGGGCTCACCTCCACAGGGTACTCACAACACCACATCCTCCGCACACTCCCCCAGAATAAGCTATCCGCCTCCGACGCGACTGAAGCTGACACGTCCCACGTGGCAGCAACCGGAGCACCCTACGGGACACAAACGGAAGTACTCAGCGGGGCAAAAACGGAGGTGCCCAACACTGCCAAAACGGCCGACGCTTCCTGCAACGGTCTTGCTGTACTTCCGTTTGTGAAAGGCATCACCTCGATAGGCTACTCCGGAAGCATGACATTGTCGTTCGCCACCGTACCATACACACGGTCGCCCACGACATTCCTCGTCTCAACGACACTGTACCCCTGGAAACACCCGGCTTGTACGGGCTCCCCTGCGGGGGCTTCCATCGTGCCCAAGCTTTGGTTGACACCGTCGGAGCAGTATACACCAGTATTTACCGCGCGGAATTGAGGCACAACATACGTGGACAAGATGACAGCAGTTTGTTGACATAGCTGAGTCTCAACGTTTGAGTTGACGACCAAAGTCGGGCATGGACGTTGTGTGGATGTGACCCTGCAGCCAACCAGCTGATGAGTACAGTACTGGAAGGCAAGGGGTACAGCCGAGGTATGGAGTATCGCGGTAGAGCTCGAGTGGCCGGGTGTTAGGGCCGGTAAACTGCTGACACTGATGTTGACGACAGTCCACCGCGCGGCCCTGGTGGGGGCCGGCGGGGTGCAGTGTGACGTTGCGTGGTGGGGCGTTGCTGGGCGCGTCGCGGCGTGCACACAGGGAAGGCCACGCAACAGCCATATGGAAGGGCCGAAATGTCTCATGAGACGAAGAGACACCCTCTGCAGCACCCCCGGCACCAGCAGGGCAAGCTGAGCGGACATCCAACCAAACACACTGACACTCTGCACACTGGCGTGCCTCATGGCCAAAATAAGAGAAAAGTTGCATTCTAACCTGAAAATTGGGCAATGCTAAATGGCAGCTGAACTTTGCACCTCTAAAAAGAAAAATATTTATGACACATTTAGGAAACAGCTAGCTGGTGTTAACACTCATAGGAGACGCTTGTCATCACTGCACGCACCTTCTCCAAAACGTGATATGAAGGGATTCATTTTGAATTGAAACAGGGGAGAGCAATATTGAGAGGCTTCACCCGGGTTACACCGTGGTTCTTGGATACCATTTATAACCCGACAGTTACACGGACTACAAGGGCCTGCCTCTGATGTAGCGTGCAGGAGGAAGAACTGGGAAGCTGGGTGTTGTACAAGCTTTATGTTAAAATGAAAGAGAGGGCAGCTGGAAATAAAGGCTAAACAAACAATATAACTTTTAGTGTATATAATTCTCATTATTGGTAAGTGACAAGATGGCCTTAATTATACACAATACTAGAACAACAAAACTTGGCACCAAAACCAACGTGTGGCACGGACCCACTAAATTAGAACTATTGCATACAAACGCAAGTTTATATGGTAGTAAAAATACATTCCCATGTCTAAAAATAACCGTAAGACTTATGGAATCCGCTTGAATCTTCAGGGATCCAGTTACATCTTAATCGATGATTGTGTTTGATTGTCTGAAAATGTGTACACTGATTGTCTCGAGTTGTGGACCCCTCGACGCTTGTAAGATGCACTTCTGCTGCTTTTACTGGTCGCACGCTGCACCGATCGCTTCACCGCACGATCTCAACTTTGGGGTGATTCCCAGAATACAGGTTACTTTGGACCAATTTGTTTTTTAAAATAAAAGCTGTCTTCTGTCATGAAACACCTTTTTGGTCGATTCCAGACGCTCTATTCGCCTAAGCACACTCAAATGCCACTTCCCCACTAATATGACCAGAAAAGCAACGGAGTTCACAATTTTTGATTTTTCGCTGTTGCCTGTAAACGCGATGAGATTGGGTGATACTTTCTCTTGGCGACGGTCGGGCATAGTAAGACAAATTTTGCGCCAGCAGCGACTCTTTTTGGAATCACTGCCAACAGTGCAGGTGCGACACGGTGTTCACAAGCAATTTTCGTACTCTTCACTTTGCAACTAATAATGGTATTGTGTGACCCTATGGTGCATATTCTAAATAATGTTCGCATTGCCAACATTTACGGACTCATGGTTCGTAAAAATAGGCTCAACTCGCATTTTCCATATACAGTCATTCCCTTGAAATAAGGTGCGATAGTGAACTCCGCAGATAATCACAAAAAGTAAGTAGTGATAGTGATACCGATTCACGTCCCACGTGGCAGCAACCGGAGCACCCTACGGGAAACAAACGGAAGTACTCGGCGGGGCAAAAACGGAGGTGCCCGACACTGCCAAAACGGCCGACGCTTCCTGCAACGGTCTTGCTGTACTTCCGTTTGTGAAAGGCATCACCTCGATAGGCTACTCCGGAAGCATGACATTGTCGTTCGCCACCGTACCATACACACGGTCGCCCACGACATTCCTCGTCTCAACGACACTGTACCCCTGGAAACACCCGGCTTGTACGGGCTCCCCTGCGGGGGCTTCCATCGTGCCCAAGCTTTGGTTGACACCGTCGGAGCAGTATACACCAGTATTTACCGCGCGGAATTGAGGCACAACATACGTGGACAAGATGACAGCAGTTTGTTGACATAGCTGAGTCTCAACGTTTGAGTTGACGACCAAAGTCGGGCATGGACGTTGTGTGGATGTGACCCTGCAGCCAACCAGCTGATGAGTACAGTACTGGAAGGCAAGGGGTACAGCCGAGGTATGGAGTATCGCGGTAGAGCTCGAGTGGCCGGGTGTTAGGGCCGGTAAACTGCTGACACTGATGTTGACGACAGTCCACCGCGCGGCCCTGGTGGGGGCCGGCGGGGTGCAGTGTGACGTTGCGTGGTGGGGCGTTGCTGGGCGCGTCGCGGCGTGCACACAGGGAAGGCCACGCAACAGCCATATGGAAGGGCCGAAATGTCTCATGAGACGAAGAGACACCCTCTGCAGCACCCCCGGCACCAGCAGGGCAAGCTGAGCGGACATCCAACCAAACACACTGACACTCTGCACACTGGCGTGCCTCATGGCCAAAATAAGAGAAAAGTTGCATTCTAACCTGAAAATTGGGCAATGCTAAATGGCAGCTGAACTTTGCACCTCTAAAAAGAAAAATATTTATGACACATTTAGGAAACAGCTAGCTGGTGTTAACACTCATAGGAGACGCTTGTCATCACTGCACGCACCTTCTCCAAAACGTGATATGAAGGGATTCATTTTGAATTGAAACAGGGGAGAGCAATATTGAGAGGCTTCACCCGGGTTACACCGTGGTTCTTGGATACCATTTATAACCCGACAGTTACACGGACTACAAGGGCCTGCCTCTGATGTAGCGTGCAGGAGGAAGAACTGGGAAGCTGGGTGTTGTACAAGCTTTATGTTAAAATGAAAGAGAGGGCAGCTGGAAATAAAGGCTAAACAAACAATATAACTTTTAGTGTATATAATTCTCATTATTGGTAAGTGACAAGATGGCCTTAATTATACACAATACTAGAACAACAAAACTTGGCACCAAAACCAACGTGTGGCACGGACCCACTAAATTAGAACTATTGCATACAAACGCAAGTTTATATGGTAGTAAAAATACATTCCCATGTCTAAAAATAACCGTAAGACTTATGGAATCCGCTTGAATCTTCAGGGATCCAGTTACATCTTAATCGATGATTGTGTTTGATTGTCTGAAAATGTGTACACTGATTGTCTCGAGTTGTGGACCCCTCGACGCTTGTAAGATGCACTTCTGCTGCTTTTACTGGTCGCACGCTGCACCGATCGCTTCACCGCACGATCTCAACTTTGGGGTGATTCCCAGAATACAGGTTACTTTGGACCAATTTGTTTTTTAAAATAAAAGCTGTCTTCTGTCATGAAACACCTTTTTGGTCGATTCCAGACGCTCTATTCGCCTAAGCACACTCAAATGCCACTTCCCCACTAATATGACCAGAAAAGCAACGGAGTTCACAATTTTTGATTTTTCGCTGTTGCCTGTAAACGCGATGAGATTGGGTGATACTTTCTCTTGGCGACGGTCGGGCATAGTAAGACAAATTTTGCGCCAGCAGCGACTCTTTTTGGAATCACTGCCAACAGTGCAGGTGCGACACGGTGTTCACAAGCAATTTTCGTACTCTTCACTTTGCAACTAATAATGGTATTGTGTGACCCTATGGTGCATATTCTAAATAATGTTCGCATTGCCAACATTTACGGACTCATGGTTCGTAAAAATAGGCTCAACTCGCATTTTCCATATACAGTCATTCCCTTGAAATAAGGTGCGATAGTGAACTCCGCAGATAATCACAAAAAGTAAGTAGTGATAGTGATACCGATTTTGCGCGCGTGCAACACGACTGTGGTAAAATCCGAATAGGTCTACGGGTGTGCCAAAACGTTCTTTTACAACCTATAGACCTATAGAAATACGTGATAGCTCTTATACTAACAGTATTTTCTGGAACTCATCTGTAATCTCTTGTAGAATAAAAATGATCTAGCATTGTAAACAACGTTTTTTCGCCACTTTGTCATGATGATTCGACGCTCATTTAGTATAATCTCGAGTAATTCTTACATAACAAATGATAATGGGTGGTTTTACGGCTTAAAAAGCAAAATTTCCGAAAGTTTCCAAAATTTCGGAAACGGAGTGCCGCGCGTTTTATTTTATGACGGGGTGTACTTTGAGTTCTTATCCTTTTCTGCAGACATTTGCAACCCATAGTCCGCCACTACTCGCAGTACCAGCACAACGGCCTTCTCTTTCACCGCCAGGCGTACCTTGCTGCTCCACTTCGCCGGCGTCCCCTCCTCCCTCGAGGTCCTCTCCCTCCTGGTGCTGCTGCGGGTGCAGCTGGCCGGCGCACAGCAGGCGGCACAGCAGGATCCTGGCCAGCTCGTCCTCCTGCAGGCGAACGTAGCCGCGCCACGCCACGCCCTGCGCGCCGCCCTCCGGGGCCTCCGGGCCGCGGCGCACCGCCAGGCTGCACGTGGCCGCCGGGTCAGCCAGGATGGCCAGCAGCTGGCCGGCGGACTCGGACAGGGCTGCGGGCAGAACCATTGCTGTCATGATGGAGGCCGGCACGGCACCTGGCGCCCGCTGTGCACAACTCACGTGCAGCGTCCTCCTCGGCGGCCTTGTTGGCCTGCTCCCAGACGGCGGCTTCCGCCTCCAGCGCGGCCTCCAGGCGCTCCCGCACCTCATCCAGGCCCTCTTCCTGGCGCTGCAGTCGGGCCGCGCAGTCCTCCAGCAGCGGCTGCAGCGCGCGCGCGCCTCCCTGCAGCACGGCCCGCACCCGCCCCAGCGACGCCGCACCACGCCGCAGGGACTCCAGCCGCGGCTCCGCCTGCTCGGCGCGGGCCTTCCGCAGGCTGCACACCTGGTGCTCGTCCAGGCACAGCTGCGCCGCCTCCTGCCGGCACTGGCGGCACCAGACACGGCGGGCCCCACCCGCGGGCCTGGGACAGCAACAGTGTTGTCGGTGAACAGTTACTGTTGTCAGAGCGACATAATGCGGGCACTCTCAATGTCACCACTGTAACGATTTTACCCAATTTTAGTACGCAACATACAAAGGTGTTTGGGTGTATGTGCTACCTGGACGTGCGTATTACAAACATTTTTGTTTGCATTACACCCGTTTCGAGTAGGTATTACGTACATCTAAAGTAGGTATAACATAAAATTTCGATGATAAATTTAAAATAACTTGATTTATTGTAAAGACACGTAAGTGTTTGTATTGCATTACAATATAAAATCAAGCTGAAATCCTAAGAGAGCGAATTTAACGTGTGATTAACACTAGAAGGGCCGGCTTTTTGGCAACCCTAGAAGGGCCGCAGGGGTCATTTTGACCCCTATATGTTTTGCCGTGTTAAAAGCCGGGTTTTGATGTATTTGTGTCTTTAATTGATGAATAATGGTAAAAAATCAATCAAATATGATGTTTAGACAGTTGGGTTAGGTTAAGCGGTGCACGAGAGCGTAAGATAGGCAACCCGCAATGCGTTAAATCCGATCTGCCGCCAGATCGACGACTTTTCATGTGGTGCTGCTTTCTCGCCATCCAGAGGCCTGGTCAAATATATAACAAATAATATTTCTAGCTGAGGACCGCTCCAAGTCACCCTGGTTTCAATTTTACCAGGCCAAACTCCCGAGGAACTCCTATGTATGTGGCTAATTTATCGCCATCCAGAGACGTATCATGATCTAGTAAAATAGATAACGGGCTAGATTCTCGTAGTTCTAGCTGCGGAGAACTCGAATCCACGCTGGTTCTAATTTTACCAGGCCAAACTCCCGAGAAACACGGCTCCGAAAACCATCTTCCGAAAGCCAAAACGACCATCTTATGTCTGTGGCGACTTTACCGGCTTCCACAGACGTATCATGGCCTGGTAAAATAGATAACGGGCTAGAATCCGGTGAGGATAAATCGAATCTACCCTGGTTTTAATTTTACTAGGCCAGACTGCTTCGAAACGTCTGAGTCGTGACGGCTGAGATATTCAGTCGACACCCCGTTATGTCTGAGTCATGGCGAAAAACCGTAAAGTGAAGTCAAAATAAGGCGCTGCCATCTCATGATATGTCGTTGCCGAGGTCCAAATTAGTCTATAAATCCCTAGCTGAAAGATAGGATTGAAGAACACTTTTTCTGGCCAAGATTTCGATTTTTTGATCGGGCCGTGGGCCGTATGTTGATATTTGGCCTGGTAAAATAATTTTCCAGTCAACCTTCACCGGAGCCCATTCGCCAAGGTCTAGTTTAGCAATGTGTCAAGAAGTGTTTTGCCGGCCATTGCCTACTTTCAGGGGAATGCAATGAGGTTTGCCTAGTAATAGAAGGCTATTGCGGCAAGAAGATAGTCCCAAACATAAGTACCAACGCTTGTAAAGTCAACTGTGACATAAGCAACGTTCTGGCGCCTATGTGTGTCATAAACAGTGCAAAAAGGCCGCAGGGGTCATTTTGACCCCTGCGGCCCTTCTAGGTAAAATGACGGCTAGCGTCCACAAAAATTGACGAAAATAGATAAAATTTTGTGTGATGGTGCTTTCCATGGTTTTAGGAAATGTCAAAAAAATTAAGATGCGTAGCAAAAGTCTGAAATATAAAAAATACACGAGTAAACACGCTAAGGGTCATGTTGACCCCCCTCGGCCCTTCTAGTGATAACATTTCATTTTAAGCACAATAATATAGACATACTTTTTGTTCTGAACATCATTTATAGGAGGTCGGACTGTCGTGGGAAGGTTCTGGGTTCAAGACAACCCGAGGATCAACCGAAAAGAAAAAAACAACAACCAGATTTACGATTTGTAGTGACATACTGCCATGAACGACGAAAGAAAATGTAAGGAAATTTATACTATGTTTTGAACCTATTTCCTAATTTCAAACCATGGTCATAACATTTTAGACTGGTCGGTCTCAATTAGATTATTGTGATAAATAAGTTAAAAAAATAGTATAAATTTCCATACAATTTGTATAAAGACTTCAGACAAGTATTACTGACTTATCAGTCTAGTTTTTTAACAGTGAAGGCTTTCACTTGGGAAACACAACGAATGTGTGTGAAAAGGCGAAGCGATTCAAAAAGTTATCTAAGTACCAAGGAAGTGCCTAAAACCGCAAACGTTACAATTGATCTAACGATATATCGGCGATTGATAAAGGCCCAATCAAAAATTTGTCAAAACGCAGAGATGCATCATTAGCTTTCAAAAGTGAATTAACTACTATTTTCAATCAGTGCGCGAGGGGAACTAAGGGTCGAAGTGAGAAAGAGTGTCAAGAAAGTATCTTACTTGTGTGAAATCTGCAGAGCTATGAAGTTGTCAGGCAGGTTGGTGGCTGGTCCCTGGAATACCTGCAATACGATCCCACGAATACGATATTAGACACTACTTTTAGGCACTGATTTTGCTCTCCACCTCTCCTATCCGAACGAACCTTCCTGCAGGTGGCGCACGAGTTGCCTCCCTGACGCTCCAGGCACCGCAAGCAGAACGTGTGACCGCAAGGCAGAAATTTCGGGCGGCGCTGCTCAGAGTTCATAGGCTCCATGCAAATAGCACACTCCATCTGGAAGTGCAGAGAAACACGGCTAGGATAGCAACAGAGGGTGGAAAGGGCGTAGGCCAGTCGTGTGCGCGCGGCAACGGCATGCATTCCGCAATCATAGTCACGTTTCGGACAACCGCGGAGCGCAAATGTCACACTCACACCTGCCAACCTGCCATAGGCCTGATCAGTGATCAATGCGAAGTTCATCGCTCCTTCGAATGGCGCATCTAGACTTCCGATTTCAAGTCCGCGAGAGATACAGTGATTTTTCTGACGCCGAAGCACGGATCTCGGATCTCGTTTGATATACCAGGATTGTAGTGCATTTTAGGTGGTAATCCACCCGTAGCGGGTCCGGAAATATAGTCGATCCGGGAAAAGCTGAGTTCTGGCGAGAGATTTTTTTCTGGCCAACTTCAAACTCGTTCCGGAAATCCCCAATTTCAGTTTTCAGCTTGTGAGCAAGCATTTTTTCCCTACCTAGGCTAAAATAACCATGGGTGACGGCATGGTCAAGTGAGCGGCATGGTCGCCCATGGCCACGAGGCCATGGCCGATAGTTCTCCATGGTAAATAGGTGGCATGGTTTTATCGACATGGCCGCGTCCATGGTTTTGGAAAGGCCATGGACACGGTGCGTCCATGGTTTTGGAAAGGCCATGGACACTGTGGGTTCATGGTTATAAGAGGCCATGGACGCCTCAGGTCCATGGTTAAGAATGGCCATGGATACTGGTTCCATGGTTAGAAGAGGCCATGGACGCTTCACGTCCATGGACACTGGGTCCATGGTTAGAAGAGGCCATGGTCTCTGTTCTGTGGGTCCATGGCTAAATGGAGAAGGTGAAACTTAAAAATTCAAATAAGACAGGTTGTACAGCATCAGATTTATAGTAGACAATTTGTCAACTAATGAAGCTTAACATGTATAAAAACTATATAAAAGTAAGATACACAGTAATAAAAATAAGTCACTTTGCAGACTATACTAAATAAAACAATATTTAGAAAGAAACATCACTCTGCTGACTAGTAGATTAAAAGATCTCCATATGAAACATCAAGCATTGTCCTTGACAAACTTGTTTGAACGATGGGTCTCGCGCTTCATTTTTTTCTGAAAATAAAATTTAATTTGTTAGTTTGTTATTAGTATCATGGTTTGTAAGTATTCCAAACCCAACAATAATGCAACTTACAGCACAGTTTTGAAACTTCGTCCTGAGACACTGTTTGCCGAGTTTGGAGACATTCTCATTGAGTGCTGCCTCAACGGTCATCCCTTGTTGTAGGAGCCTTGCTCGGTAATATCCTTAAATATTTATGAAATGAAATTAACAAATTGAAACGAAGATACTAAAAAGACTATGTCAATTAAGACTCTGATGGTTACCTAAAATTGTCTCAACTACAGCAGGTGGAGCAGGCTCTTTAGCCTCCTCCCCACACTGAGTATTCGGACCTTTGGTCCCTGAAAGGCTGAAGTTGGCGCATCGCTGCCAGCCCCATATCGCCTCAGCGAGATCCTGTGTCTGAATAGACAGATTCCTTTCAGGAACTAATGACTCTTCCCACATTTTCTTGGAAATCCAAACTTTGTTCCCCAAATGAACCTGTGAAGTCAGATTGATTAAATTACATGAGTAATAAAAATTAATGATTTAAAGCTGTTATTCAAGTAAAAACTTTCAATTACCTTTTTGCCACTGTCATCAACTACCAGTGCCTTTTCCCCTTTTAAAGCAACGATTATAGTTTCTGCAATTTGTTTGCTGTTTTGTTCTCCAGACTCTGACAGAACAATAATCGATTACTTAATTGAAGGATAGCAAAAAAAGACATAAAGAGTGTCACAGAAACTTACTCAGACTAAGCTTAATTTTCTTTGGAGATTTCTTTGGAGATTTCTTTGTAGTTTTCCTTGGAGATTTCCTTGGAGATTTCCTTGGAGTTTTCCTTGGAGTTTTCCTTGGAGTTTTCCTTGGAGTTTTCCTTGGAGTTTCCTGTGGAGTTTCCTTTGGAGTTTTCTTCGGAGTTTCCTTTGGAGTTTCTGTCCTATCTACCTTCTTGGGAGTAGGACATTCATGGGAATCACGGTTCTGATCCGTAGAGAGCCTCCTCAATTTGGCAACAGGTTCCTGCTCATCGAATTCCAACTGCCGTTTCACCGGAAGGCAATTGCAATTAATTAAATACTAAAAAATAAGTGCAGAGCTTGTGATACAAAGGAAGGAGTTCAATGAACACACCTGAAAATGGGGAGGGCAGAGTCTTCTCCACCCAATCGGTTGTGCGAGCTGGTAAAGAGAGAAAGGTTAATTTATTTTCTTTACAAAAGAGGACTTCAAATGCAAAATAGAAAAATGTGTTTTGAAAAGCATTTAAAAAAACTAACAGTGTGAGGAAGTAGCCTTCAACTGTTTGAAATGCCCTGGGGAAGTTCCAAGAAAAACTGTGTGGAAAAAGGGAGACAAACTTACAAATAAGAATTTTTTTATAGCCTTTGAGCAAAAATGGAGTATACACATTACCTTCTGGTTCAAACAGAAGTTCTGCCCCTGAGGCAACACCAGACCACCATTTTCTGACATTCTCTATAAAGAGATTTGCGGTAGTTAGCTCTGTTTGAAGAACTCTATTTCTCTTCATTTCTGTGGAGAGCTTGTCCCGCAGGTCGGTAATTTCATCAGTAAGCTTTGAACGTGCTTTGGTGGCGGAGCTAACATAGCTTTCAGCATCTGTTGTGTCATCATCATTGAAGTACTTCTTGTCTGCAAAAAACACAAAATACATTAAGAAATAAAGCACACTTATCAACAACATACTTTCAAACTTTACAATGAGTAAGCTCATTGTTAAAATGATGGAGTGAAATTTACATTTTGATTTTCGAGGAACAGACACATCATGACATTCTGAACCACGCTGCTTGAGATTATCAACACAGGGGGCTGGCTTCACATTGACATTGGGGGCTTCTTTCACATTGGGAGCTTTAATCACATTGGGAACTTCTGCCACAATGGATGTGCCTTGTTCTTCAACTGCAATGGTAGGTTCTTCAGCATCGGTACCTTCATTTTCAATGAGAGGTACTTCTACATTTCCTCCAGCATCAACTCTTTCAGCAGTCTCCATTTCACTACTATCCGGTTCTGCACTTTCATCACCTGTAAAACGGAACAAAACTATTGAACAAAGATTCCCATTATCATATTCCCACTATGTAGAACCAGCAAGTCATTGTAGATTACCCTTTAACAACCATGCCGCCTTTATGTACTTGTAAAATACGCTTCATTCTCTCTTCCTTGACTCTGGCTTCCTTTGCTTTTGCAACTTGTTTCTGCGCCTGTCAAAATCAACATAACATATTGGTCACGCACAGAACAAATTTAGCATCACTAGGGTAAATCCACTCTGAATTTTCAGAATTTCCTTAGAGTTGCAGAGTTAGCTTACTGAGTTGGAGAGTTTCTTTTAGAGTTGCAGAGTTTCCGTCAGAGTTGCAGAGTTTCTTTTAGAGTTGCAGACTTCCTTTCAGAGTTCCAGAGTGACTTCCAGAGATCCAGAGTCTGTGATAGAGTTCCAGAATCCCTCCCAGAGCTGAGCCTCAGTTTCAGAGTGAGGTAAAGAACGACAAGGCTGTAAATCGTCAAGTTTTTCGAATTTTTGTCTGAAATTTGATATGTAGCATTAACGAAGAAATTTACTAGGGCCATTTTATTTTCATGAATTTTGGGAAACTTTTTTGTGCTATTTCAAGAACCGTGGGTGGTAGCAAAAAAATGACGGCGGATTTGGCTCCAACATAGTTTCAAAACCCCTAGGGAGTCATCGTGACGTCGCTACAACAAGTCGAAATGGGCATACTTTAACATTCAACCACAACCACACTCTGAGAGTTCCTCCGACGTACTGACAACTCTGAAACTCTCCTGATGACTCTGAAATTTTAACTCTGAGGTGCGCGAATTTCTTGAGTCTCTTGGTCAGAGTTGTAAAAGACTTTCAGAGTGGAAGGACTCTGAAAAATTTCAGAGTGTATTTACCCTAGTGATGTGACATGAGATATCGTACTCACTCGAGAACTAACTGCCTTCATTACAGATTTGGTAGACCTCTTAACATGTGAAATGCTATCCTCTGCATAGCCTTGAGGCAGTCTCACCTTCCCTGCCTTAGCCTGCTGGACCAGTGCTTCTTTGGATGCTGTGAAATAGAATAAATGAGCATTACTTGGACAACAAAATCACTTCAACTTTCAAAATCTCGACCATGATTGGAGTGCAGATATGGCAAGAAAGTTTGAGTAGACATGCCAAACAAACTAATTTCTATGCATAGAGAGCTGAAGCCCACACACTGGCTTTAACACTCCTAACCAAACGCGAGCCAGGCGAAGCCACAGTAAAATTCTAACCTAATACATCATAATAAACCATTGAAAAGTTCAAATGAAATGTGAGGCGATTTAGTTACAATCCCGAGAAATTGAACATAGCTCTGTAGCAAAGCCCGAACGGAGCTCGAATCACTTCTAACCTTACCGTGAAATTTGTCAAACCACACTAAATTTCTAATAGACCATGACAAATAGATTGAGAATCAACCACCCGAGACGAGCAAGACCCAGTGCTGAAATATCTTACCAGCTAAAAGCAAGATTTTTGCTTCGAAAGTCTCCTGCTTGGCGGTTGGAGACGATGACGCCTCAGAACATTCCATTTCACTGAGTAAGTTTTGCTTGCTTGGAAGTCGATCCGACTTTTGGGTGAAAAACCAATAATGTCTGAAACAGGGACAACATGCCTACTGTTGTCAGAACGAAAGTGGACAAGTGCGAGCGTTATCATTTTGAAGAAATAGACGCAAGTAGGATTCCACAACTTAACTGACGCGACCAATTCAACTGCCTCGAATACGCAGGGTGCGAGAGAGAGAAACGCCTGGTGAAAAATATTACCAACATAAAATAAAAAAAAAAACGATGAACGATCATCAAAAAGATTTTATATTTATTCGTTAAAAATTTAATAAAAACACTAATTCTGAGCCGAAATTTTACTTTTCACCGTTAAATGATGGTTTTTTTTTTTTTTTTTGAGTTAATGAGCCGTCCGCAGTGGTACACTTTGTTGGCAGCACCGAGTACCGTGCAGCGACCCGGTGGCGTCTATATCTTGGTGCATTGGCGATTCCAACTCGTAATTAAAAACCTTTTGAACTTTTTAAAAACATATGAACAGTGGCACGATTTCAAAATTCTCTTTCATTCACTTCTAAGTGCAAATGCGACTCTGCAGCCTGTTTCAAGTGATAAGTTGGTCATTCCCTCTGTGGCCGACCAATGAGAGGGCTAGAATGGTTGTGTGTGTACGTGCGTATGGATGGCTTGTGTGTGTGCTGTGTGTGAGAAGGCATTAACCTTTTCCCTCATTTAACGAAAGTGGCTTGACATTTCTGTGTTTTTCAATGATTCCTGTCTTGCGTGTTACGACGGGTAATTTTGTGTCTAATCCAAGTTGTGATGGCAGACGAACAGGCACTGCGAGATTTATACTTCCGATCTTTTAGTAAAAGAAGGAAGAAATATTTAGAGGATGACAACGAAGATTACGTTCCTCGTACTACCAAGATATCCAGAAAAAGACAGGTAATCCACCAGAGGATCCAATTTATGTTCGTTTTGTAATCTGCATTAATGCGTTAATCTGCATAACCTAGTATATTTCTTTCCATGTTTGTAAATGTTGATGGAATGTCAGTTACTTAAATCTATGGGAAGGATCATTTGTTTCAATAGTTTTCTTCCCAACTTAGAAAGTAATCCCACTCATAATGATTGTACTTCCCTTTTTCTTCTTTCCCAGTTGTTGTCCTGCCCTAGCAACATTGATGAGGCAGGTCCAAGCACCAGCTGCCCCTCTCAAACCAATAATTCTAACGTAGGTTCTGACATTTTGGAATTGAGTGTAAATTCATCTCATCAGACAGATTCAAGTCATCGGACAGACTTATCTTCAACTCTACTGCAGGAAAGTGCTGTTAGGAAGCATGAGTTTATTTTGCTTGATTGCTTTGCTTTGCTTTGCTTTAATTTTTTTGTACATAATTTACTTGTAGTGTTATTTATATTATATTTATCTGTTTTCCTCAGTTGCCGTCATGCTCAGAAGTTGATAAAGGAGAACCCACAGATTTTCATTGCAATTCCTCTATCGATAATGAATCCAGCACAGGTTATGACACTCCTAGGAATGAAACAGCTTCAGCAGTTGCATCTACAGTTTTTTCAATAAATGAGGTAAATTGTGTTGGAATAGTGTGTAATCCTCATGCTCTAATCTGTATTCATATTTAATTCTGCTTGGTACATGTTTGAATCTTACCGCCTATTCCCTGCCTTGTAAATAATAACATGCACTTCCTGTATCCTGTGAACCACCTATGATGTTTGATTTAATTTTTTCTTACTCCCAGATTCATTCAGACAATGATGAGAACAGCGTTGAAGAGTGGCTGAAAGATTCGGAGTGGCATTGTGACACGAATGACAGTGATAGTACTAGGTCTGATAAGTCCAACAATTCTAGTACTCTGGAAAGTAACACCCCTACCACTGTAAGTGAAAAGCAGTTTCTTATATGAATCCCACAGGAGATGAAAGAATGCAATATCCCTAATACTAAATGCAAAGACCTTCAGAAGAAGTTTTGTTAGTTTAAATTATACATTATTTTTAAATTTATGTCTTATGACTGAATTTATTTAAGTTATTTTTTTATTGTAAAGGCTGAGTGTCAATTCCTCTCCGGTACTGTCTGAAGACCGAATCTTCCTTGGTTTGAACCTCATTGTGTTTTGTTAGACCATTTAAAAATCAAACTGCATAATTAAGTCTACTTTCCTTTTGAATTATTTTATTTTATGGATTAATTTATCATGTAGGCTACTGAAAAGAAACTGTTCAGGAAGGGAATTATGAAAGGTTCCACTACATTTCCACTATTTTTTTTTGTGTTTCAGGTAAATACAGCAAGAGAGACTGAAGCAACGGCTGAGACAAGTGGTGGAGCTTCACCAAGTTCTTCAAGTTCTGCAAGATCAACATCATCAGACCTCTCCCTAAGAAATGATTCAGAAGGAAATGAAAATGAGGAAAATTCAAACAGTAATATGTCATTTTTATCTGCTGACCTCTTCCTTGGTAATAGCTCGGAGGAAGGTCTAAATGAAATTCAAGATCAGTCTGATGATGAGAATCTTAATGATCGGAACCAACAAGAAAATGCAGACCAAGGAGATGCTCACATTAATGAAAATGAGCAAGAAAACCAAAACCGAGAGGAAGAAGGTAATAATGATGAGAACCAGCAGGAAAACGGAAACCAACAGGATGAGCAAAGAAATGGCCAAAATGATGAAGATGCTAATGGAGATCCTGATGACCACAACAATGAGAATAATGTAGTTCGAGCCAATCACGCTCGGCTTAAACAAGTCATGCTTGGCCCATTCTCTGAAGAAATAACAACGAGATTTGATGCATCAAGAAATGATTTATTGTACATGGCCCTCACCTAACCTAACCTAACCTAACAAAACCTAACCTAACCTAACCTAACCCAACCTAACCTTTCCTAACCTAACCTAACCAAACCTTACCCAACCTAACCTAACCTAACCTAACCCAACCTAACCTAACCTAACCCAACCTAACCTAACCTAACCTAACCTAACCTAACCTAACCTAACCTAACCTAACCTAACCTAACCTAACCTAACCTAACCTAACCTAACCTAACCTAACCTAACCTAACCTAACCTAACCTAACCTAACCTAACCTAACCTAACCTAACCTAACCTAACCTAACCCAACCTAACCTAACCTAACCTAACCTAACCTAACCCAACCTAACCTAACCCAACCTAACCTAACCTAACCTAACCTAACCTAACCTAACCCAACCTAACCTAACCTAACGAAACCTAACCTACCTAACCTAACCCTAACCTAACCTAACCAACCTAACCTAACCCAACCTAACCTAACCTAACGCTCGGGCGCAAAAAGGAAAAACGGAAAGTTCTGACATTCGAACCGGCGACCTGCCGCACGGTGAGCCGCTCTATTAGACCGCGCGACCAAACCGACATTGTTACTTGAGTTTGCGTGGCGGATTATCACAAGGCACGGCCGCGTTGCGAGGCACCAACCAAAGCGCAGACCAATGCGAATATGGAGCCAAGTTGGCAACGACACTAGGCCTCCTTATTGAACAAGGGACGATTCTAAAATAAATCGGATTTGATGTGATCACATGCCTAATCGTGGACTGTAGCAGATTGGTTACGTCTGCTTTTGTTAAATGAACTGGAATTCTTTTTTGAAAGTATATTGGCACAATTGTTTTAGATTCTCCGCCTACTCCGGACGATGCCAATATGTCGTTTTGAAACAATAAGCATTGTAATGCTGATATGATTTACATTGTGTAAATTTCCAGTTTGTTACCAAGGGTTCAAATATATCGTATGATATAGAAGATGTAAAGTATATGAAAGGAGCAACAATATTAAATATTTTTTAACTGAACATAAGTTCCTAAAGTTGGCACCACAGCACAACCGCGGCATAGCTCCGCCCATTTTTGTGGCGCCATCTAGCGATAATGAAATGAAACTGAATGCAGAATGTGGCAACAACGACACTTGCTGCGAGGAGAATAAAAAGTATAATGGTCGATGCAGAGAGCTCCTCGCTCCGCTCGGGCTCAAAAATACTATTACACTTCGTGAAATACTGGTAGGCCCGGAGTGTCACAAAACTGGATTTAATGCAAGTTTCACATTTACAATTTTTTGTAATTAAGAATTTTATGATTAGCTGGTAGTTAATTTTTATTTACAAAGGGAACGTGAACGTGGATGACTTTAATTTTTTTTGTTTTTTTTTTTTCAACGGGAAATGTGAGGGGAATCGTGGCGAGACTTTATTGTCGATAGGTTGGCTGGTCGCGGCGCGGCCCGCAGCCCCCTAGTTCTCACTGGCACCGACCGGTGGGCACATCGACAATGCTCCGCTCTGAGGGATGCGCCTCTTGTGCATGTTCTAAGGGAGCGTCCTTAAATTACGTAAGGGCGTTTAGGGGTGTTTTTAACCCCCCCCTCCCCCCACATAAGGCTCTGTAAGATTTCGAGACCCCCCCCCCCCTCCTTACGTAAGATTTTGCCAAATTTGCCCAAAATTGAAAAAAAACCGTTAATAAATGAATTTAAGTGTTTTTTGTTATTTTTTGCTTACCAGTATAGGAGAAATGTTGAGAGTTAGGTATTTAATGAAGCAGACTGAATTTAAGGTACAACTGGTTGAATTATTTGTACTGTCCAGTCCAAATATTAAAAAAATATATAAATAAATGTTATAAAATAAGTTATAAAAGAGAAACGAAAATTCTTGGCCTTAAAAATTTATAGAGCCTCAGCCCAAGGGCTTCTCAGCCACTCCTGTACAGAAGAGATGTGTTCGATGCTTAGCGCGCGGAGACGCGTTTGGACGGATGCATTTGCGCCCATAATAAATCTTACGTAATGTTTGCCGTTGACCCCCCCCCCCCCCCCACGTAAGGGCAACATAAGATTTGCCAGACCCCCCCCTCCCCCAAAACCCCTTACGTAATTTAAGGACGCTCCCTAAGGTCCGAAGCGGTCCCGACTCTTGAGTTGCCTCCCTTTTAACCAGGGCTCGACTCGGCTCGGCGCATCAACAATAAGGGCTGTTTCACAAGAAAGGGAGAGGTCCGATTTTTCGCGGCAGGAGAAGGATGGATGATACTGACGCAGCCAGTTGACGAGCCGAGCACGCTAGCTCTGTCTTTTTCTTTTGCCGTTGGATGGAGTGAGAAAGCTGAATTTGAACTCGGTTTTGAGACTGTCTGCCGCATTTCTGGAGTGAAAAATGACGTCCGACGCTCTCGTATGGGTACTATGCGAAAGTCAGGAAGGTCTGAAAAACTTCTCACAGAGTCTTTCGGTTTTGGCGTAAGGGGCACCATAGGAAATTAAAAAAAATAAATACTATTACACTTCGTGAAATACTGGTAGGCCCGAAGTGTCACAAAAATGGATTTGGATTCAATTTTTATATTTCTTTATATTCGTTATTCGGAATTTTTGTTTGGCTAGCTCTTACTTTATTTTCAATAACGGAGGAAACGTTGGTGATTTGAAGTTTCAAAGTTTTTTTTTTTTTTTTTTTTTTTTTAAACAAGTTTTCACTTCAAAATGCAGGTGATACAGACGGGAAGACACCGCGTTATACGGGAAATGTCATAGTGTACAGCGACTGAACACATTATGTAAAACGGGAAATGTGAGGGGAATCGTGGCGAGACTTCATTGTCGATAGGTTGGCTGGTCGCGGCGCGGCCCGCGGCCCCCTAGTTCTCACTGGCACTGACCGGTCGGCAGATCGACAATGTTTCGCTCTGAGGGTTATGCCTCTCGTGCATACTCTAGGGTCCGAAGCGGTCGCGACTCTTGAGTTGCCTCCCTTTTAAACAGGGCTCGACTCGGCTCGGCACACCAACAATAAGGGCTGTTTCACAAGAAAGGGAGAGGTCCGATTTTTAGCGTGACAGGAGAAGGATGGATGATACTGACGCAGCCAGTTGACGAGCCGAGCACGCTAGCTCTGTCTTTTTCTTTCGCTATTGGATGGAGTGAGAAAGCTGAATTTGAACTCGGTTTTGAGACTGTCTCCTGCATTTCTGGAGTGTAACATGACGTCCGACGCTGTTGTATGGGTACTATGCGAAAGTCAGGAAGGTCTGAAAAACTTCTCACAGAGACTTTCGGTTTTGGCGTAAGGGGCAATATTGGAAATTAAAAAAAAATAAAAAATAGTCCGATTTTGGGTGAAACTATAAGGTCACTCCGTGCCTAAAAATACTATCCCACTGTGTGAGATACTGGTAGGCCCAGAGTTTCACGGGGGTTTGGTTAAAATAGACGTTAAGTTTATATTTTGTTCTTGGGACCCAAACCCAAACAGGTACATTTTCGACTATAACCATCGCGTTTTATGTTATAACTCATTTGGTCTAATCCTTAACAATTGATTTTTAACTTTTTTTTTGTGGCTGTATCAAATGGGTGCGGCCAGCTTGACGGAGGTCAGGGACCGCGGCAGGAGGCAGCCCTTGGTGTGCCCCGTGCGCGCTAACGCTGTACACTACAGGGTGTTTCTCAGCGTGAGGTCATCCACTTCAGGTTGGATAGGGAACACCTAGAAAAGTGTTTTGGGCATAGCAAGCCATGGGCGCAAATGTCACGTTACAGCGTTACACGAGGGTTACTTCTGTTCATTGTGCGCCGGGATGGTAGGCAACCCATCGAGCACGGTACGCCTTATCAACCCCTCCCATTCCACTGCCGCCTCTTTTCCCCGGCTGAAATGAATTTTCTCGGGAACGGTTTGCCACTTTAAATTGTTGTCAATGCAAACAGCAAACAGCAAACAGCAAACAAAACAAGAAAAAACTTCTTGTTACATCAAAAACCACATCACGATCCGGCCTGCAAGGGGCACATCATCGAGTAACTTGGGTAAAATCTCTAACAAGAACACCAGGTACCCGTTGCCGCTCAGTCTCGGTACGCCCCCATACCCAGAAAAATCGTTTCTCGGTTTGACACCAGACCGGGGGGTTTGGGGACTTTGCGATTGGATCAAGAGCGAGACTTCTTACTGTGGGTGCCATGAAGGCCCTCGTGTACGAAACTCTGGTTGAAAGTGAGGAAGATTATTTGTTGGCGCGGATCGTAATGGCCGGGGAATCCATCCGCCGAAACCCTGGTATGTTTGAGCGAGTGCGGACAGCGTGGGGACAGCGGGTCGCAAATTGCATTGCAGTTGGTGGAGGACGCTTTGAACATTTATAACCGTGTTTGTTTTTCAGCTGAGACTGAATTTTGTTTTTGTTGTGACGAAATTTTTTTGCTCGTTTTGTTTTCTGTTTTTGTTCTGACTTTGTCAAAAAATGCATTGACAGCAATTAAACGTGACAAACCGTTCCCGAGAAAATTCATTTCAGCCGGGGAAAAGAGGCGGCAGTGGGGTGGGAGGGGTTGGTATGACGTACCGTGATCGATGGGTTGCCTACCATCCAGGCGCACAATGGACAGAAGTAACCCTCGTGTAACGCTGTAACGTGTCATTTGCGCCCATGGGTTCCTATGCCCAAAACACTTCTCTAGGTGTCCCCTATCCACCCTGAAGCGGATGACCTCACGAGGAGAAACACCCTGTAGACCTGCTCCTCAGCTATTTTGCGAAATCAAATTTTCCAATTTCAATAAAAATGAAAATAAATTTACTTCATCATCGGAACAAACATCGCATGACGAGTAAAGCGATTTAAAATTGTGCTGATACGACCAAAATTGAGAAATTCGAAGCAAATGATACTTTGTTTCTAGCAGTATTTCACTGAGTAAAATGGTATAGTCGTTCTTATCAGATGTATAACCGCAAGAAAAATGAGGCAAATTGAACCTCATGGTAATTCACAATTTAAACACGAGTGATACTTCGGGCCTAGTATTTCACGAAGTGTAGTAGAATTTTTTTTTAACGAGTACGTCCCGAAACTTGTGAATTCAACCGTGGTTTCTGGGTCCGGCCACCTGGTCAGTCATTCCAACGGCCTAGAAGCGGTAAACAGGGGGGGGGGGGGGGGGGCGGAGGGTGGTGGGCACCGGGGACAGGGGCGTTCCGTTTTGTGACGACACTGCGGAGAAGAAAACCATGTTTTTGATGAATGCCCCTGGGTCCACTCCGAAAAGATACAGGCAGAGCAAGTAGTGCCTCTGGCCGGTAGTCTCTTGCCTTACTGGGTAGAGCGGCGGGTGGTGGAACGGGAGTGGGATGGAGGGAAGTATGAGTATGCTCTGTACGAGAGTGGTCGGCCCGGCTTTGGAGGAGAAGCGGAGGGAGGCGGAGCAGAGGGGGCGGGAGTGGGGAAGAACGCCTTTCCGTTCGTGCCCCTTTCACTCGATACATGACACAAAAGCGTTGCCATTCGCATCTGCCTGCAAGTGGTTTACGTGCGAGAGAAAGGGCCAATCGGAATGAAAGATACGTGCAAGTGCAAGTGAGAGGGCACGCGAGTGAGTGAGTGAGAGAGAGAGAGAGAGAGAGAGAGAGAGAGAGAGAGAGAGAGAGAGAGAGAGAGAGAGAGAGAGAGAGAGAGAGAGAGAGAGAAGAGAGGGGGGGGGGAGGGAGAGAGAGAGAGAGGGGGGGCGGAGGGAGGGAGGGAAAAGAATGGGGGCTGGGCTGTTGCAGCTGGCGCGGTCTGAATGTACCTAAGAGGGCGACAGAGAGGAAAGTATCTAGCCTGTGGGCGCGACAGAGACGGAATATGTGGTGGAGAATCGCAGGCATGTATAGGTAGGGTCAAGCCCGATGAGTGCGATAGAGACAAAACATGCAGCCGTTGGTGCGGGTGGGAGAGAGAGACCGGATACACAATTTCGCTGAGCTTTCTATGAGTGGGAGTGAGACACGACGCCGTTCCGCTACAGTGTGGCCGTTTTGGCGAGAGTGCGAGAGAGACGGGCAGGGGCCGCGCGTCGGCTGTGGTTATTGGGTGCCACTGCGGCCGCTACGCTGCGCTGACAAAGCAGCCCCTTGGTCGGCGGCCGCTGCTGCATGTTTCTGCTGCGGACGGCATGCGCGCGCGTGTGAGTGTGTGCGTGCTCGTGTGTGTGTGCGAGCGTGCCCGTGTTCAGTGCCTTCAGTGTGTCGCGACCGTGCACATGTGTGGAAAGTGTCACCGACCAGCGGAGTGCACAGATAAGGGCGCGTTTGCACCATACCGTAGCAGTGCTTACAAGTGTTCGGAGTGACAAGTGCACTGGGTTCATAGTGAAGTGGGTAGTGTTCGGAGTGACAAGTGCACCGTGTTTGTTGTGGGAGTGCACAGTGCGCACAATGATGGAGTGACGGTAGAGTGTGTTCGGAGTGTTAGCGCTCCCCCACGACGAAGTGGCTGCTGGGAACAGCAGCTAACTGATTGCGCCCCGTACCAAGGCAGTGGTCGGATGTACCATCCAGCCGTGCAGCGAGTGCTGCAGAGTGTAGAAAGCGCCGGCCTGAGAATAACGCGAAGTGTGTGAAGGGTGTGCGGCGCGCAGCTGTCTCTGCGCAGCGCACAGCGCACAGGGTGTGTCTAGGCTGGGCGACACACGGTGCGTCAAGGAAAGTACTCCAGCAGTGGGAGACGTGCTGAATATCGACTCTGGCCATGGACCAATCACAAGTGAGTGCTGTGAGCGTCGTGAGTTCTCAAGTAGAACAATGTACGAGTAAGCTAGACCACGTCGGGGCGTCACAAGGCATCGGTCATCGTAGAGAACTGCCCCCCCCCCCCCCCTTGCGCGCCTGGCGCACCCCTTCCTTATCGTCAAACCGTTCTCGAGATATTGTGCACAAACAACCTCACCCGAGAGAGGGCTCCACTGTCGCTCAGCCGAAAACAGTGGCGGATCTGGGAGAGGCTTGAGGGGGGGGGGGCAATGTCCCGCTTTTTGCCTACTTACAGGCGGGAACGTAATGCCGGTTGCCTACATTTCCGGCGCCCTTTAGGCGGGGGGGGGGGGGGGGGGGCAAAAGAGGAGTCCCCCCCCCCTCAAATCCGCGCCTGGCCAAACATCCACTCACAAATTCTCTTTTTCCTTACCTCACACCGGTTTTGTTTACAGGAGGTGGTGTTCCTGAAGGAATTGCGCGATCCCCACCGCCAGCGGACCCTTGAGGTCATCGACCTGCTGTCCGACTCGGACTGGGACTCGGACGCAACTTACTTCGAGGCAGCCGAGATGGGCAGCCGGTGTGAGGGCCGAGGCCCCGGCCGGCCGGCTAGCGAGGCAGTAGCAGCCTGCGGGAGGGACCCCGACGACCACTCTGGCCGCGGCCCGAGAGCGAAGCAGTGGCCGCGTCTGGATGACACCTCTGGAAGAGAAATAAACTGCCAGGAACAACGGGGGCGTCAAGCTTTGGCAGCGGGGCCGGGGGAGTCAGGCAGCGACGACACGGACGCGACGCTTTCCGAGGGGGCAGACGACAGGCTCATCGGCCCGGGCCGAGGCAGCTGCGCACCGTCCTCCCCGGGGACTCCAGGACACGGGGTTCGGCGGTCGCATTCACGGACGACGCCAGCGGCAGGGCTGGTCTTCGCTGACGACAGCAACAGTCCGTATTCGCCTCGGAGTTCGCCAGGAAATCCATCACCACCAACAAGTACACCCTTAACTCGCCACTCCGAAAAGCGGAAACGCCGCTGTCGGGGTGCCACCCCGGCTGACTCCATGTCGACTTCCTGCAGCTCCGATGCACAGATCGGGAAGGCCAGCACGGCGCTCCGGGACAACGAAGATGGGGGCGAGGGCGGTGACAAGGAAGTCGCCGGGACGCAGAAACGACCAGGAGAAGCTATCGTGGAGTCGGACTCGGAAGACACGATCGTCTTGAGAGTGGACGGGAGGTTCTCGCAGCAGGCCGGCGAAGAAGACGAGGCTGACGCACGGCCATGTGCTCCGGGCCGCAGCCCCCCGCGGTGCCGTCACAGGCTGTGCGGGGGCCGGGCACTGCCGCCGGGGGCCGAGGGTCTCAGTGTGGCCGCAGACAGAGTCCCCGACCTCTCTGTGGACCACCATCAAGGCGCATCCGGCAGTCCTCGTCACCTTCAAGATCTCCAAGAACACGAGCAGCAGGAACTACACGGCGCGCGGCAGGGGCAACAAGAGCAAGAAGAAGAGGAAGAGGAGGAAGAGGAATTCGAGTACGCGCAGCGCTGGGGTGATGAGCCCATCGCCTTACCGAACGACGACAACGAAGACGAGGAGGTCGGTGCCTTTGAGCTCATGTACGACGGCGACGTCCCGGACGACGCCGGACACGAGTCAGATACCCAGGACGACACGCCCTCGTAGATGAGGACGAGCTGGAAGGTGAGCAAGCGCGCCCTAGGGTGAGAGCACGACAGCGCATGTTTAAAAAATTCACGATTGTAAGAAAATCGCAGTGGGGAAAATGTTCGCCCTAGCAAAAAACCGAGACCATGTTCTTGGCGCATTTGAAATCATAATTCACTTGAAATTTTGAGTGCATTGAACTCCTAGCTAGTGCTATACGGGTTTGACAACGATACAGGTCATCTTCCAAAGAAAAATATTGCCGGCCTGAGCCAGATTCGAACCTTAGACCTGTGAGTTCTGAGTGTAACACTCTGAGCACTACGCCACGTGTTCGGTTCTGCAGACGCCTCATGATGCGGTTGTGAGTGGATCGAGAACATAGGCCGAGAACATGAAATCGAATATTCATCTGTACTTGGATCGAGAATGACTTTGTTTGGGTGTATGCAGGATTTCGGGTTAAGGGGGTCACTTAGCGCTTTTTGCCTACTTAGGCTGAATGTCGTGTGGGCTGCCTGCCTACCCCCCCCCCCCCCTCCTCCGGCCCCCAACGTAAGCGCTTGTGTAGAACAAGCACACAGACGGAAAAGCAAGCGAACAGAATTTTAAATAATGCAATACTAAGAATTAAAATTTGCGATAAATTGTTGTTGAAAAGGTACTGTAATACTTAAAACTCCGATAAGACGTAAGGAACCTGCTATCGCAATTAAAAAGAATGTACGCGCAAGTGATGAAAATTGCAGGCCATAGCTAGCAGTCATCCTATTTATGCCAGGGACCGTCAAATTGTTCTGTCACGGGACGCCATCGCCGTGGTTGCACAAAAGCATTGCGGCCGCTGAGGCTCCAGTTGGGCGCTCGAGACCGGGGTATCTCGTATCGACCAGAATGGTGTTGACCCTCACGGCAGGACACGAGTATAACGTCTTTCAGTCGCTGCAGGAACGGATCGAGGGCAGCGCCCCGGGAGCTAGCTGGAGCTAGCCCTGGAACAGGTGGAGTGCCCCTGGCAGCTAGGCAACACATCGGGCACCGGTGTGGGATGGGAGGCAGCCGAGGCAGCCTTTACCAGACGCCCGGCCGTCACCGCGGGTGGTTACTAAATACTTACTTGTCCTGCCTCGGTGGAGCTCGTGACGTAGCGACCACTGTGGCCCCGTCCTTAAATAGGGACCACTAATGACGAGACAACTGAAAATCCAGTGGTCCACTAGGCAGAGTGAACCCCGCACACAAAATGTCTTTGGGACCCTTTGGTCCCATGAAATGTGTTGTTTTTGTGCACAGCATAAATGTGGAACGATTAGTGGTGTAAATTTAGAAAAAATGGGTCAGAGTAATTTCACGCCTTTCGGTGAGCAGTTTTTGATCGTCATAATTTATTATTTTTTTTGCCAAAAAGTAGCCTTGGGTAGGTGATTAAGCATGTGCTACTGCCATAAGAAAAATTGTCCCACAAAATGTTAGAGTTGTGAACCAAACACAAGAGCGATAAAATGTACACAACCACATGAAACAAATTTGCATCTTACAATGTGACAAATTGAAGCTCTTTTGGGGACTAAATTTGCCTCATGATTTTTTGGTGGTGCGATTTCTGCAATGCCTGTGGAACAGTTTTCAGATTTTGTAACTTTGGTAGCTGCAGTTCGCAATGCCTGCTGCAGGCGCTACGTCATGGCGTTGGCGCCAAGCCTCCCGCCACTCCCCGAGTGTCCACCCGCCGGCACGACCCCGCCGGAGTGAGCCCAGCAATGCATCGCGAAACACCTCCGCCTACTTACAGTCAGAACCTTTCCCGCAGTTTCTGCCGCCCTGCCCCGCTACAAGATTTCGACCGCGCGGCGCGACGCTATGCGGAAGACGGAGGTGGGCAGGTCAGGGACCGCCTTGCGACTAACAACTACACTGCAGGAAATATTGGAGT
Organism: Odontothrips loti; assembly: GCA_038380765.1. Taxonomy (NCBI): domain Eukaryota; kingdom Metazoa; phylum Arthropoda; class Insecta; order Thysanoptera; family Thripidae; genus Odontothrips; species Odontothrips loti. The sequence continues at coordinate 199,427 of CM076254.1, forward strand.
CTTTGTGTAGAAATATTTTGTCCGCAGGTGAAGCAAGATTAATGTTGCATTTCCCGTTGCCATGTAGAATAAAATATTTGTTTAGTTTAAAGTAAAAATTTCGTTATTTTTGTTTTCAATACTGTGTTGTGTTTTCAGTAGTTAAGAACTGTGTGTATTTATCTTTCAGCATTATTTTGTGAAGCAAGAAAACATCAAGAAATAATTGTTTGAGGGAGGTGTTGGTTGCAAACAATATTTAAACGTGTAGCAGTTTGGTAATCAAAGGTTGGCACGACATATCAATGCGTTGTTGTTGAACGTTTCTGCAAGTAAACACTGTGTGTGTGGTCAAACTTGAAAAGTGTGGTTCACCTTCTTTATCCCTGCCATATAATTCTCAAACTTTAAAGGAAATAGAAGAAACAAAGTTACGAGAGTACTTAAAAATAACATTGCTGAAAGCAAGATAGTAGCGCTATAGCCAAGTAGTCTCAGCCAAGCGCGGTAGCGTAAACGGCAAAAAATTATGACGGCCGTTCCCTTACGAAACGGAACTTACGTAGTCTGTTTTTAGCATACGGTGCGTACGAGTGTTGGTTACGGAGGAGAAATACACAGAGAATCGGGCGGTTTAAATTTCACGGAATGTCCGTACCCCTTTCCGTACCGTATAGGAGGTTGCCATGTAATCGGTTTCCGCACCTTCTATTGTTCCGTACCTCCTTCTGTAGCATACCCGCGTTTTTTGCAGCGAAGCTCCGCGTTAGGCGTGCTCAAAACAGCAGGTCCTTCAAAACAGCAGGTCTCTCAAAACAGCAGGTCCTTCAAAACAGCAGGTCTCTCAAAACAGCAGGTCCTTCAAAACAGCAGGTCTCTCAAAACAGCAGGTCCTTCAAAACAGCAGGTCGGCATGATCGTGGGGGCCTGCTGTTCGTGCCGCACGAGAACCGAACCTCACCTAACCTAGTCGAGCCTAAGCCAACCTAGCCTACTGACCTGCTGTTTTGTTGAAGGACCTGCTGTTTTGCTGCGGTCCCCTCTGCGTAGCCAGGCGCCGTCATTCGCGAAGCGCAGAGCAAGTCCTTGCATCCTGTGACTGACGCGCAGCGCCTGCCTGGCCGCACCGCCGAGCAGCACGCCGCCAGCCCGCCGGCCGCCCCGCTCGGTGCCGTCAGCCACCGCCTGCCGAGCCCAGTCACCCCGTGGGGCGGGTGCACTGCTCCGGTCTCCGCACACAGCCGAGTTCGGCGAGCCAACCCGACAGGCAGGTAGCTTCAGCGTTGCCCCGGGTTTAGGGATGTAAAAATACCGGTCAGATTCAAAGTGACGTAAATTACGGTAAAATACGGTATTTAACCGTAATTTACGGTAAAATTCAGTAAAATTGATTTTTTCTCTAATTTGCCTATATTTGCTGTTTGTTTCTTACATTGGGGTGCATTGGGAGTTGTTTATTGAGGAAAACACATAAAACAAATGGGTATCGATCATGAATATGAATATGTTTATTTACCATTAGCAAAAGAGACCTAAGTTTACGGTAAACTTTAGGAAGAGTAATAGAGGTAATAACGAGAAAAAAAGCGGGGCGAGTTTCCTAATTGACGAGCCAAAACTGTGGCCGCCAACTCAGCAAAACCAGTCACACTTACCGCTTACGTCGAACACCCGGCCAGTGTAGACCGGCCATCCGGCCCTGGGGATTGGAGGGACCCTCCATACGATGACAAACGACTCCGCCAGCGGTGCCGCAGTATCGAAATCGTGGATAGACGCAGTGTCGACGTCATGTGTGACGTCCCCTTCGTGCTGGCCGGGCAGCTACTCTACACAGGCTCCCCTTACTAAAAAGACACCATGCTCCAGGGGTGTTCTCCGAGAGTGGTGAAAACAGGGTGCGCACGAGCGTAGCCCGAACATACCACTCACGCAATGCTTTTGGGGTGCAAATAGGCCATTTTACACCAGGCGTTTCCACCACTCACAGAGACTCCACCGAGCAAAATAGGGATGTGCGGATGGATTTGAACCCGCACCCTTCGGCTCGCCGTGCTAGGACGCTACCCACCATGCTACCACGCCACTCTGCCGGAGGTGCGTGGTGTGTGCCACCACTTGCTACGGCTTCACGACCGCGGAGGCGACGCATGGTAAAATCATAGAGGGTGCGCCGCCACGCGTTGTGCATAGTGGAAACTGGTACCACTCACGCACACACGGTCTAAACGTGGTGCACACCCCAGCCGTGCTTTCTCGTGCATGGTAGGGCGTGCCTTAAACATCCTCTAAACACCCTAGGAGTGGCCAAAGCATGCCCGAAGCATGTCTAAGGCATGCTTTCCAGTTCTGTAAGGGTCGGAGGCGTCAAGGCGGGGTGGTTTGCTCAGCGCCAACGCGCATAGAACTGCCTCGGTTGTTGCGAGCGTTGCCTTGGTTCTGGCCAGACAGCAATCGCGATTTACAGGTGCCATAACGCCTAACAGCGAAACTCGGTCGGAGCTCACGGAAGCAAGGAAGCTCCAACCGATTGCCGATCAGCCACGACGGAACACCAAACGCCACGACAAGTAACTAATTTCTGTTGCACTCGTTGCACACAACACACGATATCGGGCAGGGCGTGGTAGGTGTGGGGTGGGGGTGAGGGAATTTTGGACAGGACTCTTGTCCCAATACCGATCATTCTCCTTATTAATTTACTCAAGCCAAATAATTTCGTACCAAATTTCTAAGACAACAAGGGAAATCTTCGGATCTGCGCCGTCTTTTGTGATGACCCTGGCCGATGCATTAGCAGGGACAAGCCAAATCTGCCCCCTGTCTGCTGCACATACTAATGTACACACAAGTCCCATAAAGGCGGCCATGCAGCCTGGAAACAGTAGGAAAAGGACTCGAGGACCGAGAGGACCCTACAAGCAGTATGAGTTTATAACATCTAAAATACCAGTTCTGAAGACCACTGTGTCTTAAAGGATTCTGCCGTCCTTACCGAAAAGGTGAAGTGCACCTAACCTAACCTGCATCCCAGTTTACATTTTTTGTCAATTGCTGTACTTGAAAATAATGGAAAGGGCTTATTAAAGTAACACCGAGGGATTGCTTTCAGACCCTGTATATGTAGAATGTGCACCTCAGAGTGCCTCCAGATGTGTAACGACTCACCTTAACAGCCGCAGACCTCTTGTGGAAAAGGAACTTGAAGCAGATGTACGAAGTCAAACAAAGGTGTTTGTATGGCTAAAAGTAAAAGAGATGTTTCTGTTCGAGCACCTTATGCTGTCAAGGCAGATTTATTTTCAGTAATTGTTATTGAGTATTGAATTGTTTGTTATGTGGCTCAGAAAAGGGGTTAGCGACAATGTTGACTGGTAAATGGTGCTTTGACAAGTTTTAAGCTTTTCCCAGTATTTTTAATTTAACTGTACATAGCTGTAATATGTATTGCTTTAGTGTTTCAGCTTGGCCCAGCCAGAAATGAATTCTCAATTCGACGTCGAATCGACGTCGATATCGTCGAAATCCTGTCGATGTCGATTTACAAGTCGATCACTGAAGATTTTCGACTGGCTGTTCGACTGTTCAGTCGAATCGATTAGGACGCTTTAGTTATCGCAAATCAGAACATTTTACCATATGGGCATTATGGGCATTACCTGAATTTTAACTCGCAAAATTTTACGTCTGGCCAAGTCTGAATTACTTAGAAAAAACTGCATGTCGTCGCGTCCCTATGAAACACGCGGAACAGAATGGTCACTCTGATAAACAGTCTTAACACTAGAAAGACTGACTTTCCCGGTTACCTTCTTTGTCTGAAGGGGTCATTTTGACCCCTGGTCGATCTACGTGTTTTGCATCGCCGAAAACGGCATATAAATTATGTTCTCGTTTTATTTCAAAGTGCTTCTGACTCGCATTGGTGATAGTGAGTACTAACTTTACATTTTCCCGCCTAGGGAAGCTGTGCTGTAGGTAGGCAGCCAGCACAGCGCATATCACTCGTATCAGCGTATATCATATGTAAATGTCTAAGTAGGCGAGGTACGAATTTTTTCTATAAGAATAGACCCCCCTCCCCCCGTAAATGACCCCAAATCCCAAGATAAACTGTCAAGATCGACATCAGGTGCTGCTGCAGGTGCCCGTGGTCAAAACAGGACCTTCTGGGCTAGGAACTGGAACGGGACTTCGGTGCGAAATGTGAACTTTTCCATCGTGAGAGATGCAAACTTTTTCCCGAGGATGACCCCCCCCCCCCTAAAAAAAAACCAGGAACCAAGCCACAATGCCAAAAAGACCCCAGGTGCAGGTGCCGGTGGGCAATGCAGGGCCCTCTTGGGCAGGGACTGGAACGGGAGGGCAAACTTCTAAAAGTGCAGTATTTCAAACTTGATAATGGGAACGGACCCCTGCTACTTTTATCCTGGGATCCCAGTTACATTTTCAAAATCGACCCCAGGTGCTACTGCAGGTGCCAGTGGTCAAAATGAGGGCCTTCTTGGGCAGGAACTGGAACGGGAGGGCAAACTCCTGAAAGGTGCAGTATTTCAAACTTACAACAGGAACCGACCATTACTAATATAATCCTAGGAACCCAGTTTCATTTCAAAAATGGACCCCAGGTGTTACTGCTGGTGCCAGTGGTCAAAACAGGGCATATCAGGCTTGTCAGACGACCGCAGTCGCTTCTCTCGCGCTGAAGGTATTCCCTTCTCGATAAGGCGTCTATGTGGTCTCCGTCCCTTCCCCAACCATTCACTTCGACTTTCGCAGAATTAATAAACGAGTACGCAGTGTTTAGGGGCAATTAGAGTGCATTATGTGAAAAATTACAACGTGTTTAGTGGCTGGGGTCAAAATGACCCCTTCAGACAAAGAAGGTAAAAGGCATTGTAACTACCACAAAAATTGAGCTAGGAGACTGAAATTTTGAGGGATTGCAGTTTTAGACGTTTTAGGAAAAGTCAAAAATCGTCGGGTTCAAGGCTCTGAAAAAAAGTATGAAAAATTTGGTTTGAAAATGAAAAAGGGTCAAAATGACCCCTTCCGTCTTTCTAGTGTTAAGTCTCAAGCACACTTCGAAACACACGTAAGAGCAAATGCTGGTTTCAAATGTTCGTAACTGTGGCCGGGCCTCCAGAACTCAAGCAAGTCTACCAACCGCGTTGAACCTACGTAACTCTCTCGGGACCACCCAGACCTACTTATCTTTCACGCTGTACTTCGAACCTTAGTAAGTCACTTTTTTGTGGAGGTTGAGGTAAAACTTGATTTCGATAGCTACTTTTTCACTCTATCGAAATCATGTGGACGCGACGATGTGTCTGAGACAGCCATGTTAGCCAACTCTTTGCTGCTCCAATAAGCGAGTTAAAACTCATGGCCCTCGTTTTTCGAGATGATCGACGGCCAAAATCCTCGGAAAACCCTACACCCGAATTTTTACTCGCCAAATTTTATTTCTGGCGACGTCCGAAGTCCTCGGAAAAAAAACTGCATGTGTCAGGCGCAGCCATGTTTGCCGACTCTTAGCTGCTCCAGTAGGCGAGTTAAATTTCTTACTATTTCTCAAACAGTAGGAATTTTTAATTGAAACTTGGTATCTGGCAATTCAAGAATTTACTAGTGTCATTTTAATTTCACTACAATTGGAGACTATTTTTATGGCAAGTCGAGAACGACAACTGATGTCGCCATGCAGACCTCGGATTCGGATAGAACACGATTTGGACCGCTTGCGGTGATGCTTCGCATGTTGGCGGGATCCCTTGATGTAGGAGAAAAAGACTATCAGGAATTATAATCAGAAAATACGATCTGGAACCTGGCGACCATGATTGCAAGATACGAACAGGAAATTCCCGACGGTTCTCTAGTACGATCAGAAAAGGTGCACGAATTGGTATCAGAAAAATTTCCTTATCGTATTGTTTCATAATCGTAAAAGGTTCCGATCACATTTACACTAGTGATGAGTCTTTCGCAATACAAGTAAATCCCAAATGCACCTAAAATCAAATAAAAAAATACCAGTAGGCGTGCATCGTGGTTCCCCTCACAAGGAGTGCGGCAGCTCAATCCCAAACTGAAGCATGGCTGCGACAAAAGACGCTGCCGCGACCAAGAACTGCAACGTGAAAGTAAAGCCACAGATAATCTACTCTGTCTCTCTCTCTCTCTCTAAAATGTTTTAAATCCAAGACGACAATCACGGAAAAAAAATAAAAAAAATTGAAGGTTTTGGGACTTCACGGTCAAAAACGATACGGTAGTCCGGACACACTAACTGGTTGTGTACAATTTTATACGTAATTATGTATGGTTTCATACATAGCTTGCGTGTGTTTCTACGCAACCATAATTACGTATGTAAGTGTCCAGAGTAGACGTATAATTTTAACGTACATAGCTTGTGTTTAATTTTATACATAATTGTGTATAATTCCCCATTTTAAGTGGAAGAGCAAAAATATTGGTATTGTACCTACTTATGCACACTATTATGCTCAAATGTGCATAGGCTTGTACCTTAATCTGTACTAAATTGTACATAAATGTGTATAATTTTATACATAAGTGATTCGTCTGACCACAGACGTTGGTCTGCACACCAAATGTTAATGTATAAATTTGTACATACTTATGTCCAAATTTGTACACATCTTATGCACAACTTTGTACATAGCTAATGCACAAAACAATAAATCCTAGTAGCAGAATGAGGAGCAATTTATACATAATTATGTTTATTATACAAATTTGTACTTATACCATGTGCGATTAAATCCGAGGAAGTTTGACTAAATCACAGCAGGATAGAATGTTACCACGGGGTATGAGATTATATACAAATACTATTTAGGAGATGGGGTATACATCGAGATATTTAAAATAGATAATTGGAAGCAATAATAAGTAAACTGTATGGCTACGATGCCATACCCAATTGACGCAACCTTATAAAGTAAAATTAAAGTGTACATCGGCTTCTCAAATTGTATTTCTGACCCGACTTCTTGTTCCAAACTTGGTGTAGCCATGGTGTTGAATGACATTTCACATCCTTGGACACACAGTTAAAGCTGGGTCTTTGTAATATCCAACAGGTAGGAAATGTATTTCCACCCACACCCACACTTCAGGCCTTCACATTTTGTATCACAACCACTTCACTGTTCAAATATTCACTAAACTGTTTAGGAACGATGGCATTATCGATAGAAACTGGTTTTCGAACATGACATACTAGAATCAAATTCAAAATGTCATTACCATTGCCCACATCACTCTTGTTTTGAGACTAATTGTTTACCTGGTGCAGGAGCTGTTAACTGCCAACAGCTCGAAGGTCACTGCCAATAACCTCTGCCTGTCTAAACGCAGAGCAGGCATGGTGAGGGGGGTGAGGGCGGGCAATGGGAGGGGAGGGGAAGGGGCTGCTTGGTTGACCGACCCTAACCTCCAAATCCTGTGAATCCGATTCCCGCGCCCAACCCGCCCTGCACGGGGGTCTGGAGGCGGTGGCCGCGAGCAGCGTCTGCTCCTGCCGTCTGCCCCAGCTGCGATAGGACGGCCATGGTTCTTCTCGCGGTGACACTTCCCTCTGCCGCCTCTCGGTGGGGCAGGTGCCAACCGGGAGACCTGCGTCGATCCGCCTCTTGGAGGCCGAGACCTCTGGGCTGTGGGTGGACGCCCCCTCGAAGTCTGCTGCGAACCGCGCGATGACCTGTGTCGTTGACAACGCCGAGGACTGGGACCACAACTGGGACGGATCGGCGGAAACCTGTGCTGCTGCTGGAGGTGGCTGCTTGCCGACACCATAGAGGGGGAAGGGCGGCCGTACCCGTTGGTGAGACCGTATGTCTCCGACCTCGTTCTTTTGCGAGCCTCCTTTACGTCCGGTTTGCGCTTGTTCCGAACTCTAGTGGGGATACCGTTTTGAATAGGGTATTTCGCAGAAGAAGAAGTCAAGGAGAGCGTCAGCGGAAACGATACGCGGGTATCATACGGGTTACCGCAGCAGAGAGTATCTCCGCCACAGCGTCAGGCAAGAGCCAACGTCAACACTTTGGAGGCTTAGCTCTCGCTGACGATATGTCTCGACCATTTGGTAGGGTCAGACAGCGCAGACTGCAGCCGCGCGGTCCGGAGGCGTGCATTCTGAGACCGCGCGGGATTGTACCGGCGCTGTGTGACCCTACCAGTCTCTGCTACGGTAACCCTCATGAGACCCGCGTTTTGTTTTCGCTGATGCTCTTCTTGACTTCTTCTTTATTTCCGGTTTGGACCTTCTCCGACATACCATATCTTTCGAAAATTGGTGAACTGATCAACACACACGCATTCGCAGACAAAAGGCAACCACACTGGAACACGCAACTCCAGTTTACCGCCTTTGACGCCCAACTAACTGCGCGAGGCCACTTTTTGGACAAGTCGAAACCTGCGTCCACCAATGGAGGACATTGTTGTCTATTTTCTACATACTTTATGTATTTACAAAATGTTCATTTTAGTACATAATTATGTAATATATAATACAGAATTATGTACAATTTTGTACGCAAACTATAAACATTATTGTACACACTTGCGTACAAAATAATTGTACACAATTATGTATTAATTTGTACGCAAGAGTTTAAGTACTAAAATTGTACATAATTATGTATGCTTTAGAATGTACATACGTTATGTACAAAAAAAAGTACACAACAGTTTACTGTGGAGAAGTGAGAAGAGGAATCAAAAAGAGGATGGTCTTTAAGAGCATTGTAGCCGATCAGGCAAAGTAGTGGCCGTTGCCTAGGTTGCTCCCGCACACGAGCGACATTGAACAGTCGCAGACGCTCACAGGAAATGTAAAGTGTGTACACATGATTAGCTTTTACCATTGATTACCAGCAAAACTCTTTAAGATATCTGATATCGCGAAAATCAAGCAAAAACTCGAAAAACGGAGTTTTGCTTGATTTTCGCACTTCAAACGCCGATATCTCAAAAACCGTAAGAGATACAATGTTTCTTTTGAAATTTTAGCCCGTAAGACCCTTCTTTGGCCAGATTGACCTTAGCAATTTTTTCGGGAACTTTCAAAAATTATTGATTTTTACTGTTCATAAGCGCACTTCGCGAGGGGGTAACGACTCCTTAAAATCGTGTCTGTCGGATTACGGATTACCAGGATTACCCGGATTACCCCGGATTACCCCGGATTACCTCGGATTACCCGCTCGGATTACCCGGGATTATATCGACTTACCCCGGATTACCCCCGCATTACCCCGCATTACCCGGATTACCCGGACTACCCGGAATACCTCGGATTACCTCGAATTACCCCGGACTACCCGGATTACTCGGAGTACCCGGAATACCTCGGATTACCCCGGCTTACCTCGGATGACCCCGACTTATACCGGATTCCTTGGCCCGGAATACCTCGGATTACTCCGGATTACCCTGGATTACCCCGGATTACCCGGATTACCCTGGATTACTCGGATTACCCGGATTACTATGGATTACCCTAGATTACCTCGGCTTACTCTGGATTACCCCGGATTACCGCGGATTACCCGGATTAATCAACGACTGTCTGTCGGAACCCTGAAGTCGTAACCCCCTCGGCACTTCGTGACCTCTGCGCGACCCCTAAATATTGTCTTGCAGATTTCCGGTTTTCAGATTCATGATTCGTATGTAAAAATGGAACTTTTGACGAGTCCGCCCCAACCAATTGTACCAACACTGCGCGTATGGACCACCCTAGGGCACAACGTCCGTCCGTCCGGCAGTGTCGTTGGAAATCGGTAGGAATATCGTTGTAATCTCGTCGCGTTCTTGTCGTTCTTCTACGACGAGGTTACAAGTTACAACGAAATCCCTACGAGATTCACCCAACAGTTCATGCGGGATGTGTATGCTCTGAAATGCAATACAAAAACATCGTGTTTTTTCGTTGTAGTACAGGTGAGGAATTTTTGCGTTGCATATGTTTTAAGGGGTTTCTGGGATTTCGGAAGGATCTGGGATGGTCAAATTCAAACCCGTCTTTTTCAGGAATACTTCACCGTTTACTTAAGCCGATTTAAATGTTGTGAAGCGATATTTCTTTTTTGTTTGCGTAAACATCTGTGTAGACTTTAAGAAGCTCGCTCCGTCCTGCATAGTATGGATTTGGTTCTGTGATACCGACTGATTTCGTATCCGCTCTTGATTCCTACCTTCTTCTTAATTCCGGCTCAGTCAGGCTAAGATCTTCTCCGAACTACCCCATCCAGTGTCGCCAATTACATCCGACGGCTTTTCCTAACCTGGCGGCCCAAAACTCCCGCGCGGGAGGGATAATTCCCAACTATTTTTCGCGTTATTCGCTTTTGCAAAATTGTTTAGGAATTTTAGAAAATTGCAGTGCATTATTAACGTCACAGGGACAGTAAACCCTTCAGTATAATTAGCAATTCTGCAAAATGACATCGTCAATTTAATGTGTCGGCGTCACGTTCGCATTCTCGGAGATGACGCGCGCAGATCTATAGAATACGAATCAGCGGGTTACAGCATTAACAGTAATATTTGCACTCATTTTCAAGAACCGCTTAATGGAAGTATTAACTCAATAATTGGATATTACTTGTGCATAGTACTTAAAAACTTCAAACTGAGAATTTCTTGAGTATCTATGCATCTGAGGCTCTCCCGATCGCCAAAACTGTAAGAATTTTTCGTCATGTGACATTAAATATTGATGACGAAATGTTCATCACTTCTAGGCAGAACGCTAAAGAGCATGGTTTTCTATCTGATGAAGTACAATTGTTCTCTTGTGACGAGTTTTTCGCTACACCATGTGTGATAAATAGTTCTTGAACACAATTTAAGAGTGTATTTTATGTAAAGTGACGAATAATATTTTTACAGTGAAGTGTTGCCAAGTCGTGGGACTATGATCATGGCGAAGGAATTTGGAAGATCCGCGGGGGAAAAATGAAAAGAAAATCGAGCGAAGTCAACTTTAGTTTGTCCGAAATAACTGTACATTTTCTGTACTTATACTATAGTTTCCTCTACAAAAACTAGTTTTACTGCGGATTCCTGGTGCACTTTACACTGAAGACCCTTCCACCGTTATCGAAAGAACAATATCCTATTTATTTATCATTTCGACTCGTAGCGACAACGAAGTTTTACGTTCGGTGTTAATTTCTTTCCATCCACCGCTTCCTGGTACTGTTTACACACTGTTCCTCCGTCGAGACGAGAGCAGTGCATTGAAGGCGATCGGAAGAGCCTTAGTTGCATATGCTCAGATTGTAGTTTTTCTCTATGCACAAGTTTTATCCCATTATTGAGGTATTAATTTAATTAAAAGATTCTTGAAAATTAGTGCAATTATTACTGTTAATACTGTGACCCATTGATTCGTATTCCATGGATCTGCGCGCCCCAGTAGCCAAAATCTTTCTCTAAGAGTACTACCTAATCTGGCGACAACATATTAAAATCGACACTGCAATTTTACAGATCTGCACACTATTCTGGAAGATTTACTTCCCTGCAAAGTTAATAAAGCACAAACACGTTCCTTCACCAATTTTATTAAAGCTATAAATGCGAGAAATAAGAAAGTGGGAATTACTTACCCTCCGCGTAGGATTTTAGGGCCACCAGGTTTGGAAAAGCCGTAGGATGGACCTGGCAACACCATGTCAATGATCATGACGGCTAATCAGCATCCCAGTGAATTTGTATAGTACGATCATTACGCATCACTTACACACTTTGTTGTTCCCTCATCAAGATAAAACAGCCCAAGGACGTTGCACTTGCAGGGCTGCCGTCTTATCTGGCTGATAAACATGGTGACCTGGCAGAAAAAAAAAATCTACTGACCAACGGTTTCATATAGACCTACCTAAGCCCAGCGCCCGCGCTGCCCTAACATGGGAGCTTCAAAACGCGAGATATTGATTAAAATAAATAACAATAATGAGGTTTAAATTGTAAATAGGGTATTCGACTGCATCTAAACCGGAACTATGCCTACTGTTTGTTCGTTCGGGCCGATGTGTCCGCCGAATTGTCGTTTAGGAAAAGCTTGAAAAAATTTGAATGATGCATCACCTTTCCAGCCCGTCCCGACACGTTTCTTTAGAAGCGGCAGGAGCCGGGCTTATAGTCTGATGCCGCATGTTTGTTCGGGCGGACGGGCGTACGCCGACTTATCGTTGACAACAATTTTCAATTTGCATCGCATTTTTGAGTTTTGAAAATATGTCTGTTTTTGTTTTGTGAGGTTAGGGTTGGCCACGGCGGGAACACCATTACCGTTGCGGCGCGCAGTGTTACACGGGATGGGCTCATAGGTTAACGATTTAAATCGTAACGAATACATCTGATGTCGGGAACTTCTAGGGAGACTTGAGGCGGGGGCCGAAGGCCCCGCAAACGCAGCCGGCAGGCCAAGCTGGCCAAGTCCCCCTGTCGAACTGAGGTGCTGGTGGAGCGCAGCGGAACTAACACCGAGGTTTGACGGAGGGACGGGCCAGCTTGTTTAACGTAGACTGACGTACGGTGGTAACAATTTTCTGTTTGAATCATTTCTCTTTATGTTAAAGTTCTTACGGATAATTCACCACTGTATATTACGGATGAAACTGGGTCTCCCCCTGTAATTACAATGCACTTTTACGGATTTGTATTACGGACAATTGAGTTTGTAATACGGACATAATGTACCCCTATGCTTGACTGCACCTTGTTACGGATAATTTCAACTGTAAGCTACGGCAAAAAAGCTGTTTGTATCTTACGGATCCTGTTCAGCTAGGTCTGTATGTATGCATGTACGGACCTTTCACAGTTATTTAACTGCTCTGAAGATTGAAACTTTTTAACAGTTAGTGTGTAAGAATTCTCTAGATGCGCGTGAAAAATGTTACATAGGATTTAATATGTGCAAAAACTATTCAAATGATATGAATCTTATCATACATGTCCTCAAAGTACAACAGAAATCGTAGTTTAGGTCTTAACACGCCAACCTAACCTAACCAGTGTACGATTAGCACCAAATATCAACTAAGACCGACGGAGCAGCTCAACACCACTAACTCGACAGGCAAGCCAAGAAGCTGAAAGACTGTAAGGGCTGCACTAACCCTCTTCTGTCCATTTACCAGGTATATGTCGCAAACAAGCACAAACCTTTCACACTTTAGGAAGGCAAGCGAGTTTCTTCGCTAGGTCTCCATCTAGGTGATTCCCATTTACGGAGCTTCACTTCATGGAGACGTTGCTACATCAATAAACAAATAGTGGAATTACAAAGCGAACACCGCACTCGGTACGAAACAATTCGAATCGCTTTCGTCTGCGAAACCACTACGTTCATTTGTTGAATCCTGTCGAGTGAATCGCCGGGCAGAGATCGTGCGGTGATCGGTCAGTGAGGGGCGTAAGGGGGCGTAGTCGTGAATTCGGGAGGGGGGAGGGGAGGCATTTGCAAACCAAAGCGAATTCAAACATCACTATGCAATTGAATTTCTCACGATTGGCGAGATGTAACGAAAAACCTTAAACTCCGCAACTAACTCGGTGTCTTGCGTTAGTTCCCTGGCGTGCCGCAGAGGGCGTGCGCGTGTTCGACTACCATTCAGACGCAATCGCTGCCTGAAACCAAAACACTACGCAGACTGTTGGCGGCTATGTAAACAACATGGCTGCCCCGAAGACTGTAACGTTAATTCTGATACTATTTTATTCGTATCAGCCTTCGAATCATGTTGTGTTGTCCCCAAAACATTCCAACCCGATTCACAAATGCCTGGACACTGTTGTCACCCAATCAAACCGAGTGTGTAGTATTGAATGTCCGCTCGTGTCGTGTTCAGAACATTTGTTCTGCACTAACCTTCTAGGCAAGTGACTAAGATTTTTAAGTTTCATGGCAGTAAAACTGGCAGCACTGAGGTCAGTTTATGCCATCTCGTCCACACCTTTCAAGTTATTTATGGATTTCAAACAGTGTCATCCTCCAGGTATGCTTTAAGTGTGCTTCAGCTTGAGAGTAAATATCGAACCATGGAACATTTGTACTGTTCTATGATAATGCTTCCTCGTGGTATCTCTATCTGCTATAAAAACTGGTGTTTGTTGCTCAGTGAAGTAAGAACCAATATGGGCATTTACCGTAGCATTGGTCAAGCAGTCGAGCATTCAATTTCAATTGCCGCAAACCCTCGACTACCTCCAACGCATACAAATCGACTGAAGCATTAAATTGACCGTATCATACGGATATAATTTTGTCTCATGAGATGGATGCATCCGTAGTATACAGAGCATTCTTGTTACGGATGAAGGTATCCGTACCTTACAGTCATAGTCATCCGTACTACGGCTGCGCAGAATTATCTGTATGATACAGTTTAAGTTATACGTATTACGGATGAAACTCTCCGTAAGAACTTTAGAGTGCAAACCATTTCAAAAATGGCTTGCAGGGGTACACGCCCTAGCATTTTAAGGGTTGAGGTTGTCGACTTCTCTGTCAGACATGTTTTTCCTAAAGGTCTTCCCTAAAGGTTTCTTCCCTAAATCTCACCAAACCGGCTTCCACACCTTCCTACCCTAATCAGAAAAGACCGAAGGGCAGCAAGAAGAGATTAAAGCAAGCTGGCTCGTCCCTCCGTCAAACCTCGGTGCCAGTTCCGCTGCGCTCCACCGCTCCACCGGCAACTGGGTACGACGGGACCAGCTTGGACCTTCCCCCCCCCCCCCCCTCCCCAAAAGTTACCGGCAGCAGATGTATTCGTTACGATTAAAATCGTTAACCTGTGAGCCCATCCCGAGTTACTGTACGGCCTGGTTGTTATTATATTTTGTATGTTGTATATAATAACAACCATACGGCCTCTTCCTCTGCGGCGGCGGCCAACCCTAACCTCACCAAAAAAAAACAGAAATATTTTCATCACTCAAAATCCGATACAAATCGAAAATTGTTGCCACAGCACGTGATTCTACGTTAAAAAAGAAGTTGATCCTCAAAATTTGAAGTTTTTCTATGGACGAAAAGTCGGCGTCCACACGTTCGAAACGAGACAGTTGAGGAGAAGGTTGAACCGTTTGACGTATTTTGGAAGTCAATATGGTGTCTGAAATACTTCTTCAATACGTAATATACACCGAACTTAAGTTGGACAGAAAATACTTCTGGCGAGAGAATTTTTCTTGCCAGAAAATTTTTGACCAGAATTTTGGTTAGCTCCAAATTTTTTCTGAGTGCGTCTCATGGCATCCCTAACAACTAATGTGCCGATATGAATTTTACCAGGCCTCAGCCACTTTTCTGGCTGCCCTCGAAAATGCCCCACTCGTAATGGTGTCGGTCTGGCAGGACGTTTCGCAGAAGAATTTCTCGGGAGTTTGGCCTGGTACAATTGAAACGGCACCTGATATACGATCTATCTCATTCAGACAGACATAATTTGGGCCGATTTGAATTTTACCAGGCCAAACTCCTGAGAAACCTCTCTGTAAAACGCCCTGCTAAAACGACGCCATTACGAGTGGGGCATTTTCGATGCCAGCCAGAAAAGTGATGGAGGCCTGGTAAATTTCATATCGGCACATTAGTTGTGAAGGATGGCATGAGACGCACTCAGGATAAAATTGGGGCCAACAAAAATTATAGTGAAAATTTTCTGGCCGAATTTAGTCCGGGGAAACTAGAAACGTCTTTCAGCTTAATGGGATTCCCTGCATATCGCAAAAATGCGATGGATCTCGAGTCGGTGAAGTCCTCACAGCTCACTGCCGGGCTCCAGCCTCTCAAAGCGGTTCTGCGGGACCTGTGCGCACCGACTGCATAGTGCCCCGGTGAGGTCGGTACGATCTTATTTGGCCTAATAGCAGCATATATTTATCAGACCCAATGTTTGGGACATTCTGTATATCTGGCTTTAAGTCGACCTTTAGACGACTTTACTGGACATACAGACCACCGTAGACTAAAAGTTGCTATTCAAATTCAAACTGGAAGTTGTGTTACCTCGGCTAAATCCAAAATATGCTGTCCACGGTGTCCTTCGACCTTCTTCCGAACAATGTACTCCTGCAGGACGCAGGTTATTTCGGCACCCTGAAACCATACGTACCATCACGAGCCATTCTTGAACGCTTCTTAAGCAAGACTCTTTGAGTTACCATGTATTCTACGGAACTAGTTGACCAATTAAATGGTTTGCATGGATTCCGTTCTCGTTTCTAGTTGTCGCAGAGGATCCGACCCGTTTAGGCACAAATATACCGCCTGCGTGTCCTGCGGGCTGGCCTAATAGGCGCCCGGCATTCCGAACGCACTGTCATCCCAACTGCGTTGTATTCAACATGCAATGAAAGAACATCTGCGTTCACCGTGTTTTAAAGAGGGCAGGCCTGCGTTATTTTATTAACGACAGGTAACAGCCAGGTTTCCATTACTTAACGTACGTAACATTAGGGATTTTCGTTACGTTAAATGTTATGAATAAAACATGCAACTTTAACAAATATCATGGTTCTTAAAGATATTTCCTCTCAACGCAGGAGAAATGTTATGACAATAACGTTATAAAATAACGGCATAATAACGCCTAGCCATGGGCCGAGACACTTGCCTAGCCGGGCCTCGAGGCCTAGGCAAAGGACAC
This sequence comes from Odontothrips loti, assembly GCA_038380765.1. NCBI lineage: Eukaryota > Metazoa > Arthropoda > Insecta > Thysanoptera > Thripidae > Odontothrips > Odontothrips loti. Next base: position 216,109 of record CM076254.1, read on the forward strand.
GCTTTTCTTTTAACGCGAATATCTATCACGAGAGGCGTAATAACGTACTAGAAAGCAAATGTTAATGTTATTAACATCAACGTTAATAGCTCCGGCAATTAATATAAAATCAATAACAAAACGTAATTTCTCAAAGACGATAAAATTTAAGTTTCGCAACATTTCGGCGTTACGTGTTAAGTTGCGGAACCCTGCTAAAAAGCTCTGCGGGGCAAACATCGCCTATCTCTTTTAGGTACTGGACTGAATCAGCCTTGAAGAGACGTCTCTAAGATGGGGTGGTTCCGCCTATAGAGCAGTCCAACTGAGGATTTAGCCGGAAAGTTAGAAGAACAAAATGACTTCTAGAACACAGTGGTGGGGGTTGGGGTCAGCCGATGTGCGCGTGCACACTCATTGACTGGTTTCTCCCACCACTGCCTTTTGGAAGTCTTCCGGCCAAATCCTTAGTTGGACTACCCTACCTCTCCGCTGTTCGTCCTACCGTCCTTGAGATATAGTGCGGTCAAACAAACTTGATTGTTTGAAACATTGACTTTGTTGAGCCCACTCGAGTAAATGCTTCGCGATCGGTCAGCCTGAAAGAAATAACAAAACATTTTCGGGCGGAAAAGACAGAAGGTCGGCAAACGGCAGGGACTCAACAAAGGTCCGTTGGAATCGGACACAGGACGCTGCCGTGTCTCGTCAAAAAATGGCTTCCCGTTTAATTTTACGGAGGCATGACGGTAGGGAAGAAGAACAAACGAAGACGCTGCCCCGGATCACAACATATACTAAATTGTTCTTAACGGGACGACTCCCCAAAGCGATCAAACGCTTTCTTCCAGGACAGTATAATCAGGGTTCCGTAACTTAACATAACACGTAACGCCAAAATGTTGCAAAACTTTTATTTTTCGTCATTGAGAATTTAAGTTAAGTTATTTATTTTACATTAATTGCTGGAGCTATTAACGTTACTGTTAATAACAATAACATTTGCTTTATAGTTCGTTATTACGCTCCTCGTTATAGATATTCTAGTTAAAAGAAAAGCGTGTCCTTTGCCTTGGCGTCCAGAACCGGCCAGGCGATTGTCTAGGCCCATGGCTAGGCGTTATTACCCCGTTATTTTATAACGTTATTGTCATAACATTTCTCCTGCGTTAAGGGGAAATAACGTTAAAACCATGATATTTGTTAAAGTAACGTATTTTGTTCATAACATTTAACGTAACGAAATTACCTAATGTTACGTTAAGTTATGGAACCCTCAGTATAATGTGCTCCGGGACAATATCTTCTGCAAGCTAAAGATGATAATTTCTGACCTGAAACTCGACCGTCTGGTACTCGTGCCCCAGCACCAGAAAATAGCTGACGTGCGCGAATGCATCCATCAGCTGACAGAGCTGTCGTACCGCGCCGATACTGCCTGCGAACGACTTGCTGACGCAGTCAGTCAGCTGCAGCACCGTGTACGAAAATGAGGTGGCGACGGTGACGAACACGTGGCACTGCAGGGACACGTGTAAGGCGCGTGCCAGGTCTAGCAGGTACTGGAAGCGCACGCGTAGCACACGCCACTGCCACTGCAGGCAGTTTACCCGAGAGGTCAGATGTAGGGTAGAGTTGGGATGGTGGTCTTCTGCGAATTCCTCTTAGTCTGGGAGGACTACACTATTATTCGTTGACCGACACAACAAACATAGTAATAAAACATTCCATTTATTTTATCCAAAAAACAAAGTACCAGATTCAACAGAACTCCCCCCCCTCCCCAAATCTATGCCTACATTTTTAACAATTACAACAGCTACATTGCGCCACGTCCACGGCCTTCCCCATCTTGGTTTCGTCCACAGCCGGTAGGAACGCTGTTCTTAGTTCGAAAACCGACCACCAGAAGTGTTTTTGGTTACATAGCTACAAATATAGCCGCTAGATGTCGTTATCAATACACCGTTTCCGGCATAGTAGTTCCTCCCACAGCCAGGATTCCAAAAATGGGGTTCCATGATCTTTTGTGTTGGGAAAATAAGTAAGATAGTAATAAGCCTCAGTGTGGCCACCCCAACTCATAAATTCTGTATTTCTCAGCATAAAACGTCACTTGACCCTTGTTTTGGGATCATGCCATCAATCGGAGTCTAACACGGGTGTCGAATCTTAAGGATTCTTACGTAAAGTGTGTTAATTACACTTCAGTGTTTTAGAGTGCATGAATAATGACTACAAATAACAAAAACGTTGCAACACGCTTTAGCTTGAGCGTAGTAAAAGAAGGTTCTAGTACGACCCTGGAGGAAAAGTTTCGTGTCACAACCACGCTGAACATTATACAGGGTGTTTCTCCTCGTGAGGTCATCCACTTCAGGGTGGATAGGGGACACCTAGAGAAGTGTTTTGGTCATAGGAACCCATGGGCGCAAATGACACGTTACAGCGTTACACGAGGGTTACTTCTGTCCATTGTGCGCCTGGATGGTAGGCAACCCATCGATCGCGGTACGCCATACCAACCCCTCCCACCCCACTGCCGCCTCTTTTCCCCGGCTGAAATGAATTTTCTCGGGAACGGTTTGTCGCGTTTAATTGCTGTCAATGCATTTTTTGACAAAGTCAGAACAAAAACAGAAAACAAAACGAGCAAAAAAATTTCGTCACAACAAAAACAAAATTTAGTCTCAGCAGAAAAACAAACACGGTTATAAATGTTCAAAGCGTCCTCCACCAACTGCAATGCAATTTGCGACCCGCTGTCCCCACGCTGTCCGCACTCGCTTAAACATACCAGGGTTTCGGCGGATGGATTCCCCGGCCATCACGATCCGCGCCAACAAATAATCTTCCTCACTTTCAACCAGAGTTTCGTACACGAGGGCCTTCATGGCACCCACAGTATGAAGTATCGCTCTTGATCCAATCGCGAAGTCCCCAAACTCCCCGGTCTGGTCTCAAACCCAGAAACGATTTTTCTGGGTATGGGGCCGTACCGAGACTGAGCGGCAGCGGGGACCTGGTGTTCATGCTAGAGATCTTACCCAAGTTACTCGATGATGTGCCCCTTGCAGGCCGGATCGTGATGTGGTTTTTGATGTAACAAGAAGTTTTTTCTTGTTTTGTTTGCTGTTATTGACAAAGCATTTGTCAAAAATGCATTGACAACAATTTAAAGTGGCAAACCGTTCCCGAGAAAATTCATTTCAGCCGGGGAAAAGAGGCGGCAGTGGAATGGGAGGGGTTGGTAAGGCGTACCGTGCTCGATGGGTTGCCTACCATCCCGGCGCACAATGAACAGAAGTAACCCTCGTGTAACGCTGTAACGTGACATTTGCGCCCATGGCTTCCTATGCCCAAAACACTTTTCTAGGTGTTCCCTATCCAACCTGAAGTGGATGACCTCACGCTGAGAAACACCCTGTATATTGTGGTGGCACCACACTGAACAAAAAGCGTAGTATAGGCGGCCCACGATTACTTTCCTGAAAAGTCTGCTCAGTCGATGCTGGTCTCTTTTCCTCAGGCTGTAAAACTGAACACGATTCATCAGATTGTGACTCTAAATAACTGTAGTTCTACCTGACGTCGTATTTACTTGACTGATATTTTGTTACTGTTTAATCCAAAAAGTAAGCCATAAATTAGCTCAATTAGCTCACTTATTTCTTATGTGCTTTTTCTGCCAGAGTTTAATGTGTGCTCAGCTCTATATAGCTTTGGTTCTTTGCCTATAATTTTTCATGCTATGTGAAGTAAATGATTTGATCGTTTCACTTTGATTCCTGTATGGTGTTCCAATATCAGTCATTTAGCTGTATTTCAGCGAGGCAAGGGCTTGTGCCACTGCTGTCCATTTTCTAGCCATGTGCTATTGCTTATTTGACGTTGTCTTCGATCCTTGGTCGAGGATGACTCTAATGTTAAACTGTCTCTCTAAAGTTATTGCCAGCTAGTATTTTCTTGCTTAATATCAAGCTTTGCATTTAATTAACTTGATCTATTCGCCCTTCTGGTGGCTTTCTGTTGGAAGTGTGCTTTTTCTAGCCATATGTTTGAGTCTAACCTGGCCTATCGTGTGACCACATGTTGTCAGGTACAAATGTGTATAATCATTTTATTTAAGCAATGGCTGTATTCATTTTTGCTTCTAAAGGAAGATCTTTGTGTTAGCTTTGATTCAGACTATGAATTGTTATGATTTTACTTGAAAAAGTTGCATTTTTGGCAGCTTCTTACATCTGAGCTAACTTTACCTTATTGTGTCTTTGTATTGGCTTTGTAATGCAAACTGGTGCTACTAGTCCCTTTTCTTTTGCTGCCTGCATGGCTTAGGCCCATAATTTAGTATACAATCTTGTGTTTTGGCACCAAGTTGCACATGCACATCATGCAGCGAAGGTCAGGACTGTATGAAATCGGTTGCTTAATAATGACCCGGCTATGCTCTTGGACATGATTACGTATTTTCTATGGGACCAACGTAGGGTGACGTTGGTGGGGATCCGTTTTCGAATACTATTTGCTGTCTTTTATATAACATTATACATGGTATTCTTGTGGTTTCTTTATTAAGTGCATGTGCTTAAAAACTAGGTTTACATTTTAGCTTTCTCGAATTATAACGACCCGGCACCCTGTACTCGGATATGATTATGGACTCGCTCTTGGACCAACGATTAGGCTGAGGTAGGAAAGGGGATTATTGATCTGAACTCTGCATAAATCATGAGAAGTGTGTGTTGCACGCTATGTGTATTTCCAATAAATTTTTGTTTATTCTTACTCCATTTGTCGCTTGGCCAAGTATTGTATGTGTGTGTCGCCCCTCGGGCTACGCAGTCTGCCCCTGACTGTTAATAAACTTTGGTGATGGTACGTGAAGTATCATGATTTCCGCCTCTCTACTCCCACACACTTTTACCTATGAGACAGCTATTAGCTTACACGCCGACTTTACTTTAATAATCCTCTTTTGAGAGATATGGTTTGGTGACATCTTTGAGTGTCAGTTTCTCTAGCATCATGCTAATTAACAAGGGGTCCCTCACTCAAAAACTCCGTGTACACCTGATTTTATGATTTTATACTCCTAAAAACTCCCACATACTCCATAAAACTCCTCCTTACTCCCGAAACTCCAGCATACTCCCGCAAAACTCGCAGAAACTCACACATACTCCGTCAAAACTTGCAGAAACTCACACATACTCCGTTCAAACTCGCAGAAACTCACACACACTCCTCAAAACTCCTCCATACTCCAGAAACTCACGCATACTCCCAAAAAACTCGCAGAAACTCACACATACTCCGTTAACACTCGCAGAAACTCACACATACTCCAACATACTCATGAAATACTGCTCGAAAATTCGAGATACTCCTTTACTCATTCGCTCGCGGCACTCCTGAAGTACTTTCCTGTGTTTTCATAAGTGTGCCACCAATATTCTTCTTGTGGCTGTTGAATGTGATATGCAATGTGATGTCATTCTGTGATTAATCTTGATATATTTGTATTATATCATATATATAATAATTAAAATATTTCTGCCCTTCATGTCATGTGTTCTCTTTAAGCCACAGCCTTGTTGACCTGCACACTCTCCTGACAAACAGGATTTCTGAAAATTGTGAAATTGGCTTGAAATAGAAAGAAAGAAGAGTAACTTTCAAAAGAATTGGTGCCCTGAGAGCTGATGATTTGCTAGAAATAATCCATACAGATGTGTGTCAAATCACTGATGGTGCTTTCTGGAATAATTATAGATATTTTTTCACTTTCATTGACAATAAAATAAGGTACACTACTGTGGCATTTTTGAATTTAGAAGATGCAGTTTTAGAAAAGTTTAGACATCACAAAAGCATGGTAGAGAGATACACTGGAAAGTTGATAAAAATAATTACATCCTACAATGGGGGAGATTATTTTAGTACATGCAACAATTTTGTCTTGAATAGTTACCAATAAATAGCTTGCAGGGGTAAGAGCTGCTTAAAGTAAACAATAGTACTCTTGCAGATTATATGGTTCACACTTCATTCAGTATGGACTGCAGTTACATAGCCGGAAAAAAATTATGTTGCTTTCAAAATTAACTTGCCTGTAAGCTAACCTGACTTTCGAATTAAGTCTTAAATGGACGAAACGGGACAGAATGTTGAAAAAAAACAACCTTTAGCAATAAACTCATGTGTGTTAGTTTCTGAACAAGTACTATACACTCCACAATCATTTTCACATTCGCATTGGCGCCTGCTGGGTAGGCAACCTCGACTTGGGCACGCACGCGTGTCGAGCGAGCTGGCCAACCCTGAGTCTCGTCGTCGTCGTCACTATTTTTGTTTTTTTCAACATTTTCCCTACATTCTCACAAGATACTCATGCATACTCCCACACACTCATAAAACACTCACGCACACTCCTGCGTACTCATAAAATACTCACGCATACTCCCACACACTCATAAAATACTCACATGCTCCTAACAAACTCACTAATACTCTCAAAACTCCTTGATACTCACGCATACTCCCTCTTACTCATGAAATACTCACGCACACTCCCACATACTCATAAAATACTCACACACTCCTGACAAACTCTTAATACTCTCAAAACTCCTTGATACTCACGCATACTCTCAAAACTCCTTGATACTCGCGCATACTCCCTTATACTCATGAAATACTCAAGCACACTCCCACATACTCATAAAATACTCACATACTCCTGACAAACTCACTAATACTCTCAAAACTCCTTGATACTCGTGCATACTCATACTCTCAAATACTCCTGTGTACACCTTTCAAGGGAGTGAGGGACCCCTTGAGGAGGGTGAGCGCGTACACGACAGCCAGGTGCACCCCTATGTACGCGTCGAAGGTGGGGCTCAGGTACGCAGAAGAAAACCAGTGCGCGCCGACGGTAGACGCGCTGCGCCAGCCGGCGATTTCGCGAAGCAGGAACGCCACTAACGTCAGGAAGGCGGGCACCGACAGTGTGACGGCGAGCACGCGGGACCATCCCCGGTAGGGCAGTCCATGACGGCGGCAGTACAGACGGACGCACCTGCGCCAGCCCCTGTTGTTAACTTTGAAATACGATCGTTGTCAAGTCATTTGCAATGTTCATCGAAAAGAATTGTGACTTTTGGTGCAAAATATTCACTGTGAATTCAACAATGGCCATCGTTACTTAACCATAATGAAGGTTCATCGTTAACTAAATATAATAAAGCAACATTATGTCGGTGGAGGCCACCATGTCAATGCATTCATTTATTGGTTTTACTGTATTCATGTTCCTGGAAAATGATTATTTGCGCACAAAGTTAGTAAACAAGAAGGGTCGAACTATAGTGTTTACAACCGTTGTACAAGTGTAAAATGTAGTATATAATAAAGTTTAAAGTGTAGTATCTAGTATATAATAGTCATATACGGAGACTCGCACAGTGACAAGGAGTTGCAGTTTTTCAAAATGGTGTCCAAAAAAGGAAAAATTACGGATTTGAGCAGGGATGGGAAACGAAACGTAAAAAAACATTTTGGTTTCGTTCTCAAACAACCTTTCCTTTTTCCACCGGTTTCGTTTCGTTCCGGAAATGTAACTCAATTCCTCTTCACCAATGGTCTCGATCCCGGATGTTAACTATAGTGTATCGGTTTCCGAATGGGTATCACTGAACGTTTGGTTTTCAGTAGCTTTCGTTACAGTATTCCCCGTTTGCCGGAGCAAATGGTATTGTTTCCTGATGGTACGTGATAAAGATGTCAGAGTCAGATTTCAGATTATCAGAAAACCACCAGGCGGGGAGACTGCGTGAGAATTCGGACGAGTCACAAATGAACGCGACGATAGGGGGCAGCCTGCCCTCGCCGGCCCTTATTCTCAGGAAGGGAAAAGACAGTAAAGGCGTAGTTTTGTCTCCCGGTTGAAAATACAAAAGTGTTAAGTGTGAAGTTATTTTAAATAAGAATTCTGTGTATCGTTGAACTGTGCTTACAATCCTCAAACAGTTTTTCGTCATTTTCAGTTTAAAAGGTCGCAAATTAAAACAGGCTTCCGTAAAAGTCACAAATGTATACAAATATTTATGCAGAAGACGTTGCAACATTGGCTAGCGTTTGAAATGTGGGCTTGTCACGCAGCAGCCACTTGAGTGGCAATTTTTTTTTCTTTTTTTGACGTCATTTTGAGAATTTGTAACTTCTGGTCACTACGAGAGTTTTCGAGCACGACTATTGAGTTAGTAGTATCCTCTTTTCTTGAAAAGGACACCCAGATAGCACCAGTAAGAACACTCTTAATTATTGGCCTTCCAACGAAATTAGGGGGTGCCAGCATACGATTTTCAGAGCGTGCTAGGACTAAAATCTAAGAGTAGTGTTCAACTAACACGTGTGTTAAATAACTTGTTTAAATGACGAAATTCAGGTTAGGTTAGGCCGTTTGGTGTGTTTCCAGCACTACACCAGCTGGCCCCTGCCGCACTGTAAAAACACATAGTTGTAATTTAACGAGAAATCGTTGATTTATTTTTTAACTGGGGTGACTTGTTATTTACGACACAGGACTTCGTAAAATTACAACTGATTTCTCGCTGTTCTTTTAAGCCTACATAAATTTTGAAAAATCTGATGACTAATGTGTGCGATTTAGCATTGGTCACGAAGCTCCACACAATGAGAACAATTTGGCTAGTTATAAATTTTTTATTGTCCTCACTCCAGCTTGTTCAAAGAACGCACACTTAAAATTGTCAAAGTATCTGTGATTATTCTCCCTTCGTCATCCGAGCCAGTATGTAGAGCAGCGAGAGTTTCTTGACACCGCACTGAGAAGCAGCCCGCAGTTGATTCTGGTTTACTCGGAGTACTTTACTGAAATAAAGATGAGAATGGAACGATTACAAAAGCAGAACACAAGGAAAACAAAAAGTGCAAGTGATAAAAAGAATTTCAAATAACTATCACCTCAATCCATACCTTTCTGAGGCTCATGCGCCCTTCCTAAATTTCCATTGCCAATCAATGTGCATTCCCAATAGACTCACATACTGAAACAACCAAACATCTGTTGAAACAAAGAACAATTCAGTTGTTACTAAAAATTGTGAGAAAATGAGAAAAAAGCTTATCATATTTTGAGGTAACCTTACATCGAGACAGTCAGACAACTTTCATGTAGTTTGTAAAAACTTTAAAATTGACAGCGCTGGAAAAAATTCAGTCTGGGCCTTTACATCGTAGTGGAATACCAGAAGTGAAAAATAGTAAGGTGTTGCCTACCCTTGGTTGGCATTAACTCACTGTAATTTAGAGGAAACAAGGCAATTAAAAACAAATGCAAAGATAAGTAATGCCAACAGGGACGAACACAAAGATAAAACGTGATAGACACAAGCTCTATGGAGGAAATATGTTACCAACACTTTTTTTGATATATTGGATTAATAAAGCACATATTTGAAATCTAATTCCATCTTTGGAAAGTTTTCCTTCCTCGACCCCTATGAAACACACTCAAAGGGACAGAAACATGTAAATACAATTTACAGCAATTGGGCCATAATTTTAATAGTTGATGCAAAAATGATGTTAAAAATTTGCAGATAGGGGACGTTTATAAACTACGTGACCAAATAGGGGGGGGGGGGGGTCAGCCTATGGTCACGATCCTATCCTTAATTCATGGTAAGGTTAGGTTAGCCAGGTCACGATAGAAGGGGGGGGGGGGCAAAAAGTTACCTAAAATCGGTCGCGTAGTTTATGTTCGTCCCCATAGGGAAAGGGTTGGAAATAGCAAGAGTCTTTGCAGGAATGTTAAGAAGCGAATAGGGAAATAAGTGTGTGAAAATTTGTGGCAGCAGCTGATTATGCGTTCACGCCAGCAGAAGCAACAATGCTAAAATATTGCATGAGCGGGAGTACGCTCCGCAACAAGGGCAACTTTCGTAGCCCATGCAACGAAGCTTCCTACAGCAGCACCGCAAATGCAAATTTTGGATTCATTGTTTGGTCAGATGAAAGACAGGAAAAAAGTGGATCAGACCAGGTCGTCAAAAATATTTGTGAGCCATGGTGGTATCACAGTAGCCAAAAACAGAAATGTTTGCAAAACTAGTTAATATTTACCACACACGAAAAATTAGCATAAGTCTCTGTCTAACAGGAGAAATTGCTTTCCAAAAACCCCTAAAGCATGTAACTTTGCATTGGCAACACAATCCAATTGATGCTAGAGAAAAGTTTGAATTGGGAATGAGATAGTAAAATAAAAAATAAAAAAATACCATTACACTTCGTGAAATACTGGTAGGCCCCGAAGTAGCACAAAATTGGATTTAGTGCAATTTTTATATTTATTTATTTTTGTAAATCGGAAAGGGATTTGATTAGCAGCTTCTAGTTAATTTTCATTCACTAAGAGAACGTGGGTAGTTTTTAAGTTTGGATTTTTTAAAATTCAAGTGTTCAATCTAGATTGCTGGTGAGAACAGGATGGGTGACGCGTTGAGAGACACCGTGGTGTACGGTAGGGTGTTTCAAAAAAATTACATTCCACTGACTCGACCGAATTTTCACACCTGCTGGTCTGCAATGACCGTATGCAAAATTTGAGTGCGATAGGACAAAGTTTGCTCGGCTCTCAAGACGATTGAAGAATTTGGTCCCCTGACTGGTGTGCCCAACGGGGCTGCCTTAGCGGCATTCTCGTGCCTCTGGATGTGATCGCAGCAGAGTAAATGTGAACACGAGCGTCCGTCAAGTTGTTCTGCACCCACTGAGGTGGAAATATATCAGTGACCCCGCCACCCACCTCCGCTACACTGCCACATATGTTAGTAATTTGTAATTTTCGCGTTTTCGGATACTTTGAATTTCGGTCACTCACTGTAACGGTGTGGATTGTGGAGGCTATTCGATGAGGACTTGGCCGAGCCACTCCATGCACTTAACACACTCGCCTCTGATAGTGAAAATCGGAAAAATGATCTCGAGACCGGTTGTACGCCTGGAGGGTAGGCAGGATCTCGACACACACGTCAGACTGCTGTCTACCCTCAAGGCGCTAGACGGCGTTTTTTCCCTTTTCTAGATAAAACTAAGTGCGCTTAATGTAGAAAGGGCTGCAACGGCATCCTAATACGATCTCCCGCAATATCTACATAGCAAGACATTCAAAGCGATGTTCCAAATGCTGGAAAATTTAAAATTAGAAATTTCGAACATTTTTGAGCTGTAAACGGTGGATGAGCCGACGGGTTGCCTACTTTTCCATCTTAAAGGGAACAGGATACCCTTCAGACCTCATACACCAGGTATCATTGATCTGCGACCAGGTGCGGTCACATAGATAAACCGTTAAGTGGCGTCTAGATGCTCACATTATCCATGGCACAGAAACTTCGAGCCACTTGGGCACCGGATGAACGTCGTCCGATCACGCTCAAATTTTGCACACGTTCATTCTAGACAAAGACGCGCCTAAATGCGGTCGAGTCAGTATCCATTTCAATTTTGTGAAACACCCTTGTGTACGGGGTACGCCGAATAGTAATGTGTAAAACGGGAAATGTGAGGGGAACTTTGGCGAGACTTCATTGTCGCGGCCTCCTAGTTCTCAATGGCACCGACCGGTGGGCGCATCGGCAATGCTCCGCCCTGAGAGCTGTGCCTCTCGTGCATATTCTAGAGTCCGTAGCGGTCCCAACTTTTGAGTTGCCTCCCTCTTAACCAGTGCTCGACTCAGCTCGGCACAATAACAACGTGGGCTGTTTCACAAGAAAGGGAGAGGTCCGATTTTTAGCGTGGCAGGAGAAGGATGGATGATACTGAAACAGCCGAGCACGCTAGCTGTGTCCTTTTCTTTCGCTATTGGGTGAAGTCAGAAAGCTGAATTTGAACTCGGTTTTGAGACAGTTTGCTGCATTTTTGGAGTGTTAAATGACGTCCGACGCTTGAATGGGTACTAAGCGAAAGTCAGAAAGGTCAAGGTTTGAAAAACTTCTCACAGAGACTTTCGGTTTTAACTGGAAATTGAAAAAAAAGTCTGATCTTGGGTGAAACTGTATAAGGTCACTCCGTGCCTAAAAGAGGCGTTTTCTACTAAAGCCAGAGATAAGTAAAGTAGAGAAAAGATGAAATAGCACGACTAGACTGCCACATCTCAGGGCATGGTAAGTAGCTCAGAGTCCTGGATTGAACAGCCACGAAAATTAACACCAATCAGTATCTAGGGAAGAAATATAGAAATTAATCCTTCTGCCACATACATTTGAAGGGTGAGAATATTACTAACCTGTTGAAAAATTCAACAACGCATTAAAGACTCTTTTGCCATACTGAAAAGCATAATTGATAGCACTATTGATAACAAACTGTCATGGGCTGAACATGACAATGACAAGGAACGATAAAAATAAATTACGTTACAAGTGTGTTCCTCTCAAGCCAACTATCTCAAGTCACAACTTTGATACATCCAATCGCTACCGGACCACAACGCCCAGAATACGGTCAGTCCGCTCTCTGCTCAAGCCACTGCTACGTTTCCTTTCCACTTCGTTTACGTGCATTCATTTGCATCCATTATCCTGTAAAATGACCATGGCGTTTATTGATTTTTGCAACTGTTTTTCCCTCTGCCCTTTACGACGACCATGGTGTATTATTGTTAAAATAAATATCAAGGAAAGTACCTTATCGCATTTATAGTGGATTGATACGCAGGTAATTAAACCATGAAGCTGTGCAACATATAGAAACTGCACTGTGCACTAAACAAACTGAAAACACATAATGAAAATACAGGAGAGTGAAGAGAAACGGGCAAGGCAAGAGGACCACTAGGTTGATACTCACGATAAAAGTAGATACAGCTACATCAGATAGACTGTACCTGTCCAAATGCCTGCAAAGGCGACAGAGGCTTCATTTTAAACCAGAAAAGAAAAGAATGATGGAAACAAACCAGGGTCTTTGTTAATGGGTGCTTATCCAACTACTGTATCCTCATTTGGCATTCAACACTTCCCCTTGTCTCAATTTGTTGTCAGGTATGACACAAAGCAGAAGTGTGGTTAGTGCATCTCCAGGTTAAGGGAGTGCTGTCTTACCTTATTTTGCAAAAATGTGTAAGAGTGGTGTACGCGATACTTTTGAACCAACAAAATGTGTATGCAAGGATATTTATTTCCTTGAGGAGAGACCTCTTAATGCTTGCTGTTTCGACACAAAATCAATTTCAAAAATACATTAGAAACTCTAAATGTTAACACACAAAATAGACTTAGAAAGTAATAAGGATAACAGTAACAGCTTACCTTATGAAAACAAACATTAACCTGTGGTTACGTGAAAAACAGAGAACCATTTTTTAAGGGAACGGAGCTTTGTCAGAGCGGAAGAGTTCCCTCTGCATGATGCAGGGAAGCAAATATGGATATACGTAAAACTTATTTCCCAGTTCAGATATCACCTGCGGGTGGTCAATCACTCCCTTTCATTTGTATTTAACTTCGTCAATGCCACATAATATGAATCACTCATTTCTCCAGTCTTGCTGTTCCCATGGTGGTCTATCTGGTTCTTCGCTCTGCCCCACTAATCCGAGCACAACAGTATCTGCTACACCCAGGCCACTTGCTTCTGCAGCCATATGTAAAAGGGACCATGCCGTCACACCACACCGTCACTGCACACTATTAGGGTCGAAAATGAATCGATCAGGATCAGCAACAAAGTTAAAGCTGCATGTTGTCAGGCATCAGGCTGTAGACATCTGAACATGAAGGAGTTCATGGGCTACTTTCCTCTCCAACCTTCGTGCCTTCCATAAAATAGTGGAGAGCTCAAAAAGGAATGGATATCATGTCACCCTTGCATGCCAATTCTTGAAAGTTTCTCCTTAACTCATGTTCTGTTGTGTGAACACTGTCACCCGGACGGGAATTATTGGCGGAGAGAAAGCGAAGCCAGGTACTCTGCCAGGTAGGCCATTAGTACAATTTTTCGGCCGACCGAGAACGGGCAGTTTGGGTGGCGGAGCTTCCCACCTCTACAAACAGCTTTCTGAATAGGAGGTCGAGTCATATGATAATGAGTGAATAAATGGATTAAATCACCGAAGTTTGCCCCGCAGGGCTCTACTTGTGAGAGCCACTGGCAGGCCAGGGTCTAGCCCGCACACCTGGTACGGACCCGGAGCAGCCGTTACGGTTCGCGATAAACAAAGCAGTGTCTACCTTACAGGATCAGCCGAGTCCCCAGAGTCCCCTTTGGGGGCCTTCGGTCCTCCCTACGCCTTCAGTGCACAGCGCTATAAAAATACATAAACATCGGCGGTGTTTACAGTCCGAGAAGCCATGGCGGAGGTGCGGCAAAACACTGCCGGATGGAGATAGGGCCGTTCCGCCTCGGGGCGCACTTGTACTCCTTGCCGGACAGTAGTCAGCGGTGCCCCGAGTAATTGCACATTTGTAATGGTAGGGGGCGAGCGCGTCCATCTTTTCCCGAGCGGGTAGCGGCTGCGCCACCTCGCGACCGTTGCAACGTAGTTCAACCCAGTGTAGTGTACCCTATAGACGGATACGATACAGGTACCCCCCCCCCCCCCCCCTCTCCAAAGGATCGAAAATTCAGATACGAAGACTCTGCTTTATACCTTTCGTCCTTTCGTTCTCATTTGCAGTGTGTACGTGCCAACATGCAACGAATCAGCAAAATAAAATTTGCTTATCATTGAACAAATGTTGAACGGTTATGTTATCATAGTTTAATATTGTCGTGGCGTTCTCCCCTGGCAGACTTGTGGTTCCCCAGACTCACCACAGGCTGTCGCTAATCGCCCGCCGCCGCACGATGGACTCCGCGATGACGGACACCCTGCAGAAGGCGCCTACAACGAAGGCGGCGCGGAGAGCGAAGGAGTAGTTCCTGTAGGCGAGGTTCAGCAGCGTGAACAACGCCAGCTCCACCAGCAGGACGGGCAGCCCCGCCACACACACCACCACCAGGGGCCAGGCACGCGGCCGCGGCGCCCACGCCCTCAGCGGCAGCAGGCCGATGCACTTGGCCAGTGCGTCTAGGATGTGCAGGTTCGCCACCGCTAACTCGCGGCACAAGGACGCCATTGTGGAGGCTGAAAACCCAGACAAGTTCGGCTTGTTTCAACGAAAACGAAATCAGTGTAAAGCAGGGTTGTTACAAGATCCCATTTTTCGAATTTCCTGAGTTTTTCCTGACCTTTCCAACTTTTGGACACATTTAGCCATGATAAACTGAGAACTGTAGCGACGCCGCTTTGTGCAGTGTAGCGTCTGGCTTGTTGCTTTTCGCGAGAGTGTCGACCTACGTCAAAATTTCCTGACCCTTTTCGCGATTTTTCCCGACTTTTCCTGACCTGCAACAACCATGCAAATTAACACACCAGCTTGTCCTGCCACACTGGTGGCCTTCAACCCCGGCCTCAAGTGTGTCTAGAAGTGCCCGATAGCAGACGGCTGACGTATTTGTTACGATTAATGTCGTTAGCCTGTCCTGGGTGACTGTGCGCGCCGCAAACTTCGCGGCGGATTATTCAGCATGGCGGCGGCGGCCAAACGAACCACAAAACACATGTTTTGTGTACTCGACAATGCGATTCAAAACGGTAACTGACAGAACTACACTTTGATCTTAGGCACAAGGCCGAGAAGCGAGACGGGAGACCGGATTTTTTTTCGTCATTGGATCCCCATCGGTTTACGTCCTAAGACAGTACACTGTTAAATTAAAACTGTAAATAAGCAGATGGCGCTGCTAACTCTAATAAATGGCTCTGCCATTTGTAACGGACTTATTTCCTAATGTCTTTTCAATTTAAGAGTGGATATGGCAAAAAATATTCTCTAATAGTACTCGGCAGCATAGAACGATTTGAAGGCGTTTTCAACATGAATTGCAAAATTGCTTGAAAATTGGCGACATTATTCAGGGGAGGGGGGTAAGGAGCACTATTTGGAGGAGCCATGTCTTACATACAAGAGTCCACCATTCGGTGCTCATCTACACACTGCGCCTACTGTCGCTGACTGGCGGACGGTCACGCCTGACTGCTTGGCTCCTTCGAGCGAGGCAGTGTTATCGTTGGGCAAAAGACGTGTTTTTCTTTCATTCGAACATCCCTTTACCTACGCCGTTCCTGCTAGATTTCAATGGCGCGTGCTCTTGTCGAGCGCCCGGCACCTTGGCCGTACGCAGTGAACTCACTACGAAGGGACTGGTAAATATGGCTCAATTTGCGCCGACCCTTTCGAAGTCCACGCCACCACCGGCGTCTTTAATCTGCGTAAGTCCACAGGTCGATGCGAGGAGTCCCTTAGGGTAGATTTTGTTTCGTGAGTGCTATCGAGCATCTAATGGGGAAACAATTGCCATGCGAGGCCATCCACGAGGCTAGCACTCGCGAATGCACCTTTACTCCAGGAGTTGGGTGAAGTCGGGAGTGTTATTGAAAAGGATGTCACTGATGATCTGACATACTGGCGTAAGTCCATTTCCTCAAGTTTTTTAGGAGGAGAATTTTTCAGTTCACCTGGAAGTAAACAGGGTTTTGTTAGAAAAAAAAAAGTGTCAGCACCACCAGAAACTATTAGGAGCACACAGCGGATGTAACAGTTAAACAGAAGTTTTATGGATTGAATATTCTTACTTTTACTGTGGCGCATATCCATGTGAGCTGTGAGAAGGGGTGTAATTGCCTGTTTGATCTGTGGAAAGACGCGTAAATCCAGGTTTTAATGGATGTACGCCACTTTCACAGATCACAAAATTTTCATACGTAGGGATTTAAAAATACCGGTAAGATTCAATCTTACGGTATGTTACGGAAAGATTGGTAAGTTACGGGTATTTTTGGAAATAATGAGAAAAATTTATTTACAGCGGGTATTTTTTAAAATAGTATGTGTTTCTACGTTTTCCCACGTAAGAGTAGTCAATCCTGGCAATGCTTGATGCGCTAGAACACTTCAGACGTTCCATCATTTGAAATATTAGTGTTTTCTAGGTCGGGTAATAATACCATAAGTAACGGTAACTTACCGAATCTTACCGGTAATATTACCGGCCTTCACATCCCTATTCATACGTCACTTTACCAGATCACTTGAAGGAATATATGCCTCTTTGTCAGATCATGAAAAAATTAAAGCAACACACAAAATTTACAGGTAGCAGTCAGAGAGCAATTTGTAGCATCGCAGCAGCTGCCTTCATTATTTGATCAAACCTGGAGCAACATATTCCTCATGAGAATGCACAATGTTGTGCATTGGATTGCATTGTGCCCTGTGGCTTCGCCACTCGACACCCATCAACGGACCCTTGACAGGACCCCCCTCATTACGACTTGTTTAATCTTTACTATTTATGCCGCCGGTCGGTTTCCCCTGTTTATATCCGCTGGTCTCCAGTTGGGAAGACTCTCAGCTTTGTCTATATCCAGGAACCAATCCTGTATCACGTAGGGTGTGCCACAGCGCTTGCAGATGTAGAACTGCATCGCCTACGAAGTGAGGACTTCGAAGAAGTGCAGCTATCTAAAACCTCTTGTGATGGCTGCAACGCTCTCCGTAGACTGGGTAGGTCATAACCACTACTTTTTGAGCCCGAGCGGAGCGAGGAGCTCTCTGCATCGACTATTCCGCTTTTTTTATTTTTCTCCCCTCAGCAAGTGTCGTTGTTGCCGCATTCTGCATTCAGTTTCATATCACTATCGCTAGATGGCGCCACAGAAATGGGCGGAGCCATGCTGCTCCGTTCTACCAACTTTTAAAATTTATATTTATTTTAAAAATATTAATTACCGTTGTTCCTACATTATATTTCACATCGTCTTTATCACACAATGTAATTGAACCCTTGGTAACTAACTGCAAACTAACACAATGTAAATCATCTCAGCATTGCTGCTTATTGTTTCAAAATGACATATTGGCATCGCACGCAGTGGGCAGAGAATCTAAAACAATTGTACCAATATACTTTAAAAAAAAACTTCTAGTTCATTTTTCAAAAGCAGACGTAACTAATCTAGTACAGTCCGCAATGTGATCACATCAAATACGATTTATTTTAGAATCGTCCCTTCAATGAATACGTATATTGTCGCCGACTTGGCTCCATATTCGCATTGGTCTGCGCTTCGGTTGGCGCCTTCGCAACGCCGACGTGGCTTGTGATGGTCCACCACGCGAAGCCTCGTAAAAATGTCTGCTTGGTCGCACGGTCTAATAGACCGATTCACCGTGTGGCCAGTCGCCGGTTCGAATGTCAGAGCCTTCCGTTTTTCCTTTTCTTTTTTCTAAACAAAGATTATTATCTTGTCTATTGCATCCAAAGTTTATCTTATATGTTTTTGGGATGCATTTCGTTATTTTTTTATAACCAAAGAGTGCTCTGGTCAATTTAAATAATGCTGAAATTGCCCATTAGTTTGGGCAACATGTTGTGTGTTCGATGACCTGCTCTAGTTAATGTGTGTTCGATGACCTGCTCTAGTTAATGTGCTCTTTCATATTATTTCTATAGCCTTTATTTGATCTCTTTTATTACTAAATGTTTTCATACATATTTAGTAACATTGTTGAAACGAGATACCAGTTAAGTGCTGTTTACTGCATCAAAGTTTATTTAAATAAACTTAAATTTAAGTTTGTTTTGTGGATGCATTTCTTGTTTTTCATTTTTGTGGACTGTAAACATGTGCCGTTTGTTCTATTATACATTTAAATTTATTCTTGTGTTGTGATTTCTATATTTTGTGTGAAGTTGAATATCCTCTGCCATTACTTATTTCAGTTGGCAACCAACATTAATGCGTCCGGCAGGGTTCTTATGCATATGCATGTCACATGTATTTGACCTACTTAGTTGCCGTGAATGCATGCATTATGTATGCCACATGTATGCCACATGTATGCCACATGAATGCTTAAAGAATACCCTACACATACTTCACACATACATTTATCATGTATGTGACATGCACTTGCCCCTACGTTATGAAGCACCATCCATGTATGCGACATGTATGTGACATGCACTCGCCCCTACGTTATCTAGCACCCTCAATGTAAGCAACATGCCTACATACATGTCGACGTAGGTAACATACATTGCACATGTATATGACACACATGGGATACGTATGTCACATGTAAGGTCAAATCGTAGGTTGCATGTATGCAGACACACATGTGAACATGTATGTGACATGCAAGCTGAAAATTTCACGGGTTGTATTCTCCTTCTGGAGTTAGATTTGGCTGGGGGAGTTTTTCATGTTCATTGTTCATTTGATTTGAATAAACTCGAGTTTACGGTATTGACCAGCTAAATCCTGTGTTTCGTTTTGATGATACGTTTCCAAATTTAACCCTTTCGGCCACGCGGCGAACAGACTGGGGTAGACGGGAGTAAGGCCCCCTTCCCCCCCCCCCCCCCCCAATACATCTCGGTAACTGCCCGGCTACACTGCCGAGAAAATTATCTCCGAAATGTCTTGCCTAAACGACGCCATTACGAGTGGGCCAATTTCAAAGCCAGCCAGAAAAGGGACGAGTGCCTGGTAAAATTCAAAAGAAGTTCATGTAATAAGTCGCGTCATCCATGATCCGTTTTATGTGGGTCGCCGTGCCACTAGGCGACAAAAGGCGTCTTGAAGGTGGTTTGAGGCGCCTAAGTCGCCTGGTTTTTGAACACCTTGGTTTTACAGTGTATGGGAACCAGCAAAGGAAGCGCAAGCACTCCCCGAGCCCTGCCTAGTTCTTCTACAGTCTGCAGACCTGCGATGAGTGCACGCACATGCCTTGCAAAGACAGGAACCCAGCCAAGATGTGTGTTGTGGGGTAAGAGCTGGTAAAAAATCACCTGGTGAAACAAAATGACACTCCAAAAATAGAAATTTGGCATGTTTTGTGTAAAATGTGAGAAAAGAGAAAAGTGGGAGTACTATTTTTTTATCCCTTATACCTTTTTTCCTAGCGAGATTTAATTACCTCCACTTACCCTGCCCATTAAATCGTGGTCTAGTTCAAGAAATTACATTTATTCCTAGTAGCCATGTGGTCTTGGAAACATCGCCAAAAGAATAAAACACTCATCACTACTGTCCAACTAGTATAGGCTTTCTCTAGAAGAAACTGTAGAGAATGGAGGCTGGCGGCTCCAGCAGCCAGGCCGCCCATGTGCGCAAAATGCCGCCTGGAGCGTTCCGTCTGTAGCGAGTGACGTCGCGCTGGATGGCGAAGTCCCAGCCGCAGCCTGCACACTGGCTTTGCTCCACGTAGTTGGCATGCCCTACTAGCAGCACGTCCACGCTGTCGTTGGCCATCCTTTTCAGCCTGTCCAAGCTCTTGCCTACGAGAGGCAACAGCTTCACCGTCCAAGTGGTGTAGGGACTGAGAATCGGAACACCGGACTTCCCGAACGCTTGATAATTGGTGCTGTAGATGTCGGGAATGCCGTCCGGCCCTTGTTTGAAGCTGTACGTGAATCTGACGGTGCGGTGCGAGAAAGCCACCGCCTCCGCGTTTTGGCCGCACCGGAAGTGCGAGACTCCTCCGTGTTCCATCAACACCTTGACGTCCTGCAGGGCGGCGGCCAGCTCAGCGGCCAGAGCCGGGTTGTTGTGTCGGATCTGGAGGGAGGCATTTAAGAACTTGACGGCATGCCGGTCCTGACGGCTGCGGAAGACGTCGGCGGTGAGGAGCACCTCATCGCCGCGGAGCAGCGCCGAGATGGACCTCCCGTGCTGCGCGTGGTTCCACGTAGCGAATGGCCCGTCCTCGCCCCGGACCCGATCGAATTTGGCACTGATCCAGTGCTGGTCCCCGATGCTCGCCTCCAGGACGCCCACCCTGTCCTCCAAATCGCCGAACTCCTCGATTGCGCACGCGGCCAGCGCGGCCGCCGAAGTCCGTGACAGGCAGCCCTCCAACCCTGCGAGGGTGACCGTGTCGCAGTGCGGGAAGGCGTACAGCTGCAGGCTGACGATGCTCGCCCGGTAGTCGCTAAACGCTGTGTTCTCGCTCACGATCTGCTTCATTTCGAGCACGGCTGTCTCCAGGTCATCCGATGCGTTGGACAACTGTGGGCCGGCCAAGAGGTCCACAGCGATCTGTTGGAAGCGGTACGCCTCCACTCTGTTGAGGGCGTCGTTCAGGTCCCTTGCCATGTCAGTCAGGAGCGTGGCCATGGCGGAGCCCGCTATGGCAGCCTTCGAATTCTGTATGGACAACCGCACGAGCTCCAACTTGAACGTCAGCATCTCCGGGCTCATCAGAAAGTCGCCGGCGGCCCCCGTTTTAGTCGACTGGCTGAACTTGGCAAATAGCTTCTGGCTGCTCCGCAGCATCGGCAGCACGAACCCCAAAGTGTCTCTCAGTTCTGCATTGGCCTCGATTCTCTTCTGGATCGCCTCAACTTCCTTCCCCAAGTCCTCTATCGTGTAGTCAAGGCCGGCAGACAAGGCCCCAGATTCCGCTGCGACAAGGGCGAGTGCCCCGACAGCACCTGTGCCGGCGGTGGCAATACTGACCGTCGAGGTGGCCACCACGGAGATCACCTTGAGCAGAAGGTTGGTGACCCGCGCCGCGGTCAGTTCAGCCTTGGCTCTTTCTAGACGCTGGGCGTCGGTCTTGAGCGCGTTCGCGGCGGTTTCATCGCGAGTCTGCGCGTCGGTTGCTATGTTGCCTATGGCCACGCCCACACCTGGGATGGTCGAGTGCAGCGTAGTGTCGATAGACTTTGCAATGGCCCTCAGTTTGAACGCCACCTCTGCGGAGAAGTTTGCCGCTCGCGTTTGCAGGTTTCCGCGCAGGAGCTGCAGCCTGGCGTCCACGCCGCGCTGCGCCTGCCCGCGGACGCCCCTCAGAAATGCTGTCACGTCGGTGGCCAGCCGCAGGGTGTTGACGCTGTTGGACGCGTAAGACAGCGACGCGACCGCCAGGCGCATCCAGCGTACGGCCCTCTTCTCCGCGTCGGTGGCGGTCTGGGTCCCAGCCAGGGCGAGGTCCGCGAGGACATGCAGGCGGCTCAGGTACTCCTCGCTGTAGGGCGCCTTCAGGTTGCGGCCCCGAATGATCGCATGCAACGCAGTCATCCGTAGTACCAACGCAGAGCCAACTGCGCAGAGAAAATCGGGACAAGTAAGTGCCACCAACTTTTTCGTAAAAAATGTTAGTCTTCGAAGTTTTTAAATTCTTTTCTACTTTTTGGTGCACCTTAAAACTGTGTGAAAATCAAATTACGCTAAAAAAAATTTATGAAATTCATTCATTCCTACGATAGTACA
Organism: Odontothrips loti; assembly: GCA_038380765.1. NCBI lineage: Eukaryota > Metazoa > Arthropoda > Insecta > Thysanoptera > Thripidae > Odontothrips > Odontothrips loti. Next base: position 238,445 of record CM076254.1, read on the forward strand.
ATGGATTTTGAAAGTATGAGCCAAATAGCTAATTTACACTTGTTTGAAGCGTATCAGTCGTATACAAATGCATTGAAGAATCCCCCTCCCTCCGCTTCAAAAGAGCGTCGTTACGCTTGCTTCAAACGGTATGCTTAAAAACGGTTGTTAGATTACTCCTTAGTTTTACTAGTACAGAATGCATTGCCAGTTTGCCCCGCTCAGTACGGACCGAATTGTAAATTGCATTGGATAAGTTAATTTCCCGTTCTTTAGTGACAGTTCTTGTAATTTTACAAAATCAAAAATACAATAGGCGTACTCTTCATGAAATCTTAGATGTCTAGCTGTTAGTGTAGGACTGATACGCTTAACACAAGTGTAACGTCTACGGCTTAACCCAGCTCAAAATTCCATAAGTAAAAGTGCGGTGGAAAATTCGTAGTCTGGATATTCTGGAAAGCAAAGGACCTATCCTGAAAAAGTCAATAACAAACACGGCTTCGCGTTTTCTAGCCTAGTCTCGTTAAATAGCAAAACACGCCATCGTTGTCGTTTAACTATGATCCTCTTCATAACAAGGTAGGAGTAGGAAGGTGGCGTACCATGGGACACGAGGTACAATGGGACACATTCGAAATTCGCGCCACGCGCTGTCGAGCGGGGCGCGGATTGTTGACAAAAGAAAGTCGTCGACCCGGTGATTGCTTTTTGAGCGGGCGGTTGCTGTTGGCAGCGGTGGTTAGGTCTCCACTCCAATCGCTCTCCTACTCGCGGAATGGTCACGCTTATTAGTCAAAAGTGGGGGTGGGAGGGGTGGGTTGGCTGACATCCTCCTCCCCGCCGGCCAAGGTGGCAACACCGCTGCAAGCCTCGCCGATGTTAGTGTCACCAGCCAGCTAGGGCTGGGCGGTGGAAAAAATTTCAATGTCAATATCCGATATTTTAAATTTTGAAAGTTGAATCAATATCAATATTTGACATTGTGTATTGAATTATTGAAAATATTAAAAGTATTGAAAAATTGAAAATATTGAAAACATTGAAATATTGAAAACATTGAAATATTGAAAACATTGAAATATTGAAAACATTGAAATATTGAAAACATTGAAATATTGAAAACATTGAAATATTGAAAACATTGAAATATTGAAAACATTGAAATATTGAAAACATTGAAATATTGAAAACATTGAAATATTGAAAACATTGAAATATTGAAAACATTGAAATATTGAAAACATTGAAATATTGAAAATATTGAAAACATTGAAATATTGAAAATATTGAAAACATTGAAATATTGAAAATATTAAAAACATTGAAATATTGAAAATATTGAAAACATTGAAATATTGAAAATATTGAAAACATTGAAATATTGAAAATATTGAAAACATAGAAATATTGAAAATATTGAAAGTAATAAAAATTGAGATTTAAATAGAGATTTTGTACAGAATCTATATTGGAATATTTAATGTAGAGGTGTGGGTCGGGAATACAAAAACCGAAACGTACGCTCCTAGCGCATCCTAGCGTCGCCAAAGCACTGAGAGGGAGAGAGAGAGAGAGAGAGAGAGAGAGAGAGAGAGAGAGAGAGAGAGAGAGAGAGAGAGAGAGAATTGATAATTTCATAATTTATTAGGAAAAATTGTACAAAAGACTAGAAGTCTTAAAAAGTTGTACATCATCATAGAGTGAGATTTGAGTTAGAGTGAGAGAGAGAGAGAGAGAGAGAGAGAGAGAGAGAGAGAGAGAGAGAGAGAGAGAGAGAGAGAGAGAGAGAGAGGGGGGCGTCGCACCGGAAAGGAGGAACCAGCGTGGTTGCCAGAGGTTCAGAAAAATAATCATATTATTTATTGGGATTATTATTATTGGGATTCAATACTTAATACAGAATACTAACATATTGAAATGCCAATATTCAATACAGAATATTGACATATTGTGAAGTCAATATTCAATATTGATATTAAAAATTTCAATACTGAGGCATTGAAATTTCAATATTTTAAATATTGATATTGAAAATCAATACATTGAAATACCGCCCAGCCCTACAGCCAGCTCCTGCTTCCCGGACCACACTTTAGCTCAGTTTCGCTCTTTATCCGGATTTTTGGCAACTCCAAGTCGGCTCTAAAACTTCGCACGATCTCGATTCAAAAACGGAATCGCTCTGCCGGGAGGCGGCGAAAAGGTTGGTGTGAGTTACAAATGTGAAAAATTTGAACGTCAAAAGTTGATTTCTGCCGGGTTTAAAAGGACGGATCGCGCCAAACCCGTCCTATTGTAATGTTTATTGGTCTCCGGTGCTCCGGCAGACGTCGCGCAGTGTTGCAGCGGTGGGAGGAGGGGGAGGGACGCCTTCCCCGCACCTCGCACCGCCTCACCCCGCCACATGCGAGAGAGAAGGTGTAACCTGTCCTTGTCTACTCATGCCTGGAACTCGAAAAAGGCGTTCACTTCGGCATGTTAATGTCAAGTTCTAGTTGACCTAGGGAAATGGTAGGGATCTCAGCTTGTAGAGGAAAGATGAGGCTATGCTCTGAATATAATTTCAATTCGGTAAGCAATCGTCTTCCATGCGAAAAACTGCTCCAACATCGGACCACTTTCAGCTGATTCCAGGAGCCTTCCTGGAATTCCCAGTGACATGAAAAAATATTCAATACACAGTCCGAGCAAAGTTTCAGCCCGATACCTACTCAATTTCTTGAGATTAACATGCCGAAAAAGAGCAAAAATCGAAGGTTTGGGCAGCTCTAGAGCAAAAACTAGAAGGCATAGCAGGGACAAACACATGCCATTAGAATCAGCGTGTTCTAAACTATAGATTTATGAAATTAAAAAACATCGATTGGAGACCCTTAAACGACGGGGCCTTAAAGTTTCAGGACACAAAGCAAAGGTAACAAAATAATTTTTTCGTCTCACTCTTATATTTCTGTACTCGAAGTCACTTGAGTTCGGGAAATGATCGCTACAGGCACAGCATTGCCGATGTCTAGGCATCATTGGAGGCCGGTTGCGGGTTCGTGTGTTGTGAGGTTAGGTGCCCAGTTCTCGACCTATGGAAATGTGGTACCTTTTCCACAATGGGACGGGACCGCTTCTGTCTCATTGTTCCCCATCTTAACCTCAAATGCTCGCTCACATTTTATCACACGATCTGGAAGATCTACTTTTTTTTGCCACACGATAAAGCGGGTCTAGGAAAGTTTGTCACACAATCTTGCGGTCAAGGATTTTTTGTCACACGATCTCGAGGGCGTCTGATTTATTGTCACACGATCTAGAGGGGCTAGGTTTCTTTGTCACACGATCTAGTGGGTGTCTCATGTTTTGTCACACGATCCAGAGGGTGTGTTTTGTCACACGATCTGGCGGGTCTAGGATTTTTTGTCACACGACACAAAGGGTCTACGACTTTTTGTCGCACGTTCTAGAGGGTGTTTGATTTTTTTCTTACACGATGTGAATTTGATTTATTGTCACACGATCCAGCGCGTCTATGATGTTTTGTCACACGATATAGAGGGTCTCTGATTTTTTGTCCCACGATCTAGAGGGTCTAGGATTTTTGTCACACGATCTGGAGGGTGTTTGATTAATTGTCACACGATGTAGCGGGTGTTGTCAGACAGCTGACAGTCGTGAAGAGAGAGTCGGAGAAGAGAAGTGAAGAAGAGATGGTCGACTGGGGCGTGGAGCAGAAATATGTAAGTGTGATGGCGGCGCTGCCGGCCTAGGCCCAGGGACGGTAGCTGCTGTCGCATTGAAATTGGTATCTGTATCCTTGCAATAATAATGCAGTGACTAATTACCCCCCCTGCGCGCTCCTTCAACGTTGCCTCAAGAACCAGAGTGCTATGATGAGATATTGAGTAACACCGGCCACGTAGCAAACACGGAACGGACTTTGAGTTGTCGTAGCTGGTACGAGCAATGTACCGGGAGCGGGTCCCCATGTTCACAGTTTCCCCATAGCTAGCCGAGGCTGGCCCCTCCCTCGTTCACACATAAAACTTGTACCGCTACACGGGTCTAGGATTTTGTGTCAAACGATCTAGAAGGGCGTCTGATTTATTGTCACACGATCTAGATGGTCTGGGATTTTTTGTCACGTGATTTTTTTAGTCACGCGATCCAGAGGGTGTGTGATTTATTGTCTCAAGATTCATAGCCCTTTAGGCTCTCTTGTCTATTGGTTGCCATTCCATAGTCGATTCCGTTGCGACTTGTGGCGACCTTTTTTTTTTTTTTTTTGGGGGGGGGGGGGGTGACTTCCTGCTCGTGACGTCGCTAGAAATGGAATTTGGCACGTTACAATTGTTTTTGACCTATTTATTGACGTTTCGGATGAAATAGGACCAATTCGCGAAAAAACTAAAATGAACCAAGGAACAAAGTGAGAATGCTCTAAACGACGCTTCGTGTTGCTGCAGGTGCCGGTAGGCAAAACAGGGCCTTCTTGGGCAGGAACTGGAACGGGAGGGCAAACTGCTAAAAGGTGCGGTATTTCAAACTTGACCATGAGAACCAACCCCTACTAAAATAATCCCAGGTCCTTAAAATAAATGCCAAAAGTGACCCCAGGTGCTGCTGCTGGTGCCAGTGGGCAAAACAGGGCCTTTTTGGACAGGAACTGGAACGGGAGGGCAAACTGCTATGCTAGGGGTTGCAGTATTTCAAACTTGGACATAGGCACCAACCCCACCTAAAATGACCCCAGGAACCCAGAAAAAAATGTTGAAAACGACTCCAGGTGCTGCTCCAGGTGCCGGTGGGTAAATCAGGGCCTTCCTAAGTGGGAAGTAGAACGGGAGGGCAAACTGTTAAAAGGTGAGGAATTTTAAAACTTGAACATAAGAACCGAGCCCTGCTCAAACAACCCCATGACCTAAATTACAGTGCAAAAATCGACCCTGAGTGCTGCTGCAGGTGCCAGTGGGCAAAACATGGACTTCTTGGACAGTAACTAGAACGGGATGGCAGCCTGCTAAGAGGTGCAGTATTTCAAACTTGAACATGAGAACCGACCCTACTAAAACAATCCCAGGAACCTAGTCGACCCCCGGTGCTGTTGCAGGTGCCGCTGGGCAAAACAGGCCCTTCTTGGGCTCGAAGTGGAACGGGACCAACTGGTGAGAGATACGTACTTCTTTAACAGAATAGACCCCGTTAACAATGGCTCTAGGAACCCAGAGACAATGTCAAAATCGAATTCACGTGCTGCTGCAGGTGACGGTGGGCAAAACAACAGTTTTGTCTCGTTCCTTGTCCTGCCAATGGACTGCTTAAAATTATAAACACTACCAAATATAGTACCAGATAAGGGAGAAACAGCAGGGCGTAGCCCTGCACGGGGTCTGGGGGCGGAGCCCTCAGCGAGCAAAGCGAGTTATTGTCTAAAACGCGCGTTTTCAGCATTTTCCCATCACCCAGAACACAAATTGCAAGAAAATCCGGTGTGTCCCATTGCGCCCCAGGGCTGTCCCATAGTGCCCCGTACTGATACACTATGTGACAAGTGCAAGGAGACAAATCTTATCACAGTTTTAACAGACGCAAATAAATTTGAAATTTTGATTGCGGATTCTTAAGGAAAAAGGATAACACTATATATTCGTCTATTTCGCGCATTTATCCGGCAAATATTCTGCCCAGGAGAGCAGCCAAAAAAAAAAAAAAAAAGGCCCAGGGTACCCTACCTCACCTTTCCTTACGCCAGACCACGTCGGGGCGTAACAGGCTTAGCTTAGCAGTGTTCCGCCCCTCCGCGCACCCTTTACCTGGTCAGGCATGGTTTTGCGACCATCCGCTTGACTTAGAGATCCCGGATGAAATGGATCATATATGGGATTTTATATGAATATATATAACAAGGTAGGCGTACGCCAGACCGCGTCGTGGCGTAACAGGCTTCGCTCACCGCGAACCACTGTTCCGCCCCTCCACGCCTGGCGTACACCTACCTTGGCCTGCCGGCGGCTGTCACCGGGCGTGTGGGACCCTGCGGGGCAAATCAGTCAGTACGGCGCCCTGCGGGCGCCGGTCTTGAGGCGCGAGGGACGCTACGCTTCTAATCTAACCCCTGGACGTACCTACTCCCACAGTATTGTGAACTTCTCTACCGTACTTAATCGTGCTTAACTCTAACTTAACTTACCCTAGTCTACTCCAACCTTACCTACCCTTCCCTACTCTAACCTAGCCTACCCTACTCTAAACTAACCTACCCTACTCTGACCTAGCCTACTCCAACTTCAGCTACTCATTGTGGACTTCTCTACCGTACTCAATGCTGCTCAAACCTAACCTACCCTAGCCTAACCGGTTCCGGTCCAAGGAGGCCCTGTTTTGACCCCTAGCACCTGCAGCATCACCTGGGGTTGATTTCGGCATGTTGAATGGAGTCTTGGGGTGATTTTAGATGAAAGCGGTGGCCATGTTGAAGTTTAAAATTCTGCACGATTTAAAAGTTTGCCCACATCTTCCAGTTTGTGCTCAAGAAGGCCCTGTTTTGCCAACCGGCACCTGCAGCAGCACCTGGGGTCCTTTTCGGCATTGTATTTGAAGTTCTGAGTGTATTTTAAGCGGGGTCGGTTCCGATCTTTAAGCTCAAAATACAGCTTGTTTAGCAGTTTTTCTATTTGTTCCTGCTCCTGCCCAAGAAGGCCTTGTTTTGACCACTAGCACCTGCAGCAGCACCTGGGGTTGATTTCTCCATCTTGACTTGGGTCTTTGGGTGATTTTAGAAGGGGTCGGTCGCCATGTTCATGTTTGAAAATCGGCACGATTTAGAAGTTAGCCCTCCTGTTCCAGTTCTTGCACAAGAAGGCCCTGGTTTGTCTACCGGCACCTGCAGCAGCACCTGCGGTAGGATGCCCCCGAGGTGAGGTTGACCCCGGTATGATGCTAGGAGATTGTGGTCCAAATTTGAGCCCTCTACGATGAACCGTTCTCGAGAAATCGCGCGGACAGACAGACAGACAGACAGACAAACAGACAAAACATTTTTGGGCCAGTGGGGTAAGGGCTTCGCTATCGCTCAGCCAATTATATATGATCATATGTGGGCGTCAATGTATGACGACATATAATTAGATATGATCATATTTGATCAGATATGGTTATATATAACTGCATACATGCTTATATATGATTTCATATATGATCATATATGTACTCATATATACACATATATGCATTTTTATATGACTATATATATCTATGTATGGAGGCACATATGACCACATATATAGGTGACTAGTAGTCAGATATGCCCCCATACATAGATATATGTAGTCATATAAAAATTCATATATGTGTATATATGAGTACATATATGATCATATATGAAATCATATATGAGCATGTATGCAGTTATATATAACCATATCTGATCAAATATGATCATATCTAATTACATATAGTCATATATGGATGCCTAGATGTGATCATATATGATTATATATATTAATATAAAATCCCATATATGATCCATTTCATCCGGGATCATCCTAAAAAGTTAACAGTTTTGTGAAATTCCAGGAAAGTTCTGTCAATATTAAGAACGGCTTGACAAATTTGTACAAGATGTTGTACGAGGAAGTTTCTTTGTCAGGCTGATAATGATAAATTATACACTGTAAAAATAAAAATATAACAAGTACGGAAATTTCCGTTATTAATTGACTACCTTTGGTTGACCGCAATTCGTTACGGAGCAGTTAAAATTAGGTAAGGAACACTGGTAAAACTGCGGCTTAGTACTACGGTCAAGCTACTCCCCAAAATGCGTAAAAAGAACTCTGCCCATTGAGGCGTAAAAACCAGCCAAAAACTGCCGTACATGATCTGCTATACGCCCTAATAGAGCGTAATTCTATGCTAGGCCTCATTGGGGCGTATTACTTCGCCTTAGTTTTATCACACACAAAAAAAATCGTTCTCGATCCAAGGACAGAACAATACTCGATTTCATGTTCTCGGTCTATGTTCTTGATCCACTCACAACCTCATCATGTGGCGTTGCCATGTTCTGCCTCTGCAGAGTCGAACACGTGTCGTAGTGGTCAGAGTGTGAGACTCAGAACTCACAGGTTCACGGTTCGAATCTGGATCAGGGCGGCAATATTTTTCTTTGAGGAAGGTGACCTTGTATCGTAGTCGAACCCACATGGCACTTGAGAGGAGTTCGATGCACTCAAAATTTCAAGTAAATTATGATTTCAATTGATTCGAGAACATAATTCGGTTTTTTTGCTCTCGGCGGAGCTGTCACTCCCAGTACATTTGGTCCTCGAGGGAAATCGGTTCGATTCAAGAAAATGAATCTCGCATCAAGATCAAAATGTCCTCGATTCATTTGAGAGCAAACTGTGCTCCTATGGAAATCATTGTTCCTGTTTCGAGAACGGGATTTACTGGGTGCAGTGAACCGTACGCCGTGTTCGACTCAGAAATGAAGTGGACAATTAGCAGTTCCTCGGCGGCTTAGCCCACCTTTGAACGCAATGGGCATCTGTGACGACCACCGCGTCGGTACGACCCTGAGCCGTCCTTGCCCTTTCTCGATGGCGACTGTCACCTCCTTGTCAGGGTGCCCGGACAGCCACACGGCCAGCTCGGAGGCGCGGCGCTCCGCCACAAAGACCAGCTCCCCGGGAGTGAATGGGGAACCTGCAAACTTTGACAGCCAATGACACTGGTTCCACATCTGTGGGGCGGCTTGTAGACAAAGCTTAAGTTGGGTTGTTCCTGTTCGCAGGGCACTCACGAAGGGGAATGATCCAGGGCAGCGCTCGTCCTTCGCGTTGCAGCCGGTGTGGGCATCGTACGACAGCCACCCGTCGGCGCTGGAGCCGAGTAACCGCAACATGCTGCACGTGGTGCTGCTGCACATGTAAAAGCCCACGTGCCCGTGCTCTGCTTTGTAACTCACTCGGGCCTCGAGAGCGGCGCCGACCTGCATGGTGTTGTCCAGGCCTACAAGGAGAGAGAAAGAACGTAGCCAACATCAGTAGTCTGTTTCAGGGTCGTTTTGAGGGATGGGGGAAGGGGGGAAGGCCGTCACGTTTAGTCAATGAATTTTTATGGAAAAAAAACGGGTGGAAAGATAGCGGAAATATTTCAGGAACATTTCGGAAAAATTGGAAAAATAGCAAATGCAACGAAAATGTCTTATTAATTTCCACAGCAGTTGCATTCTCAGTCCTGGCACCCAGGCGAAAATTCCGGTCGTGATTCCGGCCGTAAATTTGAATTCCAACCGTAAATTTAGAAAATTTCCGACCGAATTTCGCTTTCCGGCCGTATATTTGGAGATTTTCCCACCGGATCCGAAACTACGGCCGGAACGTCCCCTCAATTCCGGCCGGGTAATTTATTTCCGCCCGTAATGCTTCCGGTGCACCGGAGAAGCCCACCGTTTCCGGCCAGGCCGGATTCGGTCTTCCGGCCGGGGTCCCTATTTACCGGCCGTAACTGCTCCGACGCGCCATAAAGCCGCTTAATTTCCGGCCGGAATCGAATTTTCTACCGTACTCTGTTGGTTTTACGACCAGTGCCTCTATTTACGGTCGTAGTGAAGCTGCTCCGGCCGGAACGCACGCAGCGGTCCGGCCGGAATGGAATGGTACGACCGTAATGTTAGATTTTACGGCCGAGACATGCCGTACGGACGGAACCTGGAAAGTCCGACCGGTCTTTTGGATTCCGGTCCGAATTCTCTTAGCTGTAAAATCTTAAGTATTGGGAATTTCGAGATGAAAATTGGTATGCGTTGTCTACGTGAGAAATAAGTAGGCCAATTTCAATAATAACTTGATCAAAAAACTTTTTTGTGGCATCTCGAGAACGGCTGGTGATATCGACAAACCGACAACAGATTTGGATAGAGCGCGATTTATATGTTCCATGGACGAAATTAGAATGGTTATATCATTCTAACTGCGAGATGTGTGCGGCTTTGAACTTAATGTCTTACGGCCGGACGGAACAGGCCGGACAGGCGCTCTGGCCGGACAGGCATTCCGGCCGGGCAGGCACTCCGGCCGGAATCGGTGCACTCTTCCGGTCGCAAAGCGAACCCCGGTCGACCGGAAGAATTCTCCGACCGGAGAATTCTTCCGGCCGAAAAGTGTCCCAAATTACGTTCGGATTTTCTCAGTCCCGTTCGGAAAATAAATCCGGTCGGAAAAGCGCGCCCGGAAAAGCGCGCCCGGAATTTTTGCCTGGGCAGCACTGGCATTAGTTGTAATAGATAACAGGTGTGGCTGGAAGCATAGGCCGTAGCTGTTACAGTTAATTCTTAGCTGCGTCAACGAAAGCACTTCTTCCCGTCTGGGAACGAAGATGGAACAAGGTACAGTAAGCTTTTTGGTGCTTTAAATGCGTCATTATTGGTCGCCGCGTGCATTTCCGTAAACCTAGAGGAGATTGCTGCCTATGCCGGGGAATTTTGAAACTATTCCACCCATAATTCAGAAACTACCTCCACCCCCTCAAAAATTAAGGGACGGTCGGAAAGGGTTGAAACTTGGTAACTCGCAGCTTTGATGCACCGGAAAGCCCCACTGACTTTAAATTTGACAACTTTCTCCCTACCAATGGGTTTAAAAGTCCCGTTTTCATCTGTTTCTCGACATTTTCCGGGTTAAAGGGGTGGTTCTGGTTAAGCTCCTTCGAGTGAAACAATCAAGTTCACGTTTTCAGTCCTTGGATTTAGGCCACAGAAGCACACCTGTGGCGGTATCATCCACTACGGTATTTATATTGTATCGTTCTAACACAATTGTTTTCTCAAATGAAGTTGCTGATTGAACTCGCACTAATCTAATTTAGAAATATTTGTCAGCCAAGGCTAATAAGTGGCATAAGAAACCCGGGTTAGTTTGTAGTTAGTTTGTAACTAGATTCTACTGTAGTAATCAATTTACAGACGTATTTAGTAGTAAACCTATGCTTAATACTTTCCTCTCTGACTGTTAGCTTTTCGACGGCACTAGTCGCTACCGTCGTCACCCTTACGCGACGGACCGCTTCTTCTCGCCAAAAACCGAAGCTGGACGTGTCTCGGTGCCAGCATGTATGCCGCCCGCGGATCAATACTTCGGACTGTCCAATCAAACCTCTCTATAACGCCATTCCGATCACTGACTCATGTAAATGTTTGGGTATACCGGTCCAAGATACGATTTTTTTCATGAGAATGGACCCCCTCTTAAATGATCTAAAAGCCCCAGGAAAAATCCCAAAAACGACCCCAGGTGCTGCTGCAGGTGCCAGTGGGCAAAACAGGGCTTTCTTGGACAGGAAGTGGAACAAGACGGAAAACTGCCTGAGGTTGCGGTATTTCAAACTTGAACATCAGAACCAACCCCACCTAAAATGACCCAGGAAACAAAGTGAGAATGCTTTGCTTAATACAACCCCAGGTGTTGCTGCAGGTGCCGGTGGGCAAAACAGGGCCTTCTTGGACAGGAACTGGAGCAGGAGGCCAAACTCCTAGACGGTGCGAGATACGAACTTTTTCCCGAGAATGAACCCCCTCTCAAATGACTCCAAATCTCCAGGAAAACTGCCACAACCGACCTCAGGTGCTGCTGCAGGTGCCGGTGAGCAAAACAAGGCCTTAATGAACAGGAAGTGGAACGGGACGGAAAACTGCCTGAGGGTACACTATTTCAAACTTGGGCAGAGGAACCAGCCCTACCTTAAATGACCCTAGGAACCTAGTAAAAATGCTGATAACGACCCCAGGTGCTGCTGCAGGTGCCGGTGAGCATAACAGGACCTTCTTGAACAGAAACTGGAACAGGAGCGAACAGGAGGCTAAACTCCTAGACGGTGCGAGATCCGCACTTTTTCCCGAGAATGAACCCCCTCTCAAATGACTCTAAAGCCCCAGGAAAACTGCCACAACCGACCTCAGGTGCTGCTGCAGGTGCCGGTGAGCAAAACAGGGCCTTCATGAACAGGAAGTGGAACGGGACGGAAAACTGCCTGAGGGTACACTATTTCAAACTTGGGCAGAGGAACCAGCCCCACCTTAAATGACCCTAGGAACCTAGTAAAAATGCTGAAAACGACACCAGGTGCTGCTGCAGGTGCTGGTGAGCATAACAGGACCTTCTTGAACAGGAACTGGAACAGGAGCGAACAGGAGGCTAAACTCCTAGACGGTGCGAGATCCGAACTTTTTCCCGAGAATGAACCCCCTCTCAAATGACTCTAAAGCCCCAGGAAAACTGCCACAACCGAACTCAGGTGCTGCTGCAGGTGCCGGTGAGCAAAACAGGGCCTTCATGAACAGGAAGTGGAACGGGACGGAAAACTGCCTGAGGGTACACTATTTCAAACTTGGGCATAGGAACTAACCCCACCTTAAATGACCCTAGGAACCTAGTAAAAATGCTGGAAACGACCCCAGGTGCTGCTGCAGGTGCTGGTAGGTCAATCAGGGCCTTCTTAAGTGGAAAGTGGAACGGTAGGGCAAACTGCTTAAATGTGCGGACTTTCAAACTTGAACATAAGAACCGAGCCCTGCTCAAACAATCCAATGATCCAAGTTATAGAGTCAAAATCGGCCCGAAGTGCTGCTGCAGGTGCCAGTGGGCAAACCATGGCCTTCTTAGACAGTAAGTAGAACGGGATGGTTCCTGCTAAGATGTGCAGTATTTCAAACTTGATCATGAGAACCGACCCTGCTAAAACAATCCCAGAAACCTAGTCGACCTCCGGTGCTGTTGCAGGTGCCGGTGGGCAAAACAGGCCCGTCTTGGGCTCGAACTGGAACGGGACCAACTGGTGAGAGATACGTACTTCTTTAACAGTAACAACGTTAACAATGGGTCCAGGAACGCGGAGACAATGCCAAAATCGAATTCACGTGCTGCTGCAGGTGACGGTGGGCACAACGGTTTGTTGTTTTTCGTTCCTTGCCCTACCACTGGACTGCTTGAAATTATAAATCTTACCAAATATGGTACCAAAGGGAGAAACAGCAGGGCGAAGCCCTGCACGGGGTCTGGGGGCGGAGCCCCCAGCGAGCAAAGCGAGTCAGAAGCTATGACTCCATCCTGTCCGAGTGGGTGGTGTCGCTGTTACCCAACCGAGCTTATACATGCCACCCCAGGAGGCGCCAAGCTAACTCACGCTTTAGCTTCTTTCTTAGACGCACGCGTCCCTTTGTACTTTCGTCCCGCGGCAAGCAGGCCCTCCGTTTTGCTCCTGACTTGACCGTTCTGTACCTACGCCTTTTCTAGACTATCTGTATCTTTCGGGCGTTATTCATTTGGTTCCTAAGCTTTGTAATCTTAGCCGAATAAATCGAGCGTGAGCTACACTCTTCTCTTCATTCACGTGCAAAACTCCCGAGTCCCACTTCAATAGGTCAAGAACTCGTAGTAGCTCGGTGGGATGCTACAAGAAGATGACAGGAACTGCTATCAGGACCTCCCAACCTCCCACTCCCACACACCTTATGAATATCAACTCTAGCGTCAACAGTGTTCCAATAGGAACGAATTGACAGGCCTGGCAGAAAGTGGGGCGCTCATTTTGTTGAGCAGTATCGATGCAATCTTAAAGGAACCACAAAGGAATACGTCCACCTTTAAAAGGTTACGAAGCGCCTTCTTAGAACCACGTTTTAAATCAGCTGAATAGACAACCTCCGCGGTAGCGGCCAAGCTTCTGAGCAACTAGGAGTCAGGGCAGGGCACAATGTCTGCCCCCTGACCAACTTGACTACGACTTTCAAATCAGAACTGTTTCTACTGTCTAGGCAAACAGTGAATAATAAATAAACCATTAATCGGCAAAAAATTGAGCATTATTGGTAAAGAATTAACACAACAAAGAAAGTAGTAAGCTCAAAGAAAACGAACAAGACAAAAAACACGTTTCGGACAGTGATAAGAAACCGTTTTAAAGGCACGGAGTGACCTTATAGTTTCAGTCAAGATCGGCCTTTCAAAAAACAACTAAAACAAATGATTTATTTCCAATATTACTCTGAGGCTACAACAGAGTCTCTGTTAGAAGTTTTTCAAACCTTTCTGACTAGCGAACAGTACTCAACAAGACCGCCTGACGTGATTTTACACTCAAAATATGCTGCAAACGGTCTCAGAATCGAGTTAAACTTCAGCTTTCTCACTCTGTACAGCAGGGAAAGGAAAAAACAGCTGTCTTTTGGCCCGTTCAAACACTAGACGCAACCGCTGTACTCTTTGAGCGTTATCGTGTCTTACCTCTGTACTCAACCAGCATAGCTGACGTCCTGTGTCTCGGTATGACTGTGATCCGTGATTGTGTCGGTCCGATGGCCACCCCGCTCACCTCCTTATTAGGGTGGGCGGACAGACAGACGTATAGGGCCCCCACACCATATCCGCCCCTGATCTGTGCCACGAAGACGAGCTCCCCGGGGCTGAAAGACTTCAACAGCAGAGAACGGCACTCGTTCTTTAACTCGTCAGGTCACATGCTTCAGTCTAGGAGACTCGCAGGACTCACCGTGTCTGTGGGAGTTGTGGACAGAGAGCCGTCACTGGAGGTGATGTTGTGTACCCACAGCGTACTGCAGCCTCCTCGACGTCGCACCGGTCCGCACAATTCGAACCCCACACCTTTGTGCTCCTGCCTGTACAGCACCCGGACCTCCAGGCGGCCACCGGCCTCCAAGGTTTTGTTGGGATCTGGAAGCAAGCAGGCAAGGTATGCTTGTCTTCGTAGTGTTGCACTGTGTACTAAAACAACCTCTTGCTGGGGTCATCATATGGCTAGTTTCTACAGTTCTTATTTTACAGTTCTTACACGGGTTTTTGGGGTCACTGATCTCAAATTATCCTGGCAGAGAAACTTGAAAACCCCAAAATTTCAGGAGAAAATCTGTTTTGCAGAGCATTGTGTCGTCTAATTGATTACTTCATTTGATATCTAATATGAAAGACATTGCAACTTTAACGAACCTATTTTGAAAAACGTTAGGGTAAGATGCCCGAACATGGATCGGATCCTTAACATGCATTAGTTTTACTCGCTTTTTGCGAACGCGGCTTCCAACGCTGGCGCTACTCCGCGTCGCAGAGAGCGAGTATTGGTCTAGGCCCAAAATGTAAAAACTTTCAGTGTGGCTTAGCGTCGGTTTGGAAATGTGTGGAACGTTATGTGGGGTATCAATGGATAGGTATTGATGCAGGGAACGTGCGTGATTGTATTATAGCCATTGAATAATCAAAATGAAAAATATATAAGCAAAAAATATAATTTTCCTGCCCTACGAAGAAAGTTTTGGATTTCAATTACTCACTAAATGTGTGGGACTCACTGGAGAGCAAAAGTAGTTAGTGGGAAAATAATTGTGGTGATCGGAAAGTAGTGAATTTTGGCAAAAACAGAGTCGAATGAGGAAAAAACGCCAGGATGTAGACCACCCATCGTACTCAGGGCCGCTGAGGGCGCGGATCCGTCGAGGAACGCATTGTTGAGCGGGAAGCTCCCACTCATTTACATGGTTAAATAATAGCCGTTCAGACCGCGGATTTCTGTGGGCTTGGAATCGCGAAAACCACGCATCGGAGAGAAAAAAAAGAAGCATATTTTCGAACTATTCGCCCCAAGGAATATGGGGGGGGGGGATGCATATAACACATTGACGGAATCTGGAAATGACCCGAATACATCCTAAAAGGTCTTGCGCGAGGGGTATCGTGAATACTGTAAAGTTACGGTTCTGGACTGGAAAGGAGACACAAGGACTGCTGGGATCAAAGGGACTTTAATAGCCAAACCAGGGACGGTACAGGAAGATGCTACTCGTAGCGCGGTCCGCTGGTGACTGCCCGGGCAGGCCACTGTTGGCTAGCGCCGGCGCGCTAGACTGTTTGGGGCGATTGTAGAAAGGCGCTGGGTCGCGCATGGTTTAGGTGCGAGGCTAGCTCGCTTGACTCTAGAACACTACAATACTCTTAGCGACCAGAGAATTTCAAAGCAGATGGGAGGCCTACCTAAGGTGACGTTCATAAACTACGTGACCGATTTTAGGCCACTTTTTGACCGCTTCCCCCCCCCTCCCCTCGTGACAGATCGTGACCAGGCCCCAGACCCCCCCCCCCCCCCCCCCCTCCTTCCCCGTTACGTGGCCAAAACCTTCAATTGCATTTTTGGCTATATAATGGCACAAAAGTGCATTTAAACAGGATATTTGTAGTATTTTTTCGTGTAAAGTTAGTTTTTATTGGAGAAAGAAAGCGCGGATTTTAGTAAGAGTCAAATACTAAAAGAATTTATTAAAACAACAATTTAGATATTGAAGAGCCAGAACGTCGTCACTGAGAAAAATAATGAATACAGAGCATCGAAGTGTGTTCTATCCGTGCCGCATCTGCGCTGCAACCAAACTGTTTCGTTACACACCCCAGAACTTTGGATCGGGTAACCAGAAACTTTGATTGTAGTGCTGATGCGGCACGGATAGAATTTTGATTCCCAGTTCAAACCATTTTTATCAGTGGTCATATCACACTTCCTCGAAGACCGGGGTGCACCACTTAGCGATGTTCTCGATGACAGCAGCCCTTAGCTGGCTAAGAGGAATGTTGTGGTCGTCGTCGTCTCCCACGTCCACATCTTGGACATCCAGTCACTCTGCCATAACCTCCCCGTCTACGACGCAGAGAACCTCCCCACAGACGGCCTAATCGCTGCAGCTCCGATCAGTCAGGCAGCGACCCCGGCGCGCTGCCCTGCAATCCGGCCGGCAGCCGCGCGGCGCAACGCGACACCGCCCGGGCGGAGTCACGTAACTCTCGCTCAACCCCCCCCCCCCCCCCCCCGCTCGTGACCTGGCGTTACTTTTTCGAGCCCCCCCCCCCCCCCAAATCGGTCACGTAGTTTATGAACGTCCCCTAACCGGCGTTAGGTGTTAAGTGCATATTATTAGGTGACAGTTATATATAGTTGTAAATAATAGAGGGATATCATTTGCGAGAAATAGCGCGCGGGGAGGGAGGTGGGGACGGTGTCAACAAAAGTATTGGGTTATAGTTGAGGGAGTAACGTTGGTCGATCAGCACCACAATCTTGATAATAAAAGCCATCTAGCGGCAAGAAGTGTAACTAAATCATCATGTAGTTATAAAAGCATCCGTAATAGTGAGAGGCAGCACTGCTGACTTGATATCCAGTTGTACCACCTTTAGTAAATGATATTATCTGTAAATTGCATGTATTTGGTTTGGTTTCGTTATTTTTAGTTCTATAAGCAAGTGAAGGAGTGTTGTAGATTATATGAACAATAATGAAGAGGTTGAAATTTCAAGAGGAAGATTGTTTGAAATCTTAAATTACTTGTTAGCGGTTGTGGAACATGATGAGTTTGCAACAATATATACACTGCCGGTCAAAATTAGCGCCCCACTTTTTCCGATGCTTGCAATTTCCACGTTTTTAAAGCTAGGAAGTTGCCGTTTTGCATGGAGTTGCCCCCATGGTTGTGCTTGAAGGTCCCAAAGTGCCAGATCCTGGAGCCACCCCTTTCGGAGGGGGTGGCTGTTTGACTGCGGCGGGGTGGAAATTTCGACCGAAAAAGGTCCCAAAAACACCTTCAAATTTGCTGGAATTTCAAAATTTTTGGTGAGTAGGGCTAAGTGACGGCCCTCGACAAGCTGACGTCAAAATTTTCACGATCGGTCTTACCCACCCCCAGCCCTACCTACCCCCACCCACCCCCCACCCCCTACAGGGGGTTGGTGTGGGGGGTGAAAAAAAATGGTCGCATTCCAAGCTCCGTGGCCCCGGCCATCTGCACACCAAATTTCATCCCGCTAGCACCAACCCCTGCCGAGCAACCCCTAAAAACCCAAACTCAATTTTTGAAAATTTGCTTTTTGGGGCACTTATCTGTATGCCAGGCGTCCAAAAATTTCGTCAGAGATGGACTAGGGGTGGAACATCAATCTCCTGTCAAGAAATGCGGCCCTTAAAATTTGCAGTCCTTAGCATGGGGGTAGCCATCCCCAGCCTCCCCTTGCTACCCCCGGTAGGGGTGGAACTGATTTGGGGCTGCGAATCGTTGAGGGCACGTCTGATGCACCCCCCCCCCTCAAATTTGCAACACGATTCGACCACCCGTTCGTGCTCCACACCCACAAAACCATCAAAAATGCCAAAACCCACCCCTAACTTCAACCCCCCATATCGCCAATTTTGGGTGGGACTGGAAACCCAGCTAGCGTGATGGCGGGTGGTCCCGACCCTTACCTCGATAGCCCTAAGCGGAAAAGTCGCTGCGATAAACGGTTTACCCGAGGGGAGCGTTAAAAAGAGAGCATTGCATTCTTCGCCTTGTCGGCGCTGCCACCGAGCGCCTGGTAGGCAGGCAGCCCACGCAGCTCCGCCGGCCGGCAGACGGCAGCCAGAGCGAGTACGCCGGTAGATGCGCGCGCCCTGCCGGCGCGTTAGTCATGTCATTTGCCTCCCTACCAGGCGCTCGGTGGGCAACTCCATGCAAAACGGCAACTTCCTAGCTTTAAAAAAGTGGAAATGGCGAGCATCGGAAAAAGTGAGGCGCTAATTTTGACCGGCAGTACAAACTGCGGCGGTTTTATTCCCTCTCATCGAAATCCAAAGGTAATTTTAGGAAACTGATTAAGGAAGCATCTCTAATTCATTAAGGTTACATTTGAATGAAAATGTACCTTATGTTTATTGTTTGCTTGTGTCTGTGTACCAGCACACACCCCAAGGGTTTCCCTCCAATAATTCGTTCAATAAATATATTGCGGCTGCAAATGTCAAATGTGAAATGATCCAAATCAAAATCTGCTACCAGGTAAATATTTTCCATCTGCACATGTCCACCAAATGTGAAATGATCCAAATCTGAATGTGCTACCAGGTATATTCCGGTTGCAAATTAAAGTCAGAATCAAAAGATGTAAAGAGCGAGTTAACCCATGGACGCTGCGGCGTCCACCTTCCCCCTTGGATTATAAAGCCTGTAAAATCGGAACGGATTATCCGATTTCAAAAATTGAAAGTGTCCCGCGTAGATTAAGACTCAAACAACGACATTTAAGTGTCAGAAGGCGCCGGCCACCCGCGCCACCCGCGCACAGAGCTATGAAAAATCACCGCTCGGAAAGAGGCGCTGTAGAAGCCGTCGAGGTAGCGCCTGAAGAGGTGGGTCTCTATTTTTGTTGATTGTCCGTGAACTTATCAGTGATTTGACGTGAAATCACGTCTGGTGGTGCTTTAGGCTGTGCGTATCAATATTCTAAGGAATGGGAGGCTTGGTCGCGTTTCCGAAAAAAAAAATGCGGGTGGGGGTGAAAAATTGGAATTTTGGCGTTAGCCTCCGCTAACCTCAGCTATAATCCGTGTTGATTTGCTTTGACTCAGTCACGGGCTGTTCAGTTTTGCTTTGTCTCAGCCGGGCTTCTGTCGTATTTTGAATTGTTCTTCTCTAACCTTTCAGTTTTAATTCAAAATTGCGTCATTCAAAGGGTTAAGAGGGCTGTCATACAGAAATGAATGAGTTTCTGCTGCAATTTTTGAGAGTTAAATGTGTTGTTTTGTAACCAAGGAAATGATTTTGTGCCTACATTCGGGTTGAAGGATTAACTGCACATTATAGTTTATTACGGTGGAGGAGAGAGCGAAGAAGGCGAGAAGGACAAAGCGTGCTCTGCTTGTTCGGGGGCGAGAGTTTTCTCGCCTCACGGCGGCACCGCCGTATTTTACCAGCCGGAACCCTAACACGGCGATGCCGCTGTGGACAAAAAACGATTTGAGTCACTTAATGACGTCGGAGCGACTTCAAATTTAGGCAGTGTACCCTTTAAAAAGCAACGATCTCGTAGAGCCAAAGAGAAGAAACCTTGTACCGGCCGAAGTCGAAAAAAAACAGTTTTGCCACATCGCAGATCAAAATTTGAATTTCGAGATGCCGTTTTTTTTTTTTGTTCGGCTTGTTTTTTAGTCCTCTACGCATTGAGTTAAACAGATTGTTAAAAATTTGAGCGCAAATTGGTCGTCAAAATTTCCTCCCGCCCGAGCGGATGAAGCCGCAGTATTCCTCCTCCCCGGGCCAGTCCCGGGGGCCAGTCCAGGCCGGGTCCCGGCAGGTCAGCGCTGTCCAATTTTTGTCCCTAGCTCCTCCCGGCGGAGTGGACGAAAATCGGCGTTCGACTGAAATACAATCACGCACGTTCCCTGCATCAATACCTATCCATTGATACCCCACATAACGTTCCACACATTTCCAAACCGACGCTAAGCCAACCTGAAAGTTTTTACATTTTGGACCTAGACCAATACTCGCTCTCTGTGACGCGGAGTAGCGCCAGCGTTGGAACCGCGTTCGCAAAGAGCGAGTAAAAATGAGGGGTCTGAACCTAAACTAAGCTACCTACCCTAACCTACCCTTACCTATCGTAAGGGAAACACTCTTTGGGGATACGATTGCAACTTCCAGGTCGGACAAACGATGTAAATAGAAATGAGGGAAATCCAGCTGACAAGGCTGCAGTACGCGGGACGCGGGGCGGAAGGGAGGGGCCCCGATGCGGTCGGCCGGGCACGAAATGTTGCATACCCGCGAGGCTCTCTAGTCAGGCACGTAGCCGGGGGGGGGGGGGGGGCGACCCTCCCCCGAAACGGCTCGGTGCCCGAAGTGCACCGCCTGGCAGGTAGGCAACCAGCGTGACATCCCACCTGTAAGTAGGCAAAAAGCGCGGCCTGACCCCCTCCGAAAACTCCGGCCAACTAGGTGCCTGGCTCTAGTGCCTTCCTTAAAATGAATGCAACTCCGTCACTATACATTTCTGACCCTAGGTGTCTTGTATCAATGTGATTTCATATAAAGGCCCTGAAAGTGCCCTAGGTTTTTTGACATGAGCTGAGACACCCTGTATGCAGGCGCTTACCATTGCTGCATACGAATGTGGTTGACCCGTCATCAGGAATGCATTCCGTAGATCTTCCTGTGGACAGAGATGCGGGATTAAGAAATGTGCTCGGTTTACGCGGTGGATAAATTTTGGGCCACTTGTGAACCCGTTTCATCATTTAGTGGACACTTAGAAAAGCATACTCTACACTGCCATGCTCTAAACAGTTTACCTACGGCAATAGTGTAATGGCAGGACAATAGATAAGTAACACAAAACCGCGTCTTTTCTCTCTTTTTAGCAGATGATACATTTATCATCACCTACAGCCTCAAAAGAAACAATAATATAAAGATATATAAAGATAATGTATCAGAGGCTTGTAATGCGGAGGAGGCGAGCACGCAGAAGTATTATACCGCACGGGGGGGGGGGGGGGGGGGGGGGGGGGGGGGGGGGGCGTTCCGCCGTCGCTGTCGCCGTCCGCACATACCCCCTCCCTTCGTCGTGCCGCGCCGCGCGGGCAGCATCGGGCGGTGGGGCTCTGCTGCGTCTCTCTCTCTCTCTCTCTCTCTCTCTCTCTCTCTCTCTCTCTCTCTCTCTCTCTCTCTCTCTCTTTCCCTTAAAAGGGGCATCAAATACTTCATTTTTGTGACAACCCCCTTCATTGAGCAACACTTAGTTGCGGCAGCACAATGGTATTTTAATTTTTAAATTTTGCTCTGGCGTTATTAACAGTATTCCAATAAATTTCAGCGCCTTGTCACAATTGTTTCTTCACTCTGTAACTGCCCCTTGAAAAACACTTACTTCCGTTTAGAACTAGACGTTTATCCATCAGATCATTATCCTGATAAATTCACTGAATTTTAACGCAAATAACAACAATACATCTGGAACAAACAGCTGGATGCCTTCAGTTGCTTGCAATGATTGGTGTCGTTGCGAGGCGAAGGAAAAGACAAGCATTCCGAACACATTAGATGGCTTGCACACCCCAACGGCGCTCCTTTCCTGTCCACATTAACTGCTATGTTACACGCTCTCCACACTGTCCACGAATACAAGTTCACATCATCTGCTTTCACGTTAGCGTTAACGTTTTTTTTTCTATTCCTCCGAAGGGAGCATTTGGCATTTCTCGAGTAAATATTTGTAAATTTAACACTAGACAAAGAACAGAGTAGACTGCCAGCGCCTGAGAGCAGTTTTGTTCGGCTCACGAGTGCCCCTTCGGATGTCTTCGGCTATCTCCGGAAAGGGACCGGCCCTCAGCGAGGCAGACGCACATGCGGCCGGAGGCGTGGGCGACCCCCCGTGGTGAGGGATGTCACACAGCCCGTGCGGCGAGTGCGGAACGAACCGGCGTGTCGCAGCGTAGCTGTCTCCGGGCCGACTTGCTAATAAGTGACCGCCCCCTAGGGCCAGCCTCCCGAACGAGAGCCGAAGACGGCGGAAACACCCGAAGGGGCACTCGTCGCGCCGGCCGGAGCTCCAGATGTGCTCTCACTCTGCTCTGTGCTGTGCATATGGGGGCTGGCAGTCTACTCTGTTCTTTGTCTAGTAATTTAACACTAGAAAGCCTGACTTTCCCGGTTTCCTTCTTTGTCTGAAGGGGTCATTTTGACCCCTGGTCGATCTACGTGTTTCGCATCGCCGAAAACGGCATATAAATTATGTTCTCGTTTTATTTCAAAGTGCTTCTGACTCGCATTAGTGATAGTGAGTCCTAACTTTACATTTTCCTGCCTAGGGAAGCTGTGCTGTACGTAGGCAACCAGCACAGCGTATATCACTCGTATCAGCGTATATCATATGTAAATATCTAGGTAGGTGAGGTACGAGTTTTTTCTATAAGAATAGACCCTCCTCCCCCTTTAAATGACCCCAAAACCCAAGATAAACTGTCAATATCGACATCAGGTGCTGCTGCAGGTGCCCGTGGTCAAAACAGGGCCTTCTGGGCCTGGAACTGGAACGTGACTTCGGTGCGAAATGCGTTCCATCGTGAGAGATGCGAAATTTTTCACGAAGATGAACCCCCCCCCCCCCCAAAAAAAAAAAAAAAAAGAAAAACAGGAACCAAGCTACAATGCCAAAAAGACCCCAGGTGCTGCTGCAGGTGCCGGTGGGCAATGCAGGGCCCTTTTGGGCAGGGACTTGAACGGGAGGGCAAAATTCTAAAAGGTGCAGTATTTCAAACTTGATCATGGGAACCGACGCCTGCTACTTTTATCCTAGGATCCCAGTTACATTTTCAAAATCGACCCCAGGTGCTACTGCAGGTGCCAGTGGTCAAAATGAGGGACTTCTTGGGCAGGAACTGGAACGGGAGGGCAAACTGCTAAAAGGTGCAGTATTTCAAAATTACAACAGGAACCAACCATTACTAATATAATCCTAGGACCCAAGTTTCATTTCAATATTGGACCCCAGGTGTTACTGCTGGTGCCAGTGGTCAAAACAGGGCATATCAGGCTTGTCAGACGACCGCAGTCGCTTCGCTCGCGCTGAAGGTATTCCCTTCTCGATAAGGCGTCTATGTGGTCTCCGTCACCTTCCCCAACCATTCACTTCGACTTGCGCAGAATGAATAAACCAGTACACAGTGTTTAGGGGCAATTAGAGTGCAGTATGTGAAAAATTACAACGTGTTTAGTGGCTGGCGTCAAAATGACCCCTTCAGACAAAGAAGGTAAAAGGCTTTGTAACTACCACAAAAATTGAGCTACGAGGCTGAAATTTTGAGGGATTGCAGTTTAAGACATTTTAGGAAAAGTCAAAAATCGTCGGGTTCAAGGCTCTGAAAAAAAGTATGAAAAATTTGGCTTGAAAATGAAAAAGGGTCAAAATGACCCCTTCCGTCTTTCTAGTGTTAAAACTGTGCGCAAACCCTGTGCAAACCAGCTCAATTTGCGCAAGCGCCGCGCAGCATCTGCGCACAGCGGCGTGTCCACGCACCGTGGCATCTGCTTTGTATTCGCTTTCCTTTCATTGCGGTGTGGGAACGCATCAGTCGATGTGTTCCTTCGCAAATTTTTCCTACACGGAGGGAAAAGGTTTTTTCCCGGTAGGGGAGGTTTGGCTGCTGCAACCGAAATGTTTTCTTTCTGTCGTCTTTCAGTTTCGTTTTGTTCTTTAACAAAACGAAACATAGATGTGGAATTTCGTTTCAGAAGTAAACGAAACGTTTCGATCGGTGCAATTCGAAATACTTAGCTAGTGAGAGACTTCCAGTCCAAGAAAGCCGTGACTTTATTCGGACTCATGTTGGTTTAAATTTGACAGTATTTTGACACTTTTAAAACGGTTTGGACGTCTGTACAATATGAACGTATTTGGTCTTCAATCTTAGCCATAATGCCCATAATGCCCATTCCCGAAAACAGCACCTGCTTGGAAGATCCGTTCCGAAATCGTCACTCGAGAACGGTGTATCAGGTCGTGAGTCCGAATTGCTTCGGAGCAGTGCGAGATAAGAACTTTTTCATGAGAATAGTCCCCTCCTGAAATTACGCCAGAAACCCAGGGAAACTTTTGCCAAGCTCGACCCGCAGGTGCTGCTGCAGATGTCGGTGGGCAAAGCAGGTGCTTTCTTGGACTGGAACTGGCACAGACTGGCTCGTTTAATTTGGAGTCGTTTTCCAGGAATAATTTCGTACCTCCGTCCGAACTCGAGATTAATTTGCCGCATCCCTGGCGACCCCCCATGGGCTCTACGCAGGGATCTAGATGAAGCAAAAACGCATGATTCGTTTTCCTAGCCCAGAATCCATGCTAATGGTCATAGTAAGGTGCGAAAAAAAATCTAAATGCGGGAAATTTGCGCATCGACTGGTACCCCGTTTACCCATAGTTTACCTGTAAGAGTAGCCAATACCTGTTCAGTTACTGTGAAATATTCCTTTGTTTCTTGCGATTGTGGATTGGTTACGACCAAAACATGCCTGCTTCAAGAGGTCGTTGTTTTCATTTTAATTTTTCTTTGAAAACTATCTGCCTTACATCACTTATAATCTCCATAGTACCAAATATAAGGATTCGCGCCAAAGCTAACTGGCCTACATCCAGTGAAAACGGCTCGCTGTCCACTTGAACAGAGGTAGGCACAGGCGGGCCAGGTAAAGCAAATTCTATGCATGCGCTGCCGACTGGCCGTGACCGTTGCCAAATCAGGGCCCAAGTACTGTGTAGGGATACAGTTATGATAAAGAAATAGTGGTTTGGTGCTCGGCTAGCTTTCACGGCCGTTAAGTTGGCCAAAAAGTTTTGCCCAAAACGAGCTCAGCTTATCCCCGCGTGCTATAGATAGACCCAGACAAAGTGATAGAACAATATCTTCCGTAAATAAGCAAATAAAAGTCTGAAATTCAGGTCAGTGATGCTTCAGGTACAAGCCCATCCAGAAAAATTTGTTGCACAATTTTATTCACCCAAACACGGCAGCGGTGGCGTAGCTAAGTGGTAAACCAAACCTAAATCGGACTTATGTGGAGTTCGCTCTCTCAAATAGGCGAATAAAATTCTGAAACTTTGTCAAGCGGTGCTCTAAGAAAGGACCTTTGAATTTAACCAGGTTGCAGAACTTTATTCACCCAAACACGGGAGCGGTGGCGTAGGTAAGCCGTAAAATCCCAACAAATGGCACTCCTTTTGAGTTCGCTCTCTCAAATAGGCGAATAAAATTCTGAAACTTAATCAGGCGATGCTCTAGGGAAGGACATTTGAATCAAACCTCATTGCAGAATTTTATTCACCTAAACACGGGAGCGGTGGCGTAGTTAAGTGCTGAAACACACCCAAATCGGACTTATGTCGAGTTCGCTCTCTCAAATAAGCGAAAGAAATTCAGAGACTTCGTCAAGTGATGCTGTAGAGGAGGACCTTTCAATCAAACCTGGTTGCAGAATTTTATTCACCCAAACACGGGAGCGGTGGCGTAGCTAAGCCGTAAAATCCCACAAAATGGCACTCTTCTTAAGTTCGCTCTCTCAAACAGGCGAATAAAATTCTGGAACTTTGTCAAGGGATGCTTTAGGGAAGGACCTTTGAATTAAACCTGGTTGCAGAATTTTATTCACTCAAACACGGGAGCGGTGGCGTAGCTAAGCCGTAAAATCCCACAAAATGGCAGTCCTCTTGAGTTCGCTCTCTCAAATAGGCGAATAAAATTCTGAAACTTTGTCAAGCGATGCTCTAGAGAAGGACCTTTGAATCAAACCCCACCGCAGAATTTCATTTACCCAAACACGGGAGCGGTGGCGTAGCTAAGTGCTGAAACACAGCCAAATCGGTCTTATGTCGAGTTCGCTCTCTCAAATAGGCGAATAAAATTCTAAAACTTTGTTAAGCGATGCTCTAGGGAAAGACATTTGAGTCAAACCTCATCGCAGAATTTATTTACCCAAACACGGCAGCGGTGGCGTAGCTAAGTCCTGAAACACACCCAAATCGGACTCATGTGGACTTCGCTCTCTTAAATTGGCGAATAAAATTCTGAGACTTCGTCAAGTGATGCTGTAGAGAAGGACCTTTCAATCAAACCTGGTTGCAGAATTTTATTCACCGAAACACGGGAGCGGTGGCGTCGCTAAGTGCTGAAACACACCCAAATCGGACTTATGTCGAGTTTGCTCTCTCGAGGCGAATAAAATTCTGTAACTCTGTCAAGTTGCGCTCTAGGGAAGGACCTTTCAATCAAACCGGGTTGCAGAATTTTATTCAACCAAACACAGGACACAGATTTTACCACTTAGCTACGCCACCGCTACCGTGTTTGGGTAAATAAAATTCTCCAACCAGGTTTGATTGAAAAGTTCTTCCCTAGAGCACCACTTGACAAAGTTTCAGAATTTTATTCGCCTATTTGAGAGAGCGAACTCAACATAAGTCCGAGTTGGGTGTGTTTCAGCACTTACCTACCCTACCGCTCCCGTTTTTTGGTGAGTAAAATTCTGCAGTGAGGTTTGATTCATAGGTCTTTCTCTAAAGCATTGCTTGACCAAGTTTCAGAATTTTTTTCGCCTATTTTAAAGAGCGAACTCAAGAAGAGTGCCATTTTTTGGGATTTTACGGCTTAGCCACGCCACAGCTCCCGTGTTTGGGTGAATAAAATTCTGCAACAAGGTTTTATTCAAAGGTCCTGCTCCAGAGCATCGCTTGACAAAGTTCCAGAATTTTATTCGCCCATTTAAGAGAGCGAACTCGACATAAGGCCGATTTGGGTGTGTTTCAGCACTTAACTACGCCATCACTCCCGTGTTTGGGTGAATAAAATTATGCAACGAGGTTAAATTCAAAGGTCCTTCCCTAGAGCATCGCTTGACAAAGTTTCAGAATTTAATTCGCCTTTTTGAGAGAGCGAACTCAAGAAGAGTGCCATTTTGGGGGATTTTACGGCTTAGTTACGCCACTGCTCCCGTGTTTGGGTGAGTAAAATTCTGCAACCAGGTTTAATTCAAAGGTCCTTCCCTAGAGCATCGCTTGACAAAGTTCCAGAATTTTATTCGCCTATTCGAAAGAGCGAACTCAAGAAGAGTGCCATTTTTCGAGATTTTACGATTGAGCTACGCCATTGCTTCCGTGTTTGGATGAATAAAATTCTGCATCCAGGTTTAGTTTAAAGGTCCTTCCGTAGAGCACTGCTTGACAAAGTTTCAGAATTTTATTCGCTTATTTGAGAGAGCGAACTTGACATAAGTCCGATTTGGGTGTGTTTCAGCACTTAACTACGCCACCGCTCCCGTGTTTGGGTAAATAAAATTCTGCAATGAGGTTTGATTCAAATGTCCTTCCCTAGAGCGCCACTTGACAGAGTTTCAGAGTTTTATTCGCCTATTTGAGAGAGCGAACTTGACATAAGGCCGATTTGGGTATGTTTCAGGACTTTGCTACGCCACCGCTCCCGTGTTTGGGTGAATAAAATTCTGCAATGAGATTCGACTCAAATGTCCTTCCCTAGAGCATCGCTTGACAAAGTGTCAGAATTTTATTCGCCTATTTGAGAGAGCGAGAGCACGGCTCATCGTTCAGAAAATCTCTGACACGGGCGTATTTTGGTCAGCGATTTCTCGGAAGTGCTGGTAGGTAAAAATATTTTGATTGCTGCGGTACAAGCCCTTCATAGTGGTCAACATTGAGCAGTCTCCATTATATTTTTACCTAGCAACGTTAAAAAGTTAGCTGGGTGTGTTTCAGCATTTAGCTACGCCATCGCTCCCGTGTTTGGGTGAATAAAATTCTGCAACGAGGTTTAATTCAAAGGTCCTTCCCTAGAGCATCGCTTGACAAAGTTTCCGAATATTATTCGCCTATTTGAGAGAGCAAACTCAAGAAGAGTGCCATTTTCTTTTATTTCATCACTTAGCTACGCCACCGCTCCCGTGTTTGGGTGAATAGAATTCTGCAACCAGGTTTGTTTGAAAGGACCCTTCCTAGAGCATCGCTTGACAAAGTTTCAGAATTTTCTTCGCCTATTTGAGAGAGCGAACTCAAGAAGAGTGCCATTTTGGGGGATTTTACGGCTTAGCTACGCCACTGCTCCCGTGTTTGGGTGAGTAAAATTCTGCAACCAGGTTTAATTCAAAGGTCCTTCCCTAGAGTATCGCTTGACAATGTTCCAGAATTTTATTCGCCTATTCGAGAGAGCGAACTCAAGAAGAGTGCCATTTTTCGAGATTTTACGATTTAGCTACGCCATTGCTTCCGTGCTTGGGTGAATAAAATTCTGCAACTAGGTTTAGTGTAAAGGTCCTTCCTCAGAGCACCGCTTGACAAAGTTCCAGAATTTTATTCGCCTATTTGAGAGAGCGAACTGCACATAAGTCTCATTTAGGTATGGTTTACCACTTAGCTACGCCACCGCTGCCGTGTTTGGGTGAATAAAATTCTGCAACAAATTTTGCTGGATGGGCCTGTACCTGAAGCATCACTGACCTGAATATCAGAATTTTATTTGCTTATTTACGGAAGATATTGCTCTATCACTTTGTCTGGGTCTATCTATAGCACGCGGGGATTAGCTGAGCTCGTTTTGGCCAAAAAATTTTGGCCAACTTAACGGCCGTCTAGCTTTCGGTGTAGAGCATGGGAATGGTTATCATAGTGCTTTGCACTGTCGTTAAAATTCGTTCAAAAAACGACATTTGCTACTACAACTTTGTCGTCCTGAAACAAATACAACTATTTGCGTTAGAAATGACTTCTGCTGTTTGTGAACGACAAAGTCGTTTCAAAACAATTGTCTTACTGTTTGAGGACGACTTTATCATTTGTAAACGACAAAACGCACAACACGCACAAAACGCTGTGCGCTGTCCCGTCCCTCCCACGCGCGCGCGCACACACACACACACACACACGCACTGCGGCCGCGCGCACGGCTCGTGAATCGTGGTCAAACCGATCAAAACTCAGTTTAATTTATGTACGGATCGTTTGTCAATTGTCTGGCAACAGCTGATGCAGGTAACGTTGACCAAAACAATGCCCTCTTGGGTATGAAGTGGAACATGGAGAGCGGTTCGAGATAGCAACTTTCACATGACTAAAATGACCGATGGCGTTATCCGCTGGACCTCGAACAGTGAACCTTCGCAACATTAGTCTAGGTTATCAGAGGTCCCCTTCCCTTTCTTTTCTTGTCGGCGTTACCGTGTGTTCCCAGTGGGAGCCTCGTGGGTAGGCAAACTAAGACTCCAACGCTCTGGTTTTAAAAGTGTAAAGTAGCAAGCCAGTACAAAATTGTTGCTAGTTGTGATGGGTTCAAATCCACTTGCTACTGCAGAAGTATGCTACTTAAATTATAATAGTGAGATTTTGCAGATAAATTATAAAGACCCAACAGCCCAGCCTTGAGCTCACAGGGTTTGTATATAACTATTGCTGGGGTAATATTGTTAAACTATAAATAAAATTTAATGTTTTTAATAGATATTTATTGATAAACTAGGTAGATGTGAAACACAGTACAAGTTCAAGCAAAACTAATATGCTTCATCATAAAATATCACAAGACCTAAGTGAGACAAACCTAATTTATATATATATATATATATATATATATATATATATATATATATATATATATATATATATAAATATAGTTAAACACAAATCAATGTTTTTAGAAATACCAAACTTGACAGTCAAAGGTCAAATTCACTCCAAAACTATATATAAATTGCACTACATAAATCGTAGCTAGGGTTGGTTCACAAACATCACTTGGTCGAGGCAGGTATTAACAAGGATAAGGTTTGCCAAGAGGAACGTAAAACCTTGACTCAAAGACTGGAGTCACTTACTAACTAAAGTAATAATTAGCACAAATAAAGTGCAAAAAATATAGATCCAAAAGTCTTGACAAACAGTATTACAGTAATTAGCTATATCAGTAAGGGGCCGTCCACATACTACGTAACGCGTTTTAGGGGGGGGTTCGGTTGAACGTTACGGTGTGTTACGTGCGGGAGGGGGGGGGGGGAGTCTGGCACCGTGTTACGTAACCATGTTAAGTGGGGCCTTTATAACCTTCAAAACACGAGTTGTAAGGTTTTGCGGGCCTACGGGCAGGCGATTCGCGTTTTACGGTCGTCTAGTGGCTGTGGCGCGCGTGGCTCGCTCGGTGGCACAGACTGAGCTGGCAGCGCGTTCTCTGGCAGCGAGTGGCGGCTGTGTGTGGATCCTTATATTGCCCTTTTCTTAATAAATACGCTTGAAACCACATCAATGCAAAAAATGGATAAAGTTACGTAAAACATGGGGGGGGGGCTTGGTCGAGTGTTACGGTGTGTTACTTGGGGGGGGGTCAAAAATTGTCCGAAAACGCGTTACGTAGTATGTGGACGGCCCCTAACCTGCAATACAACAAAACATCGGCCCACAAGAACAAAGAAAATCATAACACTCACTAAAGTAGCGTAGAGCTGGCCAGCTGTCACACATACATTCACTCGTCACAGTACACACACACAGATTTAACACCACCTTAAATATATGAATGGTAATAACACAACACCAAATAGAATATATAAATAATATAAATTAACTTTAACACCAAAATAAATAGCACTTTCACTATTTCACTATCACAGGCACTTTCACTGTCAAATGGTCTTGAGCGGAGCTGACTTCCGTCTGTTGCGGGGCAAGGACGCATTTCAAATTAGCGCGCGCCCTGCGACACCGCCTAGAGTCGCTCCCGGCGCGCGAACCCCGCTAATGAGTGGAGGGGGTAGGCTCCAGGCGCCCGGCGGCGGAAAGCCGGCCGCGGGGAGCGGCTGGTCAGCGCGAGACCAGCCTGGGGACATCAGTCAGGAGCGAGCAGCCTTTGATTATTGTAGTCTACCGAAACGGTAATAAAATAGTAAGAGTAACGTAACAATGGTAGCATTCTCCACGCCCTATCCCAGCTACCAAAACAAGTGGTGCATCGGCAGGGAACGGGCAGCCCGATTATAACGGGCGGGGATTCTTTTTCCTCCGGGATTTTTTTTTTTTTTCGATTTTTAAAATTTCTAACGCGTCGCGCGCGCCCGTGCTGTGAAAAGTGCTGTGCAAGTGAAAAGTGCTGTGCAAGTGAAAGTGCTGTGCTTGGGTGACCGGGAAGTGCTTTAGTGCCCCAGTCACCACCTCCTCCGACTCCACGGGCGACCGCTGCAGTTCATCGGCGTGGTATCATTGATTGCGTGAGTGTGTGTGATTGAATGATTGAGTGCGAACGTGAAGTTCCCCCGGGGTTAAAGATGTTTGGGGTAAGAAATCATGCCTCTTTCTATTGAGGAATTTATTGTAAACTCATTGGCGCCGCCAACATCCCTAGAACCGTACTTTGTGCTAGCGAATCACAAAAATTTCCAAAGGAAGGACGGGTTAAGCTTGGCCGAACAAATTTTGGATAGACTCGACGAACTCCCGAGCCAAATTTTTTTAAAAGGAGTAGATGTAAAAACTTTAGAGGTCCCATTGTACTTCGTTACTCACCACTTGAAAAGTGCAGTAAACCTCCCCGGCATTCGTATTTTCGCATGTGAAGAGGAAATAGAAAGCTCCCTCCCTCAAGCTTTTGAATTTTCAGTGAATAGATTTAAAACTACAGTTAAGGCTCTAAAAAGAGACTCCCCGACCTGGACTAAAGAAGACTTAGTCAGGTACATTGCTCTTGTTTTTGAGCACGCGGTACAAAAGGATAGAGCCCGTAAACTCCGCTTGAAAAAGGAAAGGGAAGCAGAGATGGCGCCGCCATTGCCCCCTTCCCTCCAGCCCACCCTTAGGCGGTTCGATGAATCTGATGTGGAGGACTGGTACAAACATGCTAAGGCTGTGTATGCCGTCCACGGCATCGACGAGGACGCGGTTCCGACTTATCTAGGTACCTTTCTGCCGGACCATGCCGTGCCAACCCATGAGGCGTTAGTAGCGGCAGGTAAGAAATGGGAAGAATATACCGCTACTATGATTCGAGAACTCCAGGGCGACCGCAGCCCGTCAGCGGTCAGGGATAAAATTTTAGATATGTCAAGGAAAAGTACCGAGACGCTTCGCGCGTTTGTACTCAGGGTCCACGGCGTGGCTAAAAAAGCACAACCCCCCATGTCAGAGCGGGAGGTGTGCAGGGTACTGCTCAAAATTCTTCCTAGGCAGGAGACTAAATTTTTGATAGGATCCAACTGCCAAAAGGTCAGTGACTTTGTAGATAGACTAGAAAGCGCTGTGGTCGAGAGTAAAATAGTAGGGGAGGCCTCTTCAAGCCAGGGCCTAAACAAAGCAGTAGACAGTGAAACGCCCGACTGGGAAACGCTTCTGCTGCGAAAACTAGTTTCTCAGGAAAAGAAAGAAAAGGAGTCTAAATTGATGGCAATAGTTGAATCCCTCTCACAGGTGGAAAAGGAGCCGACGGTAGAGGACAAAATTTTGGAGAAATTGAATAGCCTGACAACAAAGGCTAAGGAACCCGACCAGAAAGCTATTTCCTCGGAAGAAAAAATTGAAAAAATTTGGGCAGTCTTTCAAAATTTTAATCAGAGGGGGGGTGGCCGCGGACGAGGCCGAGGCAGGGGAAGAGGGATGCAGCAAACCTTCCCAAATCAGAGCTTTTACCCCGCCTCGCCTCATTCTTACGGCTACCAGGCCCAGATGGGCCAGCACTATGGCCAAATGGTCCCTTTCACTGCAAACCCCTCACTGCAAAATCAAGGGTATTTTAATCAAGCCCGACCAGCACAGTACAGGGGCGGCTTCCAACCTAACGCCCAGGGGTATTTTCAGGCCAACAGGGGAGCTTTCAGGGGCGGTAACCGCGGGAATCCTCAAGGCGCTCAACAAGGAGGGCCGGCACCCAATGGCGGCCAGCAGTACGCAGCGCGTGCTTGCTACGGTTGCGGGGCGTTCGACCATCTCATTGCTGCCTGCCCACACCGTCACCCTTTTTTAGGGTAAGGGAACCGGTGCGGCCGCAAACGTGCCCTGGCGCCAGCGACCGGCTCGACCTAGCGACTTTTCGTCGCGTGCGCACCAAAGGCGCAGGTAACTGCTTCTACGAGTCGCTGAGCTATTCACTTTTTGGGTACTTTAACGCCGCACACGTGCTGCGTTTGCTCATTGCCAGACACGTTAAGGACCACTGGAATTACTTTCACCCTTTCATCGGTAACTGCACAGAAAAAACTTACTTTAATTTTCATAGGAAAAATGGCGTAATGGCCACAGATGTACAAATTCAGGCTGCGGCACGAGAGCTGAAAATAGAAATTATAGTTCAGCTGCCAAATAGGATTGAAAATTTTGGGGATCCTCTCGGTAAAAATGAGAAAACCATTTACTTGCTGTTTGAAGGGCCCCTAGAGGCGGGCCACTTTGACAGCCTGGTCCCGTTGCCGGTATCATCCCCTGTGTGCGACCCCACCCCTGCGCACCCGGTGGCCCAAAAGTCGCAACGGCCGGCCCCACGTGTGGTCTGCGTCGGAGAAATGCCTCCCCACCCCACCCCTTCCCCCTTCGAGTGGCAGACCGTGGGAAGGGCCGATCGGAGGGGCAAAAGCCAGCCAGCGGCCACCGGACCCGCGCCGGACAAGGGCCAGAACGGCAGCGGCCAGAACGGCGGCGGATGTAAGATTGCTCGTCAGCCAGAAATCGATCCGCCGCCGAGCTGCGATCGTCCCGAAGGGGCGCTGTTCTGTAGCTGCGACTACGATGCCGACGAACTGCAAAGCCTGGTCCGAGACGATTGGTCAGCATGCATATCCCTGTCGGACGCGGCTGACTGTTTCCCGCTGAAGGTTCAAGTTGCGAACCAAGAAGTGGTGGCGTTGTTGGACAACCGAGCCCGTAGGTCGATTTTGAGTATCGAAGCCTGCCACAGGCTAGGCCTCATGGGAAACTGCAAGGTGATGACCGCGCTTGTTCGGGACCCTAGCGGGACGGTGCTCAACGCCGCGTCCATTCTTAAGGAGGACATAGTGCTGTCAAAATTTACTAGTACCCCTCAACCCCTTTTGGTTGCTGATATTGAATATCCATTGGTTCTCGGCCAAGATTTCATTTCAAAAATGTGTGCCGTTTATTCTAAGAAGTCGGACACTTTTAAGTTCTTCTCAAATGGTCAATGGATCACTAAGCATAGGGCACAAATAAATAGTACGCCAGAGCAGCATGAAGTCCTCAATCTGACAGACGAGGCAGGTGAATTATTCTTGATCGAAGTTCAGGTGGATGGCCTTAGGCTCATAGGTGCGCTCGACACTGGGGCGCAGCGCACAATCATCCAGGCCCGATATTGCACAGATAGGAGATTACTTAAGAAAACAAATGTAACTTTAAGGGTAGCAAATAAGTCACAATTGCCAGTCCTAGGTTCGTATCAAGCAGACATTTGTGTCGCTGATAATTTTACCATTAAGCATAATATTATTGTAGCATCTAATGACTTGCCGGTTGATTTTCTGATTGGGAATGATTTCCTTAAAAAGGTTAAAGGGTCAGTCGATTGGGCGACTGAGACAGCTAGAATGACGATTGGTGGTGTTCTCCTTGAAGTGCCAAGGCTGCCGGACGGTCAGACTACCCCGAGTTCTGAGACA
Source organism: Odontothrips loti (assembly GCA_038380765.1). NCBI lineage: Eukaryota > Metazoa > Arthropoda > Insecta > Thysanoptera > Thripidae > Odontothrips > Odontothrips loti. The sequence goes on from CM076254.1 coordinate 273,414, forward strand.
CGGCAAAGAAAATTGAAATCTCTGCTCACCGAGCAAAATCGATTGGGAAATATCGATTACCAGGCAGTGGATACCTCCGCCTATCAGTTGGTTGCAGCGCGGGACTGTGTTTTGAGCCCAAAAACATTCACCATGGTCCCGGCTGTACCCACACATCAAGTTCTTTTGCCAGCTATAGTCACGCCCTGTTGCGTGCTGGGGTCAGACCGGATCGGAAGTGTTGAGTGTGTACTCACTTCCGACTGGGATGTCCCGGTTTTTAGCAATAACGACGAGGAGATCACCATCCCGTTCGGCACTCTGATAGGTAAATTGATGACAGAAGATCAAAAAATTCCGAGAAATAATTTAATTCGAACAAATTTTTCGGAAGTACTAGCGGCCATTCAACAGGGAAACCTGTCCCTTGACTACGCCCCCATGCAAGGGGCCCCCTGTCTGCTTGTTGGGGAGGACTCAAGACCCCCCCTGCCTAATATAGCTGAGGCCGACATTTCGGATGCCGAGAAAATATTAGTTCAGAATTTATTGGAGGAATATTCAGATGTGTTTTCCTACACCCTTAAGCAGGGCGCAACAATCCCTAATTTTACTGCAAGTTTGGAACGGACAGTTAATAGCACAATTTTTAAGAGGAACTGGCCTTGGAATCCAATGCAGCGAGCATTGGCAGAAAGCCAAGTATCCACACTGTTGAGGCAGGGTGTTATTGAACCAGGTACAGCCCAGGTAACTTTGCCCGTTTTTATAATTCCCAAAAGGGAAAGTACACTGGAAAATCCTGTCGGGCGCTTACTCTGGGATGCCAGAGCACTGAATGCCACACTCAAACGTTGGCGTTTCAAGCATACCACAATCAATGACGCCCTCCGATACTGTGCTGATAAAAACCTGCTTTGTGTTTGTGATATTGTTAGTTACTTCTTTACCATAAACATGTCCGAAGAGTCGAGACAATATTTAGGATTCCAAGTTGGGAATAAATCATTCCGTTTCTGCCGCTTACCCCAAGGTTTGTCAGTATCACCACAGCTGGCCCAACAGGCGATGATGTTCCTTCTCGGGTCGCTGCCAGCACTAGCTTATATGGACGATTTGGTGGTAGGTGGTCAGGACTTCCAGGAGACCTTTCAGGTATTTAAAGCTACGCTACAGAAAATGAGAGAAAATAACTTGTGCTTCAGGCCAGATAAGGCAATTTTATTCAAAAAGAAGGTTCCATTTTTAGGCCTCATTATCGAGGCAGGTGTCTCTTCAAAACCAAACCCAGAAAGGTTTAGACCCTTACTGCAGTTGAGAAATCCGAAGAATCCTAAACAACTAAAGTCAGTTATTGCATTTTTTAGTTATTTCCGTAGATATTTACCAGGTTTTGCAATCAAAACTAAAATCTATAATGATATGGCATGTGAAAAAATACCCTTTAATTGGGAATTAAAAGATTGCGAACTCATGGAAAATATGTACAATCATTTGCTTAATTCAGCCACTCTTGCCCTTTTTGACCCACAATTGCCAACAAAATTGCATATTGATGGTTCTAAACAGAATGTGGCAGCGTTCCTTAGTCAGAAACGAAAAGGGCGCTATTTACCTGTAGGTTACTTTTCCAAGCCCTTGACGCCCACTCAGTCGGCTTGGTCTGCATTTCATATTGAGGCCCTCGGATTTTACCACGGAGTGAAGTATTGGGAGGAATATTTGCTCCTGCTGGATAAAATAACAATAGTTACTGACTGCAGTTCACTAAGGTACTTACTGAGTACAGAGTCGCCTAGGGCTCCGCTTGACAGATTCATAGCTTACCTGAGTCAATACTCCTTTGAATTCGAGGTCATTCCTACTGATAAAAATAAAATTCCTGATGCACTCAGCAGGCTGGATATCTGTAACACAAAAGAGGAAATTCAGCTCCCTAGTACTCTGGAAACCTCATTCAGTAACGTAGGTGTTATCATGCCGGTCACCACCCGCGCGGCAGCCCGGCGGGAAGTGCCAGCCACTGCCCGTGCTCCGAGAGCGGGCACACAGCCAGACTCGGCACGCTGTGACAGCCGCGGGCCGCTTCGGGCAAACTTGCAACCTACATCGTTGGATAGCCAGCGAAATCCCCTATGCGAGGACACCAGGCCCGTTTGCGAGGGAGGAAATTTAGACTCTCATTCACCCTATCAATTGCGGGACAGTGTCCGCCAGTGCACCGCAGAGGCCCGGCTCCGCCTGGCCCAAGGTCACCAGCTCCTTCCCCCTCGCCTGCGGGGGGCCCCTCCACCTCCTACCTCCCGTCCCGGCCCAACTTGGCTCCTCCCACTTACCTCTCTCCCCCTCACCATCCGTCGGCTGGCGCGGGACAGACACGGCCAGTGGAGAGTGCGAGTCATCACCGCACAGTCCGCGCGGCGCAGCCGCCTTCCCCCCTTCCGCTCCTCCCTTCCGCTCCGGCCGAGTCTGTCGAGCTGCGAATAAGCGCTCCCGCACGGCTCCACGGGGCCGTGCCAGCGTCACAGCCGTCGCCTAGCAACGGCGTTGGCGCACCTAACCAAACACCACAGGGAGTTCAGATAAATAAACAGACGCTTTGGTGGTCCGATAGACATAGCCTAGCTAATCATAGGGATAATGTCATCTGTAATTTCTCAGGGAAATATTACTTCCTTTCAAATTTTGCACCCTCTACAATTGAACTGAATGGTATTACCCATAGCTCAGTGCAGCATGCATTAGAAAGTAGCTTGGCCCTCTCAGAAGCTGGAAGAAAATTTATCTCAGGAGCCTCTAACCCTATTCAAAGTGTTATTAATAGGAAGTGTCTGGATATTCAGTATGATAAATCTTGCTCAATCCCTGAAACTCTGCGACATTGCATTGAGCAGAAATTTTCAGAGACTTCACTACTTTCAGAATTATTGTTGGAAACTGAAAATAAATTGCTTTGCTATGGTAATACTCACCATGATAATTTCCTAGGTGTCTGTCTTTGTCAGGAGTGCCACTGCATTCCAGCAGAGAATCTCCTTGGCACACTGTTGATGGAAAGAAGAGAATATTTAAAAGGTTATTTTTCGGATTTGAAGCAAGACTCGGATAATAATAACTTCCCATCATTGAAAAAATTAAAGGAACTTCAGAGGCAAGATGTATCACTTTTGAAAATAATACAGCAATTTGATAATACTGGTAAACCAATAGCTGGGGCAGAAAGAATTGGTAAAGCCTTTAAGTTTCAAATGGTCAAAGGTGTTCTGCTAACAAATACCGAACACCCCCGCACTGTCATCCCTAGGTCTGCTATTCCCTATATTCTTAATCAATTCCATGACCTCGCATTGCATAGTGGCGAGAAAGTCATGTCTTTAGCAATCTCTAGGTTTTATTTTTGGGAAGGTATGGTAAGAGATATTCAAGACTGGGTGAAATCCTGTAGACTGTGCGCTGAGTTCAAGGCACATAATAAGAAATATGGACATCTCAAATCTACCCAATCTCCTAATATTTTTGAGGTTATTAGTGCAGACTTCTGTCATGTATTTAGTCGTAATAAGATAGATTATAAGCAATGTCTGGTAATTTGTGATGTTTTTAGTAATTATACAGTTCTTTACCCCTGCAAGAAAGCCTCAGTAAAGGAGCTACTTGCAGGTTTAGTTTCATTTTTCTTTAGATTTGGCGTCCCTCGCAAACTAATGCTTGATGCCTCGGGACTCAGTAAATCTAATGAGTTAAAATCAGTCTTAAACAGTCTGAATATAGAACTAATGACAGCGGCATCTCACGCTCACTTTTCAGCTGGCAGAGTTGAAAGTCAGGTAAAAAGGTTTGTGTCCGCTCTTAGCTTTGTAGTTAATAATAACGTAAGTAGGAAAAGAATTTGGCATAAATTTTTACCACGGGTTGAGTTCTATCTGAACAACACACCCCAAATAGCTTCTAGAATGTCGGCAAATGAAATAGTATTTGGGAAATCACTTAATACTCCGTCTATGCTGACAACAACAATCCCAAAAGCATATCAACTTGAACAGAGGTTCAACTTGTTGCAAGGTATAAGATCAGAAGCAGTTCAATCACGTAAACAAGCAACGGCCGTTTATAAAGAAAAATATGATCGCAACAGGCAAGAAATTTCATTCCGTAAGGGCAGTCCCGTCTTTGTGTGGTTCGAACGCAAAGCATCGCTTGCGAACCCAATTAAGTTACAGAAACGTTATAGGTTAGGGACCGTTCACAGTAAAGTGACTAATACACTTTACATTGTGAAATTTAAGAGGCCCAATGGTAGGATATGGCGACGACTTACCCATGTCGCGCATATTAAGCCGTATCGGCCACGGCCCATTAGACTTACGCTCTCAGATCCAAATGTCTTGTTTGTGGCAGAATCAAGACCAGAATTTAAATACCTACCTCAGTGTGTCCCTCCTCCCCTCTTCCTTTTCCAGGTTTTGCGCGGGGTGGCGCCTGCGTCGGTCTGGAAGGCTGTCAAACCCTCCGGAAAGGCTCCCAATGGGGAAATGCAGCTTTGAGGTGTACTCTGTGTGAAACAGAAACGCTTTGGATTGAATATTTTCTTGATGTAAAAGAAATTGATAATTAATGGGAAACTGTTACCCATGTGAACTAGATAGTGCGATTAAATTTCGAGAGAGATATCTCAATAACGAGTATCAGAAAAGCTTAAGGAAAAAGCTGGATAATATGGAAAATGATATGACTTAATAATGAATGAGTATAAGAGAATAAGTATCATAACTCAATGACTTGCGAGTTAGCGCTTCACCACTAAGCCAATGTCTGGAATCTCTTACTTGGGCGAAATACTTCATTAAAATTCGGGTGTGATTGCTCTGCGTAGCATTAATTAGCTGTTCACGGTAGGATAAGTAGCTTTAAGTCCGTCCTGGGGCCTTTCGCGAGGGCTCCAGAACACTAGTCATTACAGTAAAACGAGGGGGAGTGAACTGCAAGGTTTTGCTATAGCCGGAGCAGTTACTTGTGTGTGGCCACACGCGGTTTCGATAATTTTTGAACGTTTGTTCCTATTTTTTTTTCTTTTGGGGATCTTTGAGATTTAAGATAATGGCTACCGTTAGTGCGCTAATGAATGATTAAAAGAATTGAAGCAAATCAGTTATTCATATCGCGCTAATAGCGGGTATAACTTTGTGTTTTTTTTTTTTTTTTCTCTCGTTCACTGTACTTTTTTTTCTCTCTTAATGCGCTGATTGCGTATGTGGGTTGCCAACTTACCTGGTAACTGTGGCGACGGCGCATCCGTAGGGGAATAGGCGACTTGTATCGAAGGCCTTAGCCACGGTCTTCCAAAACCAAGATGTCTCTTCCGTGGCGGGCACGCCGCTGCCCCCCCCCCCCCCCCCCCCCCCCCGTGTGTTTCTGTCGACTGTGAATGGGTACGAATGTGTCGCATGAGTGAAGTGTGTTGCCGGAGAACTGCAGAGGGCGACCTGGTGCGGAGCGCTGGTGAGTGGGGGAGACATGATCTTCGATCTCCGTCTAATTTATTACTTTCTTACTTCGGTGTGTTACAGAACCCCGGCACCACAATGAAATTAGTTTTCGAAAATAGCCCAGTGGAAACGTGCCCACCGCACGTTTCCATTATGCACTGTGTCAGCAAATGCGGACACATGAACGCCGGGGTGGCGAAGACACTGCAGTCTTTGTTTCATCTTCGCGATGATTTCCGTGCGATGCCGGGACTTGCTTGCCCTGGGCTCGTGGCCCTTTCACGCCACGGACGCCATATCATAAATTTAGTCACTAAAGAAAACTACTACGAAAAACCGACCAAGAAAAATTTCCGCAAAACAATTGAGTTCTTGCGAGAGTATATTATCCGTAATCAGACACAGCACATCGCGGCGCCCGCACTTGGCACGGGCCGCGACCGGTTGGATTTTAACTGGGTTATGTCAGTATTGCAGGAAGTACTGGCTGACCTGGATGTAACTATTCATATTCATCTTATTGACTAATACCGCTGGACTTTTGCATTTTTTTAATTTTTGTAAATTCTTCAGTTTTGCATTTTTTTATTTTTGGCTCGCTCATGGCTTCCCCCTTCTTGCAGCATTGCAACAAACGTGTACACAACTATGGACTGGAGCTTCCTCCTAGCCATGGGGGGGCTGCTTATGGTAGCCACCCCATGCCGGTTCGCCCCGACGTCAGCCGACCTGACGAAGGTCGAACTCCTCCAAACCCGTAGTCTCCATCTGGTGCACTACCATAAGATCATAGCATCGGGTGTCGTCAGTGTTCAATTCGGAACAAACCTCCCGTCTATGTCGGCACACACTGACGACATGCCCCATCTGTGTAACGCCAACGGAGCTGGCCTTGCTGAGAAAATTTGTGAAACACTCAAGGAACTTGATATTAAGGCGAATAACGTAATTCATGAATTGGCCGCAGTATTTAACTCTACTCAGGCTCCTACGCGAGTTAAACGTGATATTGTATATGAAAAATCAGGATTATTACCATTCTTAGGCAATTTCGGAAAATGGCTGGCCGGCGACGCAACAGAAGACGATCTGGTGTTGGCAATCACCTCTCTTAACTCGTTGGGCCATAATGTGCGTGTTTTGGAAAATTCCACAGCCCAGCTTGTTAATACCGTTAATTTTAATGCCTACCAGATGGAGCACATCGGTAGAGACCTAAAAGAAAAATTACAGGAAATTGCAAACATTCAGAAAACTCTCGTGGACCAAATTAATGATGTCTCGTCAACATCAGGTCGTCTAATGGCAGCCACTGTGGTTTCTATAATTTGGCAGAGTCGGGTCGCTATTCTTACCAGTCACCTTTTCGCTATTAAAGACATTTTTCATTCCTGTTCCAAAAATGAACTTTCCAAACTTGCTGTGCCGGAATCCCAATTAACTAAATTTTTGATTCAAAAACAAAAATCTCTAAAGGAAATAGGATCGAAACTGGCGATCCCGCTACAAAAATTGGATCTCTATTACAAAACTAGTAATGCTCAGTGTATATTATCAGGAACTAACCAGATTCGGATAACAGTTGCTATCCCTATCATTCAATTAAATTCAAAATGGAAAATTTTCTCCCTCTCGCCTATTAAATTCCTTTTAGACGAACTGACATGCCAAATCCTAGAACATGATACATTCTTTGCATCTGATGGGGCATCAGTCAGGACTCTGTCATCACCGCTTTCTGATAACGATATATATATTTTAGAACGCCACAATAGTCCAAGCGACATTGCGTCATGTGTATACGAACTTCTCCACAATACTAACAGTCAATTACTGCAGAAAGCATGCCATCTTAAATGCAGCCTGACTAATGCCTCAACAGTGCAAAGGATTACTGATAACGAATTCATTGTATTAAATCCTAAGTTTCAAATAGAAATTGTTTGTGCCTCCCAGATCGTCCGACAGATCCCTCCCATTAGGTCAGGTAGTATTAAACTTACGCTGCCGTGCCATTGCTCCTTACAGGAAATGGATAGTAACAAATTGACAGTACTGGTGCATACTCAAGATAACTGCGCTGTTACATCAGATATCACAGATGGCCTCATTATTAATGTTAACTGGACAGACGACAGTGTATCCACACGGGATCTTACCTATCTAGCTCTGACAGAATCTGAAAAGTACAGTGTACCTAATTTTAATGATACCATAAATTTCGAGATACGTACGGTGAGCCCGATCTCCAAGTATGCTGATTGGGAACCTTTTAAAATAGTATCGAAAAATTGGTTTCAAACATTTTTCGTTGGGTCGGTGCTCGTTTCCGCTTTGATAGCCATCCTGTATGTTCTGAGCACCAAAACCCAATTTTGGTGCTGCCTCGCTGGCCTGTGCGCCAAACTGTGCACACGCACCACAAAGCGCGAAGGCTCTGTTAATATCGAACTCAAAGACCTGCCTCGGACTAATCCGGGCCCCGCAAGTGATGATCAAGCCGGGAGAAGTGACCACCATCGCTCACTCAGAAATATCGAGCGGGCAGTACATGCTCTCTCAAACTTCGATACGTAAATCCCTTTTCATTGTGTAATAAGTATGCTGTTGGTTTCTTTGCTCAATCTTGCTGCTGTTTAGTTTTAACTTTGAACCCGTAATGCTATTACCTGTTATTTTTACTGATCATGTGCCATACTGTGCCATTTTAATCTAAGTATGATCCCGATATGTTTTTGCCATTTTTCTTTTATCCTACCTTTAGTTTTATTTCTAAGATGTTCCTTAGAAATTAAGCCGCTCAGGGAGGGGCGAGCCGCTAGATACAGTAGTATAGTAACATAGTAGTAGTATAATAGCTAGTCGGTCTGCCTGCCGCGAATGCCCCGCCTAGCTGTGTGGCCTCACCCAGAACCGCCAACTTCAACATCACACTGCAGCAATCTTCAAAGCCGATGTAAGACGTGTTTCGTTGTCAAGTCCGTAATGGAGGAGACACGGGGTTGTGTGGCCAACCCCGCCCCAAGCCGAGTCATTTTATGAGGAGGCCGGACGGTTAGAACTTATGTCCTAACCCAGCCGAGGGGACCATTCGCGCATTCAGCTTGGCCGTGCCACGATCAGAGTGACCTTTTATCATCTCTACTGTGTCACGTCACTCCCCGCTTGCGGGCCTAACTTGCCAAGTCAGTGTTCTGAGGCGGCTGGCTGTGAAGGAAAACTCTCAGCCGCCCCCCCGGCCAAGTCTCACTTGAGAGGCGGCCGCTCCCAGGCGCTTCTGCGCGTTGAGAGGGGGGAGTTTAGGTGGTCGTCGGCTCAGTATTGGCCCCACCGAGGGAAGTCCAGACGCACTCGCGGAGTCGGTGCGGAGGGTGGTGTGTTTTGAGCCCACTCTACCGCTTTGGGTCGCAAAAAAAGCGCCCATTTCGGTACTGGCCCATCGTAGTCACCGTTCACCTGGGGGAGAAGAAAGGAACCCCCACGGGCAGCAAACCACCAAACGGCGGAGAAGGTCGCACGGCTGGGTAAGGGGGCAAAGCGCAGGAGGGCTGACAAGAAGATTTGAAATTCGAACTGTAGTTTTTCTTTGACAGGTGTTGTTAGGGACTGGGTTTTTTTTTTTTTTTCCACCCCATTAAAAGCTATTTTATATTAACTTTAGTATTAATTAGTATTAGCCGTTACCACGTTTTTTTTTTCTCTCTGGATACCAGTTTGGGGGATTGACTTGTAGGATAAGTTGGCTAGCTGGCCATTTATGTTTTTGTTTTAGCATTGTTTTGTAACTAGCTTTATTGTTGCGTCACCACCCTTGCTGAAGGCTCCACGCTGGTTTTTTTTTTAAATCCTTTCGATCTAAATTTATAGTGTTAGTAATGGTTTAACTTGTTTTCCCTTCTGGTTGATTAGTTTTTTTTTGATTTTTTTTTGATTTTTCTTATTTTCCACACTTTCTCCCGCGCTGACGGTTAGGAACGTACTGTCGGGGACGACAGTATTTTTCGGACCGGGCGGATGTTGCGGGGCAAGGACGCATTTCAAATTAGCGCGCGCCCTGCGACACCGCCTAGAGTCGCTCCCGGCGCGCGAACCCCGCTAATGAGTGGAGGGGGTAGGCTCCAGGCGCCCGGCGGCGGAAAGCCGGCCGCGGGGAGCGGCTGGTCAGCGCGAGACCAGCCTGGGGACATCAGTCAGGAGCGAGCAGCCTTTGATTATTGTAGTCTACCGAAACGGTAATAAAATAGTAAGAGTAACGTAACAATGGTAGCATTCTCCACGCCCTATCCCAGCTACCAAAACAACGCCGGGAATCTTGTCGCGGTTCCGTGACAATACGTAGTACCCTGGTCCTTGCACGCGCCTCAGGCAAACTTAGGTCACGGGATCTACCTCCATTTAATTTTTAAATCTCCTGCGGTAAAGGACTCACTCAAGGCCCACCCAAATCATTACTCCTGGGACGTCCTGTGTCGGAGTGCTGCCTCCCGTGGCTGTTTAACACCAACTGTAGGGGTCTTATTGGCCTCCTGGCCACCATCAAGGTTTGCCTGTAGCCGCCAGGGAGTGCGTCTAACGCATGTTAAACGACTTGTCTGGGTTTGCGAACCGTTCGCTCCTTTTCTCTCCCGCTCAACTCAATTGGTTTGAACTGGTGGAAGAATATTTCTATGCGACAGCTAGTCCAGAAGGGAACGGGCATAATGCGATGGTTGTGACTTGTGTCGAATTGCAGGAGAACACGTATACCAACGGTCCACTCATTGTTTACTCTTTTCTCTTCCCCTGTGTTCACGTATTTGTAACACGTGGGTCAGGATGTTCCGCGGATCATATTGAGTGCAACATCAACACGCTCAGCCTATTTTGGAATGCAAATGAGTGATATACGAGGTGGTGGGCTGCCTATGGTTCCATGGTTTCCCCGTGACTATTTAGCCTTGCCAACACACACCTACACCATGGGCACCTCGCCTGACTCACCTCCGCCTACCACGAAGAGGACACCCAGCGCCAGCACGGCTGCGGTCAGGGCCAGTCGCCTCGCCATGTCCACACTGTTGTTGCCGATGGGAGGCAGCGACTGATCTGCCCGCCGCGCCGCCTCAAGCGCTTTCCTGTGACCCCCGATAATCTGCTCCTTTTGTGGCCTTTGGCAACGGCTCCACGAAGTGGACTTATCTCCGAAGCCAAGAATAACGGTCCACCCGAAACTGGTATCTCAGATACTCCTCTGTACTATTGACAAAACTTTTCAGACCGTCAGTACATCCGTAATACACACCCAAGGGTCTCACAGACTTTTCCTAGCGTCTTACTCTCGATCCTAGAAAGCTAGGGCGTATCCTCAAGTGCCCGCTGTGGTATCGTAACTAAAATTATGAGAACTCTTACGTATCAGACCGTTCGTAATCGTTTGGCACCAAATTGTCGAATCTCGGCCCTTTTTTCGACCTGCTTCAAACAAGGCCGTAAGACATACGTGGACAAGACATACCAAACGTCGGACGAAGCCTAAGACGTTACATAAAACGCCAGTTTGTCGTGAAACTTGAGTTGGCAGAGCAGTATTTTGTGAAATAATAGTACATTATTTAAACGCGTGTAGTGTATTGTAAAGGATGCAGGGGCGTATGGGAAGAGACCAGTGACACAGATCAGGACTGGTGTATTCGGAGAAGTGCAGGGCAGTCACGGGTACACAACAGGGGCCGGTTGCCAAGGGGACCGAGGGGGCTGCGCGGCGCGTACAATGGTACCGGTCAGGAGCGGGTGTTTGACACACGGAGTAGTCGCGGGTAGTCATCGGCACGGGGTAACGCCGTTCCCTTTACAGTATTATCAACATTTGATGATGATTTTGATGTACGTAATACTAGAACCTAGAAATTCCTGTTAACATACGTAGGCTTCAAAGTTATTTCAGCCGACTTTTAGCGCGATGGACAACTGGACCGGCCGACCTGACTGGTCTTCAACTGGTTGGGTATAGCCCGGGAGTCCAAAACATCTTCGAGTTGCGGTCGGCGGGTTTTAGGTCTCCCCCTTGCGCTTTGCTAGGGTCAGGGTCACATCTGCCGGTGTCATCTCTTGTCGGGATCGCCGCGGTCCTACACGAGAAAACAAAGCCCCCCCCCCCCAAAAAAAAAAACACAATAAAAAAACACGTTAATGGTTACGTGACGTCACGTCAGAGTGCGTCACTTTTGGAGTGGTGACCTTATCGTTGTGCTCACCCAACACGGTTAAAGTATTAGCAATGAAATCTGCTTTAATTGAGATCCGTGTACAACTTGATCCCGCGTACGGTAACGGGTTCGGGTACAGTGTCTGTAGGAGGTACAGCTGGTGTAACTTTCGCCGAGTAGGGAGAAGATCTCAACCGAAAATAAAGCGGGAGTCAATAAAAACATCAGAGGGAACAAAACACGGCTATCATGAGGGTTACCGTAGCAGAAAGCATCTCCGCCACGGAATCAGCCATGAGCCATTGGAGGCTTAGCTCTCGCTGACGATATTTTAAGACCAATGGGTAGGGCCACACAGCGCATTCCTCAGACAGTTCTTCAGGTTGTCGCACACTGTGCGGGCCACTGAAATTTTACTTTTTATTCTTGTGTTTTTGTTTCAACCTGTGGTGTAGGAAGACTAACCAGAGACGTGTTTCGGTAAACCGAGTATCACTGGGAGACAAAACCAGCAAGTAAGGTTCGAAGCTGTTTGAACCGCCAGCCACGGCGCGCGAAACCCGCACTTCCGCCTGGTGTCGCGCCTTGCCCCCGCCCTACCCGAGTGCGTTTCTACCCACTGTTTACAGAGACACAAGAAAGATCGTATTTTGGTTTAACATATTCGGAAAAGCAAAAGCGGCTGCAGGCAAGACGGTCTAGGTATTTTGAGCCCGAGCGAAGCCAGGTGCTTTCTGCATCGGCTATTCCGCTTTTTAGCAGATGGTACCCCAAAACCAAAACACGAACTTTAAACATGAAAATCAAAACTTAATTAGTTTGAGGTGTCAGCTAGCTTTTACTCCCGATAAGTCGAAAAGGCGTAGCGAGTGCGGCGAACTTATATTGATACCCGTCCGATTGAAGGTTCTGCGTTCCAGGACCTTTCTCTAGCTACGAGTGACGACCCCACGGATCCACGGCGGCAACCAGGACAGTAAACACCCTCACCTCGCCGAATGTGGAGGGCAGACCGATGGCTGTTGATTGAACTTGTATTTGGGCTATAATGTTACTTCAGTTCAAGAGTTCAAGGGCCCTTACTGAACGGAAAGAGCTCGGAGCGGTTGAAAACAGAATGATATGAGCATGCATCGCTACGCCAAAGTCCGACCCTGGTAGCCATGAGTATTCTGGGTGGACTAGCGGTCAACCTGTCGGTGTGCGTGGAGTATGCCACGGGTTGACTAGTGGGACTCAAGTCCATCCCGTCCAACCGCTCAACCTGGCCAACCTCCTCGCCTGTCGTGCGCCCCCCTCCCCCTCCCACCTGCAGGGCAAAGTAGTCCACATAGGCCTGTTGCATGATGATGAATGAGTGAGAACGCGGAGGAGCAACCGTATTTATTTGGGTTTTGGGCGGATGTCTAAAACCACGATTGAAGGGTGGGCGCTGTCAGGGAAGGGCCAGCGCTTTTTTTTCTATGAACGATAAGTCGGCGAACATACGTCCGCCCGAACGAACATGCGGCATCAGACTATAAGCCCGGCTCCTGCCGTTTCTAAAGAAACGTGTCGGGACGGGCTAAAAAGGAGTTTATCCTCCAAATTTGAAGTTTTTCTGTGAACGATAAGTCGGCGTACACACGTCCGAACAAACAAACATCCGGCATAAGACTATAAGTCCGGCTCCTGCCGTTTCTAAAGAAACGTGTCGGGACGGGCTTAAATCAGGCGCGTCGCCGGGGAGGGGGGGGGGTGTAAGGAGCCCAGAGCCAAGTGAATAGTTCCGCGCCTTGCTAAAAAAAAAAAAAAAAAAAAAAAAACAGTGGTATCAATATCTTGAGCTTGGATTAAGTGAGCAGACGAACAACCGCAGAATGTATGTGGGTGGGACTGTGATACAATTTCAAATAGGGCAGTGGTTTTCTTTTATTTACACACCACGCTCATGGTTCAGCGTGGCATCACCACTATGCTGATGCTTCAACGTGGTATAGTATAGTCCTGCCACTATTACCTTCCTCGTATACATCCGAGCTGTGGTTGCGCAGACGTCATTTTACATACGTGCTGTTTACCGTTCAACCGTTCAAGTAGTTCGCTCTTCAAATCGAATACAATATGGAACGGCAATTGCCCCTTCTTAATTTCGCTTAACTATGCACTATGCGCATATCTCCTAATATTCTAATGGGATACTATTGGGAAGTCAAAGACGATAAGTTGTGTTTAACCAAAAGTTTTCACCGGCTTCGCGTTTCGCGCTCCCTACGTCCTCCACGAAGAATGAGAAATATATCATTTACAGTCACGCAAAGTCGTAGCGACAAACGCACGTCGTGAGGAACTAGGCGGTCGTTTAAACCTAACATTTATGCATGAAGAAATATAAAAATCATTTTGATCTACGTTATAAAGCATTCTGGTGGGATACCTTAATCGATATATTATTATTGAAATATGTAGAAATTATTAGATTTAGTGACCGTCTAGCTGATTCGACGTCGTGCAGTCATGGGCTGGGCGATTTGATAAGACCTTCATTTCAGCTCGAGAAAAAATAAGAGACACCTAAACTAGTGTGTGAAAGCATACTTCATCTGGTGGGGTACCTCGCTTTCCCCATCAAAATCGGATACTGTGAGAAATCATGACATTTTCGGCACCATACGCCGAATTGCCAACGCGTTCCAAACAACTGGGCGATTTAAAAGCGCTTAAATATGTGCATGAAAAATAAAAGTGATTACCCAGATCGGTGCAGTTCAGAATTCTACATCTGGTGGACTATCCCACATTCTCTGTCATGCAGGCGTTCTTTAAAAAATTCAATGTAAATGAGACAAACTGGCGAAAATCCGACCTGCGGGACTACTTTCAGGAAAGTAATCGTGGGCCTACCTACTATACTACGCTTTTTAGCCCGTCCCGACACGTTTCTTTAGAAACGGCAGGAGCCGGGCTTATAGTCTTATGCCGGATGTTCGTTCGTTCGCTAGTGTGTACGCCGACTTATCGTTCACAGAAAAACTTCAAATTTGGAGGATAAACTCCTTTCCTAAAGTAGAATCACGTACGGTGGCAACAATTTTCGATTTGTATCGCATTTTTGATTAATGAAAATTTGTCTGTTCCTGCTGTTTGAGGTTAGGGTTGGCCGCCGCGCGCACACCATTACCATATCGCGGCGCGCACAGGGACTGGCTCAGGTTAACGATTTAAATCGTAACAAATACATCTGCTATCGGGCACTTCTAGGGAGACTTGAGGCGGGGGCCGAAGGCCCCCGCAAACGCCGCCGGCAGGCCAAGCTGGCCAAGTCCCCCTGTCAATCCGAGGTGCCGGTGGAGCGCAGCGGAACTGGCACCGAGGATGACGGAAGAGACGGGCCAGCTTGTTTAACGTAGAATCACGTTCGGTGGCAACAATTTTCGATTTGTATCGCATTTTTGAGTAACGAAAATATTTCGTTTTTTGTTTTTTTGAGGTTAGGGTTGGCCGCCGCGCGCTCATGATAACCATCGCGGCGTGCACTGTTACACGGGGGCACTTCTAGGGAGACTTGAAGCGGGGGGGGGGGGGGGGGGGGGGCGACGGCCCCCGCAAACGCCGCCGGCAGGCCAAGCTGGCCACGTCCCCCTGTCGAACCGAGGGGCCGGTGGAGCGCAGCGAAACTGAACACGATTCATCAGATTGTGACTCCAAATAACTGTGGTTCTACCTGCCGTCGTATTTTCTTGACTGATATTTTGTTACTGTTTAATCCAAAATGTAAGCCATAAATATAATTGGATGTAAAGTCCAAAAATAATTTTACTTGTTGAGATTATATTTCTATACAAATATTTATTCTATAAGATTCTTCTTAGGCAAAATAGTCCCTATAACTAGACTTAGTTACTTTTACTTGACTGACTGATAGTGTTTGGTTTAAGTATTAGCAGAGCATTTTTTAAAATTTAATTTGATGGCTCTATTGTCAAAACAGTATTTGACTATTCACTTTTAAAAGTAAAACAAAAAGAAAACTTTCACTTCAACTTTAATTTTTATGGAAGCCCAGAGACAAATGTACTATTAATACTTTGTGTTTTCACATTGCATGGATATTTTTCTGTTTTCTCAGCAACTACCTTATCATCTCTTCTGACCCGAGCACCATTTTACCATCATTTCCACGTGCACGCACGTTTATTTCTCGGTGAGTCTCAGTGTTCGCTAGCTTCTTCAATTAGGTTTAGTATTCAAAATTTAATGGGAATTCTTTAGGCTAAGGCGGCGTGCACATATTACGTCATCACTTTTTGGCCTCCTGCGGACCCCCCCCCCCCCCGCCATCAGCCGTCATTTTTGGCTCGACCCCCCCCCCCTTTCCCCCTGATTATGACGTAGTTTTTCAGGTTTTTCGCTAAAATGAGTTGTGGACATGTGCTGTAGGTTTATGAAACAAATCTGGGTCATCTTTTATAAAATTAACTTTTTATTACGAGTCAGGATAACAAAACAACCAGATTGCTTTCAAAAGCAAATGCATTAACCTAAATTAATAAAGATTTAGTAAAAAAATAAATAATATACATATAAAATGCGCAAACGCAACCCCACAGAAAAAACTACGTCATCACGGTCCGCGCCCCCCCCCCCCCTCCACCCCTGTCACCGCTCGTCATTTTCCGTCGGACCCCCCTCCCCCTAAACAGATGACGTAATATATGCACGCCGCCTAAGGGTTACTTTCACGTAAACTGGAGGGGAAGGGGCGGCCATCTTGGAAGGCCTTGAAATACTGAACAGCTGGTTTTGTTCCCGGCTTCCAGGGTCGGAAGTTTCCATCTTAAGATGTCTGGCTAAGCCCTGCTGTGAGCTGTCCCGGAGTGGGGTCCGGCGGCGATGTTCCTGTGATGCCTGTCCACCTGGCCCGGCCATGCTGCCCTTGAAGCACACCGTTTGTAGCTGTCGTGGAGACCTCACCTCTCCGTCACCGATTTTGTAACTTTCTTTATGAAGTACGGCTGTGCTATGCTTTATTTTAATGAGAGACTATATTTTCTTTGCATTTTGACCCGCGCCACATGGCGTTCTGATTTGGCCTGTGTTGTGCTATGTGTAGTTTAACCTCACTCTTGCCTCATGGCATGGTGTGTGTGTGTGTGTGTGTGTGTGTGTATTGTGACAGCTTTTGTTTGCTCTGCCTTTATGTCAGTTTACTCTGTGCTCTTCAATTAGCTCACTTATGTCGTATGTGCTTTTTCTGCCAGAGTTTAATGTCTGCTCAGCTCTTTATAGCTTTGGTTCTTTGCCCATAATTTTTCATGCTATGTGAAGTAAATTATTTGATCGTTTCACTTTGTTTTCTGTATGGTGTTCCAATATCAGTCATTTAGCTGTATTTCAGCGAGGCAAGGCCATGTGCCACTGCTGTCCATTTTCTAACCATGTGCTATTGCTTATTTGACGTTGTCTTCGATCCTTGGTCGAGGATGACTCTAATGTTTAACTGTCTCTCTAAAGTTATTGCCAGCTAGTATTTTCTTGCTTACTATCAAGCTCTGTATAAATCATGAGAAGTGTGTGTTGCCCGCTATGTGTATTTCCAATAAATTTTTGCTTATTCTTACTCCATTCGTCGCTAGGCCAAGTATTGTATGTGTGTGTCGCCCCTCGGGCTAGGCAGTCTGCCCCTGACTGTTAATAAACTTTGGTGATGGTACGTGAAGTATCATGATTTCCGCCTCCCTACTCCCACACACTTTTACCAATGAGACAGCTATTAGCTTACTCGCCAACTTTACTTTAATAATCCTCTTTTGAGAGATATGCTTTGGTGACATCTTTGAGTGTCAGTTTCTCTAGCATCATGCTAATTAATTATTGAGTGGCAGCTTCGCTGCCTGGCGCCCACACCTTTAGCCTTGGACAAGCTTATAGCATGCTTTGTACCCACCCACTCTCCGCATTCTTTGTTGAGTCTGGCTTGGCACTGTGATTGACACATTTGAGTAAGCTTCGCGCTTACAGTTCGAATTACCAAAGAAAGCTGAAATACATAAAACCAGGATTTTTGCATCCATGAGACAAAAATAAAAGGCAATGGACAGCAAATGATCACGTACGCGTGGAATCATCCTTATAAACACAGATATTGCCTCGGTTTATACTACCCAAGGAACACAGTCCGTTTGCCACTGCCTGGTATTCAGTCCCACAGGAAGACAAAATGCTAGATAACCTTTGTGCACTAAGTATGTTAAGAAATGGAAGGCAGACGAAGGGGACAAGTGCCAGAAGAAAGGGGGTATACTTCATTTTGAAAAGAAGGAAGAAACTCCGACTTATTTGTTGTCATATTGCGATTTTGAGACAAACGCGGTTACAGCAATCATCCCAACATTTCTCTCCTCCTGGCATCGAATGATGGCTCATCTTAGTCCACACAACCTCGAGACCATGTGTGAAGGTATAAAGTTCAACCTGCCAACGAAGGATCTTGATCTAGTATGCACTGCACAGTACGCTGTGGTGCCTGTCGCCCAGCAGCGCCGTGTTCGAGCAGACACCTCGACAGCTATGGGTGGGGGGCCCGGGAGTGCTTTAGTGTAGAATGGTATGGTAGGGTGGTCCATATGCGCAATGTTGGTACAATTGGTTGGGGCGGACTCGAAAAGTTCGAAAATCAAGCAAAACTCCGTTTTTTGTGTTTTTGCTTGATTTTCGCACTGTAAACGCCGATATCTCAAAAACCGTAAGAGAAACAACGTTTCTTTTGAAATTTTAGCCCATAGAGCCATACTTTGGCAAGATTGACCGTAGGAATTTTTTTTTTGAATTTTCAAAAATTATTGATTTTTACTGTTCATAAGGGCACTTCGTGACCTCTGCGCGACCCCTAAATATTGTCTTACAGATTTCCGGTTTTCAGATTCATGATTCGTATGTAAAAATGGAACTTTTGACGAGTCCGCCCCAACCAATTGTACCAACATTGCGCATATGGACCACCCTAATGGTATGGCTTCCACTTCCACGCTTTTCCTGTAGCGTGGTTTGGTATCACGCTCCTTATTCAGTGTGGGTCCATTACCATACTTAAGGTTCAGCTTGGTGGCGAGACCACGCTTCTCCTTCAGGGTGGTATCTACCACGTTTTCTTGAGTGTGTATGTAGAGTACTACAGAATTACTTTGGTCCGTGCCGCCCCGCTGTCCGCCTTGGCCGCCAGTGTGGTGCAGTCGGCCTGCAGGTCCGCCATGAGCGCTCCCAGCGCGGTCATCGGGAGGAGGGTGAGCGCGTACACGACAGCCAGGTGCACCCCTATGTACGCGTCGAAGGTGGGGCTCAGGTACGCAGAAGAAAACCAGTGCGCGCCGACGGTAGACGCGCTGCGCCAGCCGGCGATTTCGCGAAGCAGGAACGCCACTAACGTCAGGAAGGCGGGCACCGACAGTGTGACGGCGAGCACGCGGGACCATCCCCGGTAGGGCAGTCCATGACGGCGGCAGTACAGACGGACGCACCTGCGCCAGCCCCTGTTGTTAACTTTGAAATACGATCGTTGTCAAGTCATTTGCAATGTTCATCGAAAAGAATTGTGACTTTTGGTGCAAAATATTCACTGTGAATTCAACAATGGCCATCGTTACTTAACCATAATGAAGGGTCATCATGAACTAAATATAATGAAGCAACATTATGTCGGTGGAGGCCACCATGTCAATGCATTCATTTATAGGTTATACTGTATTCATGTTCCGGGAAAATGATAATTTGCGCCCAAAGTTAGTAAACAAGAAGGATCGAACTATAGTGTTTACAACCGTTGTACAAGTATAAAATGTAGTATATGATAAAGTATAAAGTGTAGTATCTAGTATATAATAGTCATGTCCGGAGACTCGCACAGTGACAAGGAGTTCCAGTTTTTCAAAATGGTGTCCAAAAAAGGAAAAATTACGGATTTGAGCAGGGACGGGAAACGAAACGTAACAAAACATTTTGGTTTCGTTCCCAAACAACCTTTCCTTTTTCCACCGGTTTCGTTTCGTTCCAGAAATGAAACTTAATTCCTTTTAACCAATGGTTTCGATCCCGGATGTTAGTGTATCGGTTTCTGAATGGGTATCACCGAACGTTTGGTTTTCAGTAGCTTTCGTTACAGTATTCCCCGTTTACCGGAGCAAACGTAGTGACTATTCGCACCGGGGTGTAAATATAATATAATTAGAAATCCGCACCACTGGTGCTAACAATGAACCAAATACTATTCGCACCACCACAATTTCAGGGGTGGTGCGAATAAATAAAGAAATCTTGCTCGCACCACTGGTGCAAAGAACAAGCCGTAAACTATTCGCACCATGCACCAGTGGTGCACATAACGAGTCGCACACTATTCGAACCACCCAAGAATGAGAAAACCATGGCGCCACGAAGGGTGGTGCGAATATGACTTTCTTCTGAATTAACACCAGTGGTGCGATCAAAGATCCTTACACTATTCGCACCACCCAGTGCAAATTAGAGAGAAGAATGAGAAGAATAAAGCGTGCCTTAGATACCCGCCTGTGCCGGCTTCTCTCTCTGTACTCGCCACCATGAGAGAAGGGCGCCCTTCTCTCATGCCGCCACTCAGCCATTATGCCCATTTCGACCACTCCGACCTCATGGCCCTTTGCGCCCCAAAAGATCACCATTTAAAGGATAATTTTTTAAACAAACGGATAGCACCTTCTCAAACAAGTGAGGAAAATTTTCAGTTTCAGAAATAAATCTTCAGTTGAGATTTCACAGTTCCAGCCATCGACAGTAAGAAGAAAGTAGCTTTTAGCTTGTGTGCCCATCAGATAAACTTTGCATCAGTAATTTTATTTTGTCTAGCAAGTGTGTGCCTTGACTGTTATGCTACCTTTAGCATCCCAAGTTTGAGACCTCGCAAATAGAATTTTCAGGTGCAGTT
The DNA here is from genome assembly GCA_038380765.1 of Odontothrips loti. Lineage (NCBI taxonomy): Eukaryota > Metazoa > Arthropoda > Insecta > Thysanoptera > Thripidae > Odontothrips > Odontothrips loti. Next base: position 293,999 of record CM076254.1, read on the forward strand.
ATGGACCCCGCAATATTTTTTTTAAATCTCTCATTCTATGAATTAAATACCATTTTAAAAACATAGAAAAACATTGGAGCATACGAAGGGAGGGAGTAAGAAAGCAAAATCAAATAATGCGAGCTTTTCTGTGTAATATGTAACTGTCCAGTATCCAATCGTATATAAAACACAGCTTAATAGTAGTGAGAATACAATCAAAAGTAAAACACTGATTTTCTTTGGTGCAACTAAGTATCACATAAATCTTTTATCACTAATGACACATAATAGAAAACAGATTGCAGACTACCCCCAGCAACACCATGAAAGCCATGTATAATCTTTGCTTCTAACTAAAGAAGTATAAACATGGAACGTAAAAAGCCCACGTCAATAATGAGTAGACAATCAACTCTGCCACATTCATCACAACCAAAATTTAGAACCATGAAACTAAAAAAAAATTCTAACTTATCTTACACAGCAGAAAGATCAAGAGCACAAATGTTTCTCGAAAATTTCCGGGAACTAAACAACACAGTAAGACAGGAGGTACAGGGTAAACGATAGCTATCTAATGATGTCTTAGAGAACAAATAATTCTGACTGAATTATTTGTGCTCAGATTTTTATAATAATCTTTGGGTAGAACCTAATATTTTCTACAATTTTCAACATAACATAAAATGAATGTTCTGAAAAAAAGTAAAACCCTGCAAATCACCTTGTGCATATACAGACTATGCACAGGCTCAACTTCAATCCCATGGATTTCGAGTTGCTTTGTGCAGTAAACATGTATATTACTGTCTGTTCCAGAATCTTTTAGGCTCATGAGTCAGACTAGTGTCATAAATAAAATAACATCAATAAAAGTGTACAAATTGAACTTAAAACTAAAATGTACACATGGGCATAATACAAGTCATAATACTGATTTAAAAAGAAATAGGATTGAGCAATACAGTAAAAGCAGAAAACATTTTCAGCTTCTAAACATATTTTCAAATAAAAAATTGTAGATACAAAAATTGAGAACTTAGAAAAGCACTAACCACTTGCAAATGAATTCAACATTTCAATGACAGTCTGGCAGCACTGCCATGTTACTGCATCTTGATCAAAGTGCGACAAAGGGTTGTGGAGTTGTGGATTCAAAACTGAATTCATTCCGAGAATACTTTTTCACATTACCACCTTCGGCCACATCAATCCTTAACTTCTTACCAAACAGTTTACAAATTTCTTTGCTCATCTTATTAAAGACATGCCTGACTTGAGCACGTACTATCAAAACACCATAAAGCTGGTTGCAATCATGGCTACTGAAATCAAGCTGAGATAAAATAATAATACAAAGAGCAAATCATTTTGATGGAGTGTATGACTTCTTAACTTGAACAGTGCGTCCCGACCTCGTCGTCTGAGACGGACGTAAAGCATCTGTAGAAATAAAAGGAGGTGTAGCAAATAGTGCTTAAGAAAGGGTCAATATAATGTCAACATATGGTCAACATATTACAACAATACCTTGGTCATCTGATTCAATTACATCAAATTCACTTTCAATCTTCCTTTTGGTTCCTGTTTTTTTAGGACGCTGCACAACTAAAACAACAAATATTTAGTAGCAACAAAATTTTAGTGATGTCCTACACAAGAACAGGAGTGCACTGTGTGCACTGTTAAGATAAATAGTTACCATTACTCGCCTTGCAAATGCGGCCCTTCCCATACCCCTCATCTTCCCCAGGTGCGGCTATGGAGCAGGGCGGAATTGTATGAACACGCCGCTTGCATTGGACACATGAGTGGCTAGGTTCACCTAGGTTACATGTCGCACATGACATTGGATTAGGTTCTGTAAATGTGAAATGATAATTAAGTCGGGAGCTGGAGGGAAAATTAATACATGATCCCGCTCTCCTCTGTTACTAACTCAGCGTAACTTACCAACTATGACAGCATGGATTTGAGCCTGGGGCCAAGGGCCGGCGCTACCTGCTCCCTCTTCTATTGCATCTACGCCCCATAGAACAAATTTAATTAATGAAAGAAATAAATAGCATAGTTTAAAAACAAGTTTAAAATGATTCAATCAATAGAAACACATAAACATAAATTAAGGTAGGGTAGAGGCAGTGCATTTGATTCATACCAGCCACTAATTAAATGTCAAATCAAATGTTTAAGAAGATAACGCAACTTGCCATGATAATACAAAATGAACACATGGCCAGGAGGTCTACATTCTGTAGAGTAATTCAGCATTCCATACTTTGTGAGAAACACACAAACACACACAACAGAAGCAGAAATATGTACCAAAACCATAAACCCAGAGCTGGGTTCTATTTGAAATCATTTTGATTAAAGGCCAGTTAAAGCACGCAAATAGGAAAGCAGTATCATAGATAGATGCATTGGCGGTATGCAATAGGAAGTAATAGACCCTGAGTTGCCCTCGATCAACCAAAACATTGGTAAATCATCTGGATGCAGCTTTCATTGATGAAAGGTACATTTTACTCACTGATGCAAGTGTAGCCCTGAAAAAGGGCTGTTTGAGCCATCAGGGCTGTCTGCGGTCCTCAGAAGGACCATCCATGTCCTCCAAGACACCACCTGTCAGATTGCAAACGAACCAATAATAAATGTCTTTAGTTATTGAGCTTATCTGCAGTTTTTGTCTTCTCATAAGAAACGGAATGAAAAACTATTCCACAAAAATAAAATATAACACAATTCCATAGGCCTCAATTAAATTTAGTTCACAGTGTGGAAAGCAGCTATGAGTTTGCAACCATGACAGGTATGGGCTTGAAATAATGGTAACTGAAAACGGCAAATGGTTTACATATGTCAATCAAAACAAAGTATAAATTCTAACTTCAGAAGGAAGTGACTGCTGAGCAATAAAAATATGATGTTGCAAACAATGTTTGGAAATAATTCTTACGTTTGGGAAGGTCTGGGTTTGGCGTGTTGCGGATCATTTCATCACCGGCAGAATCAAGAAAGAAACCTGATAAAGAAAAGGGTGGAGTTACAACCAGAAGTTAATTGAGGGACCAATTGTGGTAACCATGAAAGCTGTTTAAATACATTTCCGTTCTACATACCCATGTAGGAGGTGTTATCTCTTACAGGCTTTCCCTTTGGAGCCCAGAAAGACCAAGTTTGACATTTCTCTGTCAGTTTCCTGATACACCCATAGTACGCATCCCCCTTCCTATTTGGATTCTTGGGGTTCTTCGCAATAAACCTGAAACAAAAGTAGTGGCTATAGAGCGAGTGTCCATGAAACAAGGAAAATGTACCAATCCACATCAAATTAATACGAACATTCTCAGCATTAAATTGCACCCAAAGCAAAATTACGGAGGGCCTTAGGTCTTCTCTCCAGGAAATCTTGAGCGATCATAGTAATCCTCAAAGGAGTAGTCTAAAAATAGTAATTAAATAACAAATTACTTGCGTGACACTAGTAACAGATTTGTATTAATACAAATTTACAACTAACCACAGCAGTAATCGCAGATCCTTGAATCGCCTTTTACGATGCAGCAGGGTAATGAAGCATCTACATAATTGAGACACGACTCGCATTTGAAATTCTCTGTCTGTTTTGCACAAATCCCACAGACATTGAAAGATTTATCAGCTAAACTTCCTAAACTCCATTTTGGCTTCCCTGTGAAAAGATCAGTTGCTTTGAAATTGTGACAGAAATACAAAGAGAATATTTAACATGGGAGATAAAGTGGCTACATACCTTTACTACTGTTGGTGGTTTTTGGCCTACCACATGTTTTCTGAATAGTAAGTTTAAAACCTAAATCTGTACTTTTTGAATTTTTGGAAGTAGCAGTATCACTAACAGTATCACCTGACACACCTAAATCTGTACTTTTTGAATTTTCAGAAGCAGCAGTATCACTTGCAACAGTGTTTTTCAACCCATCTTAAATCAAATTTAAGATACAATGTAATGAGTGTATCTGACTTGACAAGTACAAACACAACATAGACCATCAGGTACCAACCAGATTTCCTAGTATTTTCCTCCCCTTCTGATTCCTCACTGCTGGAACTAATTAAGATGATATTATTGTCTATTACTTTATTAACAAAAATAATGGGCTTCACATCATCAGTTTCATCCAAATCAAAATTTTCATGACCAATACTTTCCTCTTCATTGGATAACTCATCTTCCTTTTCTGAGTACACATGTAGTAATGTGGTTATTAGGGGACAGGATCTCAGGATCATTATTTGAAATGTCACTTAATGAATACTGTAGACGTACTCCAGTAAAAGATGTGACATACCTTGACATAGGATGCATATGCGGCCCTGTTGGCCCAGCTCATCATTGAGAGAGCATGGTTGTCATGCATGGACCGGCTGGGAACACTCTTTGCAGGAAACATCTCCTGCCTTGAGACCACACACACACAGCAGTACCCTGTGTCTCTTAATTTAATTTTCAATTTACCTGTTACAACACATAAATTTAAGTGTGAAAAGTGTAAGGCATAGGTGACAAAAAGAGAGTAACCTCTTCCTCACTTAGTTTTTTCTTTGGGATATTAGTTTCATTAATGCCTCTTGGTCTGCCAATTATTTTATGTTTGTTGACTTGAAAAGATACTGCAACAAGCAAAAAAATAAAAATATTGGCTTTTCCTCACAGGATTACAATGTGAACAAAAAATTTCAAAGTCGAAGACTCACCTTCAACATTAGAATCTGTTTTATCAGTCTCGGTGGCAAGATTCATATCATCTGTTCCTGAAAAATAATAAATCAATGAATACATCTGCACACCAGAATTACACTGTAATGTAAATTGCATGATCTCTACCATAATTGCCGCCAGAGTCTACATCTTCTCCCACCTCAGCAATATCAACAGTATCTGAATGAACTGACATAGTAATTAGAATACAGAAAAATCCTAGAAGAAAATCCAAGGAAATGTAATTACAATGACTTAAACTCAAACTCACCATTGGTAGAACAGCCCTCCAGGTGAAGCAGAGTCACCTTTACCCCTTTGGACCATGCCTCAACAAGGTCCTTAGCCAGCTGCAATTGTTCATAAAACAGTTTGGTGCCAGAGTTGGCCATAATAGAAGTCAACCTGAGGGTGACAGGACTGGCTAACTTGAATTTTTCTGAAGGCCCGAGAATGCGTTTGACCTGACCTGGCATTCTGGCCTGAACTGTGACAGTGTTGTCCTTAGGTGGGGGCTTGTCCACCCAACTGACATTGTACTGTTTCCACCATCTTTGTGGAACACTGTTCTTATCATACCAAGGAGTGCCTGGAGAAGAACATCACACTCAATTCAGATTAAAAAGCAAAGACATAACTTTTTACACAGGCAAGGACACAAGAAAATAATGCAATCAATATCCAAATAGAACTCACCTGCTTTAATCCTCTCTCTAAGGATGTGTCGGCACGGAATGCGGATGGTCCGAAAAAGGATGCATGAGCAGTCCCCTTCAGAAACAATGTACTTATCCTTTGCAGGAGATGGCTTTAGAGCCATCTGGTACTGCTCGCATAAAATTTTCGCTGCATGCATAGTTAGATCATTGCAGATGACGTTGATAGTTGGATCACTGCAATTGCTTATATACACTCTCTTACAGAGAGTTTCATGATCTCTATACCGCAAGGCGTCCATGCGGTTGCCTTGCAGAACACTAACAAGCCCATCTACTGCCTCATATAGAGGAGTATCCACATCGAAGACCTGTTGAACATTGAAAGGGCAATTAAGATTGCAATATTTCATATATGTAAAATGAGGACAACATCTTGAAACTTACTAATTTCAGCTTCTGATTGCACGACTCTACCCTGTTAGTGCAATGCTCCTGTAGTGTAGTGACCAGGGCCCGATCTTTCAAGATCCACACTTCTTTACAATTCAGCCAATTGTTGATGAAGTAAGTCAACAAGGGCTTCCCTGCAACTGCTGAAAAGGATTTGAAGTGATCCTGGAAATCCCTGTCAGTCTCTGAGTGCAACATTGACCGAAAGGATTTCATAGCGGCATCCTTATTGGGGTCCCCTTTCGCTGCCTTCTTAACATTTCTTTCTGCATGTATGCTGCAAATGTGTATCTGAGCATTTGGCACTACTGCTTTGAGGGCACCAATTTCAGCGAAGCTCTCTACCAAGAAACACACTGTTTTTTCAAACACCTCCTCACCAGTAACATGTACAAACTCCGTTAGCATTGCTGTCATTATTTCTTTTGTTTCACCTGCCAGAATGGCATATGTTAGCTCAACGCCTTTGCCTTCGCCATCAATGGCTTCAATTACACACACTGGCATGGAGTTCTTGTTTATCTTGTATGTCACATCCATAACTATCACTTCCGGGAACTTGTGTGCAGCCTGACGCATGTCCGTAGTTCTGATGAGGATAAAATCCACTTTTTTAGTTTCTTCATTATATTGTACATTGGCACATGCCCCAGGATCTTTCTTTTTTATTTCATCCAGCTTTTCAATTAGCAGCTCTTCTTCAGATTTACCTCCTTTTTCTACACGATTTTGTTTGGCCCTTTAGATATATATGAAAAAAAGGGGGGGTAAGCACAAAAGACAACAAACACGTCCCGAAATAAACGTTGCTATACTCACTTCACATTATGGATGTCTCTCCCCAATATAATTTTATCTTCCCCCTCATTGTTCCGCAAAAGCGGTTTCATCAGCATAGGAGTTGCCTTGACTTTGGAAAACCTCCCAACTTCCTCCACAGAAGCTTGGGAAAGTTTTCGCACCTCAGGATAGCCAAAGTATGTTCTGTGGCTACATTCATGATTGTGTTGGTCACAAAATGCTGTGACCGCAAGAGACCCAAGTGTGCTACGTTGGGACAAATGTAGCACAGCCTCACAACCAATCTTGTAGGTTCTGTAATGAACAAAATGTTTAGTTTGCAACACATAATAACACATAATAACATGAGAAAACTATCCACTTAACTACGGAAAATATATGGATTACTTCTGCTCAGGCCTCTCCCCTTTCTTGTTTTTATTGTAGCGTGGGTGGCCAAAATGCTTGCATTTCAGTTTAACCCACGAATACTTCATGGCTTCATCTTTCGATGACTCACTCTTCGCGATTACAAACAGGCAAAAATTTTCCTCCTGGTATCTAGCAAACCTGTTGTTGAATTCCTCATAGGAACGGAATTCTTGCCCAACATGGAAATCTTTGTTGGGTTCCTGTACACCACAAGGAATAGAACATTTGCTTTATGATCCTCCACCAAGCACACATGGTGCATAGGTTAAGTTCAAGCACACATGGTGCATCGGTTAAGCTTCAATACGACAGTGTATGATGATGTAGACAAAAAAAAAAAGAAATGCTACATTAGCCATTTTAGGTACTCTTACCTGCTGATTTCCAGGAATTGCCGGAGGCAATTATTACCCATTACCCATTACCCATTACTCATTAACCATTATACATGCGCAGCTAAAGGCCAAAGCCTTGGCACCCAACCTGGAACTGAAGCAGACACCCCAGATGATTCCAAAGCCGCCTTGTAATCCTAAATACGTAATACAGTGATAATATATACGTAGTTCACTGATTATTTACCAATGTAAAATGACTTTCTCGATGAGTAGAAGTTAGAAGACACTTGGCAATAACTGGCAACGGCAACCCAACTTCCAGGAGAAGTAAAGTCTACCGGTTTCCCGCGCGATGAACACAAAACAAGTGCATTCGAAAATAAAAGCGAATACCAACCTTTGAAAACCTACCTCCTTTCTTTTGCAGCATGTTCGTTTTCCCCATTTACAGTTATTAAAAGTTAGTGACACCTCCAAGCTTACGATGGTATGTTTATATTAAAAAATTACCGGTTTAAAATTAGTTCTCGGTATTTATTTTTCATGACGCGCATTTCAACAACATACAAGCTCGTAGCTTATCATATTCCCACCAAACGGCTGACTGCAGTCCAACCAGGGGAGGGTCCAACAGAAATAAACCCACAGAAATTATTGTAATATCGGGTGAGTGGGCAAGTGGAAGTGGCGATGCGGCGACTGACATGACTGACATGGACCATCGACTGACAAATGGTGCAAAGGGTGTCCGGCCCAGTGTGCACCGTGGGTGGTGCGAATAGACCAAGTTGGTGCAAATTGCGTTTACCGATCTATTCGCACCATTTAGAAACTTTCGGTGGTGCGAATAGTTTTTCAACGTTTTTTTGCACCATTGGTGCGCATTGAATGACAAATACTATGTACACCACCCTTTTGCACCACCTGGTGTCAATAGATCGTACCTCTTAAATTGCACCACCCTCTGGTGCGAATAGCTTGGCGGTTTAAATTTGCACCAGCTGGTGCCAATAAATATAGCCCGGAGCAAATGGTATTGTTTCCTGATGGTACGTGATAAAGATGTCAGAGTCAGATTTCAGATTATCAGAAAACCACCAGGCGGGGAGACTGCGCGAGAATTCGGACGAGTCACAAATGAACGGGACGATAGGGGGCAGCCTGCCCTCGCCGGCCCTAGTTCTCAGGAAGGGAAAAGACACAAAAGGCGTAGTTTTGTCTCCCGGTTGTAAATACAAAAGTGTTAAGAGTAAAGTTATTTTAAATAAGAATTCTGTGTATCGTTGAACTATGCTTACCATCCTCAAACAGTTTTTCGTCATTTTCAGTTTAAAAGGTTGCAAATTAAAACATGCTTCCATAAAAGTCACAAAAGTATACAAATATTTATGCAGAAGACGTTGCAACATTTGCTAGCGTTTGAAATGTGGGCCTGTCACGCAGCAGCCACATTAGTGGCTATTTTGTTTCTTTTTTTGACGTCATTTTGAAAATTTGAAACTTCCGGTCACTAAGAGAGTTTTCGGGCATTACTAATGAGTTAGTAGTATCCTCTTTTCTTGAAAAAGACACCCAGATAGCACCAGTAAGAACACTCTTAATTATTGGCCTTCCAACGAAATAAGGGGATGCCTGAACACGATTTTCAGAGTGTGCTAAGACCAAAATCTAAGAGTGGTGTTCAACTAACACGTGTGTTAAATAACTTGCTTAAATGACGAAATTCAGGTGAGGTTAGGGCGTTTGGTGTGTCTGCAGCACTACACCAGCTGGCCCCTGCCGCACTGTAAAAACACATAGTTGTAATTTAACGAGAAATCGTTGATTTATTTTTTAACTGGGCTGACTTGTTATTTACGACACAGGACTTCGTAAAATTACAATTGATTTCTCGCTGTTCTTTTAAGCCTACATAAATTTTGAAAAATCTGATGACTAATGTGTGCGATTTAGCATTGGTCACGAAGCTCCACAGAATGTCAACAATTTGGCTAGTTATAATTTTTTTATTGTCCTCACTCCAGCTTGTTCAAAGAACGCACACTTAAAATTGTCAAAGTATTTGTGATGATTCTCCCTTCTTCATCCGAGCCAGTATGGAGAGAAGAGCACCGAGAGTTTCTTGACACCGCACTGAGAAGCAGCCCGCAGTTGATTCTGGTTTACTTAACTGATATAAAGATAAGAATAGAACGATTACAAAAGCAGAACATGAGGAGAAGAAAAAGTGCAAGTGTTGAGAAGAATTTCAAATAACTGCGCCTTTCTTAAATTTCCATTGCCAATTAATGTGCATTCCCGGTAATTATCTACTTTAGCGGCTCCACCGAGTTTAGACACATGTCAGGTATAGTTATACGCGGGATTGCACCACCATACCCGCTATGTGATCCATTCTAGGTGCTCAGTACTCGTTTCTGACTAATTTTTCTGAAAGCTATGCACTATTTTGCGCCGCGGAACTAGTTACGCGGCAGCTGAAGTTCCCTAGGCGGGTCACATACTGATGATAAAACAACTGTGGTACACTTTCAAAAAAGTGAGCTCAAGGAGCCAAATATTGTAATCTCATCCTCAAAAGGCCCAGTACTGAAAAGCTGTGATACTATATTTCGAGGTCTCCGTATTGATATGGGGCTTACCTGGGCAAGCCATATAAATAGTCTAGAAAAGAAGTTGGCATCTTTAACTTATGGAATTAGAAACATGTACACTATTAGTGATGTAAATACAGCAAGAACTGTCTATAATGCATTATTTCATTCAATAATTAGTTATGGCATAATCTTATGGGGAAACTGCAATAACTCAAATGTTACTTTTATACAGCAAAAGAAAGCCATAAGAGGTATCCTAGGTATTGATGACAACACTGTTAGCTGCAAACCGTTATTTAAGAAACTGAATATTTTACCTGTACCCTGTATCTATATTTATGAAGTACTGTTGTATACCTATAAAAATTTTAATAAGTTCCAAATGAACAAAGATGTACATACCTATAATACAAGAAACAAAGACAATTTGAGGCCTCAGAAATACTTACTAAAATGCTGTCAGAAAGATATGTGGTTTATAGGACCCATTCTGTTTAATAAATTAGACATGTCATTAAGAACACTGCCACTGAAGAGATTTAAGATAAAGATGAAAGATTTTTTAATGAAAAATTTATTTTACTCTGTAAATGACTTTATTAATGTGTAATGTACTCTGTCCATGATTACAAATGTTATTCTTTTGGCAAACAATCAATCAATCAATCAATCTACCTTCAGTGCTCCAGAGGGGGTACTGTTACACATCTTACCACCCTACTCGCACTGTCATCCAATTTTTGTGGTCATCACTCCTTTACCACATTAAATTTAAAGAAATTATTTAATCTAATGAATGCCGTGCCTGCGGAAGAATTTTGCTCGCCCGCGGAACTATTTACGTGAGGCGCCCAACCGCGTAAGGATTTAGTTCGCTCAGCCAGGCAACAATGCGCGCCGATATTTGGTACTACGTCAAGATGACCGGGCTCGTGCCTTTGGATTTGATCGCAGTAGAGTAAATCTGAACACGAGCGTCCGTCAAGTTGTTCTGCACCTACTGAGGTGGAAATATCAGTGACCCCGTCACCCACCTCCGCTAAACTGCCACAAATGTTAGTAATTTGGAATTCCCCTGCCACAAATGTTAGTAATTTGGAATTCCCCCCTTTATTGGATACTTTGAATTTCGGTCACTCACTGTAACGGTGTGGATAGTGGAGGCTATTCGACGAGGACTTGGCCAAGCCACTCCATGCACTTAACAAACTCGCCTCTGATAGTGAAAATCGGAAAAATGATCTCGAGACCGGTTGTACGCCTGGAGGGTAGGAAGGATCTCGACACACACGTCAGACTGCTGTCTACCCTCAAGGCGCTAGACGGCGTTTTTTCCCTTCTCTAGATAAGACTAAGTGGGCTTAATGTAGAAAGGGCTGCAACGTCATCCTAATACGATCTCCCGCAATACCTCCATAGCAAGACATTCAAATCAATGTCCCAAATGGTGAAAAATTTAAAATTAGAAATTTCGAACATTTTTGAGCTGTAAACGGTGGATGAGTCGACGGGTTGCCTTCTTTTCCATCTTAAAGGGAACAGGATACCCTTAAGAACTAACACACCAGGTATCATTGATCTGCTACCAGGTGCGGTCTCATAGAAAAACCGTTAAGTTGCGTCTAGATGCTTACATTATACATGGCACAGACTTGAGCACCGGCTGAACGTCGTCCGATCACGCTCAAATTTTGCACACGTTCATTCTAGACAAAGACGCGCCTAAATGCGGTCGAGTCAGTATCCATTTTAATTTTGTGAAACGCCCTAGTGTACGGGGTACGCCGAATAGTGTGTTAAACGGGAAATGTGAGGGGAACTTTGGCGAGACTTCATTGTCGCAAGGTTGGCTAGCTGACCGCGGCCTCCTAGTTCTCACTGGCACCGACCGGTGGGCGCATCGGCAATGCTCCGCCCTGAGGGTTGTGCCTCTCGTGCATATTCTAGGGTCCGCAGCGGTCCCAACTTTTGAGTTGCCTCCCTCTTAACCAGCGCTCGACTCAGCTCGGCACAATAACAATGTGGGCTGTTTCACAAGAAAGGGAGAGGTCCGATTTTTAGCGTGGCAAGAAAAGGATAGATGATACTGAAACAGCCGAGCACGCTAGCTGTGTCCTTTTCCTTCGCTATTGGATGAAGTCAGAAAGCTGAATTTGAACTCAGTTTTGAGACAGTTTGCTGCAGTTTTGGAGTGTTAAATGACGTCCGACGCTTGAACGGGTACTATGCGAAAGTCAGAAAGGTTAAGGTTTGAAAAACTTCTCACAGAGACATTCGGTTTTAACTGGGAATTGGAAGAAAAAAAGGTCTGATCTTGGGTGAAACTGTATAAGGTCAATCCGTGCTTAAAAGAGGCGTATTCTACTGAAGCCAGAGATAAGTAAAGTAGAGATAAGTGGAAGTAAATGTTGGAAATAGTCCGAAATAGTACGACTAGACTGTCACATCTCACGGAATGGTAAGTAGCTCAGAGTCCTGGATTGAACAGCCCAAGGGCTGCCCGACTCATATACTACTCCGGACACGATCCAATAATACCATGTATAACACCCCATAATACTTATATTATCGCCCATTATAATACATAATATTCTAGAAAACAAAAAATTTGGCCAGTTTTCCAAATTTTTATCAAAAATAAGGTATTATAAGCATATAATACTTATACTCCTCCGTACACAACCCATCCCAGTCAGCCACCCCTCGGAACAGCCACGAAAATTAACACCAATCAGTATCTAGGGAAGAAATATAGAAATTAATCCTTCTGCCACATACAGGGTGTTTCTCATCGTGAGGTCATCCACTTCAGGTTGGATAGGGAATACCTAGAAAAGTGTTTTGGGCATAGGAAGCCATGGGCGCAAATGTCACGTTACAGCGTTACACGAGGGTTACTTCTGTTCATTGTGCGCCGGGATGGTAGGCAACCCATCGAGCACGGTACGCCTTACCAACCCCTCCCACCCCACTGCCGCCTCTTATCCCCGGCTGAAATGAATTTTCTCAGGAACGGTTTGCCACTTTAAATTGTTGTCAATTCATTTTTGACAAATGCTTTGTCAATAACAGCAAACAAAACAAGAAAAAACCTCTTGTTACATCAAAAACCACATCACGATCCGGCCTGCAAGGGGCACATCATCGAGTAACTTGGGTAAAATCTCTAGCATGAACACCAGGTACCCGTTGCCGCTCAGTCTCGGTACGGCCCCATACCCAGAAAAATCGTTTCTCGGTTTGAGACCAGACCGGGGAGTTTGGGGACTTTGCGATTGGATCAAGAGCGAGACTTCATACTGTGGGTGCCATGAAGGCCCTCGTGTACGAAACTCTGGTTGAAAGTGAGGAAGATTATTTGTTGGCGCGGATCGTGATGGCCGGGGAATCCATCCGCCGAAACCCTGGTATGTTTAAGCGAGTGCGGACAGCGTGGGGACAGCGGGTCGCAAATTGCATTGCAGTTGGTGGAGGACGCTTTGAACATTTATAACCGTGTTTGTTTTTCTGCTGAGACTGAATTTTGTTTTTGTTGTGACGACAATTTTTTGCTCGTTTTGTTTTCTGTTTTTGTTATGACTTTGTCAAAAAATGAATTGACAGGAATTAAACGTCACAAACCGTTCCCGAGAAAATTCATTTCAGCCGGGGAAAAGAGGCGGCAGTGGGGTGGGAGGGGTTGGTATGGCGTACCGCGATCGATGGGTTGCCTACCATCCCGGCGCACAATGGACAGAAGTAACCCTCGTGTAACGCTGTAACGTGTCATTTGCGCCCATGGGTTCCTATGCCCAAAACACTTCCCTAGGTGTCCCCTATCCACCCTGAAGTGGATGACCTCACGAGGAGAAACACCCTGTATATTTGAAGTGTGAGAATATTACTAATCTGTTGAAAAATGCAACAACGCATTAAAGACTCTTTTGCCATACTGAAAAGCATTATTGATAGCACTATTGATAACAAACTGTCATGGGCTGAACATGACAAGGAACGATTAAAATAAACTACGCACAAGTGTGTTCCTTTTAAGCCAACTATCTCAAGTCACAACTTGGATAGATCCAATCGCTACCGGACCACAACGCCCAGAATACGGTCAGTCCTTTCTGTGTTCAAGCCACTGCTACGTTCCCTCTCGATTTCGTTTACTTGCATTCATTTGCATCCATTATCCTGTAAAATGCCTATGGCGTTTATTGATTTTTGCAACTGTTTTTTCCCTCTGCCCTTCACCACGACCATGGTGTATAATTGTAAAAATAAATATCAAGGAAAGTACCTTATCGCATTTCTAGTTGATTGATGCGGAGGTAAACCCTGAAGATGTGCAGCACATAGAAACTGCACTGTGCTCTAAACAAACTGAAAACACACAAAGAAAATACAGGAGGGTGAAGAGAAACGGGCAAGAGGACCACTAGGTTAATACTCACGATAAAAGTGGATACAGCTACATCAGATAGACTGCACCTGTCCAAATGCCTGGAAAGGCGACACAGGCTTCATCCTAAACCAGAAAAGAAAAGAATGATGGAAACAAACCAGAGTCTTTGTTAATAGGTGCTAATCCAACCACTGTATCCTCATTTGGCATGCAACACTTCCTCTTGTCTCAGCTTGTTGTCAGGTATGACACAAAGCAGAAGTGTGGTTAGTGCATCTCCAGATTAAGGAAGTGCTGTCTTACCTTATTTTTCAAAAATGTGTAAGTGTGGTGTACGCGATACTTCTGAACCAACAAAATGTGTATGAAAGGATATTTATTTCCTTGAGGAGAGACCTCTTAATGTTTGCTGTTTCCACACAAAATCAATTTCAAAAATACATTAGAAACTCTAAATGTTAACTCATAAAATAGACTAAGAAAGTAATAAGGATAACAGGAACAGCTTACCTTATGAAAATAAACATTAGCCTGTGGTTACGTGAAAAACAGAGAACCACTTTTACTCGTTCTTTGCTTCCTCTACTACGACTATGACGTAGAAGCAAAAAAAGAACGAGTATTGCGCTCGCCCTGTCAGTTAAGACCCCGATTCATCTCGAAAACTGCGTAACGAGAGGATTCTGTTTTTGGAGCGTCTTGGTTGGGCGTTGATCTAGTTTCGAAAATGACGTATTAGATTTATGAAAAACTCGTACTTAGAGACCGCAGATCGGTAGGAGTTTGTCTTGGGACCAGCCGTCGCCCGCAGTCAACAATCACTTTTCGCGTTCTCTGCAGGGCTTGGAGTAATAGATCAATGGCTAAGTCCAGTTCCGATGTAAGAAGAGAGGGTTTTTGTTGAGGGGGCGTTTTGGTTGGGCGTTGAAGTAGTTTTGATAATAACATATTAGATTTCTGAAAAACAAGGAACAAAAATTCTCGTTTTTAGAGACCGCAGATCGGTGGAAGTTTGTGTCAGGACTATCCGAAACCCGCAGTCAACAATCACTTTTCGCGTACTCTGCAGGTCTCGGAGTAATAGATTAGTGGCTAACAAGGGAGGGCCACCAAGTGTAAATTAGCAATTTGGCTCATACTTTCAAAATCCATTGTACTATCATAGGAATGAATGGCCGTCATAGAGTTTTCGGCGTAATTTGATTTTTAGACCGTTTTTGGGAACATCAAAAATCAAAAAAAAAAAATCAAAAATTAAAAAAAAAATGGTTTTTACCAAAAAGTTTCTCCACTTCATAAAACGTCGAGAAATCACCAAATTTTCCATTTTTGAGACAATTGTTTTTTTTTCCTTCACTAAACCCACGTACGGGACTTGTAACTTTTTTTAGATTTTCAGAAAAAGTGCGATTTACGCGTGTTTTTTCTAAACGGCTCATCTGACGAGGAAAATGAATGGAATTTTTTGTCTTACTCAACACATAACTGTAGCGGGCTAGGCTGTAGATTAGGGGTCGTCCACATACTACGTAACGCGTTTTCGGGCCATTTTTGACCCCCCCCCCTCCCCCCAAGTAACACACCGTAACACTTGTCCAACCCCCTCCCCCTCCCCCCATGTGTTACGTAACATTACTCATTTTTTGTTTTAATGTGGTTTTAAGCGTAAACACCAAATGCGAAACGCCAACGAAACAGCGACACGCTGCCACTCGCTGCGGGTCGCACGTATACCCCGCCGCTCGGCGCTCGCAGCCGCCACTCCCTGGCAGAGAACGCGCTGCCCGCTCGGTCTGTGCCCACCGAGCGAGGGAGCCACTCGCGCCACAGCCACTAGACGGCCGTAAAACGCGGATCGCCCGCCCGTAGGAACGCAAAACTAAACAACTCGTGTTTTGAAGGTTAAATCGGCCGCATTTAAAATGGTTACGTAACACATTGCCAGACACCCCCCCCCCCCACGTAACACACCGTAACGTTCAACCAACCCCCTCCCCCCATAAAACGCGTTACGTAGTATGTGGACGACCCCTTATACAAACGCAATTGGTTCTGTTTTGACGTAGTTCTCATGTGCAAAGTAGCAATATTCTTCATACCCGGTAATATCGATGGTAATCTATAGTGATAACGAGATGTGTCAAAAGAATTGGCGTGCCTTGTTTTCTCCAAAAAATTCCCAATAAACTTGATAAAACAGTGTTAAAACTTATGATTAAAACGGGGGCGCTGTATTACAAAGCTTTCTTACGAGGCCTGTGTCTGCATTACGAAGAAAAACTGTTGACAACGGTTTTCTTAGCGCTTGTAGTTCTTTGTACGCTACGAAGAATTGTTCATTGAAGATTTCCTTTGTATTACGAAGATTCCTACGAAGACTTTATTTCGTTCGTCCCTCAAAGAACCTCTTCGTAGCACTAGAACTCAATCGTAGAGTGAGATTTCTCGTTCTTGGGAGAGCGATCTTTTTGAATCAAATTTTCCGTTGTCTTGGAAGAGCGAGGGTCCGGGACATCACTCTCGTTGAGAAACGTTTCTGAATTCCTCAATCAAATTGAGTGATCTTGCTCACTCTAATAGGGCGATCTCTTAAATGGTCTCTCTATTTGGGCGACATAGCGCTCACTCTAATTCGGTGATCTTCTTTGAGGTCACTTTATGCGGGCGGTGCGAAAAGCATCGCTCTAACTGGCCGAGAAAGCTCGCTCTTCGTTTCCAGTGCTCTGATGGATTATGCCCTGATTTTTGACCGTGCCATATTCGCCACCATTGATTGTTATTTTGTGAATGGGAGGGTGACGGCCAAACGTTACCCCCACGAACGTCAACCCCAATTATTTTTCTCGTTTCACTTTTTTCCCGTAGATACTTAAAAATGGACGATTTTTCGGATTAGTTCTATTTGTTTCTAAATATGTTGGAAATATGGAGGAAAAGAATTATTTAATAGGGGGAACTTTTGGAGAATATATGGATTGCGGTCCAAATGAACTGCAGTCGGAACTGCGGTCAGAACTGCATCCAGAACTGCAGTCCAGGTCGGACTGCAGTACCGACTGCAGTTGTTTTTAATTTAATTTATTTTCCTATTTTCCCTATTTTCCTAATTTCCATAATTTCCTCCTGACCGCAGTTCCGACTGCAGTTGCTTTTGATTTAATTTATTTTCCTATTTTTCTTATTTTCCTAATTTCCATAATTTCCTTCTGACCGCAGTTCCGACTGCAGTTGCTTTTGATTCAATTTATTTTCCTATTTTCCTTATTTTCCTAATTTCCATAATTTCCTTCTGACCGCAGTTCCGACTGCAGTTGCTTTGAATTTAATTTATTTTCCTATTTTCCTAATTGCCATAATTTCCTTCTGACCGCAGTTCCGACTGCAGTTGTTTTTTTGAAATAATTTATTTCCGTTAATTTCAGATGCGTGCGGGGACCGTCACTGACGCACATAATTTACCCGTATGTAAGGGGCATCGCCGTGCCGGATGGGCTGCCTATCGACCTGGGACTCAAAGCACCACTCGGCCAGTACAAAAGGCGCTGTTCACGGCGTACGTTATTTTCTACATTTTTACCCTTTTCCTCCCTAGTGTCATGATGATAACCTAACCTATTTTAAGCATTTAAGAAAGGACTCCTTTCTATAAGTTGGACGTCATATTCAAACAGCCTTTTGAGGAGCTCGGGTTCGGCGTGCCATCACGCATTCCGCTGCGCATTAAGTATCGAGCCGTGCCAGTACTAGATCTATCCCTAGAGATGCAAACTTTATGCAAATAAAAATGCCTATTTATGTGCCAGAATTTGACCACATTGTGCATGGATTATGCGGGAAAAATTTAACAACTATGCGGGTATTGTGCATCAAAAAATTAAGAAAATCAGTTTTCTGCATTTGAATGCATTTCTGACGGATTTGTATGCATGTTCATGTTTGATAACGGTAAAGAGTGGACAGGACAGGAACGAGATTGACAACTCAAGCAGTAATTTCACTTCAAACCGGTGCCTCTCCTTCCCGTCCACTACCAGCCGCGTAGTTCCTTCTCCCCTTCCTGCCCCTCCTACGCCTCGCACGTCCCAGGGTGTATCGAAACGTTTCGCAGAGGCGGTGAATGCAGAGAGGTGCGAGTTTTGATTGACGACGCGCGTTTTTTGATACGAAGTCCGGAAATCAGCCGTTGTATGTGCCAAAACGCCCAAATTTTGCGCGTTTTAAGCGCATTATGCAAAAAAGGCGTCATGCTGCGATTTGGCCTGGATTATGCGATATTATTCGGTTTCAAAATAGGGTCGGGAGAGGTCAATACATGCCAAAATATTTTCAAAGCACAAGCACCAAAAATTATGCAATTATGCGCTCGCTTAAAGTTGACACCTCTATTACAAATTAACCGCCCTCGTTCAGCACATAATGCATACCTCAGTATAGTGGAGTTAAGGCTAGCAACGGCTTGGTGCTGAATGTGGTCGCCAGAAACATCAAGAAAATTCCTCGCGTCGACGTTTCCATGCGTTTCCGGAGCTGAAAGGGTCATTGTTTGAACATGACTTCATAACGTGCGGTCGTGAGATGTAGTGACTGTGAGCTCGGACTAGGTTCCATAGTGTACTGAACGTCTGTTGGCAGATCTGTAGGCGCCGAAAACTTGCGAAGGAATTCCTTGCTGTTCGTTTTCAGGGCTGAAGAGTGCCGTAAGGCGGCGCGAAGGAGTTGCTATCATAGCCCGGAAAGTCGTTCACAAAGAAAATCCTTAAGGACAAATGGCAGGAGTTCTTATAACGACATGCGCTTATTAGGAATCGTCTTTTTAAGCGCTCCTGCAGCTAACAAGGGAGGGCCACCAAGTGTAAATTAGCAATTTGGCTCATACTTTCAAAATCCATTGTACTATCATAGGAATGAATGGCCGTCATAGAGTTTTCGGCGTAATTTGATTTTTAGACCGTTTTTGGGAACATCAAAAATCAAAAAAAAAAATCAAAAATTAAAAAAAAATGGTTTTTACCAAAAAGTTTCTCCACTTCATAAAACGTCGAGAAATCACCAAATTTTCCATTTTTGAGACAATTGTTTTTTTTCCTTCACTAAACCCACGTACGGGACTTGTAACTTTTTTTAGATTTTCAGAAAAAGTGCGATTTACGCGTGTTTTTTCTAAACGGCTCATCTGACGAGGAAAATGAATGGAATCTTTTGTCTTACTCAACACATAACTGTAGCGGGCTAGGCTGTAGATTAGGGGTCGTCCACATACTACGTAACGCGTTTTCGGGCCATTTTTGACCCCCCCCCTCCCCCAAGTAACACACCGTAACACTTGTCCAACCCCCTCCCCTCCCCCCATGTGTTACGTAACATTACTCATTTTTTGTTTTAATGTGGTTTTAAGCGTAAACACCAAATGCGAAACGGCAACGAAACAGCGACACGCTGCCACTCGCTGCGGGTCGCACGTATACCCCGCCGCTCGGCGCTCGCAGCCGCCACTCCCTGGCAGAGAACGCGCTGCCCGCTCGGTCTGTGCCCACCGAGCGAGGGAGCCACTCGCGCCACAGCCACTAGACGGCCGTAAAACGCGGATCGCCCGCCCGTAGGAACGCAAAACTAAACAACTCGTGTTTTGAAGGTTAAATCGGCCGCATTTAAAATGGTTACGTAACACATTGCCAGACACCCCCCCCCCCCCCCCACGTAACACACCGTAACGTTCAACCAACCCCCTCCCCCCATAAAACGCGTTACGTAGTATGTGGACGACCCCTTATACAAACGCAATTGGTTCTGTTTTGACGTAGTTCTCATGTGCAAAGTAGCAATATTCTTCATACCCGGTAATATCGATGGTAATCTATAGTGATAACGAGATGTGTCAAAAGAATTGGCGTGCCTTGTTTTCTCCAAAAAATTCCCAATAAACTTGATAAAACAGTGTTAAAACTTATGATTAAAACGGGGGCGCTGTATTACAAAGCTTTCTTACGAGGCCTGTGTCTGCATTACGAAGAAAAACTGTTGACAACGGTTTTCTTAGCGCTTGTAGTTCTTTGTACGCTACGAAGAATTGTTCATTGAAGATTTCCTTTGTATTACGAAGATTCCTACGAAGACTTTATTTCGTTCGTCCCTCAAAGAACCT
The DNA here is from genome assembly GCA_038380765.1 of Odontothrips loti. NCBI lineage: Eukaryota > Metazoa > Arthropoda > Insecta > Thysanoptera > Thripidae > Odontothrips > Odontothrips loti. The sequence continues at coordinate 314,510 of CM076254.1, forward strand.
CTTCGTAGCACTAGAACTCAATCGTAGAGTGAGATTTCTCGTTCTTGGGAGAGCGATCTTTTTGAATCAAATTTTCCGTTGGGGGCACCCCGTTTGTCCTACGTTCGTTTGTCCTAATCCCAAAAATAGATTATTTCTGGACATCTAAATATAGAGTCCTATTTTAAGTAAATTTGTTCTAAAATATTTTAAAAAAAGGATCTATAAATAGAACCTAAAAATAGAACCTAAAAATAGAATCTAAAAGTAGAACCTAAAAATAGAATCTAAAAGTAGAACCTAAAAATAGAATCTAAAAATAGGAACCTAAAAATAGAATCTAAAAGTAGAACCTAAAAATAGAATCTAAAAATAGAATCGGATTCTACTTATAGAACAAGTCCCATTTTTAGAACTACCCTTCCATTCCTGAGAGCTCTCACAGAACCCCCCTCCCTTTTCTGTGATGCGTTACGACATCCAGGCGCGTAGCTGGCTAGAATTATGGCTCAGGTGAACGCGCTAAAATCGGGTGTTTGTTTACCAGTCTGAGCACTCTGCGGATACAACACACTCCGCCTGCCGGTCTTGAGAAATTGGGGGGGGGGGGGGGGGGGACCTCCAAGTCATCCCCCCTTCCCCCCTCTCGCTAGGGCCCTGGCAGTAGGTCTGTAAATCCGGCAACGCGCGATAGAGCGTGCGTGCGCTAGGACAGGCGCCAGCAGCCCAGTGGGTAGGCAGGTAGGCAGTCCCGTCGAACACGCGTGCCGAGCGGGTCGGTCTACCCGGTCAGGCGCCTGCAGCCCGGAGGGTAGGCAGTCCCGTCGAACGCACGTGCCGAGCGGGTAGGCCTACCCAGCCAGGCGCCTGCAGCCCAGAGGGCAAGCAGTCCACCCGCGTCAGGGACCACTGGCCTATCACCCTGTTCGACGTCGACGCGAAGCTAATTGTCCGAGTATATGGGGTGGCGGCTCAGGGCCCCGGCGAACAAGTTACCCCACCTCGACCCCACCGGGGAGCGGCGAAAACGCGGGGGTCTCTCTCTACGCTCCGGCAGACGTCGCGTCGGCTGGGACGCCGGCTAGCTGGCCAGGAGGGATCACGATGAGGCCGTCAGTGGCTGGGGGGAACCTGGCCTCACCTCTGCGTAGGATGGGGTAGATAAACCCAACGTGCTCAATGCGGGCGGCGTCGGTACGAACCCCGCGCCCACTCACTGCTCCCTGGCCAAACCAGCTCGACAACATATGAGCAAGCGGGGATCCGTGACGGACAGTTCGGCATGAACCGATCGGTGGTCACGGCCCCAGGTCCGGCGCTGAGGACATGTCCGGTGTGATACGGTATGCACCGGGCCTGGGTCGAGACGATAGGTCCATATGTTCCATGGACCTGTGAGCACACTGCTGTTAGTTGTCAACCTGGCGCCCCTCATCGAGGACATGGTCACCTTCAATGCCTGGTGCTCGCCAAGGCCTACGTGTTCGCGTCCTCCTTAACTCGTCGCGAGCTGCAGCCTCACGGTGACCCACGGTCATGCCAGTTCTCAGTTTGTGCGCTCAGTACATAGAGGCTTAGGCCGCTGGTTCGAACACCACGCATACCATCCCCCATTCAAAAATTATGGCATTGCAAGAAGGCAAGCAATCTTTATTTCTCCTCTCAAATTGAAATTAATCGGAATGATGGAGAAGTAAAATGAAACCCAGTCAGTAGTATTCATTGAAAATTCAGGTTTTAGGGAGTTTTAGTGAAATAAGGAATATTTGGATTCACAGCAAAACTTCATTTATTTTCTGTGATCAGAACATTCACAGCCTTACTCCAGTAGAGTCTAAATACAGGAGACAGAGGCACTGCCTTACACATTGGCATTGGCAGATAGACACATAATGATATACTGGTTTATGTTAGGTCGTACATCTAAAATAAATTACTGGTATAGGAACTATAACATCACAACAGTATTATTTGCCACCAAACAAATTGAACAAACAAGTTCATGCTCTAATGTGCTTGATGTAGTTTCATTATTCCAAAATCAGAACAGCATTTCTTCTACTTTACCAAAAAAAAAAGGAAGTGCTATCTATACCACAGCGGGACATCTTCAGCGGCTGCAACATCAAACTACGAATATTGACATCTAAAATGGCTTTTCGTAACAAGCAGAAATGTGTCATAACAATAATGATAAAGTAGTACATATCAGCATTTTCTTCCAGCAAAATGAATAACGACAGTGTCACAATACAAAAACCGTGAACATTAAGTAACTGGTGAATCCATTGCAACTACACAATCACATGCATATCTAGGCCCATTAAGTGTAGAAAACATGGGCCTGAGCGAGACCGAAGAACTTTGATGGAGTCAGCTGGTCCATATGAAGAGAATTGGAATTCCCTTGCAACTATTGGCCCCTACCTGACAAGAAAAGATTCATAGGTCAACACTGAGACTGCGCTTCACGAAAATATTTAATTCACAGATAAGTGCACTATGCAAAACACTAACCTACGTATTAAGTTGTCAACACGATTGGTGTAATGCACTTTTCCCGCACAAGTCAGGCAGACAGGAAATCTCTCTTTGGTGTTCGATCGTCTTGTTTCCTGCTGAAATCCAATCATATCCAACATGTTAGAGGAAACCGGTCAAAACCACACTAGCATACTTAAATAAGTATCCAGGATTGCAAAAGAAAAGAACTGTACTAACGAGATAGACTAGGAAGACCCGCCGTGCCGTCCGGCGTACGAAACCCTGAAACTGCGTCCACTTCTAACTCCCACGACGACGTCCACGCAGTCCTCCGGGGGTGATGCCAACTCGTCCACAGCCGCCAGTCGCCGCCAAACCTCGCATCGGCATTAATCAATGTACGCCGAACTGTCCATCACGGATCCTCGCGTGCTCATCCGCTGTCCAGCTAGACATCCTGTACTGCTTCATAGGTCCTGTGTCACCTGGTATCCTGTAAAGTGGTTTATCGTCTTGTTTACAAGCGGGGAACCGAATATGCTAACTCGATTCAAGTGCGAGGTTCTTACCTTAAAGGAATTCTGAGAAATGAATACTGGAAGTCAAATCAATCTTGACTGCCAGTGTATCCCACCCATGCCTGAAGTCCTCCATCAAGAGTGTCATGACTCTAATAACCTGGAACAAGGTACATACAGGATGCATTGACATAGTTACATATTTTTAAAAAGCGAACACACAGCTCCCTCACTTCCCATACACTCCGCGTAGAGCGAATCAAGAAATGTGCTATCACGCGAGAAGCCCAGCAAGCTGGCATAGAGCACTGAATCCACACAACCAACCGAGAAACGCCGCGTCTGATACCGACGCCATCAAAAGACAGGATAGTAGTGAACACGACGCCAACGACAGCTGCGCCGCCGAGACGATGAAGTCCACGCCGACGACAGCTGCGCTGGCAACACGAACACGGCGCCGTCGACACGATAAAGGCTGCGCCGACGAAGGCAGCGCCAGCGACACGACCACAGCGCCGTCAACACGATGAAGGCTGCGCCGACGAAGGCAGCGCCGGCGACACGAACACAGCGCCGTCGACACGATGAAGGCTGCGCCGACGAAGGCAGCGCCGGCGACACGACCACAGCGCCGTCGACACGATGAAGGCTGCGCCGACGAAGGCAGCGCCAGCGACACGACCACAGCACCGTCGACACGATGAAGGCTGCGCCGACGAAGGCAGCGCCGGCGACACGATGAAGGCTGCGTCGACGAAGGCAGCGCCAGCGACACGACCACAGCGCCGTCGACACGATGAAGGCTGCGCCGACGAAGGCAGCGCCGGCGACACCAACACAGCGCCGTCGACACTATGAAGGCTGCGCCGACGAAGGCAGCGCCGGCGACACCAACACAGCGCCGTCGACACGATGAAGGCTGCGCCGACGAAGGCAGCGCCGGCGACACCAACACAGCGCCGTCGACACGATGAAGGCTGCGCCGACGAAGGCAGCGCCGGCGACACGAACACAGCGCCGTCGACACGATGAAGGCTGCGCCGACGAAGGCAGCGCCGGCGATACCAACTCAGCGCCGTCGGCACGATGAAGGCTGCCACCGCGCCGATGACAGTGTTGGCGACACGAGCAACGCGCCGCCGAAACGGTGTCCTCCTGGTGTTGTCACAAACGAGGGCCTCCGCAGGTCCTCTGTCACTCCGTCTAGAGCCGGGAGATGAAGGCCGCCTCTACGGAGAAGGGGGAGGCTCCGCTTTCACCGAAGTCCTCGGAAAGGTAGACTCCCATGCCCTGGTGGTGCCGCTGTCACTGCGCCCCCTGGGAGGCCACCATCACCGCTACCGTTGTCGCCCACCTGAGGCCACCTCGTCGTCGTCTTAGCCGTGGTCACCCCTGGAATCACGACAGACCGGAACGTGTGTCGCCATGCAGACAAACGACGCTGCGCTGCTTTACCTCTGGCACGGAGAACACCTCCGTCGCGTCGCGCTCATGACCGCCGCCCTCCACATCAAGGGTGTCACCGTGACGTCCACTCAGGTCCATGTCGTCTGGGTTGGAGCACAGCCCTCTCACATTCATACCTGCTTCACTAATACAAAATTCCCAGTGGTCAAATTGCTGAAATGAAAAGTTTAAATAAAAAGTATCTACATAGAATGCAAGATAAGAATCTCTTTTCCTCTTGCCTACCATAGAAAAACAATGCTGCAAGAATTCAAATATAGTACGGTAACTTAAGTCAAGATGAGATGACTGTACATGATGAAACTTTCCCGTTGCATATGAACATGTTAAAGTTACTTGATGCATATTGGAACGCAAGTTAATGTAAAGGCCAGGACACTTGGTGTTACTCAATTCTGTCCATTAAATTATCATCAAGTGAATCTGAGGTTCATGTTGTTAAACAAAACAAATGGCATGAAACACCATCGTGAAGTTTTAATCCTGACTTACACTACACCAAGGAGGCTATTGGAGATAACTTTTCTTTTAATCTTTGAGATTTACTGTCAGAGGCCAACATACCGAGAAATAAAATGCAATAAAATTAGAGAACACAACATCCACAGAGAGCGAAGCCACCTTCACTTTAGATGAATACAACAACAGACTAGACTTACTAAGTTGCATCTGAATCGTCTCGAGTACAGCTGTCAACGGGAGGCAACAGTTCGAGAATCCCGCACAAGGTACCCCATAAACCTGTTGATAAAATTAAAAACTGTAAGCATAGCAGCAACTAACATTATCAGCTCAGGGTAGTTTATGATGACTAAGAGAAGCTCAACATGATAATAAGGTGTTGAAATTAATTGCACTGTTAAGAGCTGACACACCCTTTTAAATAGGGTGTACATTACAATAATTTACAAGATCCATCAACACATTTCATTGGTCAAGTGAAAAAGTTGGCCTGTACAAGCTCAGAAAATTTATCGGATTTACCACGGTACATCATTGCCGGCAAACGTCTCAAAAGGAACCACCTCAATTCCAAAACATGAGAGGTTATGTCAGCGTACCGACCACCGCACCTTTTCAAGCCCTGTGCACCTAACATTCGGCACATACATACTTACCCACCATCAGCGTATTGGGTCCACGGCTGCTTGGTACTTCGAATCACCAACAGTGATGCAGATAAAAAATTTCAATCGGTTAGTGATTTTCACCAGCGATATGAACGCGCAAACTAACCATACAAAACGAACCCCAAAGACACCTGGCACTGTCTACGAACGCATAAACATTCACAAGAATTACTTTGGATGCGTTTAATCACACAATTGTTACTGAACTGCCCCACAAATAACTTGGCAGGGTAACGTAAACGAACGTAAACGATAGCGAAAGCGAAAGTTCCAACGGCCACCACTGTTCTTCACCGCCGTCTCCGTGAGCGGTAACCGCCGGGAGCGCTAGTGCAGGGCCTGCGTTCGCGTCGTGGCTGCTCAGCTGTTTGGCGCTGCGTCCAATCCCAAATCATCGATGCTTCAGGTGTAAATAAAGACACCTGTTGCGGATAACCCTTTGAGCCCGCAGGTAATGCACGTCCATGTGAAGAGAAAGGAAACATTTTATTTGGTTGGTCAATTTTGCATCCCGACGCGCGGCATTCTGCGATATTTCCGTAATTGTTTGTGTGTGCTGGGAAGTATAACCTATTGGCACTCATCATTGCATGTATTGTATCTGCTTAGCACTCCATTAAATTATGTTGTTGTTAATGCTGCAAGGTTAGGAAGAGCTCAGTTTTGGCTTCCGTTTACATGATTTTAAGTTATTTACTTCTTCCCCTGTGCCTGCTGCAAGTTTATTTTGAGCAAAAAGTTTCCTCAGATGTGCAAGAAAAGTATTGATTAATGTTATGGTTCTCTGCCTTTCCTGATTGTTACATTATGGTGTTCATTGACATATGACTTTTGATTTCTAGCATTGATTTTCTGGTTGTTTAATGGAAATCACATCTGCATTTATTGGGGATCCTTCTGTGAGGGAACATGTAAACCAGCAATGACCACCAAAATTTACAATTCATTCTCTTCAGTTTCAGGAATGTGTTTGACTGCCAATGCATCGTTGTTGGAAACTTTGAGAATGGCACAACTGATTATGCAGCAATAGGGTCACAGCTAGGAACTTGAGTGCTGAGAGGACAGCACTTCCTTACCAAAGGGCGATGCAGGCTACAGTGCTGCTTAACAAACGGTAAAATCGGTTCTTATTTTTCATCCTTTTCGGCCTCTCTGCAGTTTCCATTTTGGAAATTGTTGCTCTTAGAAATGAGTTTTGCTGTGTTGAGGATTTAAAATGGGGTTTGTTGTATTACCTGTTCACAGGATTGATGTGCTGATGAAATGTTGGAGCATATTCAAGCAAAGCAAATTTTTTCTATTGGCAATCTTTGAAATAGTTATTCATTCATGTTTCAGATCTGTAGTACCACCTGCAATGGCCTGTATGGAAACTATCGTGCATGCTTACAATAACCATCTTGCTGCAGCCTGTGTGAGGAACGCTGCTGATATTTTTGTTCTTTTACGTAAGTATTTTGTCTGTCCTTGATGAAGCAAAAGATTATGTTATTGTCGAGAAGTTTGAAGTCAAACTATTGAGAAATTATGGGTAGCTGAGATTTTTCTCTGACTGCATGCAGTGGTGATTAATTTACTACCTCTTTGACACTCCATTTTTATCTCTCTCAGCCAGAAAAGATGCCATAGAGAATGCGATCACCAGACTACATGTTTTAATCTATGAGCTCTCTTCTGAAAGTGGCCTGTTGATGAACCTAGGAAGAGTTCAGAGGGTGCTTTCACCCCATGACTCATTGATCATTATGAGAAATTTCTTGAGCATCACTTCAACTTGCCTGCAGTTGTAAGTATCATACAACAGATTTCAGATATAACCCAATCATTCACCTCATTTGCTGAATTATTTTTCCACTATTTTCAGTGTGACTGTATGTCATCCAACATTAGGATGAATTTGTTGGAACCAGAGATCGAGTGCCACAAATATTGTGAAGCATGTGCTCACCAACAATTTAGCTGCCAAAATTGATTTGGCTGGAGGAAATGACAAACTGAGTTTTAGAAAACCAAATCTGGATAAAGTATTTCTGTTGGAATGTTATGGTAATTTTATGATATTTATCAGTGAATGCTCCTGCACTCTAAATTGTATGTTATGGAACTTGAAGCTTATCATTACTTGTCCTATCTTTTCAGGAACTCTTTGGACTGCTTTTCCAAATAGCGACTCAAATAGCAGAAGGTACTCTAAGGAAATGTCTGAAGGATGCTCCTTGGCGTAAGCAAGCACCAAGTGATGCTGTTTCAAGTGGTCCTGCCTGAGCAGTGGCTCTGCCCACAAGAGGACAAAGTCCAGGTAGACGGACCCAGCATTCAATGGACAACAACTTTTTATCACAAGCAGTGTGCATATTTCTTGTTCATTCCTCACTCAGTGCTATGTGTTGTGAAGTGTTTAAGTATTGGTTTTTGGTTTCTTTTTGTAATATTTGATTAATATTCGTTATTGATTTCAGAGCCATTCATTTGCCTTTAGAGTGTAAATTTTTGTATACTATCCTTAAAGACAGTGAAATGTAAAGTAACTGTAAAAGCTTGTGTCTCTAGATTGAAAATTTCTGGAAATGTGTTCTTGTGTTCCTTTTAAGACAAACTTCGGTTGCATTACTTTGACTTCTTTTGTATGTATGGAGGATTGAAGCTGCTATGTATGTTTGTCTTTATACTGTAAATTTCTTTACAAGTCCTTTGTGTTTGCAAAACAAACTTGTTTGTTTTATTACTTAATGTTTGAGAAGCTTCTGGAGCACTGCAACTGTTAAATATAGTGAAGCACGTAGTTTGACACTAAAATTGGGCAAGTAATAAATTTATTTAATAATTGCTGCAAAACCAATTCCATTTCAAATCAGTGATAAGTGTGTTGTGATATTGTATTTGAATAAATCTATTATTTTTCATCCATTTTTTTTTGTGTGATAATGCTGTGTGGTTGAGACTTTTTTTAAAAAATAAAGGATACTGGTTCCTGATTATACCTTTATGTGAGAAAGTAGTGGTCCTGTAAATAAAAATGAATATTTAATCTTTAGTCTATGAATAATATGTGTTACTGTTATTCCTTCTGTTTCTTCCCCATATCCTCAGCCAGACCAAAAATTATGGAAAAATGTGAAAGTGACAATCAGATGGTCAAGACAGCAAGCACACTGTTTCCCTCTGTGCAAAACACTCTTCTTTTTATGATAAACCTGGTAGTAGTGCCCCAACACCTTCTTTACTAAAGTGACGAGTAATAAAATGATTTGAAAAGGCCTGCTATGTTTGGGATATGTTAATTCATCACACGGCCTGCGAGCGGAAAGAAATATTTTTAACACAGAAGCAACATAACATCAGCCTATCAAACTGTAACCTCACTCCACATATAGTTGGGGTGCGTATTGAAATACTTTGGTTCCGTGAAATTCGAACACGGGAAACAATGAACCGTAGGTCATGACCAACTAACAAGCAAGAATAATATGTACTGATAGGAAGATCGAAAGCAACACCACCGTTTTGAATTCCCGCAGCAGAACTGGTGGCGACATCTGACAGTCGCGTCGCCGCCCAATCAGAGAGGCGGGAAGGCGCGGGAGGGAGCCCCCAGGCTGTACTCGACAATTTCATGATTTTCACTAGGGAAATGGACACGGCGGCTTGGAAACCAGTACGGAGCCGGTAGATAGTTCCATAGCGGACCCCACGAGACCAACCGCGACGACGCCGGTGATGCAGGGGCCAAGCCACCACGAGATGAAATTCTGCCACGGATCCGCAAGCAAGGCCCGGGTACCCTACACAAGTCCAGACCCAAGATCAGACCAAAGTCCAAAAAGCCACTTACGCCCGTCCTCCCAAACAGCTCATCGGACTGAGCTGAAATTCTAGTAGTCTTTCAATGGGGTCGAGGGCAGCTCGCCTACAAAATTTCAGCCCGAACGGACCTCGGGGTGCCGAACGGGAGTGCTTCAAATTTTAGGGGGCCCGTCCCTAAGCGATGTCCATTTCACTCCAAAACTCGCGGCGGGTACGTCCTGAAGTCGCATTCGCGGTTTCTAGGTACGGTTCGGCACGGGACACGAGCCCCTTCCACGGCGACCAATCGGATAATTTTTTTGATGGTTTCCTAGTGACGTCCCCCTAGTGGCCGTCACGCCAGCGAGGAAGGTGTGACGCCGTGTATCCCGATCAATCTCGATATATTCAGAGCCGATATCGAAATTCCGAACATGATCTAGCAGTGGGTTTGTTCGTCACGATGAGCACTTTGACACGACCGTGACGTGTCACATTTATAAGAAATATGTAAAACGAAAACCAGGTCGTCACGCCAGCAGTTGTCCCCCGTGCCGGCCCCGGGCCATCCAGGGAGTGTTCACAGACAACTGGACGGTCTCCGCACCCCCTCGGTGTCCGGGACCACGCCGCTGCCCCCCCCCCCCCCCCGGTCCCCGCGCACCTCCTCGTCAACACCATCCTGGTCCTGGCCTCGGTCGTGTCCGGGACCATGAGAGAAGGGCCGCCCTTCTCTCACGCCGGGACCACGGCGCGAGGGTGCGGTCGATGATTGTCTCGAGTTGTGGACCCCGGTCCGTGTCACAAGTCTTCGCACACGTGGCAATGGCGCCTGCAGGGTAGGCAACCGAGACTTTTTAAAGCACGCGTGTATTGCGGGCTGGCCTACCCTCTTGTTCGCAGGCGCTCGGTGTCGTGTGCGGTTTAAGATTGGAGAAAATTCGAACATGCTATATATACGTGCTCGTCACTATCCGCGGCAGCCGCTCCGGTGCCATGTCCGCATTCCCTTATTCGGCCCACACTTATGTTCCAACCCAGTGAGTGGGAAAGTTGCCCCTGCTCTAGCCAGCTGAGTGTGTTTGTTGTTCATAAGAGCCTTCGGCTCTGGTCCGAGGTGTGTATCTAGGATTTCCTTTTGAGAGGGGGGGGGGGGGGGGCATTGCCGGGCTTTTGCCTACCTGCGGGCCGAGGGTCGTCTAAGTTGTCTACCTTCCAGGCAGCGCCCTTTGGTCGCCATGGTTTGTTGCATGACGCCCATGCCTCCTCCTCCCCTCGACCACTGATCACCGGCCCCGCCCCGTAGGCGAGCAGGGGGAAGGCTTTCAACCACCGCCGAAGCCGGCAGCTGTCGGGATCGTCAAGGCGTAATTTTCTCCAAGGTTTGCCGTTTTGAGTTTCACACCGGATGGCACGATGGGAAAACGGCAAGAATGGCAAAAAAAAAACGTAATTACCCCCCCCCCCCCAGCGGAAACAGTGAATTGCATGAGCGCCTGCGTTCTATCCTACTTCGGAATAACTTACAACAGGTAATATTAGGTTGGCCTGTGCCCTTATCAATCAGCTACTTACAATATAATTCTCACCCGCCATTGCGTCTGCACAACATATTTTACGTATTGAATTTGAATCAAACATTCGCGCGGTGATTTCCCGCGACCTTGCGGCCCTGTGCGAGGGGATGAATCACAACCGGTGCGCCGCGCTCTCTGGCGGTGGCCAGGACACCAGGACACTGGGTGCCTGAAGCGGAGCGAGCCTCCTCCCCCTCCGTCAGTAGGCGTTGGACGGTACCCGGCGTGGCGAGCAGCAGCAACATTGAGAGGAAGCCTAGCTCAAGAGTAAGCCGAACGTGTCCGTGTTTACTGTACTGAGGTAAGTTTCACTGTGCCCTCCTGTTCATAGATGGTCTCCATGCGGAGGGTGAAAAGTTATCCTAAGCGGGGCGTCGGTAGCCAGTGGCATACCTGCCATGGTCTCAGTGGCATTCGGATCGGCACGTAGCTGGCCGGAGGTTCGATTCAAATGTGGGCGTCCTTGCGCGTGGGAGTCACTACGAATCGTAATGACAGCCGGTAGGTTTTGGCTCCCTCTGCAATTCAATTGAAGTAACTTAAGTTACTACCAGCATTACGGTGCGTTAGGCTGGGTTGCACCCACGGGTCTCTGGTGTGTCGGCGCCGACGTTTACGTCCATCAACCCCCAATTGTGTTTTAAAACTGCCCTGGTCCTGGTTCGCAGGCGTTCATGGAGGTCGGAGTGTATCATTTATGTGTCCGTAAAAATATTGCGCGATAGCAAACTAAGGAAGCACCGCTTTGTGACTCGCCCCGCGTCGCGTCACTTTCCCAGAAGTGGTCTGCTGGCCCATGGCAACACAGGGTGTCCGGTACCAGCACGCCGCCACCCCCTTACCCCTCGCCTCGGCTCCGCCGCTAAAGCGACCGGTAGGCTCGTGGGGGGGGGGGGGGAGACAAGGGGAGGTATTCCCCGCATCCCACCGGTTTTGCACATCAGAGGGGCGCAGTGAGGCACACGGCGACGAGACCACGGCAATAGGGTATTTCGCTGGATCCGTGTACGGAAGTAAGCAGAAATCGTGTTAAATCATCCTCCTTCCCGTTCCCTTAGATCATGACAAGAAGGTCCGTGGACAGCCGTCGGTCGGCCTCCCGCCGCCGTGACGATGGTTCCCGTGTTGGAGGCCGTGCTGCTGATGGTGGTGGTGAACACCGTCGCCGAAGCCACAGCCATCGGTCGGCCTCCTGCCGCCGTGACGATGGTTCCCGTGTGGGAGGCCATGCTGCTGATGGTGGTGGTGAACACCGTCGCCGAAGCCGTAGCCGCAGCCGTCGGTCGGCCTCCCGCCGCCGTGACGATGGTTCCCGTGTTGGAGGCCGTGCTGCTGATGGTGGTGGTGAGCACCGTCGCCGAAGCCGCAGCCATCGGTCAGCCTCCCGCCGCCGTGATGATGGTTCCCGTGTTGGAGGCCGTGCTGCTGATGGTGGTGGTGAGCACCGTCGCCGAAGCCGCAGCCATCGGTCGGCCTCCCGCCGCCGTGACGATGGTTCCCGTGTTGGAGGCCATGCTGCTGATGGTGGTGGTGAGCACCGTCGCCGAAGCCGCAGCCATCGGTCAGCCTCCCGCCGCCGTGACGATGGTTCCCGTGTTGGAGGCCGTGCTGCTGATGGTGGTGGTGAGCACCGTCGCCGAAGCCGCAGCCATCGGTCAGCCTCCCGCCGCCGTGACGATGGTTCCCGTGTTGGAGGCCGTGCTGCTGATGGTGGTGGTGAGCACCGTCGCCGAAGCCGCAGCCATCGGTCAGCCTCCCGCCGCCGTGATGATGGTTCCCGTGTTGGAGGCCGTGCTGCTGATGGTGGTGGTGAGCACCGTCGCCGAAGCCGCAGCCGTCGGTCGGCCTCCCGCCGCCGTGACGATGGTTCCCGTGTTGGAGGCCGTGCTGCTGATGGTGGTGGTGAACACCGTCGCCGAAGCCGTAGCCGCAGCTGTCGGTCGGCCTCCCGCCGCCGTGACGATGGTTCCCGTGTTGGAGGCCATGCTGCTGATGGTGGTGGTGAACACCGTCGCCGAAGCCGTAGCCGCAGCCGTCGGTCGGCCTCCCGCCGCCGTGACGATGATTCCCGTGTTGGAGGCCGTGCTGCTGATGGTGGTGGTGAACACCATCGCCGAAGCCGTAGCCGCAGCTGTCGGTCGGCCTCCCGCCGCCGTGACGATGGTTCCCGTGTTGGAAGCCGTGCTGCTGATGGTGGTGGTGAACACCGTCGCCGAAGCCGTAGCCGCAGCCGTCGGTCGGCCTCCCGCCGCCGTGACGATGGTTCTCGTGTTGGAGGCCGTGCTGCTGATGGTGGTGGTGAACACCGTCGCCGAAGCCGTAGCCGCAGCCGTCGGTCGGCCTCCCGCCGCCGTGACGACGGTGCGCCAAGTGGAAGCCGTCCTGGTGACGTTGAAGGACGTCCGCAGTCGTTGGAGCAGCCGGCGTCCGGGACTGATCGGGCGCCAGACAGTACACTGAAGGCTGTGAAGGGCTGCAGTTCAAATGTAAGAGCAACAAATGTGGCGCGTTATTCAGTGCACTGTTACGAATTCAGTAATTTTTATTTTTTTATTTTTTTCTTATTGTAGGATAAGTCTAAAATATCCGCTGATGAAGACTCATCTGATTCAGACTTCCAGCCAAGCTCCAAGCGGAGCAAGAAAGATTTTCCTGAAGTTGAGGTACATATCGTTATTTGTAAGACTAATTTGAAAATTGCTGAGGTGTACATATGAAGATTTTTGCGCGGAGTTGATGCAAATAAGCATGTTAACAATTAAGGAGGACATAAGTTTACATTAATATTTGTAAAGGCAAAACTTTAATTTTCCAATCTTCCTTTGCTGCATGAGTTTGTGTTGTGATTGAGTAATTTAGAAGTATTCAGTTTTGATTCCCTAGTAATTGTAAGTGCAAATGACATATCGTTGCAATATGTAGAAATGAACTCTGCTTAGTTTTCGGGACATCAGTCCCACTTGTTTTTTTTTTTTGTTTTTTTTTTTTGTTTTTTTTTTTGTTTGAAATCAACCCTTATGAGGTAATAGCTCTTCCCTTCATTGAACTGATTGGTTGCTAACGCGGGGTGGTTATGCCAAAAAAAATTACCAGAAAGTGAGAAAGGTTGGCTACAGAATAAAGGGTGCTACACTAGTTTCGAATAAGCTAGTACAGTAGGACTAGCTGTATCATCGCCTATTCCACTTAAACATTCATTGCATGTTATTAGTACCAGCCATGTGTTTGGCAATTTACTAACATTTTCACCCTCATTTAAGATTCAAATTCTTTTTAATTTTGTTGCAGTCAAGGGTGTTGCGCAGCAGTGGGGCACTCAAGAAGAAAGTCAAAGGTGGGCGGCAGAAAGGGGCACTAATGAAAAAAATGACAAAAGCAGAGATCATCGAAGCTAATCAAGAGCTTAAAGACGAGAATGAGAGATTGAGGGAACAGCTTGAGGAACAGCACCTCAAAGTGGAGAGGCTCGAGAAGAGAAACCAGGAGTTAATTGATTTGCTGAAAAGATAAAATTAAAAATGAATCACTTTCAACTGATATTATTTCACTCCGTTTCACCCTGTTTCCATTCACTGCTGTGAAATATTAGCTTAAGGAAGGGTTACAGTCACTGATAATGAATTTAAAGTTATTCACGAGTCAAAGGTCTTATTATGACATTTGTTCAGCTGTACTCCCAACAATAGACCTTTTCACCAGAGCGCACGCAGTATCATAAAGAATGCGGTAAATCTGTTAACCAGACATCAATCAAAAAACCGAAAACACTACGACACTAGGAAATATGTGGCCTACAATATTCTGAAAATTTATTTCTGCTTCCATGCTTCATTATTTCCTAAAACTCTATAAAACCTCTATAAAACCTGGCATTTGGTGGAAGGCATGGGTGAAAAGGTCTATAGCAGTTCGGTCAATCTTTATCTCTGCTTCACTATCTCTGTTGTCGAATATACATTTTGCCCATTAGTGCATGCCCTTATATATGAAGCCAATAATAATAACCGGCACAGTATATATATATATTGTACTTGAAGCTCATCAAGTCTTTTGTTTGATTGCAGATACAGAAACTAATGCCATTCAACCATTAGTAAGTTGTAAATTTTCCTGGAATGGTAGATTCTGTTGCCTTCTTTTCATACTCAAAATGTTTTCTTGTTTGGCACAGGAAATAATCAACTTAGAAGAGAGTGACGAGGATGAGGAGAGAAAAGCAGCACTATCACAGCCCAAAGCCAACCAAATGTCTCCTTCTGAGAGGGCATCTTTGAAGAGGGTATGTATCAATTTCCTCTGAAGTTAGTAATTTCTTGAACTGTGTTTCTAGGCATAATTTGATCTTACTTTTTCATTTCAGAAAATCCAGCAGGAGCTAGTCGAGTATAAACTAGGAGAGAAATATAATGCCAAAATGGCTAAGACAATTCTCAACACCATTCTTGAATGCTCGAACAAGACATGGGATTCCATTGTTGGTCTTGAGGACATCAAAAGCACCATCAAGGTAACATAATGAGGCTGAAACTGTAGTTTAATTTGTACCATCCCTCTATTTCTTTGAAATTTGCAGAACCTTGTAGTGAGACCACGACAGCGCCCCGAATGGTATACTGGCGTGAGAGCACCATCGAAGGGTATCCTGCTGTATGGGCCACCGGGCACTGGAAAAACGTTGATTGGTGAGAATTTTCCCTCTTGAAAACAACTATTTGCACACAGCAAAATTGGCTGATAATCTTGCTCTTTCACAGCATCTGTTTTGGCATCAGAAACAAATTGTGTATTTTTTAACATAAGTTCATCTGATGTGCTCAGCAAGTGGCACTCAGAATCTGAACAGCTTGTGAAAACACTTTTCCAAGTTGCAAGGTAAGAAGTGAAAGTGATTTATATTTCAATCAAAACTGGAATGTGACACAATTAATATTCTCATTCTGATCTTGTCACTTGGTAAAACAGTCAGCAAGTGTTACACATTTCTTCCACACAACTTTTTAACGGAAATGTTTGTGCTTCCAGAGCTCTGCAGCCCTCAATCATTTTCTTAGATGAGGCAGATGGCCTCCTGGGTGCGAGGAAGCCCCAAGAAATGGATGTGAACAGAAGAGTGAAAAATGAGTTCCTCATGCAGATGGTCAGTATCATGTTCTCTCTTTAGATTTAAACTATACTTTCTTAACCTGTGCACATTTTTTTGGATGTATCATTTACACACGTATCATATAAATACCGTTGACTGAATTTATCGCACATTATTTCAGCAAGGATGCGGTACTTCAGGGCAGGATGATGTCTATTTCATAGCTGCCAGCAACCATCCCGAGGAAATTGATGAGGCTGCACGTAGAAGGCTCGCTGTGAGAATTTATGTGCCTCTCCCCGATGGTGTTGTAAGTTATTTCTAGATTCTGCGTATTGCTGGAATACAGGTGTCCAATGAAAGCATGTGCAACAAATTTTATCACACATTCTCCTTGTGTATTGCAGGCTCGTGTGCATTATTTAAGAAATAATTTTGATACCATTTCAAATGATCTTAATGAAGAGAATTACCGTAAATTAGAACAAATGTCAGAGGGTTACACATGCTCCGATTTAAAAGCAATTGCAAGTCTCGCTGCTGGGAAACCACTTGCCGAAGTGCCTGATGAGGCATTTGATGATCCTGATTATGAGGTAATTTGATGTTCTTACTTCTATCTAGTGAAGGACTGAGTAAGTATGGGTTTTCAATGGAAATTCTTCCTTCTGTTCGCAGCTCCGTTGTATGAATATGAAAGACGTGGAAGAAGCGTTCAAGACTATATCAAAGTCCGTAAGGAGTTCAGAGCTTGTAAAGTTTAAGAAATTTGCAGGAAAGTAGTGTGATTGTGAAATGAGCAAGTGTGTGTGGATATTGACGCCATTTATTTATATCCCTTAATCATATACAGCAAGTCAATAATGCAAGAGTATTTGTGTTCTGTTCATTAAAGCGAACTATTTCATAAATTTTATATATCACATACAAACAAGAATACAAATCCTAATATTTAACCGGAAAGGAAAATCAATGACTCTTTTGCTACCTTCAGTCACCCCAAAAGAGTTATAAATGTACACAATGATATAACAATCTATGGTTTTGTCAAGATGACATGTAGAGAGTGTAACATACAACTCTTCAAAATTGAGGTCAGATCTAAATCACAATGTCAGTGTATGAAAATTGAAGAAAAGAACTATAAGTCTGTTACAGCAAGACGCTCCAAAGTAAGACTGACTTTCATTTTGATTACACTTACCATCTAATGATACACATAAACATGGCTCAACGCCATACAACAAAAATTAAAACCATGGAAATGAAACACTTCAGTTTCAGCCACAATATTCCAGACATAAAAACAAATAAGCTGTAAATAAATATGTAACCCAGAAAACATTAATATCTCAAAAATTCTGTTTCTGTACTTGACATGAAGAAGTACCAATAACCATTATACATTTCTTCTTAAAAATTGGAATGCACTTCAACCTGCCACAGCCACCAAGCTACAGACAATTCAAAAATTCTCAGTTTAAAAATATAATGACTAGACTACTCAATTCTTGCAGATACAGTCAAAGAACACAGCTTAACAGCTCTGAACCCTCTTCTATAATTCTTCACCATTTATGGAACATTGTCATTAGGGATAGGATCTTGTCCTGGTCACAGCATGAGTTGGCAGACTCACTCCACAGCTTTGGCATTGATTCAACCTTCATTATTTAGCATAGGCATTTATACCTGAAAAAAAAGGAAACCACAAACACGTAATCAAAAAACATCTGGTCAGCTTTCTGTCAAAAAAAAAAAAAAATTAGTGTATTCATAGAATTAATTGCTATGGCCAAATGGGGCACAGGACTCTGTTGCTGAAACATAGCTATGGGCCACAACACAAAACCTCATGCATTGTAATCATGAAAGCTAATCTCAGGTATAGCTTACAGGGGAAATACTAGAAACGAAGTAATCCAAAATGGGACAGAGAATTAAAACAGAAAAGAAAATCAGAGTTGAAAACAAGATTATCTGGGTAATATTTTTGACTTACCACTGATAACCTTGCTTTTCTTAGACAGACCTTCAGAGGGAACACGAAACACGTAAAATATTCATGGGAGGCAAATTGTGATGGTTGAAGTGAAAAGAGCACAAAATAATGGTTGTGGGAAAAAGATTTAAATTACCAAAACAGATGCATGTGATGCACAGCATAAGAACTGGCCCATTAACTACTTACTGGGTTTCATTGATGGTAGCAGGAACAGACATGACATATGGCACTTCAGAATCATTCATCATCAGAATCACCGGAATCATCAGTATCTTCCAGCTCCGGAAAGTTCTTTATGAATGGAGCTTGCAGTGTATATGATGCTCTGCGGAGGAATGTTGAAGTAGATATGTGTCCTTGAGTCCACAGCCTCTTCAGTCTTATGATTGATTTGTCATTGCTGATCGCAGAGAGTTTCCGAGATCTTCCAGTAGAAATCCCTCTCCGCATGCAATACATGTTTTGACTCAATTTGTCCTCAATCCTCACTAGGCCATCTGAAACAAGACAACACAGAAAAAGTGTTCACCAGTTCCATCTGAATGATAAATACAACTGCACTGACTTAATTAAAGCACTTCAGCATTTACAACAACCACAACAACTATGAAATTGTAAGATCTGCCTTAAGCATGTCACCTTCTGAGATGGCAACAAAACGGATAATACTAAAATCAGATCACAATTTATTCACCTACGAATTGGAAGAGATTGGGATGTTTCTCCACACCACAAACTTGCAGAGTGTTGTTAAAAGATTCAGAAACATTGGTTGTTCTGTCATCACACCCAGAAACTGAGAGGACATGATTCCTCTTGGAGATCCACTCATTCCACAAATACTTGAACATTGACCGTAGAGCACCATAAAATAGCACTCTGTTTGCTCTGTCCATCAAAGTTTCGAGTGCATGCTGCAGCGATTCTTGTGGGAGAAGTGGGATGGCCAGACAGCTCCGGGCGATAGATCTAAAAATATGGCTGCCATTTATCAAGTTAGTTAACTTCAACTTTCGAGCGTGTCCTGAAACTCTCTGACAGAGGAAATACCAACATTAGATAAATTAATATACTGTATTAATTTAATAACTCAATACTAAATTTATAAAATCACATGATATTTACAGATGAGTAGTGGTACAAACAAGTTGCAACCCGAGCATTAGGAAAAACTTCAAGAGCTCCTTCATACTCAGCAATTTCATTATCACAATGAATGATATTTGGGTCAAACTCTGGTACAATCTGTTTGATTGTTTGGAAAAGCTTCACATATGTGATCTTTTTCTTGCTCTCCATGAGAACAATAACTAGAGGCACGATCTAAGGGGCAATTGCATACCAATTAATAAAAGTGTTCTGACACTGAAGAGGCTGCAAACCCAAGCAAAAATAGGACATTTACCTGATGGTCCCATTTTGTGACCATGCTGAACATTTGGCTACACTTGGGTAGGCTTGGCTTACCATCCCAAGTGCTGTCACAAAATACATTTTTGGCTCTCTTCAGACATTTCTTCATACTTGCCGACATGAAAATGAGGCATCTGGTTTTCTTTGAGGAGGAGCCACACCTGCCTCGATACATAAGCCCACATCCATCCTTTGTTTGACTCAGGTGCCTCCACTTCTCACTTCTCAGCACACAATCAAGTTCAGATAAGTTACTAGGCACCTGTGGTAGGTACCTTGTACGAGCACGCCACATGGACGTTCGGAGACGATCAGCCATGTTTTTGGACCTCTCCTTTCTTGAATACCTGGAGAAACAAAATCTGTATGAACGTGGAAATTCTATAGCATCAACACCAGATGAGAAAAGTAACACATTAACATTACCCCTGACTTTCCTGCTCCACAATTGATGAAAATTTGGTAGGATCTCTGGTTAAGCAACGGTCCAAAATATTTCTTCGCAACATTCTGCTCCTAGGAAGTGATTTGTCAGGCAAGCAGGATTCCCTGTGGGGCTTCGTTTGCTGAAATTCTTCCAGATCATGGCTGCAAGTTGCCCGCCCGTAGCAACCAAGCCTGTAAAAATTTTTGCAGCGGAGCGAGAAACCGCTGGAGTACCGCCGGTTGACATGGTAATAATACCCATCTCCGACATGAAACAATCTGGAGCCTTTTTTGAAGCCCAGCTCAACAGTCACCTTTGGTGACATAAGGAGGGGAAATGAGTTAACCTGCAATGTCGCAATGGAGCAGTTAATTATACTCACAGTGAGGTACAGAGCAAACCTTACATATGACAAGACCACGTTTAATGATGACCACTATATCAAACGAATTTTAACTTGTAAACAGTAGCTCCCTAACCTACCTGAACTCTCTGATCCGAACGTAACTTTCAAATTTTGGTCTATCCAGGCCATGCCTGCTTTGGATAATCGGAAACCACTTTTTCCCTCTTTGAATTACGAGACGGCTTCTGTGACAGCGAACAGCAACAAGTGTTCCATGTAAAATTACATTACCACCTGTTTACAAACCACTTGTGCCGTGAACAGAAGAAACTCGTACGGTAACGGAATCCGCCACGAGAGGCGCTGACGGCTAATGCAGATGATACGGCGCCGTTTTCGAGTGGTGCGCAGGAAATATTTCGTACAAACGCACGTGAAATCAATTTACAAAAATAATTCAATTTGTATTTTCAACTATTTAAACGATCACTGAAGAACACAACAAAGTTTTCTTTGTCTTGATATTTGGTATAGTGTATTTATTTTGGTATAGTATATATGCAGTAATGGTTATTGGCAGACATGGTTATTTGCGCCGTGGCGCCTGACCGGGTAGGCCGACCCGCTTGGCACGAGCGTTCGATGAGACTGCCTACCCACCCTCCAGCAGGCGCGTAGCCACGGGGGGGGGGGGGGGTCCCCCGAATGACCGGTAGATAGGGTAGCCATCCCGCATGACAAAACCCCTAAATGTAGGCAATACGTGCGACATATCCCCCCCATAAGCAAAGTCTGGCTACGCGCCTGCCCTCCAGGTCGCAGGCGCCTGACCGGGTAGGCCGACCCGCTTGGCATGTGCGTTCGATAGGATGCCTACCCACCCTCCAGGCTGTAGGCGCCTGGTGCACGCAGGCTACGGTCACAACACTTCTTGCGTGGGCGTAGTGTAGGAGGGGATGGGTTAAGGACAGATGTTTCAGAAAGTTTGTTCAGAGAGAAGATCCCAAAGTACCGGTAACTGTTACCCACGCCTGAGCACGTAGTATTCTGACGAAAGGTCTCACAACGGGCTGCAGGTGCCTGGCTGGGTGGGCGCCGACCCGCCCGACACGTGCGTTCGACGGGACTGCCTACCAAGGGCGGATTTTAGGGGAGGGGGGGGGGCAACAGGCCTTATCCCCCCCTGCCCCCCCTGGCGCCCGAAGGGCGTCGAAAACGTAGGCAACCGGCATAACTTTTCCGCCTGTCCTGTAAGTTGGCAAAAAGCGGGACATTTGCCCCCCCCCCTCCAGCCGATCCTAGATCCGCCCCTGCTGCCTACCCTCCGGCTCGCAGGCACCTGGACTTAGGAGTACTGTCTGCCAGGGGTGGAGTGACCGGGGACAAGAGAGAAGAGAGGGGGGGGGGGGAGGCGCTTGCCTTCGAAACAGGGTAAGCATTCTACCCTTCAGATCCTATTTTTAGAATCTATTTTTGAAACCTACTTTTAGAATCTATTTTTGGAACCTATTTTTAGAATCTATTTTTGGAACCTATTTTTAGAATCTATTTTTGGAACCTATTTTTAGAATCTATTTTTGAAACCTATTTAAAGGTTCTAAATTTAGAATATCTTAGGAAAACATTCATAAAAATATGCTTCTATTTTTAGAGGTCCAGAAATATTCTATTTTAAGGATTAGGACAAATGAATAGTAGGACAAACGAAGCCTCCCCTCGGACTGCAGTACCGACTGCAGTTGTTTTTAATTTAATTTATTTTCCTATTTTCCCTATTTTCCTAATTTCCATAATTTCCTCCTGACCGCAGTTCCGACTGCAGTTGCTTTTGATTTAATTTATTTTCCTATTTTTCTTATTTTCCTAATTTCCATAATTTCCTTCTGACCGCAGTTCCGACTGCAGTTGCTTTTGATTTAATTTATTTTCCTATTTTCCTTATTTTCCTAATTTCCATAATTTCCTTCTGACCGCAGTTCCGACTGCAGTTGCTTTGAATTTAATTTATTTTCCTATTTTCCTAATTGCCATAATTTCCTTCTGACCGCAGTTCCGACTGCAGTTGTTTTTTTGAAATAATTTATTTCCGTCAATTTTAGATGCGTGCGGGGACCGTCACTGACACACATAATTTACCCGTATATAAGGGGCATCGCCGTGCCGGATGGGCTGCCTATCGACCTGGGGCTCAAAGCACCACTCGGCCAGTACAAAAGGCGCTGTTCACGGCGTACGTTATTTTCTACATTTTTACCCTTTTCCTCCCTAGAGTCATGATGATAACCTAACCTATTTTAGGCATTTAAGAAAGGACTCCTTTCTATAAGTTGGACGTCATATTCAAACAGCCTCTTGAGGAGCTCGGGTTCGGCGCGCCATGAGTGGGGGGCATCGCCTATGTGAGTGTGAGGGGCATCGCCGTGCCGGAATTGCTGGAATTGTCCTTATAAGGATTCTTACTATAAACGACTGTCCGGGCTACGATAGCAACTCAAATAGCTGTCGGTCTAAACAGGAAAGCGTGCAAGTGACAAGTCAAGTTTGATACCTGTGGGCTCCCGCAATAATTTCAATTTTCTTGATGCCTACAAAAATGTTGCTGCTATGCCAACAACGTTTCCTTTTTGACAACAAAATGTGTTCTCAGGTCCGCTCTGAACTGACATGTCAGTTGCCACAACTGACCTTTAGTTACAACAACAAAACCCTTTTTTCCGTGTGTTTTATAAGAATAAAGAGTTAGAAAGAAAATGTCTTTTCAGCGTAGTTATTAAGATGGGGTGTTAAAAAGACAATCTGTTATATGGAAATTCTTTCATGAAACAAATCTACCCTTTTTGACTTAATCCTATCTTTCTAATTTAAGACGAAAGAGCGTTTTGCTTGAAACGATTTTGTACTGCAATAAGCACAGCATATAAGCATGTTTGGACCGTTGCATGCTAAGCTCGCCTTAAGGATGAGCTTGAAAAGTGCCTTGCCTAGAAGACCCGAAACGCCTCGGTGTCGTCAAAGAGCCTACTAGGTACGAAAGAAACACGTTTATAACGATACGTAGTTGCAAAGAGCTTTCATTCCACTAGCGAGCGGGTGCTTCCGAAACGCACGGATCCAAAGCACATGCGAAAGGCTAGGGTAGGCCAGCCCGCAAGGCACGGGCGTAGGGTGGGTTGCCTACCCATCCGCCGCCCTTCGGAACCAGCACGGAGTGGCCGATTTCCCATTCCTACCTTGCACCTTGCCTTTTCCACTTAGCGCCCCCACTCCCAGAATTCTAAATCCTAGATTACCTACCCCCAGCAAAACCATACACAACCGATATTTGAACCCGGGACAATCTCTGGTGGACAAGAAAGTGCTAATTATAAGCCCTGGTGGTATGCTGCCTAAATTTAACAGTTGCAGCTCTAATCCTTGGTTTATGTCACAGTCGTTGGCATGTTCATCTGTAATTTTGTCTCAAGGTTTGAAATAAACGTAACTGATTCAGGATTATTTATTTACCTTATTCCATGTACAATGTGCTCAGTTCAATGTAAGGATGTATGAAGTAACAACTTCTCCAGTTACTCACTCGCTTAGGACAATTAGTTTTCTCAATGATGAAGCTGTTCATAATGCAACAAAATGCAACAAAATCTTGTTCCAAGCTGGTCCTTGAAAATAAACAGTACTCTTATACTTAAACACAACTTATTTAACCAAGACTGGTGTAAATTACAGACCGGTTTCATACAGAAATTCATTAGCCTAAACAGATTCTGTTGAGAAAAGAGGATGAATAAGCAGTCAGCGACACGTAGGAAGGGGAAGGGATGCTGCATGTTGGGCACCGAAAGGGTAGGTAAAGTGCACATGAGCCTGCCTGGCCCTCTAGGAGAGGGAGGGGCCGTGTACCTCCAGGTAGAGGAGTATCGAGGGCGCCGGGTGGGTAGGCAGTAGGCAAACACGACTTCGTTCGGCCGCGCTTTGCGAGCTACCTAGAGACCCTCCTGTAAAAGATACGTCACGTGACTGCTGGCCTCTGATTGGTTCGAAGTAAACTGGGAACGGCGGCTTCCAAAGTGGACCCTGTGCGAGGCTACGAGTGCGCACCTAGCGGCCGGTCAACGAAACTCAGCATGTTGTCAGACCTCCGACAAGGGCATGCTTCATGGCGCAGAACATGTTTTATATGAATAAAGAGTTAGAAAGAAATTTTATATTTAGTGTAGTTACAAAGATTGTGTTTTATAAAGAACAGTCATTAGATAGAAATGCATTTATAAAATACCCTAAATTTCCGCGTTACGTGGAGCAGCATTTTCCTTGGGTCGAGTTTGGACTGCCATGAGCGCGGTATACAAACACGTTTCTTTCAAAGTGTAGATCGTGGCACACCAAGCTCTCTTTACATATGTGCTGAAAAATAGCAGTGCCTAGATGACGCGAAACCACTCGCTGGCGTTAAACACGATAAGCGGCACGAAAGAAACATTTTTCTAATGATATGTGGTTGTAAAGAACACTCGTGTTAATACCGGGTATCCAGAGAAAACTGCCTACAGGGCGCACAGGCCCCCTGCTGTCCGTCATCGCAGCACAGCCGTGCCCGGCGGGTCGGCCTACGTGGCACGGCTGACGCCCCCGACGACCACGGGTTAGGCAGCCCCGCAGCACAGCCGTGCCCGGCGGGTCGGCCTACGTGTCACGGCTGACGCCCCCGACGACCACGGGTTAGGCAGCCCCCCCCCCCCCCCCAAACAAAAAAAAAAAAAAAAAAAAAGAAAAGCAACGATATCCACAAATCACCATCAGATTTCGCTCTTTTAAAAAGTTTGTTTGACAGTGGAACACAATAAATTCAACACATATCTGCATATCTGCGGACGTGTTATATTTACAACTTGGCAATGCTCAAGTTGGCAACTAATCAGCACACTGACGGGTGCGGTCAGAAAGCAAAGTAAACAAAAAACCGCGCCTTCCTTCCCGTATTTTGCTGATGTGCGTTTCGTGCGTGTTCACCGTGATCTGAAGGTAAGGGGAATAGTCAATAATCCTTTGGTACTCGCTGAAGCTGAGATTTTGATCGCTATGGGTGTTGAAGTAGATTTGATTCACTCCTTGACGGTACGGTACTGTTGTACCATAACCTCAAATAACAGCCGTGTGCACCCGTTTGCGAACACTCGAAATCCTTTTATTCTTGTTCGTGGGACGCCACAACGTACTGATTTAACTGAAATTGATGTGAAAAGTAGCTTAGAATAGCGTGGCAATCTTAGGGTACTTCTTTTTGATTATCGTGGAGTCGAAACCGCAGTGTCCCAATGCACCCTATTGCCTGTCCCATTGTAACCCTATCTGAACTCGAGTCTTATCCCAAAGGATTATTGACTATTCCCCTTACCTTCAAATCACGGTGAACACGCACGAAACGCACATCAGCAAAATACGGGAAGGAAGGCGCGGTTTTTTGTTTACTTTGCTTTCTGACCGCACCCGTCAGTGTGCTGATTAGTTGCCAACTTGAGCATTGCCAAGTTGTAAATATAACACGTCCGCAGATATGCAGATATGTGTTGAATTTATTGTGTTCCACTGTCAAACAAACTTTTTAAAAGAGCGAAATCTGATGGTGATTTGTGGATATCGTTGCTTTTCTTTTCTTTTTTTTTTTTTTTTTTTTTTTTGGGGGGGGGGGGGGGGGGGGCTGCCTAACCCGTGGTCGTCGGGGGCGTCAGCCGTGACACGTAGGCCGACCCGCCGGGCACGGCTGTGCTGCGGGGCTGCCTAACCCGTGGTCGTCGGGGGCGTCAGCCGTGCCACGTAGGCCGACCCGCCGGGCACGGCTGTGCTGCGATGACGGACAGCAGGGGGCCTGTGCGCCCTGTAGGCAGTTTTCTCTGGATACCCGGTATTAACACGAGTGTTCTTTACAACCACATATCATTAGAAAAATGTTTCTTTCGTGCCGCTTATCGTGTTTAACGCCAGCGAGTGGTTTCGCGTCATCTAGGCACTGCTATTTTTCAGCACATATGTAAAGAGAGCTTGGTGTGCCACGATCTACACTTTGAAAGAAACGTGTTTGTATACCGCGCTCATGGCAGTCCAAACTCGACCCAAGGAAAATGCTGCTCCACGTAACGCGGAAATTTAGGGTATTTTATAAATGCATTTCTATCTAATGACTGTTCTTTATAAAACACAATCTTTGTAACTACACTAAATATAAAATTTCTTTCTAACTCTTTATTCATATAAAACATGTTCTGCGCCATGAAGCATGCCCTTGTCGGAGGTCTGACAACATGCTGAGTTTCGTTGACCGGCCGCTAGGTGCGCACTCGTAGCCTCGCACAGGGTCCACTTTGGAAGCCGCCGTTCCCAGTTTACTTCGAACCAATCAGAGGCCAGCAGTCACGTGACGTATCTTTTACAGGAGGGTCTCTAGGTAGCTCGCAAAGCGCGGCCGAACGAAGTCGTGTTTGCCTACTGCCTACCCACCCGGCGCCCTCGATACTCCTCTACCTGGAGGTACACGGCCCCTCCCTCTCCTAGAGGGCCAGGCAGGCTCATGTGCACTTTACCTACCCTTTCGGTGCCCAACATGCAGCATCCCTTCCCCTTCCTACGTGTCGCTGACTGCTTATTCATCCTCTTTTCTCAACAGAATCTGTTTAGGCTAATGAATTTCTGTATGAAACCGGTCTGTAATTTACACCAGTCTTGGTTAAATAAGTTGTGTTTAAGTATAAGAGTACTGTTTATTTTCAAGGACCAGCTTGGAACAAGATTTTGTTGCATTTTGTTGCATTATGAACAGCTTCATCATTGAGAAAACTAATTGTCCTAAGCGAGTGAGTAACTGGAGAAGTTGTTACTTCATACATCCTTACATTGAACTGAGCACATTGTACATGGAATAAGGTAAATAAATAATCCTGAATCAGTTACGTTTATTTCAAACCTTGAGACAAAATTACAGATGAACATGCCAACGACTGTGACATAAACCAAGGATTAGAGCTGCAACTGTTAAATTTAGGCAGCATACCACCAGGGCTTATAATTAGCACTTTCTTGTCCACCAGAGATTGTCCCGGGTTCAAATATCGGTTGTGTATGGTTTTGCTGGGGGTAGGTAATCTAGGATTTAGAATTCTGGGAGTGGGGGCGCTAAGTGGAAAAGGCAAGGTGCAAGGTAGGAATGGGAAATCGGCCACTCCGTGCTGGTTCCGAAGGGCGGCGGATGGGTAGGCAACCCACCCTACGCCCGTGCCTTGCGGGCTGGCCTACCCTAGCCTTTCGCATGTGCTTTGGATCCGTGCGTTTCGGATGCACCCGCTCGCTAGTGGAATGAAAGCTCTTTGCAACTACGTATCGTTATAAACGTGTTTCTTTCGTACCTAGTAGGCTCTTTGACGACACCGAGGCGTTTCGGGTCTTCTAGGCAAGGCACTTTTCAAGCTCATCCTTAAGGCGAGCTTAGCATGCAACGATCCAAACATGCTTATATGCTGTGCTTATTGCAGTACAAAATCGTTTCAAGCAAAACGCTCTTTCGTCTTAAATAAGAAAGATAGGATTAAGTCAAAAGGGTAGATTTGTTTCATGAAAGAATTTCCATATAACAGATTGTCTTTTTAACACCCCATCTTAATAACTACGCTGAAAAGACATTTTCTTTCTAACTCTTTATTCTTATAAAACACACGGAAAAAAGGGTTTTGTTGTTGTAACTAAAGGTCAGTTGTGGCAACTGACATGTCAGTTCAGAGCGGACCTGAGAACACATTTTGTTGTCAAAAAGGAAACGTTGTTGGCATAGCAGCAACATTTTTGTAGGCATCAAGAAAATTGAAATTATTGCGGGAGCCCACAGGTATCAAACTTGACTTGTCACTTGCACGCTTTCCTGTTTAGACCGACAGCTATTTGAGTTGCTATCGTAGCCCGGACAGTCGTTTATAGTAAGAATCCTTATAAGGACAATTCCAGCAATTCCGGCACGGCGATGCCCCTCACACTCACATAGGCAATGCCCCCACTCATGGCGCGCCGAACCCGAGCTCCTCAAGAGGCTGTTTGAATATGACGTCCAACTTATAGAAAGGAGTCCTTTCTTAAATGCCTAAAATAGGTTAGGTTATCATCATGACACTAGGGAGGAAAAGGGTAAAAATGTAGAAAATAACGTACGCCGTGAACAGCGCCTTTTGTACTGGCCGAGTGGTGCTTTGAGCCCCAGGTCGATAGGCAGCCCATCCGGCACGGCGATGCCCCTTATATACGGGTAAATTATGTGTGTCAGTGACGGTCCCCGCACGCATCTAAAATTGACGGAAATAAATTATTTCAAAAAAACAACTGCAGTCGGAACTGCGGTCAGAAGGAAATTATGGCAATTAGGAAAATAGGAAAATAAATTAAATTCAAAGCAACTGCAGTCGGAACTGCGGTCAGAAGGAAATTATGGAAATTAGGAAAATAAGGAAAATAGGAAAATAAATTAAATCAAAAGCAACTGCAGTCGGAACTGCGGTCAGAAGGAAATTATGGAAATTAGGAAAATAAGAAAAATAGGAAAATAAATTAAATCAAAAGCAACTGCAGTCGGAACTGCGGTCAGGAGGAAATTATGGAAATTAGGAAAATAGGGAAAATAGGAAAATAAATTAAATTAAAAACAACTGCAGTCGGTACTGCAGTCCGACCTGGACTGCAGTTCTGGATGCAGTTCTGACCGCAGTTCCGACTGCAGTTCATTTGGACCGCAATCCATATATTCTCAGGCGAAGCGATATTACTTTGAGGTATATTAAAATGTATCTTGACAGGTTGCTTAAAACCTTATACAGAATATCACTTCTGGATAGATAAATGTATCTTACGTTCCACAATTTATTAAATTACTTTATCATTTTTCTACTCAAATATGGCACAAGTATTAGTGAATATAAAAATCACAAGAAACTTTTAAACATAAGGCTTTTAATGCCAACTACGCTTATTCAAAAATTCAATTTTACCATAGCGGTGGTACAGTTCTGTAATACAGCAATTGTAAATTATGCATAAAAATGAATCAAAACGCAAAGAAACATAGTTTCATACCTTGACAGTAGAACAGAGTGTAAGTAAGAATAAGTAATTGCAACACAACGGCAATGTAGCTACTAGCTAAAGCTGATTTGAAAAAAAATAAAAAAATGAATACTTGATAACTATTCCACAAAGCTGTGGCACAAATTGCATTGACTAAGCAATTATGAAAAGCAAAAACGTGTTCTCCACCAACACTTTATAAATTTAAATTGCAGCACAACGACAATGTAGCCACTAGCTAAAGCTGATTTGAAAAAATAAAATAAAAATCTAACGCTTGATAACTATTCCACAAAGCTGTGGCACAAATGATATTCAATAAAAAAACATGAAAAGCAAAAAGGTGTTCTGCACCAACTACATGTTATAAATTTAATATCGTCACAGTTGTGACAGCGATCCT
Organism: Odontothrips loti; assembly: GCA_038380765.1. NCBI lineage: Eukaryota > Metazoa > Arthropoda > Insecta > Thysanoptera > Thripidae > Odontothrips > Odontothrips loti. The sequence continues at coordinate 344,224 of CM076254.1, forward strand.
CGTCGTGCAGCCCAAAACAAAAGTCGTTCGGTTGACAAAACTTTTCTGGACGCTCCAGGATGTAGCCACTCTGCAGAAAACAAACATAAATTCATTTGATAAATCGAACTGCTCTGCAAATCTGACAGTGTAATGCTAGCTAGGGTAAATGTACAATCACAAGTCATAGCCCATCTAACCCCAGTTATGGCCCACTTTTGTCCTCGGAGCTTTGGACGTCCCACCAACTTCTATGTTCGTTCATTTGAACAACCGATAGAACTTTCGTCATACTATCAACTCCCAATATTAATTTTCGCGTAATATAATGCTTTTGTTCGTCAACGTACGCTGTGGCTAAAGCATACATATAAAACAACACAGTATACACTGACTGCTGTGGCTTCGGAGCAAATTCATTTACGAGGGGGTATTCGCTCGCGTAACACTCTGTACAGGGTGCCCTGGACCCTGGAATACCAAGTAATTCCAGCGTAATACCGCGTGATACCACGTATTACCAGCGTAATACTCGTAATACTACGTAACGCCACGTAATACGTAATAGGGGTCGTCCATGAAGGATGTCCGGGTATTTACAGGCAATTTTAACCCCCTCCCCCCTCACGTCCACCCATTTCCGGTTTGTAGGACCTCCGCCCTAAAAACCCGGACATCCTTTAAGGGCGATCCCATAGCCTGTACACCAAAGTCCAGAGCGAATATCTCCTCGTTCATTTACGCTGTGGGTAACACACTGTCAAAAATATCATTGTAAATTTATGGGAAATTCTTGATAAACTTTTAACCCTGGGTCCTTTTTAAAATACCCTGTATTTTGTGATTTAATGAGAAAATAATTGTATCTCTATAAAACACGTCGTCGTGTCGTTCACTCTTACAGGACTATGTATGTAATATGGGTCAATACAAAAACACCCTCCTCAAAAACACCCCCCTCTGAATTAAAATGTAGTTTTCTTTTTTTCTTGACATTCTTGTGTTTTATTTCATTTTCCGTTTTTATAAATGAATTATAATGGTTTTCAAATGAGACACATAATTTATAAAATACTTTTATTGATTTTAAGCATTGTAAAATAATTTGTCGTATTTTAAAAGGTCTGTGGTTGTCTGTTAAACATTTTATTTCAAAATCCTTCTTTTGAACAACATTTCCTACCTATTTAAACGAGCTCGGTGGTCCGCCGCTGACATTCTTATTTTTCATACCAAAAACAACGATCCACAGGTAGGTGACTACTTTTACAGGCCACTTCCCCTCCCCTTTGTGGTGGAGGTGCCCGATAGTCCGTTCGCTTAAAAAAAGAGGTGGCGAACTCTACTAACCTAACCTAACGGGGCGAGGGTCCTCGTTTGTGGGAGCACCCTATAGCGAACGTACTATTGTGTACCCCCACTATTAGGTACAGCGTTTGTAGACTCTAGAAAGTGGCCTTCCAAGTCCGGCCCTGTTTTTGGTATGAAAAATAAGAATGAACACAGCGGACCTCCACGCTCATGTGAATAGGTAGGAAATGTTATTCAAAAGAAGGATTTTGAAATAAAATGTTTAAAAGACAACCAAAGAACTTTTAAAATACAAGAAATCATTTTATAATGCTCAAAATCAATAAAAATATTTTTTAAATTATGTGTCTCATTTAAAATTAATAATAATTACATTCTAAAAAAAAATAATTAAATAACCCACAAAAATGGCAAGAATTTAAAAAAATTACATTTTAATTGGGGCGGCCCTGATTGATCCCCAATTTTTTCGATCCCCAATCAATAACCCAATTACAAAATAAACTAAAATAAATTTTATATGAGTTAATAAATTTACAGTGCATCCAATATTATTCAAAAAAATCATGAAATATTGCTTTAAATTTTTGGTCACTAGATACAGAATACAGATACAGAATCCCGACTGATCCCCAACATTTTAAAATTATTGTGTGTTTTAATTAACTTTTCGTGTCGATCGCGGTCGTCTTTACGGCTCGGCTCAGTTCCCTCCGCTCGGCCCCGCTCGGCCTCGCTCGGCGTCGATACTCCGCGGCTGCAGCGCCGCGTGTGAACTTCAATGTGACGTCCCGCGCGCGTCATTCACCCTCAAGGTTGACGTCCTCGTGCAGACGATAGTGTTTGTCGTTGGAGCCACATGCCATACGCTTAAGGTTTTCATTCCGTTATAGTGAGCGCTGTTTTGTTGCGTATCTTCATAGGACGTCGGACGGTGTACGGTGTGACCGGTAGTACGTGCCAAGAGGGAGAGAGCATGTAACCGTGCGATCTAATCTGTCACTGATTTTGTAATATTCCTGTGTGGTTTTTTTATGAGAGGCCGATATTTGTTAGTGATTCTAAAGGGCTTGTGCGGAACACCTGTTTGACTGTGCGTCCCCGATCGGGTATCTCACTCACTCACTCAGTCAGGTGGTATCTACCGTCCGATCAGCGCCAGCCCGCCAATGTTGAAAAGCCCCTGAGGAGCAGGCGCCGGGGAGGTAGGCCTCCACCTTCACCGACATGCCAAGCGGGCTTGCCTATCCCGCACATAGCAGGCACGAAGGTCGCTCGGTATCTTTGCAGCCAATTTTAATCTAATTTGTTCACGCTCATTATTTTGGTGCGTGAAAATTTTCTAAGTTCCAAAAGTGGTCGCTCATGATTTTGGTGTAGTATTTTTCTAAGTCGCGATCGCGGTGTGAACTCCGGTAAGCGTCCGAGTCGGGCTCTCTTCGGAGCAAGCCCCTTGGCCTGACAGCATTCGGGCAGTCCGACTCCGGGGGAGGCCGCCGAGTGGATTCCAGACGGAGTAGTCTGAAGAGATTCGGGCAAGTCTCGGCGCTGCCCGAGGCCAATCGGACTCTTTCAGAGCTGCTGGCAGATAGCCTTATCGAAACAAATCGTTTTCAAGCGGGCTACATTTTTAAAACTGTCATTCCACTACATTTCATATTTTCCCCCATAACAGACAACGCTAGATTCTTTGTGACCATCACAGTACTCCGGAGAAATTCAGGACGGAAGAAAGAAGTCGTGACGAAGAAGTATCCAGGGGGAAGTATGAGAAATCGACTATTTTAGAACTTCTACTGCTCTTCAAAAGTCACGCGATTTTTCGTATTTTCTGCGGGTTCTTCTTTCCGACTTATTACTTTCGTTTCGGGCTTCTCCGGAGTACTCTATTAAGATGAAAGATGCTGTCATTGCACACAAATGACAAACTCCTCTTAGTTAGGAATGTACGGAGGAAGAAGTTGTGGTTGGATGATGCCTTTCAGTGTGCTAACTCACGTAGGGTACTGACAAGATTTCATCACGCAGAGTACTAGGCACTACTTAGCTTTCAGAAGCTACGAAAAAGATCCAGTTTTATCATCCACTAAACATTGACCTTTGTCCCTTTGTCTTTTGCCAAAGTGGTCTCAAAATACACGTTTTGTAAATGAATTCAATGAAGACTAACTCGGATTTAGTCGACAAAATAGAGACGTAACGTAAGAATCTACGAGGCGTACTGCTTTAGCCTTCACAGTCTGAAACCACCCTAACGAAAGGCTGATTGGTTTCAAGGTTGGGGAGGGCCGTCGACGTATCCCTGTGCAGACCCCTTCCACACCCAGTCCTTCCTCTCCACCGAATTGGAGGATATACTGTTTAGCACCTTGCCGACTTTTCCAGTAGACAACCAGCACCTTTTCTAGGCTTCTGAAGCGCCTTTTCATTGGCCTAACCCGACCTTGCGCGATAAAATAGCGTTCCTAAGACAGTGTCTACTGGGGACGATACTTTAAACTAGGTGCCTGCTAACACGAGAGCATAACCACACAAAGGTCTGTGAACATTACAATAAACCTTTCAGAAATGCAGTTATGTACTACCGATCAATGGAGGTTTCCAATGAGTCTTTGGAAACGGAAGCTGAAGAACAAAAACTCTTCCAGACCGGAAACTCTTGAGAGCAGGTATGAGAAATATCGACGCACAAGGGGCGCGTCAAATATGGCTACACCCCCAAATTCAGTAGTCACTCAAAACACCACTCAAGTTTTTCAACCTGCCCTCGAGAAGAGTTTTTGTTATTCAAACTTTTCTAAAATCTCATGGGAAACCTCTATTTGACGAGCGTTCACAGAGCAATCCCACACAGCCCAGCGCCCACCATCGCCCACAGAGATGTGGGAGAAATAATTACCTTATAACGCAAAAACAATACTAACGGCTTAACTCTAGACGCCTAACGGATTTAACCACTACAACCACAAGTGCTATATCTACATGCACACTGAGTTTTCAAATTCAACCTAACCGGTTAGAGCACCTTGGATTACGGCTCAAGACCGATAAAAGTTAGTTAATAGTTCTGTTCATTGAACGCGACGCACATAGCTCCAACCACTATCAGTTACTGTCGTGATTCCTCATCGCACCGCAAAAGCAAACGTGAACATTTGGGTAAATAACGCACACGGTTACGCACTGCCAATAGTCCCCACGCTAGACGACACATTCACATTCACACGGGACGATTCTGACTTGGAGTATCGACGCCGAGCCGAGCAATGACGGACCCTGCCCGTCACAAAAAAAAATAAAAATATATATATATTGAATACTTTAAAAATATTGAGGATCAGACGGGATTCAGTGTATTTAAGGTCCAAAAAATTTAAACAATATTTTGGAGGTAAGAACTAATATCTATTAATTTTACTAGATATTCTCTTCATTTATTTATCCATCACGAATTTTTATTTATTTAATTTAAATTAATATTTTATTGGGGATCAAAAATATTGGGGGTCAATCGGGATCATCTCTTTTAATTCAGAGGGGGTGTTTTTGAGGAGGGTGTTTTTGTGTGTTCCCTGTAATATTACGAGGGTACCCTGTGAAATAACAGGATGTTTTCTAAAATTACGTGAGATGTCTCGAACATTTTTTGTGAAATTAAACGAAAACTGGCAAAATAACAGGAAATTGTTGCTCAATTTTTCATCAAAATTTTCTAACTGGATTCATAGTTTTTATATCGTTACTTTCACTGAGAATAGAAGGGTGAGGATCCTCGCCAAAATTGGGCGAGGCAACGATCCCCCTCAAATTTAGGTGGGGACGGTGTTCTCGCCGAAATACGGGCGAGATTGTGGCAGTTTCTCGCCCGTATTTGGGCAGAGTTCCTCACCTTTTCATTCACAGTGTTCTAATGCAGTACATACCTTGTACCAGCTGTAGATGAAAAGTGCCTGGTACCTTGGAGAACACAACTGGTTGTATACGAGAGACTGAAGTTTTAAAACATTGTCTCTCTGAGCTAACTGAAACGTCTACATCATGTAAGAGCACATAATCACAGATACGTTTGGTGATGTTTTTGTATATACGAAAGCCGTACACATCCCAAGGCTGTACCATACTTGTGGTTCCCTCAGGAATGTGCTGGACAATGAAATCTTTGTTTGGGGGGACACATTTCTGAATGTTAGTGTCGTTGAAAGCCGACCAAGCATCCAATAGAATGAGGGTCCTGTCACCTGAATTTGGCATCAGAACTTCCTGGAAAATAATGGCAAGATCAGAGTAAGCTATGGGATGACGGGATAAAGTATATTTGAAGTTAAAAATTAACGAAGTAATACTTACATTTATCCACTGATCGAGGTGTTCCTTTCCCATTTTTCCAGACTTGGAAGCTGCAGCTACAACATTTGGAGGCCTGGACATCGTCTCGCTGACTTGAGGGCCGAACGTCCCTGGCAAAAGAAAAGGCAAGTTTTCAAAAGTAAGTAACTTTGATCTTATGTATGAATGTTATTCCATGTTAAATATAAACACCTCCTTTCTCTTGTAGGATAATGAAGAGAGGCTCAATGAGTTTCCCCGATGCGGACATTGTTGGCAGAATCGTGTAACTGTGCGACATTGCGTTTTTTCTTTGACACACAATTTCTACTTTCTTGGCACCTCCGAACTCATTTGACCGCCCGGCATGTAATTCAAAAGCAAAACCGCCATGATCAGCATTCAAGATGTTTGCAGGCCCAAACTGTACAATCATTGGTTGTGTTTCAAGTACGAAATCTAGTGCCCTGTCCTTAATTTCTTCGTTATTCTTTAGATCCGTCTTTGAAATAAACTTCGTGATTTTTCTTGAAACAATGTAATTCTTTTTTTTAAAGATACTATTCCATGATCTTGACGCCCTGAACCTATTACAGTTTTCAAGTCTGGCCTTCTGCAGAGCCCATCGTCTTAAGTCTATGTCATGTACTTGACGGTGTTGTTCCTTTGCCTCCTTAAATTTCTCTAAAACATGTATATTAATTTTTTTTAACTTGGACTGATAGGACCCTCCTAACTTTATCTGATTCTCCCATCGGTATAAAACACTTTCCTTATTCAAGTACAGAAAAAGGGGGAGAACATTAGAACTTCAAGTTTTATCTTCCCTAGGAACAACCGGCTATCTTTGTTTTTGGCGGTGCAGACAAATGGCTATCCGTTTTAGCGCTTCAAACGGCTGACATAATTTTCGACCTAGATTTTTGGATGCCAAACTATTTCTTATGCTGAAAACCGTCTACTTTTATCTGCACGGCCGAAACATATAGCCGGTTGCTCCTATGGACGATCGGATTACTCTCGGTTAATGTCAAAAACAGTGTAGGAAAGTAATACTCAGAAAGAACTGCATGAAAATACAGTGAGATTAAAATAAAGAACAACTTGGCCTTTTTCAGCAATAAAAATACATTTAAATACCTGTTTAACATATTTGTACTTTGACTGTACAGCACTAAATTTTCTGTTTTTCCTCCTGTTAACCTTCTTTCCATCCTTAAGTGTTCCTCGGCGGTTTAAAGGTGGGTTATTTTCTTTATTACAGTCCAAGCTTTTGCCTTTCCTCCAAAAAAAATACTGCATCTTCTTTCTTTTTATCTGAGATTAAATTGAAGCCATACTCTGCATCCACATCAAAAACCAAAGAACTTTCATCCGCCGGGTCGTCAACTGCTTCTACCTCATCAGTACACACTCCGTAACCTTCCATTACTAGGTCATGGACTTTTTCTATGTACGTAGCTCCATGCTCAACGGCCTCTAAAATTATTTCTGGGTACAGAAAAAGTTTAGAACAACAGGGATAAATTTACGGGAATATTTACAAATATCGAGAATGTAAGAAACTAGCTATAACAATTCAGTGACGCCGTAGAAAAGTATGCTTTTACTGCCCTAACGGTATGGATTAATGCGATACTGCCTACTGGAGTCAGCTGTTAGGCGAAGTGGCGCAGTGAGTAGTTCCTTCACCATGCGGGCGAAACAATATAAGCTTTAAATGGTACGGCGTCGCTTCCCAGCCTGGTAAAACAGTACATCACTGTTTCTGAGTTTGTAACGTTCTTCACATAATTTTCCAACGTTTAAACAAGGTTCAGCACAATTTTCTGTGACAATCGCCACAATTGTCATTTTGTGACGACAGTTCCAATTTGTGATGGACGTCACAATATTTTTTAGCGGTGCCATAAAAATTTGTTACGACCATCACTGTTTAGCGATAAAAAAGTTTTGTAAAGCAGCATCACAAACTCAGAAATATTCATACAACAAACTAATGGAACGGCGGGACGAAGGCTCCTCCAATACATCGGTGATACCGAAAGACCAACCCAGAAACGGAGACATAATTTCGATATGTTTAAACGATGCATGCAGTGTTTTGCCGTATGGCTTAATTTTTTGTATTTTTTTTTTAAGTAGGAGCATTTTTCTCACAAAAGAAACAGGTAATAACTTCCAAATAGTTACTCGCACACTGTAAATCTATCCGTCTATGTGGTATCCACACATATTTGAAACAAGCACTTTTCTGATGTACAAACATCTGTGACATTTGAGTAGGAAGATTAAACCTTTGTTGTTCAATACATATTAATTTGTTACTTGGAACACGTCATATCGCCATGCCACATTGTAAAACGAAGGTTAACGGAAAATGCGATCCGGGCGTAGACGACAATTTTGCAACCGCGATATCATTCCATTCATTGAGCGATTCATGGGTTCAACGCGCTGTGCTGTCGTAAGTATTGCAGTCTTCAGCGGAACATTGTCACAAGCTCACGCTGTGCAGCTGCAAAAAGTAGTTTTCGTCATTAAAATCTCAATGTAAGTAAGTCTTGTGTGGCCACATTACGCAATCTCGGCTATAAGAAACGTATGCCGTCACGGCGAAACTGGCAGTAAGCGTATGCCAGTATCTCCGATTTAGTGATCACCCTCTGGGATGCAGCTCAAAATTTCCGAAATAGTGACATATCCATAAAAATGCATTTATCTATCCACACACTAAAATAACATGTGCCGTACAAAAAACGAAGTTTTAGCGAGTTATTTTAGAAACGAAGCACTCCGTTTTAAAACGGATATTTTACTGTTTTTAAACGAAAAATTCAACAAATATGAAGTTCACTTTTCCAGTGCATGTAAGGACCCTTATTGCAGTGCAAGTGGTTTTGATTTTGTTAATTCATTACATTATACAAACAAATAAGGTTCTTGTGCAACATGTATAGGTTCTATATTTGACATAAACATCACGTGCGTAAATTGAGGCTAAATGTTTAAAGAGGACTGCGGTGAAAGAACTGGAGTGTGACAGAAATTAAAGGGAACTTGTTAAGTTTCCAGTCAATCAGTTATGAATTATCCCGATCAATCGGAGCACGTAGTTGTTACGCGTGGAGTTGTAAGGGGACGTTCATAAACAACGTGACCGATTTTAGGCCACTTTTTGACCCCCTCTCCCCCTATCGTGACCTGGCTAACCTAACCTGACCTTGCATTAAGGATAGGATCGTGACCATAGGCTCCCCCCCCCCCTAAAATGGTCACGTAGTTTATGAACGTCCCCTAATGAGTTACCCGTTTTACCTTTAATCGATAAAGCAAGATCTTCTTCCGGACTAGAAAGTGCTGAAGGTGACCAGTTCCCAACAAATTCTCTGACAAGGAAGTTCGCTACGTTAAGCGGATTCATCATTGTACCTAGAGAATGAGGAAGATAGAATGAGACGAAAGATGTACGTGCTTTCTGGTATTGATCAGATTAGATTTGCGTCAGTAAAAACAAATTTATGTTACCTTGCCTTAAATAGTAAAAAGCGCAACACGGCGCAATAGCGCCACGATTGTATTTAAAACCACCAATAAAAAGTATTTTCCTTCCTCAACAGTTTAAGAGTTGAGACCCCTATTCTCTCCGATGAAATATGGAAAACTTTACGCAAGCACTGAAAAAGATAACATAAAATTAAAATCGAATGGCCATACATTTGTTAAACTGAAATGTCCTGTAATACGATTATATACTAATTGGAATCTTTTTCCAATACCCCGCCCAAGGCATGTAAGTCAATGTCCGCCATGTAAAATTATCAACAACGCGGAGAAGGCATGATGAGGTACGGTAGGAAGAATATATAAGAATACATTGGATTTTAGAAGCTTGAAAACCTGGGACATAAGTTTGAAATATAAAAAATTTGAAAGAAGCTTGATGACTCAAGATGTAACTTGATAAGCTGGAATGTCGATGCAGAACACGTTCTTCTACAGCACGGCCTCGTCGATCAACCCTAACTGAACATAAACAGAAGAAAAAAATCACAATTACTTAAAACCACATGTACATTACGAAGGAGATGAAAAAAAGACGATTGGATACTCCCCGTTTAACGATGCTGACCATGGATCCTCCAATAGATGTTCCAGTTTTGCAAAAGTTTCATCAACAGTCTCGTTCTTTTGGTTTCTTTAGGAAGGAAGGACATTTTCACCCCCAAAACACGAAAATTGTGTGTTCACTGATAGACCGACTGTCACGCATATCACATGTACGTTTTCCTCCCACAGAAAAGATAAGACATACTTCCTCCGAAAAACAACAACATGTGTCATGTATGTTCGCCCGTTCCCCTGAATAGGGAAAACATGTCCTCTGGGTCAGCGGCGTAATATATATGACGATACTCGTTTTTACGGTATTTCTGGACGTTTCGAGACATCGAGGGCTGTTTTCGTCTCAATCGATTTACTGACTTTCCAGTTACCAGATAACAAAATTGCGAAGAAAATAAAAGCATTCTATAAGATAGCTTTCTTTACAGGCATTTTTTGGCATTACGAAGAAAGAGCTCCGCAACGTAATACTTGCTATTCATGCAATTAAATTTATTCGTAAACTTACACATAAAATCTTCGTTTTTCTTCGTAATGCAGACAAATGCTTCACAAGAAAGCTTTGTGATACAACGCCCCCGTTTTCTTCATAAGTTTTAACACTATTTTATCAAGTTTATTGGGAATTTTTTGGAGTTGGAAACAGTGTAAAAACAAGGCACGCCAATTCTTTTGACACATCTCGTTATCACTATAGATTACCATCGATATTACCGAGTATGAAGAATATTGCTAATTTGCACATGAGAACTACGTCGAAACAGAACCAATTGCGTTTGTATATTCTACAGCCTATCCCGCTACAGTTATGTGTTGAGCAAGGCAGAAAAGATTTCATTCATCTTCCTCGGCAGATAAGCCGTACTGCTTGGGCCAGATCAGGAATATCTGTCACCGTATAAAAACGGTTCTTGCACTCTACAGCCCACACCTTTGCAGAAGTCAAAAACACGAAGAGAACAAAAGGTAAAGATCGTGATAAGAGAAAAAATTCCATTCATTTTCCTCGTCAGATGAGCCGTTTAGAAGAAACACGCGTAACACGCACTTTTTCTGAAAATCTAAAAAAAGTTACAAGTCCCGTACGCGGGTTTAGTGAAGGAAAAAAAACCAACTGTCTCAAAAATGGAAAATTTGGTGATTTCTCGACGTTTTATGAAGTGGAGAAACTTTTTGGTAAAAACTTTTTTTTTTTAGATTTTTAATTTTTTATTTTATTTTTGATGTTCCCAAAAACGGTCTAAAAATCAAATTACGCCGAAAACTCTATGACAGTCATTCATTCCTATGATAGTACAATGGATTTTGAAAGTATGAGCCAAATTGCTAATTTACACTTGGTGGCCCTCCCTTGTGAGTGTGCAAAAATTGTTCGTAAATATGAGAACCCAAAACATTATATTATACAAATCTCGAAAAACCGTATTTTCCCTCAAAACTCAAAAAACGAGTCTGTCCTAGGACGCTAAAGCGTTCTCCATGCCTGTCTTGTTTAAGGGAACGGAGCTTTGTCAGAGCAGAAGAGTTCCCTCTGCATGATGCAGGCAAGCAAGTATGGATATACGTAATACTTGTTTCCTAGTTCAGATATCACTTGCAGGTGGTCAATCACTCCCTTTAATTTGTATTTAACTTCGTCAATGCCACATTATATGAATCATTCATTTCTCCAGTCTTGCTGTTCCCATGGTGGTCAATCTTGTTCTTCGCTGTGCCCCACTAATCCGAGCACAACAGTATCTGCTACACCCAGGCCACTTGCTTCTGCAGCCATATGTTAAAGGGACCAAGCCGTCACACCACACCGTCACTGCACACTACGAGGGTCGAAAATGAATCGATCAGGATCAGCAACAAAGTTGAAGCTGCATATTGTCAGGCATCTTGCTGTAGACATCTGAATATGAAGGAGTTCATCTCTCCAACCTTCGTGCCTTCCATAAAATACTAGAGGGCTCAAAAAGGAATGAATATCATGTCACCCTTGCATGCCAATTCTTGAAAGTTTCTCCTTAACTCATGTTGTGTGAACACTGCAGTGTGACATGTCGACCGGACGGGAATTATTGGCTGAGAGAAAGCGAAGCCAGGTACTCTGCCAGGTAGGCCATTAGTACAATTTTTCGGCCGACCGAGAACGGGCAGTTTGGGTGGCGGAGCTTCCCACCTCTACAAACAGCTTTCTGAATAGGAGGTCGAGTCATATGATAATGAGTGAATAAATGGATTAAATCACCGAAGTTTGCCCCGCAGGGCTCTACTTGTGAGAGCCACTGGCAGGCCAGGGTCTAGCCCGCACACCTGGTACGGACCCGGAGCAGCCGTTACGGTTCGCGATAAACAAAGCAGTGTCTACACTAGAGCATCAGCCGAGTCCCCAGAGTGCCCTTTGGGGGCCTTCGGTCCTCCCTACGCCTCCAGTGCACAGCGCTATAAAAATAGATAAACATCGGCGGTGTTTACAGTCCGAGAAGCCATGGCGGAGGTCTGGCAAAACACTGCCGGATGGAGATAGGGCCGTCCCGCCTCGGGGCGCACTTGTACTCCTTGCCGGACAGTCAGCGGTGCCCCGAGTAATTGCACATTTGTAATGGTAGGGGGCGAGCGCGTCCATCTTTTCCCGAGCGGGTAGCGGCTGCGCCACCTCGCGACCGTTGCAACGTAGTTCAACCCAGTGTAGTGTACCCTATAGACGGATACGATACAGATACCCCCCCCCCTCTCCAAAGGATCGAAAATTCAGATACGAAGACTCTGCTTTATACCTTTCGTCCTTTCGTTCTCATTTGCAGTGTGTACGTGCCAGCATGCAACGAATCAGCAAAATAAAATTTGCTTATCATTGAACAAATGTTGAACGGTTATGTTATCATAGTTTAATATTGTCGTGGCGTTCTCCCCTGGCAGACTTGTGGTTCCCCAGACTCACCACAGGCTGTCGCTAATCGCCCGCCGCCGCACGATGGACTCCGCGATGACGGACACCCTGCAGAAGGCGCCTACAACGAAGGCGGCGCGGAGAGCGAAGGAGTAGTTCCTGTAGGCGAGGTTCAGCAGCGTGAACAACGCCAGCTCCACCAGCAGGACGGGCAGCCCCGCCACACACACCACCACCAGGGGCCAGGCACGCGGCCGCGGCGCCCACGCCGTCAGCGGCAGCAGGCCGATGCACTTGGCCAGTGCGTCTAGGATGTGCAGGTTCGCCACCGCTAACTCGCGGCACAAGGACGCCATTGTGGAGGCTGAAAACCCAGACAAGTTCGGCTTGTTTCAACGAAAACGAAATCAGTGTAAAGCAGGGTTGTGACAAGATCCCATTTTTCGAATTTCCTGAGTTTTTCCTGACCTTTCCAACTTTTGGACACATTTAGCCATGATAAACTGAGAACTGTAGCTACGCCGCTTTGTGCAGTGTAGCGTCTGGCGTGTGGCTTTTCGCGAGAGTGTCGACCTACGTCAAAATTTCCTGACTTTTCCTTGACCTGCAACAACCCTGCAAATTAACACACCAGCTTGGCCTGCCACACTGGTGGCCTTCAACCCCGGCCTCAAGTGTGTCTAGAAGTGCCCAATAGCAGACGGCTGACGTGTTTGTTACGATTAATGTCGTTAGCCTGTCCTGGGTGACTGTGCGCGCCGCAAACTTCGCGGCGGATTATTCAGCATGGCGGCGGCGGCCAAACGAACCACAAAACACATGTTTTGTGTACTCGGCAATGCGATTCAAAACGGTAACTGACAGAACTACACTTTGATCTTAGGCACAAGGCCGAGAAGCGAGACGGGAGACCGGATTTTTTTTCGTCATTGGATCCCCATCGGTATACGTCCTAAGACAGTACACTGTTAAATTAAAACTGTAAATAAGCAGATGGCGCTGCTAACTCTTATAAATGTTTTGTAACGGACTTATTTTCTAATGTCTTTTCAATTTAAGAGTGGATATGGCAAAAAATATTCTCTAATAGTACTCGGCAGCATAGAACGTTTTGAAGGCGTTTTCAACATGAATTGCAAAATTGTTTGAAAATTGCCGACATTATTCGGGGGGGGGGGTTAGGAGCACTATTTGGAGGAGCAATGTCTTACATACAAGAGTACACCATTCGGTGCTCATCTACACACCGCGCCTACTGTCGCTGACTGGCGGACGGTCGCGCCTGACTGCTTGGCTCCTTCGAGCGAGGCAGTGTTATCGTTGGGCAAGAGACGTGTTTTTCTTTCATTCGAACATCCCTTTACCTACGCCGTTCCTGCTAGATTTCAATGGCGCGTGCTCTTGTCGAGCGCCCGGCACCTTGGCCGTACGCAGTGAACTCACCACGAAGGGACTGGTAAATATGGCTCAATTTGCGCCGACCCTTTCGAAGTCCACGCCACCACCGGCGTCTTTAATCTGCGTAAGTCCACAGGTCGATGCGAGGAGTCCCTTAGGGTAGATTTTGTTTCGTGAGTGCTATCGAGCATCTAATGGGGAAACAATTACCATGCGCGTCCATCCACGAGGCTAGCACTCGCGAATGCACCTTTACTCCAGGAGTTGGGTGAAGTCGGGAGTGTTATTGAAAAAGATGTCACTGATGATCTGACATACTGGCGTAAGTCCATTTCCTCGAGTTTTTTAGGATGATAATTTTTCAGTTCACCTGGAAGTAAACAGGGTTTTGTTAGAAAAAAAAATGTGTCAGCACCACCAGAAACAATTAGGAGCACACAGCGGATATAACAATTAAACACAAGTGTTATGGAAAGACAATGTAAATTGAATATTCTTACTTTTACCGTGGCGTATATCCATGTGAGCTGTGAGAAGGGGTGTAATTGCCTGTTTGATCTAAGGGGCCTTTCAAATACCACGTGGTACAAAATAGGCCACAATTTGACCCCCCTCCCCCTGCGTGGTACGGCTAACCTAACCTTCCCATACATTAAATATAGGAGCGTGACTTTTGACAGACCCCCCCCCCCTAAATCGGTCACGTGGTATTTGAAAGACCCCTAAGGAAAGACGCGTAAATCCAGGTTTTAATGGATGTACACCACTTTCGCAGATCACAAATTTTCCTACGTAGGGATTTAAAAATACCGGTTAGATTCAATCTTACGGTATGTTACGGAAAGATTGGTAAGTTACGGGTATTTTTGGTAATAATGAGAAGGAATGACTTACAGCGGGTATTTTTTTAAATAGTATGTGTTTCTACGTTTTCCCACGTAACAGTAGTCAATCCTGGCAATGCTTGATGTTCTGGAACACTTCACACGTTCCATCATTTGAAATATTAGTTTTTTCTAGGTCAGGTAATAATACCATAAGTAACGGTAACTTACAGAATCTTACCGGTAATATTACCGGCCTTCACATCCCTATTCATACCTCACTTTACCAGATCACTTTAAGGAATATATGCCTCTTTGTCAATCATGAAAAAACTAAAGCAACACACAAAATTCACAGGTAGCAGTCAAAGAGCAATTTGTAGCATCTCATCAGCTGCCTTCATTATTAGATCAAACCTGGAGCAACATATTCCTCATGAAAATGCACAATGTTGTGCATTGGATTGCATTGTGCCCTGTGCCCTGTGGCTTCGCCACTCGACACACATCAACGGACCCTTGACAGGACCCCCTCGTTACGACTTGTTTAATCTTTACTATTTATTCCGCCGTTCGGTTTACCCTTTTTATATCCGCTGGTCTCCAGTTGGGAAGACTCTCAGCTTTGCCTACATCCAGGAACCAATCCTGTATCACGTGGGGTGTGCCACAGCGCTTCAGTGTTGCCAGATCGTGCGATTTATCGCAAATTGGGCTATTTTTGGTCGTCAGTTTGCGACTAAAAACTGCGCTTTGCGGCAGTTCGCGAATTGGGCTATATTTGATGGGCAAAAGTCGCAAATTGGGCTATTTCTTGCGCCTGCCCGAGTTTGTGAAATTTCGCCGAGTTTTAATGATGTGACGGTTGGCACCACTTCCAAACTCCATCCCCATTACCACTCGCGCTCGTCTTTTGTCGTCTGCTTTGGTGCTTGCCATGTAACTTTTAATTATTTGTACACTACAAGTGCCATGTAATTTTATATTATAATATATATTCATATATAATCGCATTTTGCTATGAGTTTCCTTATTTCTGTGCCCTTCAAAATAAAAAAGAAGTCGCAAAATTGGGCTATTTTTTCAAACAAGCTTGCGAGTTCGCGCGATTCGAGTGCGTGCGACTTCGTGCGACTTCAGCGCCCTCTGGCTGCGACACTATGAGGCTTGCGTCTGGCAACACTGCAGCGCTTGCAGATGTAGAACTGCATCGCCTACGAAGTGAAAACTTCGAAGAAGTGCAGCTATCTAAAACCTCTTGTGATGGTTGCAACGCTCCCCGTAGACTGGGTAGGTCATAACCACTACTTTTTAAAACTGCATTCTGTTGAACATTACAGCTAGACATATCTCTTGTTTTAAGCAACACCTGCTGGGATACCCACGCTGAAACTTCTCCTTTCTCACCTGGAAACACTTGAAGAAGATAACAAACAGGCAAACATTTCATTCGCTCCATTGAAAGCAATGTCCACTGGGACGTCAAAGGTAACTTGGGGTTGAACAAAACTTCAATACTAAGTGAAATTTGTTGCCTACAATGCTAAGGTGTTTCACTTTCTTGCTTTATCTTCTCAGTATGAGATATCTAAAGGCTCAGGGGTGAGTATAACACTGGAAGGAAAGGCCAGGGTGATTGCGGCTGGAGCCTCAGATGATCGCCCGAAGAAAGGAAAGTCCAGGGTGATTAAGCTTGAGGTCACACAGTTCCAGTGCCATTAGCCACTGCACTCTCAGTCACTTCAGCAATGTCCACTGGGACGTCAAAGGTAACTTGGGGTTGAACAAAACTTCAATACTAAGTGAAATTTGTTGCCTACAATGCTAAGATGTTTCACTTTCTTGCTTTATCTTCTCAGTATCAGATATCCAAAGGCTCAGGGGTGAGTATAACACTGGAAGGAAAGGCCAGGGTGATTGCGGCTGGAGCCTCAGATGATCGCCCGAAGAAAGGAAAGTCCAGGGTGATTAAGCTTGAGGTCACACAGTTCCAGTGCCATTAGCCACTGCACTCTCAGTCACTTCAGTTTCTGACACTTCAGTGCATCGGAAAAATAATAAACATTATGCCACAGCTTGAAATGACTGTATCCACATACTTCCTTCTGGGTTATGCAATAGAGTGGCAATTTTTCTGCCCCCATGTGTGTTCTCATTATTAATTGGCATTAAGTGAGGAAGCAATTGAACATTTTTGGACCATAGTGCTTCCTGAAGTGACATTGAGCTCTTGGTTATTGACAGAGTTTGCTGCGTACTGGTGTTAATCAGTTGAGTTTTTAGTGGCCTACTTTTTTGTTTAAGCTTCACACACTCTCTATAATTTCAGAAAAAAAGAAGATGATCGCCAATCTGGAAAGGCCATGACGAGGCAGCTATTGAAAGAACCCTTCAAATCTAGTGATCTTTTAAAAATTTCTGCACAAGGAGAAGGAAAGAGTGGCAGGGGCACAGACAAATATGTCCGTGACGTAATGCATTGTAAGTTTATTCTGTAATCTTTCTAAAGATGTCACAAGACTAGATTGTATCTGCTCATTATGTTTCTGACTTGTTTGTTGTGTAATGTTGCAGATTGGGTTGATAAGCTGCTTGGCGATAAGCTCTTGCCTTGGTCCGTCTTTATTTACACCATCAACAGGAAAAAAAAAACAGCTAAAAAGGACTGCTGACAAGCAAAGCCGAGCTAAGACATCCAAGAAGAAAGCCCCAACACCAGAGGATGACTTGTCAGTCCCTGTTAACATTGATCTGTTTAACCAGGTGTTGGAATACAGTCCAAATTGTTCTATTATATCAGCTTTACATTTTCTAGGCCATCTGGGAACAGTCAACCGGCGGAGGAGGTGAGAATTTCTTCAGATGAAAGGTACGTTCCTCCAATACGAATGAATGTGTTTGTGTCTTTGTTGAGCATGAGCATGCAGTTTAAGAAATAATTGCTATTTTCTTCCAGGTCCCCGGAGAGCAGCACTGCTGAACCTTGGAGTACAGGTACAAAGCATGTACAATACAAAGCTTCACACACCCAGTAGAGGAGTCCGCTGAAAGTCTCAGCACCTGCTGCGCAACTGCCAGCTAGAGACGCAGAAGCAGGTCCCCATAAGGGGGCATCCATATACCACGTGACCTAGTTGGGGGAGGGGGGGGTCAGCCCCAGGTCACGCTCCTATATTAAATACATGGGAAGCTTAGGTTAGCCAGGTCACGCGGGGGGAGGGGGGGGGTCTAAAAGTGGCCTATTTTGGGTCACGTGGTATATGGATGCCCCCTAAACAGCCGCCTCACCAGTGGAGAAGTCCACTGAAAGTCTCAGCACCTGCTGCCCAGCTGCCAGGTCCACCTCAGCAGCAACCTCCGTACCCTCCCCAATCTGCTGTTTGATGCGATCTCATCCCTGGTTTGCTTGAAATTATTGTTTGTTTTTTGTTTTTTTTTGTAACTCTTTTAATTGAGAAGTTTGTGACTTCGATTGTTGAGTTACTGCTTCCAGTAACAACTAGTGTTTTTTTTTGTGTTTTTTTAAAAATTGAGTTCCAACCACCAGTTTTTTTTTATTTTACTTCTCTTTGGTGGGTCTTGAAAATATTTAATCTGCTGTTTGATGCGATCTCATCCCTAGTTGCTTGCTATTATCATTTTTTGGAGTTTTTTTTAAGGGGGGGGGGGGGGTTATTTTTTTAATTGAGAAGTATGTGACTTCTAAAATTGGGCAGGCTTCCAATAACAACAAGTGTTTTTTGTGTGTGTGTTTTTTTTTCAAAGTTCAAACCACCAGGTTTGGTTTCTTTTACTTCTTTGGTGTTCTTGAAAATACTGCAATTACCTGCTGCCTGACAATTGTATTTTTTCTATTGTTTTTTATTTTATTGATTGATCCCCAATAGATAGGGGATTCTGTTTTGTATTTTTTCACTTCTCTCCTTTGTATGTTGATTGAAAAGACGTACTGCAATTACCTGTTACCTTTACAATTGTATTGTTGTTGTTTTTATTGATTTAAAATATCCCCAGTAATTAGGGGAAGTGTTTTTTTGTGTACTTTGTTACCCTGTTAATAAGGTAAATAAATGCTCTGCATTTGGTACCTTATGAATTTTGTAATATTCCTTATGTACCCCCTCCCCACCGCGGCTCCCCAGCGCTCGCAACGCACCCTGCTCGCATAGAGTGCCTTGCCCCTCACACACACTGCTCAAGCACGTGTGCTTGCCCGGCCCTGTGCGTGGTGAAAGTGCACGGTGCACACTGAAGGTGGTCGGAACACACGGCGTGAAATTGCCCCTTCGCTCCCCAAAAGCATTGCGTGAGGGGCATGTATACGGGCTCCGCGGCTACGCGCGTGCACACCCTGCTTTCACCACTTTCGGAGACCACCCCTGGAGCATGGTATCTTTTTAGTATGGGATAGGGATGTGAGGGCCGGTAAAATTGCCGGTAAACAAGCTGGCCCGTCCCTTCCGTCAACCTCGGTGCCAGTTCCGCTGCTCTCCACCGGCACCTCGGTTCGACAGGGGGACTTGGCCAGCTTGGCCTGCCGGCGGCGTTTGCGGGGGTCTTCGGCCCCCGCCTCAAGTCTCCCTAGAGGTGCCCGATAGCAGATGTATTTGTTACGATTTAAATCGTTAACCTGAGCCAGTCCCTGTGCGCGCCGCGATATGGTAATGGTGTGCGCGCTGCGGCCAACCCTAACCTCAAACAGCAAGAACAGACAAATTTTCATTTATCAAAAATGCGATACAAATCGAAAATTGTTGCCACCGTACGTGATTCTACGTTAGGAAAGGAGTTTCTCCTCCAAATTTAAAGTTTTTCTGTGAACGATAAGTCGGCGTACACACTAGCGAACGAACGAACATCCGGCATCAGACTATAAGCCCGGCTCCTGCCGTTTCTAAAGAAACGTGTCGGGACGGGCTAAAAAGGGTAAAATTCGGTAACATACCTTAATATACGCAGACCTCGGTAAAATTTGTATTTTTCGGTAATTTTGAAATATTGGCCTGTTTACACTTTTTATGCTTAGAAACGATGATACAGCGATACTAAAAATAATGTTTCTGAAATGCTGATGGTTTGAATTTACCGCTCCCTCTTGTGAGGCGCCATCCTATAGGTCTTGAGTCCTGCGCATGCGCGTTGGCAGTAACACACCCGGCTTCTGTCCTCCTGTGGAGACTACACCAGCAACTCGTGCTTCAGCCTCCGCCGTCGCCAGTGTCAATGCAACAAACTCCACAGGCAATGGCGCTACTAGGTCTTCAAAGAGAGTAAGGCGTCAATGAAGTTTGATTTGTAATTTGACCCCTTTGATTTGATTTTTTTCTTCTTCCTTGCATAACTATTTGGATCTCATGTGAAACTCCCGTACAAAAATTGAAAGTACGCCTTTAGTGCTCCGGCAGTGCACAAAGAGTACTAGTACTCGCCTTTTGATGCTACCGATGCCAACCCTGGTGTTAGGCCGCAATCGGTACCCGCGCTTCAACGTACTAGTTCTCTTTTAGGTCACTCGACAGGCACCAGGCCGTCATCACCCGTATGAAAATACTTCCCATACAATCGTCGTCATCGCCACTCGCCAAGAGTTGGATGGCAGAGCAACGAGAGATCAGTGCGAGAGGATTAAGAGACGAACGAAGACGAATGTAATTTACCGGTGAGACGAGTCGGTTGATCCACATTCGTCTCACAGTCATAGTACGCTTTTCTCAAAGAGGATGCACGTTCCCCTTGGAAGTGGTCAAAACGGAGACCATTCAAAGACGAATGTCCGGGCCTTCTCTAGCCGCCGTCTATCGGGTGTTCTATCCCCGCGACCGTCCTACATTCGTCTCGCGTGGAAGACGAATCAAAGACGACGTTGACACTCGTCTTTCGTTCCTCTCCGATCGCAGAGGAACGATGCATTTCTTACTCAACTACATGTGATTTGAACCAAATTTAAAACAACTTTGGTCTCATTTCATGTCTTCTGTTAATCTTCTGTTTGCAGCTGAATTGGAAAAATGAACAATGAAAAAGAATCAGGAAAGGAGAATGAAATAACTGCTGTAATAGGAAAAAAAGAGTCTATAAAGTTGAGTGCGGAGAGTGTAGACAAAGCAAAGAAAGAAGATTGCCATAAGATGAAAGATAGTGAAAATGAAGCCCTAAGACGTGAGAGTGGTATGTTAAAACCTTAACCCTTTCATTCTTTTCGGTTTCAATTACAAATGTGTTGTCATATTCTCATTCTCTCTGCAGGTGCATTCAATGGTACTTGTGGACTTTAGGGGCTCCACCACCTATAAAGACATGGCCGGTACCGTTGGAACCGGCTCAACGCCTAGAATTGGAATATGCCAATCATATACGGCGCTCTTCAACCTCTTTATTTAAAAAAATAAAAATATGAGACGACCTAACCTGTCACAGTGCTCAGGAACACGGGTATTTCGGACACATTTCTGCATGATTATTCATCAAACGATGTGAAACGTCGTTTTCAAGTATAGCCTTTTCTCAAGGAAGACTTTTGGTACACACTTTCGCGTTTAACTTAGAGAAACCAAACACCATAAATCCGTCTGCTACAGCGATTCTCCCCACAGCGACGCTCGACGAGTGGTAACCCTAGGCTATGCGGCGCTACCGCAGCGCCGGACTGGTGGCCGAACACCGAACCCCGTCGGCACCGGCGTCGGCGGCTCTGTCGGGCGGCTGCGGGAGAGTGCGCGATCAAGGACAACCTGCTATGTGCTGTGCGTCGTCACCTCCGTCATCTCCCTTTGACCAAGGTGACACTGTCACATTTTCGTTTCAGTTTGAGGATACCCCTAATGTAATGGCTGCGTGCCTACGGCTTGCTAACCTCACAATCATTTCCCTTTGACACCCTAATGGCTGCGTGGTCTGGCTACGGCTCGCAACCTCACAATCATTTCCCTTTGACACCATCACCTCACAATTATCTCCCTTTCACTGTCACATTTGCGTCCTCACATATCATCTCCCTTTGACACTGTCGACACTGTCCAAGGAACACCAAGCTGAAATGAAAAAAACAACAACACTTTGAATTAATACGGCTCGCAACCTCACAATCATTTCCCTTTGAGACCATCACCTAGTGCCATCAGAATGCATCAGAATGTGCTATTTTTTCTATTCCTCTTTCAAATCTTCCAAAAGCCTATGTTGTCTGAGGTAAACCTGGATCACGGTACTGCAACGGGCGAGAAAGTGTCACGATAATCAACACTTCTGCCTGCAGGTCAGCATGATTGTGAGGTTGCGAGCCGTATTAATTCAAGGTATTGTTAATGTGACAGTGAACGGGAGATGATTGAGAGGTGATGGTGTCAAAGGGAAATGATTGTGAGGTTGCGAGCCGTATTAATTCAAAGTGTTGTTGTTTTTTCATTTCAGCTTGGTGTTCCTTGGACAGTGTCAAAGGGAGATGATATGTGAGGACGCAAATGTGACAGTGAAAGGGAAATGATTGTGAGGTGATGGTGTCAAAGGGAAATGATTGTGAGGTTGCGAGCCGTAGGCAGACCACGCAGCCATTAGCACTCTCCAGCACGAGCCGCCCGACCGAGCCGCCGACGCCGGTGCCGACGGGGTTCGGTGTTCGGCCACCAGTCCGGCGCTGCGGTAGCGCCGCGTAGCCAGCCTAGGGTTTCCACTCGTTGAGCGTCGCTGTGTTTTTAAATAAAGAGATTGAAGAGCGCCGTATATGATTGGCATATTCCAATTCTAGGCGTTGAGCCGGTTCCAACGGTACCGGCCATGTCTTTATAGGTGGTGGAGCCCCTAAAGTCCACAATTACCCATTCAATAATGGTAAGAAGTTCTAAATTTCAGTGAACTACTTTAGTTTTTTGTGTCATTTTAGTTTGTGTTATTCCAAATCCCCTTCCTGTAGAGCAAGTATTTGAACTACAAAGTGAAGGGTCATCTTGGACATACATATGACTCCTTGTATGACTATCTGGGTTCAAATACTATCTCTGCAGGAGGGTGGATTCTTTAATCCCTGATTACTTTTCAGCCAACATCGGCCGTTATGAAATTACTGCCTAAACTTGTCCACTAAGTTTTTATCTTGCATTTACAGACCAACAGTCTGTTAATGACAACTGCACTCTTGACGAGAACTTAGAAGAGCTTAAGAATCAACTGTATGGCAGTGGACCAGTAAGTGTAAGAATGTGTATCTGTCAGTCTCTAGTGCCCTACTTTTTATTAATTTCTGTGATTTATTTTATACCAGGACATGATGCTCTTAAAGCGTGACATTTATTGCAAGAGGAATGTTCTGAAGGCAGAAATTAATAGTTCTACATCCGTGGCCCATGTAGCACGGAGACTGATTGTAGGGGTTTTCAAACCAGAAGGAATTGTCAAATGCACCCTTACTGGTCAGAAGTGGAGGGCGTGCCAAAGTGAAGCAACTGAATCTATGGAGCCACTGTACAAGCCAGCTGTAGATGCTATTATAGGTAACTGTAATTATACAAGCTCTATGATGTTATGTCATTTAACTTGTGTTCAATTGTGTAATAATCCGTCTCTGTTCAGAGTACGTCAAATCTGTTGGAGAACAACAGAAAAATTGGACGAAGAAAAACAAGTGTATTGACGAATCCAAAATCAAACACTCTATGTCGCAGCGGTTGGGGCAGCTCAAGCGATCCGAGAAGGCAAAAGGCGTAGACAGCACTATTAAGCCTCTGTTGCAATGAGCTGGCAAGCTAGCTTTTTAATTGTCTTGATTACCTCATTGTTTTACTGTACGTTGTAAATACACTTGTACGGTAATTTTTCTTCTTAAAGCTGGATGATTCTTACATTTTCTAAAAGTGTTGTTTATTTTTATTTGTTGTTTTTACTGTTACAAATGTATCAATAGATAGTGTTTTTTTTCCATTTTTACTGTAATCTTGAAGTACGTTTTAAATTACTTTCTCATAGTGTTTGTAAAGTGCTAAACCTTTACCTTTCCATAGCATTGCCACACAAAGAGGCTTTTGAGCAATGTTATAGATATGCATATATAGATCCATATGGCCATATATGTCCCCATATATAATTGTATATGTTTATAGAGGGTGTATTTCCTAAGCGTGTCAACCTTTCTAGGGGCTGTAGGCCATCACTAGAGGATCGATTTGACATGGGACACTTCACGGAGTTATAAGCAGTTAAAGTTC
This sequence comes from Odontothrips loti, assembly GCA_038380765.1. Classification (NCBI taxonomy): domain Eukaryota; kingdom Metazoa; phylum Arthropoda; class Insecta; order Thysanoptera; family Thripidae; genus Odontothrips; species Odontothrips loti. The sequence continues at coordinate 368,262 of CM076254.1, forward strand.
AAATAGAAACGCCTGCAAGGTAGGCAAACCATACGCCATCCCTGCCTGCCTGGAGGTCATATCTGGTGGAGCTCCTCTTGGTGGTGGATGATTGGCAAACTAGGGCCATCATGGCGGCATAGCCCAGAGGAGCGGCACGATTTGCAATAAAATTCCAGCGCCTGAAAAACTAAAGCGGATTCGTGATGTGCAACAAAATATCAAATAAACTGGATAGTTTGGGAAGCGAAAGAGTGACATGGCTCAGAAACGGCGATGTAAATGGATTTGTAGACGGGTGAGGTTAGACGGCCTACGTATCGCTGTCTGCGGACACACCGAATTTCTCATACAAAGCGGGAAAAGCAATTGCCTTCAAAAATTCTGTCAAAATAACGGAGGTTTGCGGTGATGTCCCAGTTAAAGGCGCGGTCTCTCTGATTTAAGTGCTATTTAAGATCGAAAACCTGGTTACATTTCGTGTCAGTGTGTTGTCTGCCCTGCTGGCGACGCGCAGGCAAAAGAACAGCTTAATATTGAAGCTGTAACCGAGTTAAAAGACTTGAAAACGCCCCAATGACTGCCCCATTGACACACCGTTAGCCATAGCGCGCCAATGATCGGACCTAAGTTGTTTTTAGGGTCGTAAAACCTGGTTACATCTGGTGTCAGTGTGTTGTCAGCCCTGCTGGCGACACGCAGGCAAAAGAGAAACCCAATATTGAATTCGTAACCGACTTGAAAGTCTTTAATACGCCGAAATGACGTGGCAGAAGCTAAAGCGCGCAGGCGAAGAGACCTGAGGTCTTTTTCATGCCTTAAAACTCGGTTACATCTGGTGACAGTGTGTTGCATGCCCTGCTGGCGACGCACAATCAAAATAGCAGCTTAATATTGAAGCTGTAACCGAGTTTATAGACTTGATGACTTATAGACTTAATGACTTACCATCAGCTATAGCGTGCTGAAGATCGGACAAAAGTGCTATTTATTGTTGAAAAACCCGTTTACATTTGGTGTGTGTTATCTTCTTCTGGCCATGCGCAGGAAAAACAGCAGCTCAATAGTGAAGCTGTAACCGAGTTGAGAGACTTGAAAACTCCCTTATGACACGCCGCGTCTGCTATGAGTCGCTTAAGATCGGACTTTAGTGCTATTTAGGGTCGAAAACCCGGTTACATCCGGTTTTAGTGTGTTGTCGGCACTGCTAACCACGCGCAGGCAAAAGTGCAACCCAGTCGGGAGGTTGTAACCGAGTTAATAGACTGAAATCGTTGTTTTCCCTGACTTCAAGCTTCGTGACGGAAGTGGAAGTGGATATTACTTCGGCGGTCGTGTGCGCCCGAGAACTCGGTTATCAGGAGAAAAATTCTTGGCTCAAACTGGCTTTAATACGTCGTTGGGACACGAATGCTGCTCTTACCTGTCCTCGAATGCATACTATGTATAGGCAATTTTATGCCACAGCGTATTCGTCAAAAATACGGCCCTCCCTACCCATGATGGCCGGCGGTCACCTATTCACCGCCTAAAGGGCGCTTAGGCGGCCCCAAATGGGTTTAAAACTTTTCAGACTGATACTACGAGCCCGGAACTCCGGATTTTTCGACACTTTTGCAACGCTCTTCGGAGGGCACTCAAGATGCTGCTCACCCTCTCCCAGAACAAATTAGCATTCGCAGCATTCTGCAAAATGTCATAGTTAAGGGTTGGTTAACATTGACATGAGCACCCCCAAAGCAATAGAATTCCATGTAGCTATTACAAACAAGAAACCAACCTCCAGTAAACGTGGCAGCATATTTGGCTACATAGCTAGATTGTCTGAGCGCAAGCGTCTCATCTGTTCTGCCCTATTCTGTTCCTTGCAGTGTATCCATTGAAGCTGTGCCGAAGATAACGTCAAGAACAGGCCAGAATCCAGTTTCATCACTGCTCCTCTTTTTTAAATTAAACATATCCTGAAACCTCTTTCTTCTTTTCTGTACAGCTGGAAGATCAGATTGCATGTTTGCAGCAGTTAGCTCTGCCAGCAAAATGGCAAAGCCAGCAGCATGATTTCGCCCAACAGGAAAATGGTTCCCCAGGGTGAGCAATTTTTTCAAAAACATGATGTCACCCTCTTTTGATGTTAGGTCAATGGAGACTGGAGACTTATTTAAGCTGGTGTGCTTCAATGTAATCATGCGCCCAAGGCACATGAAACTGCCCACAGATAAGGCTTCCGCGAGTAGGTCAGGTGAAGAAAACTAGAAGCAGACAGTACACAATATTGGGAAATAACTTGATTGCCAATCTACAGAACAATAGCTACCTCAACAGTGGCACTTTTGGACGCCTCATTAATTTCAGAACACGTGTGTACAGCTCCATGAGGTTGCTCAATAAACTCGTGAGTACACATCATACTATTTATTGAGTACATAATGTACGCCTGCAACACATGAAATTCAAGAAGTTAACATAAAATAGTAGTCAAACACTGCCATTCTCTCTTTTCACAACTATTACCTTATCAACACCTTCAGGAAGGTCTGTCAGTTCCACTGAAGTACTCGGCATTCCTGGACATATACTTATTTTCTTTTCTTTTTCATTACTGACTTCCTCATGTTTGAAGGAAAGCTCCATTTTATCGTAGGGCTCTCTTATGAGGCAGGCTGCAGCTGCATCATTTACTGACCTGAACTGAAAGACATTGAAACACATGATCAATTCCATGATATGAACTGCAAATTACCGTGACCACAAGTTGATGTTCCCTCAACTATACCTGTGTTGTCATTACATGTAGACACAGATATGGCAGGGCATTCATGGGCATCCAGCAACAAGCTACTCCGCAGCTCTTCATTTACAAATTCCAAAAAATGATCCTAAAAATCACAGTTCTGTTATATAAAACATTGTTGAAGAGAATGGGCCTTCATGATAAAGAAATCACAGTCAACAGTACCTTGTAAATCTTTTTTGGTAGCTTAGAAACTTTAACCAACATAGACAGGCACTTTTTGGTCACCTTTTCCTCTATATGTTCGAAACAAAGAGCATTTTTGCTGTACTTTTCTTTAATCAGACAGTCAGCTGCCGCCTCTCTAACAGACCTGAACTGAATCACACCAAAACTCATCATGAATTCCAGGACATGGACTGTAAAATACCAAAGAGCAGAAGATCTTCTCACCTCAACTAACACTGAATGACCGTCAACAGTGGCACTCATGGCGGGACTTTCATCCTCATCAAGAGACAAAAGGGACCGCACCTCCTCATTTACAAAATCCAACAAATGATCCTGAAAGTATTAAACTAAGATGACAGACCATCCAAGGAAACTGGAGCTGTTGCATAAGAAAATGGGGAGTTAAACAAACCTTGTGGATTTTCCTTGGGAGGTTCCCTATTTTGACAAATTTGGTTAAGTGTTTCTCCACCAATTGCTCTTATTCTAGTAGAGGATTGTTGCAGGAAGACTCACTCCCTATGGTAGAAACTTCTGTCGCATCAGAGTCTTTTTGTTGGTGCTCAAAATGCAATATTTGCTTGCTGCAGGGCTCCGTGATGAGGCAGGCAGCAGGAGCCTCATTTACTGATCTGACCTGAAATACATCAAAACACATGATCAATTCCATTAAATAGACTGCAAATTAAAATGTGTAATTAATTAGCCTCTTATTTCCAGTTCTAATATTAGTAAATGAATCCATTTACCTCACTGCTGTGCTCGTCATCTGTGCTTTGATCATAAATATCACCTGAATCTTGAGCACAACTCACATCTGATGGAAGCTTGACATTCTCATTCTCAAATGTAATTGCATGATGCATAAAGACCATTTTGACACCTTGACTTTGGAGTGTCATCATCTCCCTCATCAGTTCTGAAGTGACAAACGAAAAAGTAAAATTTCTTAGCAAATCAGGAATGTTAATATCAAAGAATGTTATCCACGGTAATTAATATGCTTCTTTCTTTGATAGCCACAGAGTTATGCTTCTAATCGTAGTCGAAAATCTCAACAATCTCTCCAGAAGTTCTCATCAACGTGTGTTTTTTAACTAACTTCTCAAGATACGTTTTCAGCATGATCTAAAAAGATCAAGGATTCAAAATTGCAGCCAGTATGCGGTTGAAACACAGCATCAAAACCATCAGTTACTTACCTCCATAAGGGGTCGAGGAAGATTTCTTATGCGTATGTCTTCCCTGCTATGCATGGTGCTCCTGTGGTACACCCTACAGCCTTTTGACGTTTCTGACATTTTGACGTGAACTTCGCCGTACGATTCCGACCGGAACAGTGTCTTTTTCTCTCTGGAGAGGTTTCTCACCTGTAAGAGCAATTAACACCACACAGTCACTGACCACTTCTCATGCATGCCGATTGTTTCAAATAAAATCAACAAAGCTCGAAAATATCGGGAACACCGAAACTAGATAACCTGGGCTTCGCTTTCCACTCACCACTCCGTATACCAACAGCCTCCATTCTCTTCGTTGTTATTATCTTCGATACAACCGAGACCCGTCAAACAGGTCAAACCGAAAGTTAACAGCGTAGCGCGCCGAAGGCACCGAATCGACTTCCGGCTCCGACCACAAATTGTTTTATTTGTTCGGAGAGCTGCCGCGAGTGTCGCTCGTAGCGTGAATAACGATCGCGACACGTCATCAGAAAAATGGCTCGTTCTCGTGTACTAGGCACCGCGCATTTTTTTTTAAAATACTACTGGAAAGCTGAAAGTGTAGGCGATAATCGGCTCAATACATGTTAGGGTGTAACTCCTTTCTAAAAATGAGAAATTGCGGTTCGAAAATAGCTCCCCAGACTTCAGACCGCTTCCGACACGAACGTGGAGTTTAAAAAGTTTCCCATTTCAATAGAGGAGCTCAGATTACCAAAGTACTGATATCGCTATAATCCTTGCACTTTTCTCATTCCGAGAATGTATGGGTTGACCCTTTTCGTGCTGTTGGAGCGATATTTTCGAGCGTTTTCTACCGCGCGGTACTTCGCCAGCTCACTCGCACGCACGCTCGAGCTAACTTTACAGACACTAGGTCCCGGCCGGGTCTGGGCAGCCGAACCCAACCCGCACTTCAAAACGCTTGCAGAAACAATTGTTTGCAAGCTTGCAAGGAAGGAGAGAGAAACTTAAAGACAAGGTAGGCGTACGTCAGACCGCGTCGTGGCGTAACAGGCTTCGCTCACCGGGAACCACTGTTCCGCCCTTCCACGCCTGGCGTACACCTACCTTGGCCTGCCGGCGGCTGTAACTGGGCGTGCGGGACCCTGCGGGGCTAATCAGTCAGTACGGCGCCCTGCGGGCGCCGGTCTTGAGGCGCAAAGGACGCTACGCTTCTACACTAACCGCTGGACTTACCTCCTCCCACCGTATTGTGAACTTCTCTACCGTACTCAATCGTGCTCAACTCTACCTTAACCTACCCCAGCCTACTCCAACCTTACCTACCATTTCCTACTCAGCCTACCCTACTCTAACCTAACCTACCCTACTCCAACTTCCCCTACTCATTGTGGACTTCTCTACCGTACTCAATGCTGCTCAAACCTAACCTACCCTAGCCTAACCAGTTCCGGTCCAAGGAGGCCCTGCTTTGACCACTGAAACCATCAGCAGCACCTGGGGTCTTCTTCAGGATTGTGATTGAGGTCCTGAGTGTATTTTAAGCATTATCGGTTCCCCTCTTTAAGTTCAAAATACTGCCTTTTTTAGCAGTTTTCCCTTTTGTTCCTGCTCCTGCTCAAGAAGGCCCTGTTTTGGCCCCCAGCACCTGCAGCAGTACCTAAAGGTCAAATTTGGCATTTTTAATGGGGTCTTAGGGTGATTTAAGAGGGGGTGGGTCGCCATGTTAAAGTTTGATATTCTGCACGATTTGGAATTTGGCCCCCCGTTCCAGTTCCTGCCCAAGAAGGCCCTGTTTTGACCCCCAGCACCTGCAGCAGCACCTGGGGTTGATTTCGGCATGTTGAATGGAGTCTTGTGGTGATTTTAGCGGGGTCATTCGCCATGCATAAGTTTTATATTCTGCACGATGTAGAATTTGGCACCCGTTCGAGTTCCTGCCCAAGAAGGCCCTGTTTTGACCCCTAGCACCTGCAGCAGCACCTGGACTTAATTTCGGCATGTTGAATGGAGTCTTGGGGTGACTTTAGGTGGGGGCGGTGGCCATGTTGAAGTTAAAAATTCTACGCGATTTTAAAGTTTGCCCACATGATCCAGTTTGTGCCCAAGAAGGCCCTGTTTTGCCAACCGGCACCTGTAGCAGCACCTGAGGTCGGTTTTGCATGTTGTGGGGATGGGTTGGACAATTTAAGTAGGGGTCCATTTTTATGAAAATGTTCGTATCTCGCACTGTCCTATCGAAATATGAACAGGAATCGATGCGGGCGTCACTATCGTAATTGCGTTGTTAATTATTTTATAAAATCTAAGACCAGTTGTAAAAATTATTTTGTGTCTGGGTCCGGGAAGAACGAAGAGACGCCGTTTGGTGATGATGACCGTTTATTACACAAACACAATACACAATACAGAAACACAGTGGCACTAAGGAAGTCCGGGTCCCAGGCTGGAGCGGCGAGCGGCGCACTGCCAGCTGGTGACCAGGACTAGACACGAACGAAGACTGAACTGAACTGGTGCGGTGGCGGCAGCGGCCCGCCGACCGCAGGCCTGCTGTGCCGGTGTCGCCCTCTGGCGGGAGCCGGACACAGCAGACCTTCCCTCCCCCCTTGAAGTCCTGGGCCGGTCCGCAGGACACAAAACAGATCAGGGCGTGCAAAAAAAAAAAAAAATTACAATAGTTAGCGTAAATGACGAGTCCTTTTCTCGGGGTTGTGCGCGCCGGTCCCGGCTGCGGTGTCGGCGGTGTGTTGTCGAGCCGTGATGGACCCGGCCGGTGTTGGTCTGCTGTCTGGCGCGCGAGCCACGGGTCGTATGACCCCGTCGGCAGCGCCCCCGTTGGGAGACATGCCGCCCATACTGCGCGGGGGAAGGGCAGCGGCCTCTCCCGTCCCGTCGCCAACTGCGCGCGGTTTGTCGCGGCGGTTTTGACGCCTGCCCCGTAGGGGTGGCGGCGGCGCGCTTGCCGAGCGGTTGAGCGGGCTTGGCGGCGCGTCGGCGTCCGGCGCCTGATCGGCTGCCAGCGTGGGGGACGGCATAGGCGTGGGCGGCGGTGCCGTTCGGGGCCCTTCGTCTTCCTCCTCCTCCGTGACCGCCAGCTGAGAGTATGCCATCACTAGGTCTAGCTTAGTGATTTCTCTCTTCCCGGCTACGCCTAGGAATGCTTGTTGAAGTGCGGTCGTGGGGTCGAGGTCGGGTTCGAGGGTTTGGTTCACGGTTATGCGGAAATCCCCGCATAGCCGGAGTGACCCGTCGGGTTTGTCCCCGGTCTGGTCCGGCCGTGTTAGTGGGCCTGCCCGGCGCTGGGTGTCCGGGCCCGGCCCGTTGGCGGGCGACTCATGGGCCTGGTCCCCGACGGCTGTATGAAAGCCGCGGACCCCTGGTGGTAGGGGACCCTGGACTACCTGGAACCCTAGTGCATACAACCAGTCCCGTCCCAGCAGAGACGGTCCCTGGCCTGTCGCAACGTACAAAGTACCCTGACACGTGTGGGCGTTAACCACTGCTGTTGCCGGTATTTCGCCGGCAATTCCTACCGCGGATTCGTTCCAGGCTCGCAGGCGCAGCTGGCTCGGCCGGAACCTTTCTTGGGGCCAAAGCCTGCGGAACAGCTCCTCGCTCATTATCGACACGTCTGCCCCCGTGTCAATTTCCATTTGCACCTGCTTGCCGTTGACTTGCACCTGGACCCCAATAGGTGGTTTCCTGGTGCTCTCTGGGGCGCTGGAAAATGCTACCCTCGCTGGCTGTTCTGATGCGACCTCGTCTATTCTGATGTGGAAAAGAAAATCCGAGTCAAAGACGCTTTCCTGCTGGGGCGCGTTTGTTCTCAAGTACCTGAGCTCTGAGGGCTGCTCCGTGTGCGCGCTTGGTGCGGGCCCATGGGTGCCAGCTGCGGCCCCATGCCTGCTAGCTGCCTCCTCGGCCCCTGCCGCTAGCTGTTGGTAGGCATAGTATGCCTCGTACAGGTCCTCCTGGGTGGGTTGGACCGGCGGCGCCTCTGCCCCCCAGTTCTGGGTCCGACCGGGTACGGAGCTGCCCCCCCACGGTGCCCAACCCCTCGATTCTGTTCGGGCCGTCGAGTGTCCACCCGGGGGCCTTGGGCACGCCCGCAAGATGTGGCCCACTTCCCGACAACGGTGGCAAGTGGTCCTCCAAAAGGGACACTGGGCTCGCGGGTGTGCGCCCCCGCAGCCAGCACACGGGAGCGGTCGAATTGGTCGGCCCCGATGTAGCGCAAATACCTGTGCCTCGTTGGCGTTGGTGTCGTCGGGGGCATCCGGGTCGGGCAAGGGGCTCCGGGCCTCGGCGGGGAACCCTACGTTTTGCAGCTGGTCCCGGGGTATTTGTACCCACACCAAGTCGTCCCCGCCCGAGGGGTCGAGTGCCGGGGCGCCTTGGGTGTGGTAGTTGAGGGACGCCGCCGCGTTGTTTACTGACACCCACGCGTTCGCCCCCGTGGGTGCGTGAGCGCTTTCCACTCGACTGCGCTCAAAGCCCTTCAGGGTGTCCACCACCTTGTCCAGAGTGGGGTTCACTTTTGTTAGCAGTCTTGCCCTCGCGGCCTGATCCCGCGTCCCCCGAATGAGTTGGGCTTTGAGGCGTGTTTGCCGTGAACTGACACAACACGGCCAGGCGGCGCAAGTCGCCCAGCCAGTCCGCCAGCGACTCCCCTGGTTTTTGAACCCTATTCAGGAAGTCCTGTTCGGCTGTCATCACGGACGGCTCGGTCGCCTGATAGCGGTGCCTCAGGGCCTCCAGCACCTGAGTGTACCCGACGTCGGCGCTCGTTATTTGCACGGGGTAGATTTGGCTTTCCACTGCCTCGAACAATTCCCCCGTGCAGATGGACAGCACCGCTGTTTTCTTAGCGTCTGCGGTGGTAAACCCTTGCGTTAGGAGCGCATAGGCGAGGCGGCGTTCGTATGTAGACCAACGCTCGCGGCCTGGCTGGAACGCGTCAAAGCGAAAACGCTGCGGTGGCTGCGCCATGGCCTGCCGCTCGGCGGAGCCGTAGCCCCGGGTCGGTCAGCTCGGCGCGTACCCAACCAGCAGACGACGCGGCTCGGCGCGGACACCGCCAGCAGACGACGCGGCTCAGCGCGGACACCGCCAGCAGACGACGTGGCTCGGCGTGTACACAGCGGCAGACGCCGGCTCGCTATTGCGTACGGTCTGGTCTGAGCGGTGTGAAACGGTCGCACTTGGGTTGCTGGTTTGTCCCTTTTGTGTCGTGGTGGCGATTGGCCCACCCGTACACTTGGTTCTAGCCCAACGACAGCCACAAAACCCAGCAAACCTACGTTCGTCCGGTGGCGTGCGGCTCACCGTCTTGTCCCGGCGTGATGGCACGGGTTGTTGTGTCACACAATAAAATACTCGCTACCTTACGCAGGCGTCCCAGTATAAAAACACAGGTTGACACAGATAAAAAACACAAGCACAACAACCATTCGCGTGTGGCGGCCGGCACACACGTGAATTCGGAACTATCCTCGTCGCCAGATTTTGTGTCTGGGTCCGGGAAGAACGAAGAGACGCCGTTTCGTGATGATGACCGTTTATTACACAAACACAATACACAATACAGAAACACAGTGGCACTAAGGAAGTCCGGGTCCCAGGCTGGAGCGGCGAGCGGCGCACTGCCAGCTGGTGACCAGGACTAGACACGAACGAAGACTGAACTGAACTGGTGCGGTGGCGGCAGCGGCCCGCCGACCGCAGGCCTGCTGTGCCGGTGTCGCCCTCTGGCGGGAGCCGGACACAGCAAATTATCTTAGAAACTCTTTAGTCTACGGTGCCCCCGACGTGAGGTTGACACCGGTATGATAAAAGAAGATTGTGGTCGAAATTTGAGCCCTCTACGATGAACCGTTCTCGAGAAATCGCGCGGACAGAGACGCAGACACGCCGACAGACAAACAGACTAAACATTTTTGGGCCAGTGGGGTAAGGGCTTCGCTTTCGCTCAGCCAATAAAAATTTTCTCGGTCGAAGGGAGCGATGCAATCTATCGCTTAATACGAGCGATAACATTTTCCCGCTCGATTTGCCAGTTTTTATCGCTCCTCAGTTGCCAGTGCGACTGCAAAATGGACGTCTGTGGCTAGAAAAGTTGCTGATGCCCAATTGATATTTCTTTATTCAGTACGCAACAAGTGCCAATCAGTTGAACGCCAGCTTGTCGCAGACACTGCAGAGGACGGCGCCGATGACTCCATCGCTGACGAGGGCCTCCCACAGCGCCAGCTTCTGCTGCGTGCACTCCTCGGTGTCGTGGCCACACAGGTGGCAGTGGGACTCCCGCAGCAGCACGAGCCGCTGCAGGGCGCGCAGGTGGCAGCGGCCCAGCGCGTGCGCCAGGTCCGGGCAGCCGTACGGCTCCTGCGTGGCGGCCACCTGATCAAACGCAGACAACGACAATCAATGACAACTCGAGACAATGATTGTACACATTTTCAGGAATCAATATAATCAGCATCAAAAATCAGCACTCTCAAAAAAGAATGCTTGAATCAAGCATAATTATATGCTAGATCCAAAGCAAGTTTTACGCTTAAACCGCAAATTCTCCGCCAAGCGTAGATGCTTGTTCCAAGCATTACTACGCACGATTCAATAACAAGATTATGCTTGACTCGTCCGAACTGGCGCCAGGCTTCGTTATGCTTAGAACAAGCTTCATATCCTTGGAACACACTTCATTTGCTTTAAACAAGCACTATGTTCTTTGATTTAAGAAACTCCGCCAAGAATCCTTATTTAACGTACATTTTGCGTTAATTCAAGCATTCATTTAAGAGAGTGTGATCTTAAAAACTGCATGATCATGAGGCTTCAGCTACATTATAGGGCTAAACACGGACGTAAAACGCCATTTCTGGACTAGAAATATCGAATCTGCCGAAAATCAGTTGCACAATCGACACAATCAATGCACACTTCTGGGCAGAGTTGTGGGCCCCGAATGACACTGCTGTTGAAAAACTACAATGAATATTCAGGAAAATTTTGTGAAACGAGGAAGTTTGCAGCTTTGTTCAGAGTATATTGCTGATATGATGTACTCTTGGTATCTAATTGTTAGTTGAAAGTAAAAGTTATGTCATTTCAGACCTCGCTTTTTAGAGTATTTGGGTAGGATGACCAGAACGGCCATTCCGTTGCGACTTATGACGTCTCCGGAAACGACAAGAAAATGAAAGCAATAACCAGCGCTGTCTCACCACAGTCATCACTGCGCATGCGCAGATGCCACCTTTTAAGAAACAAATGCGCTGCTCATGCGCTAGAGATTTCAGCGTTAGATATCCCTTTCAACTTCCTTCCGCTTCAGGTGACGTCAGCAGTCAACGGAATTGACTATTCAGATGGATGGTTCGGAAAGTGTTGGAGCTGTGCAGAGCTATGGGGCCATTCACATATTACGTAATCACTAGGGGGGAGTCGGAGCTCTTGATTACGGCAAATTACAGGAGGGGGGAGGGGTACGCCGCACTGATTACGTAATCAAATAACTGCGACTTTCGGCGTTAAACCCTAAACGCTTCGATGTAACTAAGCGCGCTGACACTGGTGTCTGAACGCCGTAGCCGTCCGCCACCCTCTGCCGGCTGCTCACGACTCGGCTCAGGCTGGCGGCTGGTCAAGCGGCGGGACGAATGGTGCGGCGCGACGTCACCGACCCGTGGTGGCGTACCCCAAGGTGCCTGGCAGCGTGGCTCAAAAGAGGGCGAACACGGAGTGAACGGAGTTTAAGAAGAAGTATCCGCGCAAACTCAGTTTTACCGCCACTTTTTCTGTTAAACCTGCATTTTGATTTTTTTTCTTGATTACGTAATACTAGGTGGGGGCAGGGGGGCTCCTCGGCCAAGATTACGTCTGATTACAAGGGGGAAAATTTTGATTACGTAATATGTGAATGGCCCCTATGCAGTGCAGAGCTGTGCAGAGCTGGGGGGGGGGGGGGGCTCTCTCATACTAGGTCCACTAACCAGCTGGAGCTCAACCAGTGTGCCTGCGTGCGCGCGCACCAGCGACAGCGCCGTGCGCAGCGGGTACAGCCCCGTGCGCAGCCAGCGCAGCCCCATGGGGGGCTCCGCCGGCGGGAAGCTGAGCTCGCCGACGGGCTCCTCGAACGGGCAGTGCACCTCCAGGCAGCGCAGGGACAGCATCCGCGGCACCTGCGCAGCGGCATACGTAATCAGGATAGCAAGAGAACCCATACATACTGACGAAACACCACGTACAACCACCAACCACGTTAGGCATGGCGGCGGTTCAGTGTGAACCATAATTCACGCCGTACGCTGTAAAAAAAATACCAACACTATGGCTTTGTTCGGTCTGGATTACGGCTACTGTCCGTGACTTCCGTACCATTTCCCGTCATCGTTCTGTGCCGGACCTTTCCGCGTTTTATTTTTAACAATGTACGAAATGCATAAGTTTTCTCGAGAAATTATCAACAAGAAACAAACCAACATTGGAATGAAAAATGACCGTGGTGAAGTATCCACATCGAGCCTTTTTGCGAATTTGGAGAATTATCTGAACACTTAACGTTTATGGAGTTTTTTCCTGTACACGATTTTGGATTTTGGCACAATCCGTTTGTGCTAAGCCTTGCGCACATGAATTGATACATAATTACGTACATCTTAGAACGTAATTATGTTTGAAATGCCCTTGTGTACAATACTGTTCGAAGTGACGCATAAATTCGGGCGCAGCTTTGAAAATATGTAAGCATGCATAGTTACGCACATATGACACCGTACTTCCACAACGTACCAAGTAGTGCGTACCTACGGATAATTTTGTCCGCTATTTAAGTACAGTGTCATATGTGCGTAACTATGTGTTGTGTCCTAGGGTTTGACTGGCCTTGTTTCCATGTTGGGACTGGGGTTTTCTCAAAAGACAAACATGATACCTTTTCTGGACTTGGAGGTGGAGCTCCTCACTCCGGGTCACGCGGACTTGAAGTGCCGCTCCCGGGCCCGTCTCGGGCTCCCGGCTGGCCTCCCCGGAGCGCTACCAGAGCGCTCTCGGGTGGCCGCCTCGGGAACTACACTCTGGTGTCGCGTTGCTAACTCAGGGACACCACACTATGTATGCTCATATATGTTCATGGGCTGCGCACGAATTTATGCTTCTCTCCATACAATAACTACGCACAAACGGATTGTGCGAAAATTATGTACAGAAAAACGTCCACAAAAACTGGGTGCCTGAAGGTGACAGCCCAGGATCACAAACTTTCCGGCAACTTCCACCATTTCGGCTGAGTTCCTCGATGCCGCTCTGGTATGTCATATGATATGAGTTTCTTACAGTGCACTGGGTCCCGCACCGTGCTGGTCTACCTGATGCCTCTGTTCTTAGCCAGTCCCGACAATTTTCTCTAGAAATGGCAGGACCCATTCGTTCGGACGTGTGTACGCCGACTTATCGTTGATAGAAAAATTTCAAATTTTGAGGATGAACTTCTTTTTTAACGTACAATCACGTACGGTGGCACCAATGCACCTATTCACTCCACATGCGATCGTTTGAATAGGTGCATTGGTGCAGGTGCAGGGCGTAGGTGCATTGCTAAGGTTACAACCAAGCGTCAGCAATCCCGGGGATTGTAGAACCACCAATATTTTTTTCCTCCTCGCTCACAGTACGGAACGATACCGCAGTACCGACCTGCTGTAGCTGGGACCGCGTCACCACGGGCAGGTACAGCTCCTCGAGGCCGGCGGGCAGGGTGCTGTCCGCGACGGCGCGGCCCTCGCCGCTCACGTGCAGCAGGCGCAGCCGTGGCATGCCGCGCACCACGGCCAGGTGCTCCGGCCGGGGCGACACGAGGCCCAGCGCCTCCAGGCGCACCGCCACACGCTCCAGCACCAGGCGGCTCCACGGCGCAGACACATCGCAGCGCAGCCCCACCAGCGTCCGCACCTGCCGGGGATCAGGACTGTGTTAGGATTTGGATTGGAATAGAGGTTTACAATGAGACTTGAAAACGGAAGTTGAAGAGCAAAAACACTTCCTGACCGGAAACTCTGGAGGGTTGATGTAAGGAACTTGAATGGCGTTTTGAGTTTAATTGGAGGTTATCTGCCACCCAGGTAAAAAGAGTTGTATATGGGACCATATACGAATCGTATATAATTGTATACAATTGTATACACATTGTATATCATCGTATATGGGCCGTATACAGGTGTATATGAATCGTGTATGAGACCATATACGATTCATATATGATCCCATATATGAGCTGTATATGAAGACGTATATGGGTCATATACAGCCACATTCACATATACAACCATATAGGAATCGTATACAAGGTAGGCATAGTATACGGGTTGATATATGATTTGTATATGGTCCCGTATACGATCCATATACACTTGAATACGGCCCATATATGATGGGTATACAATTTGTATACAAATTATATGTGGCCCCATATACAATTATATACGATTCGTATATGGTCCCATATACAACTCTTTTTACCCGGATTCAGCTTCCGCTTCCGAGCTTCATTGGTAATCTCTGCTAGCACATAAAGCGAGTGAAAAAAAAACCCACGATGAAAAAATAAAAAATTCTATCGGGTATAAACACATAAAAAAACACCTAGTATACGAAATCCCAGAGACAATATTTCTGATTTATCTGCCCTTGACAGGTTTTTATGATGGTTTTTAGATACCCTTGTTTTTTCAGGCGTTTCAAGCTTTTCAATAAAACTTTGTGACATTCAATTTGTCAGTGATATAACAGAACGCATGCTATCTTGCTCTCTGTTGAAGGATCGGGCTAGAGAAAACAACAACAAAATATACGGGCAAGGCGGAGGGGCCGGGAATACACAACACACTTCATTCAAGTCGCCGGACGTAAGCAGCTTCGAAGTCCTTTCAATATTCTGGCTGGAGCTCACGGACAGCACACTCATCACGTGTGAACAGCTCGCCAGGCCTTCACCATCGCGCGGAAAAGTTGGAATCTGTAGACAGTTACACGTCACACAAATATTCGAGGGCCCTGAAGGACATGCGCTTAAACAACCATGAATTTTATTGATACTTGACGTTTCATTAACACATATTCAAGGTTTGAGACTGAAGTTAGACCCAGCTTGACGCTAGGGTTTAACAAATGGGGTCACATGACCCTATCTGGTAGGAACTAGTACGTGAGAGTAGAGATCAGGTGGTTTCTCATTTTCAAACACAGAGATCATGCGACACCATTTTCGAAATCCTGTCGTCAAGCTGAGTTTAGCTCAGGACTGAAATATGCACGAATAACATAAATGCGTTGAAAAGCGTACGGTTTTCACACACCTTTGAATTAACATGAAAATACCTACCTCCGGTCGCGTGGGGAGCAATTTCAAGTGATACTTGTCATCCTTGCCCATGCAGTGCCAGAACCGGGAGCCAGGGACGCGGTCCCATACCACCAACGCCCTCAGGGCTTCCATTTTACAGACAGTGCCGAGGCCGGGCGGCGGGGCTATATCCATGTCCCTGCCAGCCTTCACCCTGGACCCCACTCTCATCCTCTCGGCCATCTCCTCGTCGTCCAGCTCCACGTCCTCGTTGCTCTGCTCCTCCCAGGGATCTGCCATTACAGCCGGCAAGGGGGGAAATTAATCGAGAGGACACTGTATCTGCGTTCACAACGTACATCACGAGATTGTGACTTGCATCACAATTTTCTTGACGTCCGGCGCCGGCAGGCCGAGCTGGCCAAGTCCCCCTGTCAAACCGAGGTGCCGATGGAGCGGAGCGAAACTGTGCGGAACTGACGCCGAGGTTTGACGGAGGGACTGGGCAGCTTGTTTTCTGCGTTCCAGCGCCCTCTCAGATCCCTCAAAACCGCCTTCACACTTATGCACATTTCTGTGCGTAGTAAACGTACATTTTTTTTTCATTTTAGTGCGGAATTATGCACACGTGTGCGTGAGCTTCCGCGTTTAGTTATGTGCGAAACTATGCACAAAATTGTTCAGGATTTAGTGTGTTCAGTCAGACAGTCGCTCTCCGGCCGCTGTGAAGCGTCCCCCGCAGCTAGTCCCCTCGGATCTCTAACTCTCTCCCTTCATAGGGGCCTAGGGCCTAGGGTGCTGCCCGACGCCCCAGGCGGAAACCTCACGGCGTAAAGACCTCCTCCAAACACGTTCTTGAACTCTCACCCTCTTACGCCCTCTTCACCTTGTTCATCCGACGGCGTCGCATCTCCGCCTCCTTCTTTGTCGACATCCATCTTGGCCGTCGCCGGCGGTCCCTGTGGCTCCTCCACGCCGCCGCCCGCCAGCCCAGCCGCCACGTTCTCCACCAATGGCATCTCCACAGCATCTCCGTCGACGCCTGCAGGCTCCCGACGCTCTCCACTCTCACGGTCTGCAGAATGAGGGAGCTCTACACCGTTAATCAACGGCAGCGTTGCCGTCTACTTTTAAATGAGTCAGAATTGATGTGGTGCGGTACAGTGGTTGTAAGGGGTGCAATTGTTAAAACTACGGCCTCTTAAGCGGTGGTTTATCGAATCATGCGTGACATCCCATGAGAGGACCCATGGGTGCTCGGGTGCACACTTCACCGATTTTTTTTTTTTTTTTTTCTTCTTCGTAACTACTACATCTCGACGGCGCGCCTTACACCCTCAGAAACGTATGCTTCATTGAAATAATATTCCTCCGATATTCGATGTGGTTGTTTCAAGATACCCCGCAGTTTGGCTAGGTGTGCACAAGTATGAATCAAGCACGGATTCCTTTATTTTAACTTAACATTCTTGAAACAAGTATAGTTTATGCTGAATCCAAGAACATGCTAGAAACACGAATCGTGTATGCTTGATTCGCGCACATTATGGTTAGGGCCGGATTTACCAGTTTTGGCATTTATCATGATGCTTAATGCAAGAATAATATGCAAGAACCCAGCATACCTTTTTGAGAGTGCATATAAATGACCGCTACAACTGTAACAATTGACATTCGTTATTTTGGTACGCAGGTATCACGAGGGCTACCGTAGCAGAGAGTATCTCCGCCACGGCTTCAGCCACGAGTCAACGTTAAAAATTTAAAAGTTCTGCGATGCCTGACCGTTCCTGACCCTACCAAATGGCCGTGACATATCGTCAGCCAGAGCTAAGCTTTCAATTTTTTTAAAGTTCTTTACTTTCACGGTACAGGCGCGCGGCTCCCCTTGGCCCCCTGGCGGCCCCCTTGCTAAATCGAAAACCATAAAGACGGGATTTGTTTATAATCAAATAAATAATGCTGCCATTTTTATTCTGAAAATGAAATAAAATGGGAGTTATTTCTAGGTTCTAGTCATTTTGTTTAGTTTCTGTCGAGAGACAAAGAAGGTCATTACTACATGTTACAACATTTGTGTATAAAATTGCAAGAAAAGTTAAAATTAAGTCAAAATTATTGTACCCCCACGAATGGAAACCCGATCACCACTGTTTTTCGGACACAGCACAAAACGTGACGTAACGTGGTGAGTCACACTTTACCCTCAAACATGAGGGACATGAGCCGGACGTCACGCCACTGCTTGAGTGCACATTGAAATTCAAATCGTCACAAATGCACGTCGGGGAGGCAACATCGCGATTTATGGTTTCATACCCCATAGTGGTCTAAGGCCTCTGGATCTTCATAAAAAGTTTGAAAATTCCAAACAATTAGTGATACAAGCGTTAACTGCTCTGGAATTTCCAAAAACAAATTCTTCCAGTGTACATGATCTCGGATCAGAGATTTACGAACCTGCCCACCGGAGTCCGTCCGCACACAGCAAGCGGCACAGCAGCAGCCTGGCCGCCGGGTCAGTGAGGGGCACGCTGCCCTGGACCCGCACGCCCGGCCCGCACTCCACCGACACGCTGCACTGGGCGGCGGCGGCAGCGGGGTCCTGCTGCATGACGGCCAGCAGACGGGCCGCGTCCCTGGCCAGGCCTGAGTCTGCATCAGAATGGGCATAGATTTCGGCAAGATTTTATTTACAGTGCAGTTCCTTTGAGTGCCGACGTCACCGGAAACAAGAAGATGAACGACATAGCAACAAGAGCTGACCTCCAGTGCGCATGCGCGGCGGATTTAATCTGCCTGAGATGTCGTGCGCGCGCATGTGCAGTGGTGACACGACGGGCCAGCGCTTGGAATTGCCTTCGACTGTTTCATGTTTCCGACCAGACGTCGCAACGAAAATTGACTACATTGAAATACACTGTGTTTGAAATTACTATGCCCTGGCATTTAAGGTCAAAATTTTTTGATGCACAAAGAATACATTTTAGAACACAAGTCAGATAACTCAGACCACGCACTGCAACAGGTGCTCTGAAGTTCCTAGAACACATGGCATAAATTTCAGATTTAACTGATGTTAACTGAAACTTGTGATCTTTATTTCCAGACAATGCCTTTTAGAGCAATAGTCTGAAATCACAATCAGACTTCAAGTCTGAATATTCAGGGAACTACTCTGTATAGAACTTCAGTCCATTTTGTCTGAATTTTCAGTAATTTTTCTTCCAACAGTGAATTACCCTTACATGTCATCATAAGAAAATAAAAATAAATGCAAGGAAGCTTCAATAGTGCATATGTCGATTATCGCAAATCTTTTGCAAAGGTGCATTTGCAAAATTTGCAATGATCGTTACAATTTTAGTGGTCGTTGCAATTTCAATTTACAGCACAGCCGGACTCGAGTGCCAGGCACACTTTTAAACCAAATACTACAGTTTTCAAGCACTGTGTGCTATGCTTGCCAGGGCCAGTGTAGGTAATCAAGGCTCAACGGGTAAAAGAAACCTTTGGCGCGGCAAGCTCGACCGCAAGTCCCTATTCCCAGCTGGTATTTGAACTCTCACCCTCAATTGGACTCTTCGCATGATATCAGACCGGATACCAGACACCGAGGTTAAATAAATGGGGTTACTGTTTATTTTCCTTGCTTTTTTTTTCTTTCCTTTTGTCTGAGTCATTATTACTACCCACAATGACCTTACAACCCACCACACTATTTGCTGTAGTGCAGCATCCACTACACTTTAAGAAGACCATGATACTGCCTATCGTCCTGCCTATAACTTTAATGATTCTTTTTGCTATTCCAAAAGAATGTGGAGTCAACATTTTCCAATCACTGTCAAAATTTAACAATATCCCCCCCCCCCCCCCAAGAAAAAGGTAAGATTTTAGGTGCAGATTACTAACTACTCTTTATACGAATATTCAAATTCATCATAATTTATGAATCATTCGTTTTTTACGATTAGGTTTGGAAATTCTAAAATTTGGTGTAGAAATTTTACGATTATTTCGTCGGACATAAGAAAAGTTATCACACATTGCGTCCAGTATCAACGGCATGACGTAGCTACCGGACGCACAGACCATATACCGACCATGCTGCTCGGCGACCTGCTTGGCCCGGTCCCAGGCTGCGGCGTCGGCGATGAGCGTGTCCTGCAGGTGATCCCGGGCCTGGCTCAGCTTGGCCCGCTCCACATCGACCCGTTCAAGAGGCTGAAGCAGCCCCGTGGCGTGGAGGTCCTCCCTAGCGGCCTCCATCACCAGGTGGAGGGAGTCCAGGCTCGCCTCGGACCGCTTCAGCGCGTCCAAGCGCGGCTGCATCTGAAATGCACCGTGGGTAACTTAGATAATCATGGTTCACGCTAAACTCGTATAGAGATTTCATGCATCACAGGGTACTCCGGAAAAGCCCGAAAACAAGTAAGAAGATGTAGTAACGAAGAGGAAGAACAGTGGGGGAAGTAAGAAAAATTGTTTGTACCGAGACACGAGTCATATTTCATGAGTTTTGAGTTGGAGCGGGGTCCCGAACACGTGATTTCTCGTATTTCCTCTGCGTTCTTTTTCGTCGTTACAGCTTCTCAATTACGTTTTCGGTTTCTCTGGAGTATTCTGTGCTGACGGAATCCGTACATGCTTCACCTGTGCATGATTTTAAGCGATGTTAGGGATTAAAAGGCTCGTTTTCGGCACTAGGATGCGTTATAGTACGCATCAGTTCACGCAGCACACAACTAATCCGTAACGTGTGCAGACAATTTTGTGATACACATGAAAACGTATACGTGTACAAGCACTTCCACACCAAAAACTTAAATAAACAAGATTAAAAACATTAAAAATAATTACAGATTCTTCGCTGAGTTACGTGACTCTTCGGTAACTGAAGCGGCTTCGAATCAATAATTTTTGCCAGGAATCTCTGCTTGCTAAGAGCCTACGTAGACTACGTACTTGTTCGGCTCGCGCCGTCTTCAGGCCGCACACCGCATGCTCCTCCACGCAGAGCGCCGAAGCCTCCTTGTCGCAGCGGCGACACCACAAGCGACTGATCGCTACCACCGGCCTGCCGTGCGAGGAAGAGCGCCAGTGGAGTCAGTACGTCAGAATACAGTACTCTGTAGAATCCCTAAATCATGAGAAATAAGTCGTCCACTCCAGGTGCAAAACAAACACTTTCAATGTCACAGGAACAATTTTGTACAAATTTTCGTAAGATTTTAAGCGCATCCCAAATCAAACACAATTCTATCACAAAAAAGGACGACTTTGTTTTCCAGACAACAAAGTTATCCTCTGGATTATTGGCAAAATAATGCGAAAATTTGGACGAAATGGTCCTTTAGCATTTAATGTGAAGTTTTGACAAGTAAAGTAGCCGGTTCACCATGAGCAACATTTTAAGATGCAGCAAGTCGCGGACGCGCGAGCATCTCCAAAAGTTATGGATTGCATACTGAAATAATGACAAGTTACCTCGCCGGAATGCTGCCAAAGAGGAAAGTTCTCCCTTGGACAATCTCGACCTGGGCTGGGAAATAGGGTATTTTGGAGAAGCTTAAACCGGAAGTGGGGAAGACGCGAATGAAGAGGAAAGGCGGGAACAGTATGAGGGCAGCAGAGAGTCCCCACCACGGCGTCGTCAGCCACGAAAAAACTCAAAATTTCTAGAGGTTTAGCTAACGCTGGCGATATGACACGACCATGGTGGGGTCCCACAGCGCAGACCTCTTCCGCGCAACCTGTAGATTTGGATCCTTGGGCCGCGTGGGGTACTGCTGCGCTGTGTGAACCTACGAAAGGGTCGTGACATATCGTCAGCGAGAGCTAAGCCCCCAGAAATTTTGAGTTTTTTCGTGGCTGACGCCGTGGCGGAGATACTCTCTGCTGCGGTTACCATCATAGACCTTTTCACCCGTGCCTTCCCCGGGCCATAAACGCCAGGTTTTTTAGAGATAAGGAACTAATGGAGCATGGAAGCAGGAATATATTTTCAGAATATTATAAGCCACATATTTCCGAGTGTCTTACTGTTTTCGGTTTTTTGATTGATGTCTGACAACAGATTTACCGCGTTCTTTACATACTGCGTGCGCTCGGGTGAAAAGGTCTATACTGTTACCGCTTTCTTTCTTCTCACGCGTCTTCTCCACTTCCGGTTTGAGCTGCTCCGAAATACCCTATAGGGAAAATGGACAGTAGGAACTTACTTAGCAAAGTTCTCCAACACCTTGAAGTTGTCTTTCTGCTCGGTGGCAGCTCCGCGAAATTTCTAAACAAATAGAACAGAAGTGGGGCCACTGATATTACCTACATTTCATGATTGGGAACCCCTATTTCCGCAGCAAAATAGTTAACAAAAAAAAAGGGGGGGGAGGATGTTGTAAGTTACACTACTGCCCAAGTCTTCGGATTGTCAGAATCGTGCTTCGCAAACATTCAGCGGAGGAGGGGGGGGGGGGGGCTTACCTTCCGGTCGACTGGGCACATGTTGAACGGCTGCATCTCCAAGCACTGAAGGCAGTAGGTATGACCACATGGAAGAAACTTTGGGCGGCGATCTTCCGCGTTGAAGGTTTCCATACAAATGTCGCACTCCATTTTTCAAGACACAGAAGAAACTAGAAAGAAGCGTGATTTGAGACGAAGGCTTGGTTCTATCAGCTGTCAAGAATTCGTAAACGAAAACACTACCGCTCGAAAAAGGATTTCGACCCGCCCTCAGCCAAATAACGTGCGTAGCTCTGGCTGATTTTGTTCGTCACGTATTATGTCATTTGAGCGTAACAACGTGTGTTGAAAAACTTGAACTTGCTACGCACAAATTCACGTGCAACTACGTAAAACACTGTTCATCCGACAATTTCGTACATAATTACGATTATAGTTGTAAGTAGCATGAGGCTTACGCATGGACGGATGGTGCAGAAATTGTGTACAAGAGAGGTCTACAAACAAACATTAAGCGTGCACGATTCTACTGCAACGGAATAAGCGGGAATAAGTGGTGCCGTTATTCGTTTGGATCGGAAAAGTTCTGGGCTGACCATGCATCAAGGAAGGAGGGAGAGGAAATCGAAACGAAACAAGACTGATTCGAAACTGGCCTGTTTGGCTCAATTCACATACTTGACGAAAACAGAACTGTTTTGATCTACCGGTAAGGGCAAAACCAGTACCTATTGATTTTCTAAATTAAGTTTACCCTTCCGACTGTTATTTAGACTGAAATGCATGCATATTGGCGACAATGGGTCGCCTCCTTGCAGGATCCTGGCCACCGCGAAGTTCCGGTTGGAATTGAACCCATTTCGTCGGAAAATTTTAAAATACAATAAAAAAATAGTTCGATTATGCGCAATTCTCAGAATTTAGTATAAAAATTATTCAGGAAGACGTTACTCCGCTGTCAAGTGGCTGCACCACTCAAAGACATTTTGTTATCGCTGAAAACGATATTGCTTGCACAGTTTGAGCGTGGTTGTGCGGATAGCCACCCTGAAATTGGGTACTCCGGAGAGGCTCAGAACGAATGTAAGAAGTCGTGACGGAGAATAAGAATGCATGGAAACGAGAAATCGAGTGTTCGGAACCCCACTGCCCTACACAAACCACGCCATTCTCATATTCTCTTCAGGATTCTTCAACTTCGTTACGACTTCGAACTTCCAATTCGGGATTCTCCGGAGTACTCTATACGCACAACTTGTGCTCCAACTTCTGCAAACTTCCTCGGTACGGCTATCTCTACAATCTTAGGTGCCCACTTGCACAATAGCTAGTGCGATCTGGGGCGCACAACTTCTGCGAATATAACTAACCCTATAAATATGCAATGGGTCCCAGTCCCATCCAATAGAGAATTCCATCGATCTTCAGAAGCGGACACTGAAGAATAAAAGCCATTCCAGACAGGAAACTCTAGAGGGTAGGTGTGAGAAACTTGAACGACGTTCTCAACGAAGTTTCGAGGTTAGTTCCCAAAACTGGCGTCGCCTATGTGCATCGATATTTCTCGTCCCTGCTCTCGAGAGTTTCCGGTCTGGAATGGTTTTAGTTTAGCAAAGCTTTTTTCTTAATCTCCCGTTCCAAAGTCTCATTGGAAACCTCTACTTCATTTCTACACCACCGCAATGCGACTCACCACACTGACACTACAAAATGGCAGCTACGCACCTCTGTTTGGCGTATCCAAATTGGCCCGCGGACAACTGAGCAGATAGATGCGTTGAATCTTGCCTTGCGCAGCAGTAGAGCAGAAGGAAGCAGGCCAACAAAGCCGACGTACAGGCTGCGGCGGGAACGGCTGACAACTGACAATCCTCACCGAGTTTCCCCGCCCCGGTGTCGCAGTATTGATGCGGCCACGACCGCCAGGATCAGACTACGTCAGTGTGTTGCTACCCTCCCGCAGTGGTAGGAAACTCTCGGTGGTAAAAGATAGGAGGTGGGGAAGCCAAAACTGGAGGATAAAACAAATGAATTACTGCCAACTTCGATAACCAACTTTCAAAAGCCAGCATTAAAAAATTAAAAGCAGTTGTGATATAGATACATTGGAATTTACTAAACGAGTCCTGAAAGTATTGAAAAAATTGATCATCGCTAAATATGTCAATTTTTCTTTTAATGTTGTCAGGTTGGTAATACATGATCCTCCAGTTTGCGTTTTTAGCGAATCGCTAAAACCGGGGGAGTTTCCTAGCACTGCCCAACGGGGGCGATCTGCCATACTTAGCTATCTCGGCAGAAGTGCGTAGCGGGTCTGCCTATCGATCAGGGGATTTGTCACTGGGTGTGACGTCAGTACGTTAAAAGGCGGGTACCTAAATAGGGACCGTCCTTAAATGGAATAAGAGGCGTTAAAATATCATCCGCTCCGACCGGTATCGAACCCCGAACTCGGCGCGCGCGCGGGTCACTGTTTCGCTCGCTGCACTGCGGCTACGGTGACACGCTGCTGAAATCGGAGTCCGGTGGGCAGTTGGAGAGCTCTGACCTGCCGATCACGGCCGGCTGGATTCACTACACACTCAGTTGACTGTTTGGGTTGCAGAGGTTGGCCCGACTAGGTTTAACGTACTGACGTAGCAGCGCTCTGTCTCTCTCGCACTCACGGCGTTGCTAGCCCGCTCAGTTCGCCCCCGTTGGCACTGCCCTCCCGCTCGGGCCATCTGACTCGTAGAATCCGGCCCAGTCGGAGTTACTTCGGGAGCCTCTCCCAGCCCTGCCTGCGAGGCCCGCACCGCCTCGCTTCGTGAAGGTGGTCGGCTTTAGAAACCGATAATTTTTGCTTAAAACATTCATCCAAAGCCGACGAGGCAAGCATAAAGTCAAGGAAAAAACAGTTAACTGCTGGCTCAGTTTGTGCACAATTTCTCATTGTACTGCTCTTGCTGGACACTGCATAAATAGTATATTAATTCAACGAGTTGTGCTAGAGTTGATGTTTTCAAGAAGTTAAACAATTAGAAATAAAGATTTACAGGAGCGAAAGTTTCAAACTGCAGTAACAAAATAACTATGACTCCTTTTGTAGTGCGCCCATGTTTTAAAATATACCCTGAAATGAAAAGTAATTCATAATTTTTATTTTCCAAATTTCAAATACCATTACTTCACACATGAAAGTTTTTAAATCGATTATACGCGGTGGATAAATACGACTAAACTGAGAAACATTCAAGCACCCCCCCCCCCCCCGCTCCGCTTCAGGTTACATTTATGCAATGCCATCAAGGCAAGCATGAAGTCAAGAAAGTTACAATGTTTAAAGCAGGCTTCGTTTCGTGAACAACTCAGCATACTACATTCACTGCACTTTGCCTAAAATGTTTCACAAAGCAACGAGTTGTGCGAAAGTGGATGTTTGCAAAACATTTAAATAATTAGAAAGAATGGTTTACAAGAGCGAAATTTTCGAATGTGGCACCTTCACATTCGAACCACAATAGCAAGCAGACAATTAGCACAACATCGTTTGAAGGTGTGAAACTTTCACAAGCCTTATTATAGCAGCAGAAACTCGAAAAAGAAAATGAAAACAAGAGTAGGCTCCTAACTACTGCTACCGTAGTTGCACTTTAAGGCTTCTTCTCCTTATGAGTACGAAGGTGGGCTTGCAGTGTGTTGGAATGAGCAAACTTCTTGTGGCACTTGGTGCATTCGAATGGCTTCTCTCCCATGTGGGTACGTAGGTGGACTCGCAAATTGCGTGGAACAGCCAACTTCTTGTGGCACTCGGCGCATTCGAATGGCTTCTCTCCCGTGTGGGTACGGAAGTGGATTCGCAGATCAGGAATCTGAGCAAAGTTCTTGTGGCACTCGGTGCATTCGAATGGTTTCTCTCCCGTGTGGGTACGACAGTGATTTTGGAGAGTGCCTTCCCGAGCGAACTTCTTGTGGCACGCGGTGCATTCGAATGGTTTCTCTCCCGTGTGGGTACGAAGATGGCGTGCGAGATCAGTGGTACGCGCCAATTCAGTCTTGCAGACGGTGCAGACCTTCATCCTCATGGCTGGAAGGTATTCTGAGAGCAACAAGAAATCTTAGTTTAGCGACCGACAACGAACAAATCATCGGGAAGAAGTGTTGCGATGTGTGTCCTTACCTGAAAGTCGAACAGGAGCACTGCGTCCTAAATGTGATTGGCGTGCGGTGTTGTTACCAAACCAGTCCGCTGCTAGCTGCTGGGAACGAGGATTCCGTGGACGCTGTTGGTGTTGGCTGCAGCATTTTTTAGTTGCGGACTCTGGATCCTGATTACAGAGATGGCGCTGCGAATTGAATTCGACTACAAAAGTTGCGGAGTGGATTCAACCTATGAAGTCGAATGAAGGCATTAGGCGTGTTTTTCTCACAATAGGGTATTCCGGAGTAGAGCTTGACCGGAAACGAGAAGACGACAAGAATCACAAAAGCGGATACGGAAAGTAGTATACGGGCCCCCTGGTTGCGGGTTGCGGGCTTGCCTACCTCCCAGGGGCAGGTGTCATATTTCGATGACGTCAGCATGTCGCGTGCCGGGTGTCGGATTTCGCGGGCGGAGGCAATGACCTCTGCAACTGTGGCGGTGTTTTCGCAGTGTACTGCAGTGTCAGCAGTTTTCTGAGCTATGCATCCTTCTCTGTCGCTCTCGTTTGAGTTGAAGTGTGATATAAAAGCATGCGTATGTGCTCCTCTGTGTTAATTGTTATGATGTTGTCCGCGCGTGTGGTCACGTGTTTCTCCGTGATTTTCGCGTGGCCACTTCTGTGCGCCTCGCGGGTCATTCGAAACGAGACAAGTGTGAATGTTACTTTCGGCTGCAATGAAACGTACTCGTCCGATGCGTTCCGTGTGCAGTGCAGCACGGAAGACGTGAGTGTGTTCGAGCTCGTTTTCCTTCTCCTGGGCATCCTCGGAGCATTCGGCTACGCCGCGTCGGGTTGCAGCGCCGGGTACAGGCCCAGCGATCACACTGACAGTGTGTCGACCGCGGGCGACGAAAATTCAACCGCGTCGGAAGAAGTGGACAGACTCTAGAACTGTCGTGTTTTGCCCGCCCCATCGTGTGTCACCGCTACCACCAGCTCCGTCAAACTAAAAAATGAAATTTTGTGTGGCTGTGTGTTTCTTAAGTTTTTCAAATAAAAAAGGGTAAAAGAAGAAACAGTTGTTTTGCTTTTTCTCCCGAATTTTATTCCAAAACAAATTACTCATATAAACATGCGACGACGGTTACATGTACAAGTTTAAACGATTACAGAATACAGGAATACAGTTTAATGAAAATCACAAAGAGCATTTAATTAACATACAATCCGTGATTGCCACACCACTCCAAAAAATGATACTGCTTAACATATAGATCTCTTACGATCGATTTAACATCCCTCAGCTCCCGCACGAGGGCCCTAAGTGGGTCGTTCGCGACCCTGCTGGTGGGGAAGTCCGTGTCGTCCACGGCGGCCGCGCTTGTCTCTGGCACGGTGGGGGTGTTGGTGAGGTAGGGAGTGTCTACGAATAGCTTCTTCGTGGCTCGCTTCTTCTTCGCCAGGGCGTCCACAGCCTGGCTCGGCCCCCTCTTCTTCTGCTTCGACAGGTGTAGGCCGTCCGCGATTCTGATCGTTTTCGGCATTGTGAGGTTAAGGACAGGAAGCTTTCTTCGGGCTCGTGCCGCACAAAGAACGCAGGAAGCACCCCGGGCTCGGTTGCCGCGCAGGGTGGGGAAGGAAAGCTGGGAAGGGTGTTCCTCGGGCTCGGGCGCCGCACAAGGAGGGAGCTGCCTCGGGCTTGATGCCGCACAAGGCCAGGGAGGGAATGGTGCCCCCGCGGCTGGAGCGCCTGCATTTATCCCCCAGACCCTGATGGGTGGGGGCCGAATTTCTCAGAAATTTTCTCCCTCTCCCTCGACTATGCGACTGCAGCGCCCCCATGCGGTCAGGCAAAAATGCAATTTTCAGCGAGTTTTCGGTCCCCCTCCCAACCTCCGGCGGCCACTGCTGCGCTTGCACTTTTGAAAGCTATATGAGAGTGAGAGGGGAAGGCCCCGGCAGTGCACCGCTCCCTGTCGTCTCGTGTCGCGTCGCCTCCGCCGTGTTCGAGTATGAGTGATTCCGTGCAGCTTGCTGTCGACGCCTGGGCGCGCGGGCTGTTCGACGCGCGGCCGGAACAGCACCTCGCCGCGTTCAAGCTATGCATGGGGGAGTACCGACACCCGCTCCCGGATGACGACCGGACCAAGGCCTTCTTGGAGGAGGGGCGTACCCTCTACGTGTTCGAGTCCAGGATGCTGGGCGTCCCCGTGTCGGCAGACACCAGGCTGGCATGGGACTTGATGGGGCTGGGGATGACGACCCGTGCTGCAGCGCGCCGTGCGCGTGTCCGTCCGTCTGTCCAGCAGCAACAGCCGCCGCTGCAACCGCAGCAACAGCCTGCCGCTGCACCGCCGATGTGGCGCCCGTGGGAGACGCCGCGCCCCGCCACGCCCCGCCCCGCCTCGCCGCGTCCCGCCTCGCCGCGTCCCGCCACGCCGCGCCCCGGCTCTCCGCGCCCTGCCACGCCGCGCACCGGCTCTCCGCGCCCTGCTACGCCCCGCGCAGCCTCGCCGCGTCCCGCCACGCCGCGCCCCGCCTCGCCGCGTCCCGACTCGCGGCACGCGCCCGGCTCGCCTCAGCAGAAACGACAGAGGGAGACAGAAGACGGCGCTGATGAGTTGGAGGAACAGAGACAGCAACCAACGCTTGAAGTACTGGAGAGCCGTGAGCGCTACCTTGCCCAGTTCAAAGCTACCTTTCGCGAGGAGGTGATGTCCGTGCAGGGCATGGCCAGCTTCAGTGACCCAGACGGAGCTGTGTGCTCTCTCTTCGACACCATCATCCAGCGGCAGCAGGAGTGCGTCGGCGCCAGGCCACACGACCGCTGCGTGATGGAGGTGCGCGGCGGCGAGGAGGACTCGAAGCCGGTGTGGCTCAGCATGCGCCGCATCGACCAGCTGTCCGGGCGAGTGGTCGCCGATAAGCTGAGCCACGTTATCCAGTCAAATCAAAACTTCATGCAAGACGGCAAGCTACAAGTGTCCTTCATTTACATTCCAACTCCTGAGCCCGGCGGCGTCTCACAAATACTGCCGAATGAAACAATGGACAACTGGATCGAGAGAAGAATCGCAAATCTCTCTGTATTCGACCCGAAGAATACCGAGGACAACATGTGTCTGATGCGCAGCGTGGCTCTGTCTATCGCCCATGTGAAAGTGAAAGAAGGTGCGTTGAGTAAATTTGCCGTGAATCGTATGAAAAAGCCAAACTCGCGGGTTTTACACACCCAAGCCCATGACCTGCGACGTTTGTGTGAGTTTGATCACATGGGGCCGTACGACCTAAATCATCTGCAGAAACTTCAAGACGTGCTACCTCATCATCGGCTAGTGGTGTTCACGGACAACAAGGGGAAGGATGTGGTGTACAAAGGACCTTGTGGCAGTCTTGCTCAACCTCGTCAGAACATTTATCTGCTGTGGTTTGATCGACACTTCTACGCTATCCTGAACGTAAAGTCGGCGTTCTCTCATCAATACTACTGTGAGAGGTGCCTGGTAGGCTATCGAAACGCTGGCGAACACAAATGTGAGGGGAGTTGCTGGCGGTGTGTGACACCCGAAGTACATCCAGACGAAGACGGCGTTCAACTCATTCGCTGCAAGAAGTGTGCGCGCCACTTTGCGGGGCAGCGCTGTTTCGACTTGCACCGCGAACCACAATGGAACAACAACACAACCTGCACCATGAAAAAATTCTGTTCAAATTGTCTGACAACCTTCAATTTCATCAACAAGCGGAAAGGCTGGGTACACAAATGTTTCACAAAACAGTGTCGCTACTGCCAGTATGAAGTGGATGAAAATCATTTATGTTACATGACACCGTGGGAGCCAAAGGACAAGTCGAAAAAGACTCGTTATCTGACTGTGTTTTTCGATATTGAAACCACTCAGTGTGACCGTGTGGAAAACCGCCCTGAATCGTGGCGTCTCCATCGCCCGAATGTTTTGATATGTCAAACTTTGTGTGAATCTTGTGCTAATGTGAAGGACAGGCACCATTCGTGTCATGACTGTGGAGAAAGGCAGCATGTGTTTCATGCGTTGAATGACCCTACTGTAAATGTGACTGCTTTGTTTTTAGACTATCTGCAAACCCTTTGCTCTGAAAAGAAAACTGAAATTCTTCTTCTCTGCCATAATTTCCGCTCGTTCGACGGGTACATGATTATCGAAGAAGTTTTGCGGCGTAATTTGCCCTTAGAAGTAGTACTTCAAGGTGCGAAAATTATTTCAATGAAAGTTGGAAACTGGCATTTTAAAGATTCTTTGATGTTTGTCCCGCAAAAATTAAGTTCCCTTCCAAAAAGTTTTGGTTTAAAAGAACTGTGCAAAGGATATTTCCCTTATCTGTTTAATCAGCCAGAACAGTACAACTATGTTGGTCCACTGCCTGTACAAGATTATTACTGTTCTAAAACAATGCAGAGAAAAGAGAAAACTGAATTTGAAAAATGGTACAAAGCAAGAATGGACGAAGGCTATGTGTTTGATTTTAAGAAAGAAATTATAGCTTATTGTGAATCTGATGTGACAATTTTAAGAGAGGCTATGCAGTGTTTTAGGACTATGTTTGAAAAGATAGCGGGGTTTGACCCTCTGTTTCACTGTCTTACTTTGTCGAGTGCTTGCATGTGTATGTACAGGTTAAAACATATGCCTTTGTATAAGTTAGGGATTGTTCCTCAAGGTGGGTACCGCGGGCGTGACAAACAGAGTTTTGTGGCGTTACAGTGGCTTGACTATAAACAATTTTTGTTGGGAAATAATGTGACCATCAAGACAGCTGAAAATTCGCGTGAGGTGCGGATTATGAACCGCCCAGTTGACGGCTATGTCGAGATCACGCATCGGGGCGGCAGAGTGGAGAAAAGAATTTATCAGTTCCACGGGTGTTACTTCCATTGCTGCCCGAAATGCTACCCTAACCCGGATCGTGAGGTGCACGGTGCTGATTCTGTCGCCGCTAATCGGTACGAGAAGACCATACGCACCACAAACATGTTCCGTCAGAATGGGTATGTGGTAAAAGAAATGTGGGAGTGCCAGTTCGGTGAGCTACAAACTGGTGATGCTGACATGCGTGCGTTCTTCGCCCAACACAAAACAGAGCGCACGCCACCGCTACGGCTCCGTGATGCCCTGTATGGAGGAAGGACTAGCGCCCTCCGTAGTTACATCAGGTGTAACCCCGCGGAAGGTGAAATGATCAAATTTGTGGATGTAACAAGTCAGTATCCAAATGCTTATCTCCGCTTCCCGTATCCGGCTGGACACCCAGACATCTTTCTGAAGAACGACCCGAACATGCCCCCGATTCAACAGTGGAATGGTGTTGTGAAAGCAAAAGTCTTACCACCAACGGACTTGTTTCTTCCTGTCCTCCCGTACAGAGCGTGTTCAAAGTTGATGTTCCCGCTCTGTCGCACTTGTGCGGAGAGTCAAAATCAATCAGACCGTGACCACTTCGATCCCTCAGACCGGGCGCTGACGGGGACATGGCCAGCTCCCGAAATAAAACTTGCTGTCGAAAAAAAGTACCAGATCATGGAAGTGTACGAAGTGTACCAGTATCCCGAAATTATCCAGTTTAACCCAAAGACAGGAGAAGACGGTCTGTTCTCTGGTTATGTGCGGGAGATGATGGCGCTGAAGCAGCATGCCTCTGGCTGGCCAGAAGGCCTTGAAAGCGAAGAAGAAAGACATCAGTACATCGCAGACGTGTTGGAAAAGGACGGAATTCTCCTAGACGCCGATCAGATGGAGCGCAACGAGGGACTTCGTACCCTTGCAAAACTAATCCTCAATTCATTTTGTAAGTATTCGATTTTTTCGATTTTTCCTTTTTCTTTTTTTTTTCCCCCGTTTTTAAACTTAATTTTTCCCCTTTTATTCAGGGGGCAAGATGGGGGAGAAAACCCTTCGAGCGTCAACGAAGTTCGTGCAAACATTCACAGACTGGATGGCACTTTTGAATGACTCAAAACTGGAAATACGCGCGATCCTTCCGCTCAGTGAGGACTGTCTTCAAGTGTCATACATTCCGAAGGAGGACACCGAGGACAGCCTGGTCACATCTAGCCTGGTGCACGCAGCCTTTACCACCTGCTACGGGAGACTTCACCTCTACAAATATCTGGATATGGTGGGGGAGCGCGCACTGTATCATGACACAGGTAATAAACGCCCCGAAAATAAAAAAATAAAATAAAAAAATCCCTGAAGGGTGAGAAAATGTCACTAATGTGTTTTTTTTTATTTCTTTATTTTCCAGATTCTGTGTGCTACCTTGCCAAGCCAGGCCTCCCGGACCCGCCGATTGGAGAACATCTCGGAGACATCAGATCCAAGATGACTATGGAGCAGGTTCCTTCTGTTTTGAGTTCGTTTCCGGAGGACCAAAAAACTATTCTTACAAGATAGCCTTGGGCGGTGATATTGACAACGTGAAAATCGTGACGAAAGTCCGGGGCATCACAATAAATTCATCTAACGACGAACTCATCACGTTCAAGAACTTGCGTGCCATGGTTCTTGGAGAAGCGGGGAAGCAAGACGTTCCACTTCCGTCGCAAATCGCACGTCTTCCAGGCTGGCGTATCGTGACGAGAGACACTACAAAGGCATGGCGGGTCTGTCTCAATAAGAGACGACGCATTGACATGGAGAGGACGGTCGCCTACGGCTACGTTGACACGAAGGACTTGACAGAAGAGGACGAAGAAATGCTTGCAACACTGCGTCAACTTGCTGACGAGTGACACCGTGCATTTGCTCCTCTGTACATAAAATTGTAAATAAAAAATGACTGTGATATTTCAACAAAAATAGAAAACCGAAATTGTTGACATCTTCATTTACCTCTTTCCACACACCCAAGCCCGCACAACACGTATAAAAAGACATACGACAGCTGTAACTGCAGTCATTTCACAATGGACCTTCGATTCAAACACAGCACAACCGCGCTGCTGGTCGGAGGAACCGGTGCCGGGAAAACGTTTTTCACGAAACGATTAGTTGAAAACAGAGATGAAATGTTTGACACAAAATTCGAAAGAGTTGTGTGGTACTTTACTGAATGGCAGCCAGCATACGAAAAACTCAGAGAACAGTGCAGAGTAGATTTTGTGGAGGGAGTGCCGTGCCTGGATGACTTTCCGCAAAATAGAGGTCCCACACTTCTAGTTATAGATGATTGTATGGACCAGTTAAAAAATCCAGAGATTTTAAAATTCTTTATAAAAGGAGCGCACCACCGGAATTTATCGATATTTTTTCTCTCACAATGTCTGTTCCCAAAAGGATTGCGGGAAATCAGCCTGAACTGTAACGCGTGCGTGATTTTTAAAACCAGTAGGGATCTGGCACAAGTTCGCACGTTTTGCATGCAAATAGATCCGAAAGAGTGGCGTGCGCTCATGGAGGCGTACCAAGACGCTACAAAAGAGGGACACTCGTACCTGCTGTTCGACTTTAACTACACACAGGCGGAACACCTACGCCTGCGGACAAAGATATTTCCCGGAGAGAACACCGTTGGTACATCCCAAAGAGCAAGTATCGAGGGGCGAGTATATAAGGAGGGCTGATCGAAGTTCAGTGGTCATTTGCAAAGATGTCTCGCGAGGAGCACATCACATCCAAGCACGGGGCTATTCTGCAAGTGCTGCTAGAAGCAAAGCCCGCTCTGCGGAAAGCCATTCTAAACGCCTTACCGAAGGAGACGGTGTACTGTCTGTGCGAAATTTCCGATAACCTGCTTTGCGGAAATATTCCTGTTACTCCCCAGCAAAAGTCGAAGATTGCCAGGCATAAAAAAGTTCTGCGACAACTCGCAAGGAGAGGCGAGGCATTAGCAGAGAAGAGAAAAGCAATGCAAAAAGGTGGTGGTGCGTTCATTCCCATTCTACTTTCCGTGTTAGCGTCAGCAATTGGTTCGAAACTCTTCAAATAAAAGTGAAATGGAACACGTCAAGAAAATGATTCTGGTCCCAAGTGAAACAGTTGCAAGACTGCAAGAAAAACCGGTCATTCCCACACCAACGGACAAGATTAACGAGCTCGACCAGGAAATGAATAGAGTGTTACAACAACACGGAGATCAGACGGAAAAATTACGGGAATACGAAAAACTTTTACAGCGCTGCATGCATTTTGTCAACGAGCAACGGAAACCATTCCGACTCACTCTTCCGGACGGAAAAGAAGACGAACCGTCTGAGCCTGACCCGACCCAGCAGTTACGTAGGCAGTTGGAAACAGCTGCGTCAAAATCGTTAAAAAACCACGCCCTTGGGCTCTACGACCAACTGAAACTCACGCCTGGAATACTATGGGACCGCACCGGCACGCTCACAATCGCCGGCAATCGTTATCCCGACTGCAACATTATTGACATCGTCTTCGATGCAGCGAAGCAGCGGCGCAGTGGCTGCGCGAATAACTGGCGGGTGTTCGCACAGCATCTGGCAAAATCAAACTTTCCTATCGAATTTATACGTAACACGGCGTACAAAAAGTTTATTCGTGATCAGAGAGGCCACGGGTTAACATCGCATCATGGCCCCAGTCAGAACCACAGCAAGAAAAGAAAACGAGAGCCGTCCGTCATCCCGAGCGGAGTTAACTGGAAAGCATGGCGCTGATTATCTGAAGAAAATTTTCTACGATCCGAGTCACAACGCCGGCTACAGCACACCGTGGAGGTTATGGAGTGCAAGCAAAAAACGGGTGGATCGCAAAGAAGATCTCCGTGAGTTCTTGAGAGGACAAGACACCTACACGCTTCACGCCCCAGTACGTCGGAAATTTCCAAGGAATAAAACTCTTGCTGACGTCGCTGATGATTGCTGGCAGTGCGATCTTTCGGACATGCAATCTCTAAAAAACGATAATGACGGATTCGCATACTTGCTCTGTGTCATTTGTGTGTTTTCGCGTTATGCCTGGTGTGTTCCTATTAAAAATAAAACATCTAAATCGATTGTAAATGCGTTTAAATTATTGTTCACACAAACTGAACGTCGCTGTTCACGACTGGTTGGAGACAAGGGAGGAGAATTCGAAAACAATCATTTTAAGGAGTTCCTGACAGGTTCCGGCATCGAGTATTATCACACGAACAATCCCGATACAAAAGCATCGATTTGTGAACGATTCCAAAGGACGCTAAAAAGCCGTTTATTCAAAGTCTTTACACATCGAGAAAACTACAGATACATCGATGGTCTGTTAGATCAGGTCGTCCATGCTTACAACAATACGTATCACCGCACAGTCAAGATGACACCCACGGAAGCCAGCTCACCGAAACGCACTTTGGAGGTTTATGAAATTCTGTACGGGAAAAGTGAGACGAAAAAGAATCCGAAACTGAGGGTCTCAGATTACGTACGCATTTCTCGAGAAAAGAAACATTTCGAAAAGGGATATACGTGGAACTGGAGTGAAGAAATATTTCAGATAAAAAAAGTAATCCCACACAACAAACCGTGCTACAAGATACAGGACTTGGACGGCACTAGTATTGTCGGAACATTTTACGACGCAGAACTCCAGAAAGTTGCTAAGCCAGACCTGTACAAAATTGCATATATAGTGAAGACAAAAGGAAAAGGGGACAGTATGCAACACCTCGTCCACTGGCGCGGATATCCGGAAAAGTCGCGCTCTTGGGTCTTCGCAAAGGACTTAGTCACGTATTAATTTAAAATGGGGTTTTATGCGTTCTTCCCAAGCAATGCCTGTCCTCTTCTCTACCCTGAAAATACGACATCGCATTTTAAAATTCAGCTTCCGACTAGACTTGAGCTGACTGGTGACTGGCAGGTGGCCCTGATACAAGCGCACTACCCGAATACGATCGCTCAAGTAACAGAGGGAGAAAACGAAATCTCGTTTGTCAAGGACGACGGCACAAAAGAGACATATTTCGTCAAGCCAGGGTATTACGCAAATGAAAGTGATTTCGTGTTTGCACTTCATGAAGCACTTTTCCAGATCGAGTCGAGAGCAAATGGGGAAGGACGGAAAAGTGTTGTGGAAATCACACAAGACAATCATGTTTTATTTTATGCCCTTGAGAATCGTCCTGACGCAAAGTACAGTTTTTCTCCGCGTCTAGCGATGATGCTTGGCTTGGAGCACCCCGGACCTTACCCAACGCAAAGAGAGTTGAGCGCTCCGAATCAGATAAATTTAAATCTCGGTGTGCCCCCGCTCCAGTTCGTCTACATCGATAAAATATCGGAGCAGATCGTTGGAGACTGTCACGCCCCGCTGCTGGCTACTATCCCCACAAATACTACAGGGCAGTACGGAAGTGTATCGGTCCATGCATTCGATCACCCTCTATATTTCGACCTGGTTACGAAGAGTTTTGACACGCTCGAAGTGAATATAAGGGACCACTCAGGAAAATTTGTCTCATTCAACCACGGAACGTCGATGCTACTGTGCCACTTCAGACCTACAGGAGAGAAGAAATGAGCGCTATGGACAAGAGAGTCGTAAGATACTACGTGAACCAGGCAGGAAGCGGGATTGGCCATTTCTACGCAGGCGCATCCCACCAGAAGGGTTACTCGATCGGAGGGTTCCTCGGCGGATTGTTTCGGACTATCCTACCCTTTCTGAAAAGTGGTGCGGCGGCCGTAGGCCATGAGGCCCTGCGTGCGGGAAGCCATATTTCGGCAGACGCAGCCAGCGGACAGTCATTGCCTGAGAGCGTCTCACAGCACGCATCACAAGCGCGACAGAATCTCAAGAGAAAGCTCGCAGATGCGCTGTCAGGATCAGGTATAAAACGAAGGCGAAAGACACCAAAGACTCAGTCGAAGGCGAGAGCGAGACCAGTCAGCATCAAGAAACGCAAAGCAGCACCAGCAGAGCGCGACATTTTCTCTGACACCATGGCTTTCCTCCACAACGCCTCCCCGGAGTCTCTGAAGAGTGAACTGGACCTGTGGGCACTGCCACCCACACAGACAGCCATCGAGAGTGGTCACTGGGTCACCATTAACCCGTTGTCGTCAGTGGATGATGCATCGACAATCGAATTTGTCGTCCCGGGGAACGGCGAGGAATACATCGACCCTGCGCATACCTTGGTGTACGTGCAGTGCAAAATCGTCAAAATCAATGGGGCAGATGTGGCTGCTGGCGAGAATGCCGATGTGGCACCGGTTAACTACCTTCAGAGCACCATGTGGAGCCAAGTAGATGTGACGCTAAACGGAAAGCTTGTGTCGCAGTCGTCCAGCACCTACCCCTACCGCAGCTACATCGAAGCGCTGCTGGGGTACGACATGTCAGCAAAAATGTCTCATCTCACCACACGGATGTGGTACAAGGACCAGCCTGGAGCGATGGACTCGAGAACGCACAACTCGGGACACATCAGCAGAAGAGCCATCACATCCGACAGCAAGACTTTTGAAATGATTGGGGGTATACATAGTGATGTCTTTAATCAAGACAAATTTATCCTGAATAATGTTGAAATGCGTATAAAGTTTCACAAGAATAAAAATCAGTTTATGTTGATGACGGGCAGCAACGAAAAGCTCAAAATCTTGAAAATGTATCTGTTGGTTAGAAAAGTACTCCCTTCTCCATCTGTTCGATTGGGGCATGCAGAGGCGTTACTAGTAAATGCGGCAAAATATCCCATAACAAGGACTGAGGTAAAGACGGTGTCTATTACTGCAGGACTTCAGGACAAGAACATTGACAACCTTTACCTGGGTCCGATACCGAAAAGAATCATTCTGGGGTTTGTCGATAACAGGGCGTTCAACGGGGACTTCACTCTGAACCCGTTTAATTTCCAGCATTTTAACATAAGTTACCTTAGTTTGTACATCGACTCCCAACAGATTCCCTCAAAACCACTTACTCCAGATTTCGAAAATAATGAATTCATAGAGGCGTATTATACTCTCTTCTCTGGCACGGGGATACATTTTAAAGACGAGGGAAACCATATCAGCCGTACAGATTACCCACAGGGGTTCTGTTTGTTCGCTTTCGATTTGACGAACGATCTGGCAGCGTCAAGCGGGTATTGGAATCTACAGCGCCAAGGCACGGTCCGCCTGGAAGTCAGGTTCAAGGCACCTTTGGAAAATGCTATAAATTGCGTTGTGCTCTCGGAATTTAACAACTTGATCGAGATCGATCGCCACCGTAACGTCGTTGTTGACTTTACGAACTAAACATGAATGGCCTCACGCTCGAAAGTATCATGCGAAGCGACCCGCACACGGCAGACATCTTCGAAGGGGTGTTTGCTGCGGACACCTTACCGCGCCGCCTGAAGAAAAAGCCAGCCCTGCTCATCGTCAACACCGACCCCATCAGGAAACCGGGGGCTCATTGGCAGGCGATTTCTATTGACAAACACGGGCGAGGCGAATTTTTCTGCTCCTACGGCTTGGCCCCTTTCATAAAGTCTCATCGAAAATTTCTCGATCGAGTTTGTAAATCGTGGCAGTACAACCCGGTGGCGATGCAGGCTGTAGACTCTTCTGTGTGTGGTCACTATTGCCTATTGTATCTTATTCTTAAGGCCCATGGATATAGTTTAAGTGATTTTGTAAATATGTTCTTTGATGAAAATGAGAATAAAAACGATGCTGTAGTTAAGTATATTGTAGATCACTATACAGATAACCATGTGTTTTGTGACGATTTTATAATAAATCGTAATCACCAAGCATGTACCGAAAGGAGAAAATAAAGAGAAGCAAAACATTTGTCGTGTTTTCCTTTTAAAAACCTTCATACCGTGCACGCAATGAAGCACATGGAGAACGCACTCTGTTCCACACGCAAGAGCGACAGAGAAGGATGCATAGCTCAGAAAACTGCTGACACTGCAGTACACTGCGAAAACACCGCCACAGTTGCAGAGGTCATTGCCCCCGCGCGCGGGATCCGGGCAGCGCAGAACTTCTCCGCGCGGCGTGGGAAAATTTCTTCTCTAGCCGCGCGGAGGAATATGCGATGCACTGTGTGACCCTACCAAATTGTCGTGACATATCGTCAGCGAGAGCTAAGCGGCTCAGCCCCAAAATTTTTGACGTTGGCTCGTGGCTGACGCCGAGGCGGAGGTACTCTCTGCTGCAGTAACCCTCACGATACCCGCGTTTTGTTTCCGCTGATGTTCTTCTTGACTTCTTTTTCATATCCGGTTTGGACCCTATTTGCATATGAGTGCGCAGGACTGGTGCAGCCGATCCGCCTGCCCACGCGCACGGAGGCGCAGTACAAGCACGAGGGTCTCTGGGGGATGGTCAGTGCACTGAGAGAACAAATGCATGCTTCAATGCACATGACATGCGTTCCCTTGAGAAGAACACATGATATCATGCGTTCCTCCAATGGGAACGCATGAATCATGTGTTCCCTGAAATACAGCGCATGAATCATGTGTTCCAAGAAATGCAGCGCATGAGTCATGTGTTCCAAGAAAAACAATGCATTTATCATGCGTTCCCTTTGGAAATTAGGAATAGTATGTTCCCCTGATGAGGGCACGAGGACCCACAATTTAATTCATAACACAGCACAAAGCCACTAACTTCGTTGGATTTAGAAAGTTTAGGAAGAGCACCACTTTATAAATTTGATCCTATGAACCCTATCAATAACAATGACTGACCATTTCAAAACAGATGTTGTAGGATACATGGAGAGCTCAAAGTTCCAGTCTGGCACTCCAAGTTATAGATGAAATTTTAACGCTTACTAAGGTGGTTTCACACTTTGGGCCCAGAGCTCAGCT
The DNA here is from genome assembly GCA_038380765.1 of Odontothrips loti. Classification (NCBI taxonomy): domain Eukaryota; kingdom Metazoa; phylum Arthropoda; class Insecta; order Thysanoptera; family Thripidae; genus Odontothrips; species Odontothrips loti. The sequence continues at coordinate 408,120 of CM076254.1, forward strand.
AATGTTTCCTCCAGGAGACGGAATGAGGGCATAAGGGGCATAAGTAGCCCAATACAAGGCTGAAAAATGAGCAGGCAGAACTTGGCAGAAACTTCCATCTCTGCCCGCCAGGTAAGGTTACAGACAACACCACTTGTCCAGGAAATCTCCAAAACCGACGTGACAACAGCGCAGTACTTCAACAATGAAGGCATCGTGATTCGGTTTGCATCGTGACAGCAAAGCCTGTACAGCCTTTATCAAAAGTATTCAAGAAAACTTCAAAAACACCAATCGAAAATCTTGCAATTTGCAACGAACGCGAGCCACCATAGTGTTTATTAGTTTGTTGTTTTTCACTACGCGCAATACCAACATTGGGACAAACCCTCGATAATACTCGTCCTCATGACCTCGTATTTTGTATATACGAATAAGTGAGGTAAAGAACGAGTAAAAAAAAATCAGCCCCCCCCCCCCCCCCCCAAAAAAAAACAACAACAAAAAACTACTTTTATGCGAGAACTACAACTAGTAAATAGTATAGCACTAGGCGCCCCCCCCCCTCTCCCCCCGCGAGGGGTATGTACAAAATATGAGTACAATTTTAACACAAGTATTAAATAAAATTGACGTGTGCCGGGCCGAAATGTGAAAAGGTAGTTAGCACATCCACAACGCAATGTGAGACGAAATAACTAAGTGTAATTCTTTAAAATAGGGTTATGGGATGGACAAAGACGTCTGCTTCTAGCCTCGCGCAGGGTGCGCGACGATTGACGTAGTCTCAACGCCAGCTCCAGCATTCGAAGGGCGCGAAGTAAGACATACCCCCGGGGGGGAGGCACTGGATGAGGGAAGGTGGTGGGGAGAGTCGACTACGAGTGCCTATTTTTATTTAATATTTAAATTTCATTGTTGCCACAAGTTAATGAAGCTGTAGATGCAGGTATTTCATTTCCTTTTTTTTAATTTTATTTTTTATTCTTGGGACGAGATAACAAAAAAAGTCCAAATTTAGGAGCTAACTTTAGCCAAAAAACGTGAACAGCCATATTCATAAACAAAATATACAACCCAATGAGATACAACTAAATGGAAGTAATGTAGTAATTACAAATGTAAAGAAAAATATCGCAATTTCAACTTTTTGTTAAATCACTTATTATCTATATCGCTACGCAATATTGGAATCTTACTGTCTATTGTCCCTGTTTTGATACTAGTGCAGAAAAGAAACGGTTATACTTCGCTTTGGTGTTGCCATATTTGGATGGTGCCACTTTTCCTGTGTGAAGCCTCTCCATAGCTCTTAAAAATTCCATATATGGCTGTGGATACTCAATATTAAATATAGAATAGGCTGCAAGCAGAAGCAGAATGTTCTGCATAGCATCTGGTTTGTTGTTCTCAGCAAACAGCAGTCTTCCTCCAGAACAAATAGCAGATGCCTTCATAATTTCCTCATCTTCAATAAATGTATCCTTCTCGTAATAAACCACCAAGAATGGTGCTTGGATACCTGAAGATTGTAGTGCTTCGTAGGCTTCTGCTTTCTAAAAGAAAGAGTAATCAACAAATGCAACACGTGTGCAAGGTAAGTCACCTGATTTTTTTACAGCAGGCATGGTGATAATTTTAATTATGTTACTACTTACATCTACAATATGGAGGACAGGTTTAGCACCTTTCTTCACTTTGGCAGTCAAGAAGTGCTCGTACACTTTTTCAATGGCCCTCATCTTTCCCATTTCTGTGTTTGTCTCAGTATTGTAATAACTCCCAAGGAGCTCCATTGATTTCTCTGTTTTCTCCTTTATTATTTCCAGAGAAATGCCAAGTCTCAGCGAGAAATCTAACACAACCTGAAATGAAGTTACGTGATAAATTTGGCTTATTGATTTTTGTTAAGTCAAGTAGCCATTTCCATCAAGTACATACGAAAGACGGCATCTTGAGGTATGGAAACATGTCTTGTAGGTACTGTACTTCTTGGCCGAAGAAGAAACTTTTCCTTGTTTCTGTGGTCTCTCTTAGCGCTGCTACTATGACCTTTTGGGTTGTTGACTTTAAGTCTTTGAGTGCCACCTCCTCTGGATTTTCAGTCTCTGTGTCATCGCTAAACAGGTTATTCAGATCATTTTAAACCTTGGACTTTGAACCAAGTAAATCGAGATTTTTTGGAGACAAAATTACCTTAGTTCTTCATCCACCTCAATGTTGTGGGCCATCAAAGTTCTGGCCTTCTTTGACAATTTTCTGTTGTTGTTATAGTAAGACCGAACACCCCTAAATGATGCACTCAATGACTTTTTGAAGAGAACCTGAAGTAATTTCGATCCGAGAAATCATCAGTCTGAATGTACTAAGTTTGGTTGTAAGAAAGTATTCCAACTTACCCATGGCTCAGCAGCATCAGTAGCCACTAGCTTTGGGTACCTCTCCACCATTGTCCTGCTGAATGCATCATACTCAGATTTTGTTAAGTACTGATCCCCAGTCTGTGTCTGTAAGAAAACCCTACAGTCCTGGAGAATGTAGGTCATATTTCTTGTATTGGCTGGCTTTCTGAGTTCTGTACGAGCTCTCTCTCCAAATTTTGGAAGCGGTGTAGGATACACTAAATGTTTGCCTACTAGCCTAGGCTTCTGTAATCAGAGTAGGAATGTGTAAACACTTCAACTGGTCATATTTTATCTTCACTATGGACTAATCATTGTTTACCTTTGCAGGCACTCTTCTCCCTGCCTTTGTGAATTTCTGTGACTGCGTATTTCTCCGCTTCTGAGTGACACGCCTGGCTCTCTTTTCAGTCAGCGGCCCAGGAGAGGTATGTACCCTTTTCCGTGTGGATTTCTGAATGAATGTAAAATGAATGTAAAGACGGCAGTTTTGCTAAATCACTGCTCCAGATGGAACTACGTAACCGATCCTGACTGTTAATATCTTTGGTCAATTCATATAATTTATGATGATTTACCTGACTAGACCATGAGTCACTGCTATCAGTGCGTGACATTTGTTTCTTTGTGCCTGTAGGAATTAGAATATATAGGATAAACGTCTTGGTTTTTGTTCAGCACAGCAATATTAAGTTTTCCATACCGTGCTTTATCCTTAGGCTTCTCTCAGCCAGCTTCTTCTGTTTCCGTTCATATTCCTGCATGAAGAAGGGTTTTGAAATTCCTGGAGCTAGGAAACAGAAACATGATCACTACTTTACACCACAAAATGAGTTCTATAACAGATAGTTTTTAGAAAACTCTTACTTTCTCTAAAATTAGTGTAATTATCATACAGCCTCTGGTACAGTTCTTTTTGTGAAAAACTTAATGTTGACCAGTCATTTCCAAAAAAAAATCTGATGTCTGAAAAGGGTTCCTTGCGCAAAGATCTGGAAATGTAAATAGGAAAATTTTAAATGTCTTAATGATTGTGAAGAATATTTACAAATTGTTAAGATATTCTCTGTAAACAACTTTTTATCGGTTGAGAATGAGACTACTGAATTATTACTGCAATAAAACATTCATGTATAATGTCTTATCATTGCAATAGTTCTGAATACAGACAACAACATACCTTTTGTTAGCAAAGCTGCTCCCAGTGTCACTTGCTGACTTGTGCACTGATACATTACTTTCAAAATAACATAGACCAATGTAATTACAGTATGTTGAAAATTGTAAGTACAATAACTATTAGTTCCCAAAGAGGGAGCTGAAGTATACTTACAGGAGTACAGAAATGCTAAGGTTGTCTCGATCCGATTCAATCTTTCCTCTGCTTATTGTAGATGGCTCACTGTAATTTCAGCTTTGAATCAGTGTTTCTCTACCATAGTGTGGGCTGGCAAGTATTTTGAGCTCTTAGGTACTTACGATAAAATACTTTGGTTGCTCTTGTTTTCATTTTCATTTTCATCTTCATCGGCTTGAAAAAAGTTGCCAAAAAGTTATTAATTAGATGGGTGCAGTGTGCAATTCTATTTCTTTCTAGACAGGCAAATTTACAATAGAAATACATACTTATTTTCAAAGTTGAATTCATATCATCATCATCATCATTGTCGTGGATAAGCAGGGTTGGCGGAGAGGTGTTTGGTTTTGGATTACCTGCTAAAAGAAAGTAGCCATTATTAATAAAATAGCTCCAACCTTTCTACTTTATCACGTTAAGCTCTTTTTGTTCTCATAATTTTAGCTGATTCTTCTTTTCTAAGTACATTACATTTTTTAACAGACAATTTGGTAATTGTACAACTATTTTACAGCTGGACATCTTTTATGTACCTGCAAAGTCCTGCGAATCCTTCACTGCAAATGTTTTTATACTTTCATTAGTCGTTTTCAAACATACTACTACGTCTGCAAGAACTATTTGCTCAAGCACCTACCTTTTAGTAAACCAAATCCCTTAATTATTATTCTCTTCTCAACTGTACTTAATGATTCTGGAAGGTCTTCTATTGTAATAAACATCAAGTGCTTTATCCTTTTAACTTTTACTTTTTCTGATTGTAAGTGGCTGACGACTTCTGTTTTGCTGTCCTCACTGATATCATCAGAATCAACTTCATTTATGAGTTGTCTAATGACACTTTCTAGATTTTCACCCTTCAAAAACAAATATCCAGATAGCAGTTTACAAAAATAGTGAAAAAAAAAAAGATTAGACTGTTTCTGAATTACTAGAGTTATGATAGAAACAGATAGAAACCACCTGGTCCTATAATGGGAATAACCTGATTGATGACAGTTTGCAGTGAAATTAGCCTGCTCTGCATACGCTGATTGAACTTTAAAATACCCACAATAATTCCCTTGGAAAGTACACTGTGACCAGTAGTGCAGTCGTTTCAATTTTGCTTACCATGATAAAAGTCGATTCCGGACAGTTTCCAACTGAAATTTCTTGTTAAATTTCCCTTTTTCACTATTGATAGGTTGATCATCGATTGACCGTTGATCGATGAATTCGAACAGTTCGTTTGCGCTGCGAATAGCTTCAATTGTTCCCGCGAGAAAGGGTGGCCGGGCCAACATTGCAGTAAACCTATGTGCGCTGCCTTATGTCTTTTTATGGGTATTTAAGGAACGTCAATACTATCATATTTTTATTTGTAGTGATTTATATGTGTTTATCTTATTTCCTTTCCAAACAAGATTGCTGTTTGCTAACTGTATAAACGTAAGTCGTCTTATTTATGTTGGCAATGAAATTGAAACTCACGTCCTCCCCTTCCCCTCCCCCTCATATTGTTGTTGTGGCGTTGGGTTGCGTATGGTTGCGTCCTGGATTTGTGCAGGGTTGGGTATAGGCAAATCGCAATTAGCAAGTCTCAGACCACGTACTTTTCGAAAAGAAATATCGAGTTACTGACGGACGTACTAACTGACAAACGGACGGATGTTACTGACGTAACAGACGCGCTTATTTTGATAGCCGCAGGGCAGGTGTAGGGTTAGTCAATAGCGGGCAGCTTGTTTTGTTTTGAGAACTGGTAATTTGTGTAACAACCGGCAATTAAGCGTCCCCGTCTGTATTCTGTGGCAAAGCTCTTTTTTTCATTGTTCTAAATTTGTTTTGGTCTGTTTCAGAGGGTTTGATTATCAGACCTGCTATCAGCACAATGAAGTGCCAGTTCTGCCCACTGGTGGTGTGCTCAACCAAACTTGAGCTTGTACAGCACACAATCAAGTGCCATCAACAGGACCCAAAATTTAGGGTTTCTTGCAGCAAGTGTGGCATGAATTACAGGAGCATCAGCAGCCTTGCCTGCAGCGGCACCTTACAATTCACAAGATTGTTCAGCAAACTGGTAAGTGTCTTATTTACTCCCCCCCCCTCCTCCAAACAAAATTGAGGTAAAATATCATAAAGTAACTATTTGTTCGTGTTTCTCAGGCAAGCCCAATGAGGAGCATAAGGAGGGCCCACATTTCAAGAAGTCACGATCAGATGAGCCCATGGTCACAGACAGCTTTTGCGCATCTACATCTGATGAAGGTGAGAATGAAGAATTTCAGTTTATATTTAACTTTTCTATTAGTAAGATTTGCAAAATCATAAAATGGGACATTTGTACAGTGGGAGAGAAAGAGAGAGAGAGTCTAGTTTTGGCTTCAGGTCAGTGGCTTATGGAGCCCAGTACAGCAGTGTGTGACATAGCCATAGTTTCTCATTTTCCATTTGTTGTTTTGTTTTTATTTTGAGAATATAAAGAATCTAACAATTTTAGTCACTAAGTTTGTTAGCTTGAGTATATTTGAAATTGTGATTACTCATCTCTTTACTAAGAAAATTCCCGAAAATTCTGACATGTTCAGTTATATTTCATTTTTATTTGTAGAAAGCAGTTGCCCTGAAAACCCCAGACCCTGCACAGACAAGGAAATGAGTTTTCTTTTCGAAGAAGGTCCAGTGGAAGATGAAGGTGTGTTTTCAAAGATTCCAAATCTTAATTATCTCACATGCCAAACTCTTTCAGTAAATTATACTTACTAATTTATGGTACAGATTTCTGTTGATCCCAGTGTTAACTGTTCCATTTTCATTTTCAGATCAGCCAGGGCTAGATTTACAAGAAAATGCTGCAATGTTACTCTCTAGAATCAAGGAAAAATGTGTTACTTCACAAGTAACCCTTGATACTATGGTTCAAGGGACAGATGAGCTGTTGTCTATGTACAACACAGTTATCAAGGTTTGCTGGTTTTTAAAATTCCTTCACTTTAAAGTAACTTGCACAAAACATTAGTTGCATCGGCCTTTTCCAGGCTCAAATCCTATCAAAAGCAAGAGATGGTTTTGTTTCGGTTGCTGATGTCGAAGATGTTTTTCAACAATTTACGGGACAATCCATGTTTGAAGGAGTGAGAACAAGACACCAGCAGAAAGCATACCGGAACTACGTAGCAGCTTCACTTGAGCCAATCCGCATTGTTGGGAGGTGGGAATGTGTTTTGGCTCAAGGAACCTTCAAGCAGGTTCCGCGGGAAATTGGCTATGCTGCTCCATTTTTGCAACAGCTGCATCAGCTGTTACAGTTAGAAGATGTGCTTTGGTGCATAGACAATCCTCTTGAATTCCAGCCTGGTAGATACCGCACGTTGCTGGATGGAAGTGTTTACCAGACTTTGAAAGAAAAGTATCAGGGGACAGTGTTGTATTTTGAAGGGTACATGGATGACGTAAACCCTGCAGACTCACTGTCAGCCAAGGGCCAGGGCCAACCTTTGAGATGTTTCTTGTGGACTTTGGCAAATATACACCCAAGGCTGCGTTCCACTCTGAAGGCCATCAACGTACTTGCTCTTGTCCAGAAAAAGTATGTTAAAAAAAATGATCCTTACATGGAAGATTTTACTCAAGGTGTAAACCGCCTTAGTTCACAAGATGGAGTAACTTTCAGGATCAAGGGCATGGATCGTGTCTTTCATGGTGCCATGGGACCTGTGGTTGCTGATTGTCCAGCAAGTGCCAATTTAGGTGGAACCAAAGAGTCACCAAAATTTGCTTACAGGCCATGCCGTCAGTGTCTTGTTGTTCAGAGCAAACTATTTGAAGTCTTCAGAGAGGATGTGACACTGTTACGAAATATGGAACTTCATGAACAGCACTTGCTTGCTGTGTGTGGACCTGAAAATGTTCAAAGCACTTCCACCGCATCACAGCTTATTGACGAGGAGGATGCAGATGGTGAAGTGGAAGAGGAGGATGCAGCAGTGCAAAATCCTTCTGTCCGCTTTGGAGTCAATGCAAGAAGTTGCCTCCTGAAAATAAATTCCTTCGATGTCACCAAAGGACTGCCCCAAGATGTCATGCATGGCTTAGCTGAAGGTGGAGCTCTGGAACTGACCAGCAGGCTAGTGCTTTTACATGCTCTTGAAAAAGGATTGACCCTGAAGAAAATAAATAGCTTCATAATAAATTTTGATTATGGAGCATTTGTGGCAGACAAACCAGGACCAATCAAGCATGACCATTTAGTTAACAAGCTGAGACAAAGTGCCTCTCAGATGTTTTTGTTAGCTTATTTAGTTCCACTTATTGTTAAGGATCAGTGTGAAGATAAATTCCTTAGAAACTTTGTGCATTTGCTGAAGATAACTAACATTTGCTTAGCTCCTGTGGTGTTTGAAAGTGACATCTGCATCCTGGAAGATTTTATTTGTGAATTTTTGACTGATTTTAAACTGCTGTATGGAGCTCATAAAATGACTCCAAAATTGCATTTTCTGGTCCACTTTCCAGGCCAAATCCGTCTCTATGGACCATTGACACAACATTGGGCGATGCGCTTCGAAGGATATCTTCAGATTGTGAAACAGCTGTACAGGGTGAACCGCAACACCATCAATCCTGCATTTTCTGTTATTGAAAGAATACTTCTTAGAAGCCTCTGTGAAATGGAAAGCAGTGAACCTGGTAAATTTCTGTATGAAGGCCATGGAGGGAAGTTTCAACCATCCATCCAAGTTGCAGCAAGTCTTGATCAGGACCTTCTGGTGCAAGGGATACATGAACTGAAAGAAGGGGATTCTGTCATTCCTGCTGATAAACTTGAGTTCCATGGAGTGAAATATGCCAATGGGACTGTGATTCCAATGGAGGCTGATGCTTCAACATTTGGTGTTGTGAAAAATATTTATTTGATCAAGGGCAACCCGTATCTAGTATGCAGACTGCTGGTTACGGAAAATTTTATGGCCTCCTTGAATGCGTACAAAGTTCATTCCACAGGAGATAGTCCCACTGTTCTTGTTGCTTTGGAGAAAGAGTGGAAGGTGCAACCTTTGCTTACATTTCGTCAAGCAAACACAACATATATCATAGCAATGCAGAATTCTTCCATGTCATATTCTGCAATAAAAGAATGGTCTGTCTGAACAATTAATTCACTCAAGATGCTGTGTCAATTATGTAAAGTATTCAAAATTTTGATTTGGGATGTTAGATTTTTTTTATTGGTACCCTCAATTGTTTTGAATTTGATTTTCTTAGATTTATACATAATTTGTACATAAATGTAATTGGTGCCCTGCCAATAACCAATGGTTTTGGTCCTATTCTTGCAGTCAACAGAAAGTTGAAAATGAATCTGCTTGGAGCTCTCGCAAGTAGAACTAGCCTGAAGATAATAACATCATGTCTGCTTCGTTGTCAGCTCGCAATTTATCTGGAACTGAACTGTAGAGCAGCAGTATTATTTCAAAACACAATTTTTTTGGTCTTTTACATTTTGTAAATGCCAACTTAAGCATTACAGTTAGTTTGTGGACCATTCACAAACTTTAACAATCATTCTTTGTTAAGGGTGTACCACAGCTGGTGAAGGTTGATTCTACAATAAATTTTTCTGAGGGTTGTTTGCTTGCTTTATTTTAAAATAAAATTACAGTTAAGTAATGATTGTTGTACTCTCTTTGTTTAACCATCTGATGGTATCAATTTGATCTAAGGTAAATCAAATTTTCATGTGAAAAGCAACAGTTATGTTAATACTTATAGATTGTATCTTCTCTGTTCATAATGTAAATTTTTGGATGCCGTTAGATTTTCAAATGTGGCACAATTAACTTTCATTCAATGTATTTTGTTTTTCTTTGAAAATCTCAAATTATTCCTCTCACTCATTTAGGAATTTTTAATTATGCAATTATCAAGCTAATTGACAGAATAAATACAGGTCAATTGGCCTAGTATGTTAGCCTTAACAAAATATGAATATTGGTGAAAAGTATGACTCACAAGGGATGGTACTAATAAATTAAATGAAAAGATGGTTGCTGCTTCACAATTTAGTTTTATTGATATAAAACACTGAACAATTCTGCTAAAAACATGAGCAAGCATCGAGCTCTACCTCTTTAACACCTATCCTTAAACAAATCGTGATGATGGCGTCAATCTGCATTTGATAATGAAAAGTTGAGTCCTGAAAAGAAAATATTGGAATGAGTTTGAGTGGGGCTGTACTGAAAGGCAGCAAAGAAAAGCAATTGCGAAAGAAAATTATGAGAGCTGCAGCAGATGTATTTCAAACATGGTCATCACACATGCAAGAAACATGAGAATATTCTGCACATCAACTTAACACTCACCTGCAAGCTGGTAGCATGATCAGCCTACTGTGGAATCTCCAACTCTGTCTCTAGTCTTTGTGAAACCACACCAAACCAGATGTCCATAAAATGTTACATCAAGTAGAATATATTCTAAAACTTTTCCAAAGGCGATTTAGTATCATCTGAAATAAAAAAATCAATGAAGATATACAAACAGAATATCGAGTTAGAATCCTCTTTAAAGGCTAGCTTTAGAAATTTGCGACAGTTGAGATGGCCTCACCCAGCTGCCTCCAGAACCAAGCAGAAGAAATCAACACAGCTTTGAATGCAGCAACACATGGCGTTCACATGGCACTGCAAACAAATCAAATAGACTATATTGAGCAAACAAAATATAATCAATGGCACTGGTTTCCACATTGCACTACATTACGTTAAAAACAAAGCAAAGTAACTCCTTTCCCTCCACAATTTTAGAACAATCACCAACACAGCACCTAACCTCCGCCACTTATTTTTTTTTTTAATGTAAATAAAATACAGTGCTTTGGTACTTCACAGAAGCTGCAAACTATCTTTAAAAGTGACATGTGCCTTTCATTAGACGAAGTCAACGAATATTTTCTGCTAAATTGCAAATTGTTTCACTACCGTCCAATTCAAAACAACGCAAAGGGGCCGAGGGCGATCTGAGGGCAGGAATCGTCGAGGAATTAGCACCAACCGACATATTGTAAACTAACAACTCACCTTCCATCGAAGCACACTCCTCTTATCGGGGAAAAAAATTGCTCGTAGTTTTCTCCGCCAATAATAAACATAATTTCTGATACATTTACTGGTCTGAGCTGAGAAGGTATGACTGAAGGAGTAGACGTCACGTGACCTGCCCAGGGACCCTGGATGTTAGGGATACGCATACGCCTCTCGCTGAAGTTGGAGGTTCGCCGACCATAACCACGTATTGTAGTTCCGAACTGGCCACCAGGCTGTAATAGAGCGCGTTGAGCTTCGCCTTCGCTTTTGCTTTGCTTGTTTGGTTATTCACAGTCAGAAAATTTCCTGCATGTAACCAACCGGGCCAGTGAATAACAAAACAAATACAAATGAAGATAAAGTCTCACACCGAGACCAAAGAAAACTAGTGGAGTTTTCCTTGTCAAATCTCGATGACGCGTTCCAAGAGGATAGAAATGTATGTTTTTGGTTGGATTTGCTTGTGATTCTCACGTAGTCAAGATGTCATCTGTGTGGTTAAAACGGTTTCTCTTGTCGTGTGCCCGGCTCTCCATAACACATAACCCAATCAGGTTATGTTAATATTTTCCAAAAGAGATTGTTGTTCTTGCTTCTGGTGGTCAAGTAAACGAGAAACGGTGCTTGACCTATAGTACTTCACCATACTGTGCTTAAATGATTTTTTACAACAGGTAGACCAGACAACGCGAGTCTCGTAGATAAAAAAAAACAACACCTTTGTTTGTACTCACATATGTTATGAGAATCACTGCGTGAGAAATATGATGCTAGAAACTTTTGATATCGTAATTGATATGAAAATTGCAGTCACTACCTTTCTTTTTCTGTTGATATTTGTCTGCGAAATTAAGTGAGGCTCTATAGTTTGAAAGTGATGGATCCCATTTACTGTACTGCGAGCTCTTAATTTCATCTTAGCTTGGGAACGCATGTGTCATGCGTTCTTTTTAGAGGAATGCATGTCTCATGCGTTCCTTTTAGGGGATGCATGTCTCATGCGTTCCCCAGAGGGGAACGCATGTTGTCATGCGCTAAATTTGGAACCATTTGGGAACGCATCAATTGATGCATTGAAGCATGCATTTGTTCTCTCAGTGTGGCTGGGGGGCCACGCGCACGGGGGGGCCGCAGTACCCGGCACTCAAGTACGGCCGCATGCCCATCACCAGCAACGCCAAATGCAGGGCCGGGTACAGCCGCAACCTCGGCCTCACCGACAACAGCTTTTGCGCTGAGATACCGCGCCAGGTGCCCGGCCAGCGGCCTAACGGTTAGGAGAACAATGCTAACTGCCAGGTGAGCAGGGAGGCCGAGCGAGGCCTAGAAGTCGGGGGCCGTCCCGAAACACCTTCCGGGGGGAGCGAATCTAGTTTATGGACGGTCCCAGTGCCGTGCACCCCGTCACAAGCCCGTCACTCATCACAATGTTTAGACAGGAAAAATACAGGTTAGAGTTTGGTATTTGAACCTGGGTTGGTGTCTAAAGCTCACCTGACGCTGCGCGCTCTGGCCCCAGGGCGACTCCGGTGGGCCGTTCGCCATGGACAACTACCTGAATCGGACGCCTGTGCTCCTGAGCGTCTGTTCCTTCCAAGGCTCCTACGACTGCGCGAACGGACCGCCGGCCGCGTTCGTCAAAGTCGGCAACTACCTGCCGTGGATCTCAAAGCACACGGGAATCCCCATCGAAAACTGATGGCGTTCTCTGTGAATGTGGCGAGCAGAGCTTCGGTGCAGGCGGAGGCGGGAAGGAAACTCAATAAAAAGAATGTAATGAGAAAATAAGAACCAGCCCCTCCTTCCTAGTGTCCTCGACTCCCCGTCGCTGAGCGCCCGCAAATGCAAGGGTAGGCCAGCCCGCACGACACGCATGCATGGAGAAGTCGGCGCTGCCTACCCATCAGGGGCTCAGAACAAATCCGGGCCCACTAGGCGGGCGCATGTGCGCGTGAGTGCAGCTGCGCTTGCCACGACAAACTAGTTTTCGACCGGTCCCACCGAACATTAAGGCAAAGCGATGGGAGTCAAAGTTCCTCAACCGCCTGGCCGTGTAGGTCTGCGAAGCCGAATCTCGGCTAGACCCATGCGCCACCGCGCCGCGCCACCGCGCCGCGCCACCGCGCCACGCCACCGCGCCGCGTCACCGCGCCGCGCCACCGCTGCCTCTTTGAACGGCGGCGCGGTCGGCGCGAACGCCTGTTTCTCCTCGTACGCCGTCGAACTTTTCGTTGCAACAAATTTTTCATGGCCAAATATTTATTTAGCAGAAAAAAATTGTCCATGTTTTGGGGTTAGTAGTTGTGGGAATATATATTTTTTGGTTGGTATAAACGGATGGCATCTCTACATTAATTAATCTGGCAGTTTTCGCTATCCCGCAGTGGAAAAACAGTAAATAACGCCGCGCCGCTGATTTTCGGGCCTCGCCACCGCCGCCGGGGTTTTTTTACCACGCCGCCTCCGCCGTAAAAGTGGTCACGGCGCAGGGGTCTAATCTCGGCAAAGGAAATAGGTACTCAGACTCAGTACCTCAGCAAAGAAATCCCCGTAACTTGCGATCGACTGAGTGGGTCTTCCGCACGGGGCTAGTGTGTGGCTGGCTGGGCAGCCGCAGAGACCCGCTCCCGCCGGGCCCGATGCAGGCTGCGTGGACGACTCTGGCAGCTGCCCTGCTTGTGGTAGTAGTCGTGGTCACTATCGGGGCCACGGAGGACCGCGGGCCGCGAAAGACCGGGGCCAACGAGAACAAGGACAAGGCCAAGACCAGCAAACGCATCGTCAATGTACGGACAGCATGTACTCCAGGCATACTAGCAAAAATAGGACCGTTTGCGTGTTAGAGTCATTGGCTAGTACTCTCTACAATTATGCTAAACATTTTACATAGGTTTGGAAGTAGGCAAACACGTTTTTCGTGTTATTTCTCAAAAACGGCCGCCTAAACGGTACAAAGTCATTTTATTAAGGTTGCAGTCTCTGCTTCTAAATGGCTTGTCTACGGATTCTGTGTGATGCATGGTGTCGGAAGATACGGATATCTGAATATTGGAGTGTGACGTCACCCACTATCTTCTGGAAGTTCTAGGCGGCGCAATTACCTTGTAATCAAGGAACTTAAGATATTTTGCCTTAAATAATTTGCGGCACGACGGGCTGTTTGGGCCTGATAGAGTTCGGTATGGAGATGAATAATACGTAAGTTTCGTATTTCTCCAACGGTGGATTTTTTATCTAATCGTGTCCAAAGTGTTCAATTTTTAACGTTTTATCTTATTCCGTTTTTTAACTTCAAAAACCCACCGATGAAGAAAACTGAAACTCACATATGTTATTCTCCATACCGAACTCTATCAGTTCTCAAAAGCTCGTCGTGCGCCGCAAATTATTTTAAGCAAAAATGCCACAGCGCCCTGAGTAATGAGGTTTGGCTGAGTAGTAGGGAAGGGAGGAGCTGACGCTGGCTCATGATGGCAGGGTGACTACGCCATCCCCGGCCAGTTCCCGTACCACGTCGGGGTCTGCCGGCAGGACACCGTCCGCGTCTGCTGCGGGGGGTCACTGCTGAACCAGCAGTGGGTGGTGACCGCGGCGCACTGCACCACGCACGGGTGAGGGTACGGCCGGTGCGGCCCTGGCCATCATCACACCAAGTTTGAGGCGAACGGCGATAAACATTGTCCCGCGCCCCGCAGGCACAACATGAGCGTGCTGCTCGGAACCACCTGGATGAACATGAAGGAGGATCTCCAGCACTACATTCACTACATTCCGGCCAGCCGGGTCATAAACCACCCCAAGTTCAACTTTCCTACAAGTTTATATCACGACATCGCCCTGGTGAAGCTGCAGAGACCCGTCAACTACAGCGGTAATGCGCCTCGATATCGGTTACACTTTGACATATTGACAGCACACAGTATAACAGGGTATTTCGGAAGAGGTCCAAGCCGGAAATGAAGAAGTCAAGAAGAACATCAGCGGGAACAAAACGCGGGTCAAAAACTTGCAGGCTTCGCTCTCACTGACTTTTGATATAGGACACATGCCAGCGCTCCCTCCGTTAGTTGTATACTTGTTGCAGCGGTCGTAATTTTGAATTCCGACCCCCAAGTGTTCTGTATTAGAATACTCCCTTGTTAGATGCCCCCTATGCGCTCCAGAAGCATGGCACAATCGAAAAAAGACACCCTGTATGTCAGGCAGCGCAAAACTTCTCCACGCGGCGTAGCCAAATGTCTCCTGTAGCCGCGCGGAGCTGTGTGACCCTACCAAATGGTCATGACATATCGTCAGCGAGAGGTAAGCCTCAAAACTTTTGACGTTGGCTCGTGGCTGACGCCGAGGCGGAGGTACTCTCTGCTGCAGTAACCCTCACGATACCCGCGTTTTGTTTCCGCTGATGTTGACTTCCTGTTCATTTCCGGTTTGGACCTTCTCCGAAATACCCAATTGTATATGAATGCGCAGAGCTGGTGCAGCGGATCCGCCTGCCCACGCGCACGGAGGCACAGGACAACTACGAGGGTCTCTGGGGGGTAGTCAGCGGCTGGGGGGCCACATGGTGGAATGGTCCGCCGTCCCCTGGACTCAAGTTCACCCGCATGCTCATCATCAACAACGCCAACTGCACTGACCGGTTCAGAAGGCGCTCGACTGACCCCGGATACATCACCGACGACGTCTTCTGCACTGAGGTCCCGTTCAAGGTGTTCGGCCTGGAGGGCCGGGAGGTCTACTTGCCCAGCAGTTCCACCTGCGCAGTGAGCAGCGAGGCCGAGCGAAGCCTAGAAGTCAGGGGCCGTCCCGAAACTGCGTAACGCCGTCCGCGGGGAGCGTATCCAGTTTGTGGACGGTCCCATTGCCGTGCACACCAAGCCCGTCACCTCATCACAATTAGGGAAAAAGAATGGGACAGGAAGCAGATCATACCAATGTGCGCTGGCCATGAATTGACATGAATTGTCACAGCAAAAATACGAAATATTTCGCGGAGACATTGCAGTGGTGTGGTCGTATCGTTGTGCGGAAAACGCGGTTATAACAGCAGCGCGAAGTGCTTCGGGAAGTTCTATAATGCCACTGACGGCGTCATTGCTTGTGGGCAACAACACAGCGTGACGTGTCGCTTTACCGGCCAAGCGGGCGACGGCCAAGGGCGGATTTAGGAGGGGGGGGCAACAAGTATTCCCCCCCCCCCCCTCGGCACCCGAAGAGCGCCGGAAATGTAGGCAACCGTCATAAATTTTCCGCCTGTAAGTAGGCAAAAAGTGGGACATTGCCCCCCCTTCAAGCCGCTCTCAGATCCGCCCCTGGCGAAGGCGAGCAGTGGCGTGGGCAAAAGTGGCAAAGTGCAAACGGAGACGGAGCCGAAGCCCAGCAGAGGCCCGTGGCGAAGCGTGCGAGTCCAGCTAAGTGCTGGCGGAGCCAAGCCGGGCGGAGCCAGTGCGCGACGCGCGACGAGCGGTCAGCCACATTATTATTATTATTATTATTATTATTATTATTATTATTATTATTATTATTATTATTATTATTATTATTATTATTATTATTATTATTATTATTATTATTATTATTATTATTATTATTATTATTATTATTATTATTATTATTATTATTATTATTATTATTATTATTATTATTATTATTTTTATTATTATTGTATTCGTTTGCCGCACTCGCTATATATTTTCGGCTTTCTTATCGGGAGTATAAGGTACCTGACACCTCAAACTTATTGAGCTATCTTTATTGTTGTTGTTGTTGTTTTTAGCAGATGATACCTCATAGAAAAATAAAACATAAGCAACACTGAAGATAGCTAAATAAGTTTGAGGTGTCAGCTAGCTTTGCCTCCCAATAATAATATTAGTTGGGCCATCACTAGGGGGGACCCGTGGCTGTGGCTGTGGCTAGCTGGCCGCGCGTCGCGCGTCTCGCAGTGGCTCCGTCCGGCTCGGCTCCGCCTTCGCCCTCTTGGCCAAGGGTCTCTGCTCGGCTCGGCTCGGCCAGGCCGCTTGCCAGAGGGCTCGGCGCTCGGCGTCGCCCGGCTCGGCTCCGACTCCGTTTGACTCGTTTTCAGGGAAACTAACTGTATATTTTCTATTAATTCTGCATCACCAACTCCACTTATACCTGAAACTGCCGGGGACACTTAAAAAAATCATCATATATTTTTGATGTGACCATTCATGAAAATTCATGGCCGTCGTACATTGGTATCATCTGCTTCCTACATTTTGTGAGGTATCATCTACTATCACTGCTAAAAAGCTTAGAGTTTGGTATTTGAACCTGGGTTGGTATCTGAAGCTCACCTGACGCTGCGCGCTCTGGCCCCAGGGCGACTCCGGTGGGCCGTTCGCCATGGACAACTACCTGAATCGGACGCCTGTGCTCCTAGGCGTTTTAGCCTTCCAAGGCTCCGACGACTGCGCGAACAGACCGCCGTCCGCGTTCGTCAAAGTCGGCAACTACCTGCCGTGGATCTCAAAGCACACGGGAGTCCCCATCGAAAACTGATGGGGTTCTCTGTGAATGTGGCGAGCAGAGCTTCGGTGCAGGCGGAGGCGGGAAGGAAACTCAATAAAAAGAATGTAATGAGAAAATAAGAACCAGCCCCTCCTTCCTAGTGTCCTCGACTCCCCGTCGCTGAGCGCCCGCGAATGCAAGGGTAGGCCAGCCCGCACGACACGCATGCATGGAGAAGTCGGCGCTGCCTACCCATCAGGGGCTCAGAACAAATCCCGGCGCATGTGCGCGTGCAGTGCAGCTGCGCTTGCCACGACACACTAGTTTTCGACCGGTCCCACCGAACATGAAGGCAAAGCGATGGGAGTCAAAGTTCCTCAACCGCCTGGCCGTGTAGGTCTGCGAAGACGAATCTCGGCTAGACCCATGCGCCACCGCGCCGCGCCACCGCGCCGCGCCACCGCGCCGCGCCACCGCGCCGCGCCACCGCGCCGCGCCACCGCTGCCTCTTTGAACGGCGGCGCGGTCGGCGCGAACGTCCCTAACCCGGATCGTGAGGTGCACGGTGCTGATTCTGTCGCCGCTAATCGGTACGAGAAGACCATACGCACCACAAACATGTTCCGTCAGAATGGGTATGTGGTAAAAGAAATGTGGGAGTGCCAGTTCGGTGAGCTACAAACTGGTGATGCTGACATGCGTGCGTTCTTCGCCCAACACAAAACAGAGCGCACGCCACCGCTACGGCTCCGTGATGCCCTGTATGGAGGAAGGACTAGCGCCCTCCGTAGTTACATCAGGTGTAACCCCGCGGAAGGTGAAATGATCAAATTTGTGGATGTAACAAGTCAGTATCCAAATGCTAATCTCCGCTTCCCGTATCCGGCTGGACACCCAAACATCTTTCTGAAGAACGACCCGAACATGCCCCCGATTCAACAGTGGAATGGTGTTGTGAAAGCAAAAGTCTTACCACCAACGGACTTGTTTCTTCCTGTCCTTCCGTACAGAGCGTGTTCAAAGTTGATGTTCCCGCTCTGTCGCACTTGTGCGGAGAGTCAAAATCAATCAGACCGTGACCACTTCGATCCCTCAGACCGGGCGCTGACGGGGACATGGCCAGCTCCCGAAATAAAACTTGCTGTCGAAAAAAAGTACCAGATCATGGAAGTGTACGAAGTGTACCAGTATCCCGAAATTATCCAGTTTAACCCAAAGACAGGAAAAGACGGTCTGTTCTCTGGTTATGTGCGGGAGATGATGGCGCTGAAGCAGCATGCCTCTGGCTGGCCAGCAGGCCTTGAAAGCGAAGAAGAAAGACATCAGTACATCGCAGACGTGTTGGAAAAGGACGGAATTCTCCTAGACGCCGATCAGATGGAGCGCAACGAGGGACTTCGTACCCTTGCAAAACTAATCCTCAATTCATTTTGTAAGTATTCGATTTTTTCGATTTTTCCTTTTTCTTTTTTTTCCCCCGTTTCTAAACTTAATTTTTCCCCTTTTATTCAGGGGGCAAGATGGGGGAGAAAACCCTTCGAGCGTCAACGAAGTTCGTGCAAACATTCACAGACTGGATGGCACTTTTGAATGACTCAAAACTGGAAATACGCGCGATCCTTCCGCTCAGTGAGGACTGTCTTCAAGTGTCATACATTCCGAAGGAGGACACCGAGGACAGCCTGGTCACATCTAGCCTGGTGCACGCAGCCTTTACCACCTGCTACGGGAGACTTCACCTCTACAAATATCTGGATATGGTGGGGGAGCGCGCACTGTATCATGACACAGGTAATAAACGCCCCGAAAATAAAAAAATAAAATAAAAAAATCCCTGAAGGGTGAGAAAATGTCACTAATGTGTTTTTTTTTTTATTTATTTCTTTATTTTCCAGATTCTGTGTGCTACCTTGCCAAGCCAGGCCTCCCGGACCCGCCGATTGGAAAACATCTCGGAGACTTGACAGATCAGATCCAAGATGACTATGGAGCAGGTTCCTTCTGTTTTGAGTTCGTTTCCGGAGGACCAAAAAATTATTCTTACAAGATAGCCTTGGGCGGTGATATTGACAACGTGAAAATCGTGACGAAAGTCCGGGGCATCACAATAAATTCATCTAACGACGAACTCATCACGTTCGAGAACTTGCGTGCCATGGTTCTTGGAGAAGCGGGGAAGCAAGACGTTCCACTTCCGTCGCAAATCGCACGTCTTCCAGGCTGGCGTATCGTGACGAGAGACACTTTAAAGGCATGGCGGGTCTGTCTCAATAAGAGACGACGCATTGACATGGAGAGGACGGTCGCCTACGGCTACGTTGACACGAAGGACTTGACAGAAGAGGACGAAGAAATGCTTGCAACACTGCGTCAACTTGCTGACGAGTGACACCGTGCATTTGCTCCTCTGTACATAAAATTGTAAATAAAAATTGTAAATAAAAAATGACTGTGATATTTCAACAAAAATAGAAAACCGAAATTGTTGACATCTTCATTTACCTCTTTCCACACACCCAAGCCCGCACAACACGTATAAAAAGACATACGACAGCTGTAACTGCAGTCATTTCACAATGGACCTTCGATTCAAACACAGCACAACCGCGCTGCTGGTCGGAGGAACCGGTGCCGGGAAAACGTTTTTCACGAAACGATTAGTTGAAAACAGAGATGAAATGTTTGACACAAAATTCGAAAGAGTTGTGTGGTACTTTACTGAATGGCAGCCAGCATACGAAAAACTCAGAGAACAGTGCAGAGTAGATTTTGTGGAGGGAGTGCCGTGCCTGGATGACTTTCCGCAAAATAGAGGTCCCACACTTCTAGTTATAGATGATTGTATGGACCAGTTAAAAAATCCAGAGATTTTAAAATTCTTTATAAAAGGAGCGCACCACCGGAATTTATCGATATTTTTTCTCTCACAATGTCTGTTCCCAAAAGGATTGCGGGAAATCAGCCTGAACTGTAACGCGTGCGTGATTTTTAAAACCAGTAGGGATCTGGCACAAGTTCGCACGTTTTGCATGCAAATAGATCCGAAAGAGTGGCGTGCGCTCATGGAGGCGTACCAAGACGCTACAAAAGAGGGACACTCGTACCTGCTGTTCGACTTTAACTACACACAGGCGGAACACCTACGCCTGCGGACAAAGATATTTCCCGGAGAGAACACCGTTGTGTACATCCCAAAGAGCAAGTATCGAGGGGCGAGTATATAAGGAGGGCTGATCGAAGTTCAGTGGTCATTTGCAAAGATGTCTCGCGAGGAGCACATCACATCCAAGCACGGGGCTATTCTGCAAGTGCTGCTAGAAGCAAAGCCCGCTCTGCGGAAAGCCATTCTAAACGCCTTACCGAAGGAGACGGTGTACTGTCTGTGCGAAATTTCCGATAACCTGCTTTGCGGAAATATTCCTGTTACTCCCCAGCAAAAGTCGAAGATTGCCAGGCATAAAAAAGTTCTGCGACAACTCGCAAGGAGAGGCGAGGCATTAGCAGAGAAGAGAAAAGCAATGCAAAAAGGTGGTGGTGCGTTCATTCCCATTCTACTTTCCGTGTTAGCGTCAGCAATTGGTTCGAAACTCTTCAAATAAAAGTGAAATGGAACACGTCAAGAAAATGATTCTGGTCCCAAGTGAAACAGTTGCAAGACTGCAAGAAAAACCGGTCATTCCCACACCAACGGACAAGATTAACGAGCTCGACCAGGAAATGAATAGAGTGTTACAACAACACGGAGATCAGACGGAAAAATTACGGGAATACGAAAAACTTTTACAGCGCTGCATGCATTTTGTCAACGAGCAACGGAAACCATTCCGACTCACTCTTCCGGACGGAAAAGAAGACGAACCGTCTGAGCCTGACCCGACCCAGCAGTTACGTAGGCAGTTGGAAACAGCTGCGTCAAAATCGTTAAAAAACCACGCCCTTGGGCTCTACGACCAACTGAAACTCACGCCTGGAATACTATGGGACCGCACCGGCACGCTCACAATCGCCGGCAATCGTTATCCCGACTGCAACATTATTGACATCGTCTTCGATGCAGCGAAGCAGCGGCGCAGTGGCTGCGCGAATAACTGGCGGGTGTTCGCACAGCATCTGGCAAAATCAAACTTTCCTATCGAATTTATACGTAACACGGCGTACAAAAAGTTTATTCGTGATCAGAGAGGCCACGGGTTAACATCGCATCATGGCCCCAGTCAGAACCACAGCAAGAAAAGAAAACGAGAGCCGTCCGTCATCCCGAGCGGAGTTAACTGGAAAGCATGGCGCTGATTATCTGAAGAAAATTTTCTACGATCCGAGTCACAACGCCGGCTACAGCACACCGTGGAGGTTATGGAGTGCAAGCAAAAAACGGGTGGATCGCAAAGAAGATCTCCGTGAGTTCTTGAGAGGACAAGACACCTACACGCTTCACGCCCCAGTACGTCGGAAATTTCCAAGGAATAAAACTCTTGCTGACGTCGCTGATGATTGCTGGCAGTGCGATCTTTCGGACATGCAATCTCTAAAAAACGATAATGACGGATTCGCATACTTGCTCTGTGTCATTTGTGTGTTTTCGCGTTATGCCTGGTGTGTTCCTATTAAAAATAAAACATCTAAATCGATTGTAAATGCGTTTAAATTATTGTTCACACAAACTGAACGTCGCTGTTCACGACTGGTTGGAGACAAGGGAGGAGAATTCGAAAACAATCATTTTAAGGAGTTCCTGACAGGTTCCGGCATCGAGTATTATCACACGAACAATCCCGATACAAAAGCATCGATTTGTGAACGATTCCAAAGGACGCTAAAAAGCCGTTTATTCAAAGTCTTTACACATCGAGAAAACTACAGATACATCGATGGTCTGTTAGATCAGGTCGTCCATGCTTACAACAATACGTATCACCGCACAGTCAAGATGACACCCACGGAAGCCAGCTCACCGAAACGCACTTTGGAGGTTTATGAAATTCTGTACGGGAAAAGTGAGACGAAAAAGAATCCGAAACTGAGGGTCTCAGATTACGTACGCATTTCTCGAGAAAAGAAACATTTCGAAAAGGGATATACGTGGAACTGGAGTGAAGAAATATTTCAGATAAAAAAAGTAATCCCACACAACAAACCGTGCTACAAGATACAGGACTTGGACGGCACTAGTATTGTCGGAACATTTTACGACGCAGAACTCCAGAAAGTTGCTAAGCCAGACCTGTACAAAATTGCATATATAGTGAAGACAAAAGGAAAAGGGGACAGTATGCAACACCTCGTCCACTGGCGCGGATATCCGGAAAAGTCGCGCTCTTGGGTCTTCGCAAAGGACTTAGTCACGTATTAATTTAAAATGGGGTTTCATGCGTTCTTCCCAAGCAATGCCTGTCCTCTTCTCTACCCTGAAAATACGACATCGCATTTTAAAATTCAGCTTCCGACTAGACTTGAGCTGACTGGTGACTGGCAGGTGGCCCTGATACAAGCGCACTACCCGAATACGATCGCTCAAGTAACAGATGGAGAAAACGAAATCTCGTTTGTCAAGGACGACGGCACAAAAGAGACATATTTCGTCAAGCCAGGGTATTACGCAAATGAAAGTGATTTCGTGTTTGCACTTCATGAAGCACTTTTCCAGATCGAGTCGAGAGCAAATGGGGAAGGACGGAAAAGTGTTGTGGAAATCACACAAGACAATCATGTTTTATTTTATGCCCTTGAGAATCGTCCTGACGCAAAGTACAGTTTTTCTCCGCGTCTAGCGATGATGCTTGGCTTGGAGCACCCCGGACCTTACCCAACGCAAAGAGAGTTGTGCGCTCCGAATCAGATAAATTTAAATCTCGGTGTGCCCCCGCTCCAGTTCGTCTACATCGATAAAATATCGGAGCAGATCGTTGGTGACTGTCACGCCCCGCTGCTGGCTACTATCCCCACAAATACTACAGGGCAGTACGGAAGTGTATCGGTCCATGCTTCGATCACCCTCTATATTTCGACCTGGTTACGAAGAGTTTTGACACGCTCGAAGTGAATATAAGGGACCACTCAGGAAAATTTGTCTCATTCAACCACGGAACGTCGATGCTACTGTGCCACTTCAGACCTACAGGAGAGAAGAAATGAGCGCTATGGACAAGAGAGTCGTAAGATACTACGTGAACCAGGCAGGAAGCGGGATTGGCCATTTCTACGCAGGCGCATCCCACCAGAAGGGTTACTCGATCGGAGGGTTCCTCGGCGGATTGTTTCGGACTATCCTACCCTTTCTGAAAAGTGGTGCGGCGGCCGTAGGCCATGAGGCCCTGCGTGCGGGAAGCCATATTTTGGCAGACGCAGCCAGCGGACAGTCATTGCCTGAGAGCGTCTCACAGCACGCATCACAAGCGCGACAGAATCTCAAGAGAAAGCTCGCAGATGCGCTGTCAGGATCAGGTATAAAACGAAGGCGAAAGACACCAAAGACTCAGTCGAAGGCGAGAGCGAGACCAGTCAGCATCAAGAAACGCAAAGCAGCACCAGCAGAGCGCGACAATTATCTCTATCTGACACCATGGCTTTCCTCCACAACGCCTCCCCGGAGTCTCTGAAGAGTGAACTGGACCTGTGGGCACTGCCACCCACACAGACAGCCATCGAGAGTGGCCACTGGGTCACCATTAACCCGTTGTCGTCAGTGGATGATGCATCGACAATCGAATTTGTCGTCCCGGGGAACGGCGAGGAATACATCGACCCTGCGCATACCTTGGTGTACGTGCAGTGCAAAATCGTCAAAATCAATGGGGCAGATGTGGCTGCTGGCGAGAATGCCGATGTGGCACCGGTTAACTACCTTCAGAGCACCATGTGGAGCCAAGTAGATGTGACGCTAAACGGAAAGCTTGTGTCGCAGTCGTCCAGCACCTACCCCTACCGCAGCTACATCGAAGCGCTGCTGGGGTACGACATGTCAGCAAAAATGTCTCATCTCACCACACGGATGTGGTACAAGGACCAGCCTGGAGCGATGGACTCGAGAACGCACAACTCGGGACACATCAGCAGAAGAGCCATCACATCCGACAGCAAGACTTTTGAAATGATTGGGGGTATACATAGTGATGTCTTTAATCAAGACAAATTTATTCTGAATAATGTTGAAATGCGTATAAAGTTTCACAAGAATAAAAATCAGTTTATGTTGATGACGGGCAGCAACGAAAAGCTCAAAATCTTGAAAATGTATCTGTTGGTTAGAAAAGTACTCCCTTCTCCATCTGTTCGATTGGGGCATGCAGAGGCGTTACTAGTAAATGCGGCAAAATATCCCATAACAAGGACTGAGGTAAAGACGGTGTCTATTACTGCAGGACTTCAGGACAAGAACATTGACAACCTTTACCTGGGTCCGATACCGAAAAGAATCATTCTGGGGTTTGTCGATAACAGGGCGTTCAACGGGGACTTCACTCTGAACCCGTTTAATTTCCAGCATTTTAACATAAGTTACCTTAGTTTGTACATCGACTCCCAACAGATTCCCTCTAAACCACTTACTCCAGATTTCGAAAATAATGAATTCAAAGAGGCGTATTATACTCTCTTCTCTGGCACGGGGATACATTTTAAAGACGAGGGAAACCATATCAGCCGTACAGATTACCCACAGGGGTTCTGTTTGTTCGCTTTCGATTTGACGAACGATCTGGCAGCGTCAAGCGGGTATTGGAATCTACAGCGCCAAGGCACGGTCCGCCTGGAAGTCAGGTTCAAGGCACCTTTGGAAAATGCTATAAATTGCGTTGTGCTCTCGGAATTTAACAACTTGATCGAGATCGATCGCCACCGTAACGTCGTTGTTGACTTTACGAACTAAACATGAATGGCCTCACGCTCGAAAGTATCATGCGAAGCGACCCGCACACGGCAGACATCTTCGAAGGGGTGTTTGCTGCGGACACCTTACCGCGCCGCCTGAAGAAAAAGCCAGCCCTGCTCATCGTCAACACCGACCCCATCAGGAAACCGGGGGCTCATTGGCAGGCGATTTCTATTGACAAACACGGGCGAGGCGAATTTTTCTGCTCCTACGGCTTGGCCCCTTTCATAAAGTCTCATCGAAAATTTCTCGATCGAGTTTGTAAATCGTGGCAGTACAACCCGGTGGCGATGCAGGCTGTAGACTCTTCTGTGTGTGGTCACTATTGCCTATTGTATCTTATTCTTAAGGCCCATGGATATAGTTTAAGTGATTTTGTAAATATGTTCTTTGATGAAAATGAGAATAAAAACGATGCTGTAGTTAAGTATATTGTAGATCACTATACAGATAACCATGTGTTTTGTGACGATTTTATAATAAATCGTAATCACCAAGCATGTACCGAAAGGAGAAAATAAAGAGAAGCAAAACATTTGTCGTGTTTTCCTTTTAAAAACCTTCATACCGTGCACGCAATGAAGCACATGGAGAACGCACTCTGTTCCACACGCAAGAGCGACAGAGAAGGATGCATAGCTCAGAAAACTGCTGACACTGCAGTACACTGCGAAAACACCGCCACAGTTGCAGAGGTCATTGCCTCCGCCCGCGAAATCCGACACCCGGCACGCGCCATGCTGACGTCATCGAAATATGACACATGCCCCTGGGAGGTAGGCAAGCCCGCAACCCGCAACCAGGGGGCCCGTATACTACTACGGAAGTCTACGGAATGAAAAGTTACGCAGCACGTGCCGCGCCGTCAGCCACGAGCCGACTCAAAAATTCGGAGGCTTAGCTCTCACTGATAATGTGTCACGACCATTTGATAGGGCCCGGGGACGTGCATTCTTAGGCCGCGCGGAGTGGTTCCGGCGGAGTGTTTTTTTTTTTTTTTTTTTTTTTTTTTGTTTTTTTTTAGCCCTTGGAGCATTTTTGGCTCTCGAAATTTTTTTCGGTCTAGGTTAGTTATATTCGCCCAAGATGTGCGCCCCAGATCGGACTAGCTATTTGCACAAGTGGCCACCTAAGATTGTGCAAAAAGCCCTGGCCCTACCAACGCAATTCGCACAAGTACTGATACAAGAAGTTGCCTCGGGGATGACCTGGCAGAGCAACAATTTTTTTTTTTTTTTGACAGCAAATAGGAAAATTTTTGAAGAAGCTTCTGTAGATGGTGAACTACTTTGCTGTTCAATTTTGTGTAATCTGAAATGTTCAAACAACATTTACTGTGCAGCAAAGATCTTACTTGAAATCCCTTCCACTAAAACGGAAACTGGCAGAACTTCAACCAATTAATAATTCTCGATTCTGAGAAATTGGCAAATTGAAAACGCTGTCATTTCATCGAGTAGTACCAATGGCATGTAAATGGCAATTGATGCTACAATCGACACGATGGTGCAAACGAAAATTTCGATTGATCGATACGGTTTTCGATTGTCGAATGCCGACAATTGATATTGTAATAGAAGAATTCAATTAATCGATAAAGTTTTCGATTGTCGATTACCGCCAATCGTATCGAACAACTTTTCGATTACTCTAGTCATCGACGATTGTCGATTGATTTTAACAATCGCACAGGCCTAGTACACAGAGGGTGGAGTAGAGAGCACTTATATCTGGAAATTGTTTCCGTAGCATTTAGGACGCCTTGTTCAGATGGGCATCCCACTATCTCTTTCCAACATTACCATCAATGTCATACTGTGCTCTGAAAATGAAATAGAAAATACAACACCTCACATCGAATATTAATATTCTTTACCTTAGCTGCTTAGCAGACAAGACATTTCAGACCCAGACAAACCTTTCGAAAAGTTGCATGATGTGCAAATGGTTTGTATAATTCTCCCCTTCTTTTCGTCAATTATTAGCGAGCCACATTTAACATGCATGGCTTTCATACGCCGCTAGCAATTGGTAACGGGCAGTGAAGTAGTGGTGTGGCATTCCGAGCATTCACAAGCATGCCCTAGGGACAGCATTTCCTTACACTACAGGTGCAGTGCATGCAGGATCTAATGTCAGCCCCTTTAAGATGAGATCCGTGCAGTGCATGCAAGATCTAATGTCAGCCCCTTTAACATGAGATCCCACAGAGCAGTTGTGGTAATGGACTGTTCTTTTACACTTGCAACATTTATGGCCACCTTTACTTACAAGCAGGCAAACACAGCACAGCTCCTCAACAGCTGACACACGGAAAAAAGGACAATACATAGAAATGTCAATGAAAACAGCACCTACAATCTTTTTTTACTCTGAGGTTGTACAGCGAGGCACCATAGATTTCTATCTTACCCTGCCAAGTCAATGTGTGAACATGGTTTTTGGAAAGGGAGAATGAAAATCTGATCATCTCCCTGCTGGTTGTGCTATCTTCTGTGGAGCTACTAACAGTTGCAACAGCACTCGTGGAGGAAATTGCAGAAGTTTGAGAAGAAGATGAAACTATTAAAAATGTCATGAGCAATCAGTCGTATAACATATTTTCACACAAACAGCAGTTATGCAAGTTACCAACTGAGAGGTTTTAACTGCACCTGTCTGCAAACCCGGATGGTACGCTTGTCAAGGGGTATCAAACCATGACATGCCATTTTTAACAATTCTTAATGAGGGAGGGGAGGTAAATTCATTTCTTTGCCATGCAAATTTTTCTAACTCAAGTTTAGTAAAATGAACAAGCTGGCCCGTCCCTCCGTCAAACCTCGGCGCCAGTTCCGCTCGAGGGGCGAATCACTAGCGTAATCATGTGTACAAAATTCTAGAAATTTTTAAAAAGAAATTGATAAAAATTGCGAATTTAAAGTTGAACTTGGACTTCATGCCGAAAAATAGCACCTGTACAGGCTGAAATGACCAAAAAAGCAATAAAATTCTAAATTTAACGAAAACCACGGGGTGTAATCCGACGAAATCCTGAAATCTGTGTACACATTTTTAATGAGTGGGTATCCCCTCGGTTCCGCTGCACTCCACCACCACATCGGTTCGACAGGGGGACCTGGCCAGTTTGGCCTGCCGGCGGCGTTTGCGGGGGCCTTGGGCCCCCGCCCGAAGTCTCAATAGAAGGTCCCGGCATCAGATGTATTCGTTACGATTAAAATCGTTAACCTGAGCCTGTCTTGTTACATCTACGGCATCTCGGCCGCGGCCATCCCTTGCCTCACAGAACAAAAACAGAAATGTAAAGAAGGAGTTGATCCTCAAAATTTGAAGTTTTTCTATGAACGATAAGTCGGCGTACACAGGTCCGAACGAACGAACAGGACGCAGACTATAAGCCCGGCTCCTGCCGTTTCTAAAGAAACGTGTCGGGACGGGCTAAAAATTTCAATGACTTAGTTCTTTTAAATTTACTCAGCAGTGATGTCGGTTTAAGGACTTGTTTCACCTAAATATTTTAGAAATACCACTTAGTTTACCTCTTTAGTGCTAATAAGGATTTTAAGTTCCAGTTTCACTTGCTTTTCGAAGTGGATGCAAACTCACCTATCCTCAGATCTCTTCATTCCTTGAGCGACAAATAGTCACGAGAGAAAGCCTTTATGTGAGAAGAAATGGGTTGCATGTGACATCTAATAAAGTACATAAAAGAAGTAGAATTCTTTCTGTTTCTTATACAAAGGACGGGTGTCACATAAATGCAAAATGTTTCCACCACAAGTAATCCTGGAACTGTAATCAGACAACCATTACATGGCAGTGTTCATGTACTACAAAACACATAATACTAGCATTGCGAAAGCAAAGTTGCTAGAAGAAAATTTGACATGCAATGTACCCAAGCCAAGCATCCAAAACCTCCAACCCCGAAATAACAGCAGAGGGAAGAGAATGTGAAATGACAGATTTGCATGTAAGATATGTCACCTATCAGTAAACCCCTTTCCACATTCAGCTGTAGCAATCGGTTGCTGATTGTGTTGTTGTGTCTTGTTTGTGGGAATGCCAGGCAATTGGCCCACCGTTTAAAATAAGGATCATACCCGAGGTACTCTTCATTTTCCCTGGGTGACCTGAGCCAAGCATAATCCGAGTCACTAAAGCTTCTATGGACAAGGAAGGCATCTTGTCTTCCAACTTATGGTATGTGATGCATCTATCGGTTGTTGCCTTTAGGTACCTAAGAATCCTTTTTGCACTGACAATATTGGCTTCGGTCGGCTCTTGACAGAACCGGCTAAGGTAATCGACGGCAAAGGCTACACTGTCAAAAAGAGTCGTTCAAAAACGACGTTTTCTACGACAACTTTGCCGTCCTGAAACAAATATAACTGTTTTCATTTGAAATGACATCTGCTGTTTGCCGAAGACGAATTCATTTCAAAACAATTTTCTTGCCATGTGAGGACGACTTCATAATTTGGAAACAAGAAATCGTTAGATGACAAAATAAAAACTACAAACAAACTGTTTATAAACGACAGTTGTTGCAAATAAAATTAGCAGTACATTGGTTTATAATTTACAACAACTTTTTTAACAGTGTAGGTCGGGTCTGTTTTTACTTGCCAGAAACGGGAGACTTCCTAGGACTTGCCTGTAAGAAAAAACTATTTTCACTGCTCGGTTGTTTATTGCTGTCCTTTACCAGTAGTGTGTCAGATGGTCGACAGTTTTCCATGCTATAAGTTTCCTTTTTTGAGTAGTTCTCTCTTGAGACAGTGACAATGCCCCATGTCTCCCATTGAGTTCCACGCCTATATATGTTAAAGGCTCATGATCTATTTTAACTTCAAATTCTGACTAGATTTCTCAGTAAATTATTCATGGTCTCTTCAATTTTTCCGGCAATTATACCGTCATCCTCGTGAATTGCTATAGACACTGTTGTCATTTGTTTTGAACAAACATTTGTCCTCTTTAGCCCGTCCCGACACGTTTCTTTAGAAACGGTAGGAGCTGGGCCTATAGTCTGATGCGTCCTGGTCGTTCGTTCGGACGTGTGTACGCCGACTTGTCGTTGATAGAAAAACTTCAAATTTTGAGGATCATCTCCTTTTTTTAACGTAGAATCACGTTCGGTGGCAACAATTTTCGACTTGTGTCGCATTTTTGAGTCATGAAAATATTTCTGTTTTTGTTTTGTGAGGTTCGGGTTGGCCGCCGCCGCAGAGGGAGAGGCCGTTCAGTAACACGACGGGACAGGCTCAGGTTAACGATTTTAATCTTAACACATCTGCTGTCGGGAACTTTTTCTAGGCGGACCTGAGGCGGAGGGGGCCGACCGCCCCCGCAAACGCTGCCGGCAGGCCAAGCTGGCTAGGCCCCCCTGGCCAGGGACGGGCTAGCTTGTTTAACTTTGAATCACGTAGGGTGACAACAATTATCAATTTGTATCGCAGTTTTGGGTTATGAAAATATCAATTTTCGACTTGTGTCGCATTTTTGAGTCATGAAAATATTTCTGTTTTTGTTTTGTGAGGTTCGGGTTGGCCGCCGCCGCAGAGGGAGAGGCCGTTCAGTAACACGACGGGACAGGCTCAGGTTAACGATTTTAATCTTAACACATCTGCTGTCGGGAACTTTTTCTAGGCGGACCTGAGGCGGAGGGGGCCGACCGCCCCCGCAAACGCTGCCGGCAGGCCAAGCTGGCTAGGCCCCCCTGGCCAGGGACGGGCTAGCTTGTTTAACTTTGAATCACGTAGGGTGACAACAATTTTCAATTTGTATCGCAGTTTTGGGTTATGAAAATATGTCTGTTTTTGTTTTAAGGTTAGGGTTGGTCGCCGCCGCACACGCCATTATCATCGCGGCGCGCACAGGGACGGGCTCAGGTCAACGATTTCAATCGTAACTAATACGTCTGCTATCGGGCACTTCTAGGGAGACTTGAGGCGGAGGGCCGATGGCCCCTGAAAACGCCGACGGCAGGCCAAGCTGGCCAAGTCCCCCTGTCGGTGGAGCGCAGCGGAACTGGCACCGAGGTTTGACGGATGGACGGGCCAGCTTGTTTATGACATCATGGCCATTCCCAGAAGGGGCAATGCTTTCCAAATCCAGGGTCATACTATATGGCTACTTCGCGCCTAAAAAAAAGGATAAGATCAGGCGGAGTCAGAGACTCATAATGTACAATTTATACTTTATTTTCGTATCAAAAGTTTATAAAGCAGTAAACAAAAGTAACATAACCACGCTTCGAGGTATCAGCTGACGGCACTACTGTAAAATCTTCGTATTCCAGGCAGGATATTTGAGTACCTATGCAACTCGTGGCTTTCCTTGCGAAGCAAAAGCCATCATTTGCACAGCAAAAACGAGGCCGAACTTTCGGAGCCATGATGATCTGCCGGCGATCCTACCACGAGCACTGGCAGAGGCTGACGGAGCCGCAGCTGCAGCAGCACCAGCCGTTGTTGTAGCCCGAGTTGCGGCACTGCCAGTAGCAGGAGGTGTTCTCGGCGCTGCTGCAGGAGGCGCGGGGCTGCGGCCGGCGGCTTGCGGGGCCCGCCCCCTCCGGCAGGGGCGGCAGCCCGGCGGACGTCCTGGCCACGGCCACGTAGCCGTTGGGGGAGGAGGCCAGCGGCTGGCATCCCGGGAGCAGGAGCGGCCCTCTGCCAAGCTGCGGGGTCACTGTGGAGGAGAGACGGACGGTCAGTTAGGGTTTTGTAAAGCTGCATACACTATAAAAAGGCTTACGAAGGTTACAGCAACTCTGGATTATGAACGTTCTTAAGCAGCATTTTGTTTATAATGTTAAGTACGGTTCGTAACTTGTGGAGGAATTAGTTCGTAAGCTGACAAACTTATTCCAAAGTGAGAAAGAGATGCCCGTACAAACAAACGTGGATCCAGGATATCTACGGTGTCTCTAGCGGAGGCATTCTTGAGACTCTGTGGAGTCTTTTTGGAGACACTCTAGAGCCAGCCTGGTGACAAACTGAGAGCCAACGAGGAGACATTTTTGAAACGTCCTGGATCTACTGCTTGATGTCTGGAGGATGTCTGATTTTACAGACATTCTAGAGACAGGATAGAGACAACGTTGAGTATTTTTGGAAGGCCTTGACGGGACTTGTGATGTCTCCGTAGTGTCTCGAAAATGTCTCCAGAACCAGACATCCTTCAGACAACGAGGAAACATTGTGGTAGATCCAGAACATCTCCGCTGGAGACACCATGGATCCACTATTTTTCGTACGGACAGTTTCTTTTACCACACGGAGAAGATAACGTTGTACGCTTTTGACAGCGTGCATCGGCATTGTCGCATTTAGCTGCATTTGCATCGACCGTTAAACTAATATCTTGATCATAAACAGCGTTCATCAAGACACGCCCATAGCAATACAGGACACAATCGCACGATACAATTAGTTCCGGGGAAACTTGAAAATAATTGCGCTTCGTACGACACTATAATAAGGTACCGTACCTATATAACGTGACCGATTTTGGGCCGCTTTTTGACCCCCCCCCCCCCTCGTGACGTGGATACCCTTTAAGATAGGGCGAAGTATTCCCCCCCCATTTATGTCACGTAATATGGGTACGACCCCAAACGTACGGTACGCTGATTTGAATGGCAACTTCTACTTAAAATCAATGACTCTCTTGGACCCAAACACCTTTTAAATCGATTTAAATCTGTTGCTGCTGCACTCACCGTCGGACGCCACAGGCCGCCACGCCATGACTACCATGGCCAGTACCACCATAGTCAGGGCCCTCATCATCTTGGTGATTAAAGCTGCAAGGCCAGCAGAGTAAGTTCCTGTCGCAGGCACGCTGTAACGCGTCTGATGCGTTCGGCACCGGAGGTGGCCTTATTTATGTTGGGCTCACAGGTACCTTATGTCACCGACCGGTGGAGTCCCGGAAACATACTGGGGTACTTCAGAGGGCTGATAAACTGCTCGTTTTTCGTCGCACTTGGTTTCCTTATCGTCGTGATTCTTTATGAATGCAAGTATACACTACTTTCAAGGGTAGTAATCAGTTTGCCCTTCGCACGGAGGGGGGGGGGGGGTCCACTACGCATTAGTCGAGTCCTTGTCTCACTGCGGGATTTCAAAATCATCAACGGTTTGAGTGTGCACTCGCAGGCTTTGTTCTCTCTGGATTCCGTGTCATTACATCGGAGTACAGAGACACACTTCTTTAAGTGAAGAGATGGAAAAACTGGGGTAGGTGCTTAAAATAGGTGACACACGGAATGTTCTGCCGAATATTTCGCTGCGGCAGCAAGAATTGTTCACGAGTTTTTGAGCCTGCAAAAATGTTTGCTGCAGCAGCAACTTTTTTTGTTGATTAATTTTGTGTCCATTCTGCGGTCCAATGTCGCTGTTTCTGCGATTAAATGTCGCTCTGCTGTACAATCAACAAAAATGTTTGCTGTTAAGGCGGTATTGAGTGCTGTACCGGCAAGGAGTAGAATAATAGTGCACTCGTTGCTGCCACGAGGAATTGTTTGTATTAACTTTACACGGCATATCGACAGGTCCTGGTGGGGTCTCAACGAAAACTATTTGGCTGGATGCAGCCACTATTGGTCGTGATTATTTGAGACCGTCGGCATAGACTGGCCGCGGATGGAAAAGTGTAAAGATGTGTAGAGGCGATTTGGTTTTCCAGGAGGTATTCTTTAAACGAAAATTCCAATCTCGGGGTACGTGGCACAGGATTGGTAAATCGACGGTCTGTAACGATTTTCGATTCCAGTTTTTCGAAGTTGAAATATAAACTAAAACGCATTTTTATGAAAGAAGCTTTTCTTTTAAAGAGGTTTTTTCAAAACAACTAAAATATCAAGTGCCACGGGTTTCAAGAAAGTCATTTAGTCATTCCTCGGGATATTCGTAAGAAAACTAACCCATTTAACTGCGGCTGAATGCCCCGTGGCTTGCCTACATTGACTGATTTTTGCGACGCGTCCCAAATTCTGCTCGAGCCTCTTTAAGCCCAGGGTCTGAATTTATTAGCATTCCATAACCGACCGGCTCTTGCTGTTCTAGCTGCCCATTGGTTTCAATGCAGCATTGATTTAATGCCGACTGTTTCCTTCTTGATAGCGTGATCCCTCTTATCTATCGAGGACGAACAAGTGATAGACACAACAGGAAAAATCAAACCGCACTTACGGCTCACGCCCAGGTAGGACAGTGGACAGTAATGTTCAGCGAAACGGCTGTGAGATGCCAGAATCGGATGACTCGCAATCCACGTCAGTAGGATTTCTGTCAGAATTATTACTAGTCCGCTTAACATCAGGAGAAATAACGTTAGCCTGTGGGTTTTCACACCTTTCGCTTGACTTAAATAATTAATATTTGGCCATGCATCGGAAGGTAGATGTGAAATTGAGGTTCTCTGCACTTCATTCAATATCTCATTTTTAGGCACGAAGTAGTTATTGCAATCTTTAGGATTCCGATTTTTTTTTTTTTTTTTTTGACATGGCCCCTTATGGACTTCTCCGAACGAAATTGTACGATTTCGATGAGAGTTTGCAAGGAGCAGGAAGGAGACACGCTGATTCAGATTCTAATGCCCATACGAAAACTCAAAGGCTGAAATTGGAGAATTTTGAATTGAAAAATTTGATAATTCGAGTCGAGCTGCAGGCTCTTATGGGCGAAAAGATCGAGTCAAGCAAGGGCCTAGCCGAGCCGAGGCAAAGTTGGTGGAAAGATGAAAATTACAACCAATCAGAGCACTGCCTGTTGCGTAGTACAGCCGCAACGAAAAACGAAAACTGCTGTGTTTGAAAAGTTGATATATCAAGCTTGGGGTGGCCGGCCAACAATGCGGCGAAGGGTACAGACTTTCAAACGTAGCCGTCGTGAGTCGACTGTACTTCCCTCCCGTCCCGAATTTTTCATCCAACACCATGACGACGGGTGGGTAAACAAAACAATTGAGGACACCGACGTCGGTTTCATCGGTTTTGAGTTGTGCGCGAAAGTTTTGATTGTGGTTGTGGCGTGCAGAAATTGGATGATGAAGGTTCTTCAAGGAACAGCTTATCAATACCATGGAGTGTTTAAAAATGCTGGGAAGCAATGCTGTGCAATGGGTGTGGTAGCTTTATGTCATACTCTTCAAAAATTTCCAACCAAGTGAACCAGCCAAGATGTTGACGAGTGTTTGAAAGTAAGATTTATCAACGTTCTCATGCCTCATGCCTGCCCCTGACGTTGAAAGGAGTTAGTTCTCCTGTCATTCAATGTGAGCTGAGAATAAATATTTTTAAGTTCATAGGATTGAGGTTCGTTCGGTAGTTCCGTGCCCAGCCGACAGAGCGCGCTATCGTCGACCGCCAGAGACCGCTCTCGATCACATGATGACTGTTGTAGCAACCGCGGGGCGCCGCGTTGCATTGTTGGCGTACAGATTGAGAATGCAGTTGAGACCCTGAGCGAGACTAGGGCTAGCCAGAGTAGCCAGTGGTGAGAATGCCATCTGCTCGCTGGAAAGAGCCTAGAACACTACCACTGCCAATCTTCCCACGAAATTCTAAACTCTCTTCCGACAAACTTTTCCGCTTAACAATTGTTTAACTTACCCAAAAAATACAGTTCTTTTTCTCTTTGATAGCATTCCAATATTCATCCAATATTTTCTCAACGAATCATTAATTCATATTTCTTATTCACACTTCTCACTCCTTCTACTCTCCTCTCCTTCCAGATCCTGTTTTTCACATACGCATTCGAAAGACACTTCAAACCATCAGAAAAAACTACAAAATTTACAAAATCTACAAAATCTCGGCAATATCGTCTGACTCTACTTCGGGCCTCCTAGGATTTCACTTTGTGGAATCGTATTTTTTTATATCAAATTGTATTGAATGTGGCCTGACTCAATTCTGGATCTAGGTTTCGGGGCAAGAAAGGAACTACAAGTAAACCAACTGAGTTTTCGTACATATAATTCACAATTAGCTGGATCAAAACACGTTGTCAAAGCTTATGGTACTACCGACATCAAACAACACAGAAACACTTCGAATTAAATGATTTTCAGCACACTAGCAACTAATCCCAGTCTCTAAAACGGCTGATAACGCCATTTTCGTTTCTGGGCTTGTATCGAGAAGTCGTTTCTGTGTGCGAAATTTATATTCATCCGAGTGGGTCTCACTGAATGTACAAGGAACCATTTCAAACTTCATTGGATTTGTAAGATGCCCAATCCGGGCTTGTAGAGAAGTTGTTGGGCTAGTT
Organism: Odontothrips loti; assembly: GCA_038380765.1. Lineage (NCBI taxonomy): Eukaryota > Metazoa > Arthropoda > Insecta > Thysanoptera > Thripidae > Odontothrips > Odontothrips loti. Next base: position 444,557 of record CM076254.1, read on the forward strand.
TTGGCAACTAACCGATATTTTTAGGCACGGAGTGAAACGGAGTAGCCTTATAGTTTCGTAGCGGATTAGACTGTTTTTTTTTTTTTTTCTCGGAAGCAGCATAGCCCCATATGGCCCTCAGACAGAAGTTTTTCAAACCCTCCACATTATCGACGGGCGAGGGGGAATTCACTCAGGAAAAATGTGCACCGACTGCTCCCATTACGGGTATGACGCGTAATTGATAAATTTCATCAATTACGTCCATTACATATACATCTGCGCCCCCCCCGTGGGGTGCTAGTAGTGCTAGTGTACCCCACAGATCTATGATGAAGTGCTTCCTCACTGTCATTCTGACCTCCTGACCCAAATTCTGTTTGTAATAAACTCATCAGAGCTGTGAATAAAATCAAATATGACAATTACTTAGGGAGTTCAAAATCTAAACAAGCTGCGTCCAAAGCACAGGAAGATTGCTCCAATAATGCAGTCTTGCGATTTAAGGATAGTACTTACAATAGCTGTAAGGTTGTCGCACCGGAGTCAGAAACAGGAACATTTGAGACAGGAATTATCGGATTCACTGGACTGGAAAAAAGGAAATGAGACCATCACTTACAGATTTAAGAAATGAATGATCTGTAACATTTATTTAATTAAATGCTTCCTCGAAATTGAGGGAATGTGTACTTCCAGTAGTTCACAACCATTGGCTAGGATGTTGAAAGCAATACCATACACAGTTTCACCATTGTCTGGTGTCCGCACAAATAGGTCGTCGCCAATTTGAGTCCATATAATTAGCTCCTGCGCGGATTGAACTTCAAGCTGACCTCTTGCAGATGCACTTATTCTGTTGTGGTTCTGATGTACGAAAAAGACGTCTAATCCTAGATTTATATTGGTCTCATACACGTCTAAAGTCTATGTCTACTGGACGTCGAAGTGGTCATTTTTTTGTTTTATGTTAGACATCTAATAGTCTACATCTTGATCTAACAGTAGACAAAAGAAAATCCTCCTGTTTCGCCGATATGCACGGCTGTGAAGCAAGAGGCTGGGTGTGTGGATCGGGCGCCTGGTGGGTAGGCAATACAATGTGCAGTTTACATGCGTGTGGTGCGCGCCGGCTTACCATGGCGTGTGCAGGCGATCCTGACCAGCTAGGGTATGCGGGAGCATAAATGGACCAAACTTCAAAAATTTACATTATAATTCAAAATGTTAGATGACACATTCACATTAACGTTACTAACATTAAAAATTTACATTATGGTTTCAAATGTAGATGGAACATATAAACAAGGTAGGCGTACGCCAGACCGCGTCATGGCGTAACAAGCTTCGCTCACCGCGAACCACTGTTCCGCCCCTCCACGTATGGCGTACACCTACCTTGGCCTGCCGGCGGCTGTCACCGGGCGTGTGGGACCCTGCGGGGCTAATTAGTCAGTACGACGCCCTGCGGGCGCCGGTCTTGAGGCGCGAGGGACGCTACGCTTCTAACCTAACCGCTGGACGTACCTACTCCCACAGTATTGTGAACTTCTCTACCGTACTCAATCGTGCTCAACTCTAACTTAACCTACCCTAGCCTACTCCAACCTTCCCTACCCTTCCCTACTCTAACCTAGCCTACCCTACTCTAAACTAACCTACCCTACTCTGACCTAGCCTACTCCAACTTCCCCTACTCATTGTGGACTTCTCTACCGTACTCAATGCTGCTCAAACCTAACCTACCCTAGCCTCACCGGTTCCGGTCCAAGGAGGCCCTGCTTTGACAACTGGCACCATCAGCAGCACCTGAGGTTTTCTTCAGGATTGTGATTGAGGTCCTGAGTGTATTTTAAGCGTTATCGGTTCCCATCTTTAAGTTCAAAATACTGCTTTTTTTAGAAGTTTTTCATTTTGTTCCTGCTCCTGCTCAAGAATGCCCTGTTTTGCCCCCCAGCACCTGCAGCAGTACCTAAAAGTCAAATTTGGCATTTTGAATGGGGTCTTAGGGTGATTTAAGAGGGGGTCGGTCGCCATGTTTAAGTTTGATATTCTGCACGATTTAGAATTTGGCACCCCGTTCCAGTTCCTGCCCAAGAATGCCCTGTTTTGACCCCTAGCACCTGCAGCAGCACCTGGGGTTGATTTCGGCGTGTCGAATAGTCTTGGGGTGATTGTAGAGGGGGTCATTCGCCATGTTTAAGTTTGATATTCTGCACGATTTAGAATTTGGCCCCTGTTTCAGTTCCTGCCCAAGAAGGCCCTGTTTCGACCCCGAGCACCTGCAGCATCACCTGGGGTTAATTTCGACATGTTGAATGGAGTCTTGTGGTGACTTAAGATAGAGGCGGTGGCCATGTTGAAGTTAAAAATTCTGCACGATTTAAAAGTTTGCCCACATCTTCCAGTTTGTGCTCAAGAAGACCCTGTTTTGCCAACCGGCACCTGCAGCAGCACCTGGGGTCCTTTTCGGCATTGTAATTGAAGTTCTGAGTGTATTTTAAGCGGGGTCGGTACCGATCTTTATGCTCAAAATACAGCTTGTTTAGCGGGTTTTGGCTGAGCGATAGCGAAGCCCTTACCCCACTGGCTCAAAAATGTTTTGTCTGTTTGTCTGTCATGGTGTCTGTCTGTCTGTCTGTCCGCGCGATTTCTCGAGAACGGTTCATCGTAGAGGGCTCAAATTTGGACCACAATCTCCTTGCATCATACCGGAGTCAACCTCACCTCGGGGGCATCCTACCTCAGGTGCTGCTGCAGGTGCCGGTTGACAAACCAGGGCCTTCTTGTGCAAGAACTGGAACAGGGGGTAGGGTTGTTCCGGTTAATCGGTTATTCGGTATGAAACCGGTTTTTTTGCCTTCACCGGAAAACCGGTGATGAGAAATCAAATACCGGTTCACCGAAAATTCGGTATTCACCGGATTTTCGGTATTCACCGGATTTTCGGTATTCACCGGATTTTCGGTATTCACCGGATTTTCGGTATTCACTGGATTTTCGGTATTCACTGGATTTTCGGTATTCACCGGATTTTCGGTATTCACTGGATTTTCGGTATTCACCGGATTTTCGGTGAAATCAAAACGCAAAGTGCAAAGTGTCGCGCCGTGCATCGAGTCCGAGTCTAGCGAGCGGAGTGAGGCGAGGCGAGGGCCTGCCGAGGCGGAGGCGGGGGTCGGGGGCGGGAGGCTGAAGCCGACGCAGCCAGCCAGCCCGCAGCCCGCCGCCCGCCTCCCCCGGCAACAAGTACCTCCGTCGAGAGATTTTTTAGTCAAGGTGGGCAGGTGATCACTGATGAAAGAAGGTTGATCAGTGGCGAACACGCCGAGCAGCAGATCTTCCTTAAAACCAATGGAGAGTTCATTCCTAAACCTACCTAAGTATAATAAATTTTCTAGTTACCCTTGCTGTTTTGTTTAATTTCCTTCCGAAAAGTATCCCCGCACGCTGCATTCCTTCATATTGAGGCAGTATAAACCATTGTTTTAAAAGAGGTATTTAAAAAAAACGGTATTTTTTTAAACCGGTATTGTATAATAAACCGGTATTTTTTAAAAAACCGGTATTGTGTAATAAACCGGTATTTTTTTAAAAACCGGTATTGTGTAATAAACCGGTATTTTTTTAAAAACCGGTATTGTGTAATAAACCGGTATTTTTTAAAAAACCGGTTCTCTAAAAAATACCGGTTAAATACCGAAAACCGGTTAACAGGTGAAAAACCGGTACACGGTGTCACCGGATACCGGTTTTAAATTATTGTCACCGAACAACCCTAACAGGGGGGCTAACTTCTTAATCGTGCCGATTTTCAAACATGAACATGGCGACCTACCCCTTCTAAAATCACCCAAAGACCCAAGTCAAGATGGCGAAATCGACCCCAGGTGCTGCTGCAGGTGCTAGTGGTCAAAACGAGGCCTTCTTGGGCAGGAGCAGGAACAAATAGAAAAACTGCTAAACAAGCTGTATTTTGAGCTTAAAGATCGGAACCGACCCCGCTCGCAATACACTCAGAACTTCAATTACAATGCCAAAAACGACCCCAGGTGCTGCTGCAGGTGCGAGTTGGCAAAACTGGGCCTTCTTGTGCAGGAACTGGAACAGAAGGGCAAACTTCTGGACAATCCGTATATCAAACGTGAACATGGCGACTGACCTCTTCTAAAATCACCCAAAGACCCGAGTAAAGATGGCGAAGTCGACCCCAGGTGCTGCTGCCGGTGCTAGTGGTCAAAACAAGGCCTTCTTGTGCAGGAACTGGAACGGGAGGGCTAACTTCTAAATCGTGCCGATTTTCAAATTTGGACATGGCGACTGACCTCTTCTAAAATCACCCAAAGACCCGAGTAAAGATGGCGAAGTCGACCCCAGGTGCTGCTGCCGGTGCTATTGGTCAAAACAAGGCCTTCTTGTGCAGGAACTGGAACGGGAGGGCCAACTTCTAAATCGTGCCGATTTTCAAACTTAGACATGGCGAGCGACCCCTTCTAAAATCACCCAAAGACCCGAGTAAAGATGGCGAAGTCGACCCCAGGTGCTGCTGCCGGTGCTACTGGTCAAAACAAGGCCTTCTTGGGCAGGAGCAGGAACAAATAGAAAAACTGCTAAACAAGCTGTAATTTGAGCTTAAAGATCGGAACCGACCCCTTTCGCAATACACTCAGAACTTCAATTACAATGCCGAAAACGACCCCAGGTGCTGCTGCAGGTGCCGGTTGGCAAAACAGGGCCTTCTTGAGCACAAACTAGAAGATGTGGGCAAACTTTTAAATCGTGCAGAATTTTAAACTTCAACATGGCCACCACCTCCATCTAAAGTCACCCCAAGACTCCATTCAACATGCCGAAATTAACCCCAGGTGATGCTGCAGGTGCTAGGGGTCAAAACAGGACCTTCTTGGGCAGGAACTGGAACGGGGGCCAAATTCTAAATCGTGCAGAATATCAAACTTAAACATGGCGAATGACCCCCTTCTAAAATCACCCCAAGACTCCATTCAACATGCCGAAATCTACCCCAGGTGATGCTGCAGGTGCTAGGAGTCAAAACAGGGCCTTCTTGGGCAGGAACTGGAACGGGGTACCAAATTCTAAATCGTGCAAAATATAAAACTTTAACATGGCGACCGACCCCCTCTTAAATCACCCTAAGACCCAATTCAAAATGCCAAATTTGACCTTTAGGTACTGCTGCAGGTGCTGGGGGCCAAACCAGGGCATTCTTGAGCAGAAGCAGGAACAAAAGGAAAAACTGCTAACAAAAGCAGTATTTTGAACTTAAAGATGGGAACCGATAACGCTTAAAATACACTCAGGACCTCAATCACAATCCTGAAGAAAACCTCAGGTGCTGCTGATGGTGCCAGTTGTCCAAGCCGGGCCTCCCTGGACCGGAACCGGTTAGGCTAGAGTAGGTTAGGTTTGAGCAGCATTGAGTACGGTAGAGAAGTCCACAATGAGTAGCTGAAGTTGGAGTAGGCTAGGTCAGAGTAGGGTAGGTTAGTTTAGAGTAGGGTAGGCTAGGTTAGAGTAGGAAAGGGTAGGTTAGGAAGTCCACAATGAGTAGGGGAAGTTGGAGTAGGCTAGGTCAGAGTAGGGTAGGTTAGTTTAGAGTAGGGTAGGCTAGATTAGAGGAGGGAAGGGTAGGTAAGGTTAGAGTAGGCCAGGGTAAGTTAAGTTAGAGTTGAGCACGATTAAGTACGGTAGAGAAGTTCACAATACTGTGGGAGTAGGTACGCCCAGGGGTTAGGTTAGAAGCGTAGCGTCTCTCGCGCCTCAAGACCGGCGCCCGCAGGGCGCCGTACTGGCTAATTAGCCCCGCAGGGTCCCACACGCCCGGTGACAGCCGCCGGCAGGCCAAGGTAGGTGTACGCCAGGCGTGGAGGGGCGAAACAGTGGTTCGCGGTGAGCGAAGCCTGTTACGCCACGACGCGGTCTGGCGTACGCCTACCTTGTTCTATTTGTTCCTGCTCCTGCCCAAGAAGGCCTTGTTTTGACCACTAGCACCTGCAGCAGCACCTGGGGTCGATTTTGCCATCTTGACTTGGGTCTTTGGGTGATTGGCTGAGCGATAGCGAAGCCCTTACCCCACTGGCCCAAAAATGTTTTGTCTGTTTGTCTGTCTGCGTGTCTGTCTGTCTGTCTGTCTGTCCGCGCGATTTCTCGAGAACGGTTCATCGTAGAGGGCTCAAATTTGGACCACAATCTCCTCGCATCACACCGGAGTCAACCTCACCTCGGGGGCATCCTACCTCAGGTGCTGCTGCAGGTGCCGGTTGACAAACCATGGCCTTTTTGTGCAAGAACTGGAACAGGGGGGCTAACTTCTAAATCGTGCCGATTTTCAAACATGAACATGGCGACCTACCCCTTCTAAAACAAGGTAGGCGTACGCCAGACCGCGTCGTGGCGTAACAGGCTTCGCTCACCGCGAACCACTGTTCCGCCCCTCCACGCCTGGCGTACACCTACCTTGGCCTGCCGGCGGCTGTCACCGGGCGTGTGGGACCCTGCGGGGCTAATCAGTCAGTACTGCGCCCTGCGGGCGCCGGTCTTGAGGCGCGAGGGACGCTACGCTTCTAATCTAACCCCTGGACGTACCTACTCCCACAGTATTGTGAACTTCTCTACCGTACTTAATCGTGCTTAACTCTAACTTAACTTACCCTAGCCTACTCCAACCTTACCTACCCTTCCCTACTCTAACCTAGCCTACCCTACTCTAAACTAACCTACACTACTCTGACCTAGCCTACTCCAACTTCCCCTACTCATTGTGGACTTCCTAACCTACCCTTTCCTACTCTAACCTAGCCTACCCTACTCTAAACTAACCTACCCTACTCTGACCTAGCCTACTCCAACTTCAGCTACTCATTGTGGACTTCTCTACCGTACTCAATGCTGCTCAAACCTAACCTAGCCTAACCGGTTCCGGTCCAAGGAGGCCCTGTTTTGACCCCTAGCACCTGCAGCATCACCTGGGGTTGATTTCGGCATGTTGAATGGAGTCTTAGGGTGATTTTAGATGAAAGCGGTGGCCATGTTGAAGTTTAAAATTCTGCACGATTTAAAAGTTTGCCCACATCTTCCAGTTTGTGCTCAAGAAGGCCCTGTTTTGCCAACCGGCACCTGCAGCAGCACCTAGGGTCCTTTTCGGCATTGTATTTGAAGTTCTGAGTGTATTTTAAGCGGGGTCGGTTCCGATCTTTAAGTTCAAAATACAGCTTGTTTAGCAGTTTTTCTATTTGTTCCTGCTCCTGCCCAAGAAGGCCTTGTTTTGACCACTAGCACCTGCAGCAGCACCTGGGGTTGATTTCTCCATCTTGACTTGGGTCTTTGGGTGATTTTAGAAGGGGTCGGTCGCCATGTTCATGTTTGAAAATCGGCACGATTTAGAAGTTAGCCCTCCTGTTCCAGTTCTTGCACAAGAAGGCCCTGGTTTGTCAACCGGCACCTGCAGCAGCACCTGAGGTAGGATGCCCCCGAGGTGAGGTTGACCCCGGTATGATGCTAGGAGATTGTGGTCCAAATTTGAGCCCTCTACGATGAACCGTTCTCGAGAAATCGCGCGGACAGACAGACAGACAGACAGACAGACAAACAGACAAAACATTTTTGGGCCAGTGGGGTAAGGGCTTCGCTATCGCTCAGCCAATCACCCAAAGACCCAAGTCAAGATGGCGAAATCGACCCCAGGTGCTGCTGCAGGTGCTAGTGGTCAAAACGAGGCATTCTTGGGCAGGAGCAGGAACAAATAGTAAAACTGCTAAACAAGCTGTATTTTGAGCTTAAAGATCGGAACCGACCCCGCTCGCAATACACTCAGAACTTCAATTACAATGCCAAAAACGACCCCAGGTGCTGCTGCAGGTGCGGGTTGGCAAAACTGGGCCTTCTTGTGCAGGAACTGGAACAGGAGGGCAAACTTCTGAACAAACCGTATATCAAACGTGAACATGGCGACTGACCTCTTCTAAAATCACCCAAAGACCCGAGTAAAGATGGCGAAGTCGACCCCAGGTGCTGCTGCCGGTGCTATTGGTCAAAACAAGGCCTTCTTGTGCAGGAACTGGAACGGGAGGGCTAACTTCTAAATCGTGCCGATTTTCAAACTTGGACATGGCGAGCGACCCCTTCTAAAATCACCCAAAGACCCAAGTAAAGATGGCGAAGTCGACCCCAGGTGCTGCTGCCGGTGCTAGTGGTAAAAACAAGGCCTTCTTGTGCAGGAACTGGAACAGGAGGGCAAACTTCTGAACAAACCGTATATCAAACGTGAACATGGCGACTGACCTCTTCTAAAATCACCCAAAGACCCGAGTAAAGATGGCGAAGTCGACCCCAGGTGCTGCTGCCGGTGCTAGTGGTCAAAACAAGGCCTTCTTGTGCAGGAACTGGAACGGGAGGGCTAACTTCTAAATCGTGCCAAATTTCAAACTTGGACATGGCGAGCGACCCCTTCTAAAATCACCCAAAGACCCGAGTAAAGATGGCGAAGTCGACCCCAGGTGCTGCTGCCGGTGCTACTGGTCAAAACAAGGCCTTCTTGGGCAGGAGCAGGAACAAATAGAAAAACTGCTAAACAAGCTGTAATTTGAGCTTAAAGATCGGAACCGACCCCGCTCGCAATACACTCAGAACTTCAATTACAATGCCGAAAACGACCTTAGGTGCTGCTGCAGGTGCCGGTTGGCAAAACAGGGCCTTCTTGAGCTCAAACTAGAAGATGTGGGCAAAGTTTTAAATCGTGCAGAATTTTAAACTTCAACATGGCCACCACCCCCATCTAAAGTCACCCCAAGACTCCATTCAGCATGCCGAAATTAACCCCAGGTGATGCTGCAGGTGCTAGGGGTCAAAACAGGACCTTCTTGGGCAGGAACTGGAACGGGGGCCAAATTCTAAATCGTGCAGAATATCAAACTTAAACATGGCGAATGACCCCTTCTAAAATCACCCCAAGACTCCATTCAACATGCCGAAATCTACCCCAGGTGATGCTGCAGGTGCTAGGGGTCAAAACAGGGCCTTCTTGGGCAGGAGCTGGAACGGGGTACCAAATTCTAAATCGGGCAGATTATAAAACTTTAACATGGCGACCGACCCCCTCTTAAATCACCCTAAGACCCAATTCAAAATGCCAAATTTGACCTTTAGGTACTGCTGCAGGTGCTGGGGGCCAAACCAGGGCATTCTTGAGCGGGAGCAGGAACAAAAGGAAAAACTGCTAAAAAAAGCAGTATTTTGAACTTAAAGATGGGAACCGATAACGCTTAAAATACACTCAGGACCTCAATCACAATCCTGAAGAAAACCTCAGGTGCTGCTGATGGTGCCAGTTGTCCAAGCCGGGCCTCCCTGGACCGGAACCGGTTAGGCTAGAGTAGGTTAGGTTTGAGCAGCATTGAGTACGGTAGAGAAGTCCACAATGAGTAGCTGAAGTTGGAGTAGGCTAGGTCAGAGTAGGGTAGGTTAGTTTAGAGTAGGGTAGGCTAGATTAGAGGAGGGAAGGGTAGGTAAGGTTAGAGTAGGCCAGGGTAAGTTAAGTTAGAGTTGAGCACGATTAAGTACGGTAGAGAAGTTCACACAACTGTGGGAGTAGGTACGCCCAGGGGTTAGGTTAGAAGCGTAGCGTCTCTCGCGCCTCAAGACCGGCGCCCGCAGGGCGCCGCACTGGCTGATTAGCCCCGTAGGGTCCCACACGCCCGGTGACAGCCGCCGGCAGGCCAAGGTAGGTGCACGCCAGGCGTGGAGGGGCGAAACAGTGGTTCGCGGTGAGCGAAGCCTGTTACGCCACGACGCGGTCTGGCGTACGCCTACCTTGTTTTAGAAGGGGTCGGTCGCCATGTTCATGTTTGAAAATCGGCACGATTTAGAAGTTAGCCCTCCTGTTCCAGTTCTTGCACAAGAAGGCCCTGGTTTGTCAACCGGCACCTGCAGCAGCACCTGAGGTAGGATGCCCCCGAGGTGAGGTTGACCCCGGTATGATGCAAGGAGATTGTGGTCCAAATTTGAGCCCTCTACGATGAACCGTTCTCGAGAATTCGCGCGGACAGACACACAGACAGACAGACAGACAAACAGACAAAACATTTTTGGGCCAGTGGGGTAAGGGCTTCGCTATCGCTCAGCCAACAATTAAACATCACTATATTCGAATATAGATGGAAAATTAGCAATAAATTAGAATAAAATAACAGCATTAAAAAAGAAACTGGAACTAAAAATTTAGAAGGAGTCATCATTGGCTCCAGGCTCAGCATCAGCTTCGTCTTTGCTGGAGTCCGAGACGACGCTGATATGTAAGCTGGAGTCCAGGTCATGATCAGGGTGAGCCCTTGAGGAGGGTGAGAAGGGTAATTTTCCTGACCTAAACTGTAAGAGATGGTATTTTAAACACTGCTGACTTTTTTTGACACTTCACTTATTCAGCTGACTTGTAACAACCCTGAATGAAAGGACAGGTTCAGGAAGAAAAGAAAAATTACCACAGCAGCTGTAAAGGTCCTCCTTCAGCTTCTGATCAAATTCCTCCCATTCCCTTCTCTCTGTAACAGGAAGCCCAAAGAGAGCATCCTTAAAGATGCCAGAGTCCATGTCCACAGTGGAGGCAACTGAGGCATAGGAGACAGCCTAGGCAGGCATGCAGATTCAGACGATAGGAAGGCTAGGCATTGCAGGCAGGGCAGTGATGAATATGGAGAGTAATATAGATTAATAATGAATTGAATGTTTTTGCATAATTTTACAAGCACTTACTGTAAGGTTGGCATACTTTTTCAACAACTTTTGCCATACATGGCTGCGTTACATGGAGAGAATCTGCCATTAGGATCCCTAGTGCTTGATTTCAATTTTTTCCACTTTTTCAGTGTCTGGCTTATTCAGCTTCATTGCTCCTGAATCATTTGACTTTTCTTAGTGCCTCTATTCCTGTATCTCTTGAAATTTGTTGGTACTCATACTCAGCTATTCTTCTTGATGAATCCAGTACCATTTTTTTCAAGTACCTGGAGGCCCTGTGATACTTCTTTCTTACCCAAGTCTCATGTTTTTTTCATTTTTATCCTTAATTCGACCGCATTGTTCACCTCAGGGTTGACAGCATCAGGCTTTTTCATTCCCTGGATGTACCTGGACCACAAAGTGTAGAATGGCAGCAAATACCTCAACAGGTATTGCATGAGTTCTGGAATGGAAAACACATTCTCTTTGTCTCCCGGTTGTGCCTCCTCCAGCTTTACTGCAGCAATTCCTTCAGAATTTTTTTTTATGAAATGGAGAGTCTTTATAATTTTCAAACAATGCTGAGCAAGCTCGGTCTTCATCGGGGATCCAGATAGGTAGGTCTGGATTTTCCTCTGGGTCGTCCAGGTACGCCTGTGCCAAATCCTCGTCGATCAGATCTGACACATCACTTCCAAATCTAGAAATACAAACGTATCATTTACATTGCATGGTTAAAACTAGTGAGTATGATGGAATACCTCCTACTAATCTACTGTGGGTTTGACGTTCGCAATTTTGAACATTACCTGATAGCTAGAGCAATTAAAGCTCCATTGACTTGAGACGTGAACTTGGGAGTCGAGAAAGCCACTGTAGCCAACTTCAAAATTTCCAGGGCCTCTTTTACCTCCGCCGTTCTTGCCACCTCAGCCATTGTAAACTTTAATGTTCTCCTTGCAGGGGAATATCGTTTTGCTGTCATCGGGACCCAGTCCCAGTAGTCTACATGTGTATCGGAAGGTCACTGAGAATAGAAAAATGAAGAAATAGAAGAAAAGTATTGCTTAGTAATGGTCATGTGCTCATATCTGTTCAGATCGAGTCATATCATTTTAAAAAATCTGGTTTCTGATCTTTTACGTGAACTTCTGTTGACTAATTTTTGCCCCGATCCATAGTTAGAGTGTCGGGCCACATTTGAAATTTGGTGGGCTTTGCTACTACTTCCAGTTGTTTCTCCATAATACAATGGAGAAACATGTTCACAAGGTCAGCTAAAGATGTTCCGTCCGGGACCTCCTGGCCCATGGCCTCGATCTCCCTTTTCAAACGATGAGACATTTTATCTGTAAACCCATGACCTTGTTAGACAAAAGAAAAAAGTTGATCAAGGTAGCTTTATTTTCTGAAGCTGAACATAAGGAAGGATTTTAAAATAGGTTATGAATGAAAAACTGAATGAAGAAGGACTCGAGGAGGTTGCAGTGTAAGACTAAGAAAGAGCGCGTTGACCTGTGTCACTTCAAAGGGCTTGGAAGTTAAAGGCTTGGACTGACCCAGCGTAGAGTCGCTCCCATCAAGAAGTTATGTCTGCAACAAAATATTTTCTGTTGATTCTTCTTTGAAGTATCACTTTGTCTGTAGTGAGTGTAATCTATACTCAAGAGAGCACAAATCTTTTGCATCAAGCACCACAGAATGTCCAAACTACGAGCATGCATGTAATGTAAAACCATCAACTTTAACACTAGAAGGCCGGACGGGTCCAATTTGGCCCTTCTTCGCATTGAAAATGCTGCCACCCCCGTAAATATTTTTTTGGGGTGCCGACGCATTTTAACTTTTTCTAAGTTTGCGTCCTGAACATATCTGTAGAGTTTCGTCGTTCTGCGATTTTTTTCTTTGACGTTATAAGGGTGCATACCTAGAACGACGGAAGGGTCCAGATTGGACCCTGGCTGTTGTTTACCGCATAGACACCGTTTATAGCCCGTCCCGACACGTTTCTTTAGAAACGGCAGGAGCCGGGCTTATAGTCTTATGCCGGATGTTCGTTCGTTCGGTAGTGTGTACGCCGACTTATCGTTCACAGAAAAACTTCAAATTTGGAGGATAAACTCCTTTCCTAACGTAGAATCACGTACGCTGGCAACAATTTTTGATTTGTATCGCATTATTGATTAATGAAAATTTGTCTGTTCTTGCTTTTTGAGGTTAGGGTTGGCCGCCACGCGCACACCATTACCATATCGCGGTGCGCACAGGGATGGGCTCAGGTTAACGATTTAAATCGTAACAAATACATCTGCTATCGGGCACCTCTAGGGAGACTTGAGGCGGGGGCCGAAGGCCCCCGCAAACGCCGCCGGCAGGCCAAGCTGGCCAAGTCCCCCTGTCGAACCGAGGTGCCGGTGGAGCGCAGTGGAACTGGCACCGAGGTTGACGGAAGGGACGGGCCAGCTTGTTTCGATTTCTGGCGACTGTCCTGCAAGTACATTAAACTGATAGGTGTATGGATGTCATGTGAATCGTCAGGTGTGAGTTCATGGTGGTGCAAGTGCAAGGACGGTAGGCAACCAGCAATGCAGATCGAAGTTCTGTTCGGTCCACGCAAGAATGAGGCGACGGCGGGCACGCAGAGGAATACACTCGAGTCACGACAAAGATGTCGAAAATCTACCGAGTAGATGTCTTTTCCTTGATTTATATTGGTCTCATAGACGTCTGAAGTCTGTCTGCTAGACGTCTAAGTGGTATTTTTGTGTTTTGTTTTAGGTCAGACATCAGCCAAGATCATTTAGAGCTAAATTAAATACTACGTTGAGAAAAATCTTGACTTCAGAAGTCAATAATTTTCAATTGCCAACATCGTACAACGCAAAACAATCAAAGAAAGATCATTAAACATTTAGAAAATTCCAGTATTACAACCAGGAACCTTCTGCTTGCTTCTCTGTTGCCCTATCCACTACGCTGTGAGTTTCACTGGCGTGTAGTGCGGGTTGCCTACCCCGAGGCTCGTTAGGGGTTCGGGGATGTCATGTTACATTTTAAAACACAAGAGGACATCATAAGGCAACAAAGCCAACAGAAATAAATGCATAAAGAGGCTTAAAACTGCGAAAATTGGGGCACGGTCCAATTTGGCCCCTCCAGTCGTTCTAGATGCGATTTTTCCCGGCCTTCTAGTGTTAAATGACGTGACTATTTTTGTGACTGTCTGTCCGTGACCAATTGCAGAAACTATCTCCGAGATCAGGACAGCATTTTGTTTCAAGAGAGCATCGAATTAATGATGGCTGCATTCGTGATATTTATGATGGTGAAATGTACCGGGTGTTTCAGCTAACTCAGGACGGTAGAATGGGTGGCCTACCCCGCCGTTGGCAGGCGCTGCCTCGGCGCAGCGGCCGCCTGGGCCTGCCAAGCCGTGCCGTGACCAGCCGGAGTGAAGTGGGGAGCGCCGAGGCGGGGAGGGGACGGCTCGCTGCGGCCCGGAGAGGGAACGGTGACGGAGAGGGGGCGTTCGGGCGGGGGAGGGGCGGGGACGACAGCGCTGCCGTGCGCTGACGCTAGCAGACGTCAACGTTTACGTCAAATCGCCGCGATGGAGGACCGCCACGTGTTCACCAACGAGGAAATGACAGACATGATTCTGATTTTTGGCGAAGCGCGGGAGAACTCTCGAAGGGCTGCCCGGCTCTACCAACAGAGGTTTCCGGACAGAGTCGTTCCTCGACACCAACTGTTTCCTGTTTATAGAGAACGGCTCAGAAACACCGGCACGTTTGCTCCTGCACAGCGTGGTGAGTTTTCATTCGCGGTATTATTAATCGAGACACATCCAAAACCCAAAACATTTAATATTTGTGCTCCCGACACGTAGGACCCCGACCACGACCAGCCCGTGGCCCGGAGGCGGTCGCGCTTGTCCAGCAGGCACTGGAAGCCGACCCCCACAACAGCACCCGGAAAATAGGGCGGGCCCTGGAAATGGACCACATATCGGTCCACCGAATGATTAAAAAAGACCTTCACATGCACCCATTCAAAAGGCACAAGTGTCAGGAACTGCTAGACGGAGATTTTCCGAGAAGGGTAGCTATGTGCGAGTGGCTGTTAGATCAGGTATGAAAAATCCGAATCCCCGTTTTTAAAACGACTCCGCGGACGCAAGTGAGTTTTATTGAAATGACATAAAATTTCAGGTTGACGAGGCAGGAAATAACCCTCAGTTTGATGGTGATATTTTTGTAAACCGGGTGGCGTGGACTGACGAGTGCATCGTTGACAGCAACGGGGGTGTCAACAGCCACAACGCCCACCACTACGCCGTTGACAACCCCCACTGCCTTCAAGAGAACCACTTCCAGGGGCACTGGGCTGTGAAAGTTTGGGCCGGTGTCCTCTATGACCGGATAATTGGGCCTTATTTCTTCGACGAAAATGTCAACGGAGCTAATTATTCTAGGTTTTTGAGAGATGACTTGGACGGGCTCCTAGAGGACATTCCCCTTGCAGTCAGGCGTTCCATGTGGTTCCAACAGGATGGCCACCCTGCTCACACCTCCCTCATGGCTAGGGCTGTGCTCGGCGAGAAATACCCTAATCGCTGGATCGGACTCCATAGGCCAGTTCAGGAGTGGGCGCCAAGGTCTCCTGATCTCGCCGAGTGTGATTTTTATCTTTGGGGCATGTTAAAATCAAAAATCACATCACCACTGCCACAAAACCCGGAGGACATAAAAAAAAGAATTCGAGCAGTGTTTGCGGAGGTGGGGGCGGAAGAAATCGGCTCTGTCCACCAAGCATTGTTGCGGAGGGTAGGCGCTTGCATTCGTCAGAACGGCAGGCACTTTGAACACTTCGTGGAATAAAATAAAAAATATGTTTAGTAACAGTTTGGTTGCCTTGCCCCCTTCCCTCTCCCTCCGACCGGGCCGCCGGCCGCCCGGCGCTCCCCACTCCACTCCGGCTCGTCATGGCACGGCTTGGCAGGCCCAGGCGGCCGCTGCGCCGAGGCAGCGCCTGCCAACGGCAGGGTAGGCCACCCATTCTACTGTCCTGAGTTAGCTGAAACACCCGGTACGAGACGCATCCAACTGGTCCAGCTTTTCAACTGGTCCAGCCCGACAACTGGTCCAGCCCGACAACTGGTCCAGCACGACAACTGGTCCAGCCCTTGTGTCCCTCACTCTGTGCCGACAACTGGTCCAGCTTTTGAACTGGTCCAGCAAACTAGCGCGTGAGGCAAGGCGACAAGTGGTCCAGCCCGACAACTGGGCCAGCCCGACAACTGGTCCAGCTTTTCAACTGGTCCAGCGAACCAGCGCGCGAGGCAAGGCGACAACTGGTCCAGCCCGACAACTGGGCCAGCCCGACAACTGGTCCAGCTTTTAAACTGGTCCAGCGAACTAGCGCGCGAGGCAAGGCGACAAGTGGTCCAGCCCGACAACTGGGCCAGTCCGACAACTGGTCCAGCTTTTAAACTGGTCCAGCACAGCCGCTCTGTTACCTCTCGCGAGTGCCCCGACAAGTGGTCCAGTGCTGCCGTTCTGTTCTGTTCCCTGAGCTTGCCGACAACTGGTCCAGCCCGACAAGTGGTCCAGCCCGACAACTGGTCCAGTGCGCTAAAAACGCGCTCCATCTGCCGTCCCATCGACGAAGCTGTCGCTAGCCTCACACCATGTACGATGCTGAATCTGGCCCCCTCGGTACCACAAGAGAACCCCGCGCGAGGCTACGTGTTACCAGCTATGAGAAACTCTAAAGTCACATCATTACGCGCACTCAAAGCACATTATGGGCAGCGATATAAGCAATTAGCAGAATGTATTCGGTTAGGTTTTCGTTTTTGAAGTCGTGAGGCTCAGAATTACTCCCGGATCATTTTTTACTCTCGAAATTGCAAATGTTATCCAATCTGCGGCATTCTTTCGTACTGTGACACCAAGAACTCTTGTGGTAGACACTAAGACACATCATTCATGTACTGCGTGTTAGTTAGGATCTCGTTAGCATTAGAATTTGAAAATAAAGTGACTAAGGTAGTGCCGCCAGCCTCGGTGGCCTTTTTTCAGTCACCCTTTTCCGTCTGCTACCACCTGGTACCAGTTCATATTTGAACTTCCCACTTTTCGTTGAGTTGCAAGCAACCCCGCGACCAGCGTTTTCCGTCTGCTACCACCTAGCATCAGAGCATAGTTATTGACCTCCCACTCCATGTTGTACACGAATCAACCCCGGTCCCAGCCCTTTTCCCGCTGGTACCACCTTGCACCAGGGTATCTGGTACTACCTTGTACCAGGGTATATTTGGACTTCTCACTCCATGTTCTATACGAATCAACCCTGGTACCAGCCATTTTCTGTCTGGTACTACCTGGTACCAGGGCATTTTAGGACTTCTCACTCTGTGAATACGTGCTGGTACCAGGTGGTATCAGGCGGGAAATGGCTGGTACCGGGGTCGATTCGCTTACTAGAGGATGGGGGAAGTCCGAATGTGACCTGGTACCAGGCGGGAAACGGCTGGTACCGGGGTCGATTCGTATGCAACATGAAGTGAGAAGTCCGAATATGCCCTGCTACCAGGTGAACCAGACAGGAAATGGCTGGAACCAGGGTTAATTTGTATGCTTTAAGGAGGGGGAAGTCCAAATATACCCTGGTACCAGGTGGTACCCTGGCGAAAAGTGGAACCGTGAGCGTGTTCAGATTCCGTTTTGGAGTATGTTCAAAGGCTGTTACACATCTGTGCTTATAACAGGCAAAGCTTGTTGAGGGTAGAAAGTTTCTTTAGAACAGACTCTAAACGTGCTTTCCAAACTGTGTTTACGGTAGGTTCCTCAGAACGCACAGAGAACCTGCTTTCCGTCATAATTGCGCGCAGTCTCTGTTTTTGAAAACGGACTCCAAACACACTTTCCCCGAAAGCACGTGCGGTGCCGGTTCATAGTCTGTTCTGTCCAGTGCTGATTAGTCACGCGGCCTCCCCCGCCACCTCCCTCCCCCTGCCCCGCCACCTGCCCGCTCGGACCCCCCTCGACCCCCCCCCCCCCCCCCCCTAGGGTTTCTAGTCACGAGTTTTTCCAAGAAATTTTTGGAAAATTTTCGGAAATTTCCACAAAGGTTGGAAAGGTTCGAAAAAATTGGGAAAGTTGGAAAAATATAATTTCTTTACCCAGAACTCACACAAAACCTTTAAAACCTTTAAAACCACACGCTTATTAGTCAAAAGTGGGGGTGGGAGGGGTGGGTAGGCTGACCTCCTCCTCCCCGCCGGCCAAGGTGGCAACACCGCTGCAATCTCGTCGATGTCGGTGTCACCAGCCGGCTCCTGCTTCCCGGACTAGAGATTGGCTCAGTTTCGCTCTTTTCCGGATTTTTTGGCAACTCCAAGTCGGCTCTAAAACCTCGTACGATCTGCATTCAAAAACGGAATCGCACTGCCGGGAGGCGGCGAAAAGGTTGGTGTGAGTCACAAATGTGAAAAATTTGAACGTCAAAAGTTGATTTCTGCCGGGTTTAAAAGGACGGACCGCGCCAAATCCGTCCTATTGTAATGTTTATTGGTCTCCGGTGCTCCGGCAGACGTCGCGCAGTGTTGCAGCGGTGGGAGGAGGGGGAGGGACGTCTTCCCCGCACCTCGCACCGCCTCACCCCGCCACGTGCGAGAGGTGTAGCCTGTCCTTGTCTACTCATGCCTGGAACTCAAAAGAGGCCCTCACTTCATCTAGCAAATCTGAAATTGCAGCTGACCTAGAGAGATAGCATCAATCTCAGCTTGTAGAGGAAAGATGAGACTATGTTGTGAATATAATTTCAATTTGGTAGGCAATCTTCTTCCATGCGATAAAAAGGTCTAACATTGGGCCACTTTCAGTTGATTCCAGGAGCCTTCCTGGAATTCGCAGTGACATGAAAAACTATTCACAACACAGTCCAAGTAAAGTACTATGGTACTGGAAAGTTTCATCCTTCTACCTATTCAAACTCTCGAGATTTGCTGGATGAAAAAGTGAAAAATCCGAAGGTTTGAACGCGTCTAGAGCAAAAACTAGAAGGCCCAGAGAGCTCAGACACATATCGTTAGAATCAGCGTGTTCTGAACTATCGATTTATAAAATAAAAAAAAAGATCGATTGGACACCCTTAAACACCGTGTGTTACTGCCATTTTGAAGCATACCAGGAAACTGCCCCGTTTCAAACCGGGAGTAGTTGCGAGTACGCTTCAAATGGGCGTAACGATACGCCTTATTTTTACCAGGGCGTCTGTAAATGTACGGCGGCTCAAAAATGTTGGTTCAATACCGCCCACCGCCAGTGTCAGAGTATCACCCGGATCAGCGCCGGGCCAGGCTTTGAAAACTTTCAGGTTGAATCCTCGCCGACTGACGACGCTTTGTGCGCGTAACGAGTCACACTGACGCTTCTGCCTCCGGTTTTTTCTTCGTGCCGGTTTTACTTGACTTCCGCTTAGAGCTTACCCGCCAGTAGGCCGTTAGAAATGAAAATCTGCGGGCAGCAGCGGAATGCGGAAATGCACGCCAACGGCGCCAAATTTCTTGCATGCGAAACTCCGCGATTCGTTTTTTTATTCTCTTAATATATTTTTCGCGCCAAGCCGTGCCACGCCACGCCAAGCCGTGCCACGCCACGCCAAGCCGTGCCACGCCACGCCACGGCTTGCCGGACGGCCGCCACCACGGCCTGCATCGCAGCTCGCATGAGGGAGGGGGAGGAGGGGGAGGGGAGCATGCGGCGGCCGGCTCTCTCGGCGAGCCGCGCGGGTCCCGGGTCCGGGGATGAATGGACCCTGGCAGCGGGTGCGCGCTGAGGGACCAGGCGGGCGGGGGCAGTGACCTAGGGCAGCAAAGGCTTCGGGGCCAAGTACGAAATCACTGTAAATCGAAGAGCGAGGTTCGTTACCCAATTGGGGCGATGTAAGACACATCGCCCTACGGCGAGGGGTTTGAACGTCGCCCATTTAGGGAAACGAACATCGCCCTGTTAGGGCGATTACCCCCGAAATCGCTTTTTTAGGGCGAGATCCCGCGATACCCTCGCCCTTTTAGGGTGATGACACGGAGGGCGAGGAAATTTGAGTCAAAAACCTCGCCTTCCAAGGGCGAGGAACATCACTCTAAGATTTACAGTGATTTTGAACGGATAGATATATCAATGCGGTTCAAATGGTATCATGTTCGGGGACTTCAGAAACATACCCCTACCAAACTTCATGAAAATGGCCTAATTAGGTCACGTAATATGGGTAGGACACCTAAGTAGTAGTTCGCTATTGATTTTCTTTCAAAATTTGCCCTACATTCTCATAAAATACTCATGCATACTCCCACATCTCATCAGATACTCACGCATACTCCCTTATACTCATTCCATGAGTACGCACACTCCCACATACTCGTAAAATACTCACAACTCCTGACAAACTCACACATATTGTCAAAACTCCTGTACACTCACGTACAATCATGCTCTCAAATACTCCTGTGTCTCCTTTCCAAGGAATGAGGGATCCCTTCAGTAAAACCATGCCTTGGTAGTACGCGTATGCTGTGGTATGCTATTATATGCCATAGTTGCCGTGCCTTTATGTCCAAATAAAGCGTAATTTTATGCTAACGTTTTATTAGGGCGTAGTCCGGGCGTAGTACTGCGCATTAGATTTGCCAGCGAGGCCAAATATGAGAAAAATACACGTAAAACGCAACGAACTCAACAAAAAAAATCGCAGCAAACTCAGCCAACTCAACGCCAACTCAGGCAATTCACGCCAACTCATCGCCAAACTCATCGCCAACTCACGCCAACTCATCGCCAACTCATCACCAGCTCAGCCAACTGGACGCAAATTCACAAAAAAATCAGCCAACTCAACTCAAATTCACAAAAAATCAGCCAATTTAACTCACAACTCAGGCATGCGTATACCAAAAATTCAGAGTGGTTTGCCCCTCGCCTGGCTCTCTCATTGTCAACGCCTCAGCCCACTGCGCTACCGTTAACGCTTAGTCGGGGACGGACCGGACTGTCTCTTGATGCAGCTGGGAGTGTGACACGTTTTGGACTCAAAGGTTGTCACCACAGCATCACGGGAGCACATGCTTCTCTCTCGCACACCGACTGGGCGCGCTCATTTGAGATTACATCCTCTGGTTTGAAGTCTGTTCCGTCTCCCGGACAAAATCTATTGTGAGCTTGTTTTAAAAACCGACAGTGAACAGAGTACTGACGGTTTAAAGTCCGTTCAGGCCATGTTGCTCTGGTATAGAGAGAGTCTGTTCATTCCATGTTACAGACAACCGACAGTGAATAGACAAATCATGTTTAGATGTTTTAGATCACGCCGAGAGCTCGCTTGGGCGAGTCTGTTTGATGCGCGTTTTGAATAACATCCAATGAACCTACTTTTCTCTATTTTAACTCCGTTTGAAGCCGGTTTGCCTGGAACGCGGTTTCACAAAACGTTCATCAAACAGGATTAGAACTGACTTTCACACACGAATGTGCTATGAACAGATTCTCAACGTACAAAGTCTGTTCGTGTTTTCGCTAGGGTACTAGTCGGGAAATGGCTGGTACCCGGGTTGATTCGTATAGAACAGTGAGTGAGAAGTCCAAATATACCCTGGTACCAGGTGGTACGAGGCGGGAAACGGCTGGTACCGGGGTCGATTCGTATGCAACATAGGGTGAGAAGTCCGAATATGCCCTGGTACCAGGTGGTACCAGCCAGTAAATGGTTGGTACCAGTGTTAATTTTGTATACTATCGGAAGGGGCAAGTCCAAATATCCCCTGGTACCCGGTGGTGCGGGGGGGGGGGGGGGGGGGGGGTATTGGACCGGGGGCGAATCGTATGCAACGTGGAGTGAGAAGTCCGAATATGCTCTGGTACCAGGCGGGAAATGGCGGGTACCAGGGTTCAATCGTGTACAACATGGAGCGGGAAGTCCATAAATATTCTCTGGTGCTAGGTGGTAGCAGACGGAAAACGCTGGTCGCGGGGTTGCTTGCAACTCGACATTAAGGTGGTCCCTGTTGAATCTGACTTCGAGCACGGCTAGAGTCACTTATAAAGTGTATCCGCTAAAGTAGCTTTGGGGATACCCCCTGACAGTTTTTGTTCAGCCATTTTCCGTAGGATAGCACTACCGTCGTTGTGAATTTTAGAAACATAACCACCTATCTGCGTTACCATTCGATGTCAGCCACTGGACCTATTTTCATGCTCCTTCGGGTCAGTGACTTGGCCCCCGCTGCCCTCCCTCCAGGTCGTAGGCCATAAAGTAATTATACGCATCCCCATTGATGCAGTGTCAACAGCCTCCGCGGGGTCTCCGGGCACGCACATTCGGTACGGTATTGTTCTCGCGGCAATAGCATGCTAGTCCATTTTCAATTTATAAAAAAATGCGTTTGGATGTGTTCAATTATCGGTCCAAGACCTATACCACGTTTTTACGAACACATTGGTGTTTTGCAGTAATCTGTAGCTCTATCCGTTCTAAACTTAGATCTTGTCTCAGCCCGCCCCGCCGGTCGCCGGCGACATAAGGGTTTCTACTTCTGAGGCTCTAGTAAGCGTTAGAACCGTCGGATCCGCATGGCCGGCACAGCAGCGGAAAGCTTATACATTTTGCTACATCCCGCTCGCTGACATTCTCCCTCTAAAGTCAATAGCCAAGGAGCTGGGGACGCGACAAGTTCGACGCGCACGGCCTGCAAGGTGCCGGTGACGCAGCTTTCACATATTGAGAAGGCAGTAGTTCGCGCTAGGGTGGTCGAATAGATGCGACAGACACACCGTTGGAAAGCTCAGACTATATTGTAAAATCGCTCTGCCTATAGTGTTTCGTCTAAAACCAACAGAGGAGGCGTCGGAGACCGACGAAAGCTGACGCGTACCGCTCTGCCGCTCTGTCCGTGCGCAGGAGGAAAGAGCTGGAAAGCCATAGTCGCATCGCCAGGCGGGCCTCCTCCATCCTCCGGCTCGAGCCCGGGCGGGGTCCGGCGGGTCCGCGTTTACTGCTCTCTTTGTCTGTGCCATCCTATGCACACAATTGAGGCTAAGACTCCTGCATCCCATTACTCCCGACGCAGTTCCTCCATACGTCGCCAGCGCCACTGTGCAGACAGCGTTTTGGAGCCCGCCAGTTTCAAAAGTGACGAAAGGCACCCAAAACAGCCCTCACTTTAGAAACACCTGGGCAAAAAGTATCCATCGCACGAGGTTGGCGAGCGTATTTTTGTAAATGAGAGAGACGCCCCGAGGTGCCAGTCCCAATACCCGCGGGTTTCAAAAAGTCTCTGCTTCAAACTGATCGAAATTCGCCAAATTCGGACGCCAAAATAAAACACTTTATAGCGTGACCCAATCTTCGGACCAGGTATGAACGCTAGGCCACTATGTCCCGTTCCCAAAACTATGCTCACCAACCTCGTGCGATGGATACTTTTTGCACAGGCGTTTCTAAAAAATTGGCCACTTTGGCCACTTTGACCAACTGTATCTCCATTCAAAATTGGTTCATCGACTTGCGATTTTGCAGGGCTCCTACTTAGAGCCGAATCTACGGGTATATCAAATTTCATCATCCTAGCTCGAAGTCAAATTTCAACAGGCACGGCCTTAAGTGGAAAGTCCAATTATGAACTGGTACCAGGTGGTAGCAGACGGAAAAGGGTGACTGAAAAAAGGCCACCGAGGCTACCGGCACTACCTTAGACACTTTATTTTCAAATTATAATGCTAACGAAATCCTAACCAACACGCAGTACATGAATGATGTGTCTTAGTGTCTACCACATTCTTGGTGTCACAGTACGAAAGAATGCCGCAGATTGGATAACATTTGCAGTTTGGAGAGTAAAAATGAATCCGGGAGTAATTCTGGGCCTCACGACTTCAAAAACGAAAACCTAACCGAATACATTCTGCTAATTGCTTATATCGCTGCCCATAATGTGCTTTGCGTGCGCGTAATGATGTGACTTTAGAGTTTCTCATAGCTGGTAACACGTAGCCTCGCGCGGGGTTCTCTTGTGGTACCGAGGGGGCCAGATTCAGCATCGTACATGGTGCGAGGCTAGCGACAGTTTCGTCGAAGGGACGGTAGATGGAGCGCGTTTTTGGCGCACTGGACCAGTTGTCGGGCTGGACCACTTGTCGGGCTGGACCAGCTGTCGGCAAGCTCAGGGAACAGAACAGAACGGCAGCACTGGACCACTTGTCGGGGCACTCGCGAGAGGTAACAGAGCGGCTGTGCTGGGCCAGTTTAAAAGCTGGACCAGTTGTCGGACTGGCCCAGTTGTCGGGCTGGACCACTTGTCGCCTTGCCTCGCGCGCTAGTTCGCTGGACCAGTTGAAAAGCTGGACCAGTTGTCGGGCTGGACCAGCTGTCGGCAAGCTCAGGGAACAGAACAGAACGGCAGCACTGGACCACTTGTCGGGGCACTCGCGAGAGGTAACAGAGCGGCTGTGCTGGACCAGTTTAAAAGCTGTCGGACTGGCCCAGTTGTCGGGCTGGACCACTTGTCGCCTTGCCTCGCGCGCTAGTTCGCTGGACCAGTTGAAAAGCTGGACCAGTTGTCGGGCTGGCCCAGTTGTCGGGCTGGATCACTTGTCGCCTTGCCTCACGCGCTAGTTTGCTGGACCAGTTTAAAAGCTGGACCAGTTGTCGGCACAGAATGAGGGACACAAGGGCTGGACCAGTTGTCGTGCTGGACCACCCTGGCGAAAATGGAAACGATTTATTCGAGTTTGTTTCGTGTTTGTAAACACATTTAAATGAAAATGCGTTCACTAAGGTTTCTTAAAACCGGTTTTAAACACGTTTGCAAAATAAACGCTATGTGAACACATTCTAACGTGTTGAAAATGTTTTCATTATGTGTTCTGTGAACGCTTTTTGATGTGTTGTACGGACTGTTATAAACGCAAAGTAAACACAAAAGAATGTGTGTACTTTGCGTTTGCAGAACGGATTGTGAACGCTTTTGGATAAGTGTTGTGCGGACTGTTATAAACGCAAAGTAAACACAAAAGAATGTGTTTACTTTGCGTTTGCAGAACGCAATGTGAACACATCTGTCTGCCGCCCTATAAACTGTTTTTAATCACATCTCATTCGGTTTGCTTTCTGCTATGGGAACACAGTATGAACACATTATTCTGCATATGTATGAATTGCTTTTAAACACGTTTTATTGAGTTTGCTTTCTATTACTAAGCGCATTGCGAACACGAAATATGAAAAGTGTTTGCTATCAGTTTTGGGAACGCGTTCTGAGCGCATTCCAGCGCCGCTCCTCCGTGTGAGATGGGGAGCGAGGGGTGAGGTGTCACTGACCTCTGCGGTCCAGCTAGCGACACACACGAACCCGCGTAACTCAGAAGTGGAGCCTACAAGATTAATCATGGTAAAACGGGGAAGATGCCGAGAGGAGGCAACGGGGAAGGGTGGTCCTACTCGCTCACGGTATAGTGTCTAGGAGTTCACGTAATACCAGAAAATGATCCGACGCAATAGGCTGAAATTAAATGGCATGAGATAATTTTTGTATAATTTTTGTCACACAAAGTGTTGCATTTCCGAATCATAAGGGTGATTGCAACTATTGAGTAGTACAAAATCCCATGATTAGAATGTATTCTAAGTTCAACAACGCTATTGTGGTGTTCTTCCCGGACCACCCAACCCTATTCAAATTTGATATGTGGTCACTAGACAACTATCATGCTGTGTGGATGCGCTCAAAATATTTTGCTCGCGACTATAAAATATTAATATTAGAAAGGAATAGGCTATTAGTTAAAGTAGCCTCAAAGGACCGCATGAGATGCTAGCCATGCTAAGGATCATACCTCCATACCTCCCCTGTCCCCTCGCCCCCTTGCCCTTGCGGGAGACGGCATCACTGCGCGCGCTCGCCGGCCTGCTTCCCGGCCAGAGTCGGAGGCGTGCAGTGTGTCCCGGAGCCTGGGGGATCTCCAGCACGGTTCCTCCGTAGCACAAGTGGCAGCGTGTCGGGTTGGTATGTATGGGTAAGCGTGTTCTATTCTCCGTGAGGTTGTTTCTGTTAATGTGTGTCCTTTACTGTTCTCAGCCCAGCCCCATAAGAGCGAGAGAAACGGAGTGAGCAGGTAGCGTTGGAGGGGGAGGAGGGGTGCGGAGGGGTCTTCCGGTCGACCCACCGGTTATTTTTTTTTTTCGGCCCTAAAGTGCGTTCGTATTGCGTTCACATTGTGTTTGCATCGTGTTTCCAATTGCAGAGCAAACCTGTTATAAACACGTTTCAAAGACAATCCAGCGTATTTGCAATGTCTTTACAATGTGTTTCACAGACTGAAACTATGCGTTCACTATGTGTTCCTCAACACGTTTCCAACACTTTCAATACACATACTAAACACGTTTTGGTTCGAAAATGCAGCTTTTAAACTCAGAACACTGTGTTTACAACATGCACACAAACTCGATTCAAACACCATCGAGAACACGTTTTAAACACATTTTCATGTGAGGTTTTTCGCCAGGGCAGTTGTAGAGGTGGACCAGTTGTCGGGCTGGACCAGTTGGAGAGCTGGACCAGTTGACGCGCCCCCCCGGTACAAGGCTCTGTGTGAAGAGGGCAATCCGTTGTCCAATCCAAATGCACTCAGTCTTACAATTGGAACAGACGGAGGACAAGTTTTTCAAAATTCTAGTCGTAATAATTCTATGTGGCCAATTCAGGCATTTTGTAATGAGCTATGTCCTACTGAAAGATTCCGTCCAGAAAACATGATTCTTGCTGGGTTGTGGTTTGGTAAAAGTAGCCCTGAGATGTCAGCCTTTATGAAACCTTTGTCTAAAGAGCTAAAAAGTATGGAAATTCATGGTGTTCAAAGATTGTATCGTGGACAACCATTTGATTGCCCTGCTTATACTATTATGTGTGTGTGTGATTCAGTGGCGAAACCAAAAGTGCAAAACATTACACAGTTCAATGGTTACTTTGGTTGTGGTTATTGCTTGCAGAGGGGTGAATAGATGACGACTGCTCTACTTAGGTCAGATTTCCATATGGTGGTACATAGTATCCTTTGAGATCGGAGGAAAGTGTAAGAGAAGCAATGACTCTTGCTCAAGAAACAGCAGTAACTGAGTATGGTGTGAAAGGTCTGTCGTCTATTTTACTTTTCAATGCAATGCATCTTGTGTTCGGCATCCCTATAGACTACATGCATGCCGTTAGTTGTCTGAAATTGCCCCAACCCATATCAGCAACCCAAAAACGCCCACCGCCGATCAATTGTTCCTTAAAAGTACCATTAAGTTCCGTATTTGTTCCGATTTGAACGCCATCGGTTTACGTTAAAACAATATTTTTAAAAATCCGGGTGGGCAGGGTTAACTTCGTATGCAACGCAACAGTCCATAAAAGGCTCGAGGGTTTTAAAACATAATAGGGTACTCCGGAGAAGCCCGGAGCGAAAGTAAGAAGTCGTAAGGAAGAAGAAGTGCGCTTCGGAAAGTATGAGAAATCGCGCGTCGGAACCGGGCGTCTCGTTTGTTTACGTGTTTCGATTGCCGGAAAGCATTTTTTATCGCGGTTGTAGCGAGTTTGGTGGTAAGACGCGATTAATTAATAGTCGGGAAGTGTTTTTTGTCGTCGAGATTGATACATTGTGCGAGAGATGATTTAATGTGTGGTTTTGCGATATGTACGAGTCCATAACCCTATCTTAATCGTGTGATACCACTATTTCGGACACCTTATTTTCATTTCCTTTCCACTGTCATGTTATAAAATTTAGTTCATTTTTTTTTTGTGTTCTTAAATCACATGCCCATCATTTCTGTCATTTTTGGAACCGTCTTAACCATTGTGTTTAAGTGCTGTAATGGTCACTGTTTTACCATGCAAATCCTGGAAGGGGTGTTTGAACTGTATGCAGGTGCATTTGCAGAGTCTTTCTTGTGACGCAAATTTTACACATTGCTTCTGAACTTAAACAGAAGGCAGCGATGGATCTCTGGCAGAACACCGATCCCCCAGATCGATCCATTCTAGTTTATAGATATCCGATTAAAACAGGATGGACAGGTGTGCCATATCCTACGTGTGGCCTTATTAATCTTGGCCGGTGCTGCTATGTAAATTCTACTCTGCAAGTAATGTCATGCTACGATTCTTTTAAATTTCAAGTTTTGAAGTAATCCTCATGTTACGCTTACTGATTTTTTAAAATGCATTCTGTAGGCTCTTCTTCACATCCCTGCCTTCGTCGATTTTTTGATCAAAGAAGACTTGCACAGGGGATCATGCGCAGCACATAGTTGCATATCATGTGCGTTGTACGCATGCTTCTCTGGAATGGTAACACGGAAGTCGCTGTTGAGCCATCAGAGTGTAGTCAATAACTTGAAAGGTAAGTGGTTTAAAAATTGATGGTTATTCTAATAATTAATTTTATGTCATTCAAAACATTTTATTTTCAGAAATATCACCTGCTCTCTCAGTCGACTCTGAGGAGGACGCTTCTGAATTCCTGCAAGCACTGTTTCAGAAGCTCAGTGAGCAGCAGATGGCCCGTTACACTATAAGGTATGTCTCTTCAGTTTATGGACTGAACCCATTGCTCTAACACATGTTGATACTTCTACTCACATCTGTCCTCAGGACTTCTTTCTGTGCCAAGCAGACCACAGCAATGGGAGAAATATTTGGCATGTGGCGGAAAGATATCTGTGAGTTGTCAATTTTGTTGTTATGGTCTACATTATCTATGACTACCCTTGCCAATAATCTAAGAACTCATTTCAGCTGTTTGCAACACTTGCAAGTATCAGAGAGTAGTCTACAGCCCCACTTGTGAAATTATTGTACTGCCCAGTTCTTCAATGCAGGATGCGATTTCAACGCTAGAAAAGAGAACTGAGGTTGTGAGTGAGTACACATGCCTGCAGTGCCCTGCAAGCAGGAAGGGCTTAGGAATGTGTACTAATAGTTGGGAGCTCCACAACCTTCCCAAAGTCCTCACCATCCATGTTGACAGGTGTGTAACTCAGTGTAATGTCATCCGCATTGTGTGCAAAGATGCCTCAATGACACTCTCATTTTCAGGTTTGGCACGCAACATTCAGATCTGAAAGTGGACACCGCAATGCTTATAAACCGAACTCTACAATTAGGCAATGGAAATTACAAGTTCCTTAGTGGTATTGTTCACATTGGTGCATTGAAAGGGACAGGCCATTATGTTACTGTTTGTGAATGTCCAGATGGCAGTTTCTCAGTATTCAATGATTCAAAGGTAAATTTTTAAACTACCACTAACATGCCATTCTAAGATGATATTGTTCTCTTTGTATTATGTTTTTGCTGCAGGTCATAAAGGGCCCAATGCTACTTGGGTCATCTGAAATCCAGAGTGGTATTTATGTAGCTTTTTATGAGCTAGTGGGTACTGTACGTATAATGTTCAGCATTGCAGGGTGCACGAGGTAGCCAAATGTCATTACTATTTTATATCATTGTATCCTTGCAGGTTCCTCTGAAGAGAGAATGCCCTGCCTCGCCTACACAATACAGCCCCCACTTGAAAAAAAGTGTTATAAGAACTCTGAACAGACAGTCTCCTAGAAGGTCGAAGTCTGGACGAGTCATTCGACCAACTCAAAAGATTTTGGATCTTCAGAAAGACAAGACTTTTATTGAGGGCATTGATTATCAGGTATGGTCCTCTTATATATTGTGCTCTTCTATTTCAAGTACATTCATTTACTTATACTTTGGATGTATTCCAGATACCCAACCTGGAAAAACAGAGTGCTCCAAGGTTTGCATGTAGTCCCAAGAGGCCTAAGATGCCCCACTTATCCCCAAGAAAGCCTGTGAGAAAAAAAATGGGAAAATTGTCCTTTAGCCACCAAAGCCTTCATGATGAGGCTCTGGCTAAGGTGAGACTTTTAAAATTTTTTAAATGCAATTAAACTTGTTATTTCTTTATCAATATTGTCTTGTGTGTGGTGTGTCAAGCCCTTACCAACAGGCAGGCAGCCTCCTCAGGATACACCTGCTGTGCCTTCCGTTACCACAAATATTAGGAGAAAGACTGAGCCCAAGTCACAGTCTTCTAACAAATATTCCATTGTTAAAAAAAGTTATCAGGTATGTGTTATGTTTGCCTGTCATATTCTTAGTTACTGATACTTGCTACTTGCCACCTACTGGTTTGTTAATATGTGTCTTTTGTCAGGATTCCTCATCACAATGTAGTGCTTCTGATTCTTCGAGGACAGACACAGCTGTTATCACCCCTGTTAAGATTACATTGCAGCCCACTGGCGATAAACATGTCAGTATATTTTCAGACATCATTTGTTACATTTTCACTGTCGAGTGACAGTTAATGCTTGTGTGAACAACATCCCAATCAAATATCTACTTGCACAGTCACTTGCCGGTTATTATGCTCGGTTATTATAAATGTTTGCCTTTTGTCAGGATTCCTCATCGCAATGTAGTGCTTCTGATTCTTCGAGGACAGACACAGCTGTTATCACCCCTGTTAAGATTAAATTGCAGCCCACTGGTGATAAACATGTCAGTATATTTTCAGACATCATTTGTTACATTTTCACTGTCGAGTGACAGTTAATGCTTTTATGAACAACATCCCAATCAAATATCTACTTGCACAGTCACTTGCCTTCTCTCGGTTATTATCAATGTTTGCCTTTTGTCAGGATTCCTCATCGCAATGTAATGCTTCTGATTCTTCGAGGACAGACACAGCTGTTATCACCCCTGTTAGGATTACATTGCAGCCCACTGGTGATAAACATGTCAGTATTTGCAAATATTTTATGCTCCTTCTTTGATTATAAGTCACTTCTTAATTGTGTGTCATGTACGACTTATCAATTTCTTTCTCACCCTAGGTTGTACAAGGTGGTGATCCATCTGTGTGGAACAGTGATGAGGTAATTTGTATGATTCTTATTTTTCTACATATTATATATCCAGGAAAGAATGTGCACATTTCATGTTAACTCTGCAGGATATGTTTGCTGAATATCTCGAAGGCAAGGACATCAATGCTGAGGACATATTCGCTGGGGAAGACCAGTTCCAGCAACCCCAAACTCTGCCAACTCAGCTGTCCACTCAGCCAACGCAGTCAACTCATCCAATGAAAAAACAACGAAAGGGGAAATGTGACGATGATGATTTTCTTACAGAAAATGATGTCCCAGGGGCCAAGTTGCCAAATGCAACTATATGTCTCAATGTTGTGAGAGACCTGAAAAGGTGGTTGAGGTGTCGAGGTGAGGAAAGTAATGGCAATAAGGAAGCTCTCGTCAACAGGTACAGTACAGTCTTAATGCTGTTTATGCACTGCTCCTTTTACCTGTTCATAGTCCTTGTCAAAAAAACACACTGATTTATATTATTTTGTACCATTTTATTTCAGAGTTACGGAAGTGTTGCAAAACCCAGCCCGAAATAAAATTGACAAGGGTATTGACAAGGGATTGTGGTTCGCAAAAAAAAAGGATCGTGAGAGGCTGTGCATGACCTCTTCACAGGTGATTGTAATCAAGATCACACTCATCAGGGTTACATGTTTTGAAGTTACATTCATGTTGTTGTTTTTTTCCAGTGTTCTCAAATGGTGGTACCGCCTGAAACGGGTTATGAGAAATTCCCCAGTAAGGATCTTCCTAAAGGGTTCAATTTTGGAAGTATTTTCCACTACTTAATTGAAACCGCCCCTGTGTATGAGGGAGAAAGTGACAGTGGCTCGGACTCCAGTGGGGATGAGGCGGAGGACACCACTATAGTCACTGTGGAGGACCCGTTTGTTAATCCTCAGTGCAAGGAGCTGCTGAGGACAAAAAAGCTGCGGAGAGGACTGGCTTATGTGAAGAGTGGCTGGGTCAGGGGCCTTCAGGACCAGGCAGATGAGCGCTTTCACTATGTGAAAGCGCATGTTAGGGCATCAATGGAGCTGAAGGCCTATTGGGTCTATGTAGTTATTTCCAGGATCTCTGGAGGTATTGTCAGGTGCATATGTGGCTACCCATGCCCAATTCCAGCCCAAGGAAGATGCACCCATGTCAGTGCCACCCTACTTCAGATTGTGGCCCACATTCACCTTCATGGTTATGGCTGTAAGTACACTTGGCTATTCATTCTTAAAAGAACGTACATTCTTATGAAATTTACTGTGGTTTTACCCCCCAAAAATGGAGGGCCCTGTATGCGATACTAATAGGACTTTAATTTTATAAATTAACTTTCTTCTTTTTTTTTAATTCTCAGTGGTTTCCACTCTGTTCTTGTGAGCTATTTTCATAAATCAGTGGTGAGTCAGTCTTGCAGTTTCAATTTGCAATGTAAAATTGCAAGTGACGTTGCTGCAAGCTTTTTTTTTTTTCTTTTAATTGGTTTGCGTCTTCACTCCTGCCTCAGCCATTGTATTGGTTGTTTTACCCACTTGGTGATTGATTATTTTCTTCTTTTCTGAACCCTGTTATAAATTTTTGTTGGGTTCACTTGGTGTTGGGTGGTGAAAGTGTGCATTCAAGCGATGTAAATGCTGGGCATGATATCATTGTCTTCCTCCCTCGTCTTTCTTTTGATATACCCAGTTTGAGTTCCGCTCATTTTGAAATTCATTTTGTTGTCTCCTGTGCTTCATATTCTTCTGAAAATTATTTTGCAGGAGACAAGTTTGCCCCATTCATTCTTATTATTCATCAGTTTCCTTCCATACCCCATGTCACATTAGTGTTAATCTAGATACCATCAATGTATATTGAAAATGTCTTACCACTGCATGCTGAATATCCCTGGCATAATGTAACAAAGGGAATCACCCAACATATTTGTCGGAACCAGTACACATATGTTTGTTGGAGATGGTTAATGCATGACTTTCTGAATAGAAGCATTTCCACATACATCCATACACTAACAAAAAGCATGCAAGTATACTTGGGCCTAAGTGGTATTGGTGAGGGTCTTCCTGATTTCTGTCTTTGTGCTTGGTGTTGGTTGTGTTCTGCTCTCTACAGCTTACAGTATTTATGCTTGTGCTTGTTTGCAGTTCAGTGCTTGAGTACAGTGCTTTTGCATAACGTAGATTTCTTATTTTCCAGTGCAGTCCTCTACATTTCTGGGGTGCAGTTTTGTAAGTAAGGGTGAATCTTTTGTAGAAATAGATTATGCTTTAAGTGGATTTTATTTCAAGATTAATTTACCTGCATTATAAATAAAGAAAAAAAAATTTGAAATAAAATTATTCTTTGGTTTACTTATTGCTTTGCATGCCCGTAATAAACATCTATAAAACATGAAACAGCCCCTACACACTCTGCAATGCAACAATGGTACAATATACTACCACATTCCATCATCCACTTCATCTTCTGCACATGATAACACAACCATTTAAGAGCACTTGAAAATTGAATCTTCAACATCGTCTATGCGAACACTTGCTGCTTCAGCTGCTTTTGACAGCAGTGAGTTTTGGATTCTTGGTTCAGAGAAATTCCTCAAGTAGGCAGCAATGTACACCAGCTTTGATATTATAGGGCTCAGGGTTAAAGGAATTACTCCCCTCAGCAGCCCATTATCCTTTATATCCGCCATTGTATGCTCAGTGTAGATTCTTGCAGCTGCAATTGCCCTTGTCAATTGTTCCTCTTCACGAGAAAAATTTTGGCCAGCTCTTCTCTTTGGTGGCCTCAGTAACTTCACTCCAGCTTCTACCATTACATCTTGGAGCTCAAAGCCTTTGTCAGTCATGACAGCATCTGAGCCCTTCAAAAAGTCCATTAAATTGCTTTTTACTGTAGCAACCTTTTCGGACATGGACCCCTCCATGCCTTCACTGCAAAATATTGTAGCTGCACTGCAAGATATGCCTACAATAAATAGGTACACATTTCTTGATTTATAGGTTGAGTAAGTGTTACCCTGTTGCTCAAAGTTGGATGGCGTCTCAATGTCAAATGACACTCCATCCATAAGAATTCTCAAATTTTTGAAGGGTTTCATAACTTTTGGCTTGCTTTTGTTTTGAGATTGGGCACTTGGGAAGAAATGTACACTTAGTTCTTTAAATGTTTCATACAGCAGACCGGTCATAACATAAAACAGCTCCCCAGCATACGAATCGCTTATTCCAAAGAGCCAACCAATTTCCTCCAAAGCAAATCCTCTTCTCAGGCGCAGCAAAAACAGCAAGAGACGGTTCTTTCCTGACACTTTAGATTTCACTATTTTCTTCGGTGTATCAAGTCTGTATTTCTGCTTGAGGCGAAGAACAGATTTATCTCCACCTATGAGGTCATACAAAGCCTCAAAATCATGGAAAGTTAGGCCTGTCCAAAACTTAAATTTACAATCATTTGCCGCTTTCATTTTCTCATAGTCTATAAGGCTGTTTTGGACACCTATATCAAAAGTGATAACCTGAAAGCAATAAGTTAATAATAAATGATGCAGACTGGAAGGGTAATGTTTGAAATAACATTTGGTAATTTATTTCAATCCTCCTACCTCCGGTTCTGGTATGGATACGGGATCACTTTGTGTGCCAAAAGATGTATTGTTTGAAATAGTGAGGCCTTCCATAAGGACCTCGCTGTCTGTTTCTGTTGGATATGAAGTGACCTGTAAAGATCCAATTCAAATAAATTAACAGCATGTGATGTGCAGGACAGGGATCAAAGATAGCTGTACTGACAATATAATTCTTGGGTGGGCCTAAAAATCTTAATGTTTATGTATGCATGAAATTCAGGTTCCTGACTGTGTCATGTATTTTTCCATGCAGCCATTTCATGCACTTCCAGACCCTGTGAGTGGGATAAAGGTACCCTGAAGAAAGACCCATCTGTAGTAAAAGAAAAACAATATGATTCCTTCAAAATAGATGTCAGAAGACGTGCCAATTTTGATCCTCGGCCTACAGCAGTAAAAGGGTTGCCTAGTAAACGGATCAATGATTTTCTGATTGCCCTCAGTATGAAGGAAACTTCATGCTATTGGCAGCTACACCTAGATCTTATGTATGAAGATTTTGAGTTTTCAGAGGCCACATTAGAATTAATTAGAACTTCTCGGGTTGCCTTCTATGGAGCACTGGTGGATTTAATAAATGCACTGAAACCAAATCCCACTTATGAAGGTCCATTTGAAGTACTGGATACAATTGGTCAAAGTGACTCATGGCTTTGGCAATACCTGAGGTGTATTAGTGCAACTGCTTCTGTTGCAAGAAAAATTTGCCTCATGACCAGTGAAAATACAATAATGAAATTCTTGAGACAACACCTTTGGCAACTACACCCTTTCTTTTCTAAAGCCACGGCTTATGGTAAAAAAAATGAGCCCACAGCCCGCCAAGCGTACATTCTGCAGCAGCAGCGCTCAGATCCATCTGTGACTGTACAGACAACTGGCCTCCACATGAACACCAAATACATTGGACTTGCATGCAGTCTAGATGGAATTGTGCGTTCAGATGAAGATCCACCACACTCATTGGAAATTAAATGTCCATTCAGCCTACGTGAGAAAGACCCAAACCTCTTTGACACCATTCTCAACAAGAAACAGAGGCAGAGGTTCTACTTGAAAAGAAACCCAGAAGGATTTATTTACTTGAGACAGGATCATGATTATTATGACCAGATTCAGATGGGAATGGGCATACTTGAGTTTAAGTCTTGTGACCTCTTCGTCTGGAGCAGCAAGGGAACAGTTACTTTAACTGTACCATTCGATGAGAGACGATGGAATTACATTCAAGAGAATATGCTGCTCTTCCACTGGTGCCGACTAGTTCCCGAATATTTTACCCAGAGAACGCCTCGGAAGCTGTCAGCAATACTGCTAGAGTAGATGGTATGTTGGAGTTTTTAAACATTAACTTACCTTGTTTGTTTGGGAAGGGTGTACTGCTTTAGGTGCTGGTGGTGGTGTTAGTTTCTCTGTTCTGGTGTTAGCAGACTGAAAAAGATTGCAGTGCATAAGAGTCATAGTATGGAAGGCGTTCTTTAACGAAAGATTTCATGCTGCTCACAGGATATGGACGCTGCCTTCGGAAGATGAGAGTCACATTATCCTGCAGTTGGGATGACAGAAATCTCCCAACATTAATGCATTTCACCTGCAACATAAGTACACATAAGTTGCCTGTGGATTTAATACTGACATGTGGCATCTTACTTTACTTATTTGCTGACACTCTCACAAAATTTACTTTTGCATGGAAAGGCATGCAATGTTTTACTGTCATGTTGAATTTTTAAACTGTTGACTCATGTGGAAAAGCTAGTTTTGCAAATGTTGTATAGTAATTGTTCATGTTTCAAATACAATATAATGTTGTTTTTAATACTTTTTATTAAAATTATAGTGCATACTGTAGTTGTCAAAGTCATACTTACTTGGTTATCCTGAAATGTCCGGACATAGTGATCAGGACAGATGCTTGTAAATACTGACCCACTCGTGAGAGCAGATTTCTCTATGCAGGATTGTAGAATGTAGTCTGCACCACTTATTCTGACAGTATGGACATCCATTGCTTTGTAGGTACATCTGTAGTTGAAGTGCAAGTTAGAAGCTTCTCCATTTATGCCATGGGTATTACGAAGTATTAATACAAGTTTTGGAGCAGGCCTGTACAGTTATGATTACCTTTCAATATTCACAATTAAAACAGGAGCCAACTCAATCTGCACAGCTTTATGTGTAGCTAATTCCTTTGAGCACCTGTAGCAAGTGCCCTCTGTTTGCTCCCACACTTTTTTTTCAACTGCATCCTGCAGTGTCCCTGTCACACAGCCAAGCTCGACCACTGGCAGTTCTGCAGTGTAGGCAGCTGGGCCACAGTCTGCACATGACACTGCAACAGAGAACATGTATATTTACGTTACCACACCACATACCAGTCCATGAGACATGCAAGACAAAACCTGACTTACTTTCCATTGATTTCCAAGTCACAAACACTCTTGAACTGAGCATGGCTCGAATATCTGATAACCTTCAGGAAACACACATAAGCACACCATATGTACATGGGCACTTGATGCCAGCAACAGGAAAATTTGCTAAAAACAGATGAACTTACCCCTCGCCAGCCTGCCTTTGCATATGATCTAGACGAAGAAGCGTGATGAACACAGACAAACATTCATGGGGCAATGTTTTTCTGTCTTCCAGCATTCTTTGGGATGTGGCTTGATGACCAAAGAAAAAGGGATCAGACCATAGAAATTGCAAACTTCATCAATTAAAAGCAAGGCAGATTTTGAAATGTACCTGTCCATTTCCTAGTGAAGAAAACTCCGTCACCGCAGCCATTCTCTCTCATGTCTTCTCGTAGGCGAAAAAGAGCACAAGTCATGCACATTATGGACTGACAGCTGTCACGATGGGGGCCATCGTCGTTTAAAAACAAATTCACCTCTTTGATATGAAGCAGGGCCTAAATTAAAATAATGGCATTAACAATTTCATCCACTTAACAAACTTATCCGGTTTGTAAAATGTATAATACCTGAACAACAGCATTCACCAGCCCATTGTCTGCTGCCTGCACCACTAGACCAGCGTCAAAGTGCACGTCTCCCTACACAGGAAATACGCACAGAATATGTAGTAACATGTACTGAAGTTATCCCTAGTGTTATTGAATGTGATGGAGACAAATTTCTTATGACAATATATTATTGTCTCATTCTAAAACATCTAAACTTACCATGTTCATCAGTCACACCGATATTTACTGCTACCTACAGATAGCAAGAAATACAAATTTAAAACGGTGACAGAACTACTGAACATCACCTGGTGTCCAAGTTTAGAGGTTCAGACGGTTCCAAAAATGACAGAAATGATGGGCATGTGATTTAAGAACACAAAAAAAAAATGAACTAAATTTTATAACATGACAGTGGAAAGGAAATGAAAATAAGGTGTCCGAAATAGTGGTATCACACGATTAAGATAGGGTTATGGACTCGTACATATCGCAAAACCACACATTAAATCATCTCTCGCACAATGTATCAATCTCGACGACAAAAAACACTTCCCGACTATTAATTAATCGCGTCTTACCACCAAACTCGCTACAACCGCGATAAAAAATGCTTTCCGGCAATCGAAACACGTAAACAAACGAGACGCCCGGTTCCGAACGCGCGATTTCTCATACTTTCCGAAGCGCACTTCTTCTTCCTTACGACTTCTTACTTTCGCTCCGGGCTTCTCCGGAGTACCCTATTGTTCCTCACTGACACAACTCTTTACTCTATTGTTCCACTGAAAAAAGTGCACCGGAATACCGTGAGGTCTCAAGAACACTTACTCGTGGTCTGTGGGTAGGGTGCATTTCTCATACGCACATGCATTAGTATGAGATGAAAATGGCGATTGTTGCGAGTTCGCCCACATTTGTTCCGCAATATTCCACAAACAATCATAGATCATTTACTATTAGATCCCGAGAACTAGCATACAATTCTTATGGGTAGGGTAAATTTCTAATCGGTGGAAGCATCAACGAATAGTTTATATAATTGATTGTTCCACGCTGCCCCACCAATGTTGTACATTGTTCCGCCCACAACGGAAGAGATCTTGACCGCCGTGTTCTAGAAACTGAAATGTAGGCGCCGTGGGCAGGGCAAATTTCTCATAAGCGTTGACAACACTGATAGGTGGTGTTGAACAATTGTTCTGAGTTGACCCATTTTTGTACCTATTTGTTCCGTGGAATACCTAATACATTGTTACCGTAGGGTCCCAAGAACACCTTTTGTGTTCTGTGGGCGGGGCGTATTTCTCATACGCACATGCATTATTATGCGATAAAAATGGCGATTGTTCCGAGTTCTCCCACATTTGTTCCTTAATGTTCCACAAACAATCATAGATCATTTTACTATTAGATCCCGAGAACTAGCATACAATTCTTATGGGTAGGGTTAATTTCTAATCGGTGGAAGCATCAACGATTAGTTTATATAATTGATTGTTCCACGCTGCCCCACCAATGTTGTACATTGTTCCGCCCACAACGGAAAAGATCTTGACCGCCGTGTTCTAGAAACTGATATGTAGGCGCCGTGGGCAGGGCAAATTTCTCATAAGCGTTGACAACACTGATAGGGGGTGTTGAACAATTGTTCTGAGTTGACCCATTTTTGTACCTATTTGTTCCGTGGAATACCTGATACATTGTTACCGTTGGGTCCCAAGAACACCTTTTGTGTTCTGTGGGCGGGGCGTTTTTCTCATACGCACATGCATTGTTATGAGATGAAAATGGCGATTGTTCCGGGTTCTCCCACATTTGTTCCTTAATGTTCCACAAACAATCATAGATCATTTTTCAATTAGATCCCGAGAACTAGCATATATGTCAAATGGGTAGGGTTAATTTCTAATCGGTGGAAGCATCAACGAAAAGTTTATATAATTGATTGTGCCACGCTGCCCCAACAATGCTGTACATTGTTCCGCCCACAACGGAAGAGATCTTGACCGCCGTGTTCTAGAAACTGAAATGTACGCGCCGTGGGCAGGGCAAATTTCTCATATGCCTTGACAACACTGATAGGTGGTGTTGAACAATTGTTCTGAGTTGACCTATTTTTGTACCTATTTGTTCCGTGGAATACCTGATACATTGTTACCGTAGGGTCCCAAGAACACCTTTTGTGTTCTGTGGGCGGGGCGTTTTTCTCATACGCACATGCATTATTATGAGATGAAAATGGCGATTGTTCCGGGTTCTCCCACATTTGTTCCTTAATGTTCCACAAACAATTATAGATCATTTTTCAATTAGATCCCGAGAACTAGCATATAAGTCATATGGGTAGGGTTAATTCCTAATCGGTGGAAGCATCAACGAAAAGTTTATATAATTGATTGTTCCACGCTGCCCCAACAATGCTGTACATTGTTCCGCCCACAACGGAAGAGATCTTGACCGCCGTGTTCTAGAAACTGAAATGTTGGCGCCGTGGGCAGGGCAAATTTCTCATATGCCTTGACAACACTGATAGGTGTTGAACAATTGTTCTGAGTTGACCCATTTTTGTACCTATTTGTTCCGTGGAATACCTGATACATTGTTACCGTAGGGTCCCAAGAACACCTTTTGTGTTCTGTGGGCGGGGCGTTTTTCTCATACGCACATGCATTGTTATGAGATGAAAATGGCGATTGTTCCGAGTTCTCCCACATTTGTTCCTTAATGTTCCACAAACAATCATAGATCATTTTTCAATTAGATCCCGAGACCTAGGATATAGGTCTTATGGGTAGGGTTAATTTCTAATCGGTGGAAGCATCAACGAAAAGTTTATATAATTGATTGTTCCACGCTGCCCCAACAATGCTGTATATTGTTCCGCCCACAACGGAAGAGATCTTGACCGCCGTGTTCTAGAAACTGAAATGTAGGCGCCGTGGGCAGGGCAAATTTCTCATATGCCTTGACAACACTGATAGGGGGTGTTGAACAATTGTTCTGAGTTGACCCATTTTTGTACCTATTTGTTCCGTGGAATACCTGATACATTGTTACCGTAGGGTCCCAAGAACACCTTTTGTGTTCTGTGGGCGGGGCGTATTTCTCATACGCACATGCATTGTTATGAGATGAAAATGGCGATTGTTCCGAGTTCTCCCACATTTGTTCCTTAATGTTCCACAAACAATCATAGATCATTTTTCAATTAGATCCCGAGACCTAGGATATAGGTCTTATGGGTAGGGTTAATTTCTAATCGGTGGAAGCATCAACGAAAAGTTTATATAATTGATTGTTCCACGCTGCCCCAACAATGCTGTACATTGTTCCGCCCACAACGGAAGAGATCTTGACCACCGTGTTCCAGGAACTGAAATATAGGCGCCGTGGGCAGCGTAAATTTCTTATATGCGTTGACAACACTGATAGGTGGTGTTAAACAATTGTTCCGAGTTAACTTATTTCTGTTCCTTTTTGCTCTGTGGAATACATGGGATTATGTTAATAAATGCAATTACACAAATCACACTTTGTCAGCCATCACAGGTTTTGGTATTCTTTAAAAATGCAGCATTATCACTTGCTTAAACTAAAATTCTTAGATGCTACTTTTTGAACACATTTTGAACAAGGCATGCATGCTTCACATTCCGTGAAATACATGGGATTATGTGAATAAATACAATTACACAAATCACACTTTGTCAGACATCACAGCTTTCGGTATAATTTGCAAATGCAGCATTATCACTTCTTTAAACTAAAATTCTTTGACGCTACTTTCTGAACACATTTTGAACAAGGCATGCATGCTTCACATTCCGTGGAATACATGGGATTATGTAGATAAATACAATTACACAAATCACACTTTGTCAGCCATCACAGCTCTCGGTATTCTTTGAAAATGCAGCATTATCACTTCTTTAAACTAAAATTCTTAGACGCTACTTTTTGAACACATTTTGAACAAGGCATGCATGCTTAACATTCCGTAGAATACATGGGATTATGTAGATAAATACGATTACACAAATCACACTTTGTCAGCCATCACAGCTCTCGGTATTCTTTGAAAATGCAGCATTATCACTTCTTTAAACTAAAATTCTTAGACGCTACTTTTTGAACACATTTTGAACAAGGCATGCATGCTTCACATTCCGTGGAATACATGGGATTATGTAAATAAATACAATTACACAAATCACACTTTGTCAGCCATCACAGCTCTCG
Source organism: Odontothrips loti (assembly GCA_038380765.1). Lineage (NCBI taxonomy): Eukaryota > Metazoa > Arthropoda > Insecta > Thysanoptera > Thripidae > Odontothrips > Odontothrips loti. The sequence goes on from CM076254.1 coordinate 486,097, forward strand.
GTATTCTTTGCAAATGCAGCATTATCACTTATTTAAACTAAAATTCTTAGACGCTACTTTTGGAACACATTTTGAACAAGGCATGCATGCTTCACATTCCGTGGAATACATGGGATTATGTTAATAAATACAATTACACAAATCACACTTTGTCAGCCATCACAGCTCTCGGTATTCCTTGCAAATGCAGCATTATCACTTCTTTAAACTAAAATTCTTAGACGCTACTTTTTGAACACATTTTGAACAAGGCATGCATGCTTCACATTCCGTGGAATACATGGGATTATGTAAATAAATGCAATTACACAAATCACACTTTGTCAGCCATCACAGCTTTCGGTATTCTTTGAAAATGCAGCATTATCACTTCTTTAAACTAAAATTCTTAGACGCTTCTTTTTGAAAACATTTTGAACAAGGCATGCATGCTTCACAATTATTAAAAATGCAGTATCATCGAGGTAAAATTCTAGGATCCTACGTTTTAACATTAAAATTTGCACAGACTGAACAACGACTGAACAACAAAAACACATACTGAACAACAAAACTTGTTTTAAAATGTTATCGGAACTATATAATAAAGTTTCGATGGGTGCTATTTGTAAAATTACGAGTGATATCACAAAAACAAATTACATAAATTACTCTTTTTCACCTGAAGACCAGCGCCGTACGTAGATGATCATTTGTGGCACCACCTTTTTGTTGCTCTGGCAGGTGTATACATGTCGTGCAATGTCGTTGTACTCCTCCCACTTGCATTTGAGTCTTCGTGCGAAAGCAGTAAAGTGTCCTCGTGAGTGGGAGATCAGACCAACCAGATCAAATGTCTTGCCACTAGCTTGGATGGTCTTTGGAATTTCTTCCAGTGTTGGATGCAGATGGTTGGGGTCATCCAAGGTTATGAACCCCGTGTCAATTAGGATGCACTCGCCATATGCAACTTCAGTGACAGCTGATTTCAACTTGCACCTTCTGGTGGAACAATCTTTCTCCTTGTCAATGGAATGAAAAATAATGGCATCCTGTAAATGCTGAATCCCATTTTTGATCAGGTACTGGCTATTTACATCCACGGTCTTTCTGTTTACAATTTCTGTGTGGCCCTTCTGACACTTCCATTGGGCTGTCTCTGATGTCAGAGGGAAAGGAAGCCTGTCTAACAAGTTCTTCAGTGTGCCATACAGGTCATACGTCAGTATGCAAATGCTTGCCCTCCCCTGCTTCTGGGCACAGAGACACCCCTGGACACATCGGCGATTGTTGCCAGCAAAGATGTGCGCTCCTTGTACGTGGCGTCCACAGCCCCAATATGAGCTAACATCCATGCAACATTAAGGGGACACGTCTCTCCTTTGTTTGCAGCCACGAATGTCCTGAATTGGGAGCTGTCGATGATGGCGACAGCCAAGATCTGGATGAGGGAGTCAAAGCTACATGTATTCCTTATTTGGATTCTAGACCCATCGATTTCATGAAACCGGATACAGTTGCCATTCTTTAGCAGTGTGCTCTTAGGCTCCTGCAGAACCACGTTGCTAGCAGCAATCTGAACCTCAGGGCATGGGTTTAAGTACTTCGACTTAGTATGGTCACTTGTGTTACCTTTTCCTCGCCAATTGTCTACAGGATGCATTTCTCCGATGTCAGCACTTTCATCAGAATCTGAAGCTCTCGATGCAGAAACATCTTTCTCTTTGGCCCTAGAAGCTTCATTGGGTTTGATCACCGATTGCTTCAGTGGTTTTGCGGCAGAAATAGCAACTTGGCCACTCACTGACCTCAAGTGAATGGCGACGAACTTGTGGAGAGGCTGCGGCAACCGATCATTTCTGAAGACGTTGGTTTTCAAATTGTTGAAGCTGCCTTCATTCCTCGCTGACGACCCAGTGAGGTAGGGTGACTTGAACGGACGGACCATGACGGCAGACCACATCATGAAATCCTCACAAATACTAAGGATTTTATCCGCCAGGAGGTCGCTCTTGTACGGGTTAACATCACTGCCATGGACTGAGGCCGCATCCTTGGCGTTAGCACTTATGTTACCAAGCCATTCAGTTACCGCCGTGCACTTCTCAATTTCGTCATCTTCTTCTTCATCCATTTCTTCTAGGCCATCATCTGCCACATCTGGCACAGAGCTTACCCTGGTAACGAGATACTTCTTGCTCTTTTCGGCTTCAGTATCTTCGCCATTAGTGGAGGCGGTACACTTGAAATAACGTCAAAACGTGGCATTTTGGTATGAAAAGGTGCCACTTTGCACAGTTGTCCTTTGGACCATATTAAACGATTTGACCCGAAGAGCTTCTCAAAATTTCGATGCGGAGGGGTGAAACCACCCCCTCTAAAATTGCTAGGGGTGAAATGTCGAAATAATTCTGTCAGCAGGGCTGCGTTCCACTTTAAGGTATCGATCTAACGCTGAAATGTCCTATAAACACTACCAATCGGTACAGAAACTAAATCGGACAAATTTGTGATTTTTGGGGGTGGTTGTGGGGGTAAATCCCCCTTTGAACCCTTCACCCTCTGCACTAAATCGACACGCGGCGAGATTTACCCACCTCGCGGTCATCCATGCATTCAGGCTGCAGCTTGGTATCTCCGATGCGTTGAGATACCACGTACAAATTACTGACGAGTTGGGGGTGGTTTTACGCACCCCCAACCCTTCCGTTAAGGGGTTGAAAATTTCGCAAGCACCCGAAGTGGACGTGCGACACATCGTTTCGTATGTTTTGACGTGTGGTGAGGTAGATTCTTGCATTCCCAGTAGCACACTATTGCCCATTTGTTCAAAGTCTTAAAATTTTGAACATTTTGACGTTAAAAAATAAGAAATTTTGAAAAATTGTCAAGTTTGGTGTTGTTTTTGGCTTTAACTGCTATATTCGAGATCACTCAATAGTAGAAACCGATAAATAGCTACAGCACGCGGGTTTCTACGTAATATGTTTATATTTCGTCTGGTTTTGCCCTCCTACATAGCGTAGTAAGTGCCCACTTCAGGAATGGGCAGACGCCCATTCCACTTTTAACAGACATATTGAAACGCTTTGTGCCGTTTTATTTGTATTTGTGCCTTAGTCACCACCCCCTTGAAAAGTTTCTTGGGTTCTCTTGTAGCGCGATGGGCATTCCCTGTCGGGAGCAGGGTTCCATAACTCAACCCAACACGCAACGCCAAAATGCTGCAAAACCTTTATTTTTCGTCTCTGAGAAATTACGTTAAGTATTTTTTTTTTAATTAATTGCAGGAGCTATTAACGTTAATATCATTAACATTTGTTTTCAAGGACGTCAATACGTTCCTTGTTTTAGATATTTGCGGTAAAATAAAATCGTGTCCTTTGTCTAGGCCTCTAGGACCGGCCAGGCGGGTGTCCAGGCCCATGGCTAGGCGTTATTTTGCCGTTATTTTATAACGTTTTTGTCATAACATTACTCCTTCGTTAGGATGAAATAACGTTGAAACAATTATATTTGTTAAAGTTACACGTTTACTTCTTAACATTTGACGTAACGAAAATCCCTAATGTTACGTTTAGTCCGGTCGGGAGTCACACTTCAGAACAGCAGCATCATGGAAACGATTGTTGCTACCGATTGTTAAAATGTTTGAAACGAGCGCCTGTTAGTGACTAGACTTTCAGTACAATGTTATTGCTACGAATTATAACCTTGCTCTTGACTTGAAATTGTTTAATTGTGCCGATGCTAGTAGGCAGTGTCAATCATAGGATCTATATCTCAGAAATATACGCTTTCCGTATGATGTCCGCGATGGACCCCAGGATTATAACAGTTCACTCTCTTTTGCCATTGATTTGAAAAAGTCATGAAATAAGTAACATTATTATCATCTCTGGAACGTGTTGTTACATATTTTATTCGTTTCCCCCTATCTTCCAGGCGGGATTACGGCAGGCGCGGATCCAGGAGCGGCCCAAGGGAGGGGCAAAGTACCACTTTTTGCCTACTTACAGGCGGAGAGGCTTCGCAGGTTGCCCACCTTTCAGGCGCCCTTCGGGCGCCGATAGGCCCGAAGGGGGGGGCACATTCCCCGTGGCCCCCCCCCTGGATCCGCGCCTGGATTACGGTCAGTTACACACGTACTACCACGCTTCAAAGTAAAGCATATAAGTTGAGCAAGTAATTAATACAATCACACACGCCCTCCATTAATTAGGGTTGCCTTACGTTGTGCATTACACTGTAAAAAAAAAATATTTCTCAAGTTGACAAGATACCCATGGCCAATTTTCCACAAAAGTTTCTTGTCAGCAGGGTTGTACAAGTTACACTCTTAATGTAACGCGTTACCGTTACCGATACTTTTAAAAAGTGTAACGCGTTACCGTTACCGTTACTCCCCTGGAAAAAATGTATCGTAACGCCGTTACTGTAACGATGTAACGCCGTTACCGTTACATAAAAGAAAAGGTCACACGAGCTCAAGAGGGGTGGGGGTGGTAAAAAGAAGACTGATTTTGAAACAATTTCCCTTCCTTTAATTCAAAAATCACTTAGCGCCAAAATAAGTGATTAAGCGTTAGGAGAAGCTCTATTTCCAAGTTTTCATCACCTACTCTGTTCCTTAAATGACTGAACCGAATACCAGCCTTTGAAAAAAGTCTCTCCACAACTCCACTTGAGGGTAGGTGAGTATTGTAGCGTAGGAACTGTAAAGGAAGCCGAGAAATTTTCTTTTCCCATCCGCACCCTTGGCAAAACAGGTTTTCACCCCCTGCTCCACGAAGCGCACTTGGTGAGCTAAGCACCTTTCTACCTCCTCGGCAGCGGACTCCTGCTCGGAGGACTTCGGCGGCAGAGAAGTTGAACCCGAACCAGCGCCAGCGAGAGGCCACGGATGGTTACCGCGGGTTAATATTCCAGTTGCAAGTAACGATAACGCCGTTACGCCGTTACTCGCCAAAAGTAACGTGTTTCGTTATCGTTGCGTCCCTAGTCTAAATGTAACTCGTTACAGTTACCGTTACATAAAATTGTAACGCGTTACGGTAACGCCGTTACATCGTTACAGTAACGTGTACAACCCTGCTTGTCAGACAGCTCCGCTCGAAAGAAAACTCAAATTAAAGCCACCACAATCTAGCAAATGCAAGGATACCTTTTTGATTCCGTGCTTGCTAATGCAAGGATACGTATACCTCTGTTTAAAGAGGTTCAGAGCATCAGCCTCAGTGGCGGGGACCATCCCCGACAAATACGAAAAGCGTATCTTTCTTAGATATATCCTATAATCCACACTTCATACTACCATGGGAACAATTAAACAATTTAAAATACAGACTAAGCTTATCATTAGCAGGAATTACGTTTTTCTAAAAGGCTACAGCAGTCACTAGCAGTCACTCGATTCAAGCGTTTCAACATTCAGTGGCAACAATCATTTCCGTGAGTCTGCTGTTCTGAAGAGTAACTCCTGACAGGGAATGCCCATCGCGCTACAAGAGAACCCAAGAAACTTTTCAAGGGGGTGGTGACTAAGGCACAAATACAAATAAAACGGCACAAAGCGTTTCAATATGTCTGTTAAAAGTGGAATGGGCGTCTGCCCATTCCTGAAGTGGGCACTTACTACGCTATGTAGGAGGGCAAAACCAGACGAAATATAAACATATTACGTAGAAACCCGCGTGCTGTAGCTATTTATCGGTTTCTACTATTGAGTGATCTCGAATATAGCAGTTAAAGCCAAAAACAACACCAAACTTGACAATTTTTCAAAATTTCTTATTTTTTAACGTCAAAATGTTCAAAATTTTAAGACTTTGAACAAATGGGCAATAGTGTGCTACTGGGAATGCAAGAATCTACCTCACCACACGTCAAAACATACGAAACGATGTGTCGCACGTCCACTTCGGGTGCTTGCGAAATTTTCAACCCCTTAACGGAAGGGTTGGGGGTGCGTAAAACCACCCCCAACTCGTCAGTAATTTGTACGTGGTATCTCAACGCATCGGAGATACCAAGCTGCAGCCTGAATGCATGGATGACCGCGAGGTGGGTAAATCTCGCCGCGTGTCGATTTAGTGCAGAGGGTGAAGGGTTCAAAGGGGGATTTACCCCCACAACCACCCCCAAAAATCACAAATTTGTCCGATTTAGTTTCTGTACCGATTGGTAGTGTTTATAGGACATTTCAGCGTTAGATCGATACCTTAAAGTGGAACGCAGCCCTGCTGACAGAATTATTTCGACATTTCACCCCTAGCAATTTTAGAGGGGGTGGTTTCACCCCTCCGCATCGAAATTTTGAGAAGCTCTTCGGGTCAAATCGTTTAATATGGTCCAAAGGACAACTGTGCAAAGTGGCACCTTTTCATACCAAAATGCCACGTTTTTTTGTGTACCGCTTCCACTACATCATCATTCTGGCCGATGTGAGACGCATACAAGACTGTCAAGAAGTGGCGCAATGTGCCCTCGAAGTCCTCAATAGACTCTGCCTTCACCAATTGTCCTAGAAAATGCAATGAATGCTTCTTTACCACATCATTGGTAACTGTGTGCCAAAGCTTCCATTTCCTAGCATTGTTGACAAAATGAGCCAAGTCTTTCCGCAAGAAACATCTTGGCAATGCCGTGCTCTTCCCCATTAAATATGAAAAACACTTGCTTTTGTACTCCTGGGTACTAGTGCAGCCTGCTACTGTTCTAGAGAGGCAATTTATGATGGCCGCGGAATCATCAGACACCATTTCATTAGGCACATGAAAGCCAGCCCGAAGCCCCTCACTTATCCAGTACACTAGAATATTTGCGTCCTGACGCTCCGACAACATTTGGTTGAAAGGCACTGTTTCCTTGTTGTTGTCGCCGACAATTTGAAACAAAAATATCTCACGGCTCAGATGACCATCTGGACGTCTTACTTTCTGCACAAGCGACGCAGTCGCATCTAGGCTAAAACGTGAGTATTGACTTTTGCAGATTACATTGTGAAGCTGGAGTTGAATTGGGTCATAGTAAATAACTACAACGGGATCTTGACTGACAGAATGAATGGATGAAAGAAAAGGATGCGTGTATTTCATACACACGAGGCTAGAAACGGCATCAGCAGCCTTCTCAAGGTTCATTTCTCTTTCCTTTGATTCCTGCTTCGCCTTCTGAACGACAACTGTGGGGTACAAATTTGGTGCAGTCACTCCGTCAGCAGTCTTCGTTTCAGCCTCCCTCCGCCTGTACTCCACGCATGACATATTGGCCACAGCTTTTGCCACCTTTTCGCGCTCAGGCCCGCGCAGTTGCCGTTTACTTTCATGAACTACACCCTTGGAATCTGTTGCCGTCATGATCAGGCGAACAGGCTGCCCTACTTCAGGTCTGATCTTGATGTACCCCGAACAGGATCCGTGGCACTCATCACACACGCCATCTTCTATGGTAACATAGTTCTTCATAGGGTTGCCATCATTCACATGTGCCCGGCGGAACACAAAAGGACATGGAATCTGGTGTTGTGCCCACATCAAGTTCACTATCTCACCCGACCAGACCTTTGGACACAGTACCCAATCGGTCCTAAATTTACCCGGCCTGTCTGATCGCGGTGAAATTTTTTTGATGGGTTTTATTCTGTCCCATACATCTACCGGGATTGTAACCAGGAAATTTTTTATCGGTTTCACAGCAAGTTCCCCCCTGACCCAGACTCATCTTCACTGTCGTCGTGCCGAACACACGCCTTCTTCGGTGGCTCAGGAAGTGACAGTTCCTGCCGTAGAGTGCTAGCCACCATTTTCCTGTTATTGTATAGGTATACCCACATGTGTTTGGGCGTCATCTTCCCGTTAAGCTTGTCCGAGATTTCTTGCCAGATCGTTGCTGATGGAGGCAGCACCGCTCCATCTTCCGAGAAAATTGTTTGTCCTCGGAGTGCTTCCAAGAGGTCCTCGGACGAAACGGCAGCTTTCCTTCCGGGCGCCTGTAAATGGGAATAAAAAGCTTAGCACACGCAATGAAAGCGTTGACTTGATAACCTTCGAAGGAGAAATGCACAGGGTGTTGTCCATGCACTTTTGCTATAAAATGTGGAATGCAGTGTTAAGATATAACTATTGCACTGCAATAAATTATGAAATTAACATTACAAAACGAGACATTTTCATGCAGAAATCTTACAGCTAGTGTTAAGATATAACTATTGCACTGCAATAAATTATGAAATTAACATTACAAAACGAGACATTTTCATGCAGAAATCTTACAGCTATACTGGGAGTCTTATTTAGCCTGTCATTTCGTTTCAAGTATACCTAGGGCGAAATTTTGGCACTTTTATGTGGTTGATCTGAGTCACAGTGGTCATTATCGGAACCCCAGAGTCCATCGCTTCCGCTGCCGAAAAATTTTAGAACCGTTCCACCCCTAACTCATAAACATACCATTCACCCCCTGCAAAATTAAGGGATGGTCGGAGAGGGTTTAAATTCGAGATTTGGCAATTGTAGGAACCCACAATGCCACACTGACTGTAATTTTCCCAACTTTCGATCTACAAATGGGTTTGAATGATCCCATTCACGGCGATTTTCAACAATGTCCCATACAAGGGGGTGGTTCAACCCATTAGAATGAATCAACAAATTTGCGGTTCGGGGGCCTTCAAGAAGGACCCTTGCAATATGCCTCCTCAAAATTTGAACGCTCTAGGTTCATTTGAAACGAAATGACAGTCTCCGCAAATAGTGGACCGCTAAATAAAACTCCCATTGTTTTTGTTAGTCTGACGACAGGACATACGCCAACTTAACATTTTACCAACTCTTTTTATTGTGAGATACATACACTGGAAAAAAAAGTTTGTAAAAACCATGCGCTTCAAAACACGTAAATGTTATTATGCACTTTCGTTATTTACCACCAGAAAAGGCCATCTATGACCCTATGTTCGGAATACTGATGTCAATCTGAGTATACTCGGATCTCGAAACTTACGTAAAATGTGTTTGTTAGATTCGTTTTTAAAAGTTCATGAATAACATTTATGAGTTTCTGAGCGCAAAGTTTTCACACACTTTGTTTCGCACTGATTGTTAATTAATGCATGCGCAAAACGTACTTAAAATCTTCTTTTGGTGTGTGTTACAAACTATGGTCTGTGTTCGTAGTGCCGCTCAGACAAATAAGTATACAAGTTTCAATTTTTGAAGCGTGAACGCAACTTAACTGTAGCTTCGGGAACTACTGCAATGCAAATTTCACTCATTGTCTCTTACCGCATTCGTGCTTAAGGAAAAGATCCGTTCCTGTTGACAGGACCCCTTGCCAGACGTTTCAACCTTCCCGACAATGAGGCAGGAGACGATTGCAAGCTGGATAAAACGCATTCTGCACGAAAGAAATGTATTTGTTGTTTTCCCGCAAACCTCAGACAAGGAACAGGTTAGCCAGCGAAACGTTAGTTGACTCCACTAATGTTTCCTTGGGCGAAGTGAAGTTCAGCCTCCTGTAAATGTGGCTTGTCTTTTTGCGTTGAAAAAAACTTATCCATTTCTGTGCACTGTTAAAATCCTACGAGGAAAACGAGGTCCACGAGATTCTTCGCAGGAAACGAAGAAATGCTTCGCAATGCGAAATTTTCTTCGCATTACGTAGAATTTTTTCGTAGCCAACGAAGAACTTCTCCGTAGGATCTTAACTGTGTGTGCGTTAACGATTCATAAGCCCCGGGGTTCATCGTTTCCGCAGGAGCCCGACGAGGGGCCTGGAAAGAAAGGACATGAGTGTCATAATGTCATAACGAAAACGTATTCTTGCATGTCCAGCTTTTTCAATGGCTAGAACTTTCCAAAGCGATTTGCCTTTGGCAAGTTTTCTTGTCATTGACACACTGCAAATTACAAAGCAATCTGCAACTACGTAATGCGAAGTGCCTTCCGAAGTATTTCGTTTGTAATGCGAAGTATAATTGCGTAACGAACAAACATAAAAGCTCAAAAACTTACAATACACGTTTTGTAAGCTTTCTACGTGTTTGTATTGAACATACAGTGGCGATCTCATTTAGCGGACCACTTTTTTCAGAGCCTGTCATTTCTTAGTTGACCTAAAGAGTTCAAATGGGTTTTAATGATCCCGTTCGCTGCGATTTTCGACAATGTCCGAAAGGGGTGGTTCAACCCCCTACAATGAATCAACAAAGTTGCTGTTTTGGGACCTATGACAGAGACCCTTGGGACATGCCTACTTAATATTTGAACTCTCTAGGTCAACTTAAAAAGAAATGACAGACTCTGCAAAAAACGGTCGACTAAATAATATCGCCAGTGTATATGTTCATTTGTATTACTGATAAATTACATGGCAATACCTCGGAAAAGAGTTCTTGAAACAAACAGCTTATAGCTGCAGTTTTTGTCGCAATACGAAGCTGGATTTTCGTAAGCTCTTATTAATGCAGGTTCGAAATGCAGAATAGAGGAATTAAAGTAATCAACATATCGGAGAGAAACATTAAAGAACTGTTCATGAGCGTGTTGTTTAAACACAGCCCCCATCAAAGAAATAGGAACTACTGTGTCATCGTTATGTTGACAAGACCTACCATTATTGAGTCGAGGTGCTGATGACGGTCATTTGGAGTCGGCACCTGGAAATAAATCCAACAGATTAGAACTACTCTTAACAGGAGCGATTCAAATGGCACGGCACGTCGCATCGGAAAACGTTTAGGTAGAAACTTCCGGGCCGCAGCGCAGGCCATGCGGGCGACCGCTATTTTGCCACCCCTGGCGTCAGATTTTACCTTAAAAACAATAAGAATTATTGCGTGAGTGTCACATGCATCGGAGACCCGTTCATGTTGAAACCACTAGGGTATTCCGGAGTAGAGCTTGACCAGAAACGAGAAGACGAAAAGAATCACAAAAGCGGATACGGAAGTCTACGGTATAGAAAGTTACGCAGCATGTGCCGCGCCGTCAGCCACGAGCTCTTTGTTTGGATGTCCCCAAGCACACAGGCAACAAGCCATTACCAGAACATTTTTTTAACGTCTCTGAACCCAAAAGAATGCCTGAAAACGAGTTTGGAACTTACCCCTACCCACTACGTTTTTAAAAAATAAAACATTCTAACAGAGAGACTGTAACAGAGAGATTACCACAGCATTTTGTAGCGTCTCTGAACCCAAAAGAATGCCTGTAAACTAGTTTGGAATTTACCACTACCTTTTTGAAAATAAAAAAGAACACATTCTAACAGAGAGACTTACAGCAGACTTGCAGCGCACACATTAAGAAAAAGAACAATTCTACATACAATAATATCAGGGATAAACATCCTCTTTCAAAGAGCAGGGTACGTTTTGAGCCCTGGGAATCGTTTTTTGACGCCATCTTTATACTCATCGACAGAGTCTATTTGGTTCCATCGAACGATACATGGCCCTACGCCCGTTAGGGCAAAAATATTTTCCTGTACGCCATCGGCGTCAGCAAGGAAATATTCTAAAATAATAACACGGCGCCAGTATGCGCGATCCAGGCAAAGATGTCGAAAGTAGGTACTTGTGGCACTCAGTGCCAAAAGATCACGGACCTCCAGGTATTGGAAGAGCTCCAATAACTGCTCCCTTGGAAGATTTTCCATTTTTTACACCTGCAAATGGAGCATCAAGAGTGAAATGTCAGAGACTGATAGTTCAGGCAACAACGAAGGAAATAGGCAAAACATGACCGGAACGTTTTAACGGCGGAAATCCTAGAGAAAGGTGTGCTCCTCCTAACTGCCTGATGAGCCAAGCGAAATTTTGCCGTTATCATGCCAAAATTGTGCGTTGCATATCACCAGGGGCGACACTGGATTTCAAGAACGGCCCTTCGGATCGCCGTGAGAGCAGCCAGGAAGTTGCCAACCCTCCATACGTTTATTGGGGAGCGTCCATTAAGAACATAAGGGTTTTGTTCGAAATTTTAGACCCCGCTCCGCGTCCCCACGTAAGGGTTCGTAAGATCTAGCGTACCCCTCCACACCATACGTAAGATTTCCGAAACTACCCCCCCCCCTCTCCTGTTTATTTTAAATGCCGAAAAGACTATCCCTCTATTGCCTCATTTTCGTAGAAAATATAAGCATGCCGAATAGCTCATATTACTACCGTGCGCGTTAAAACTAATAGTTGCCAAATCTGAAGTAAGATGTCGGGCTTATAGTCTGATGCGTACTGTTCGTTCGTTCGGACGTGTGTACGCCGACATATTGTTGATGGAAAAACTTCAAATTTTGAGGATGAACTCCTTTTTTAACGTAGATTCACGTGCAGTGGCAACGATTTTGATTTATATCGCATTTTTGAGTAATGAATATGTTTTTGTTTTGTGAGGTTAGGGTTGGCCGCTGCGCGCCCATTATTACCATCGCGGCGCGCACAGACACGGAACTGGCTCAGGTTAACGATTTTAATCGTAACGAATATATCTGATGTCGGGGAGACTTGACGCGGGGGCCGAAGGCCCCCGCAAACGCCGTCGGCAGGCCAAGCTGGCCAGGCCGAAGGCCCCTGTCGACGTGGAGGGACGGGCCAGCTTGTTTTACCTGCGTACTTTCCGCGGAGGGCGCCTTTGGCAACACCTACGTCTGCACGGGAGACTCGACCGAACAAACCATGAAATTATTTTTTCGATGCGACCACAGGTGACGTCACAGCAGCGGATGGATCAAGCACGAGTGGGGGTCAACCCGCATTCTCCCCAGGACAGACGTGGCTCCTACCCAAAGTGGTAACGCGTAGTTAATGAACGCCCCCAACGATGTTGTTAGGGGGCGTTCATAAACTACGTGAACGATTTTAGGCAACTTTTTGACCCCCCCCTTTACCGTGACCTGTCTAACCTAACCTTACCATGCATTAGGGATAGGACTGTGACCATAGGCTGACCCTCCCCCCCCCTCAAATTGGTCACATAGTTTAGGAACGTGCCCTTGACATGGGATTTAACAAAGCGCACGTTACCTTACCGAAGTTCATCCGCTACCACCGCGTTTCATCATGCCGGATACAAAATCGGCGGTCACTATCTTTTTCTTTCATTTCGATTTAGATGCACTAACATACCGTATTGCCCTCAACTGCGCTACAACGACGTACAGTCATGAGCGCCCGGGGAAAACGTCGCGAGGCATTTAAAGTGGCCTGCTCTGGTAGAGGACACCCGTGCGCCGTGACCATATTTACCCGCCAATTTCCTTGACAGCGGCGAGGCCCGAAAATCGACGGCAGCGGCGGCGCCTGAAAATACGCGGCGGCACAGGGACCTACGCTGAAGTATGAATCCAAGTGCTAGTACTAGTACTCACCACTGTCTCTGTATGATCCACATAACCTCGTAGGATAACTTTGTTTTAAACGATGTTGTTTACATGGCAATCTAACTGCGCCTGTTAACCGACGTTGTTCTGCAGCCACGATATGTCATACCGTATAAAGTTTTGGCCGCCACTGTCTTAACCTTCGGCTCCGGTTTAGATACAGTGAAATACCCTACTCACGTCCCATCGTCCATCCCAGCCGACCCTACAACCGCCACTGACAAAAGGCGAAGCCATCACAACAAAAGAACGACTCGCATAGAGACGTGATATTGACACCTACCTTGATGGCGAAGATCGCACAAAGCCTGTCTGCTCCTGGCGAGGTCTGACTGGGGCAGGTCTGGCGGCTGCACTGTCGCGACGAAAACCGCTTGGGAGGTGGAAGAGGAGCGGAGAAGTGGAAGCAGAAACAACACAGCGCCGCCCCTTGATGGCGAAGATGGCACAAAGCCGGTCCGCTCCTGGCGAGGTCTGACTGGCGAATGGGGCAAGTCTGGCGGCTGCACTGTCGCTACGACAACCGCTTGGGAGGTGGGAGAGGAGTGGTGGAAGCAGGCAGGCAGGCGGCTCGGCAGAAACAACGCAGCGCCGCCTCCCCTCCCTCCTCCCCTTCCCTGGCGCGCTCAGACCCAGTCCCCCGGCCCGCCAGCGAACGGTGTAAACAGAGACTTCGGGGGCGGTCCGTAACTGGAAGCTCCCAGAAATGCGTCGCCACGAGAATTTAAGGCCGCTAATCTCACATACGTAACTGTAACCGTAAGGGCGTTGGAGGGGGAGGGGGTACCCGAATCTCTACATGACCTTACGGAGGCGGGGAAGGGGGGGGGGGATCTTACGTTAGAACTGTCAACTATTGGTTTGAACGCGCAGCGTAGTAATGTGAACGGTTCGCCATTCTTAAATTGTCTGCGAAAATCAGGCAAGAAGGGGGGGGGGGGGAAGACTTTTTGGCATTTTAAATACACAAACCGGGGGTGGGGGGAGTAGTTTCAGAAATCAACGTATGGGGCAGGAATATTCCGCAAATCGTACGTGACATGGGGAGGGGGGGGGGGGGGCGCTGGATCTTACGAACCCTTACGCAAGGGGGGGGGCGCTGAAATTTCCAACCAAACCCTTACGTAATAGGGGATTTCCGAGTAGGTCCAATTCGGCAATGACGAAGTTAAGAAGAACATCAGCGGAAACCAAACGCGGGTATCATAGGGGTTGCCGCAGTAATCTCCGCCACAGCAGCGTCAGCCACGAGCCAACGTTTAAAAATTTCAGGCTTAGCTCTCTCTGACGTTATGTCATGACCATTTAGTAGGGTCAGGCAGCGCAGCCTGATTCTTCATTCCCGGTTTGGCCTTCTCCGAAATACTCTATTATGATCGCTCCCTGAGATACGCGAGTTTTGGTGGGGCAAGGTGAGTTGATCTGTCATCAACAGATATTTCCAATGAGGCTCGAGAACGGAAGTAGAAAACAAGAACTTCCAGATTGGACATGGGTAGTATGAGAAATCGCGAGGGCATCTCCGCCGCGGGCACGAGCCGCCTCGGAATTTGGAAGCCTGGCTCTCGCTGTGGGCTGGCAACTGTGTACAATAAATGCAAATGTGCAATTTTGTATATTGCTATCTATAATCTACGTGGAAACACGGGAATCAAGAGGGTTGCCGCAGCAGAGAGTATCTCCGCCAGGGCGTCAACCACGAGCCAACGTCAAAATTTTGTAGGCGGCTCTTGCTGACGATGTGTCACGACCATTTGGTAGGGTCACGCAGCGCAGACTTCCTCCGCGCTCCGCGCGGCTTGGAAAGACACCTCAGACCGCTGTGTCGTTCTCCACTGCCTGAGCCCACCAAATATTCAGCGAGAGCTCAGCCTTCAAATTTTAGACATTGGCTCGTGGCTGATGCCGCTGCGGCAATCAACATGCTACCCCGCATTCTATGTCCGCTGAGGTTCTTCTTGACTTCTTCTTCATCACCGGTTTGGACCTTCTCCGAAATACCCTATTTCATAATCGTTTTCACTGGCATTTTGGTTCATTTGACAAATATTGAATTTGACGAATGTTCAAATATAGTATTAGCCGAAATAAATACTTACCATTTGCTTCTACCACCGTCCATAGATTGAAAACTCGAAGTCTGCCTTCATCTTCGTGAATAAAAACCCAAAATCCGTCAATATCACAGTTATCGTCGTTTTCGGAGAAAACCGGTAATAGTGGACGCCGACTGGGGGAGGGGGGTATTCCACGGAACAAATAGGTACAAAAATGGGTCAACTCGGAACAATTGTTCAACACCACCTATCAGTGTTGTCAACGCATATGAGAAATTTGCCCTGCCCACGGCGCCTACATTTCAGTTTCTAGAACACGGCGGTCAAGATCTCTTCCGTTGTGGGCGGAACAATGTACAACATTGGTGGGGCAGCGTGGAACAATCAATTATATAAACTATTCGTTGATGCTTCCATTGATTAGAAATTAACCCTACCCATAAGACATATATGCTAGATCTCGGGATCTAATAGTAAAATGATCTATGATTGTTTGTGGAACATTAAGGAACAAATGTGGGAGAACTCGGAACAATCGCCATTTTTATCGCATAATAATGCATGTGCGTATGAGAAATACGCCCCGCCCACAGAACACAAAAGGTGTTCTTGGAGCCTTACGGTAACAATATATAAGGTATTCCACGGAACAAAAAGGAACAAAAATGGGTCAACTCAGAACAATTGTTCAACACCACCTATCAGTGTTGTCAACGCTTATGAGAAATTTGCCCTGCCCACGGCGCCTATATTTTAGTTTCTGGAACACGGCGGTCAAGATCTTTTCCGTTGTGGGCGGAACAATGGACAACATTGGTGGGGCAGCGTGGAACAATCATTTATATAAACTTCTCGTCGATGCTTCCACCTATGAGAAATTAACCCCACTCATAAGACATATATGGTAGATCTCGGGATCTAATAGTAAATGATCTATGATTGTTTGTGGAACATTACGGAACAAATGTGGGCGAACTCGGAACAATCGCCATTTCCATCTCATAATAATGCATGTGCGTATGAGAAATGCACCCTACCCACAGACCACGAGTAAGTGTTCTTGAGACCTCACGGTATTCCGGTGCACTTTTTTCAGTGGAACAATAGAGTAAAGAGTTGTGTCAGTGAGGAACAATTATGTTTTAAAACCCTCGAGCCTTTTATGGACTGTTGCGTTGCATACGAAGTTAACCCTGCCCACCCGGATTTTTAAAAATATTGTTTTAACGTAAACCGATGGCGTTCAAATCGGAACAAATACGGAACTTAATGGTACTTTTAAGGAACAATTGATCGGCGGTGGGCGTTTTTGGGTTGCTGGTATGGGTTGGGGCAACTTCAGACAACTCATGCCGTTTTACTTGGCGTTGTTAAGAAACAAATAAGTTTGTGGTTTGATGACGCGAAGGAGGGTAAGCGATATTACATAAAGAAGTTTGAAAGTGAAATCGATAATCTATTAGAAAAGACACTGGGCGTCAAAATTAGCGGTCCACTTTTTGTTGGCGCCACCATTTCTAAGTTTTTCAAGCTAGAACCTTGAAATTTGGTACAGACCTGCCCCCAACATTGGTCTCGAGCCTCCTGAAGCGCCAAGTTCATGGGCCACCTCCTTCGGCTACAACCACCCCCTAGTGTGGCAAGGTCGAAAAACGCCGTGAAGAGGATCATTAAAACCCATTTGAAGGACAAAAATTGGGAAAATTACAGTCAGTGTGGTATTATGGGTACCTAAAACTGTCAAATCTCGCATTTGAACCCTCTCCGACAATCCCTTAATTTTGGAGGGGGTGAGGGGTAGTTTTTGAGTTAGGGGTGGAACGGTTCCAAAATTGATCGGCAGCGATACCGATGGGCTCTGGGGTTCCGATAATGAACGCCGCGACTCAGATCAACCCCTTAAAAGTCCCAAAAATCTGAAAAAACTGAAAAATTGGACACTTTTTAACGATATCTTCTTGTCGTTCTCTGGTTTCTCCTGTTAGGGGTAGGAAGGCGCGCAAGCCGATTTCGTAAGGTTCCAACCTTTAAGAAAAAGATGTCAGACTATCTCAACGACTTCAACCCTTAAACGCTACGGCGTGTACCCCCGCAAGCCATTTTTGACAACAGGGAATTTTAAAATCGGATTTTTTTGACCAGAAATGGTTTGATGCTGAGCGCAGGCGCCAGAATCTTCAAAAACAAGCTGGCCCGTCCCTTCCGTCAAACCTCGGTGCCAGTTCCGCTGCGCTCCACCGGCACCTCGGTTCGACAGGGGGACTTGGCCAGCCTGGCCTGCCGGCGGCGTTTGCGGGGGCCTTCGGCCCACCGCCTCCATTCTCCTAAGATGTGCCCGATAGCAGATGTATTTGTTACGATTAAAATCATTAACCTGAGCCCGTCCCTGTGCGCGCCGCGATGGTGATGACGTGCGCGCGGCGGCCAACCCTCACCTCAAAAAACAAAAACAGATATATTTTTATTAATCACAAATGCGATATAAATCGAAAATGGTTGCCACCGTATGTGATTCTACGTTAAGAAAGGAGTATATCCTCTAAATTTGAAGTTTTTCTGTGAACGATAAGTCGGCGTACACACGTCCGCCCGAACGAACAAAGCCCGGCTCCTGCCGTTTCTAAAGAAACGTGTCGGGACGGGCTAAAAAGCGAAGCGCCATAGTTTTCAGGCGTTTTTGGAACTGAAAGGTCCATTGTTTGAGTCTCACTTCTTAACGCCGGGAAGAGAGGGAGCGATGCGAGCGCGCCGTGCGCCTTCCTCTTCCGCGCTACACCACGCTGTGCCGACGCTGATATGAACCGAACGCGCCGTGCCGCCGCCGAGGATCCGAGCAGAAGGATGAGCGCGAAACCCGGCCCGAAGCGCGCGAACGCCGAGGGTTGTTCACATGACTTCAGGAACCTGAACCATACCCGAAGTCCCTTCGTTAGAGTTCGCCTGAGTCGCTTAACTGGATGTGAGCTTCAGGGTGGTGATGTTTCCCCCGGACCGAGACCGAAGCCAGCCAGCTCGTTCAGTGGTGCATCGACGTTTGGTGTGAACGCTTCAACAGCCAAGAGGAATGGAAGAGACGGGAGATACGTTGGACCTGTTTGGGTCGATAAGCTTCGACTCGAGCCTGCAGCAGCAGCCATCGAGGCAGAAATGGTGAGTAATTTTGTGAAATTCGAGTGAAAATCCTGTTGCGTCAGTGTCGGTTCTTTGGCTTTGTGTGGCGTGCCGTGCCCTGCCTATGCCTTCGTGTGCCTATGACTCGCATGGAAACTTGTTCTTTGACCACGCTGAGTTAAGCCCCTAATTGTTCTAACGCGTCCCTTGTGTGGACATGTCCTTGCGTCGCGCTTTGTCGTAACGCTGCTGACCGCATGGTTCAGTTACGTTGCTCTGTGCTTAGCCGTGCTGGCACGGCATTCCCTGTCGGTGTGAGCCGGTCCGTGTGTGTGTGTGTGTCCATGTGCTTCGCCCTTTTGTTTTAACGCGTGCATCTACGCCGTGTGCCTAGGGTATTCCTTGTGTGTGTGTGTGTGTGAACGCGTTGATGTGTGTGTGTGCGTCGGTGTGGTTTCTGTGAGCGCAACAAAGAGAAAGATACTCCGTGTCCTGCCGCGCACCGACGAACTACGCCTCACTCTCAGGCACGGCCCGCGCCAGCCGTGGGAACAGCTGTGCGGACGCGGCACGCCACGCCGCTGCGTTCCCTCCGCACAGCTGATCGGCTAGAGGCAGCCAAGCGGAACCGGGCGGCTACAACCGCAGCGTCTCTGTTCGCTGAGCCTGGCGCGCAGTGGATGTATTCCCCTCTCACTCTTCTCGTGGTGCGGTGAACTTGACCTTGATTCCACTCGTAGCCAGCACAGCTGTGCTTTGGGGATCGTCCTTATGCGCTTGCCGCGTAGGCAATACCGACTTCCGAATTCACGCGTGTCGTGCGGGCTAGTCTACCTATCGGGCGTCTTGCGTCGCAGGTCGACGTAGCCAGTGCCGAGTCGAGCCGCGCCTAGACCAGCCGGGGCCAGCCGCAGTACGTGCTGTAGCTCGCGCGTAAGAAAGATCGCGGACGTAAAAGAGATCGCACCACTTCGTCTTTTTAACCCGTTTTTTTTCCTTTTCAGGAGGGAAGGACAACCTATGAAGTTGTCTTCAAGAAGGATGTGCCTCCGGGGCCAACCGAATAGTTGGAGGACACCCCTCCAGTCCAGCAGGACTCGACATCGTCAGATGAGAACGTGGAGACGGCCGAGGACACGTCTTCAGATAATTGGTTCGATAATCCGCGGCGATCCTGGTCTTCCAAGTCTCATTAGAAACGTGCCATGATAATAATTGGATGTTATTTGCTTACAGTGATGTTGCCTCTGATGGGCGCAGAGGCCCTTGAAGCCCTCCAGAACACCCCTCAGCGAGTCGTGCTGTGGGTGGGTGGGGGGGGGGAAGACTGGCGGCCGGCGGTTTTGAAGGCGGCAAAAGAAATACAGAGAAGACAGAAAGCGGGGAAGGTGGTGACTAGCGGCACTCCCGCCCAATTCTGTAAACGATGCGCAGTGTAAGTTCCAATAGGCCCGATGGGGTATCCAATATTTTCATCTGAATTCGTCCGTCTTGTTAAGCATTCGCTGCATATGTCCTTTTTAAGCAGTTTTCCTTACAAAGATCTTCCTTATAAATGTGAATCTTGTTAAAGGCCATTCCTTATAAGGAAGCCGCTATCAGATGCTTAACACTATCGGGACTTTCCAAGACTGATGCCTTTAAGGAATAATCGTGCTTCTGAAGTATTCTGAGAGTGTAAAGATTGTTTCGTGTTTTCATTTCGCAGGGGGATTGTTGAGCCCACCACCATCATCACCAAGGCCTTCCTGAGCAAGGTCTTCGGCGTGCGGACAGAAGCGTGGGTGAGCACGGTGTTGCTGGTGCGGTCGGCACAAAGCCAGGATGAGTGGAGGAGCTGCGACCCTCAAGTAAAACACGTCTTCTGGTCGACGTAAGTCGGAGAACGCTGCTTCATTCATTCATTCGTTCACTCATCCATTCATTCATTCCCACATCCATTCATTCATTCATTCACTCATTCATTCATTCATTCACTCGTCCATTCATCCATTCATTTCTGATGTTGTAGAGCCGAGTGGGACCTGGCTCAGGAAGCTCTAAAATACTACGAAGTCCATTTGAACCGGGCGTTCAGCCCGGAGGAAATGAGTGGGGCTGAGGACACCGCGGTGCGGCTATCTAAGGCCTGCGGCCTCATCCTCACGTCGGGGCGTAGCAGCGGCCGATGCCTCTCGGTGAACTCCTCCCTGGCCACCGTACTGCGGGCGGAAAGGGAAAGCCGCGCAGTGCGCGCAGTGCGGTGCCGCCGTGAGGCAGAGGCGCTGAAAAGGTGAGTACACGTCACTAGTTCTACCGGGCTGCCCGTCGCCCAATGGTATTATCTGCTTTCTACAGTACGTTTTTCTGCACACCAGTGGCAGCAGCAGCACTATCAGTCCCAAAAATTTTATGGACCGGCCAACACCCCTCGTCCCCATATTTATCTGGCTCCCCCCAAATTCACCAGGGTGAGTTATTGTCCTTTAAAACAACGGCCGCAACTGAGCGCTTATTGCATGTACCAAGTGTCCCATTTGCCCCATGACGAGTACAACTTGCTCTGTCTCTTTCTCTCTCATGCGTCCGGCCGAGACGGAAAGAGACGGAGCTAGTGCGTTGCGGGCTTGCCTACCTTTTCCGTGTCACTGATTTGTACCAAGTTGTGACTGATTTCTGTGTGTCAAGGTTCGGCCTGGTTGGGGCTCTTGGGACCTCCGGCGGGCAGGGCCGAGACGTTTGATGGAGGAGTTGCTGCAAGGACAATACAGTCAGTTGACCCCTGCTCAGAGAATGTTCCTAAAGTACGTATCGGTCCCCATAAAGTAGTTTGTATGCTCTGCGTCATATATTTTACCCCCCTACCCGTTGTCACGTTCGTGTGACGGAAACTTGTATATACAATGTGTGTATGCTTCCGTTCTAGGGATTACATGAAGGATGTCCGTGGTTTCAAAATTCCTCGTAGGGATTCTTCCCTTCCACGGCACCCTAAACTGCACTTCACCCCTATGGCCTCATCCACGCCGTCTTCGCTTTCCGTGGACCATCCCCGACAACAGACTCCGAAAAGGACTTCCGCTGTGGCCTTCGGTGGCCGTGAAGCTGGTGCCATCATGAAGAAAATGTTGGAAGAGGCGATGATGAATGTCATGCGTGCTTCGGGGTTCAGCGACGCGCCGGGTACCAGCCGTCCGTTGCAGTCTCTTGGTTTCGGAGCCTCCGTGGACGATTGGTCTGCAGTTGACGTGCCCTTGTCACCACCTCGTAGCGAAGGAAGACAGCGCCGCGTAGAGGCTGATGTGGATGAAGCTCCAAGTGAGAACGAATGCACGAGCACAAAGAAGCATGTTGTAGAGACCAAGGAGGAATTCGTTGCTCCAGTGAACCCTCCGGATCACCCGGGGGCCTTCCTGGGAGATGATGTTATTACTGACATTGAAAGTGCCTCCACTTTCAATGTCAATTCCACTTCCAGCGTTCCGTCTAGTGAACGAACAACCTCATTCTCACGCCTGTGTCACTCCAGTGGTTTTTCCGAAGAAACCCTACAGAAAGTAGTCAGCTGTGATGGCTTGGACGATTCTGGCATGGCAGACAAGTTTGCCAACACAAGATTGAGGGCACGAGTGATCACAACCACGGCGATCCAAATCTACAAACATGACCCCGAAGGTGGAGACGATTCCAATTTCCTCGCTGTGGAGGAAGGAGGGAATTACCACCTCGTTCACCCCAGCACCCAGCCCAACAAGAGCATGTCCCTTCAGCCTCACCCAGGGCATGGAGAAGAAGTAGATGAGTTCGCCAACATAGCCAGGAAGGATATAGTATCCGTTTGCGGTGGCCAAGGCGTGCTGTCACCCATGCTGTTGAAAGTGAAGAAGAAGAAGAAGGAGGATACGACATTTAAGACTGCCACCTTGGTTACAGCGGAAGGGAAAAAAATCCCTGTCATGCTCAGTAGAGACTGAATAATTCATTCGTGCTTGTGAATGATGACTTACTTATATCATTTTATTCTCATAGTCAGTGGAGACTGAATGATTCACTCATGCTTGTCATTTTCAATTGTATTCTAACCCAAAGAATGATGACGTACTTATGTCATGTGTGAAGAAGGATTTATCTTTTAAATCCCAGTCTGATTTAATATTGTCCTTTTATTTTTATTTCTATCAATGTTTGTTCCTATCCAATAAATGTTTATTTACTTCAGCAATAAACATCCTCGTTTCTTTCGGCTGTGTGCCTATGTTTTCCAATTTCTCAGTTTACGAATGTCCAAAATTGGCTAATTCTACTCCCCGCTATCGACGCGGTTACAAATGTCCAAAATGGCTAATTGTACTCCCCGCTATAACTCAGTTTTTATAAGTATGCCAGGCACAAATAAGATTGCAGACCATTTTTACAAGATTAACTGTCATGTCATCCTACCACTGTGATGTAGGGATCAATAATTAATTCTTTTCCAAAACATTTACTTTTCCAAATTTATTATCATTTTCAAAAAATGTGTATAAATTCTAGCAGTGGATTAGTGTCACATTTTAACAAGTTTTAACAAGTTTCCTGGGCTGTCTAGCTTTCTCCAGCTGCCCTTCTGGGTCAGTGTGCCAACTTGAAAGTGGACCCCAGAGCACATGCATTGCCTGAGAATAACACGACCGTCTAGGCTGGAAGCTGCGAACCAAGTGGACGAGCCCTGGTGTTTATTGGCCACAAGCAAGGCAGTGCATACAAAGACAAGTCAAGGGAGAAACTACCAGGAGTGTTATTGCAAAGCAGTGTGGCGGATGAATTTAAAACCAAAAGGATAATAAATGTACAATGAATCATTAATATTTACAACAATTCATTCCAGTAGTAACCAGACGGACCACCACTGCAAAGGTTTGGCCTCTGCTAACATAATAACAAATAAATATTCCTCTTACCCTTCACATCAAATTAAAACACTAGAGTACTTGTAATTATATAAGGTTGTCCTTCCCGCCCTGAGAGCAGGATAGGTATCATGAAATTCACCCTGGCTATTTCATTCCGATCAAGTTACAGGTTGAGCCTGCGTAGTACATTTTTAATGCACTCGCAGTCACAATGACAATTCCTTTACTTATGTACTACTTTTATTATGCAATTACATCTACAAAGAATCTCCTATTTGATAGAATGATTCTCATAAACCCAGTTCATTCAACAACACAGGTTCAAAATGAAGGAGAAAAGGGGGAAAAAACCCATTCCGTCCCTTATAACAAAAAGGAAAAACAATCCATTTTAAATCGGACATTACATGTCACATAATTCATTCCAGTAGTAACCAGACGGACCACCACTGCAAAGGTTTGGCCTCTGCCAACATAATAACAAATAAATATTCCCCTAACCCTTCACATCAAATTAAAA
This sequence comes from Odontothrips loti, assembly GCA_038380765.1. Taxonomy (NCBI): domain Eukaryota; kingdom Metazoa; phylum Arthropoda; class Insecta; order Thysanoptera; family Thripidae; genus Odontothrips; species Odontothrips loti. The sequence goes on from CM076254.1 coordinate 510,012, forward strand.
CACAAAAGTACTTGTAATTATATAAGGTTGTCCTTTCCGCCCAGAGAGCAGGAAAGGTATGATGAAATTCACCCTGGCTATTTCATTCCGATCATGTTACGGACGGAGCCTGGACCCACGTATGAACAAGTTTCACAAGTGCAATACAACATACCGTTCCCAACCATCTTGCCAGGAGTATTACTCTCACGAAGCTGTCTCAGAAATTTAGGTGAAGCCTGGGCCTTATGTTTAAGTTTAGTGTGCTCAATTAGGTCTGCAACACAGTTGACTCCTTTAAACGCGTGGTAACAAAGTTGGCATCGAACGCCCCTCAGGCAACAAACAATTTGGGGTGGGATATTTTTTGTGATTTTGTAATTATGACGAAGCCTCCTCGGAGGGTAGTACCACTCTGTTTTGATCTCATGTTCAGTTACGACCTGGTTCAACTCATCTGTGAATGCACCGCCACCACCCTCCAGTGCTGTATACGCTGTTGCCTCTGTTTGAGGCTCCCAGCTGGGACACTCCTCATGACTGCCTGTGCCTGGAGTGTAATCATGAAGAGTTTTGGAGAAGGCCCCGCACTGACGTGATTGTAGTGATGACACAAGCTGAAGGATAAGATTGTCTCATTAAATTATCAATTATCTTTTTCTTTTTTTTAAATTAATTATTTTCACATTTCGGGCCCATGTTTTGAAAAGAAATGCTTACCGTGCTGAATTCCGTCACAACGTCAGATCCCCCAGAAGGAGGCAACTCGTTTCCAGAATGGCACATATAAACTGTGCTGTCACTCGAGTCACTATGTCCGGATCCGGATCAGTGCTTGGCGTAGACAACTTTTCCATGACATACAAACCATTTAAAAGAAGGGACTCGACTGGCATATTGAGACCATTTTCACACCCGTGCTGAGGATAGCTGTAAGCTAAGTAATATTATTATTGATGCTGTAGGAGAGACACCTCAAAAGTCAGAAAGCCCTCCTGATATTTGTTCAGCTTACCCCCGATTCGTTTGAGCGGCGGATCCCTTCATTCTATGGAGCACTGATGTTACGAACCCCACGTCGATAGATGATGACTTGTCCATCATGGTGCAGTTCTGAAACCAAATTGCACCCTCATAACCATTGTCTCTAGCTCGAGCAGGAACCTTTTAATCGTATCTTGGCAATAGGCCGCAAATATATTTTAATATTTTATTTAACGAAATGGATGGAAAATGCATCAGCTTAGTCTTAAAACAAAAAAAAAAATTCCAAGTGAACGTCACCTAACCCTCAAAAAAGGAAGCTTGCAATCCACTACTAAGACCGAACTGCTGGCTGCGAATATTTGTTGAAAGCTGAATGGGCTGAAATTCAATGACTGTTTTTTTAGATTACATGTAATCACGTAGTTTGTTACAAGATTCCTCTTACATCACCAAATTATTCTTCTGTACTCTGGGTCCCTCCTGTCTCTACTCAGTGACGGCAGCCACCACAGCTTCACGACCACATATACATAGGGTGCGCTGTGCGCGTCAGTCTATGACGCCATTATGAGCCGAAGACAAATCTCGCATAGGCTGAGCTCCAAGCAAGTAATAGATTGTGCTAATTACTTTCGCTACATCGAAACGTAATTTTTTTTCTTTCAGAACTAGAAGAGAGAGAGAGAGAGAGAGAGAGAGAGAGAGAGAGAGAGAGAGAGAGAGAGAGAGAGAGAGAGAGAGAGAGAGAGAGAGAGAGAGAGAGTTGAAAAATCTGTTTGTGAAAGCATGTTGCCGTGACTGACATACAGAAGGCCGTGGACCTGTAGCGCACTCTGTCGGCAATAGGAAACATCGCAGTAAAAACATTTGAGCTTGACCAAGTCTCTTCAGGAGGTTACCATCATTACAACCATATCAGCATTTTTTTCCCAAATCAAAGAAACGTCACTCGGCACTCAGCAAAACAGTTAGTAGTTGTTGAGATGTGGTAATTTCCCATACCGTCGCCCGCGCAATTTGCCATAGCCGTATGTGGCCCAATGTGAATGTGTACGGCAGTGGTCTCGGTCGTCACTTGTCTTCTGAGTTACCTGGAGACCGGTCTGTATCTTGTGCCACTGGAGACTACAACCTGAACAGTTTCGGTCAAGACCAAGTGTTTTCCTCATTTCTCTGAAATTGCAGCCTGAATCGACAACAGTTGCAGTATTAGTAGTAGGAGCAGTTGCACTTTACTGTGTAGGAAGGTAAACAACTCAGTCTTTGTTGATGAAGGATGAAGTATCCAGTACACATGGCACTGGTTAGGTTATGGCGGCGCTTATAAAACAAATGCATTGTTTAATTTGTGCAGGTATCATGGCCTCTCACCCACCTAAAACGATTGGCAGTCAGTTCGGCGTTAGAGTGTACGAACTATCGGATCATCATTTCTTGCACCCTGCCGAATTAATTGACCAATTAGTCAAAACCACTGAGGTGGCAAAGACCGGCGCATTTGTGGTGAGTATTTATAGGTTGATATCTGGAAGTTACTGCGAACTGCAGGTTTATGCCAAAAAAGAAAGGTTGCATTATCTGAACATCTCCTCTTCTCCTTCAGGGTAGGTTAAGAGATGCCCCTTCCCTCTCAGACGTGCAGGACAACATACGACAAGGTAGGCGTACGCCAGACCGCGTCGTGGCGTAACAGGCTTCGCTCACCGCGAACCACTGTTCCGCCCCTCCACGCCTGGCGTACACCTACCTTGGCCTGCCGGCGGCTGTCACCGGGCGTGTGGGACCCTGCGGGGCTAATTAGTCAGTACGGCGCCCTGCGGGCGCCGGTCTTGAGGCGCGAGGGACGCTACGCTTCTAACCTAACCGCTGGACGTACCTACTCCCACAGTATTGTGAGCTTCTCTACCGTACTCAATCGTGCTCAACCTAGCCTAGCCTACTCCATCCTTACCTACCCTTCCCTACTCTAACCTAGCCTACCCTACTCTAAACTAACCTACCCTACTCTAAACTAACCTACTCCAACTTCCGTTACCCATTGTGGACTTCTCTACCGTACTCAACGCTGCTCAAACCTAACCTACCCTAGCCTAACCGGTTCCGGTCCAAGGAGGCCCTGCTTTGACAACTGGCACCATCAGCAGCACCTGGGGTTTTCTTCAGGATTGTGATTGAGGTCCTGAGTGTATTTTAAGCGTTATCGGTTCCCATCTTTAAGTTTCAAATACTGCTTTTTTTAGCAGTTTTTCCTTTTGTTCCTGCTCCTGCTCAAGAATGCCCTGTTTTGGCCCCCAGCACCTGCACAGTACCTCAAGGTCCAATTTGGCATTTTGAATGGGGTCTTAGGGTGATTTAAGAGGGGGTCGGTCGCCATGTTTAAGTTTGTTATTTTGCACGATTTAGAATTTGGCACCCCGTTCCAGTTCCTGCCCAAGAAGGCCCTGTTTTGACCCCTAGCACCTGCAGCATCACCTGGGGTTAATTTTGGCATGTTGAATGGAGTCTTGGGGTGACTTTCGATGGAGGCGGTGGCCATGTTGAAGTTTAAAATTCTGCACGATTTAAAAGTTTGCCCACATCTTCCAGTTTGTGCCCAAGAAGGCTCTGTTTTGCCAACCGGCACCTGCAGCAGCACCTGGGGTCCTTTTCGGCATTGTAATTAAAGTTCTGAGTGTATTTGAAGCGGGGTCGGTTCCGATCTTTAAGCTCAAAATAAAGCTTGTTTAGCAGTTTTTCTATTTGTTCCTGCTCCTGCCCAAGAAGGCCTTCTTTTGACCACTAGCACCGGCAGCAGCACCTAGGGTCCATTTCGCCATCTTGACTAGGGTCGTGGGGTGATTTTAGAAGGGGTTGGTCGCCATGTTCAAGTAAGGAACACGGCTCGATTTAGAAGTTAACCCTCCTGTTCCAGTTCCCGCACAAGAAGGCCCAGTTTTGCCAACCCGCACCTGCAGCAGCACCTGGGGTCCTTTTCAGCATTGTAATTGAAGTTCTGAGAGTATTTTGAGCGGGGTCGGTTCTGATCTTTAAGCTCAAAATACAGCTTGTTTAGCAGTTTTTCTATTTGTTCCTGCTCCTGCCCAAGAAGGCCTCGTTTTGACCACTAGCACCTGCAGCAGCACCTGGGGTCGATTTTGCCATCTTGACTTGGGTCTTTGGGTGATTTTAGAAGGGGTAGGTCGCCATGTTCATGTTTGAAAATCGGCACGATTTAGAAGGTAGCCCCCCTGTTCCAGTTCTTGCACAAGAAGGCCCTGGTTTGTCAACCGGCACCTGCAGCAGCACCTGAGGTAGGATGCCCCCGAGGTGAGGTTGACTCCGGTATGATGCAAGGAGATTGTGGTCCAAATTTGAGCCCTCTACGATGAACCGTTCTCGAGAAATCGCGCGGACAGACAGACACGCAGACACGCAAACAGACAAAACATTTTTGGGCCGGTGGGGTAAGGGCTTCGCTATCGCTCAGCCAACAAGTACAGGAGGTGGTGCAATCGGACAAGAACTTCTCAATTTTTTCTCCCACTCTTCTGAAGAGACAGTTACCTAATCATTTCCAGTGGTGATGGCTGCAGCGCGAAAGATAAGAGATTCCTGAAAGGCCTTCGTCAGAAGTACAGGGAAGAGGTGCTCGGAACCAACTTTTCTGATGACTCTACGAAGACGAAGCTGTAAGTATAACCTAACCCACCTGATCTATGGGCAAACCAGTTTCTTTTTAAAACGTGAGTCTGGCAGACCTTATAGATGGTTAGGTTTTCTTACTTTTCATTCTCCCACAACCTTTTCCCTTTTCGCGCTTCTCTCACAGGGAAGCTGATCTTGAAGTTGGGGTGGGCTGCCTCCTAGACAGCGTGCGGGCAATGCTCACAAGGGAAGATGACCCACCCAACATCCTCTACGCCCAGAACATGGACTTGCCTGTCCCACTGTCCACCACCAAGACAGTGGCCATGTGCAATATGTCATCCCACATCCAACATCTGCCGGGCGGAAGGCATGTGGGGATTGTTTCTCCAACGGTTTACATCGGTTCGGAGGGCTCCACATTCAATGCCCACCGAGAGGACTGCTCCTTTGAGGGCATGAACCGCCTCATCGCTGGACCACCGAAAGTGTGGTAGGTGTGGAGGAGCTCTGCAAATGAATGAGATGGCCATAAACAGCGGACAGTTAAATTCGTTTCGAAATCACTCCGATATAATAGATTGCATGTGCTGACACGAAATTCTTCTTTTGTCTCTTTAGGTTCATTGTGCCACCGCGCTATTGCAGCGCCTTCTGTAGACTCCTTAGAAACTTAGGGATCTGCCGTACTGACAGACAGTGCGCTGTGTATTTGCAGCACAAGTTTGTGTGGCTCGACCCCAGATTTGTTGTCTCACAGGGCATTCCTGTACACACTGTATGTCTCTCCATTCCTTTTTACTGTGTTTTGTACACAAATGTATAAATTGCAGCATTGTAAATCAACTTCCAAACTCCTGTTTTTAATTGCACAGATAATTCAGCGCCCAGGGGACGTTGTTTACGTGTTACCCAACGCAGTACATTGGGGTGTTAATTTGGGTATGAACATTAATGAGGCTGTCAATGTGGCCTCTTCCTCCTGGGCCGCTCCCGGTATGATGTCTATTCCAAGATGTCAATGCCCTGAGTATGTTTCTTTCAGTGAGAATTGTGCTTTCACTACCTCCCTCATCATTTTCTCTTCATCTCCTAAAGTCAATTTTATCCTCCTCTCCGTAGTGTCGTCGGTATGTTCTATGAATTCGACCTGACGCCAATGCTGCGATCCATCGGTGTCAGTAAGGAGCAGATCCGTTGCTATGAGGAGGGCATCCTGTTTGGCATCTCGGAAGAGCTGCTGCTGTCTTGTCCGCACCTCCACCCAGAGACAGCCCTACCGGACCGGACCCAAGTGAATGTGGAGAGTCTGCTGGGGCCACACGCAGACTGGGATGAGGTATTTTCATCGCCCTTTTAATCCCGGCCTTGACACCCAAAAAAAAATTGAACTAGGATGTTTGGAATCCTGCGTCTGCTTAAATGAAAATTTATGTTCATCATGTGCTTGATTTATTAATTATGGTTCCCTCTGTATTTTCGCAGGTTGGGAAGCCTTTAGTACGAGTCACTCATCGAAAGCATCTCTTCATCGGAGGTTTCAAGGTGATCGACCTCGGTGTTGAGTCGGAAGAGGACCCAGAAGATGAAGATCAAGGGTTGAAAGGGCACCATTGGCTGATGATGCACCGCAGTACGAGGCCCCGGAGGAATCCGATGGCAGCGCCGATGATGATGATGATGAACATGACAAGATAAAGGGAAGTCACAAGTGCCCTGTGTGCCACTTTGACACGAAGAGGTCTGGAGAAAGGGGCATGTCTAGCCTTCGATTCCATGTCAGGAGACAACACCCAGGCCAGGAACAAGATTTATTGGGACGTATTGCTCAACTCGATTCAGGAGAAAACAGGTTCTCAAGTAAATCTGTCCGGTGTGATGTGTGTGGGACCGTTGTGAGAGGTGCATCCACTCACCTGGAACGTCACAAGAAATCCAGGAGATGCAGGAGTGGTGAGGCTTCCACTATGAAGAGGAAACATTATTATTATTATTATTTTTTTGAATCTATGCCCTATTTTTCTAATCCACAATTCATTTATGATCACCTTCAGGTTTTTTGTAGTGGGATAGTCCAGAATAAAATTTGGAACAAGTTACGAGCAGAGGTTGAATTAATGTTTTGTGGCTCAACCATTCTGAGGCTCGGACCAGCTCCACATTCACTCACTGAACCATTTCTCTTCAAGTACTGGTTCGTATTTGATGAATTTGGTCTTAAAAGCTGCGCATTCAGATGGACTCTATGCCTACAAAATATCAAAGTGATCAGACATCAATTAGGACTTGTGGTTGAGATTGGCCAGCACCAGCACCATTGTCCGAACGACAGCAGTGGCCATCTGCAAAAAATTAATAATTGGTAAACCCTTTTCATTCAAGCAATGAAATTCAGATATTCAGATATGTTTGAATGGATAGATGTTGGATATGGAAAGAAGCAAAACTTCTGAAGAAACCTATTTGATTTAGGGGCAGTGAGCTTATAATCCTTTATTTTTTATTTTTGTTGATTACAAAGGGAGAAATCGATAAAGTCTGAAATGGCTCATCGAAATGTGATACTTAGGTTAGTTACTTGAGGCCTCCTCTTATTTCTGTTTTGTCTGTGCGAGTAATTTGTTATTAATTGTTCCAAAGCTAATTTCACATCGCAAATGTATTGCCATATTGAACTGTGATAATTTTTGTAGTAGATGGATGTCACGTCATGTGCCTTGATGGATGGTTGGTTCATTAAAAATGTAGGCGATAAAAAAGATGTTGATTATTCTTTTTATTGTTTTTTTGGCAAAATGGCCTGAGATTGCCTCCCTGACTTCAACAGAGAATGGAAGGCTGAGATCCAAGAGGACAGCCCTTTGGAGTGCAACCGTTTCATTTTCATTTTCAAGGAAGTCTGTAATTACCAATCCCCTACGGTTTCATTTCATTCTGATACTCCAATAATTCAATGGTCCCAAAATGGCTGTAATTGTACTCTCCCCGCTGTTGGCTAGGCTACAAATGTCCGAAATGGCTACTTGTAATTTCAGTAATCTCTGCTCCCTGACCAGTGGACCAGAGCTCAAGAGGGATTTAGCCTCCAGGCCACAAAAATTTTCTGATGACTATTATATGTTGATAGCATAGAGTGCAGCCCAGGACGCTTGTTTAAAGCCATCATTTTTTAATCCCGGTTCAGTAGTTGATGAGATATACATTCATTTGTGTCCATATTGTCTTAATTAATTGCTTCTTTCTGCTCATGGCTATGTGTCAATTTTATTCCAAATTCAATTTTCACACTGTTCTACCCTATCTCATCCTAAAGGGCACCTTTTTCTGAGCCAGGAAACGCCTTCCCTTCAACTTTCAGTCAACCTGTTTGGGAGTAATAAAATGTTTTGTGTTGAAACAAACAACGTGATCGTAAGCAGTACATCTGTCCACACATCCTGGGACCCAAAGAGCGTTGTTTTTTTTTCAAGCTGTTTTCAAACTGAGTCACAATAGGGTGCAGCTCAAGGCGCATCTTTTGAGCTATCATTTTTTTAAATTTCGACAAGTGGTTCCCCAGAAATCCATTGATTTGTGTGGAAATGACCCCAGAAGATGGATATAGCCTTTGGTAATGCTTTACGTCCAAATTCAATTTTCACACTGTTCATACCCATTTCATCTTAACGAGCACATTTTTCTGAGCTAGGAAACACCTTCCTTTGAACTGCAAGTCAATCTGTTTGGAAGTAATAAAATGTTTTGTGTTGAAACAAACAACGTGATCGTAAGCAGTACATCTGTCCACACATCCTGGAACCCAAAGAGCGTTATTTTTTTCCAAGCTGTTTTCAAACTGAGTCACAATAGAGTCCAACTCAAGGCGCATCTTTTGAGCTATCATTTTTTAAATTCGGTTCATTACTTGCTGAGAAGTTTTTTGATTTGTGTTGAAAGTTGCAATGAGTTGGCCCAAATATGGACAATTCTCACCATTTCAAAGAAATCTGCAGAAATTCAACCGTTGGGTCCTCAGCCTTGCCATTGCAGCTCTTGGCCCTTCAGACATTCAAGTTTTGATGGTATGAGTTCTACATCTTAAATCTGCTAAAAAGACTTTGACGCAGCCAGATCATAATGCTCATGAATGATCCGGGACTTGGGGATCTGGGACCTCGTCTCCATTATGTCAGGACCATACTAGCACGATATGTTTCCTTTAAAAGATGTTAACTCTAAGTTAGAAATTTTTAACCATCATATAATTGCTTTGTTTGATAAACATGCTCCATATGTTACTGTTAAAGTTAAGCATAGGCCCACCCCTTGGATGACTGATGATTTAAAGGCTCTTATAATAGAAAGAGATAAGATTTACAATGAAATAAAGAACTGTAATGATAGTTTGCGTATTTCCCAGTTTAGGAAGCTAAAAAATAGAACTAAGAGTGAGATAAGGAACGCCAAAGTGCGCTATTCCTATAAAATACTTGAAAACTGTAACTCCTCTAAGGCCCTGTGGAAGAACCTAAAAAAACTAGATGTTGTCGATCAGAATTCTATAGAGGACTGTAAATTCCCAAGTTCGGAGGATCTTAATTCCCACTATACGGCCGTCCCGTGCCAGGATGAAGAACTAATTAAAAATTCCATTCATATGTATAACAACATGTCACCTTTACCTACCGACGAACCTTTTTTCTTTAAGGATGTAAATTTTGAATGCCTCAGAAAAGCAATTTATGGTGTCAGTCCTACGTCCAAAGGGGTGGACGATATTTCAGCGGCAATGATTAAGCTCTGTCTTGAAGAGCTCTCTCCCGCTATTCTGCATATTTTTAACTACTCCTTACAATCAGGCTGTTTCCCCAATACCTGGAAAATAGCTAATGTTAAACCCCTTCCAAAAAAATCTGGTGCTTGTCTTGTAAAAGATTTTAGACCTATTAGCTTGCTATGTATGCTTGGAAAAGCTCTAGAAAAAGTTGTTCATGAGCAACTGGTCGAGTATCTTCAGAGAAACTCACTTTTTAACCCACTTCAATCAGGTTTTAGGTCCAACCATAGTACTACCACTGCTTTACTCAAGGTCATTGGTGACATTAGAGAAAATATTGACTCCCAATATCTCTCCATTCTGGTGCTTTACGATTTCCGTAACGCTTTTCCTTCGGTACACCATGAACTTCTATTAACTAAGCTAAAATTATTTGGCTTCTCTAACGCTGTTATTGATTGGTTTAGATCTTATCTCACGGGCAGGGCCCAGCGGGTCGTAAATGACAATGACATCTCCACCCTAATTGCCTTGTTATTTGGAGTGCCGCAAGGCTCAGTCCTCGGCCCCCTTCTGTATTCTTTATATGTCAATGATATTGATAAAATCTTTACTAGATTTTCCTATCACCTATATAGCAGACGTTTTACAAAACTACGTTTCCTTCAAGCCTCTTGACATTTTTAAGGCTGTTAGTATTGTTAATAGTGAAGCCTCCAAGCTTGTAGAGTACGCTAAGTGCCATAACCTTGTTATAAATGCAGCCAAAACACAAGTTATCATTATAGGTAATCATAAGTTACTAAGGAAGTTACCACCTAGTGTTCCTCCTGTTACTGTTAATGGTTTAGAAATAGAGTATTCTGACATTGTTAATGACCTGGGAATTTTAGTGGATAAGCACCTTAACTGGGAAGCACACGCCAACTTAGCTTGTAAAAAAGCCTACGCGGCCATCCATGAATTAAAAAACACTGTAATATTCTTCCTGTTGCTGTACGTAAGAAACTGGTTGAGGCTCTAGTCTTTCCGGTACTCGATTATGGCAGTGTAGTTACTTCCCAGATGCTTGCCGTCGCTTCAGTAAAGTTACAAAGAATCCAGAATACTTGTGCAAGACTTATATATAACCTTAGAAGGGATTGTCATATCTCTAACTATATAACTGATCTGAAGTGGCTTAATATTTCAAGCCGTATTACTTATGCCTCAGTTACTTTGCTGAAAAAAGTTATATGTACCAACAATCCTACCTATCTCGCTGACAAGTTAACATTTGCCTGTAATGTTAGGAACCGCTTTGTGAGAGGCAGTCATCTCCTCCTGCGCGTACCCCAGCATCGCACGGATAAAGCAAGGGGTGCCTTCTGGATTCATGCCCCACTGTTATGGAACCAGTTACCTCAGCATATTATAGCCAGAAATGTTAATGGCTTTAAATTAGGAATTAAGACTCATCTCATCGCCTGCCAATAGATACTCTTCCTCATTCCATGTGCTGCGTCACATCTTATATTTCCTTTTCTGTTTCTAATAGACTTATTTGAATTAGCACAAGCACCTTTAATCCATATTGTTAAACTGAATTGATTTCTTTTTTGTAATCTACTTTATACTGGTACTCCCGTAGGACTTTTAAGTCTTTTTATGCCATTACTGTCAATATACAAATTCAAATTCAAATTCTCTCTCTCTCTCTCTCTCTCTCTCTCTCTCTCTCTCTCTCTCTCTCTCTCTCTCTCTCTCTCTCTCTTCCACTCCCACTCTGTGAGCGTGAAGTGCCAATGCAGGCGCCCCGCGAGACTCGATGCGGCACCCTTCGCAACCAAATAAAAAACGGCCTATGCGACACACTATTCATGTTTAATAATTCCAATTACAGTGTGACCCACACCACTCACACCATGCACCGCGCCACTGAGGCAGGATCTGGGACGGGCCGGAAGAAAGCGGTATATGCCACTAATTGCTCGCAAAGATTGGTGTGGTTGCGAGCCGAAGGAGAAAGACATGCAAACCGAACACATATCGTTTAGATGGGTTGCATACACCAACGGTGCTCCTTTCCTGTCAACATTAACTGCTATGTTACACGCTGTCCACACTGTCCACGAATAACAGTTCACATCATCTGCTTTTACGTAAGCGTTAGCTTTAACGTTTTTTTTTCCTTTTCGGGAGGGAAGGACAACCTATGAAGTTGTCTTCAAGAAGGATGTGCCTCCGGGGCCAACCGAATAGTTGGAGGACACCCCTCCAGTCCAGGAGGACTCGACATCGTCAGATGAGAACGTGGAGACGGCCGAGGACACGTCTTCAGATAATTGGTTCGATAATCCGCGGGGATCCTGGTCTTCCAAGTCTCATTAGAAACGTGCCATGATAATAATTGGATGTTATTTGCTTACAGTGATGTTGCCTCTGATGGGCGCAGAGGCCCTTAAAGCCCTCCAGAACACCCCTCAGCGAGTCGTGCTGTGGGTGGGTGGGGGGGAATACTGGCGGCCGGCGGTTTTGAAGGCGGCAAAAGAAATACAGAGAAGACAGAAAGCGGGGAAGGTGGTGACTAGCGGCACTCCCGCCCAGTTCTGTAAACGATGCGCAGTGTAAGTTCCAATAGGCCCGATGGGGTATCCAATAATTTCATCTGAATTCGTCCGTCTTGTTAAGCATACGCTGCATATGTCCTATTTAAGCAGTTTTCCTTACAAAGATCTTCCTTATAAATGTGAAACTTGTTAAAGGCCATTCCTTATAAGGAAGCCGCTATCAGATGCTTAACACCATCGGGACTTTCCAAGACTGATGCCTTTAAGGAATAATCGTGCTTCTGAAGTATTCTGAGAGTGTAAAGATTGTTTCGTGTTTTCATTTCGCAGGGGGATTGTTGAGCCCACCACCATCATCACCAAGGCCTTCCTGAGCAAGGTCTTCGGCGTGCGGACAGAAGCGTGGGTGAGCACGGTGTTGCTGGTGCGGTCGGCACAAAGCCAGGATGAGTAGAGGAGCTGCGACCCTCAAGTAAAACACGTCTTCTGGTCGACGTAAGTCGGAGAACGCTGCTTCATTCATTCATTCGTTCACTCATCCATTCATTCGTTCACTCATCCATTCATTCATTCCCACATCCATTCATTCATTCATCCATTCACTCATTCATTCATTCACTCGTCCATTCATCCATTCATTTCTGATGTTGTAGAGCCGAGTGGGACCTGGCTCAGGAAGCTCTAAAATACTACGAAGTCCATTTGAACCGGGCGTTCAGCCCGGAGGAAATGAGTGGGGCTGAGGACACCGCGGTGCGGCTATCTAAGGCCTGCGGCCTGTTCCTCACGTCGGGGCGTAGCAGCGGCCGATGCCTCTCGGTGAACTCCTCCCTGGCCACCGTACTGCGGGCGGAAAGGGAAAGCCGCGCAGTGCGCGCAGTGCGGTGCCGCCGTGAGGCAGAGGCGCTGAAAAGGTGAGTACACGTCACTAGTTCTACCGGGCTGCCCGTCGCCCAATGGTATTATCTGCTTTCTACAGTACGTTTTTCTGAACACCAGAGGCAGCAGCAGCAGCAGCAGCAGCAGCAGCACAATCAGTCCCAAAAATTTTTATGGACCGGCCAACACCCCTCGTCCCCATATTTATCTGGCTCCCCCCAAATTCACCAAGGGCAGTTATTGTCCTTTAAAACAACGGCCGCAACTGAGCGCTTATTGCATGTACCAAGTGTCCCATTTGCCCCATGACGAGTACAACTTGCTCTGTCTCTTTCTCTCTCACGCGTCCGGCCGAGACGGAAAGAGACGGAGCTAGTGCGTTGCGGGCTTGCCTACCTTTTCCGTGTCACTGATTTGTACAAAGTTGTGACTGATTTCTGTGTGTCAAGGTTCGGCCTGGTTAGGGCTCTTGGGACCTCCGGCGGGCAGGGCCGAGACGGTTCCTGGAGAGAGCCACCGCCGTCGGCGCCAGTGCCGCAACCCTCAAGAGGCTGGTGCCACAAAGGGCGTGGCACCGAAGGGAGGGGTACTTGGCGCGGCGCTTGGCGCCACGCGTGGCGGAGTCTCTGCAGGACGTGGACGAGGCGATACCCACCCCCACCATTCAAGATGGGGGAACCTGGTGCGACCAGCACCCTGGAGAAGGACGGCGATGGCGGCGCAGCCTCAGAGGTACTTGGCACTTCGCCTTTGTAATCCTAATATATGCGAATGTGGAACTCAATCAGTTACGTCATCCCTATTCTGGGACATTCTATTGATGCTCCTCGTCTCAATAGGATTGGCCCTTGAAGACTTCTTCTGCGAAACACTTGCAGAGGACTTCATATGCAAAACCTGTAGCCAAAAAAACAAATCAAGATCAAAGTTTGAAATCAAAACTGCACCAAACATTTTAACTTTGCAGCTAAAACGGTAAGTAATCATCTTCCCAGAGTAAATAATGAAATCAGAAACAATGTACAGTGATGACATTTTTCAGTAATTTATTGTACTGCACAGGTTTGGAAATGATCTTCAGAAAATTAATTGTGAAATTGATGACCCACTTGTACTGCAACTCCAAACATCAGAGGCACAGGAAGTATACAGGCAGCAGGGCCACTACACCACAGTGGCCATGGCAGCCTCTCGTACTTACTATCACTTTGACGATGCTTATGTAAGTACCAGACTCATGACCCTTACAAATCAAAGGGCAACGTCTCAAAACCACTCATTTTTTACAGGTGCCCAAAAGAATAACTGGAAATAAATAAATGTAAGGATGCAAAGTATACATGCAAGGAAGAGGAAAAGAAAACCCAGAACGTTGCAAGCAATAAAGAAGAATTGAAGAATAAGGTATGAGGAGACAGGAAGTTATCTGTAATCTGATGTGCTGTGTTACAACCCTCTTCTAATTCATCTTTGTTTTTCAGAAAACTAATGAAGAGCAAGGTACTAGAAAGAAACCAAACACGAAGACTGTACAGAATGTTGAAGGGAAATCTAAGAGAAACAATATGGCATGTCAGCGAGAGGAAGTGACTGAGACAGTGACTGAGACTGCTAGAGGCAAGACGGAAGCCATTAAGGAAGATTAAGACAAGCAGAAGAACAACATAGGACTGTCAAAAGGCAACAGCAGTGAGCAGCTGAGTCGTGACGAGGAGCACATGCCTAAGATGGAAGTGCTGACTGAATCTAAGATAACTGTGGGACACTCAGATGAGGAGACTTCACCAGACAGCAGCCATGAGCAGAACAGTGTTGACATTTTCAAGATGATCGATACAAACAATTCTAATGAAAAGATGATAGATTCTGTGGAAGAGATGAAAGTAGCAGACAACAGCTGTGATTTGAATAATGGTGGCAACCAAAATACTGGTACAGACAGCTCAGCAGATGGTGCAGACAGTAGCTCAGAAGGATCAGAAGAAGAGAAAGATAAGGAAAGTCATCAGAAGACTGCTGAAACCTCTTCTGATTCCCTGAAATCTAGTTGTCGAGATTCTAATAGTCTTAGTTCTTCTATAAAGCGTGCGAAGCGGAAGATGTCTTTCAGTCACTCTGATGAAGAATTTGGAAGGGAATCTTCGTCAACACTACACTCTCCTACAAAAGAGTTAGATTCAGAAGTCCGTCAAAGTGATAGTGGCAAAAAGAGGAAATGGGTTCAAAGAGTATCAAGTCTGAGGAGTAAAAAATATAATGCAGATACTACTGATAGTGAGTTTGAAGTTGATGGTAAGAAGTATGCATGTGACCCTGACTATACACCCAGGAAAAATGAGGAGCTAAAGTCGCTCATAAAAATTAAAGATGTTACTATACAGAAACTGCAAGGGTTGAACATGCGTCATCAAGAAAACCTTTTTAAGTATGAAGAGAAAATCTCCAAACTTGAACAAGAAAAATCAGAGTTACAGCAGCAAGCGGATAGGCTGCAAGCAAAGCTAAAATCAGGTATGTTGTTTCTGTGGCATGCTTTTAAAGAAAATTTTTGTTCAGTATGCATGCTATTACTCATTTTATCATTTAATTAATCCTTGTCTGTTTAAGTCAATTTTATTCTATTAATTATGATTTCTCTCGTAACATGTTTCTCCTAGTTTCTCAACGTAAGGAGAACATTTCAGTTCCTCAACATCAGCATTCCAGCTTCTCAACATACGGAGAAAATTTCAGTTTCCCAAAATAAGAACACTTCAGTTTCTCAAAGTAAGAAGAACATGTCAACTTCTCAACATAAGGAGAAAATTTCATCCCAAAAACCAGGTGAGATTTCCTCCCATGACTTACGTTCAAGCAAATAATTTAGTGATGTGTTGTCCGAACATAGAGTACACTTGAAATTTTTGTCATCGAGGTTTTAACAACATTCTGACATTTTCTTTCAACTACCACCTTTAAAGCTTTACTTCAAGCTATATTTGATTTCATTATCCTAAGTTATGTACAGATAAAATGGTATATTTATTAATGCAGCACCATCATGATGTGTAAATGAGATCCATTATTTTGTAGTGTCTTCACCGAGGTCTTCACCAAGGACATCAGGACCGAGAGCAGTGGACTTTTGCGAGCCCCTCTATTCTGGTGGAAGTGAGGACGAGGAAATGGAAGAGAGCAAGGTATCATCATTATCTTAACTTTATTGACAATCAAATATTTGGGAGAGTAAATAATAATCGCCTGGACTGAATCTGAGCACAACTTTACTCTCCCTCAGATATTTACATCAAATATTATTAACTTTCTTCAATTTGCAGCCTCTATTGGATGGGGTCAGTGCAGACCTTAAAATCTGGTCCCTTATTAGGAGCATTAAGTCTGGTGAGAAGGGGGACCTTCGCTTTGTTAAAGACTTGGCTGTGGTGTGGTGGGATTTGGACTCTGGCCGCTAGCAGCATTAAGGGCACAAAGAGGGGCCATGCTAAGGATGTCCAATCACGGCCACCACTCGACGCAGGAATGGAATGCTCAAGAAAATTTTCAGTAAGTGTGCAACGTATATTACGAGCCTTGTATTTGTTTGCTTGCTGTTTATTTATACCAGTCATTTACCTTTGTAGACTGCTTGGTCAAAAGAGTTCAGAAAGAACTTGGTGGCGACGAGAAAGAGCTGGTCAACTCACACTACCGCCTGACCACTGCGCGCTTCCATTCCGCACTGCGGCAGGTCCAGAAGAGGGTGCGTGGCGAGGGCTATGGAGTAAAGGAGAAGACCGACGAAGTGACCATCGACCTCCTGTCTGACCGCTGAACACTTTGCCTAAAGGAGCATTTTATTTTTGACTATTTTTACTGTCCATATATCGGACAGTCATGTGCCATGATAGAAGTTCTTTTGTTTTGTATTTTTCTAATTAAAAATGTGCCTTTGTAGTAATAATTGTGTCCTTCTTAGCCCGTCCCGACACGTTTCTTTAGAAACGGCAGGAGCCGGGCTTATAGTCTGATGCCGCATGTTCGTTCGGGCGGACGTATGTTCGCCGACTTATCGTTCATAGAAAAACTTCAAATTTTGAGGATCAACTACTTTTTTAACGTAGAATCACGTGCGGTGGCAACAATTTTCGGTTTGTATCGCATTTTTGATTAATGAAAATTTGTCTGTTTTTGTTTTTTGAGGTTAGGGTTGGCCGCCGCGCGCACACTATTACCATCGCGGCGCGCACAGGGACGGGCTCAGGTTAACGATTTTAATCGTAACAAATACATCTGCTATCGGGCACTTCTAGGGAGACTTGGGGCGGGGGCCGAAGGCCCCCGCAAACGCCGCCGGCAGGCCAAGCTGGCCAAGTCCCCCTGTCAATATGACGGGAGGGACGGGCCAGCTTGTTCAACTGGTAATGGAGCAATGGATAGCCAGTATTCACTAGCGATGCCCGATGTGATATCGATATATCGAAATATCGATATTTCGTTGCAATATTTCGATAATATCGTATCGAAACCGTCCTTTGCGATATACTCGCTAATCGATATTCTGTCCCGATATATCGCGGAGGACGAAAGTTTCTTTTTCTACGCAACAATCTGTGAAATCTCCCTGCAATATGTTCTGTCGACGATGCCGTGACTATCCGCTACGCGAGCCACCCGAATGACTTGTCCTCAGTTAGGATGTGTTGAGTTCGAGGATTGCTCAGGATTAGCCGGATAAAGAACTGGTCGTCGTCGTTCGAGTCTCTGGGCTGAACTGCCATTTATTTGGGAAGGCATCAAACAGCAGAACACAAAGATACATCCGGCAACGCTGCCGCCACAGCCACCGCCTTTACATACTCGGACACAACATCCACACCTCAGTAAATAAACAAACAATTTGCGGGGTTAAGGACAGGGGGCTGGTTACATACAATTTTAATTTATATACATTCATAATTTCAGCAATTATAGCTTAATACATATAGGCTTTACAAGGTTACACCTCTAGACAGGTGGTTATGGTGGAGTTCCTTTATGACTCCCTGTACTGAGACTTTATACCTGTTTGGACCTAAACTTCCCACCACTACTCCTTCAATAACAGGTGATCTCTTGGTGAGTTTAAAATACACAGTTTCTCCTGGTCTGAAGTGACTTGTCACCAAGGGGGGCTTACAAGTTGAAGGGAGCAGGTGAGACAGTAGGGTTGTGGGTTTGTAGGATAACAAATGTTCATTTGGGGTCTTACCATCTACAGTGGAAGGGGTGTTTCGATAATTTAACAGAAAACGGCTTAGTTTGAACTGGACCACTGGTAGAAGTTGTGATTCAGGGATGGTTGCCACGGTATCCTTAAGTAGAGGGCGAAAGGGGATTTCTGTGTCCAAGGTCAAAGGTCGCGGAGAGTTCTGTGTCCGCCTATCTGAATCAACATGGAGATTTCTGTGTCCGCCTCGCAAACAGAGGGTAGAGTTCTGTGTCCGCCTATCTGAATCAACATGGAGACTTCTGTGTCCACCTCGCAAACAGAGGGGAGAGTTCTGTGTCCCCTATCTGAATTAACATGGAGACTTCTGTGTCCACCTCGCAAACAGGGGGAGAGTTCTGTGTCCGCCTATCTAAATGAACAGGGAGAGTTCTGTGTCCGCCTATCCAAACCAACAGGGAGAGGACTGTGTCCGGGCCAACCTGTTTCTCTCTCGCGCGCGCGCGCGTTGCGTCATTGCCATGCAGCGCGATGAAACCAGGTTTTCGCGCACTCGTGTGTGTTTGTGTGTGTGTGTGTGTGTGTGTGTGTGTGTGTGTGTGTGTGTGTGTGGGGTGGGGGGACTGGTACCACTGGCGTCGTCTCACAGTCCGGAGGAGATCAGTATGGTTGCTGGAGACCATCCGAGCCGCGTCGCGCTTCATCTCTCTCTCTCTCCATGTAAAATGTGTTATTGTTTTTTTTTTTTGACTGTGAAGAGGATTAGAAGGATAACAATAATGACAGGTACGTAGACAATGATTACTTTTTCCTGTTTTTATTTGCTTCACGGAACCATTCAAGAATATTTCTTTGTCTACTTTGCTCTCTGACTTGACCTTGTGGCACAAAGACTTCCTCGTCGCCTCGGTGGCTACCGCTGCCACTAGCGCCGTCATCGATGTGGCTGCTCCCGCTAGGACCAGCCATGACTCCGTCGTTGATGTGGCTACTCCCGCTAGGACCAGCCATGACTCCGTCGTTGATGTGACTGCTCCCGCTAGGACCAGCCATGACTCCGTCATCGATGTGGCTGCTCGAACCGCCGCTCCCGCTAGGACCAGCCATGGCTCCGTCATCAATGTGGGTGCTCGAACCAGCGCCGCTTCCGCTTTCCCCCACTCTCGTAAGTATGGCCCGCTGTAGAGCGGCCATTTGCTCAAGTCTCTCCAATTTCCGTTCTCGTCTCTTGTGTCGAATCTCTAGTTTTGCCCTCCAAGTTTTTGAAGTGACAGACTCGGGACGTTTGGTCAGTTTCTTTCGTATTTTGTCAATTTTGTCACGTTTCTCGTCACTCTCTCGCTGATGACATCGTTGTACCATTTCCATCCACTTGGTGGGACGCTTAGGTTTGGGGATGTACCCCTCTTCAGAACATCTAACTCCGCATTTACAAACGTTAGAAGCAAACCGAGCGTTAGAGTTCGCCACGTCATGGGGGTATGGTCTTCCAATGTCACAGCAACAGTCATATTTGTATGGTTTTACGACAGCCACTCGTGGGGACGGTCTATCGTCATCGTCAAAATCAGTTGTCGACCCGCTATCAGATGAAATGTCAATGTCCGAACTGGTCCATCCATCGTCGTCATCAACGTTCAGATATTCGATAGGGCGTCCTCGGAACATTCTGTACACACAAACACGCAAAAGTTAGACACTAGCGAAAAGCAAACCTCGTCAACGCCGCGGTATCCCTCTGCTTACTCACTTTTTTGGTGGTCCTTCGTAAGCCTTCTGTGATACTGTGTTCAGTGCACGTTCTTCTATATATATATATATACACACACACACCTACATTGGTGGGCTTGTGTATGTGTGTTGGGGGGGAGTGTGGGTTCAGACAACAATGTTGCAGAAAATAATGAAGACTCGCATTTGCATATCAGATTCAGTTTTTATTTTTCTTGAAACACTCCAATCATTATGTATTTCCCTTTCCCTTCCCCAACCGCCACTTTGTCGTGCCACAAGAGAGTTGGACCTGCTGCTGCTGCTGCTGCTGTCAACGACTTTGCCGGACGGGTCCTTCTGGATCGTTTCCTGGGGGCAGCATCAGCAACAACCTTCTTGTCCTTCTTAGCGACAGATGGACAACGACGTCTCTTCTTTACAGCTTGTTCTTGCGGCGGCGGCGGCGGCGGCGGTGACAGCGGCTGCTGCTGCTGCTGCTGCTCCTGCGCAATGTAGTAATCTATCGAGGGCTGATGAAGGCCCTCGGCAGTCCATTGGCGAAGAGCCTCGTTGATTTCATCATCTGTTGGTGGCGCAGGGTTCCGCAAGGACGGCATCCCATCGACTTCGACACTGTCCGCGTACATCGTTGTGACACAAAAGCACTGACACCATTGCAACCAGCTCGCTGCTTTTATACATGTGGTTAGCACTGTCCGGGTACGGTGACGCTTCTTATTGGTTGGGTCTGCGTTCCGACTGCACTTCTTTTCTCCCCTCCACTACAGTTGGCCGGGTTCCGTTTGCGACATCGCATAATTCAGAGTTTGGTGGACATAGGTTATGAAATTCCAGTTTCAAATCCAGATACTCCAAGTATTGCGAGAGGGCAGACGCTGTCTTCAGAGCGCATCGCATGGAATCGATGCTGTGGCATGGGTGGAGACATGTCACAACCTTCTTCAAAGCATGCCGACTCGGTGCGTTGAAATCCTCTAAAGGAATAAACGTTCGGCCAACTAGTTCCCCTAAACGCCGGGCCTTATCTCTGGTACTCGTGAACAGTACCGTAGATCTTGAAATTGTTCGATGCAATATTTCTCCCAGCTCGGAATAATCCACGTCACCCTGCGTCCACCTTATTCCATTTTCATTTAAGGTGATGTCGCCGTTTCGCTTCTTCAAGTCTTCAGTAAGGGTTGACCACTCATAAGGGGACCGCACGAAAAAATGGGATACAAAGTCTCGCGTCCCAACCGACACAATGCCCACTTCCTTAATGACATGTTCGCCAGAATTTCCATAAAAGAATTCATAGTCCACGCACAAACGCATCCTGGTCTGTGCGAGTCTACAACCAAAAGCAAACTGCCAGCCAGCTCGTATTACGAGCTGTATTTATACTATTTCTTTCTTTCCTTTATTTTTTTGTTTTTACAATATCGTTTCGTATCTTGTGTCGGGTTCAGCTTTATTATCGCACCAAAAGCATTCCGAAACAGCCGGATGGCTTTACAATCGTTCTCATAGAATCTATGTTGCTTAAACTTATTTACAATAGAGCTGAGCGTCAAACCACTCGCCTTATAAAAACAAAACAATGCAGAATATAGCGCGCATATGTTAGAGGTCGGTGCTTGAATTGGTCTCTTAGAATAAAAGTATGCCGGTCCAAGCTTGCGCAAAAACGATTCTATTAATACATTCGCCTTCATTCCCAAAGAATCAAAATAATCAATCCTCTTTCTGTTTGCAGAGCGAGAGATTCCTACCCAATGCAGCCCCATGTGAGCCCGCGGCATGACGTTCATCACCAGAACAAAAGGTCCCACAGGCAGAGAATTTGGCATTTCATCAGCAGCGAATACTCCCAGAAACAACGGTGCCGTCCGCCGATTCGTTCTCAGCAGGTCAGTAATTTCTATGGTGTTCATTCTCTCGCAAAGGCTAGTCCTATACTGAGTAAGAACAATTGCGGTCCTTGTCAATATAAAGTGTTGAATCAAAGATGCCGATGAGAATGACAGTGATTGCGTTAGGTAAAGCCTCTGCGAAATCTGCTTGTACGCGAAGACTGCCGGTAGCGGCAGGAGCAAAGTCGTGATTTAAGCCTTCCAAAGTTGCGCTGAGGTCGGCAGCCAAGACAAATTTTCCATGAATAAAATCGTGATAAGAGACTGATGCCTCTGCGGTCCTATGCATGTTGAGAGCAGAATAAAGTTCAACGAAGGCGGTAGCATAAAGATTCTGAGTTGCACTAAAACTTAGACCGTCTATTTTCGTTTGTTTTCCGTTGACATCAAAAACCACAGAGCTTAATGAGAAATGCTTAAAGACCATTGGATTTTTCGTAATGTCTCCGCTCGCAGAGTTCTGGTCTACCATCGCGTATATACAGAGACGAGGCAGAGCCCCTACCCAACAGTTGGCTAAACTAAAAGATCTCAGGTTGGCCGGAATCACAAACTGTTTGACCTGCGTCTTTTTAAAAGGTCCATTCATGGACCTTAATTGGAACGCTCTCTCGTGTGCTAATAATAGGCTCGGTTGGATAGTGCAGACCTGCGTCATTAAAGTAGCGTCGTCAATAAACAAACGCGCCGTCTGTCCTGCTGTGTCCGTGTGCAGATAAAAGTCAGGATCATTAAGGTTAATTTTTACCCTCAAATCGACATTACCGGGAATAAGACATTTCATGGTGCTAAGATCTAAGAACAGGCGACCATGCATTTCTAAAATTTTTCCATTCTTTGTTTGCTCATATCTCCAATGTAATCCCTTATTCTTTGTAAAGTCTGTAGTCCAATCGCTTTCATCTAGTATTTCGGTCTCACCAAACACGTTATCGGGAGTGGGGCGAAATAGTTCAGGCCCGAGCCTCTCGTAGCCATGCAGGGCCGAGAACGTGAGCATCGTCTCTATGTAGGCACGATATGCATAAAAGTCTGAAGACTGATTTAAATCTACTCCATTCAGGTATACATTTATTGAATTAATGATAGAATGCAGCCCATTATTTATTATTGCAAATTTTGGTGCTGTATAAGCAGCAACAGCCGGAGTACTGCCGGAGGCCGCGACCGCGGCTCTGTCTGTTGGGAGAGCGCTACCATCTGGTTTAGTCAATCGCACTCGGAGTCGCAAATACACATGGTTCAAGTTCCGATACCTTTGTGCCTCTCCAGTACTAACAAATTCTAAGTGCGATACATTTGTGTTGCTTATTGCATTAACAGGTTTCAGAGATAGCCACTCGGCAGCTGTTATCGCTCGATTCTCATGTCTATCCGCAAATAAGTCCAGCTCCGACGGCAAGACAGGAATAACATTCTTAGTGTAGCTCGTTTCTCCTCCCTCCGGTCTGCCTCTCTTCGACATTTTTTTTTTTTTTTTTAATGTCCAAAGATGTCAGGCGCGAAGCTAATCTCTTGACGTCGATGACGACGACTGCTCTTTCTTCCTCTTGCTTCAGAGTCCTTCCGTCCTTGTCGCCTTTTTGCGCTATACTGAGGGCCGACTACTTTGCCACTTGCTCTTATACCTTTTTTCTTTCCAGACCCGCTCATAAGTGGAGCACCGCCAATTTTCGGATGTCTCCTTTGCGGCAAGGCTGATCCAGCATCAGTTCTCTTCTTCTTCTTCTTCCCACTACCAGTCATGGCAGCGTTGACAGCTTTTTGAGCAGCTCGCTTGCTTCCATCACGTAAGTATTTCTTGACAATATCGGACGCCTTGGACTGTTGTTGGTGTTCTCGAGCTGTCGCTAATTCACCCAACATTTTAGAACCACTTTGTAGTACTTCTGTACCAGCTGCCTTTAAGCCTCTAGTCAGGAATGGTTTCATGTATGAAAATGCGCCTCGAAACCAATCAGAGACAACACCACGTCCGACTTGTTGTCTGACGAGGATTGATTTATATGGAGTTCCATATAAACTTGAATAGTCATCGGCTGATGGATAAGCCCCTCTTCCGACCATTCTCGCTGCTATTTACCTCTTCTGTTCAACGGTCTGCTCAGGACTAAACGATTTCTTTCCTTGCTAGGGCTTCTTATATCAGAAAGGAATCAAATATGTACTACTACAACAACAAGGGTACTACCCAGTTCCATCTCATCCTAAACCGATCTCAAATCGTGTTTGCCTTCAGCTTTATATAAAATGCGCAAAACAAACCACTCCTGCGACTCACATAAAACCGTCTTGACAACAGGTAGTTGACCTTCGACGCTGATGCTGCTGTTGTGGCGGCGGCGGCTTCGCCGCCGCCGCCGCCGCCGCCTGATGAGGCTGCGTGGCGGCTGCGTTGCGGCTGCGTGGCGGCTGCGTGGCGGCTGCGTGGCGGGGGTGCAGCCCTTCATTCAAACTTGATCTGCTGCTGCTGCTGTTGTCTGAGGTAATTTTTGTTGTTAAAGACTAATTGGAAAATCTTTTAAAGAGTAGTACACAAACAGTAGAAATGTGACTGGGCTGAAACGGATAATTATTATAAAACTTGTCCTTTAGACTCACAGTTATACTTCTGATTTCTCGTTTTCCGAGTGGAATGTATGATAATGTTTCAAACTGGTGATATGATTTGAGGTAGGGCGGAGGCAAGACCGCTGCCACCTTTGACATGTAACTTCCAACAATCTGATTTTCAATCAAGTCCAAGTACAAAAATATAGGCGATTCTAATTCGCCGGTTGTAGTATTTGCTTTTGAACTGCTAGATGTTGGCTTAGACACTGGAGCAAAGATGATTTGTTTCACTGCCACACCCCATTCTTCTGCATGTCCGAATTGAAGAGGCTCAGGCAAGATGACAGTAAACTCGCTCAACGAATTGCCCGTAAACACATTCAGGGAACTGTCTGATGTTAAAATGACCTGAAAATGATCAGTCATTGTTTTGCTTCTTTCTCTTCTTTTCTGTTGCTGTATGCTTCCAGGTTTTCAACAGGTTCCCACGTTGAAGCCGACTCTGGGAAGCCGAGCCAAGAGACTAGCGCAAACTTTCGACCACCCTTCTTTTTATACCTCAGAATACGTCTGATTTTGAAACGAGTGTCTTGGTCGATGATTACAGGAGAAAGCTCCGGCTCGTACCATTTTCCTTTTATAATTTTTCCGGCACTGTCTTTTAAGGTGTACATATAAAGATTGTTTGGTCTCTTCAACACTCTATCGACGATTTCAAAATACTCTTCTGTAAAGGTTTGCTCTGTACGTTTTGAAAACGGACTTGGGCGGACTTTAGAGACCCTCACTGTTTGACCAATGTTGTAACGCGGTCGTCGAACGGGTTGCGCTTTTGCTGCCACTGTAAGGTAGCGCTGCGACCAGAGTCTGTAGAAATCCTTTTTGCTCTTAACGCTTCTAGGAGCCATTTTTGTAGTAGTGTGGACAGTAGAGTTGTAGGAATCCAAAAGTTTAGGTAGAACATTTATGTACCGTTCAGTTTGATAGTGGTACAAATAACGATTTATTAGCGATCGCAGTGTTCTATTGAAACGTTCAACTACGCTTGCTTTATGCAGAGACACTAGCGCAAAATATGATTCTATTTTTTCCTTGCGCAAAAGCTTTGCAAAATCACCTTTGAATTCCGAACCTTGATCGGACGATATAACCTCTATTTTAGTTGGTTTCATATCCTTTATTATCTCCTTCATGGCATGTGCAGCCGTTTCGCTATATTTATTTCTCATAGGCTTTGCAAAGCCTCTTTTGGTAAACACATCGATAGCTGTAAGTAAATATTTTACAGAGTCATTGGCGTGTGATAATTTTGACATGTCCAAAAGATCGACCTGAATCAAGTGACCTGGTCTAAATAGGTTGACATAACTATGTGTTGGAAAGCGCCTCCTTGCATTTCGAAACGAGGTATAAACAGGCTGTCGCAGGAGCCAGTCGGTAGCAAAAGATTTTTCAAGCTTTTGTTTCGTTTTTAATGCTTTTTTTGGTCTTTCCTTGGATTGAAAAAGTTCTTTCAACAAAGTGTCTTTAGAACGAAATAGCGCAGATGAAGGAGGTGAAGAGTAAAGTTTTGCAAGCCTATCGTTTAGTGACTCTAGTGATGACATGTTTTTTTTTCTTGTCTCTGCAGAGTTGCTGGTAGCTGACTGTGTGGCGTCTGC
Source organism: Odontothrips loti (assembly GCA_038380765.1). Lineage (NCBI taxonomy): Eukaryota > Metazoa > Arthropoda > Insecta > Thysanoptera > Thripidae > Odontothrips > Odontothrips loti. The sequence goes on from CM076254.1 coordinate 535,811, forward strand.
TGCTGCTGCTGCTGATGCTGCGGCTGTTGCTGCTACCACTACCGACTCAACTTTGGGAATGAATGTGAGGAATTAGGTAAGCACACAAATATATATATATATATATATATATATATATATATATATATATATATATATATATATGATTTTTTTTTTTTTTATTTCAAATTCCATATTCCTTTAAAGTTACATTTGCCAGTCCCAGTTTGTTTCCTTAGTTTACGAGGAGTAACACCATCAACATGAGTTTCTAATTTTTCATCAAGAAATGCTTCAGCGTCGTCACTGTCATAATCAGCCATGACATTCCTTGGAATTTTCCTCTTAGAGTCCGGAGTGCCAACAAATTTGCGTTTACGCCGACTTCTTAAAATGCGTCTGGGTTCGGGCTCGGTCTCTTCAGTTTCCTGTTCTGTTTGAGTTGCCTTGTGTCGACCGCGTAATTTGCGTGGGGATGTGAACGGTTGACTTTCTTTATTTGCTTTTTGACGTTTTGGTTCTATTTTGACAGCTTTTCTGGAGACGTCCGCGGCAGCAGGATGCTGGAACACCAAACTTCGACGTTTCCAATGAGGGGTCGTCGTGGAGTCAAAGCTGCCAGAGGCGATGATGTGTTCTTCTGGTGCCGCTGCTGCTGCTGCTGCTGCTGCTGGCTTATGGAGATAGCTCTCGCCACTCCGAAATTTATTCTTGTCATCGCCATCGGAATGAACGTAGGACAGGTATTTCTCAAGTAGCCGTTGGTACATAAACCATTTTTCCTCATCAGAAAGGTCTTTTCGATGCAGCGTTTTGATCATATCTTTGTACACGGAATGAAAATCAACCTCCTGCGGGGTGAGGTGCACTTGTCTTAAACGCCTGTACTGAGGCTCGGTAAATAAATACAATTTTTCCATTCTGAACTTTAGTTCTTGTTATTGCTACCACCGCTAAACTTTTGTATGAGCGCAGGAATGGCACTCCCTAATAGACTAGTTATGATTGGAATCAACCATCCCCCGGTTTGCGGTCGTTTTAAAATGGCCCTTTTCTTGTGTGTGCTAACTTGAGGACTGGCAAAGGCGCGGATTGTATCTTTATAAGGTCTCAGTTTTTTTATACAATAAGGCGAAAGCTTAACGTCGGGGTTCTGTAGAGCATTTAAAACACAATTACTGAGCACAGAGAGCAAAGTGCTGCCGCAGTTACTGAGAATAGATTTTCGGACCTTCGGACACGAATTACTCAAAACCATCAAGTGAGGTAACTTCTGACGCAAAACTTTGCTCATTATAATATCTCCGCGGACAATACACTATACTGCATTCGTCAGAATCAAAAATATGACTCCTGTAACGACACCAGTTTGGTGTGCAAGGGTGCAGATCGAGGATGAAGGGGGCCCTCGTTGTTGTCGTTATATGATTGTGATACGCTTCTAAAAGCGCTCTCCGCTCACCCGGCTCTGCTATCTGCGTGGCCAGGTGTCCAAACTGAGCGTTTGTCCTCGGGGAAGGGCAAAAAACAATATATTGACTATTGAGCGTAAGGATCCGAGCGTTTTTTTCTTTTGGGAAGAGAACTTGTGAGGTTAGAACGACTGTTATATCAGAATGGTGAATGGAGTTGACAAAGAGGTTAACAATATCACTGTTGTTAAAAACTTGAGAGTACAAATCGTCAAAACAAATTATAGCTGGTTTAGAAAAAGCGAGGGAGGTAAGGTCTGAGGGGATTCCAGAAACTAGAGTTAATTTTTTACGTACATCAATAGGTATATTTTTCAATGCATCTTTTTCACCATAACAATACAATATGGTTTTAAACGTAGTACAAGGAGAATATAACGACCTTAAATTACGCAAATACGAGTACAACCAATGGCTTTTGCCCGCTTGACTTTGACCTACAGGAGGAACATACAATATTTGTTAAAGAGAGAATAGAGTACATACAGATAGATCATCACAATTACCAACCAGCACAATAGATGGCGGCCGGGTGCTTAAGACGCAGAGTCATTGCCAACTGAGCCTCTATCCTCTGCTTCCAGGCCTTTTATAGCTACGTGGCCAAATGGGAGGGAGCGATACAGACTGTCTAGCCAATACCTTTTATTTTCGAAGCTAGTCAGTGCAATTTTGGTACAAGACAGAGTATACAGACGTTGTCTCTTGCGACCTATCCTTTTAAAGCCGACAGTTTTTGGATCACCCTGCAGCAGACAGTTTTTGTAATCATCGAAAGAAAACCTTTTTTGACTAGTTTTTGGGACACCTTTACTACGGATAATCAAAGGAGTATTTTTAATTTTACAACAATAACTTTTTGGTTTTAGACAGACAACCTCTTCCAAAATGCGACCGCCAAGCTCGTCTGTGAAACACCCTGGACGCTTTTTGCGGTCCAGAGAGTAATGAGGACTTGACGGGTCGTAATTACTGGTGTCCAATATATCACCAAATTTTGGGATGAGATCCGTGCTGTAAAAGTCATCAGTCTCTTTTTCCACTTTTGCAATGATACTGTCGGTGTCACTAAAAATTAAAGAAACAGAGTCCTCATATTCCTTCTTTAGGTTTTCATACCAAAATTTCAAAATTCTATTTTTACTATATGAGAGAATGAGGATTCCAATGAAAATTGGAGACTTGACAGTGACTGTGATACGTTTCATTTCAACAACAGCCGCATCTTCGTCAAAGGGGCTTGCTCGGATAAACCTAGGGGAATTAACAAGCTTGGACAATGCTTTCTTATTGTAGACTAGACGCATGTCTAATTCATTCAAACAGTCTCTCAATGTAAAACCAAAAACTGAATTTCCAGCTAATTTCATCAGATCACTTTCCAGTTTCGTTGTTGCTTGGGCGCGCAGGCGGAGACATAGGTCCAAGTAAGGGGTTAGAATTGGGGCCTGAGAAAATGACATGACTCTGGTAACTGAAAGGATCTTGACTCCCAAGCGTGCTATAAATTGGAGTGTTGCCAGAGGAAGCACGTAGTTGGATCTGTCATGAAGATCCGCTACCAATTTACTTGTTTTCTGATTAGGATCCACACCCAATAATGTTGCCAATATTTGAGAACGAGGACTCAACTCTTCTGCTAACACTGGGCGCTTGATTGGACAGGGCGGAAAATCAGCAAAATACGAATGCAGGTGTTCGGGAAATGAAAAGGAAGCCTCTACTAGGTATCCTGTGTTTCCGCTGCAATCTACCGAAAGAGGGTCAAATGAGGAGAGATTAGTTAACCATTTAAAATTGCCCGTGGGATACTTCTCTCCCGCCATCGTGGTGGCGTACAATGAGACTGCGTCTAGGTACAAAAGCCAGCTTGTCTTTTGTGATGAATCATAATCAGAACAAAATCGGTTGTTAGCCTTTTCGTTTTGACTCACCACTGTTGTAAATCCGCCATACATAGCACGCTGCCAAAACAAATGCATGTCACTGTCAGTCAAAAGTTCAATTTTCATACCTGTCATTTTCAAACAACAGGACCATGAAAATGAAGGGAAACTAATGAAATGCATTACATCAAGGCCAAATCTGGCAAACAATGTCTCCCGAAACGCAACCAAAATGTCAGCCAAAAGAAGGACATCTGTCCTTACATACAAAGAAACAAGATCTTTGAGAGTTTTTAGATCAAAAGTGTCCCAAATTTTTTGTGCCTTTTCATAGTCGGCAGGCGAACATTCTTCCTCCGTCAGATCGTTAAAGTAAGCCTCTCGAGGAGGAAGGCTGCGTTCCTGCAACACACTCTCATTTTTGAAATAAGTGTAAGGAAATAACATTTTCTCTGTGACCAAGTTAAATTTTTCTTGGTCTGGAAAGAAGGTCGCAGTGAGTTTAAAGTCTCCAGGTTGTAGAGTGGATGCAAGACTTGCCAGAGAAGCGGACAGAAGGTTGAAACTATCTATAAATCGAACACGGTTCCAGGTAATAGAAGTAAATTTTTCAGAATTCTTTGCTATGACATGAATATTGTTATCATCTGGAGCGACAATTTTTAGCGCTCTGACGATTTCTGCAAAATCGTAATTTGAACCATTATGAAAGGCGACAACCATGTCGCGGGAGAGAGTGAGTTGCAGGTTGCAGGGAGAACACAACATTCCCAAATATTGACCTGTTGTATGGGAATGGTGGGCCACTCGTTCCTCGATAGGTACATAGTTAGCACATAAAGAACACTGTGCTGCAGGGTCAGCAAAATCAATCTGCTGGTCATGTGACAGTGGCATTATTTTTTTGTGAGTTTCAGTCTCTAGCTGATCATGGAGATCCTTAATTTGCCTCAGAAAGTTCACTGCACAGTCCTTACCATGTAGCACTTTCAGAGGGCGCCAAGGATTCCCATTCTCATCTATTACAAGAAAGGAGAGTGCCATCGGAAGGTGCCGGGAGGTTGATCCATCTGCTAGGGGCTTGATAAGCATTTCAAAATCAGCAATGCACAGGTATGGTCTCTTTAAAGTAAATTTGTGTTGTTTAAAAAATAAGAAGTTGTCTCCCGCAGCAGGGAAGCGCAGTTTTTGACATTTCATTGTGAGACAATATGGTTCGTGGTCAGTCAGCAAATACTCGAATGAAAATTGATGAAAACAATTTCGACACACAAATTTACGACCATGCTTTTTGCTCCTGCACATGGACAGCAACCGATCCAGTTTGCGAATGAATACATAGTGACCAGAGTCAGATTCTTCTTCTTGTTTTACAAAGAGCAAGTCAATGCGCCGTCTGTTGGGCTCACACAGAACAGGGCTTGTACGGAGAGGAAACAGCTCCCCCATGTCATACCCGATCACCGTGATTGCCAGAGCATTTTGCTTTTCTACTCTTGCTATCTGACTAAATGTTACTGGATAATTTACACCCGAAAAATCTACTTGGTCAACCATTTCTAATAATATTTTGGGGTTTTTAATGCAACGTGAAATATTAACATTATCAACATTCAAGGCCAAGAGAATTGCATAGAGGAAGCACATTTCATCATTATTTCTCAAATTAATGCAAGCCTTTTTCTTTTGAATAAATGCTGGAAGCGGGCTGTAGCTCGCCGCAGAAAGCGGGCGATAACCAACAGTCCTAATAACAAAGCTGAGCACCATATCAACAGTGAAGTTTGATCCGTTCTCGTTGAAATTTGACACATTTTCCGAAATATTCATTATACTTTGTTGATAGAGATCACGAATTTCCTCTATATTATGAACAATTTTTGTTTGACTAGAAAAGTGGGGGTCGGTCGTTACTACCTCTCCAGTTGCTAAGGTAATTTTGCTCATTCTCAAATTTAGAACTAGATTGAACTTTAAACCCCGATGAGCCAAGTAATCGTTTCTAATGAGGCTACAAGCTCTATCTGTTTCTGTAATCATAACCACTATTGGATCGGCATGAGAATTAACATTTAGAGTGTGCGTTCTTAGAAGAGCGCGGAAGTGTGAGGTAGTCACCCAAGGTATTGACGATGTGAATGATGTTGCTTCTGCTTCTGCTGCTGGCGGCGCTGGCGGTGCTTCATCTGCTGTCTCCTCTTCGGCTCGTCGTGGTCCAGCGGGGGAGGCCATTGGTCATCCGGCTGCGTTGAAAGGCCAAGAAGATTTATGGAGAAAATTCCTCCATGTCGAAAACGAACCCTTCCCCGACTTTACGTATCACTTTTATTGTGGGCGGGCGGCCCGCCTCAATCTCATCAACAAGGTACGCAAGATCGTCCGGACTCAGCCCCGCGTACCTCTCCGGAAAAATCAGCCGGCTCAGTTCGCCCTTAAACATAATGTCGGAATAGAGGCGCTCGCCGAAGCGCGTAACTGTTTTCCCGATGCTTAAAGACACGAAATTCATTCCCACCCTCAAATCTTTGGCTTTTACGAAGGGCACCACGTTGCCCAGCTGGTTAAAATGTTGGGCCATCTGGGGAAGGAGAGTGAAAAAACAAATAATAGTTTTAAAAAGTCGATGTAGACACTTCCCCTAGCTTGCAGCTACACACTCCCACACATGTGGAACAGAAGCGTTTGAAAAGAGACGAGACGGTACACCCACCTTTATTTCCAAATACCGTTGAGCAGGACGTTGAGCAGCACCACAATACGGTCAGGAGCTTGGGAGGTGAGCTGGCTAGGCACAGAGCACGCAGGGAAGGCTTGAGGCGTTGGAGCAGCGGAGCAGCAGAGCAGCGGAGCAGCAGAGCAGCGGAGCAGCCGAGCAGCGAAGCAGCCGAGCAGCGAAGCAGTGGAGCAGTGATGCAGGTACGATGCACTGACCAGAGTGACTCTCCCGAGTGCAGCGTGCTGCGTTTTAAAGGGTCCCCGTGCCCCCATTTCTGTGCTGCAGGAGCCGGGCCTCAGACGATATGCATTTGCGTACACGGATGCACACACACACACACACACATGTGGATGCACCGAGGGAGAGTTGGCGACGGGATTACTTTTGTGGGCCATCGGTAAAGGACGAGGTGGGGCGGGGAAGAATCGTTGTCCTCGCTGCAAGACCTGGACCTCGTGCAACAAAGTTGGCCTCGCGACGACGTCTTAGCCGCCGCCGCCGCTGCCGTCGCTGCACCGCGATGCGAAAAAACTGGTTTGATCGCGCTGCATGGCAATGACGCAGCGCGCGCGCGAGAGAGAAAAGGAGGTTGGCCCGGACACAGTCCTCTCCCTGTTGGTTTGGATAGGCGGACACAGAACTCTCCTACCGTTTGCGAGGCGGACACAGACCTCTCCCTGTTGATTTGGTTAGGCGGACACAGTCCTCCCTTAGCCCTGGCGAGGTGGACTCAGTCCTCTCCCTGTTCATTTAGATAGGCGGACACAGAACTCTCCCCCCATGTTTGCGAGGTGGACACAGAAGTCTCCATGCTGATTCAGATAGGATTACTTTTGTGGGCCATCAGTAAAGGACAAGGTGGGGCGGGGAAGAATCGTTATCCTCGCTGCAAGACCTGGACCTCGTGCAACAAAGTTGGCATCGCGACGACGCATTAGCCGCCGCCGCCGTCGCTGCACCGCAATGCGAAAAAACTGGTTTGATCGCGCTGCATGGCAATGACACAGCGCGCGCGCGAGAGAGAGAAACAGGTTGGCCCGGACACAGTCCTCTCCCTGTTGGTTTGGATAGGCGGACACAGAACTCTCCTACCGTTTGCGAGGCGGACTCAGTACTCTCCCTGTTCATTTAGATAGGCGGACACAGAACTCTCCCCCTGTTTGCGAGGTGGACACAGAAGTCTCCATGTTAATTCAGATAGGGGACACAGAACTCTCCCCTCTGTTTGCGAGGTGGACACAGAAGTCTCCATGTTGATTCAGATAGGCGGACACAGAACTCTCCCCTCTGTTTGCGAGGCGGACACAGAAATCCCCGCGACCTTTGACCTTGGACACAGAAATCCCCTTTCGCCCTCTACTACTTCCTTATCAAACAATTTACGCAGGGCGCGCTTGGCAATGTCCACACCTTTCTCTCCTAACCCATTGGACTCAGGGTTGTAAATGGGTGAGTGAAGGACTTGGACATTAAAGCTAGTCATAAATTTGGCATAGTCATCACTATCGAATGGAGGGCCATTATCGGATACACAAATTTTGGGTAAACCAAACATGGAGAAAATGGACATTAAGGCATTAACCACAGGTACAACGGAGGTGCCTTCCATCATTATTACATGAAGCCAACGGCTGAAAGCATCTACTACAATTAAACAGTGTATGGCATTCCATTCAAAAAAATCAATATGGATCCTTTGAAAAGGGTGGGTACATTTAGGCCACGGTACATATTCTCTAGATTTAGATAAATTAACTTTAGCACACTTAGTACAGTTATTACACATAGTTTCTATATCAACATTGATATTAGGCCAATACACAATAGCGCGTGCCAATGCTTTGGAGCGCACAATGCCAGGGTGCCCTTCATGTAGGAGTTTGAGCACCTGGGCTTGAAGTGATTGGGGGATTACAACACGAGCACAAAATAATACACAATTTTGTTCTACAGACAATGAATTTCTCAAGGGAAAATCGACCCTCCCTCGGAACAACAGGCTATCTTTTTCAGCAGTGCAGACAAGCGGCTATCTATTTTGGCGATGCAGACAACCGGCTATCTTTTTTAGCAGTGCAGACATACGGCTATCTTTTCTGGCGGTGCAGACAAACGGCTAAGTGCAAAAACCGAAATTCCCAGGAGACGAAATCCTAAGTTTGGGCGCCTATATCAATCAAGAAACATCAAACCAAGTGAAACTAATGGGTTCACCGGAATCCTTGACTTTTATCGTGCAGTTCAGCAAATTTTGGCTCTTCAAATCGTCACAGTTCAGCTACAAGGACGAAAACACTGATGTGGTGCAGACGTGAGTAGCATCCTATTTCGTGCTTTGGTGAGAATACTCTTTTTCCGTACAAACCGTCGTTCTTAATTCCGCTCTCACATCTTATTATCGCTTTAGATTCGTTTACAACTGGCAATCGACTCGAAATGATGCTACAAAGCCTGATCATAAGCCTACCTAACCATAATTGATCAAGGTCTACTTTGAATGTGTTGACTTTCACTACTGAAACGGGGCGAACAGAGTAAACCATCCGTCATCATCGTTTTACTTTAAAAAAATTAGCCTCATGAAACTAAGAAGTTAATACTTCCGCAATTTGATGGTGCCTTTTTACCATCAAGATGCATTTCTTTCGAGATATTTTAACAGGAACGAGTAAATGCATTGCTGTGTGGTTGTGTTCAAAAATCTTGCCATCATAGTTGTATTTGGAATTCTGCTTGAAATGGCTTCTCCTAAGTTTACATAATATCAAGTTAAAATGGTAAAGGAAAGAAAGTTATTGTCAAAAGCTCAATTTACTGTTGCAATAATTCTATGTCTGAATTATATAAGTAGATGGTGACGGATGCTGTCACAATGCTATCTCATTGCACTGGTGTCCAAGATGAACTCCTTTATCTACTGAGTTTGGGAATACATCATGAAGACATCAAGAGTCCTCTCAAATTAATGCGAACATGGCAATAAGGTTTGTGGTTCATGTTTGTCCAGGTTTGGCAGCTATCAGTAGCCTGATGCCTAATATTTAAACTTCGGTATGTGTGCTTGTTTGCGCTAAGAATTTAGAGGAGAAATAATTGAATCCTGTATAAATGTCACTTTATTCCCATTAGCAAAAGCACACTTTTACAAGATAAAAATAAATCATATTAAAAAGCAATACTTTGTTTCTTTCCCTCCTTATAAGGCACTAAAAACACATAAGATACAAACATTTAATGATATGACAGGAAACATTGCCTTTCTAAAACAAGCTACTTTGAAGGTGGCAAACAAACAGAAATACTGCCATTAAGAGGTATTCAAAGATTAAAATTAAAATCACATAAGAAAACTTAAATTATGCAGGACAAGCGTTGTTCATGGTAAACAATGAAATTCAAAGGAACATAAAGTCAGGAATAACAGTTGCACATTGCAATGCTCATGAGATTTGACTTGATAAAAGAACAGCACTCGTAATACTTAGTATTAGTCAAAGGAAAAAAGATGTCTGATTCAAGCAGTCTGGAAACTAGGTGGACAATGCTGTTACTTAAAACTAAATCTTTGAAAATAGTGACAAACCATAATGCATGCAGTCATTAAAATTAAAATCACACAAGAAAACTTACATGCAGGACTAGCCTTGTTTCAGACAAATAATAATGATATTAAAACGTACATAAAATCAGTTGCACATCACAAAACACTTAATGAGATTTGGCTTGCATGAGAGAACAGCACCCTATTAATACTTTGGATCAGCCAAAGGAAAATAGATGCATTTCAAGTAATCCTAGCTAACATAAAACATCGCATGAAAGTAAAAGCCTTCCATTATTATGTTACAGTCAATAGAAAACAAATGCCATTCCAGCATAACAACAAATAACAAATTTTGGAAATGTTGTACTTCTTTTCCCTCACAATGTCTACTATTCAGTATGATTCACTTCACTTATTCCTCCCCATCCTCTTCATCCTCTCCATCTTCTTCATTGCCAATTTCTGCATCACTTTCTCCATTCTTGTCCCCTTCTCTTTCAATTTCATATATCTCATCATCACTGCTGTTTTCTTCGTTATCACAGACACCACCATCGTTCACTACCTCCTCCGCATTGCTCATGATTGTCTCATAGAAGTCATGATACTTTGAAGGGATAGCCAATGACCTGCACAACTCGGTCAGATGATCAATTTTCTTCTTTGCCAGTGGGATTTTTGATGCATATGCTCGTGTAGGTTTATAAGTTTTCAAATTAAGTGGGCGCCCCACAGAGTTCAATCTTGTGTTGAGAGTTTTTTCTTCTCCATCATAGTCATACTTGAAATGAAGAACTCCAATATTTGAGGGCTCGGCTCTAAGCACCTTCACTTTACTCCATGCAATTTTTCTTCCAGAAGTGTCGTTTTTCCACTGCTGAAGTTTATCAACCATATTGTGGAAGTCAAAAATATCTTCCCTCTTCATAATTTTTACCTCATACATGGGGTCCTCTTGCTTAGCAGATTCTATAAGTGATATCCACTCATCCATGTCAAATAGCTCCTTCAGCTTGGCTTCCGATTCTATTCTGGCATGGATAGAGTCATTCTCATTCTGGGTGTGGCCTGGTTCAAGAAAACAGTGCTGGAACACAACATTGTACTGTGCAGCAGCCAAGAGCATCATGCTGAAAAAGTACCTGTTCTTGTTCTGGCCCCCACAGCTATCAGAAAAGGAATATATTTTGTTGCATCCATTAGCTGCACTCAATTTCACATACTGGAGCATACAACTGCTTACTTCATTAGCACCTCTCTTGGCAACTCCTTCATGCCACAAATGGCAGATTCCTTGCAGTTGAACCATGTCAAATGCAGATAAATTGTACATGGACAATTTGTTTTTGTAAAAAAATACAGACACTTCAGACTTGGGTATGGGTAACACTTTCTGCAAGTCAAAAGCACAAACTCTCACTTTAGGATCTAAGATTCCTAATTCCTTAGCTGCTTTCATTTCTTTGCGAGCAAGTTTCTTATTTCTCTGATGTTTAACATACTTATCCTTGTATTTCTCCCTCTCTGTTCTGGTACCTGTCTTGATCACACGACACAAGGCACATTGATCTTTTTTCGGTTTGAAGAAAGAAATATTGAACTCATTGCATAAAAGTGTGATATATTGTCGTCTTGATGCAATGGCATTCTGAGATAAATTGTTTTCAGTACACCACTGAACATACTGTTTGCTCATTCTCTTCATAGACATGCCCCACTCCAGGTACTCACGTTTACTTCGTGCTCTGCAGTAGTGAGATGGTACCCTAGGAAACAAATTGATATGGGTGCGTATAGTATCTTTCTGAGCTTCGGATAATCTTGTAGGCCTGTTGGCATGTTTTCCTCGTTTGTCTGGTGACAGAAGTCTAGTGTCACCTTCAAGAAGATGTTTGTAAGCACTATCAATGACACCGTGGCTAATGGTCAGAGTATTCACAAACATGGTTTTGCAGACAGGGATTTTAGTTTCTTGATTTCCCGAGCCGAAAAGGAAAAAGTATTTTCTACTTGAATTCCTCCTCGACTGCTGATCAGTTGTCCGCTTCACCACTGGACTTGATTCTGAATGCCTGGTTATGAAATCCCATTTGTCTCGCTGAGATTTGGTTCTGTAATAACTATTAAAAATATCTTTCCGCTGTTCCTCTGTAACATTTTTAGAGCAGCGTCTTCAGCATGCACGAGGTTCTTTCATTTGAACAGATTCCACAATTTTTCCCCTTTTTGAAGTGTAACCATGGCCAGCATTCTTAGCTTCCTTTCTGATAGTGTCCATCTACTTACTGGGATCTCTAACTCGTTTGCGCTTCACAGGTTTAGGAACGCAAACTCTTTTCCTGGGAGGGCAAGTTGGTGTCTGGATTACATTGCGCTCCACATCTCTGTCTTCAGTATCAGACACAGGATTTTCAAACTCCTCTTCAACATCTGACACATTATTGTCCAGAAGCAAGTCCTGAAGAATGGGAGGACGCCTGCTCTTTTGTTGAGCCTCTGCTTCTTCCTGCTGAATCACAGCGTCAATAAGGAGATCAGCAGCAAGTGGGTTTACTGAAGATGAAGGACCACTACAATGCACTGTCAAACCAAATACAGGGTCATCAAGCTGAAGAAGATCATCCAAATTGAAATCACCACCAACTGAATAGACATCTGAAATAAACAAAATTGCACACATAAAATTAAGACATAGAATGGAAGAGGAGGAAAAATAAATGATGTGAGATTTAGTGCCGAGAAAGAAACAGTCAAAACTTTACCTTGAGCCGTTTTAGTGACGATGTGAGACTTTGGGTGTTGCTCGGATCTCATAAGGGTAGCTGGTGAACTAGAACCACTTCGATTTGTTGTCTCCGAACGTGGAGTAGATTTATGCTGTTTTGCACCTGGCTGTGGCCTTGCTGGACTGTGTGGGTGTGGGCTACCTGTGGGCCAAGAATATACATATGTTACGGGTTAGTTTGAACCGGGTAGAACTAGGTGGAACTAACCTCCTACTTCAACCCGTAACACATCTATAGACAAGAGGCAGACTGCACTCCGGTACTAAACTGAGCTCAAAACAGGGCAAATTAATGAACAAGAGTCATTCCAACATACAGGATAGTCCATGAAAAGAAAATAATAAATAATTGGCCTCATTGTTGCTACAAAATGCTCAGCAGTGCTGGACTGTAGGTGGAACACATTTTCCCACACTAGCCCTGAAATGTAAAATAATTAAAAAAAAAAAAAATGTTTACCAAGGATTTCCAAGTATGTCATAGAAAGCCTCTGTTTAACACTAAGCTCTTTGATTTTACCAGTTTGAGAACAGAATGCATGGCAGCTAAACAACAAGGAACCCATTACAAACCCAGAGCACATGAATTCAATATATCATGCATCAAAAGTCTAATTTTAGTCTGCTTAACTATTCACTTCCCCTCTGAGGGCATAAACAAAGCCACCAGTGAATGGAAATACACCATGTCATTACTAATACGGAAAGGAAACCTGTTCATAAAGCCCTCCATGTCTATAGTTCTTCATGAGAAGTTTCTCATTTAAAAACCATAGCTATCCATACCCAAGTGTGTAGCAGGAGAAATAACCCACGATGGAGATCCATGATGGTTTGTCTTTGAAGGGGTAGTCTGAATAGAGGCTTCACCTGCACAGAAAAATAACACTGAGTGTTAATGTTAGTTTGTTGTCTCATAATAAAATACAACAGCTTTGTGGCAAGCTCTCCTTCAAAATTGTTCCCGCTTAAATTCCTTGTAAATTAGAGCAAAGCCAACATTTCTGTGACAGCCTTTCATACCTGGGCTCTGGATTTTCTGTGTTGGAGCAGTTGGAGAAATGACCCAAGAAGACCTGTGTTTGGGAGATTCACCTGTGAACATTTGAAAACAAATCTGCGAATAGAAGAGCTGAAAAGAAATGCAAGATCCTGCTGCAGCGTAAATGTTTTGTAAAGAAATAAAAAAAATAAAAAAAAAAAAAAAAAATAAAGACTGATATTAGACTCAATAATTAACATACATTTTTGAATGTAAAGAATTTACTAAGAGATTAAAGACCAGAAGTTTTGTATTGTTAGATGAATTCACACTGTTGAAAAGTAAAGCACAATACCATGGTGTGCAAAATAAATGGATATTGATTGTTACATTTCATAAAAAGTCTCCAACAGTATTGGTTACTATACTACTTGCAAAGAATTCAAACCTGTAGAGGTGCCTGCTTTGGCAGCAGTCAGCCTTCTTTTCTGGGTCGGGCCAGTCACACTCTTCTTTCCTGTAACACCAAGGTCCAAGAGTGAATAGCAACACCTTAAACGTGATCTGAAAAACTTGCCCTTCTCCAAATGGATACATCACTCCTCTTAAAATTCCACAGTATAACTTTAGAATATGATTGTCTTCTGACAACAAAGTCTTTCAGTGACAAACACCATCACAATCAAACAGATGCAAAACAGAAGTCCTGAACCAAGTTGTTGTTTACCTGGCTCCAAATCCAGGTCCAGCCTCCGACATACATTCCTGCTTCCTGCTTCCTCCTTCCTCCTATCAAGAAGGTTCAGGAACCATGGACTGGGGCCTAAGGAATCAAAGACACAAAGCCGTGTCAGTAATTGTTTTATCAGTGCAATCCAATTACAAGGTAGCATATACATTGACGTGAAGCTATATCAGTCCTTGACGCAAACATGCCCCAAAAACTGTATGTCAAGAAACACGAGACAGCATAAATTATATTGATTTCGATCTACACAAGCAATAGTTGCCGCGTTTGAGGTTACGTACATTGTGCGTCGGCCGGAATTGGAGATTCTTCCATCGCAGGTCGTGGTGCATTTTCACGATTTTCAAGATTATTGACAACCGCGGATGATGACTAAAATAAGACTGGCCGGTCTGCGGGGATAGGACATTTTTCCCGGCCAGGGTCGAAATAAGACTGGAGCCTACAATTTCCCGGCCAACCAGAAACCAAGGACAAAATTGAATCCTTAGCCGTTTCCACTGCAACAGTGCCTGCAGTGACAGGTAATTCGGTGAGGGATTTAACATGAAAAGTTTCCTGAACAGTACAAGGCAAGGGTGCACGAGAAAGGGCATCAGGAACTTTTAACAAGGCAGCTTTCTTGTGTACAATTTTATAATTATAGCCCTGTAATATTGCAGCCCAGTGTTGGAGTCTGGTGCTAGCATGTACTGGTAAGCACTTTTCATGATGCAAGATTCTTTGTAAGGCAGAATTATCATTGATTAGTGTAAAAGGTCTGCCCCAAATAAATCTATGGCACCTTGTGACGGCGAATATTATTGCTAGGGCTTCCCTATCAATCTGGGCATAATTTGACTGCGCAGCAGTTAGGGAACACGAGATGTACATGACAGGTTTGTCTACAGGTTTATCCAGAATCGAAACAGTATGGCACATTACCGCACCAACGCCAAAGGGGCTGGCGTCTGCATACAGCACAATTGGCAAGTCAGGGTTAAATAGCATTAAGACTGGATTTGAAACTAACAATTCTTTACATTGAAGAAATGCCCTTTTACAAGTCTCGGTCCACTCGAATTTGGTGTCAATTTTTAACAGATCTCTGAGGGGTTTTGTTATAGTGCTCAACATTGGAATGAATATGGCATAAAAGCCTAGAAGTCCCAAGAAACTATGAACTTCTTTTGAAGAAGTGGGGACTGGGAATCCAGTTATTGCATTAGTTAAAGAGGGGGCCTGGCCACGGCAACCCTCTGAAATTACAAAGCCTAGAAACTCCAGAGATGTGACAAACCATTCACACTTATTTAATTTCAGGTGAACATTATGCTTTTCTAAGCGGCTTAAAACTAAATGGGTAAGAAGAATACAATGTCATTTGGAACCAAAAGCGTACCCCAGGTGTAGTGGGAGTGGCGTAGCTACTTAACAGTGTAAATACATTTGTTGGTGTGAAATAAAACCAAGCACAATGTAAGCCCATTCTATGATATCTTCATGGTAAGGTCAGAGAACAAGGATTGGTTGCAAAATAATTATTGCAAAGTTATCATAAACTTAGTCTGACTGTGAAAAAAATGCATAAATGAAGTCGTCATCTGACTCGAACAAGATATAAACTGCCGTAATAACGACTGAGCAACAAAATGTCCGACTAGAACAAGAAAACAAAGAAAAGCGTTCTCAAAATGGCTGACTAAAGCGAAAATAAAAAGGAAAATTATTTTCAAATGATTTTCGCCTGGAGAAATCTAAAAATCACTTTCACTTTCTCTGTCAGATGAACTTTCAGGACTACCGCCGCCGCCGCCGCCGACGGACGGCGGCGGACACGGTCCCAAATTTTTGAGTTTTACTTCCAAAAAGACGCGAAACGACGCCTAAACTCTTGACGCTTGCAAAATAGACAGTCTAAACTATCGCTGGTGTGCCGCACGTCACTTGAAACCGTCTGAATCAAACTGCAGGTCAAATAATAAAGCGGGAAGGTTGAACGGTGAAAGGTTATGTTGCCTCAAAACAGAGCTTCCGAATAATCGCGTTGAATTTTTGTCTGTGGGTTAAAAGCACAATTAGAGTATTACGCATGAAAGAAGACATCCCACGCTGTGATAATATGTGTAGTGTTTGGTGGTTTTGCCCCCAAAACACGGAGAAATACAGTTTTCCGAGAGGCATAGATACGGCGCCATGTGCGCTCGTCGCACGGTCAGATGTCGCGCGCGCAGAAGTGGCCTTCCCCGAGGCTCTGGTCACGTGACACGTACGTGAATGGGGACTGTCCCATACATTTTTAGGTGCCCTAGACATTTGACAATCCAACTGCAGCACTCAAAACGCCCTGGTGCACACTTCGAAAATTGATTTATGTCCGACTATTTCTTATTCTGGCCCACTGTGCGACAGGCTCAGACCTGGTCGCCCCCCCCCCCCCCCTCCCCACCGCGTCTCGCAGTCCCAGTACTGCCAACATCCCGAGGCAGCTCAACCAGCTGTGTTGGTAGTAGCGAGCAGCCGTTTCCGGATCGTTCGGTTGTCCCTACTTACTTGTCGAGTGCACGGTCGCGCAACACTTTGAATGCGTGCGAGAGAAATTATCACATCACGCACGCAATGACACCGACTAGGAGTGGTGTTTGGAGGCACTTCGATAGGAAAGATAAATTATCGGCTCAATGCCGAATGTGCAACCAAGTCATTAAAACTAGCAAGAACACTAGTAACTTTTGGTCGCATTTAAACGTGCACCACAATTTGAAGAGGCCCACTGCCGGGCAGACCACAACGGCCCCGGGTGTCAGTTCTCGTCCAGAAGCAGAAGATCCCGAAGAGGACCCTGATGATGTGGAGGTTAGTAATTCGGCCGGCACTAAGAGTTCGCTGTTTGGATTTCATGCATGTAGTTTGGCCTAGAACTTTCCTGTCCAGACGTAAACCGGAAATAGAGGATTTCGCCGATTAATTCAACTGTCTGGTCGTGTAAATTTGATATCTTGCTGTACGAACATCGGTACAAGGCGTAATAGTGCGCTTAAAGGGTCTCATCAGGGCGTAATTTTTGTGTATTTTACGACTGAACCTTTCACGCCTCCCCGGGGCGCACTGCTACGCTATAGTTTTTCCAGTGAACTCTGCAATCTTAAAGTCAATTTTCAGTTTGCACCTTACGAATACGTTTCACTTTTAAGTTGCGCACGCTTTGACCCTCGCATTCGCTGTGAAGCTGAATTCAAAATAATAAGAGGAAGGTTTACGCCGATTAATGAAGTCGCAATAGTCCCCGGTTTTAAATAATCAATAATTTTCATTTCTCTCCTGGTAGGTGGTCAGCGATGGTGGTGTCCGTTCTCCAGAGTCTCAGTCAACGTCAGCTGCTTCGAACCTTTGACAGCACACAGAAAATGTTTATGCACTTTTCATCTGTACGTAAGGCTTGCGCACGCGAATACATAGACAAGTAAGTACCATTTTGGTTTGTACTCAATAACGCATCTTTTTGTTCGCAATCTATGAAGTTCTGTAAGTAAGCGAAGTCGCGTACAATTAAAATTGTACACACGTACGCACAAAATTATCCATAATGACGCAAAATTGTGTACGCATGAGTGCATTGCTTGATATGTACGTAGCTACAGTTGCTTACAGAACTCCATAGGCATTGTACAAATGGATGCATTACTACGTACAATATTGTACATCGAATAATATTTTGCACAATATTACGCACAAAACAGTCCTTCATTATGTATGAATTCAGGTGCGAAAGCCCTACGCACAAACATAATCTGCATCCGTTAAGATTGAAAAAAAGTCCGTAAGCATTTAGTGGACAGGAAATAAAATCGAAAATCGCTCTCTGGAGAAAGGAACATTTAAAAGAGACGGCCTTTTATGGGCGTGTCAATGTTCGAATTTAATCGACTCAGAGCGTAATCTAGCTTTGTTTCGTTTTTGTTGTGACATCGGTTCTATTCCCACGGAGTGACTATTTCTGATTTTGTTTTCTGCATAGAATATGAATTAACAAATATGATTCTATTCGCAGAAACTCGAGGCGATCCCCGCTCCGAGGAATGACGAGATTGCAGCTCGTTTCAGAACCTTCGTGTTTGAAGAATTCGACCGCCGCTTTCAGCATATCGAAAGCTGCATGCCACTTGCCATCTCCACCCTAGTCGACCCGCGGTACATGAAGGTCTACTTCAAGAGCATCACCGCGGTTGCGAGGGCCCGCTCTCTCATTGAGTCAGAAATAAAAGGTTACATCCAATCTTCAATGCAGGTTGCTGAAGCAGCACGGGATCCTGCTCCGCCTCATGAAGCTTCTGTTAGTGTTCATTCTTTTGTGATAGTTGACATATTCGAAACTTAGTGCGAAATTTTTGAAGCGATTACGTTTTGATACCGATTTTGATGTCTGAATGCCCATGTGGGTCTCGAAAAAGGCAAGTTGGATTCATGGAAGCAACGTCGTTTTGATGCTGCATGTCGCTAACTTGTCGATGTTTGCACCAAGCAACTGTGCATTTCGACATCAAAATCTATTTCAAAATGTCATCGCTTCATAAATTTCGCACCGCATTCCACCCGTTTTTAGTTTTTATTTCCTTTTCCAGGCCCGTGCAGATGATGATGACCTGTGGGCCCCACACAAGGCGATGGTGGCCGCAGCTTATGTCGCCAACACCGTCGACGACATCGCGGGGAAGGCCCGTGCAGAACTTCGGGCTTTTCTCGACCGACCGCCAGCTCCTCGGGAGAGCAACCCCCTTCGGATCTGGGATGGGATCAAGCACGAGTACCCCTATGTGTACTAAGTGGCCTGTAGGGCTCTCCCAGCCGTGGGGACGTCCGTCGCGTGCGAGCGCTTCTTCTCCGACGTGGGCCGCATCACGACGGATGACGGCAATAGGCTCACATCGGAGCACCTCAGCCAACGGTCTTTCTTGAAACGCCTTAGCAATGGCATCTGGGAAGCGCTTAATTCTAAAGCTTAATAATTGTTATTCGTTCTTTTGAAGATTCTAAGATTCTTTTAAATCTTTAACTTAAACAGTTTGGGAAGCCCCTAATTCTAAAGCTTCACAATTGTTATTTAATTCTTTTGAAGATTCTTTTAAATCTTAAACTTGGAAAGTTTGGGAAGCCCTTAATTCTGAAGCTTCACATTTGTTATTCAATTCTTGTTAAGATTCTTTGAAATCTTACATCTGGAAAGTTTAATCGACATTAATAAAGTCCTTTGTTTCCTGCAATCATTTAGATATTTATTTGCTTGTACCTTAGCTAATATTGGAGCCGAGTCACTTTAGAGCCGTACAAGCAGGCCATTTAAACGCAGTCTCCTGGCAGGTGGCCAGCACCTTTCAACTCTTTTGTTTTACGCGGTACTTGTCTTTTGTTTCACGAAAATATACTATCGTAAATGTTGGGGGAGAAGAGTGAGGCCTCGGCGTGCGCATTTAGGCCTCTGGGCCTTGCCCTCATTAGCCCCTAATGACGCTGGCTCTCCTAGGTATAACTTTGATCAATATTTGACAGATATATCGAAATATCGATATATTTTGCGATATATCGAAATATCGATATATTTTGCGATATATCGAAAAATCGATATATTTTGCGATATATCGAAATATCGATATATTTTGCGATATATCGAAATATCGATATATTTTGCGATATATCGATATCCAATGTCGAATTCATTCGATAAGTTCGATACCGATATTATCGATATCAAGGGTCTCGATATGAAACGCTAGTATTCACTCGGTGCTGGGGCGAGTCACCTTGCCTCCAGTAGTCCAGCATCCGCTACAGGATCCCCGATTCGGGCTCGGTTTCGACTGTAACCACTCCTAGCTTTGTGTGCACTTAAGAAGTGTTGGTCGACTTACTGTGCTTGGGATCAGTGTCATTAGGAAATGTAAGGTAAGACAGTATCCCTCTGAAAACTTGCGCCGAAAAAACAATGCAGGGTTTTGAAACGAGTGTAAAAAAAAAATTGAGTGGAAACCTGCTACCTCCTTTTGGTACTGGGTTCAACTACCAGCTTTCTTTTTTTTTCTTTCAATTCACCCTATGATTTACTTACTCTCACCGATCCTGCAGGTCGCGGTTTAGTCCCTCAACGCATCCTCTCATTACGTTTCGCCCAGGCATTTCAGAGTCGAGCACTCTGCTCTGGTGGCTTGGTCCACCTCGGTAGGTGAAGCCGCGCCCGGTTCGCACACGTGTGTCATGCGGGCGGGCCTACACAAGCCTGGCGCAGGCTTTCGCGTAAGGACTTTCGCGTAAGCGATGGCGCACCGATGCAGTTTCGTTATTATCAGCCTCTTCTTTTAGTCTCCGGCTGTGACTTGTGATATGGACTACTGATTTATCTTTCAACATTCAGAGATCTCTCAGTATCCAGATATATCTCAATATTCAGAGATCTCTCAGTATTCCGATATCTCTCAATATTCAGAGATCTCTCAGTATTCCGATATCTCTCAACATTCAGAGATCTCTCAATATTCAGAGATCTCTCAGTATCCAGTTATCTCTCAATATTCAGAGATCTCTTTTCAATAAGAGATAAAATGGGCAGATTTCGCGCCTCTTTCCGTCTCTGAACATTAGAGATCTCTCATTCTTCAGAGATCTCTATTGTGCGGAGATCTCTCATTCTTCAGAGATCTCTATTGTTCGGAGATCTCTCATTCTTCAGAGATCTCTATTGTGCGGAGATCTCTCATTCTTCAGAGATCTCTATTGTTCGGAGATCTCTCATTCTTCAGAGATCTCTGATTGTTCGGAGATCTCGTTTCAATGAGAGATGAAAAGAGGGGCGAAATCTGCCTATTTTTTCTCTTCTCCGTTCAGAGATTTTTAGACCTGGGCTCTTCGGCATCGTCTAGTACGAGATATCTGCGGTCCATTGATGGATGTAAGCGCCAAAGGCACGAATATCTACCACTATGTTGGTGATTCCTAGAACACCTGCTCTAGCTGGACCATCTTCATAGCGGCATAGGCCGTGTATTCTAATTTCAAACCCAGCTGCAGACAAATCTCTACAGTGTTTTGCAAAGTGAATTAAAAATATATCCAGAGGTGCATGCCCTTTTCCAAACCACAAACCTCCTAGAAGTAAACTATGAGCCCTCAGATAAGGAGGGTGTCCCAACAAGCAGCAAAACAAGCGCCATTTTGGGGCATTGAACCTTTTACCTAGAGGGGTCCCATCAACACTAAAACACATAGAGATATGTTTAGTATTCAAATCTGATAAAGCTACAGATTCGTCATCTTCATCACACGAGGTTGTTTGTCATTTTCCAAATCGATTCTTTCACGATTGTAACATGCCTTCTAGAGAAAGATGCACTTCTATCTGTAGTGGCAGATCAAAAATAGCAAAAAAGGTGCACTTATTCAAATGTGATAAACGACTAACTTCTTTGCTGCTTTAAAGGTGAGTAATGGTATGATTTAAATTTCTTACCACCTGGACTGTGCATATTGTCTTAAATTTTATGTATGAAGCGGAGTGGCTAGTTCTCTCCTCCATCTAGTAATTTTTGGCATAATTTTAAGTTTGCCTACTGACTACAGGGTGATCAGGAAAGGCCTGGTACTCTGTTCTTATTAGTCTAAGTGGCACTATTGAAATCATGTGGTATCTAATAAAAGTATCTTCTTTTGTATTCCAGAATGCTATGAACAGCAAAAGTAGAAAGCGTAGAGGGCTGGAGGTTTTCAGTCAAATTCGGAGTCCACCGAAGTGCCAGAGAGCCGTCCAGCCCACTTTCTGATCCTACTGAAAAATCATCTCTGAGAAGTCCCTCTAAATTGATTAAAAGCCCTGCCAATGTGGCTGAAAGCCCTGCCAAGAAGATTCATAGTCCTCCAAAACTTGCAACCAATTTATTCGAACTTCATGCAAGACCACTTAGACCTGAAGTAGCATATAATCAGTCCGACCTTGATTCTACTCTACCATTAGGCTCCCAAAGCTAAAAGCGTTGTCATCTGGCTCCTCTGGCATCTGGCACGTCTAGCTCTGGTTCATCGAGTAGCTCGTCATCTAGTTCATCTGGAGATTTCTCTTCTGGTTCATCTGATGTGGATCAGACTGCTAAAATGATGGATCAGGTAAGATCCCTAAAGGCAGCATGGAGGATTTCTGAAACATCAAGGCTCCAAACCATAGCAGAGAATGAAGAGCTGAAGAAGGAAGTTAAAGAGCTGATGGACAGAGCTGAACACCGAAAGGAACAAGCTAGCCAGTCCCTTCCGTCAATCTCGGTGCCAGTTCCGCTGCGCTCCACCGGCACCTCGGTTTGACAGGGGGACTTGACCAGCTTGGCCTGCCGGCGGCGTTTGCGGGGGCCTTTGCCCTAAAGCAGATGTATTTGTTACGATTAAAATCGTTAACCTGAGCCCGTCCCTGTGCGCGCCGCGATGATAATGGTGTGCGCGCGGCGGCCCATCCGAACCCTTAAAAAACAAAAACAGACAAATTTTCATCAATCAAAAGTGCGATACAAATCGAAAATTGTTGCCACCGCACGTAATTCTACGTTAAAAAAGTAGCTGATCTCCAAAATTTGAAGTTTTTCTACGATAAGTCGGCGAACACACGTCCGCCCGAACGAACATGCGGCATCAGACTATAAGCCCGGCTCCTGCCGTTTTTAAAGAAACGTGTCGGGACAGGCTAAAAGGTGAAGGATGTGCAAGAAATAAATAAGGAGGCCGCTGAAGAAAAAGAAAGAAAACTGCAACACCTGAAATCAACAGTATCAACTGTCATAGACATCCTTTTAAAAGGCTAAAAGTAAAGCTTGTCTTTTTGTTGCTTTTTTTTGCTTAAGGTTTCCTACACTTTAACACTGGGCGTCAAAATTAGCGGTCCACTTGTGGTTAGCGCTACTATTTCCAAGTTCGTTAAGCTAGAACCTTGCAATCTGGTACAGACCTGCCCCCAACATTGGTCTCGAACCTCCCGCCAAGTTCAAGAGCCAACCCTCCGGCTACAGCCACCCCGTGGCGAGGTCGGAAAAGGGTTCCAAAATTGATCGGCAGCGGTAGCAATGGACTCTGGGGTTCCGAAAATGAACGCTGCGCCTCAGATCAACCCCATAAAAGTCCCAAATATTAGACACTTTTTAACGATATCTTCTTGCTTTTCTTTGGTTTCTCGTGATAGGGGTAGGAAGGCGCGGAAGCTGATTTTGTAAGGTTCCAACCTTTAGGAAAAAGATGTCAGACTAGGAAGTCGGTTGATTACCCGTGATCATCCGGTGATCGTTCGTAATGGGCCTGTAATCATTGGTAATCAGGTGGTAATCATTAGTGATCACATGGTAATCGGTGGTAATCACTGGTAATCTCTCGTGATTGGCTGAGCGATAGCGAAGCCCTTACCCCACTGGCCCAAAAATGTTTTGTCTGCGAGGGGGCGCTTACTTCGGAAAGTCATTGTACACCGACAAAAGTCAATGATTTAGTCAAAAAAGTCATCAAAAGTCAAAAAGTCATTGGACGTTAAAAAGTCACAAAAAGTCAAGAAAGTCACTGAAAAGTCGGTTGAGTCTCCAACAGTCAAAGAGAAGTCACTAGTCCAATCGTCAAAACCTTGACGTCTGTCAGGCCGTCGGAAAATGTTTGTGTTTACGGCAATTGCTCAGAGGGCCACTAGCGCCACTTGTTCTTCGCGCGCCACGTACTGTTCCGTCCTCAGCATTCCCCTCCACACTCAATGCAGCCAAAGAATGGCATCGGTGCCGAGGTAGAAGGGTTCATTTGCCAAAAGTGGAAAAAATGTCATGGGGCATAGTCGGTTTCCGGTTCCATGCTGAAAACCATGAATTTTGGTACCTCGGTCGTGTTGATCGGACCACCGGAAGGGGTAGCGCAGCGCGCCGGAAGTACTTCCGGGGTATTACAAAATTTAAACCACACACAAACATTGTCTTTCGTAAATCATCCCATGTTAACACAAAAATTTCGTCCGGTTTGCTTTCATGCCGCTTTACAGTTAAGAGCTCTGAGAAGCTCGAAGAGAACAAAATGTTTTAATAACATCCAAATGTATTAGTTTTTTGCCTGAACTCAAAAACGGCGCCAGATGGAGCAAAACGGACGAAATGTTTGCCCTTTTAAGGTGCATTCAGACTCGTTTCGTTGCAAACGTAATCCATAAGCCATGAGCCATCAGCCATGAAAATCAAAACAAACGACGTTCGTCGCAGTCCTTGTCTAGCCGCACAGAGGGGTCTTGAAACGCGGAAAACGCTTGGGAAATGCCGACTGCTAAGATAGAAAGTGATCCGTTGAGTCCCCCAGTGAAAATCTTTTGATATTTACATTTGGCCATGTTTGTGCAAACTTTGTTAGGTTATGAGCGTCGTGATCCATCAGCCGAGTTCGTCTGCTGCTGATGGCTGACGGCTGATGGAGATGGATCACGACGTTCATAACCTTGCTAAGTCTGCACAAACACAGCCAAATGTAAAAATCGGACGATTTTCACTGGGGGACTCAACGGATCACTTTCTATCTCCGCATTTGGGGTTTCCCAAGCGTTTTCCGCATTTCAAGTGCCGTCTTCGCGGCTATACAAGGATTGCGACGAATGTTGTTTATTTTGATTTTCATGGCTGATGGCTCATGGCTTATGGATTACGTTTGCAACGAAACGAGTCTGAATGCACCTTTATTGTTAATATGTGGTGATTTACTGAAGGAAATTTGTGTTTTTGTGGCCGGAAATTTATTTACATCCCAGAAGAAGTATGAACTTCCTCCTCGTTGCGCGACCCATTCCGATGGTCCGACCCAGTAGACAGCCAGCACCTTTTCACTCGTTCTTTGCTTCCTCTACTAGGACTATGACGTAGAAGCAAAAAAAGAACGAGTATTTAGCTCGCCCTGTCAGTTAAGACCCTGATTCATCTCGAGAACTGCGTAACGGAGGGATTCTGTTATGGGGGCGCTTTGGTTCTTGGGCGTTGATCTAGTTTCGAAAATGACATATTAGATTTCTGAAAAACAAAGGTTAACCGATTAACCGCACAACCCTACCCTCAATTTCTCTACACTAAGCGAGTTAGCTCAGATCGCGGCAGAAACTTACCGTCTTTGTTTACACTAAACTGCCTGAGCCCAAAACATGGGCAGAACGGCAACGTAAACGGCAGTTGACGTCCTGTGATTGGTCCCGTGCACCGTTCGGACCGGACTCGCTGTGTAAGGACTCTCACGCGAGCAAAATTCAGTCAGGACAGATTTTCCCTCACCGACCCGGCTCGCTTAGCGGAGGCTCCAGCGGCCGACTCGCTTAGCGTAGTGATCAAAGAAAAGGCATGTTGGATTCGAGTTCGCTTCGCTTCGAGGGGCGAATCACTCGCGTAATCATGTGTACACAATTCTAGAAATTTTTAAAAACAAATTGAAAAAAATTGCGAATTCAAAGTTGAACTTAGACTTCATGCCGAAAAATAGCACCTACGTATGCTGAAATAGCCAGAAAAGCAATAAAATTCTAAAATTAACGAAAACCACGGGGTGTAATCCGACGAAATCCTGAAATCTGTGTACATGGTTTTATTGAGTGGTTGCCCCCTCGCTTCGCTTAGTGTAGTGACGGCGATCGTAAACGGCCCTTCAGTGGAGGGTGATATTGTTATTGAGGACGCTGTTACATTGAATTTTATTCAATAAATATGTTGTCATATATTGAAAACGTCTTTTGGAAAAATAGACAAAAAATAGTCTTTGTCATTTTCTTCTTGTCGTTCCTAACATTACGTACATCAATTTTGTTGTGAAGTCAAAATAAAGAAGTTGAAAAGTCACTAAAAAGTCACCTAGAAGTCACAAAAAGTCAAAAGTCAGAAGCAAGTCTGAAAAAGTCATATGTAGTCACAGAGTCAAGCTGTAGTCGCAGAGTCACATATGAGTCATGCAAGTCAAATGACTTCAAGTCATTGTACAAATACATGTGCAGTAAGCGCCCCCTCGTTTGTCTGTTTGTCTGTCTGTCTGTCTGCGTGCGTGTCTGTCTGTCCGCGCGATTTCTCGAGAACGGTTCATCGTAGAGGGCTCAAATTTGGACCACAATCTCCTTGCATCGTACCGGAGTCAACCTCACCTCGGGAGCATCCTACCTCAGGTGCTGCTGCAGGTGCCGGTTGACAAACCAGGGCCTTCTTGTGCAAGAACTGGAACAGGGGGGCTAACTTCTAAATCGTGCCGATTTTCAAACATGAACATGGCGACCTACCCCTTCTAAAATCACCCAAAGACCCAAGTCAAGATGGCGAAATCGACCCCAGGTGCTGCTGCAGGTGCTAGTGGTCAAAACACGGCCTTCTTGGGCAGGAGCAGGAACAAATAGTAAAACTGCTAAACAAGCTGTATTTTGAGCTTAAAGATTGGAACCGACCCCGCTCAAAATACACTCAGAACTTCAATTACAATGCCAAAAACGACCCCAGGTGCTGCTGCAGGTGCGGGTTGGCAAAACTGGGCCATCTTGTGCAGGAACTGGAACAGGAGGGCAAACTTCTAAACAAACCGTATATCAAACTTGGACATGGCGAGCGACCCCTTCTAAAATCACCCAAAGACCCGAGTAAAGATGGCGAAGTCGACCCCAGGTGCTGCTGCCGGTGCTAGTGGTCAAAACAAGGCCTTCTTGTGCAGAAACTGGAACGGGAGGGCTAACTTCTAAATCGTGCCGATTTTCAAACTTGGACATGGCGAGCGACCCCTTCTAAAATCACCCAAAGACCCGAGTAAAGATGGCGAAGTCGACCCCAGGTGCTGCTGCCGGTGCTAGTGGTCAAAACAAGGCCTTCTTGGGCAGGAGCAGGAACAAATAGAAAAACTGCTAAACAAGCTGTATTTTGAGGTTAAAGATCGGAACCGACCCCGCTTAAAATACACTCAGAACTTCAAATACAATGCCGAAAAGGACCCCAGGTGCTGCTGCAGGTGCCGGTTGGCAAAACAGGGCCTTCTTGAGCACAAACGGGAAGATGTGGGCAAACTTTTAAATCGTGCAGAATTTTAAACTTCAACATGGCCACTGCCTCCATCTAAAGTCACCCCAAGACTCCATTCAACATACCGAAATTAACCCCAGGTGATGCTGCAGGTGCTAGGGGTCAAAACAGGACCTTCTTGGGCAGGAACTGGAACGGGGGCCAAATTCTAAATCGTGCAGAATATTAAACTTAAACATGGCGAATGACCTCCTCTAAAATCACCCCAAGACTCCATTCAACATGCCGAAATCAACCCCAGGTGATGCTGCAGGTGCTAGTGGTCAAAACAGGGCCTTCTTGGGCAGGAACTGGAACGGGGTGCCAAATTCTAAATCGTGCAGAATGTCAAACTTTAATATGGCGACCGACCCTCTCTTAAATCACCCTAAGACCCCATTCAAAATGCCAAATTTGACCTTTAGGTACTGCTGCAGGTGCTGGGGGCCAAACCAGGGCATTCTTGAGCAGGAGCAGGAACAAAAAGAAAAACTGCTAAATAAAGGAGTATTTTGAACTTAAAGATGGGAACCGATAACGCTTAAAATACACTCAGGACCTCAATCACAATCCTGAAGAAGACCCCAGAGTAGTAAGGTTCCCCCATATGGACGGGCCGCCATCGTGGTCCCCCATATGGACGGGTAGGTTAAAGCCTGTCTAAACCTGTTCTAACCTAACCCAACCCAGGCTGTCCCCCATTCGGACATGCCGTGTCTAAACCTTTTCTAACCTAACCCAACCCAGGCTGTCCCCCATTCGGACATGCCGTGTCTAAACCTGTTCTAACCTAACCCAACCTAACCTAGCCCAACCTAAACTAACCTAGCCTAACCTAACCCCAACCTAACCTAGCCTACCCACCCCTAGCCTAACCTAAACCTAACCTACCCCTAACCTAACCTAACCCCAACCTGCTGTAACCTAACCTAACCCAGCCTAACCGACCCCTGAGGTGTGGGTGTAGGTGTGTGTGTGTGTGTGGGGCCGTCCCCCTAAGTTAGGTCCAGGTAGAACGTCATCGTCGAAATTCGTATTATCTCGTGCCAGCGAGGCAATACGATATTTTGATGTGACGTTCTACCTCTGGACCGTGTAAGTACTAACCTAAACCTAAGGGCCTTCCCTATGTTGTGTGTGGTGGCGGGGACCCGCCTAAGTAAGGGCCTGTCAGAACGTCATTATTGAAATTCGTATTATCTCGTGCCAGCGAGGCAATACGATAGTTTGTTAATGACGTTCTGACAGGACCGCGTAAGTACGAAGCTAGTGTTTTCCAACGGACCCAAGGGGTACACCTAACCGTCGTTGGAATTTTTTTGTTCAAGCGGAAAATCCTGTCCCCAGGAGGCCTATACAAAAAACCGCTAATTATTTTTCTAGTGATTCGATTTTTTTTTTTGTAATTTTTTGTTTAAGAAAAAAGGGGTACAGATTTTGTACAACAATTTTTTTTCTTAAAACTTTTTTTATTCGTTTTGTGTTTGCTTTTTTTTAATTTTTTTATGAAACACATTTCTCAAAATTAAACTTAAACTTAAATTTAACTTAAACTGAAATTAAACTTAAACTTTTTTACGTGCACAACACCCTTGTGATTTCATATTAGGGAGTATACACGGGACACTGTACAATCGCTTAAATATTTTCCGTACCAGGCCGTCGTTTTTATCTACATCTTTTGTGAAAAGTGTCTTTACAAACTTATGCAGTGAGTAGCCATGTGCTCTATGCACTAGGTATAGCAAGCAGTACTCTCCACACACTTTTGAATCAACTGACTGTAAAGTGGTGTGATTGTACGTCCACTTTTTACACACTCGGTCTAAGAACTTGTGATGCTGTGATACTACTGGAGGCATTCCATAGGAATCCCAGAACTCTCCGGCACCATGTTTGTCGATGTAGAAAGCGACCCAGTGGGTGCCTGGTTTCGCTATCGGATCGGTGTTGCATATGAGCAATGCGGGTCGCTTATGTAACCGGCGTGGTAATGTGTCGGCTGCATAAACACCCTCAAAGAGAGGAGCGACATGCCTGTCTTTCCTCATGATCGTGTCCAGAGTGTGGCCATCCATACCGTCCATGTTCACACGTTGTAATCGACAATCACGTTGCGGTGTTTGTCAATTTCAATCAAGTTTTGGAACTCTGCGTAAATGATACAGTTGACAGGATGTGCGAGGGGTGCTCCGAACTTAACTTCAAGGCGGAGTGTTCCCTGTCTCTGGAGATTCCAGTGAGGTTCGTTTGCTGACAGATCAGGAGATAGGTCAAAACAGTACAGCGTGTTACCACCAGGGTAATCGTTAAAAGCGATATTGTTTCCCTCGTCCTTCCAATGAAGGCCTGTTCCACAGAAGAGTGTGTTGTACGCTTCCATGTACAGACCATTAGCAAAGTCAGGTGTGAGAGGTTGTGCTGTGACGGTGTGACCATCGACCATCAGGCTGAGGTAATTCACATTCAGGTGCTGAAAGTTAAAAGGATTTCGCTGAAAGTCACCGTTAAATGCACGGTTGTCCACGAAGCCTATGATAACTCTCTGAGGCATCTGATTCATGAACAAATTGTCAATATTTTTATCTCTCAGTCCTTGCGTGATCGTGACAGTTTTAATATCCACTCTATTCACGGGATATTTTGCAGGGGCTTTCTCTAACGCCTGGGCGTGTGCCAGGAGAACAGAGGGCGATACGCCTCACATACAGCGTGGCGTCAAGAAGTCGTATCTTTTCAGTCCCCGCTGTAGACATGAGCGTGAAGGCATCCCTGTTCCTGATCAATTTTAAACGCAACTCCACATTGTTAAGAAGAAAATGATCTTGGTTAAAGAAATCGATGTGAAGGGGACCCATCATCTCGAAAACACGACTGTGTTCTGTGAGTGCACGCCTTTCGGCGATGCCCGTGTTTTCTACACCATTCACAGAATCAAAACGACCGGGCGTATCCTCATACCACAATCTCTGGGTCATGTGAGTGTTTTTTGCCGCAGTGTCGTAATTGAGTAGTGCTTCGATATAGAATCGATAAGCATAAGTCATGCTGGAGTGCGAGATCGCCTTCTGGTTAAGACTGATATCGACCTGGCTCCAAAGACCATGAAGAGCGTAATTAATCGGGGTAGCATCACTCGCATCTTGAGCCGTGAGATCAGTACCGTCAGCTTTCACAATTTTTGCCTTCACATACAGCATGGTGTGAGCAGGATCGATGTATTCATGACCCACGCCCGGTACGGAAAATTCCAACGTGTTTGCAGCATCGAGGGTGGTGAGTGGCTTATACGGCACCCAGTGTGTCCCCTCCAGAACGGTTTGAGTGGGTGGAACCAACCACAAATCCAATTCGGAGCGGAGACACTCATTAGACTGGGGGTGCATGAAAGCCATTACGAGAGAAGGTCTTGGATACTTGACGTCTTTCTCCGACGACCTCTCGAAGCAGAATGAGTACGACGTGCGCCACGTCGCCTTTTTATAACACCAGACCCCTGCATGCCGTCCTCGGCACGCCGTTTTAATCTAGTAGCAATTTCTTGCATTTGCTTATTCATGCTCTCTTTTACATTTTGTCCGGCCGCGACGTCAGCGAGGACAGAACTACCGGCGCGGGCAGCCTCACGCCCTATTGCAACCGCCCCGCTACGGAACAGCGGTAGAACGGAGCGGAAGAGACCGCCGAGCCACGAGCCGATGCCATACCCTTTCTGATAAGGGGAGCCCGCGTAGTAATGCCCTGAGCCGCCGCCGCCCGCCTGGTTGACGTAATAGTCGTTGTAATGCGTTTGAGGAGCCATCAGAGCTGTTAAAGTGAACCAGCAATGTTAACGTCCCGTGATCGAATGGCACATAACGGCCTGCGTGGTCCCTTATATCTATTTCCACGGTGTCAAACGATTTCGTCTTCAACTCGAAATATATCGGGTGTTCACAGGGGAATATCGACATGCTCCCGTAAGTCGAATTAATGCTCAGAGGCACAGTGCGGGGGAGTGGGGCTCTCGTGTGACCCACGATCTGATCAGACAGTACGTCCAAGTACACGAACATCTGAGAGGGAATTCCCAGCGAGATATTAATCGGCTTCGCAGCATGGACGCGCTCATTAGCAGGGAAGGGACCCGTGTTCTCTAGTCCTAGCTGAAGGGCTAGACGAGGTGAAAATGAAACCTTAGCCTTCACATCAGTACTGAATGAATCAAACACTAGGCGTTTGTCGTGCGTTTCTTAGAAAGCATTTTTTTTCCCATGAATATTATTATCAAACGTCATTATGGCCTGATTAATAGCAACAAGAAAGTCGTCCTCGTTCGGATAACTTCCTGGTTGCACACAGACAGTGTCAACGATGTGATCCGACTGAATCGTGATGTCATTTTCACCCTCCAAGACCTGCGCTATCGTATTAGGATAGTGAAGCTCTATTAAAGCGGCTTGCCACCTGCCATGGAGTTCCAACCGTTTTGACAATTCAATTTTAAAGTGGGACGTTTTGTTGTCTGGATAAACATCTGGACTAGCATTGCTCGGAAGATAAGCATAGCAATCCATCTTAGCTTCTCGTTAGGTCACGGTCTAGAATCTAAGAACGAGATTTCTCCGGATATCCTCTCCAGTGGACAAGATGTTTACGAATGCCCTTTTCTGTCTTCGAGCGCACTATATATTCTATTTGGAAGGTCTCGGGCTTCGTGACCTTCTGGAGCTCCTGCTCATAAAACGTGCCCTCAATCTCATCTTGATCGAGATCCTCCAACCGGTACACCGGCAAGTCATGAGAAATGACCTGAACGATCTTTTAAATCTCCTCGCTCCAGTACCAGTTGTACCCCTTTTTGAACTTTCTTTTTTCTCTACTGATTCTGACGAAGTCTCCGACTCGGAACTTCGGCTTTTTCTTTTCTTTTTCCCCGCCATAGAGATTATTATACACTTCAAGGACGCGATCAGGAGTCACCTCCAAGGGCTTTAGTCTTATAGACCGATGATACGTGTTATTGTAGGCACGGACAGTAGCGTCCGGTAAGCCATCTACATAACAGTAGTTCCCAGTAGCCGTAAATCTTTTAAATAATTTAGTCTTCAAGGTTCGCTGCCAACGTTCGACAACAGAGCATTTCGTTTCAGGATCATAAGTGTGAAAATACTGAATGTCCTGATCCTTTAAATACTTTTGAAATGCCTTGTTCCGGTATTCTTTACCATTATCCGAAAACAGACGAGAAGGTCGGCATGTCGTGTCCTTAAATACTTTCTCGAAACCCCCGATAATAGACTTTGCAGATTTGTCTTTTATCGGTACAGCCCATGCGAATTTCGAGAAAACATCTATGACACACAAGATATACGCATAGCTCTGATTGTCGTCACGCAAAGACTGAAAATATGTCAAATCAGTCTGCCAACAATCGTCTATGTTATCTGCGTAAGTCACATTACGGGGGAAGTGGCGTCTTGTAGGCTTATGCAGCGTGTAAGCGTCCTCCCCCTGTAAGTAACTTTCAACACGTGCTTTCTTTTCGCCGGTGGCACGCCACAGCTTCCACGGGGTACTGTAGGAAGCAGGGTGGGAAGGAGTGTGGAACACTTCACCAAGTTTTCCAACCGCCTTTCTTGCTTTCGACAACCTTGTCCTTTGAGGGGATGATTCTGAGGGCGTCACGGGCTCGCTTCCGCTTTTTGACCTGCGTGTCGCCACCATCGTAACCACCACCAGACTGTTTAGCCTGATGAATCGCGTTTCTTCTTTTCTCGTTACCGATCAACTCCAAGGGAATGTTCATACGGGCTAGCGCTAGTATGAATTTTCCTACGCCTGGTGGTTCGATATTTTTACGGAATCGCGTAAGATCACTGATTAAATCGATAATATTAGTTTGGGGCTCCTGTGCACCCCCGATTGTGACTGTTCCTGCTGTGTCCCATGTGACCGCAGCGCCAGACTGACACAGATAATCGTAGATCTTAAGTGCCTGCTCCTTATATGTCTTAGGAATCACAGAGCTGAGCTGTGCACGCATAGGCGCAACACTGTCCTCCTCCACCTTCTTTCCCTCAACCGACTCTAATTGTATCGAAATCGGTTTACGAGATTCAGGGAAGTGTAGAAAGCGTTGTAGTGCCTCGTTGTAGCGCTTCCATTTCTCTGAGTCGTCCACATACTGTTTGTTCAAAATGTGGGTCATCTCAGAGTCAAGAGCACTCATTTGAGTCTGGGGGCTCGCCGTGGGAGCGTCATGCATTCTAGCCACACTCTCGTGTGGAACTAAAATCATTTTCTTGACGTGATTCATTGTAGGAGTGCAGGCAACACAGAACTGACTATAGAAAGAAGCAGAGGGAGAAAAGCACCTCCCCTCTGAAGAACAAATTTCTTTTTTGTCTGATAGCCAACACCCCCACCTCGCTGAGCGATAGCACGCAACTGACTACGATGCTTTCTCAGCTTCCTCTTTTGCTCTTCACTGATCTTAATGTTACCTATGAGAAGGTTCTCACACAACTCACAAATCGCGAAGATGAGTGCTTTGTCGGCTTTCTCTAGAATAGCTTTACGCAGAGAGGGCTTAGCTGTTTGCAGTGCTTGCAGCAGCGCTTTATGCGTCTTCACGCTACGAGACATCGTTCACAAATGCCTACTCTATGCCCTGCAGCCCTCTTTTATACTTTCCTTTCGGAATGTAGACCACGTCTGCTTCGTCAGGAAAGATGTGAGTGCGTATGCGCAGATGGTCCAGCTGTTTAGGCTTAAAATCAAACAGGATGTAAGTGTGTCCTGCCTGTGTCGCGTCCTCGTAAGCCTCAAGCAACGCCCGCCAGTGCTGGGGATCCACTTGGAGACAGAAGGTGCGTATTTGTGCCAAGTCTCGTGACGTCTTAAACAGCACGACATAGTGTGCATTGAGACTGATTTGTCTGAGTCCAGGAGGAAACAAACACTGACTCAGGAAGAATATCGACAAGTTTCTATGATGAGATCCCTTGATGAAAAACTTCAGGAATTCTTTATGCTCTTTTTGTACTTCTTGCATAAAGTCATCGATGATCACCAGTTTAGGACCCAGCCCTTGTGGGTGATCCTCTAAAGCTGGCATTTCTTGCCTGAAACTAACCTGGTGATCAAAAGCAAGATCATCATAGAGGGATTGCCACTCCGTATAATAAAATATAATTTCGTCAAACGACGTATCGAATAGAGCATGTCTGTTTTCGATCAGGCGCTTGACGAAATACGTCTTTCCAGCTCCACTTCCACCAACCACGAGGGAATTGCAAGGATGTTGAAATCTTAGATCCATCCTGGATGAAGGTGTGTGAAACACTGTACAAACGATGTTAGCACATCACTTATATAGGGCCTGCCTGCTTCTCCCTTGCGCAAGATTTTAGTAACTTAACCTATAGGGTGGTTAATCTAGGAAGCCACAAGCAGCAAGTGTTAGGAGCTTTCCTGGATTAGCCTAAAACTTAGCCTAAAACTTAACCTAACTTAGTCTAATTAGGGTTGAAACCAACTGTCTCACCAGTGCTGATTCTGAAGATTTTAGTAACTTAACCTATAGGGTGGTTAATCTAGGAAGCCACAAGCAGCAGGTGTTAGGAGCTTTCCTGGATTAGCCTAAAAATTAGCCTAAAACTTAACCTAACTTAGTCTAATTAGGGTTGAAACCAACTGTCTCACCAGTGCTGATTCTGAAGATTTTAGTAACTTAACCAATAGGGTGGTTAATCTAGCAAGACTCGAGACACCATCAGAAAGTGTTAGGAGCCTTCCTAAATTAGCCTACAACTTAATCTATGCATAACCTAACTTAGCCTAATTAGGGTTGAAACCATGGGGTACAGTGTCCTCAACTCCTATGCGGCGCCTTTTTGAGTTCTTTGCATTCCAACCCTTAGAGGATGCTCAAGTAACAATTTGCCATGTTGGTAGGCGGGCAATTTGATGAGGAATTGCTACGTTTACCTTTGGGATGTCTCCCATCACCATAGCCTTAAGATTATCAAATGTCAGAATTTCTTCACATGATTTATTTATCGAAATTCCACGCACCTTTATGCAAACTTTCAGATTGTCTACGTTTCCGCCCACTGCTACCTTGTAAGCGTAGTTTTTCGGGCCTCCTGCTACGAACTCCGTTATGAAAGACCCTGCCCCGTAATAATCCTCGATCTGATCCGTCAGGTCACCAAGATGCGTACCCAGTGGTAGATCTGGTTCGTCTGGTCGGCTTATGTAAGCCACAGAGTCCGTATCATGATATAATGCTCTTTCTCTCACTATATCAAGATACCGATAGAGTTGTAGACGGCCAAAGCAAGTTGTGTATGATGCATGGAGCAGAGATGATGTCGGAAGAGATTCATCAGTATCATCTAAGGGTTTCCACGTCAGTTGGAGACATTCCTCACCTAGCGGAATCAGAGACGAAACAATCTTTGTAGGATCTGACACAATATTCATCAGTTCACTGTATGAGTAAATAAGCTCTGTTCTGGGACGTAGGGTCTTCTCCCCCATCTTACCCCAAAAGCTGTTGCAGATAGCCTTTGCGAGGGTCCGCAGTGCAGGGTTAAATTCCATTTTTTCAGGATCAACTGAAATCCCGTCATATTTAAGGACGTCAGTAATGAATTTTTCTTTTCATCATCAGACGTGCAGTCAGATGGCCAACCACTGGCATGGATCTTTATCGCCATAAAGCAACGCACATAGGCTGATAATAGACCATCTACACCCGACTCAGCGTCAAACGCCATTGTTCCTGGATATTGGTACAACTCGTGTACCTTTCTGATTTTGTATCCCTTGGCAGATGCTAGAAGCAGCTCTGGGGCACACCACGTACCCATAAGCTCTCTTTCAGCATCTGTGTGACCGCACCATTCTGTTAACTCATGGGTACCATCACCTTCATGCCCTAAACTCTGGCTCTCGCTCACCACACATGTTCGACATAAAGGGAACATTAGTTTACCATTTGTTTTGTATGGCAGAACAGGAACAAATAGGTCAGAAGGAGGTAGAACGCTACACTTAGCAATACCATTCCAGGTGTCAGGGGGTGGCATGTCAGGGTTCCCCTCCAGAAAGATTTTAGGGTGGCCGTAGGGGTACATTCCGCGCAGATTAGCGTTTGGGTACTCCGACTGGACATCGACCATTTTTATCTTCTCTCCTTTCGTGAGGTCGGCTTTGTTATACCACCTCAGAGCACTAGTACGACCACCTGCAAGGGAGTCACGAAGGACTAGGGGTGCACAGCGCGTGGTGGGGTGGGTATCAAAGAAGGCCTTCATTTCAGGATCGGACGCCATTTCATTATTGAACGCACACTCCCACTTCTCGATGACAACATATCCAGACTTCCGAAAGAGGGACGTAAGGCGTACAGTTTTTTCATAACGATTTTCGGTGTCACCCCCACTTACAGGGAAATGTACAGGGCACTGATGCCAGTAATCGCCATGAAACTGATAAATGCGCCGTTCGATAGACCCATCGTCTTTCGGAATTTCCACATAACCGTCAACTAGGCGTCCAAGCACAGACACTTTACAGAGGGAGTAAATTGTTTTAATTTCTCTCCCAAGCTTAAATGTCTCGTAGTCAAGCCATTGAAGAGCTTTTTTACTCTGCTTGCCTCGACCGTGATAGCCGCCAGGTGGAACAATAGCAATTTTGTTCTCGGGCAAAAAATTTCGCCGAAAACTAGCCATGCAAGCACTGCTGAGGGTAATTGAATTAAACATAGGATCAAAACCTGAATATTGAGCAAAAAGTTTGCGGAAGGTCTGACATGCCTGACGTAAAATAGTTACATCAGAAATGCAGTATTCGATGAATTCTTTTCTGAAATCGAACACAAAATTGCGAGATCGAAGACTGTCATACCAACTATTAAAGTCATGTACTGCCTTTGATTTCATTACACTGACACAATAGTAATCCCGGTCAAGCAAGGGCCCAACATAACCATAAAATTCTGGCTTGTTAGCCAAAAACGGCCAGTAGCCCTTTTTTAGCTCATTTAACCCAAAAGATCTGGGCATAGCACTAAGGGGCATAGCAAGAAACATCAAGGAATCAATAAATTTCCATTTCCCCACTTTCATGCACAGAATTTTGGCACCTTGCAAGATAAGTTCGGGCTTGAGATGCCGAGCCACCATTTCTTGCAATGCAAACACGGCATCAAAACTCTTAGAATTATGGGCAATTAACAACAATTCAGTCTTAGAAGAAAAAGACTGAAGATAGTCGATAAACTGACCCATCACATTCATATTTTTGTCATCAAGGCTGTGAAACACTTGTTGGCGTGTTTTGCAAACTGTGCAGAAATAGTCATTCTGGGTGATGTCACAGCACTGATCACAAATAGCTTGCGAAACGAGAAGATTTGGTTTGTGTTCGAATACATTATCTCGGCCGTCAACTGGATCACACTGTGTCGTTTCGATGTCATAATAGATGGTTATGTGGTTCACTTTAGGTTTCTTTTCTCTTTCTTCCCAGTGTGACATATAGCACAAATGGTTCTCACGGACATTTTCTTTGCAATATTTACAGTATGTAAAACCACAAATATGTTCTCTACCCCTTAGTTTAGTGTAGCTCGTTTCACA
This sequence comes from Odontothrips loti, assembly GCA_038380765.1. Taxonomy (NCBI): domain Eukaryota; kingdom Metazoa; phylum Arthropoda; class Insecta; order Thysanoptera; family Thripidae; genus Odontothrips; species Odontothrips loti. The sequence continues at coordinate 573,582 of CM076254.1, forward strand.
GGCTGAACAAAATCGAAAAGTTTCACATTTTGTGAAATTGGAGTGGGGCAGTTTCACTACTTTGTGCGTATCGAAGCATTCGTATCCTGCGAACTGATGTCTACAGTCTCCACAACGAATAAAGGGGAGATTAGCGTCGTCATGTAAATTAGGTCCAAGACATCGCCAACACGCGTCAACACACTGATGTTCACCTGGGTGGTTATAGAAGACAACGCACTTATCACAAATAAATTTTTTGTTGAAAGCCTGACAAGGATAGAAAATGGCATGAAAATGTTCTCTATGGAGCAGCAAATAAATGTTCTTACGGCCTGCACCACAGGGACCTTTGAAGACACACTCCTTTCCATCTTTGTCAGTAAATACACAAAGTCTATAGCCAGTCATTTTGTCTTGCAGTTTTCGGACTTCATCTATACCGCAGCGCACATTTGGGTTTAGACCTACCAATTCAGATAAACTTTTTGCTTCATTCCTTTGAATGACGGAATTTTGGTGTCTCATGCGTGAAAATGCACGGTTATGCACAACACCACACGCCTTAGCAAGTGAGACGCTACGCGTAAGACACATAGCATCATCGTCATTACAGGGAGAGAAAATGGTTTTGCTCTGTATCATTTGATCCACCCACTGATCAGTAGTCATATTTGCACTAGAATTCGTACGCCTTCCACCTGCCTCGGGCGTAGGAATGTGGATATATGAAATCTTGAGACGGCCATCCACCATGAAACTTTGGTTCGAGTTTAGAACCCTCGTCAGTTTATCGAGAACGACTCGTCCGTTAACCTGGTCTGTCCTACGCATGCTGAACCAGAGGGGGTTTGCAGCGTTCTCCATATTCTCGATCTCAAGTATCACTCTGTCGTCGTCCTTGGCTTGCAGTGCCTCCCTCTGACGATTGAGCATGGTGTCAAACATTTCTACCATGACATCTTCAGACGGCAGGGTGTTGCCCGACCCTTAACCTCCTCCCGGAATTTCGTCTTGAAACGATTAAGCACCCTTTCCGTGGACTGCAATACTTCTAGCGTAGGCTGTTCGTCTTGCACTTCAGCACTGTCAGCAGTGGCCTCCCTTGCCCTTTTAACGCCCGACGGGCCCGGCTGTGGTGACAGCGGCGGCGCGTGGGACGGTCCTGGCTGTGTGGTGCCTGACGGGGGACTCGACGGTCCGGCTTCCTCCACCTCCGATAGCACGGCAGGAGGGATGTGCGGGGGTGAATCACCCTCGGCCGCAGCACCCCCGCCAACCATACCCAGAGCCATGCGGTAGGTTACGCCTGCCTGGCTGTCATCACCGTCCTGTTCCCGCAAGTACGCCTCGTAGCCGGCCGCGAGGAAAGCACGGGCACGGTGTGTGTCAGAAGGCTGCACGGTAGCAGTGAGCAGGGCCATGAGGAACTCTGTGTATGCCTCCGCCAAATACTCGTCGTTGTAAAAGCAACCACCCTCCCACTCGTCAAGAATATGCTTCAAAGAAGCCATGATGATAAGTGGGGTGAGAGAACACCTCAAAAAAGAAGTGTAAAAAAAGTCTTTAAAAAGACTGTAAAAAACTTCAAAGTTCAAACGGAGAACTAAGAAGTACACACAACTTCAAAGTTCAAACAGAACTGAGAAGCAGAAAGTCTTGAAAAAGACTGTTTTAATAACGTAGGGCGCACGAGAGCACTTGGGCGGAACGATGAACACTGCAGGACGACAACTGGAACACTGATGCCCTCTGCAGCGGAGCGCTCGCCTTTTATCGGGGAGCCGCTGCCGCCCGAGCGCTCCGGCTGAGCGGTGCGCCGCGCTCTCATTGGCTATAATTCCGATTTTAGACCAATCAGGAGCGAGTGCAGGTGCAGCGCCAGCGGCGCGACAGCGCATCTGCGGCGGCGGCGCCGCGCACAGCACCGGTGCCGCGCTGCGTTCTCATTGGTTATAATTCCGATTTTAGACCGATCACGTGCGAGTGTATCTGCCGTGGCGGTGCAGCGGGGGTGGGTGGCGGGGTCTTCCCCCCCGGCCCAGTTCCTGGAATGCTAGTTCAGGTTTCTGCCTGTTTTATAATTTAACGTGTTTAAACTTGTTTTTCATGACCACATGATTTGGTGCTGCTCTGTGATTGGTTATAAATCCGATTTTAAACGATTGGATACGATTAGGATTTCCTGATCGTTTTTGGATGTGATCAGGACATTCCTGATCGTTTCTGTCATGAACGATCAGGATTTCCGGAATACGATAAGTAAATCCTGATCTGATTTACACTAGTGGTGTGCATCGTCTCTCTCTCTCCGTACGAAGTGTCGAAGTCATGGCTGAGAAGCGTGCTGCCATGAGACCATAGCTGAAATGGACTGGCATCTGGTGACGGCCGGGATGCCGCACGGCCGCCTGTCCAGCCAATTTACGCGGTCAATATTTCGTCTATCGGGCTGGTTGTGGTCGCAATCGACGCAGGAAGGACCAAGGATTCGACTGATATGCTCGGTTTTGCGAAATTCCGCCACGCGCCGCGTCCGCGGCAGGTATAACGGGCGCTGCCGCGCGTGTCAGGGACTCCCGACCTTTTTGCTTCGCCGCGCTCCCGCGCGGCGGCGCTCCGCTCGCGCTACGGGAGTACTGCCGGCTACGCCCCGCCACTCCCTCCCCGCCCCGCGCAGGGGCGTGTGGGGTATCTACGTGCGCGTGTGAACGTAAACAACGCGATAGGGTTCGTGCCGTTGTCGTTTCCATTGTGCTTTTATTTATATTAACTTTAACGTGAACCCATAAGCGTCAGGTATGTTTCATGTGATATTTTTTCGGTGTTATTCGCGTGATTTGCGATGATTTAGCCATGATATCGTGTTGTACGCCTGAAATCGAAAGACCACTCTCTTAACCTGTTCTTAGGCTAGCCTAATTTCTGTTTTGTTATTTTTCAGAGCAACAGGTATGCCTAGAAAACCGCGTAGACATCGTCTCGTACACAAGAAAGACCACAGCGATGCGGAAAGGAAAAGGAAAAAGAGGGCAGATTCAAAGGCTGGCACATCTAGCCATGTAAGTAGTCTAACAGTTTGTATAAATGTTATGCTACACTGCAGTAATTATGATTGTTGTTTAATTCTTTTACAGGCTCCAGTTTCCTCTTTGCCTTCGCCTGCATGCCAGAGCAGCACATCATCCGTTGTGGATACTGTATGTGTGATTAGAAAATATGTTATAACATGAAGTAGAGTTTTTAAAAAGTTATTTCATGTTTCTGATTCTTTTGCTTTCAGACTGAAGATACTGAAGACAATGACAGTGTTGTGACAACTAGTGATTCTAATGTGACTGACTCTGATGACAGATCTGCATCTGTATTGTCTATGGGCTCTGAGACAGGAAGTGAAGTTGATCTCAAACTGCACTGCAGGCAACCGCCGTCGCCTGGACTACCGACCCATCCCCACGACTCGGCTCTCCCTCAGACTGTTCTGTTCTCCTGTTCGGAATACACGTCTTACTCCTCTTTCGTGTGTGCTTTCCCCAAACGCCCCGGCTCCCCTAACAATATCGTCGCTTGTGCCGGCCGTAAGTGGTCCTAAGGGCTGTTTCGGTAAGGGGCATGCAGACGTACTTTATGGACGCCCGCAATCCATCGGTGATCACCTGTACTCCATCAGTAATCAGTAATCGCCCGTAATCACCCGTAATCCATTAGTAACCACCTGTAATCCATCGGTAATCACCCGTAATCTATCAGTGATCATGCGTAATCAATCGGTAATCGTCGGTAATCATCTGTAATAGAACGGTAATCGCCCGTGATCATCCGTAATCACGGGTAATGCTCAGTAATCACCGGTGGTCATTGGTAATCATCGGTAGTCATTAGTAATCATCGGTAGTCATTGGTGATCATCGTAATCTCACGTGATCATTACCGCCTCGTAATCGTGTGTACACCTCCAGGGGAGTGGTTCCCCCTCCCCCCCCACCCCGGCTGCGGCGTGAACCCCTGCAAGACATTTTTGAAAACAGTGAATTTTAAAAACGGATTTTTTTTTTACCAGAAATGATTTGAAGGCCGACTCCTACGGACCAAATGCCCCTTTTTAGAGTAATCAGTTAAATTTTAAGTTGTGTCGTTGTATGTTCTCTTTGCATCATGGAAGCAAGCGAAGCAGCTTCAAGCCATTGCTGGCGTAAATTAACTGTTCTTAAACTCAGCGAGTCCGTCCACGAGCGTTACTTTGTTGGTTTTTCCCCGACCATTTTCGAGTTTCCCTGACTTTTCCATTACTTCCAGTCTCCCTTTTTTCCCCTGACTTCCCTGACCGGTATGAACCCTGCTATCGCCTTCACTTCTCTCGCCGGGGTGGTCGAACGAAACGGGCCCATGGTAGGGGACATTGAGATGCACATCTCACCGAATTTTGAACTCGATACATTGTTGCTGTTGCGTATTCTAGAGCCAAATTCGCAGAAATCAATCTGTCTGAATCAGTCGATGGCAACAAATTTTTGATACTCCGGCAATGTCCAAAGCGCTGTCTCAACGGGTGCGGTGGCAGTCCGCCGCCGAGGGGATTACTCCATTACGCCAAGGTTTTTCTCGTTTGACTGACTAATGGACAAAAGCAATGCAAGAAGGCTATGTAGAAAATTAGTTGTCGTTTTGACTTGGTACGGAATCGATCTGTAGACTCCCAATTCAACGCTTTAAGGCGTTAATCTAAACTGGCCGCTTGATGCCTTCCGATTACTGTTGGTCCCTTCCGTGTTATTCGTTAAGGGGTCGAAAATGGCTGGTCATAAATCAGAATTTGGGACTCTTACGTGTGAAAAGTAGCACATGCAAGCTCCATATATTTAGTAAAACAATTACAAATACATCAAATGATAGATAAAACAAGCTGACATAATTAAAAATAAAGCGTGCTATTCACACACAGTTTTACATATTTAAACTTACAAACATAAATTATTATCATTATTATTAATAAGGTAAAATAGAAGAAACGCTACGAATTTAATTACACAGATGTGATTCTCTCCGGAAGGTCGGCGTTCTGTATGCGTTCACTGCACACGCCAGGGCACCGAATCGACAGCGGTTTCCAAAACTGAAAAATAAAGGACAGAGAACTTTGTCATCAACCATTTTTAATATACATAACAAGTGAAGGCGGCTCGAAAACCGCCCAGAAAACTAAATAGAGCTCTACAGGGAACGAAATCCTTGGCCCCCAGGTCTGAATGCAGTAAGCTTCGCCGGCTGTGGTTTTTTGAGGCACCGCCTTCACTAAAAGCTTGTGAAGAAAATATGTCTTCACATTACAAGCAATGTTCAGACTTTGAATTACGAATCCTGAAACCTAAGAGGTCTCGTGCACAAAAAAATTTGTTTTTAATTGGGTAAAATTTGTCATGGAGAGTTCTGCAGTATGGTTGGAACCGTTCTGCATACTTTTCTATCGCTATATCTCGGCCTCCGGCCTCTGGCCTGACGGTGGACACCCGTCCAGCAAGCTGCATTTCATAGGCCATGCGCTCCAGCTCAGGCAATTGAGAAGTATGCAGAACGCTCTCAACCATTCTGAAGAACTCCCCATAACAAATTTTACCCAATTTTAAGGGTATTTTCTTATAAATGTTTGGTGCACGAGACCTCTGAGGTTTCGGACCGACAGGTTATCTGATTTTTATGCAATTCTCCCATCGGGTTAGGGGACGATTATGCAGTTCTGCCGTTTTTATATCTCTGCGTTAACAAAGAACGCCCCCTAGCGCAAATTGTGCGCCTGTTAATCCTTGGCCTCTGTCCTTCGTTCAACAACAGGATGCTTACGTCATCCATCTCTATGCCTCATTTAGCGGATTTCCTGTATAAGGCATGGCCGTATGCTCAATACCAAATTCTTGTTACAAGCGAGTGATCCACAACTCGAGACAATTAGTATACCTTTTGGAGACCGATTAAGAATCATAAAAAGTAAATTAGAATTAGGGTTGAGCTACATTACATAGGACTAGGAACGTCTCGGTTTTAAGTGCACTACGCTCGAGGACAAAATTGAGGTTGCGGCACAAATCTTGGTATGACACAATGTTGGCCCGACCAAATGGGAGTGGACGACACTCCAGCCGAAGGGTGTCGAAAGACACCACCCAGCTGGTCTCCAGTAGAGGTACCGTCCGAGTCCAGGAGGGGGGCGGCACTGCTAGCACGACAGCACAATAATCCCAATAATCCCAAGTATTCCCATAGTCTTTCTTAATCCTTGTATTCCTCGGTAATCCCAAATAATCTCGAGTAATGACTTAAAAATCTTGCCGAGCAATCGTGAATTCTTCGTAATCTGCTTTGAAATAATTCTTGAAATCCCTAATAATCCCTGATAATCTTTGATAATCCCTGATAAGCCTTGATAATTGCAATAATCTTTCCTAGTTTTGAAAATCTTAATAATTCCAAATAATCTCCATAATCACAAATAATCTTACTCGATTATAGTAATCCTCGTACGGAAAAAAATCAAATGTGTTGGCGAAACCAATCGCCCTTCGGCAAGGGGTGACAGACTTCACTCCCTCTAATGGGTGGCAGATTTAGGAAGAGATACAGCGTCGGCTACGAGAAGATTTCCGGGGAAAGTGAAGACGTGATCAATGCCACCGTCGACGCCTGGACAAGGAATACGCTACCGAATCTTCTGAAAGATTACCTGACCAATACAACATCGACGAGTTTAGGGCATTTATCAACCTGCTGCCTGACAAGGGGATGGTACATAAATCAGATTCTGGCCACGGGCACAAGCAATCAAAGGCGCGGGTCACCGTTGTTGACCGGCTGCAATGCTGATGGCTCCGACAAGCTTCCTGTACTTGTAATTGGCAAATCAAAGAAGCACCGCTGTTTTGCCAACGCCCGGACCCTCCCTTGCCAGTATGCCAGTCAACCCAGTGCCTGGATGACCTCTGAAGAATTTAACACATATCTGAGAAAATTCGATGCTCGGATGAGGATCCAAAAAAGGAAAGCCTTGATGACAGTTGACAACTGCCCTTGCCACCCACAGGACGTTAACGAGGTGCTGAATCTGACAAACACCAGGGCAGTCTTCTTCCCCAAAAACTGCACCTCAAAATTGCAACCGATGGACCAGGATATAATCAGGAACATTAAGCACCACTACCGCACTCGCTTAGTGCAACCCCTCATCAACTACGTCGGCCGGCCGGCCGTAGAGAAGAAGGACTTCTTTGTCAACCTCTACCAGGCAATGCATTTCCTGCAGGTGAGTAAAGCACCCCCCCACCCGCCCCCTCCCCCCTCATTTCCGTCTTGTCTTCTTTTGCGATAGTTTCAATTTTCGCTTTTCTTTGCAGTGGGCGTGGATGCAGGTGACACCGGAAACGATTTCCAACTGCTTCCAGAAGGCTTGGTTTGGGCCGAGCACCCCGGCAGTCAGAGCGAACCCCGGCCCGAGCGGTGGCAGTACCACTGCCGCCGGTCCCAGTGATGCTGCCACTGCCCCCAGCGCCGACGTGGTCCCCCAGGGCCCCGGCACGAGCCAGAGCGCCGGCCGCCGATCAGCCCGTGCGGTCTTTCCCTCAGACTCCGAGCCGGACAGCGAGGAGGAGGACGGCGACCTGCAGGAGTGCCTGGACTCAGACGTCGAAGGACGCTGAAGAAGCCATCCTAGTTGATCCAATGGGGGAGGACAGGTGATAGCGATAGAGGGGGGGCGGCTGGCCTGTGGTGATCAACGACTTTCCTTCCCACATCGTATTCCTTATTGCAGGTGGAGTGACATGTGCGATTTCCTCGGGGTGGACGCTGAGCTGCCGACGATGATCATGCAGTGTGCGAGGAGCTCACCCTCGAGCAGATAGCAGACAAACACTGCCAGTCAGAAACCTGTGAGGAGGAGGCAGACGAGGCCGAGGATTTCATAGATGAAGAAATGCGCCCCGTGTCGCTGGTCGATTGCCTGGAAGGGATGGGGAAAGTGCAGAGGTTTTTGCGGGTTTTTGTGCCAGCGGGATGTGCCCAGCCCAACGACGTCCTCCTGCAGCTGACAAAGTTGGAGACTTTGGTGCTGACCCCCACTGCTAGGAGGCAAACTAGCATTCTCCCATTACATGACGTAAATGAGTTGTTCTTATTAATTTTTCTCTAAAATTGTTAGGTTTTTACTGAATGTATGTCTATGGCATGTGTAATACACTGTTGCAAGAACCAAGTTTCAACTTTTCAAGTACTTTCAAGACTCCAACTTTCCTTATACTCATGGGGACATTAATTTAAACGAAACGCGACCATTTTCCCCTCTTTTCAATACTTTCTAGCCATTTTAGAGCAAAATCCGCATTTAACGAATTTCGGCTTGAAACGAATTGACCCCTTGGCAAGGACCCGATTCGTTATAAGCGGTTTCCACTGTACGTCCCGGCAACAAACAAACTTGATTAGAGAGTGTTTACAGTGAATGTGGACTGCCGGGAGTGAAGCAGAGCAGTGACCTGATTACGGGCTCACCTGCCGTGCTCACCTGCCATGCTCACCTGCCGTGCTCACCTGCCGTGCTCACCTGCCATGCTCACCTGCCGTGCTCACCTGCCCTGCTCACCTGCCGTGCTCACCTGCCATGCTCACCTGCCCTGCTCACCTGCCATGCTCACAGCCGCGGTCCGGCTACCCAGGCGGTGCTGGTGCTGCTGCGCTGCCGCCCGGCCGCCTGTGGCCCCTCCAGTCCCGGGCACAGGCAGTCATGGCCGGCCAGCTGGTCCTTGGACAGGCCGCGGTGGCCGCAGCGGCCGCAGTGCACGTAGCGCCGCGGGCACGCCTGCTCGTGGTTCTGCGCCAGGAACGGGTGGCCGAAACAGCGCGCGCAGTGCTTGCAGACATGCCTGCAACATAGACGCAGCAGGAAATAGACAAAGCGCGGTCTTCGCAGTTATAGAAAGAAACCGGAGGCTTCATATACTGTAGTAACAAATATATTTCTTCATAAGTAATAAGAAATGATTTTTACACTCCGGTCAAAATTAGCGCCCCATTTATACCCACGCTTGCAATTTCTAAGTTTTTCAAACTAGGGAGTTGCCGTTTTGCATAGCCTTGCCCCACTGGTTGTACTTGAAGGTCCCTAAGTGCCAGAGGCGGGTGCCACCCCATTCAGAGAGGACAGTCTTCACAATTTGCTGTAATTTCAAAATTTTTGGGGAGCAGGGCCAACTGATGGCCCTTGAAAATCGTATATCAGTTGACCTAACTCACATTTGACCTACCCGTATCTATATTCTAAAAATATTAATAAAAATATAATATGTACATTGATTGAGGCTGTGACCCACGGGCGGCCAAACCATTGCTGATATCGAAACCCACAGAAGGGCTCAAATTGGTCACTCCATGGTCAGTTTTTAATCTAACGAATATTTCGTCCAATTAATCAAATTTTCTCCAGCAAACCTATTCATTATATTCACTGCATAACACACTGGTGTAAATGGGATCAGGAACTTCCTGATCGTACACAAAAACGATCACGATTTTCCTTGCCGTTCCTAAAATGATCAGGACTCCTCTGGTCGTTTTACATCCCTAAACTTATTTCTAAAATACGCTCAGAAAAACACTATCAGTAAAGTAAACGATCAAAACATACGATCAGATTTAGAAAAAAACATCAGCATTTTAGGCAGCCATTTCTAATAAAGTTTTAGAAAATTTTGCTTGAAATTTGGTATATGGCATCAACACAAGTATTTAGTAGGGCCGAGACTATTTTTTTGGCATCTCGCGAACGGGAGGTCAAAACGCCAAACCAGGTACCAGTAGCTGTAATTACAGTAGCTGTCAATTAATAATTGTTCTTAGCTGCCATTCATCCCTACCTCGGGTGCACCTGGACGGAGTGCTGCCGGAGCTGGTCCCTCCGCTCGAAGGCCTTGGCGCACACCTTGCAGAAGATCTTGTCCCTGGGAGGCCGCGGCGCGGTCACGACGGTGATGGGCTTGATGCGGGGCGGCGGGTTGGGTCCCAAGTGGCACTGGAAGGGGAGGGCGGGGCGCCGGCTGTGGCAACGGCCTGCTGAACAGCAACACGCGGCCCGATCAACCCCATCTGCACCGCGAGGGGTTCAGTACGCCCCAACACTAGCAGGGGACGTTCTTAAACTAAGTGACCAATATAGAGGGGAGGGGGGGGGAGTCAGCCCATGGTCACGATCCTATCCTGAACGCATGGTACGGTTAGGTTAGCGAGGATACGATAGGAGGAGAGGGGGTCAAAAAGTGGCCTAAAATCGGTCACGTATTTTATGAACGTTCCCTTACAGCAGGCTTTAGAACTCTCCCACCACGACCACTCCACAGGCGACTGGAGAGCTTACATTTACCAGGCGCGCGTCCAGAATTTACGTTTAAGAGGGGTTTATAGGCTGAATGCTGTGCGGGTTGCCTGCCTTCTGGACTTTTCAAAGGGTTCGTGCCACCGATAGTTATCATTCCTTGACAGAGCGCACTCTTGACAGGTTTTCACATTATCCTGAACACCATATGCTGTCAAACTCACACAAAAATAGTTTCTTGTGATAAGCATACAAATATACTTGAGCTATATTTTCTTCTGACAAGCATAATTTTCTTCACATAACATTAAGTTTTTCTTACCATAATATAATTTTGTCTACTGATAAGCCGAAATTTTGCTTAACATGAAATGCTATGCGTAAGAAATTCGATACTTAGGATAAGAGTACACCTCTACGTACTAGAGAACGTTTGCTAACATCAACGTCACATGCTATCCCTCGCTTCACCGCCCTCATGCGCACAAGAATTAGTATACTAATAGGAAGAAAACAGCTTGAATATGAGAGAATGATTGTTTCTCCGAGAGATGGCGCTGGTGGTCAACGGCGTTTTCTGGCTCGCGCTGCTGATATACATACAGCAGTTACCCTAGTCTCCGGGCGAGTCCTCGCCGTACGTGCCCAGTGAGGTAAATCTGCGGGTATCAGTTGGGCATGTTGGAGATGTTCGGAAAGCATGTCTCTTACTGAGCGGTCAGAAACCCAGTTTTGAGAGTGATGGATTTTACAGTGAAAATGAGCATGCTTTTCAGAAGTCAACAGTAATCTTACTATAAAACAAGTACACTTGTGTTAAGAACACTCATATGCTTGAAACTTAGAAAGTTAGTTTCCTGATAAGACAAAAAACAGTTGTCTTGAGAATATTCACATGCTTAAAACTTAAGCATATTTTATTCTTAGCATAAGACTAAATATACTTGTCCCAATAGTAAGAATATTTTCGTCTTACCCTAATGCAAATTGTTTTATCATAAGAATCTATTTTTGTGTGAGAAGTCGGCTTGAATGACAATTTAATGGAAGCGTGTGCATCGGCATCCACACAGCCAGATGTGATGTCAGTCGTTTTCAGCTGTGCTTTGCAGATTTGACGGGAAAGAATAAGGGCCCATCCACATACCAGCAAGTGACCGGGAGGGGAGGGGGGAGGGGGTCAGCCACAGGCCACGCTCTTATATTACATGAATGGGAAGGTAAGGTTAGCTAGGTCACGCGGGGAGAAGGGGTCACGTCTATAAGTGGCCTATTTTGGGTCACATGGTGGATGGATGCCCCCTAACGCCCAATCCGACTTTGATAAGTAACAGCGGCGCGGCAGCGAAACTGGAGTCCCTTTAAAACAGCAGGTGGGGTGATCGGTGGACAAGGTTATGTGACGTTGGATGGGGTAAGAGCACGTAGATCAACTTCCAGCGCTACGAGCACTGAGTCGCCCTCGGTAACCCTCGGTCACACATTTGTTGATAAGAAATTGTTACTGAAACTAAATGCAGAATGCAGCAGCAATGGTTGCCAAATGGACACTTGCTCAGGCTGTGAGGACAAGAATAAAATTCCAGCGCTTTCAGCACTGAGTCGCCCTCGTTAACCAAACAATAATCATCGATGATAAATTGTCTCTCACAAATTTAAGTTTAGAAAAAAATTGAATAAAAACGGTAAGGTTCATCACTCGAACCACTGATCCACCACTCGGTGAACCGGTTCACGAGAACGGGCGGAGAAGCCGATATTGTTACTGTACGAGGCTACGCGGGGCCGACCATCACAAGTCACTGCCGCGGTGCGGAGCGCCTGAGTCTCCCTAGGGGCGCCAACCAAAGCGTAGAGCTATGCGAATATGCAGCCAAGTTTGGCGACCATAGGCTTTCTCACTGAACTAGAGACTATTCTCGAAATTAAATGCTTAATTAAGCTGTAAAATATCATACGGAAACAAGGGTATAAAATATTTTATTAAATGAATATAAATTTTGAAATTTGATATAACTGCAGCGATGCTCCTCCAAGTTGATACACTCTCTAAACAGTACGCTTCAATCAGCGCAAATTTGATGCCTACCCTGAAATCCTGGGTAACTTTCCCCATTTAGCAACAGGATGCTTGTGCCACCCATCACTATGCCCGATACAGGCATGCGATTCGGCACAATCTGATGCCTGAGTTAGGCATGTAGACTGATGCCTGAATCGGGCATCCATATTAATTTAGTGGCATGCCTTGATTCAGGCATAGCTGCACTACGAAATTCTTGTTTCGAGCATATTATGTTTGGGGAACATTTTTAGGTTCAGGCATAAAATCTGCTTAACAGGCATATTATGCGTGATTCAGGCATACTTTTTTGAGAGTGTAGTGGCGCCTTCTCGCGGTATGCCAAGGAACTCAAATGAAACAACAGTTGCCTAGAGCAACGACACTTGCTTGAAATGAGCAGGATAAAAAAAATTCCAGCGCTTACAGCACTGAGTCGCCCTCGTTAACTGAACGATGACTGTGAATAATAAATTGTTAATCACAACTTGGAAATTTAAGCTTAGACAAAAATAAAAGGAATAACGGAAAGCTCTGACATTCGAACCGGCGACCCGCCCCATAGTCCGTGCGGTACGCATAAAAACGTTGCAAATTGTGATAAAAGCATGAAACTTTGTGGAGTTACTCCTAAGAGTATTTAGAAAAAAATGGTCCGCAGCCCATTTTCGGGACTTCGTGTGGAGTCGAGATATTGAACACCTTTGAACACCCTCTTTTTTACATAAGAATTATCCCACATTTCCACACTTCATCGCTTCCTGTGCTCGAAAATACGTATGAAAGCGGTAGGATTTCAATAATATGTGGTAGTGATACATCAACCAATAGCCAATGTCCACCTAGGACCAATCCGGACAACCTAGGCGACCAAAAATTGAACAATTTGAACACATTTACATTAAATTACAGACACTTGCCATTCTTGCGGCGTTTTTTTATGGATCTAGTCACGCTTAACACTGTTTTGACAGATTACAAACGTTTGGCGGCCACGTTTGGTCATTCTCGGGGCAGCAGCATGTTCAAATATTGAACAAATTGAACAACTGGACCAGAAATAGTCACAATTTTCTCATTCATGGGGCATTTGCCGCTTAAACGGACCCGCTGATCGCGAATCCAGCATCCGATTTGTGATTTGAGTTTGCGTTCAACTACCTAGCCTACCATGACGTTCAAAATTTGAACACTTTGAACAGGTAGCTCAAAATTTTGTTCCGAGAATCGTTTGACGCGACGTTTCTGCATAATTTGGCATCGCTGAACAGGAATTTGATATCGGCGATGGACAGACACACCAGTGTCAGGCTGCAAGATTTAAAACTGATGTGAATCATGCGAGACTGTACTAGTGGTCAGTGCTGTCCGAAGGCGCCGCGATCGCCCCAGCAACAATGGTATGTCTACAATCCGCCTCTTGCCGTTTTTCGCGATCTGAGCGCGGAGCAGTAAATGAACCGGCTCGCGATTTCAAGTACGACGTCACTGCAGATTGATAAGGAGCTTAAATGGGAGCTTTGTGTATTTTGCCAGACCACAGGTACCTGAGGAAAGGGTGGTTTGATTTGCCCCGGACTGAACGTTTCGCGTCCCAGCGCAACAAGGGATACATATCGGTCGCTCCAAATCTGGAGCAGCTGAAGGAAGAGTTCCCCAGATTTCGTCTTCCTTCCGTGCTCGTTTCTTCCCTCGACGATGGCAGTGGCGTGTCGGTAAAGTCTTCGATGGTGATTTCACTGACGTTAGGTAGTGACTATTTTAAAACAACAAATTCTAGACAGGAAACACTAATTCGGAATGCAGCGAAGTGGCGCAAACCCTGTGTCAGGGAATTCCAGACGCCGAAGTTTGAGGGGCTCCTGTCAGCGCTGAAGGCAGAGCTCTTGCTGGAGGAGTCAATTCAGGTGTCAGCAGCCCAGGCACAGGACCTCGACACCTCCCTCAGCGAGCCAAGCACTGCCAGAACCACGCGCTCGTTGACGACGTCTGTACCAGCTAAGTGCGTTCTGTGTATTATGTGTGGGCAGCCAGGCACACGCACGCACCCTTTGCATCAATGCTTGACAAAAGAAATCGGGGAGAAAATACTGCACTGTGCAAGAGTGCTGGAAGACACTGTCTTGATTTCGCAAGTTGTTGCATATGGTGATTTAATTGCTCAGGAGGCAAAATACCATAGACAGTGCCTTGTTCGTCTGTATAATCAAGTGAGACAGAAGGAGTGCAACTCACAGAAAGATGTTGACCTGTCCATGATGGAAAGCATGGCGTTTGCAGACTTAATATCTTTTGTTAACGTGAGGCTTCTTGAGTCAATAAATATAGTTTTCAAAATGAGTGACTTTAGGAAGCTGTACGACAACAGGCTAGCCAACCTGGTTGGGGTCAGTGATGACTTCATTCCTAAAACACACTCCACGAGGCTGCGTGAAAATTCCTTGCTCGCATATCTGATTTGGAAAAGAAAAGGGCAGGGAGTGAGTTCGTCTTGATGCACAGCTCGGCGAACGTGCTATTAAATATAAAGAGGGAAGACCAAGATGATGATGCCATTGGCTTCCACCGATTTGTAAAACGTCTGCGCAACAGTATTTCTGGGTTCAATGTGAACTTTTCTGGCGAGTTTTCAAAGGACTGCGAAGAGATAAGCGTCCCTGCTCCCCTTCTTACTGCTGTCATGGATGTGTTACGGGTCCATGTTCCGCCAGGACTGTGCAGCTACTCACCCGGCACTCACAATAAGTCAGCTGATTTTATTGAACTTCCGGAAAACAATGCCACGAGGTGAATTAGTCCGCCATCAAAAACAACGTGAGCCTCCATTCCCCATGTACACGTCACTGATGCTCTACGGTGCCTAACATAGCAAAGCAATGATCGGTGAGCTGCATCGTTTGAGAGTGTGTGCATCGCACTACCGTGTGATTGAAGTGACGTCACAGCTAGTTCAGTTGGTCGTAAGCCGGGCCGGGGAAGAAGGCGTCCTGTGTCCCGAAAACTTGAAAAAAGGATATTTCACTGTGGGGGCGTATGACAATTTCGATCTGAAATCCAGGAGCAACACCAGTGGTTCTGAATTCCATGGAACAGGGTTGTCTACTTTCAAACAGGTACTCCTCAAACCTGTGGACAGCGGCGAAACTGCAAACCAACACACTAACATCGATTAAACATTTTGATTTCCAGTCAAGAACATGTCCTTGTCTTCGAGGTAGACGGAGAGGAAGACGATCCAGAGAAAGACGATGATGAAGAATTGGTCGATGACCACCGTTAACTTTTGCAGTAAATTCAATCTATAAATAGTTTTAAAAGTGCACCAAAAAAAAAACTTTACTTAATAATTCAGACGCCAGATTCGTGATCAGCGATGCCGAATTATGCGGAAACGTCGCGTCAAACGATTCTCGGAACAAAATTTTGAGCTACCTGTTCAAAGTGTTCAAATTTTGAACGTCATGGTAGGCTAGGTAGTTGAACGCAAACTCAAATCACAAATCGGATGCTGGATTCGCGATCAGCGGGTCCGTTTAAGCGGCAAATGCCCCATGAATGAGAAAATTGTGACTATTTCTGGTCCAGTTGTTCAATTTGTTCAATATTTGAACATGCTGCTGCCCCGAGAATGACCAAACGTGGCCGCCAAACGTTTGTAATCTGTCAAAACAGTGTTAAGCGTGACTAAATCCATAAAAAAACGCCGCAAGAATGGCAAGTGTCTGTAATTTAATGTAAATGTGTTCAAATTGTTCAATTTTTGGTCGCCTGGGTTGTCCGGATTGGCCCTAGGTGGACATTGGCTATTGGTTGATGTATCACGACCACATATTATTGAAATCCTACCGCTTTCATACGTATTTTCGAGCACAGGAAGCGATGAAGTGTGGAAATGTGGGATAATTCTTATGTAAAAAAGAGGGTGTTCAAAGGTGTTCAATATCTCGACTCCACACGAAGTCCCGAAAATGGGCTGCGGACCATTTTTTTCTAAATACTCTTAGGAGTAACTCCACAAAGTTTCATGCTTTTATCACAATTTGCAACGTTTTTATGAAATATCAAGTGTACCGCGGGGACTACCACGGTGGACCGGTCTATTAGACCGCGCGACCAAGCCGACATTGTTACGAGGCTTCGCGTGGCGGACCATCACAAGCAATCACAAGCCACTGCCGCGTTGCGGAGCGCCAACCAAAGCGGAGAGGAATGAGAATATGGAGCCAAGTTGACGACAATAGGCCTCCTTATTAAACAAGGGACGATTCTAAAATAAATCGGATTTAATGTGATCACGCCCAATTGTGGACTGTGGTAGATTGGTTACGTCTGATTTTGTTAAATCAACTGGAATTCTTTTTTAAAGTAAATTGGTACAATTGTTTTAGATTCTCCGCCCACTCCGTGCGATGCCAATATGTCATTTTGAAACAATAAGCAGCAAGCTGAGATGATTTACATTGTGTTAATTTGCAGTTAGTTACCACAGGTTCAGTTACATTGTATGATAAAGAAGATGTTAAATATAATGTAGGAACAAAGGTAATTAATATTTTTAAGATAAATTTAAGTTTTAAAAGTTGGTAGAACCGCAGCATAGCTCCGCCCATTTCTGTGGCTCCATCTAGCGGCATACGAAGGAACTCAAATGAACAACAAGAGTTACCTATAGCTGAAAATGCTGAAAATGAGGAGAATAAAAAGTAGAATGGTCGATGCAGAGAGCTCCTCGCTCCGCTCGGGCTCAAAAAAGTGGACTAATCGATGCAGAGAGCAGCTATCGCTTCGCTCGGGCTCAGAAACCACGATGGGGGAAAAATAACACCTGTTAAAAAAAATTCCACCGTACGAAAACGTTTTCAGAAGGGTGTTTTTTAATGCAAGCATGCAAGCGTGATTTAAATACGTGCACTGACTCTCTGTACGGTATAGTAGGGTAGGTCAGGAGGGGTAGGGACAGCAGACCCCTCCCTACCTACTTTTAATAAAGGAAGTGGTGTTGTGAGTGCGCCTCTTTTGAACTTACCCTGGTCCTCGCGGTGACTTGCGACTTCAGCCGGCCGAGGGGCCGGGGTCGGGGTCGAATCCGGGTGGCGGGGCGTGTCCTGGGGACGAGGAGATGACGACTTCTGACGACGTGTCGCGGATAACTTCCTGCGACGAGCTGCAACACCCTGTTGGTGACCTGAAGCCACTCCCGAGCCCCCGAGGCCTGGGGACGGGGGCGGAGCAGCCGGTCTACGGTCCCCAGCCTGGGCATCACGTGCAGGGTCACAGATATACACATGCGAAAAGAGGATTTAATTTTAAATCGAATATTATACAAACGCAGGAGCTGCGTCACGCGCTTTTCCAAAGATGTGGTAGGCACCGCATTACATGAAAGGCCAGGTAGCAGAAACCATTTCTTCATTTATATTAATCCAAGTTATGTTATGTTATATTGTATTTTCTAACGTGCCAAACGACACTTTGTATTTAATACTGCCTAGTAAACATAATTGATCATACCCTAGGGAAAGCGTGGCTAGTCACGACACTCACTATGAATGTTGAGGTGAGTCTGACCACACATCTAGTAATACTGAGTGTGCTGACCACGTTTACCTATGCTGAAGTGTGGTGCCAACCCCGGTATAGGTAAAGCGTAATGTTCCGCCCCTTTGAAGCGTACTCGCAGCTAGGCCCGTTATGAAGCGTAGCAATCCTAGGAGGATTCCCTCCGTACGCTTCAAGAAGAGCGTAACGTACCAAGCCGGGATGCTTCAACCCGGGTCTAGTTTTAGTTTTAGTGAACCACACTTTAAGAAGTGCATGCTCCCAACTGTTTCGTTCGTATAGCAATTTAGAAAATTGCAATGAAAAGTGTGCCAACATTTATTTATTTTCGGGGGGGGGGGGGGGGAGATTTGCAGCTGTAATAACAGACCTGGGGCATCAAAAGAGGCCCGCCGTCAGCTGGAGGCGCTGTAGCAGCAGTGGTCGCTACCGGGGTCGCTTCCGCCGTCGCGACCGCAGCGGCTGCCGCTGCCGCCTCCGCCCTCTTCCTCGCCTTCCGCCGCACCCTTTCGGCGGCTTTCTCTGCCTCGAGAGCCTCAGCGGCGGCCAGCTTACGAGCCAACCGTTCGCGCAGGGGGGTCTCGTCGTCGGTGGTGGTGGTCTCTGTAATGCAGCCAGTGTCACTACTCACTCTCAAAAACATATGCCCGAATCATGCATAATATGCCTGTTTCATAGCAGATTTTATGCCTGAACCTCAAAATCTTCCCCGAGCATAATATGCTCAAAACGAGCATAACATACTCGAAACAAGAATTTCGTAGTGGCGTTGCAGCTATGCCTGAATGAATCAAGACATGCCACTAAATATGGATGCCCGATTCAGGCATCAGTCTACATGCCTAACTCAGGCATCAGATTGTGCCGAATCGTATGCTTGTATCGGGCATAGTGATGGGTGGCACAAGTATCCTGCTGCTGAATTGGGAGAAGTTACCCAGGATTTCAGGGTAGGCATCAAATTTGCGCTGATTCAAGCATACTTTTTTGAGAGTGCTCCCCGTGAAGTGCACAAGAATGGGATATAACACACGTCCTCTTGGAAGAACGACGTTTTTCAACCCAATAAGGGGCCGGTCATAAATTACGTCGCGCTATTTAGGGAAGAAGCTAGTAGGTCGAATCGTGACTTGTGTCGGGCCTGGTTGCCTGGGCGCCGCACCCGTCCGGGCGCTGTGGCGGTAGCATCTTTACAATCATATGCATAGCCAGCTCGGCCCACCACCGCCCTGGCGCTGCGTCGTGGCGCGTCTGGCAACCAGTCTCGAATCAACCGTGGAACCCAACTAACGGAAATCCCGCGCCTAACCACTTCAAAATCATTGTGTAGCATTCTACTAACAACAACAATACAAACCAACGCTTAATACTTTCTTTTTCTTTTATTTGTTTTTAAATCTAACACTTGGTATGACAGTGGAGGGAGGGGTCAGGGCTGTGCGACGTCACGATACTCTACCGGTGATTTGATTCTTGCGCGCGCAACGCGTGACCGAAGGCATGGACCTGGAGTGACGGAGCAGAAGGTGGATGTTCTAGGCCTGACGCCAGAGCCTACGACAGAAACCGACGCTGTTCCCGAAATCATTTTTTACCCAAGTCAGTAAGTGTTAACCAATTTTATTTAACAATTTTAATTGTCCAGTTCTCTTATGAATACCTGCACTTTGTTTTATTTATTAACTTTCCATCCTGAGAGAGGTTTCGTAAATTTTTAATTTTCCTACCAAAAATTGTACGTTCTCTTAAAAGGCCAGTTCCCCGCTAAAATTAAATCAGGGATATTGAAGGGGTGCGTCTTAACAAATTTTGCACAATTTGGTCTAACAATGGGAAAACGGGAGGGATGCTAAGTTCGTGACAGACCGTGACGGTGGGGGCCGGGGGCTCCAATAATGTCTTAAAACGCGTGCCGTAATTTGTGAGCGCCCAGTAGAGCGAAGCGCAGTCGCTTTTCAAGGTAATGCAGAAGCAAAGACCGGTGAAGACTCATTAAGACAAGTGCCGTAAGGCCCAGGTGTTCCGCCACATGAGGCATTAGCTACACGTACAAATTATTGATGTCTTAAGTGTTACACCTTTTTATTAGTCTAGATCTGCGCAACCGAAAATCCTTTGTGAGTAACTTAGCCAGGAGAAAAAGCCTATACTGATCAGTTCAACTAGGTCAGTTCGGTTTCCAAGTTCCCCTCGACATAAAAATAATAATAATTATAGACCCACACGCACTTAATTAAACAACAAAATAAAAGAATCATTATCACATCATCCTTTAGAGTGCTCCGAAGAAACTCGGATAGGAAGTTAATAACAAATCAAGAATCTTAAAAGCGGATCCAGTAATAGCCGCAACAGCTTCATCGCGTTTAGGTGCGAGAGGGTACCGTGTGAGATTACTGACATGAATATACCTTGCGTGCGCGGTGCCGGGCGGCTCGCTGCTCTGACTCCTCCCTGTGTCTCTAGCAGACGCTCGGCGCCCCCCCAGAAGCTCTTCTCCGATGCGAACGCGGCCACCACGATCTCTTGCAGGACTCCACGAATGGCAGCAGCTGCCCTCTCGTCACCTGGCGAACAAAGTATGGAACAGTAACTGTCAGCGCCAACCGACCAAAACGAACCTCATCTCCACGACTCGCGTCGAAATGCGATTTCCCCTTGAAAGCAAAACTTCATCTCAAACATACATAATTCTCTAAGAGCGCATGAAAAACAAAGTCATCAAACCCTCAAGTTGGCAGCTCTCAAAATGAAAAACTAAATGAAAATATTTTTTAAAAAGCGAACAATAAATAAATAAACAGAAATTGCGAATCACTTGACTGGCGATCTTGTTAAACAGTCCGCTTCTTGCACCGTTGACACTAAGTTATGACCACCGTCCATCTTGGGTGACACGCTCTTTGGAAAGCGTGCCATACATTCATAATTTGAAAGCAGGTGGCACCAGTACATGGGGTCACATGGGCTCCCGTCAGCGTCAGGCCTCGTAGCTCCTCGGGTGTTCTCAGACAGGGTAATGCGACACCATATTTGGAATCCTGGCACCAAGCTGATGAGTCTAACTCAGGTCTCAAATCTTGAATGCAACGTACGGCAATGCTATGAACAGCTCTTCAAGCCTCTTATCGTCCAAACTTGAGCGATGATCTTGACTCTCATTCTCAGTACAATGTTCTCCACAGAAGCTCGAAACGGAAGTGAGAAGTCGTAACGAATAAGAATAATCCCGGACAAAGTATGAGAAATCGCGTGATTTTTGAAGGGCTCTGAAGTGTTCCGAATACTCGATTTCTCATACTTCCCATACATTCTTATTCGACGTCACGACTTCTCACTTCCGTTCTGAGCTTCTACAGAGATCTCTGTGTATGGACAACGCACGAACCTGAGTTACTGTAGGCTACTCCAGCTCCAGACCCCCACGAGGGCGACGACGTCCCGACATCACAGAAGCTACTGCCGTCACGGTCAGGTATCCGCAGTGGCACACCTGCGGACACATGTAAGAGGGTGAATGCGCACGCATCAGTGAAGGCTGCCAGTAGTTCTTACACCGCAGAATCCCACTACACCAACTACCACAGTCCAAACACTAAGCGTTGCCCCCTTGGGCGTCCAAGAGGACACGTTGAGTAAGAGACATGCAGAACGATTTCCCAATTACGCGCGAATTTGTAAGCAACCATATATAAGCACATACCGAATGTGAACGCAATTTGTAACGCACGTAAGCACGGCGTCAAACCATCCTTTCTGGTTCCAGCTAGAATACACAGAAATGCTCTATTGAGATGAAGGGACCATTAAAATACAGTTTTACTACCTTAGACTGCGGATACATTAACCAGGAATAACTCTAAAAACGCAAGTGTGGGGTACCCATGTCTTCCATACGGTAGAAGCAAGTTACACAACTCCTCCGTTCGAAGATTTGTCTGCAAAGGAAAACAAAGTATTAAAACGTATGTTTTACATGGTATGCAAGTATACAGAACACAGTGGTAGCCTACGGCCCACCTAGCATCAAAATTGCCTCCATGTTGCACATAAAATCCAAAATCTTAACAGATGAACTCTGCTCGTCGTATCTCAAGCCAGCGCTATTTCTTTGCTGACGTCACCGAGGACGACCAGAATACGAATAATTACAAGCGATGACCCCTCCTGCGCATGTACCATGATTTTTCTGTGCAGTTTTCGAAAAGTTAGGTCGTCTATGAAGCTATTTTAGTTCCTGAGTTCGCTGTCCTCTGAAAGAAGGTAACATTTCTGTCAGTTCCCGACCGAAGTACATCCACAAAACCTCGTATTTAACTCTCAAACACCAGCAACCGCGCCAACCTTCAAACAAACTCATGAAAATGGTTATATTAACAGAACAGAATAAAAGACATACTTGGAGTGTCTAAGAATCACATACAAAAGAGATGAAAACATCATCTAACCCGATTTTTGACAAACACATGAAAGCTGCCAAATGTAATATATACGAAGAGTGAGCAGAAGCAAAAGCTTTAGGTATAAATTAAAGACCACGAAGCTAGGAAATAGGGTATTCCAACTAACGATTTGGCCGGAAGAAGAACAAAACGACAAAACGGGTAGGCCCAATCATAGACCGTGGTGTAGAATAATCCGAAAGGCTTTTCGCGCCCGACGACGCGCAACTGCCTCACCCCTGTTTTTTCGGAAGTCGTTTTGTTATTTCCGGCCCAATCCTTGTTGGAACACCCTATTGAGAGAGGAGGCAATGATTTGATTTATTTCACAGAGAGTACAAAGAAGTCCCACTAAAAAAAGTCCTACGAGTACTATTCTGGCAGATAATACATACTAAAAACATTGTTCAGTTCATTATTACAACACATTATTACAACACAAAGTGCTTGGACATGTTAAAACGTGAGAAAGGTAGTGATACAAATAATGACGCAAGTAGTGTAAAATAAAGTAAGGAACCAATGAAAACTTAATGCACCTTTCTAAAGATAAGCAATGTCCCTTGTCTCCTGTTCCTCTTCAGGGGAAAAATGGTCCCTTTTTTTAAGAAAGGGTGGATGCACTAAATTGATCATGTCTTCGTCTGCCTCTTCTTGGCAAACAAAACCACGGTCTGCAAGGACAGAATCTAGCGGTTCAAGATACGTCCGGATACCACTTCGGTTGTACAAATCTCTATCAGTGATTGCCCCCTCAAATGCTCCACTTACAAAGGATATCCCTCCCCAACATGAAATAGCCAGGAGAAATATCATTACATTTCCACTTTTGTAATCTGAATAGGTGTTCCCTTGCATATCTAAGTCAGTAGGCGTTTCAATCACAACCTCAGATGAATTAATGATACACCTAAAGTTATTGTACTGTTTGAAAACTCTTGGCCGATCTTCCTTTTGTTGGTGATGTCTTGACACAAACATAGCATCTTTAAATTTCACAAACTCCCTGTGCATGAAAAGGATCCAAGTATTGATGACATCTGATGCAAATGTACTGCTAACACCAAACAGCATTGCCATGTCTTCGATTGGGTAGGCTCGCCTCAGACGCAACAAAGTCATGAGAAGCCTATCCCTGACAGTTTGGAGTCCTTCTGGCTCTGCCTTGGCGTTAGACGGTCACGTCTTTACTTCAGTCTCTTTGCAGTGTCCTCATTTAAATATTCAAGGATCCATTCAAACTGGCTGTGTGTTACACCAGTCAGCCTTCGGAACAGGCAAGGTGTTTGACGATGCAGAAGCTCAAAGTTGAGTGGCACGTGTTTTGGCTTCTCCTAAAAGAAAAAAAAAACAGTTTGTTCATAAGCATTTAACAATGCAAGTAGAGTGAAACATTGCCCCTTGTTAAAAGAATAAGTAATGCAAGGTTTCCAAAACAGCAACGTAAAAAATAGCATTCTATTGTATAATGGTACCACTTTATCAGCAAAACTTCCAAATGCCTCATCAGTAATTCTTAAAACAAAATTTAAAAACAATAAAATTATAGCACGTCATTAAGCACTGTCTAACTGCATTTTAACATTTACAGCTGTGCTTGTACAAGCAAACCCAGGGAGTGGGGTAAGGGGAAGGTCACCAGAGATCCTGGCCAAATACAGGACAAAGATTACTTCACCAACTACACCAGGAATTTCAAGAAACGTGCTGACTTCGACCCAAGGCCTCATGAACTCCAAGATAATGAACCACTATTACAGCAAGCTCTTCAAGACCTCCACAAATCTCTGCAAGCCACAGCAGTGAACACGGACCCCCTCCATACGCTGTCTTGCCTTGGAAGTGACGATCCCGCTCGCCGCGCCGTCGCCAGACCTTCACCCTGCCGTCGCACTTGTACAGCGCGAACCTCACCTCGTCGCTGAACATGACTCGACGCCACTGCTGCATCCCCCAGCCGCCGTACCGCTGCACATAGCCGCGCCGTGCCTCGCGGTGCCGCCCCGCCAGGACGGGAGCCTTCTTTGGCCTCCGCGCGTGCAGTTCCTGCTCATACAGCCGCCTCTTGACCGTGGCCGTAGACACAGGCCGGCCGGTCACCTCTGCATGTGACGCTGCGATGGCGGTGGACGTCGTCGTCGCGGAGCGGAGGGCGGTGTTTACCATCCGCCGATATTCTCGCGCCGTCGTGCAGCGTGGCCGACCCTGGCCAGGACGGCGGCCAAGGAGGCCCGTGTCACGGTGGCGTCCGACGACGCGCCGGATGACGCTGTGGTCGACGCCAAGCCTCCACCCTGCCTCCCGGTAGGACAGCCCTTCCTCGTTGACAAGGGTCAGGGCTCTGACGACCTGTGCCGGGTTCAGGTCTGGCATTTCTGTTGACAAACAAAACAAACCGCTGTAACCTCCGAGTGCGTGGACAAGCGAGTAAGTGCACGGATTATCAACGCAGTAAAATGAGATGGAGGATCGTCTGCTCCATGACACATTCAAAACAAAACCGACTTTGAAATTGATTCTTCCGAAAAATTGATAGCCTGGCGTTCAACAATTCACTAACATCACTACAGAAACCACATTTCCTTCACAGTATCAAAATGAAAAGGGCGAACTTACCTCACGGGGTCCAATTGACGTGTGACTTCGTTCGGGCGATGAAAATTCGAATGGGTTGAATTGGCTGTCGAGCAAGAACGAAGACACCCATCGGCCAGGATATGACCACAACGCGGACCACGTTTTCCATACTTACCCTCAAGTTCCTTTCGATGATTTTTTTGGTGACCAAACAGGGTCAGTGACATCACGCGCGCACGCCCGTGTGCGTGTGTGCACACAATTGAGTGCCAAACGGACGTT
This sequence comes from Odontothrips loti, assembly GCA_038380765.1. Taxonomy (NCBI): domain Eukaryota; kingdom Metazoa; phylum Arthropoda; class Insecta; order Thysanoptera; family Thripidae; genus Odontothrips; species Odontothrips loti. The sequence continues at coordinate 598,834 of CM076254.1, forward strand.
TGAATGTGACATGACTGACGCGCCACCAGGGCGCGCGCATCTTCCGGTGCACTCTCTCTGCCTGCCGTCAGCCAGCTGGGAGAGCTGTGTGGGCTGCCTACCCACCAGGCGCTCGCTGGCAGCGCAGGCTGGGCGGTGCATGCAACGCTCTCACTTTAACGCTCCCCACGGGTGAACCGTTTGCCGCAGCGACTTTTCCGCCAAGGACAATCGAAGTATGGGTCTGGGCCACCCGTCGCCAGGTTAGCCGGGTTTCCAACCCCACCCAAAATTGGCGATATGGGGGTTGAAGTTAGGGGTGGTTTTCGGCATTTTCGATGGTTTTGCGGGTCTGGAGCACGAACGGGTGGTCGAATCGTGTCGAAAATTTGAGGGGTGGGGGGTGCATCAGAAGTGCCCTCAACGATTCGCAGCCCCAAATCAGTTCCACCCCTACCGGGGGTAGCAAGGGGAGGCTGGGGGTGGCTACCCCCATGCTAAGGGCTGCAAATTTTAAGGGCCGGATTTCCTGACGGGGGATTGATGTTCCACCCTTAGTCCATCTCTGACGAAATTTTTGGACCCTTCGCATACCGATAAGTGCCGCAAAAAGCAAATTTTCAAAAATTGAGTTTGTTTTTTTTGGGGTTGCTCGGCAGTGGTTGGTGCTAGCGGCATGAAATTTGGTGTGCAGATGGCCCGGGACTAGGGGCTTGCAATGCGACCATTTTTTTTTCACCCGTCACACCAACCCCCTTTAGGGGGTGGGGGTTGGTTGGGGGTAGGTGGGGCTGGGGGTGGGTATGACCATGAGATTAGGGCTTCCCTGGATAAGCAACGGGAGCGCCCTGGGCCGCCGTCTTGCGAAATGTGCGTCACGATTTACCCCACTTAGAATCCTATTTTCACTATGTGTGAGGTATTTTTGGAAAGAGGACACTTGAAGGTATCCTGTAAATTCAAAAAAGTCATCACTTGTGCGCTCAGATTTGAATGGGAGCCCGCTTTGGCGCGGGGCCGCGCCATTCGGCAGGGTGGCGGACGGGCTGGCCACCGCCGCCTCGAACAGTTGGAAAACGGACTTTTCCTATTTCGCCATTTAAGCCGTTTTTAACCATTCTACGTGTGTTTTCGGTAATAATTATTAAAAAAACATTTTTTCTAATATTTATTTTATCGAATCTGCGTCGTTTTACGCGTTTTAATAGTAATAGTCGCAAAGGTTATGAGACGTCTGCTACTCCGCGGGAGTCGAACGACGCCAGTCAACCCCCACCAACTGCCTTGTATAGAAGAGAAACGTTAGCGATCGTTCTGTCTCTCTCATATTCTCGCCTGAAGTTACAACTTTTGGCCGCATAGGGCGCGCTTCTAGTTCTGTTTATTTACTTGCTCGTTCTTTTCTGCTTGTTTATTGTTTTTGCTCAGTGTTATTGTGTTATTGTCTGCTAGCGTGGCTAGTGTCTATAACTTTCCAGTTGAATTTGGGTTTTGGTAAAATAAATGCAGAGTGAAGTGGAAAAGTTCTTTAATCCAAAGAGGTGTACAAAGAATTCATTCCTCATGAAAAGTCTATATGTAAAACTAAAATTGTAGTACATGCTGAGGGTCAAAACAAAATTGAAAAATAATCAACTCCATTGTTTAAAGGCATAGTCAGTGTCCAGTGGCATGAAATGAAGTCTCGTTGAGTAAACCTCAGAGTGCACACACACACCTTAACATTGGTAAAGAATATGAACACAAAACAAAAGTGATGATGGTAAAAGACAAAAGGTATGGCCCCCATATTGAAAATTACCACAGAAGAAAAAATTACTATACCAAATTAACGGAATGAGTGATTCTTATTCACAAGGGTACCTCTGCACGTAAAAGTAATAGAACGTTTACATTTTATTTCCAGGCCATGTATAATCCATAAAATTGTTGGCAATTGTTGGAAAAGAGTGAAATCAAATAGGAGACTATAGCTACAAAAACTCATACAAATTGAAAATGAATAAAATAAAAAAGGCATATGGTAACATTAGGCTTAATTGTATTATTTTGTTTAGAATTTCACATTCGAAAGTCCTTGTATTGTCTAATTTTGGTACTAATCAGCATTTTAAAGAATTAGCAGGGGAGCAAATATCTACAGGAAGTTTTTAGTTTGTGGCACAGACATACACAGAAATTGTACAATCATATGTCACATTAAAAGTCAGCAAATAAATTGCAAATAGATTGCACATAAGATGAATCACAAATGCCTTACACAGAAGACAAAGACAAACTGAGGAATTTGGGGACTTCAAACCTCCAAATCTGTGAGTATGCAGACGATACAGACATGCAGACCACCACTGACATTTGAAAGCTCTCTGACGGTCGGCTTCTTCATTGCTTCGATGGCTACATGAACAATGCAATGATCATGCAATTTCACACAACGGATTGGATATAAAATAAAATATATCCTTCGCCGTTCAGAAGTTTTGACAGTGGAATTTGTGAAACCTGGAACCAAATTCACCTTCAGAAATCTTACCCTCAGTGTTAAAATTACTGGGCTGGTACATAATTGCAATGAAAATTATAGACTACAAATCAGAGGCAAAAGAAAAGTCTCACATAATAAAACATTATAAAAGTGAAAACAGAAGTATTAAACAGGATGCTTACAACTTCATCATCAAAACTGTAATGTCTTCCATCCGAAGAACGGCACATAGCCGTATAATGTCCGGAAAGTACAGTAGACCCATGGTGCTGGATGACGGCTGCCAGTCGGTACTTGGTACTCTGTACTATCAAGTCAACTCCGTACTTGCAGTGACTTTTGTTTTTCTGACGGTTTTCATCAAATCTGGGAAATATGATTTCAAATTAACATGTGTATTATTTTAACATTGACTGAATGAAGTAATGAAAGCTCTACATTATACAAATCTTTGATGGAGAAGGGATATGAATGCAGTTGATCCACTTTGAATGAAGGCATGAGGAACCTCCAGACAACAAAAGAGACAGTATATGGAACTCCAAGGGAGATGACATCAGAATACTTACCCAGAACATGACATTTTATACAAAAGGAGATAATAATGAAAACTTATAAAATATCTACTTTAGGTGATTCAAACTCCCTCAAGAGATGTGAAGTGTAATCCATACACTTAATACTGATTAATGTAATTATTATAAATACATTTGAGAAAAGGTGTCAAATAGAATGATATATGAAAAAAATAAAATGACTTCAACCAATGACATTGAGACAAAAAGTTGGCGAGGGTTCAATGATAACTCAACACAAGTTCCAACCATAGAGTTGACTTACCGCCGTAGCTGAATTGTTAGCACCTTAGGTGCTTTATCAATGGTGTAAAACTTTTTGGCAGCTTGGAAGCATTTAGTGACTTGAAAGCATTTCTCACATTTGTATTCTTCCAACAGCTCTGCCCTGAAATATTGGGCCAGTGCCATTTGAATCGTTGGCAGCTTTTTAATTTCCAGGATCAAGTCATCAAATTTGTCATAGGAAACAGATAGACTGTGGCACTGTAAGCACTCCACTACACAAACAAACAGGAGACACAAAAGTTAAACTAAAATAAGCACTTCAAAAAAAGTCAGGTGACTTTGGAAAATACAATACTAAATGAATAAGAAATGTGGCAAAGATCACAGAACTCCGAAGATCTTCAGCTGTGTGCATTAGACAGAGTTATATTTGTTCCGTACTACTACACACTTCATATAGCAATTCACTGACCTGATGTTTTCATGTAGCCTCCAAATATTACATCAATGGGGCTAATACTCTTACCACACATATCATGATTATTACTACATGAAAAAGGAATAGCATTAGAAAATGTCATCTTCGAAAGCAAAGAAAGTCAATGCAGAGTGGTATATGTTCGACTAAAGTAATGCATGTACTCACTTGAGGTGACTGGAGTGCTTTACAAAATCAGAACTAATAATGCCAAATAAAAATTTGAGGAACTCATGTGAGTCCTCTTGCGCATTAGCCACAAAATGTTTATTTATAACTGAAAAGCGATTTGAAGAAGGTCTCAGTTGAAAATACAAAATTAAAAACACGACCACAGTATTCTACTTACACTTCAATTTGCTATACAGGAGGGCAGGATCTAGGACAACACCAGAGTTATAAGTCGTGTAAACATTCTTCATCACGCACACCATACAATTCTGGTCTGCGCAAAAAATTTGGTGGCTTTGAAGAAACTCTACAAATGGAGGTAAATGGAACAAGGCCTGTGAAAAAAAAAAAAAAAACAATGATTGAGAAGAACTTGGAAGGGTCAATGAGGACCAATATATTTTTTTTAAACATTTATGATGTACATAATTACCTGCAAAACACTGCTGACATAACAGGAATTCCCTACATTTTTAATCCCATTCTCTTTGGAAACACATGTAGAATCCCAGATAAGCTTTGGATCACTAGGTGTTTTGAGTTGTACACTTCTGAGAGATGGCGTTGGTGGAAGAGATGGTGAAAGGTAACTCTCCACAAAGGGCAATTCTCTACGAACAATTTTGCGAGGTGGAGGTTGTGCTGGAGAAGATGGGATACTCATGGGAGAGTGTTTGTTTTTTAAAGGAGCCTGTGGTGTTGGACATGGAGAAAGGACTAGGCCAACAGGAGTAGCAGGGATCTTTGTTGATGGAGTAGGACGGGAAAATGGACGTAGGGCTGGTAGGGCTGGTCCCATGGGAGTTGAAGGAATCTTTGCAGATGGAGTGGAAGGATAAGAAATTGAAGATTGGCCCGTTTGCTGAGGAGTACAGGGAATCTTTTTAGATGGAGTAGGACGGGAAAATGGAGGTAGGACTGGTCCTATGGGAGTTGAAGGAATCTTTGCAGATGGAGTGGAAGGATAAGAAATTGAAGATTGGCCCGTTTGCTGAGGAGTACAGGGAATCTTTTTAGATGGAGTAGGACGGGAAAATGGAGGTAGGACTGGTCCTATGGGAGTTGAAGGAATCTTTGCAGATGGAGTGGAAGGATAAGAAATTGAAGATTGGCCCGTTTGCTGAGGAGTACAGGGAATCTTTTTAGATGGAGTAGGACGGGAAAATGGAGGTAGGACTGGTCCTATGGGAGTTGAAGGAATCTTTGCAGATGGAGTGGAAGGATAAGAAATTGAAGATTGGCCCGTTTGCTGAGGAGTACAGGAAATCTTCGACGTCGGTGCAGGAGAGGGAGAAGGCAAGGATGTATGAGATAGAGAAACTGCAAACAAAAAACCAGAAATGGACGTAAGCAGACATTACTCTTTAAAAGACATCACGATGAGACACAAGTTAAAACTGCATAACTCTGTCGTGACAAAATAAAATGTAAACTTATCTTTGGGAAGGTATGATTGAATGTCAACTGTCAACGTGGATTAAGTGATGAAACCACCTTTGCAACACCATCTAGTCCATGCTTCCCAACAGCGTGACAACCATCCAAATTATCAACGGTGAAATTGTGCCTGGCAGTAAGAAAACTAAAAAGGATGACAGTTTAAAGTTTTCTTACTTAACAGGGGTTGGTTCAGGACCTCGAAACAGGTATGCTAGCCCCAATGCAATGGAGAGCATGTCAGCTCGACCAACTCACTGACCCTGCTACTAACCCAGCCCTGCACCAGGTTGCAGTTTTTGCAAATATGATAATCCAGCACCATAATAGTAAGAACAATAATTGCAGTAGTATAATAATAATAAGACTCCACAAGGCAGAGACCAACAACAGGTTCATAATACCCATCCAGCTGGAATATACCAGGGCTTCCATCCACATATCTGCCTCATTTCCATCTCAATCCAGGGTTTCCATCAACAGCTGAAATCAGCCAGTGCCAAAGCTTTCATCACCAACACTGACCACTTTCCACCTCCCACTTTCCACCTCGATCAAGGATAACCATCCACCGAATTCGTGATGTGCTAGGAGAAACCTAGGCCTAGAACTCATGATTTAAAAATTAAATACAGGCTTACTTCTATTCTCTTAATTCTGCCAAAAACATACCCCTACAAGAGTACTCAAGCATTATGAAAATATAAACACAAATACCTTCACTCTCATTCAAATATTCAAGGAAGCACTCAGTGTCCTCCCATTCAATGTCTTCTACTTGATCTTCAGTCTCCTCTGAATTTCTCTTTTGCTTCACAATATAATTTTGCAGCTTCCACTTTTTCATTGTAATAGCTGCACAACTCCCTTGTAAACTGATTGATGCGCTTGCATGTGAAGTCCAACAAGGTCTCAGAAAACATGTCCAGCAACTTTGGTTTTAGCACTTCTTCATGCACTGAGCAAAGCCAACCAAATGAGTCTGCATTTTCACACAAAGTTTTAACAGAGGTATACACATCAACCTCATGAAGAATATTTTTACACTGCAAAGCAAAACTATTTCTACATAACAAGAAAGCATTAATGAGTGCAGGTGAAGCATAATAACCAAACTTCTTTAACTCTTTAACATTCCGTCCACATTTCTTCCTTAAAAGATCACTGTAATCTTTAACAATATACTTCTTACCACTTGCAATACTAATTAAATGTCTTTCTAATGCTGTGAGGACTACACATTGCTGGAGGATTGCACAGAGCTCACTTCAGCTTCAGATACAATAAAAGCACTATTACACGATGGACAGTCCGAAAACTGCTTACTTTTCATGAGAGAAGATACAAATGTAGCACACATAACAGTGGGCTCCAGCCTACCAAGTTTGCAATTTGATTTTGATACAAACCCAAGAAGATCACCATCACCACGAGAAATACTTGCACATTTAGAAGAAACAGGAGCAGGAAGACATTTTGAAATATCTTTAGATAAAAGTTGAAACATGTCTGTAAGAGGTTCATCACCAGCTTCAGCACAATTCTTGTCACCAATAACTTTAGATGAAAGTTTATTCACAACAACTGTCTTGAAGGCTGCCTTGAATTGGGGAATTGTTGGGTTCCTATTGGAACCATTTGCAGCTCTAATTAACGAAAAAAAGTTTTCAAGTGGATCTTGGTTTAAATGTCTTAAGTTAAGTTCTTCAAAACCAAGAGCCAAAACAGTTTTCCACAATCGCTGAAAACACTTCACATTGCTAATCCAGCCCTTTACACAAACAGGCACAAAACATTCACCTTTTTTCTTGCCACCTTTACGCACAAACACCCAGGTCTCTAGTTCTTTAATCATATTCCTCCACAAAATATGGTGGATGGTGTTAGTGCGAACCTGGCACCTCTGGACTGTCTCCTCTTCCTTGTTGCCTTTTCCATTGCACAGGTCAAAATACAAATCAACGTTTGTAATAAATAGTGCAGTTGGTAGGCACCCAGACAAAATGTTTCTTTCACTAATAAGGTTTATGTGCACCATATCAGTTCCTACCGTTTTACTGAGTGTCTCTGTCTCCAACTTGACACGCATTTTTTTCTTGCCTGGAGGTAAAAAAAATTACAAAAGCAGGTTGTTACCAGCTGTTACCACACATCAACTGAACTGTTGTAGTCCTTACCTGTAGGAAATACATGATCATGAGAGAGGCCCTTCTTACACAGTTGCTCATCACACACTTTCTTGTATTTTACAATATGGTCCCATGATGCTACATGCTTGTCACTGAACTTCACATCAGATGTTAGCATATTGTTTCTGACGTTCTTAATAATGTGTGGCATGTCATATATATGGCACATCTTGATGCCATCAACAGCATACACATTCTCATATAATCCTTCTTCACATGTTTCCCTAAGCACATTAATAGCTCCCCTGTTTGTAGGCCCCTGATCTGAAACAGTGGCTACAACATTTAAACCAATGCCCCTCAAAGCCCTCACATTGTTCTTAATGATGTCTTTCAATATAAGAGAAGGACAAGTGCCTTTAGTTACGTAATAAGAAATAGGCTGGGACCATGGTTGGTAAAGACCTCGAACCATAAAAACTAAACAATGGTCCCCCATGGAAAACGTCCTGCCACTTTCCCCATAGTCTTCAAACCCCTCAACCTTCCCCAACAACTTATTGAAATACAGCCCACGTCTGGTAGCTACTTCATCAAACAGAAGAACACATACACGATTCTTCTTAGAAAACTGGGATGATTTCTTCTCCAGATTTTTCAGTAGAACTGCACTAACACCCGGTTCCAAATTGATATCTTGTAGTACCCCTCTAAGTGTACTTTCACATGGAAAAGCAAATCTGGAAGCAAGCCAACGATAAACACGGCGGCTCTGTTTCCAGATTGCCAAAAACCACACCTTTTCTTTTAAAGTCCACTTTCGCCCTCGAGGCTTTTTGATCCAGTTTCTAATTTGACTCTCCAGGAAAAGTTTTGCATCTGGAGACACTAACAGCTCATCAAGGCGGCTCACAACTGATTTCTTGGCCAGAGCCCTGAGGTTGGCACTCCTCCTTTGACCAAGTTTTAAACGATACAGCATGCGTCTTACAGCTCCCCTCTGAACCATTACGGCTTCCAGTAGTCTCTTCTCCCTGGGCGTAGCTGTGGCAGGGTTTATGTCGTGGATCTTTAAAATTTGATTCCTTCCTACCCTGTACCTGGGAGTGGGACTTCTGGCCCTGTCCTGCCTTGGAGGTGATGGCCGTGAAGGCGACCCATCCCTCCTTCTAGCTTTGCCACCTATAATGCCAGGTGACAATTGTTTGGATCCTAAACAAACAAGCAAATGCAAATATTACACAAGAGTGAAAGAGTATAGACAACCTAAACAGTGAGTATCTAGGTCACAAATCAGCTACAATAGTAGAATTGTTATAAACACAATAAACAGTTTTCTTTCAACAAAGTTTGCTACAAATAATGCACAATCAGCACAAAATGGTCACAGTGCCTTCTGGACTAGGGCACTTACGGCTGCTGTGATACACTGGCACGACTTCCTCTGGATCAAAAAAATTGCCAGCATCATCAGAATGACATTTTCGTTTTACTGAAAAAGAAAATAAGCAATAATTTGTGGTCACAATAACAGTTGTCATATTATCTCTTCATCAAACAATTCTCTAAGGAATAAAAAATACACCTCTCATTGCAAGGTGCAAGATTCAATTTCTGAGAATGTAAGAGGTAAGACATAAAATAAAATATTTAACAAAACTTACCATGTCTGAAATGGGAAGAGATTTCAGGCATAGCATCCATATCATCGTCATCTTCCCTCTGTCTTTTATCTAGATTTAGTCAGGGTTAAATATAAGATTAATCAGATAATAATTGGACAAATGTTTACAGTATACCCTCCATAATTTAATTACCTTGTCTGGGGCGTGGTGGAGTGACAGGAATGTCATGCTGAATAACACCTACCACAGAAACCAATAGTCTTGATGGAACCGTACTGACAAGTGGATAAATTTGATTTTTTGCTCATGAATCATTGCAAAGGTCAGTTACTCCAGAAAGTACGAAAGCATGAATGCACACATATACTTATGTCAACAGAATTACTCCCTACACAGACTAAACCTCCTTGCAAGAAAAAACAGATTGTTCTAAGGAAACAGTTCTACTAAGAATTAAAACTTTCTTACCTATTTCAGGATGTAAACACTTCCGGGTTGGATGCCTTTTGTTGGAGCTTCCTACTATTGGCCAATTCTTAACTTCCTCGTTGGGTATGGGACCTCTGTGGTGGCTGGTGAAGATGGTGGGAATAGACCCGGGAAAAGCCGCCCCACACGGGTAAAACTTGTTGGCCTGAAGTGATCTTCACATACATAATACCTCTTGTGCAATTTACAAGAATCTACTTGCAGTAGATGGGAATTGCCGGTGGCCTGAACCCACTGCTTGCATCTGAAAAAGAGTGAGAGGATTCAGGGAAACATATTGCTCATTAAAGTTAAAAATCAAAAATAAATTTATAAAGAGCATGAAATGAAATATTGATGATATGCAAAGGATACTGATGGAAGACATGGAGATGGAGGTTGACGTTTAGAATCAGCTTCAGATAACAGAAGCACACTTTTATAATAGTGGACAACTATGAAAATTGACTGAATGATGCCAGAGAACTCAGGCTGACCGTTCCAAATCTGAGGGGAAGGTGAACATTCTTTTTTCTCCACCGCCCAAAATCTGAATGGGTGTTGACGAAAAATTGTCACACCCCAGAACACTGCACCATTTTCTTTTCTGGCATGGTTTGCAGGCCACTTGGTCTGGGTCCATGGTGCTGTAATATCAAAATAATATAATTATTAATTACTTCAGAAGTGTAACATGTACATAACCATTTTGCCTTATGATTTACAGAAGATCCGCACAAAAGTTTTGCTCACAAAACACCCAACAAAACTAATACAGCACAGTAACACAACGCATCGTATTATATTTACTAAATAATCATTTAATACACAAAACCTTTTTTTAAATAATCACCTTTTCCTCTCCAAAACCCATGCATGACACGACAGCCGGCAGCAGACCACAGCAGACGATGTGACGTGAGAAGACCGACAGCAGAAGACGTTTTCTAAAAAAAAACGCACGTCATACAAGGCGCTGCCTCAGGCGAGAATTTTCGAACAAATGAAAGCTAGCGTATCACCTCCACCTATTCCAGTTGGTGGGGGTTGACGCCAGTCGTAGCCTAGACACCAGAAAGTGCCGAGGTAAGCAATTTTACAGTGTGTCTCGCTCAAATATTGATGCCTATCGATAATTTAATATCGTCGGCATCAATATTTATGAAGCTTTTGCCGAATCGCGACTTAGATCGTCGAAATTCGCAAAGTTTACATAGCCCATAACCTACACCGGCCGGCTTCCATTACAGTTTATGTTATGTTTCTACAGATGTCCGATGAGGAGGGAGAGGACATTCTTCCCGAAGATGACTCTGTTTTTGAACCGATTGACGCAGTCGCTAATGCCCCGAATGAAAGCAGTGACTCCATTCAAGAAGACAGTTTTTCGTCTGTATACTGCTCCTCTTCTAGTGGGAAAGGCGAGCCGTCACCGAAGCCAGCTACAAGTGGTCAAGCCAAAAGGCTCTTACTAGGCCAGACTCCTCCAACAACGAAGGGGAAACGTCCCAGCAGGCCACAGACTCCAGACCCAGCTTCACCCAGGCCAACAACAAGAAGTCAGGCTAGGGCTGGGTCACCTAGTGTTTCTTCTCCACGGCCAACCACAAGGAGCCAGGCCAGAGGCGGAACCCCAGACCCAGCTTCACCCAGGCCAACAACGAGAAGTCAGGCTAGGGCTGGGTCACCAAGTGTTTCTTCTCCACGGCCAACCACAAGGAGCCAGGCCAGAGGCGGAACCCCAGACCCAGCTTCGCCCAGGCCAACAACGAGAAGTCAGGCTAGGGCAGGGTCACCAAGTGTGTGCTCTCCAAGACCAACCACAAGGAGCCAGACCAGAGGCGGAACCCCAGACCCAGCGTCACCCAGGCCAACAACAAGAAGTCAGGCTACGGCTGGGTCACCTAGTGTGTGCTCTCCAAGACCAAGCACAAGAAGCCAAGGCAGAGGCGGAACACCTGAACCTGATGCTACTAGAACAAGGAGAGTCAACTCTAGTATAGCTGCATTACCACAGCGGTTGCCTGCCAGTGCACCAAGATTCCCCTCAAAGCTGAAGTGCCCGCTGTGTCCATCTCTCTTTGCCAACCAGTCAACGCTTGCAATTCACAAGAAGAGGCACGCTCTAAAAAGTAAGCTAAAAGTGGAGCACATTTTTATGTTTCTGTTGCACTTTTAAAGGTTTATTAATGTGTATTTTTTAATTTTTTTTTTTCGTTTCAGGGGCATTTGCTAGGGCTGCCACAAGAGAAGAGTTCTTGGCTGAAATGCCTGTTCTTGCAGTGCATGCTCTTGAGAAGATTGTGAAAGAGCCGCTTATTGGTGATGCTGCTATTTCAGTGAACAAATTTGCTCAGGTGGTCCTTGAGACTATGAAAAATAGAGATGAGTTTCATGTGGAATTATTTGAATATTTATGTGAACAGTTGTACAATCTTTTAAAAGACCACAACTCTATTTTTGCTTCTACGCTCCAGTATGTAGTTTTAGTTGGTGTTAATAAATTACTAAATTCTGGAGAATTCAGAAAGGAAGTAATGGGATATATTTTAGGACTGTCAATATCTGAGCCTCCTGACAGTGTGGGAACATTGAATATGTTCTTAACTAATTTTGTGATGCAGATTAGCTATATGGCTATAATTTTTTATGTTAAAAAAATTCATGGATTCAGTGCAACTCAAGAAGTAAGGAAGAAGAGGTCAGATGATAAAGTAGACTCAACAACATTTCTGCAAATGTCATACTATATAGGCGGGTCAGTTGTTGCTGGGTATCTGTACAAGGGCGCCAAATACAAAGCTTCTCCTTGGAAGGCATTTGTTGTCATTCTTCGCGATAAGTTTCGCAGTTCGCGATAAGTTTCGCAGAGATCATGCTATAGGTAATGCTTGTGCTGATGAAGTGAGAGACTTTACAGAGTCCAAGGACAGGGGAGGTTTAACACACATCAGCCAAGAGGCCCTTGACTTTTTTGTTGTTATATTTGACTTGCTGATGTCTTTGGAGGGCATTGATGGGTCTTTACCAGAGAATGCTGTTGATGAACATGTTCTTACAAATGATGTTCTTCTATGTTTGTGGGACACTCTAGTTGGTAGTGATCTAGATGAAGATTCCTCCATGGATTTTTTTGACCGAATGGCTCGTACATGTAGTAATGAAAGGCATAATGAAGAGAAAACTAAATAATCACCTGAAGAAAGCTATCTTATCTGTTTCTTTACGGTCTCGCCTTGCTAATTAACTTTGTGATTTTGTGCTCTTGTGCCATGATAGTTATTATGATTGTACAAAATTTATTATACTGCCAAAAAATAGGGATATTGCTGAAAACCAATGTTTGTCAAGTTAAGATATTTGATTAATGTGAGTAATGTTTACTTTTTTGTTATTTTTTTAAGAAATTCAAAATAAAAGTACTTTGATTGCAATGCATATATATCTATGATATTTTATTAATACAAGTTACATAACATCCTTCTTAATTTCACAAAGCAGAACACTTACAAATAAATTCAATGCACTAAGAAAAATTAACAAAATTGTTACTTAGATGTTTTTTTACTTCTTTGCCTTGGTCGCTTTGGAAGTGGCTCCTCTGAGAGCGTCATGACTGAAGTGTCTTCCACAGTGACATTGCCCCGTTTCCTTTTTACTCCAAGGTCTCTTTGAATGGCTAAAGACACCATCTTGGACTGGAATTTTGCAGCATTTGGGTTACGATTACCACCCTGACCTGCCCTTTGTTTGCTGAACTCTTGTTCAAGAGGATCTTGAGAAAATGCTCTTGCCATAACAAACTTTCCACCAATGTGGTCAGGATCAAGAAAATACTTCACAGCACCAGTGAATGCTCTGATTGTAATTTCAATGCCAGTCAATGTCTGACTGGACAACATTTTCTTCTCTTTTTCAGTTTCATCCACAGGCAATGCACTTATTTCTTCTTTCCAATCCTGAAAATATTTCAAACATGTTCCAGATAGCCAGTCAAAGCGGGGATCATCCAATGAAGTGTACGCTGCCAAATCAGACTTATGTTGACGCTTAGCTTGAGAGCTGTGTGCACCATTCAGAACATCAAAAAATTTATCACACATTCTTATAAATTTCACCATCTCTCCAATCCCTTCCCAACCTTGCGCCTCCAGATCTGCAGCCACAGTACTGCTTAAAACCTGAGCAGCATAGCATAGCGGACTCTCATCCGTTCAAAAGGACCAGGAAAAACATTCTGGGGGTTCAATTTGTAAGATTTTCTGAAATTACAGTCCTTGTATGTCATGTACAATTTCACAATAGTCTTCCACACAATTTTTTCTCCATTCTTCTGCATGAGTCTACTTTTTTTCTCACCCTCTCCAGAATTATAGAAACAGTTTCTTATAGTCTTGACTAGATGGCAAACATCTGATATGAAAAATAGAGGTCTAAGCTCAAGTGAACAAATATTGACAGTGTCAAAAACTATTCCATTAGAAGTCTTAGTAATAGGAGTGTGCATTTGGAAAAAGGCTCTGTTGGTAGATAAGCCATCAGCAATAAATGACAATATTTTGATACCAGCTTTCTCACAAATATTGATGACCTCCCATGTTCTTTTATACAACTGTTCCTTTGTCAACACTTTACACGGGAAAGCAGCAATGGCACATTTCACATCAGATGCAATTCCCTTTACCATATAAGTAAGCATTTCAGTTGCTAGTTGAGGTTCACTTGCAACTGGATCTTTACCTTCTACATATTTCTCAAAAGCTGCAATTTCTTTATCTATATCATCAAAATATGTAACACCTACTAAAGAACCATCAGAAGTTTTGAACACAAGATTTTGAGAGATATGCATTCCATCACAAAGAAGATTGTTATAATGTTTATAGTTTTCAGGGAATTTCCGGACAATATCATGAACAAGTTGAACAATGCCCTCATTAACACCACTTTGAGCTTTTATGGAGTGAGAATAGTCAAACAAGGTACGTGCACAGGGAAGCTTGATAAGTCCAGAATCTCTCAAAGTTTCATAACCAGCACTGGACACCATGTGAAGGTGTAGAGCAAATCTGATCATTGCCGGGTGCCATCTATGTGCACGGGAATTAGATTTGTTTGAACACTGCCACTGTTCATTTAAAAACATTTGCTGGTTTTGAGATAGTTTTGAAGAAGACAGCACATTAGAAAAAAAACATTCATATCTTCATCTAAGTTGCAACCCTCTACTTCCAAAATTTCATTGTATCTTTTTCTTAAATATGCAATTTGTTTGTCTTTTTTTCTAATCGCCTTTTCCTGCAGCTCCAGTTTCAATTTTGCTTGTTGAGTTGTCAGGCTCTTGTTAGTAGTTGAAGGGTCGGCTGTTGGTGCAAGTAGGAAAGCTTTTCTTTCAGAAACGTTTCTGTACAAAGCAGAACAATTTTTGCACCTTTTTGCCTTAAATTGAGGAACCAACATCAAACAGGACTCACTGCGGAATGTCTCTTCATATGATTCTTCTTGGTAAGGATTTAAGTCAATAATTCCACCCTTAATTTCACTCCACACTGTTCTAATCTCACTGTCATTAGCACCAACACACACTTCAAATTGTTTGAATTTTGTCACAACTACTAGACAAAATTTATAGAAATCTTCAAGATGCTGTTCCATAAATGGAAAAGATGGAGTAGACTGTAACTCAAACAAAGTTTTGAACACAGAAATTACAACACAATGCACATACACTGAGACATTTCCACCATAGGAAACAAAAACCTCTCTCTGGATTGCTTTGGGACATTTTGAAGAAAGCAGCAGCAAATGGAAACCACCCCTATCAGCAATAACAGTCCATAATGGTGGTAGTAATGACTTCAGCTGTTCAATACCCTGTGCAATCAGTTCCATTGAAGGGTTTATATCTTCACGGACAGAAACATCATGAACGTCTTGAGACTCTACAGGCACTGATTCCACTTCACTTGAGTCAAGTGCACTTGTCTCCGAAGCAGACTCAGGTCTTGATGTAGAGGAAGAAGGCCTTGATTCAGATGTTGAGGTATCCGACTCAAAAGTAGTTGACACAGATGAGGATGATTCGTGTCTGTCACTGGAGCTATCAACCTCCTGGTATAGAACAACAAACAAAACACAATCACTATAAAACTAGAATGAAACATATTTGCTTCATAATGAGTGTATTGCGAAATTATCTTACAGAGGTTTCCAACAAATGTTGGTGAATAGAAGATGTTTCGGACTCAGAATCACCCAAGTAATCTCTTCTTTCCTAAACACAACAAATATATTTTAGTACGTGTAAGCTGAAAGTTCAATAGTTGAAAACAAAACAAGTCAATCATAATTACCTCTTCATCAGAAAAGATGCATTCTGCAACATCTTTAGCCAGTTCTTTGGTACCTGAACTTCGGTTTACTTTTGGTTGGTACTTTCCTCTCTCTTTGGGTCGCTGAACCAGTTTCCTACTACCAACTCTTTTCCGACCTGCCCTTTTGGGTGCTGGTTTCTGCGGCTTTAACATTCCTTCCCCTGTGGTATCGGACATCTGTAGAAACATAACATAAACTGTAATGGAAGCCGGCCGGTGTAGGTTATGGGCTATGTAAACTTTGCGAATTTCGACGATCTAAGTCGCGATTCGGCAAAAGCTTCATAAATATTGATGCCGACGATATTAAATTATCGATAGGCATCAATATTTGAGCGAGACACACTGTAAAATTGCTTACCTCGGCACTTTCTGGTGTCTAGGCTACGACTGGCGTCGTTCGACTCGCGCGGAGTAGCAGACGTCTCATAACCTTTGCGACTATTACTATTAAAACGCGTAAAACGACGCAGATTCGATAAAATAAATATTAGAAAAAATGTTTTTTTAATAATTATTACCGAAAACACACGTAGAATGGTTAAAAACGGCTTAAATGGCGAAATAGGAAAAGTCCGTTTTCCAACTGTTCGAGGCGGCGGTGGCCAGCCCGTCCGCCACCCTGCCGAATGGCGCGGCCCCGCGCCAAAGCGGGCTCCCATTCAAATCTGAGCGCACAAGTGATGACTTTTTTGAATTTACAGGATACCTTCAAGTGTCCTCTTTCCAAAAATACCTCACACATAGTGAAAATAGGATTCTAAGTGGGGTAAATCGTGACGCACATTTCGCAAGACGGCGGCCCAGGGCGCTCCCGTTGCTTATCCAGGGAAGCCCTAATCTCATGGTATGACCGATCGTGAAAATTTTGACGTCAGCTTGTCAAGGGCCGTCATTTAGCCCTGCTCACCAAAAATTTTGAAATTCCAGCAAATTTAAAGGTGTTTTGGGGACCTTTTTCGGTCGAAATTTCCACCCCGCCGCAGTCGAACAGCCAACCCCCTCCGAAAGGGGTAGCTCCCGGATCTGGCATTTTGGGACCTTCAAGTACAAGCATGGGGGCAACTGCATGCAAAACGGCAACTTCCTACCTTGAAAAACGTGGAAATGGCAAGCATCGGAAAAAGTGGGGCGCTAATTTTGAACGGCAGTGTAGAATGTGGAGGTTTATAGGTAGGGACCTGGAGCAGCAAGCAACTGTATACTTACGGTAATACCGTATCATCAATTAGACTACATCATGTACGTTCTATACAATATTACTGATACGGCATGACCGTTTGTCTCTGCTCCCAAACAGACAGGCTCTATGAACAGGGCCTTAAGGTGTGATGCATTGGTGAGGAAATTTTGTAGGCCTCACTTTTTAATAACTCACCATATGCAGGGTATTGCTACACATCCTCAGGGTTATGGATGGACGCTATATTCACTATGACTGACAGTTCCTCGGCTGTTTTCTTGTCAGATATGTTCACTTACATTCTCCAGGTTCATCTCCCTTCCATCAACCTCTGCACTATGATTTTAGAACACAGAGGACTATTGTATATTGATACACTCGTTAATAGAGCACCCTTTCCAGTTCAACACATGATGTAAACACACGCATTGTATCAACCTAAACAAATGTCACTGACACAATACTGAAGTAACGGAGTTTCCCTTCAGCATGACACAATCAGCAGCAGAATATGAGGTATTTTGGAGTGAACAACACCACATAATACAACTGTCACAGTAAAAAATGTCCGCAGTTTAACAACATTTTTATGCCTTGGGGCGTCCATTTTGGAGCTTTCGAATCTACACCAATCTAAACTCCACATGGATTTTGTATGAGAAATTCATGTCACAGCCCTTTACCAGTACCAACCTATACCAACCCAATGAAACCAAACAAAACAAAGAACAGGTTGACAGTGGTTGGCACGATTGGAGAATTCGTCTTCTGTCGTATCTGTTCTCTGCCCATCTGCGTATAACGCTGGAAGGTGGTGGAAGAAGAGAAATGCGGGCGTCTGCAACTGTTTTGAAACTGTCGAAGGATCCAAATACAGAGGAAATGTAATGTAAGTTGTGTCTGAACAACTGTTAACGTTCTCCTGCAGTCTTCTTCGTGGTTAAACTTGTTAGAACGCAACAAGAAGGCTGGTTATAAGGACTGACAAATGTAGGATGATGCCTGTAAGCATTTAATGCTTGCCGTTGCAGGCATAACCTAGCATAACCCAGGCCTTGGTGACATGGTTGAAAGTGTGTGATAAAATACCCCTCCCCGCAACATACTGCCAAAAATTTATTGATGTTTACTGTGAAATTGAGCCCACAGCAGTTCCAGAATGTTCACCGAATTTACCAAGATTATTGCATCCAATGAAACATCAGACTTAAAAAATAAAAATAGACCAAAGATCGATGTTGCCACTAACTGGGTTTGAGGCTTTCTGATTAAGGACAGTCTATCTGCGTGCAGTATTTTTCTGGTTATGTGCGGTTAATTGTGTGATACGTGTTATCCGTATACATTCTATACTGCATCGTTGTGAGGTTTTGCAGTCATTTGCATGATACGGTTTATCCGTATGTATTCCGCACAGCATAGTGGTTTTTTAAACTTTGCAATAAGCATGTGATACGGTCCAACCGTATATATATATCCATTGACCTGCCATGAGTTAAATAATTATGTACGGTCAAACTGTATGATGTTTGTTCAGCTTCTCAGCTGTACCGTACCAGCAAAAGTACCGTATGTCTTCCGTCAAGCCTCCTAATTTTTTTACAGTGCACGCGTCCCCCTTCCCCTCCCCATCCCTACTCGTTCCACTCCACTGTCAAAAAAGGAATTCCGACCATGTGGGGACATATCGCGCCCTTTTTTCCACTTCAATGCTGAATGTCATATGGGCTGCCTGCCTTCCAGGCGGTGCCGTATGAGCACCGATGCTTTCGCTTTGCCTTTTTTTAAAAGGGGGGGGAGTTTGGGGGCAGGAGGGCCCCCCCCCCCCCCCCCATCTCCCTGGACACGCGTCCGCGTCCCGAGTCGAAATGTAAGCAATACAAAATGGGCACAAGCAATACAAAACACGCATAAGCAATTTTTTTCGTGCCAATCTATTGTTTCGGTATGGGTCGGCCCTGCTCTGGTGGCAATGCTTAGCAATTCTGGAGCCCCGGCCGCACCCGGAATCACTCGCTAAACAATTCTAAGCAATGCTCGGACCGACTGCTGCCCGCGCCCCTCTAAACCATGCTAAGCCATACCTGAAGACCCCAGAGCCCAGACGGCCAGAAGGACGGGGAGGGGGGGGGGGGGGGGGTCCTTGCCCTTAGTGCAGCCTGTGCAGCCGCAGCGAGGCCCTGCCAGCAGCCAGCGTGCCCAGGCAGGCAGGCTGGGCTGGCAGTCAGGCATCGTCGTCGCAGTATCGCGGTGCCATCGTTGTCTTACGTACACGGTTTCTTACGTTTACTTTCAACGCCAGCGTTGTGCAACATTTGAAGACTTCTGGAAGGTACCAAATGCTTCGCCGGATTACACTCAGTGGAGGTAAGTGAAGGCAACAAAGTTTCAACATGCTAAACTGAAGCTGCAGAACTGCAGCAAGTGAGGTTAGAGCGCTAAAACACGTGCGTTGCTAGTTCCTGACTTCAATATCGATGGCAGCAGAAAATACCTTCGCATTTTCTGCGCTGTTACGCTGATTAATTTGATACGTTAAGTGCCAAGATCGGATATTATTTCAAATATTTACTTTGAAAAAAGTTGGGATTTTGTTGGTGACGCTGACGTAGGGAACGAATGCTGGCCGCATCGTGCACCAGTCTCCGGCCGGCCGGCCGGCCTAGGCAGGCCGGTGGACGCCGCAGGTAGATGCGAGGAGCGCGTGGGAGCAGGGGCCGGGAGTGGCGGGTAAATCCACGAGCAGGGGGGGCTGTCTGTAAACGGGCCCGTGCGTGTTTCCTTATTCCTGTCTGTTAACGTTCCAGGGTTTGCGTCATACGCTGTCTTGCTAGCTCCTATCAGCCCCAGCAATCAGTACACTTCGGCTCATCACGGCTTGACCAGTATTTATACCGAGGGTACGTTGTTTTGCCTTGCTTGATCCTGATTCATATTTCTGGAGACATGTCAATGTTTTCTGCTGATTTTGCCCTGTTTTTATTTGTAGGTTTGCGGGTGAAAGTGGAGGACAACCGATACCATTTATTTTTAACTTGTATGATTTTCATTTTGCGCAATAAACATTTGACTATCTAATCATCAGACTTGTCATTGTTCACCTATCTCCATGTCTATTTTGAAATGAGTGGTGCAAAGCCAAAAGTGGGAGCAAAGGAGAGGGTAACGACGCACCGACGGGGCAGGAGAAGAGGAAAAGAGGGGAATGGGGGAGGGGGAAGGGAGGGGGGGGGGGCGCTGCTCGCCCGCACAAGCAATGCATAGCAATACCTCGCCTAAGCAATGCTAAGCAATGCTAGGTAATACCTCATATAAGCAATGCCAAGCAATGCATATGCGTGCTTTTAAGCCATTCTAAAAGTGCCTTTCGGTCAGACACCGGGTTTAGCATTGCTTATGGGACACGGCCAGGTATAGCGCGGCTCACAATGCTAAGCAATTATTATTGGGCATCTTTTAGAATGGCTTACATTTCGGCTCGGGGTCTAGCCTACTACGCGCTCCCATCCCCATCCCACACGACAACCGTTCCTCAAGATACTATATTTTGCTGTATGAAAAATGGTACATTCTAACACTTGTCAATTTTCGTTTTCCCTATAGGGTCAAGGTTCATCAAATCTTACTTCCCACGTCATGTCATGCCATGGTGATGCGGCCGCTGAAATTACTAAGGCGCGGGCGGATCAGGAAAGGAAGCGGCAGGTGCAGGCTCGAACCACACCAGCCAAACGGCAGCGCAATGACGGCTACATTTGTATCCGGAGGGATACACAGACCCTCGTCGACGCCACGTCTACGCTGTGTTCAGTGAATGGCAGGCCGCTGAAAATCCTTGAGGTACGTTGTGATATGCGTGTATTTCCCGGGTTCAAATACTGGGTTCAAATATTGTTTTAAAATTTTCAGTAACTGATTTTAGGAACTATTTTCGCGGTAAAAGTGACGTTTTTGTGTGTTGTGTGTGCATGTGCAGGACCCCGGAATGAAAATATTGATCGGGCCAATCGTCGAGGGCCTAGTGGATGCCGGTCAGAGCCCCCAGCAATCAACTGCCCTAACATCAAGGCCGAGATTGCAAGAAAGGCGGAGGTGAGTGGGAAGCTGATATGCATCAAGTTTGATGCCGCCAGCAGAATGAACCGCCACATCCTCAGCATTAACGCCCAGTATGCGTGTGGCGCGGTAAGCTGCGTCTCCGTCACCTCGCCATGCTGGAAACCTTCGAAGGGCACTCTAGCCCTTACTTAAAGAAGCAGGTGCTGGATGTTCTCCGCTCTTTCGGAATCCTCGCCAGCCAGGTGTACACCATCACCGTGGACAACGGGTCCAATGTCAAGGCGGCCGTGAAGCTGTTGCCAGGACAGAACCTGGAAGAAGCTTTATCAGGCTTCAGATGTTCCCACTTTTTCCCGGATGACTCGGAACCAGATGTTTATGAAGAGGGAGACGAAGGCCTCCAGGTCCTTCGTGCTGCTGCAGAAGCGCCCTCCGGCTCCATATCGACGGTTGTGAGGTCAGTGTCTCGGGTTCGAAAACCGTTTGTTTCCTTCTATCGCTACCCCCTGCTGATTTTTAAATAACGCGATGCGATGCGATGACCAAACGACATTTTTACCTTTTTCTTTCAAAATAATTAACTGAAACGTTGTAACTGTTGCAGTGATCAGGATGAAGACAGCGTCCACGCTGACGGCCTACATGAGGTCGCTCCAGTGCAGCTGGACGATGAAGGGGCAGGCGATGTGGACGACGGCTCCTCACCGATGGCGACAGCGATGCCAGCACCTGTTCGTCTGTAGCCGAGTCTGACGACGACGACGGCGTTGAAGTCGAGGATGTCTCAAGGAGGCTGCGGACTCCACCCCTGATTGAAGGTGGGGTTGAGGGGGAAGGGGGGTGCTGCTGCAGTCTGCCCAGAGTGTCAGCAGATCCGCAGTGTTTTGGGCGACGTAGGGGCCGTCCTGGTGAACTGCGGTGTTCACACCCTGCAGCTGGCCGTCCACGACGCCATCAAGGCTTCACCCGGCGTCGCGGCCATGTTAAAGAAGGGGAGGAAACTGGCCAAGAAGCTGCATCGCTCCGTGTATGCCAAGGTGCTCAAGGCGGAGAACTTGACGCTTCCCGCCATCCCCAACATGACTCGGTGGAGTAGCGGCCACAAATCGCTCGGGGAGGTGAAGCCGCTGAAAGGTGTCTGCGTCGAGATCGCGACCAAGGAAGAGGCGGCGAGGAAGAGGCAGCAGCAGCGCGCACGGAGAGGGAACGTGGGCGGGCGCCAGGTACAGGGCAGGGGACGCGCTGCAGGCCACCAGCGGCCCAGGGCCGCTCCCAACACCAAGAAGGGCCTCCCCAACCTGACTCCACGAGAGTGGGCCCTCCTGGAGGAGGAGCACACTGCCCTGGAGCCCGCTGCGATCGCCACCAAGAGGATGCAGGCAGAGCAGCTTACTGTCGGGGACTTTTATGGGGCTTGGCTTGTGTGACGGGAGAAGACCAGGGCGCTGCCGTCAGTCATGGCTGCGGAACTGACGCGGCGCATGGAGGCCCGGCAGAAGGACGTGCTGCGGACGGAAGCGTTTGCCCCGGCCATTTTCATGGACCCCCGATACCGCCGCCACCTGGAGAAGGACCCGGACGTCGGCGGCCAGGCCCTTGTCCAGCTGCAGGCGCTCTGGTTGCGGCTGTCGACCCCCGCCACCGCCCCCGACCTCGCCGAGCCGGTGGAGGCGGCCGTCGTTGCCAACAACCCCACCCCCACCCCACCCACTGCAGAAGACGGCGACGATGATCCGCTGGAGCGGCTTCTGCAGCAGTCCGACCGGCTGGCTGCCGTCGTGCAGACAGCAAGTGTAGACATTGTGGCCATCCTGGGGGACTACAGGAAGTGGCCTAGGCTTGAGAGCAAATCAGATGTTCTTGCTTTCTGGGAGACAAAGAGATTTGCGGACCCAGAACTCTATGTGCTGGCCACCACGGTCCTTGGCGTCCCCATGACGCAAGTTAGCGCAGAGAGAACATTCTCCCATCTCCGCCAGATTCTCAGTATTTTGCGCTTTAATTTGAGTTCAAAGATGATTAGTGATATTTTGCTACTAAACTGGAATGATATTTTCATGAGAGTGTAATTTACAAATGTAATTTGTAATTGTTGTGCAATGTTTCTTGTTTTTGTTTCTGCTTTTGTTTTTACTTGTTACAAATCTTAACGAGTCTGGTTTGCTTTTCAGGCACTCAATTAGCAGTATCAGTATCATCGTTAAAAGACTGATGGATGATTGATTCAAAATTTGTATGTCTGTTAGTTTCCCGTCCGTCCGTCTGCTTAAGTTGTTTAAAATCTGGATCCTGGATTCAGTATGGCACTGGTGGTAACGTACGGGGTAGTCACAAAGCACAAGGCCTATTGATATCGATCGATATAATAGGTAGGTAAGGTACACATTTGTGATAACAGCTGGTCACGCCGGTCACCGCCTACAAAGTAGGCAACCCAAATAACGCACCCGACAGCAAGCGAAAAGATGGGGAAGGGGAGGAAGTACGTAAACGAGTGGAGTATGGACAGACTGACTAGACCGACCTGGCCTCGGGGACAGCCTTAGCGACCTTGGTCATGGTGCTTTGGAGCTGTCTGGAAACAATCAAGTGCCGAAGACTCCCCCCCCCCCCTCTCCGCCCTCCCAAACCCCGGCGTCATACCTGCCACATAGTGAACGTCAAAAACCAAACCGACCAAACCACGCACGACGCACGCTGCAGCCGCAGCCCGCACCGCAGCCACACGCCTGCTTCCCCACGCACACGCATGCTTTCGATACGAGTTTGCGAGATCAAAACTAAAGTTACTTTAATAAGAACGAAATATCGAAACTAAACTTCGCTAGGGACGTTTCGTTTCAGTAATTTATTCTCGGTTGCTTTCTCTTTTGAGTTTCGTTTCGATACGGCTAACCGAAACCCTTTCGTTTCGATACGGATTACGGTAATCGAAACTGCCCCTGTTTTGGTTAGTTTCAGTTTCGTTTCAATAAAATTTTTCTGCCTGATTGACAGTGAAGTATGACGCCAAGTTCTGGAATCCCAATAGGAAAGGGAACTATTAGTGGCAGACTACTTCCTGCACAGAACCTGCAGAAAACTTCCTCCTGCTGATGTCTACTTTGATGGAGAGGTTGAGGACTGACCTTAGCTGGTTTTGAAGGATTTTGTCTTGATTCCATCAATGCCTTGCAAGAGTCACACTCACTTTTCCAAATGCAAGGGCAAGCAGCAATCTGCAACATTACAGTATTTTACAATGTAGAGCAATTTATTTATTGTTATGTTGATTATCTGACATTAGAAAGGTATTTTTCTATAATTTGTACATATATATTGATATGTAACTAGTTAAACATTCTTGGTGTATCACTTTTACTGTGACATAAATTACTGAAGTTTAAAAGGGAAGGCTTACCACACCACACTCTGGTGAATGTAGTTGTTACCAATGTATGCCAATATATTGTGACAAATCTTTTTAAGATTATCAATGTACTCAGTAAACTTACCCTAGCCTCAGAACTGTCATAGTAATCTTTATAAACCTCAGTGCAGTTCTCCTGATTATTTTCAGTTTCAGCTTCCACACTGTCAAAATCAGTAGCTGTTAAGTTCAAATCTATTTCACATTCATGAAGAGGTGCAACACCATCAGTATCCAGGTCCATGTCAGCGAATAGTTCCTTTAAACGTTTGCCCTTTGAACAGCAATGACTTTCATTGACCTCCACTGCATCGTCTAAATCATCCTTATCCCAATCAATATGGTCCACATCAGTAGCAGGCATAAAATTTAAAGTTTTACGTGCAACAGAACTCTGCAACAAAGTAAATTTTTCATTTATTTATTTCCTACAGTAGGTGCTGATTGCTTAATTTATTTTCACACTGCAAAACACAGAAAGAAGTGATTATACAGACCTTGCCTGGTGTTACCCTACCAGTGGATATCTGTACATTTGATAGTTTTTGTTCTATGTGGGAGCCCTCAGGTGGAAACACCTCTGGAAAATTTTCAATGACCAGACTTGGTTCTGACAGGTGTGCAGATGTTGCAGGAGCCAAAGCAGTCTGGAAGCAAGACATATTATTTCACACATTTCATGGCAACATATAAAATATAACTAACAGAAAAAAAAATTGAGGCGGCTTACCTGATCTGTATGTGTGGTTTCAGTACTGGCATTTACAGTCCATTTCCCACTTCGAGACATTATTTCAACTTCCTGCATAACCAGGAATCCAAAAAAATTAGTACGATATACATAGAAGATAATATAAATCACTTAGATGTGGAGCTGCATACCTTTTCTCCCTGCACATCAATAGGCCTCGCCAATTGTTTTTGCCTTGGTGTCACACTTGCATGGTGTTTCCTACCGCTCGTAACATGCCATTTACCAGATGGTGAATTAATAACATGGTGCTCATGCTGTACCAGCCACTTTCCTGACGGTGAGTTCACCACTGCCACGACTTGATTCTGCACATAACAAAGTTAGAGCATTCGCTGCTTGTACACTATTCAAACACCAACTAATTCAACTGTATCAACACATACATGGTACGGTGCTGATTCCAGCATCAGAAGAGCTGCTGCAGCTTCGTGTTTTCGTGGTGTCACAGCTTGGGGTTGGGTCACATCAGCCGCAGCTACAGCATCCTGTAAGCAAACATCTCACTTCAGCAATGACAAGTCAGGCACTATAAAAACTTTGTTGAATAAATAGTACTTACATTCCCAAGCATAAGTAATGCCTCTGCTGCACCTGTTCTTGAGGGGGAGTAATCGTAACCTTTTACGTCACTCGACACATCCTTTGGAAAAAAACGATTGGTTAGATACACTTTGTTGTGTCATTGGACAAGTAATATTTAATGATGTGTCACCTGCAATATTGTGGGTGACTTTGTTTTCTGTGCGCGTTGCCGACACAGCGATCTCTGGCCTTTCTTCTTTTTGAACACCATATCTAAAACGTAAATATACACGACTTATTACGTACTGAAGAGGTTCAGATACACACGGCACGAATACAAAGATGTGACAAACCTTTATATCTAAGAAAAACGTTCACCGGCTCTTGCGTTTACACTTCGTATAGCTTCGTGTTTGTTTACCCTTCTGAGCCCGTAGAGATGAGTACAGAGTACAAGACCCTTCCCAGCCGCGGCGAATCGTGGTCGTGACTTCAACACTTTACTTTTTTCACCCCGCATCAGTGGGATGTTGACGCGGACGAAACTTATTTAATATCGATAGAGTAAAAAATTCCTTACTTAGTGTTTCCCGTTTTTCGATTAGTGGCCAAATAACGAAATAAAGGCGAATTTTCTATCGTATCCCGGGCGCGGTACGGAGCGTGGAATGTGGAGGGGGTAGTGGCGGCTGCAGCGCGGCGTTGCCGCTTCGCACCACAGCGGGGCTCGGGCGGAGAGCTCTATGAAGAATCCCACGTTGGACGTTTTCTTGAGAGTAAGATGTTTGTACCACCCCTAATACAGATTCCATAGTAAAATAGTACTTCGTATATAAGAGAAAAAACATAAGTAACTACTACAAAGCGAAAAGGTGTTCCTTAAGTTTAAATTCAAAGATTATAATACTCTCGGCCCCAAGCATACTGCGCGGAAGACTATTCCATAGCAAGGGTGCAGTAATCCCGAAAGCGCCTCTTCTCTTCTCAGTGCGATGTTGCAGAATTCTTAAACGAAGAATTCCCTCTGACAACACGGGTTCGAACGCTACAAGCAAATTGAAGTGTCATTCGAGGATAAGAGGGCATATAGTGAAGAATATTATAAAGAAGAGTCACAGAGGCATAGAATAATCTGCGCTCAATATTTAGCCAGTAAAGCCTTTAGATAAAGCCAGAAATATGGCAGTCCCTCCAAAGATCGTTAATATGCCTGGCGCATGCGTCCTGGACTCGTTGGAGTTTCATACAGGATTCCGCAAGCATGTGGGAACAGATAACTTAAGAGAGAAAGTGGCCAGCAGACAAGATTGTGGCCGAAGCAATCCGACTGCTGCTGGAGGGACGCTGTCAGTGACACTGTATTCTTCTTCCAGGAAGATGGCCACAAATCCTCAGTAGGGAGCCGTGGGCGAAACAATGGGGCCCAACCGCAGCCCGTAGTTAAATCACATTCTTATAATTAAGAGGGTGCGCAGACTTGAAACGTAATCTGCATTGCTGTCGAAGTATGGAAACAAAGGACAGTTCAACAAAGCAAACCATAGTAGCAGCAAAACTGCAACTATGAAATGATACCGACCGAAGCTCCACGATTTACTAAGATGACATCTGGGGGAGTGTTATTGAACCGGTCTTCACTCATTTTCCAACCGAACCTGCAATCTGTTGGTTGCTCGGCAAAGTGCAAAGATTAAACGTTCATTAAATAAGTTGCCACTTCTGCTGACATGGACCGCGTAGGTGGATAAAAACATGGCCCGGGCTGGCTACAACGCTCGTATCTAAATACCATTCTCATGCACCCTAACTCCAAATGTCACGGAACAAATCGCTCTGTGGACTGCGGCCAGTTCTAGGCACATCTAAATGTCGCAACATACTTTTCTCTGAATTTAATAGTAACACAGTTCTCAGGGAAACACGAGATCGTCCACAGATCAGGTGTGCTTAAAACTGGCCCCAGCTCACAGACAAAATTGTTCCTTGTCATTTAGTCGTGTGTGACGGTCAAATTGCAGTAAATGTACTTGGATACGAAAAATCGTGTCTTCGTTTACGGCAGATTCAGCGAACACTGAACGCTGACTGACTACATTTCTGGGTTCTTCCACTCTCATCGACGGATTTGTATGAAGCGGTCCCACCCTCTGTGCACGTGTCTTACAGGTGATACGTGACATGTTTTCCTGTTATTCGTCAGTTGACGTGAGAATGTATGGCAACCTGAGTTATCAATGAAGAAGCTAATCATGAGCGCGTTACTTTCCACCCCGCGCTGCTCTTGACAACTGGTGACAGCGTTGCACAATAGTCCACTCCGCTGCGCCTGCTGACGTCGCCGGAAACGGCAAAAAGATGAATGGAATAACATCTCTGACCTATCGTAGTCAGTATTGCGCATAGTTGCACACGCGTAGTAGTGGTCAGCCCTTGTTATTCCCTTAATCTTCCTCCCGTTTCCGGTGACGTCACCCGACTGATGACGTCACCGGAACGGCAAGAAGATGAAAGGAATAAGAAAAGGTTGACCATCGCAGTCAATACCGCGTAAGCGCACGTCTTAATCCGTGGCTAGCTGAGCTTTTAGGTGCACCTACCTAGGCCTGCGGCGCCACTTCAATTGACTCTAATACTGCAACTCTCAAGATAAATTAAGACTGTCACGCTGACGTAGACGCCGTTATGCCCCTTGAATTCTTTATTTACAAGATTCTTTCGTTTATAAACGGGAATTATACGGACATGTAGATGCAAACGGGGTGACGACTTCTGCAGGCCACGCAGGCCACTTCCCCCACCCATTGTGGTGCGGGTGCCCGATAGTCCGTTCGCTTAAAGAAAGGAGGGCGCGACCTTTTTTAACCGAACCTAACGAGGCAAAAGTCCTCGTTTGTGGAAACACCCTATAGCAAAAGAACAATTGTCCATCCCCACTATGAGGTCCAGCGTGTGTAGCTGCTTCGTTGGCCCACAATGTACACCTAGATTTTTAAAACAGCCTCAGATAGCCAATCCCATCAAGCAGTTCAATGAATGCCAAACTTTTACATCCATCTCACCCAGCTAGAATTCCATAGCCCTGCCTTAACGCCTCTTCAAATTCCAATACTACTTACTGTGAACCTCTTAGTGGAATACTATGATTACATCTACTCTCCTGACTTGAAAATGATTGTGATACATACACACACCAATAGCATCAAACCCCACCAACGCAACACACACAATTGAATATTAAAACAAAAAAATTTAATCAAATGCATACAGATCTATTTTTCCATGAAGAATACAACTGCTTTTTAATGACCAGTCAAAACTGACACTGAAAAAAGGTCAGAACAAGCACTTTTGTTCGACAACACCTTAAGTCCGCCTTGTTCCTTTTTCATAGGCATCTATTTTAATTCCAATTCAACTTCCATAAGTTTGTCATTTGCCTCTGCAACTCTAGTTTAAAAAGTATAGGTAAATGGAACCTTTCAACTACTAAGAGATTGAGATTTATAGTAAAATCACTAGCCATCAACCATTTCACTCAAGGCTATGGACTGAATATTTGAAATGTAACATTCAGGAAAATCGGGGTTATTTGAAGTGAACTTGCAACACAATTCAATCAAGACATTTATTAAGTCTGATGCATTTAAACAATAACAAAAGCAGTCTTGCCTCTCATAAACAATAAAGAATATAATAATTGATGCCACAGAAAATAAAATGCAACATCAGGCAGGCTTAAATTTCTTGACAGGAGATTCACTCTCTTCATTTGATTCCCGCACAAGGTCGTCCAGCCAATCATCATCTAGCGTTTGTGCCCTGACTTCAGAAGAAAGTTCAATAACAGAACCAGTGAATGCTGCACGCACCAGTTCAAGATCTGTAAAAAATAAACCTTTAATTCCTAAATACTCCACAAACAAATAAAACTTATATAACTGAACTTACCAAATGGTTTTATTACGATGTTAAAGGCCTGGCCATCCATGCCAACAAAAACAAACAAGGGTGGCTTCTTCTCGGCTATATCAGCTTGGAAAATTTTGAATTTTTCAATCCCCACCTTCTGCACCACGCGGTCAGTTAACAAAATGTGAAAATGAACCTTGTCCTTATCACGAAGGTGCACTCGTACACTCTGCCCAAACCTTTCATGCTTTGGCAGTTCAACAAATTTTGTGCACACATATGGCACATTCACACTTAGGTCCTCCACCACCCGTCTCTGCGACAAATCGTCGTTCAGATGCTTAAAGGCATCATATGGCGCATTACGTGCTTCTGCCATCTAAATACAAATCAAGAAAACGAAATATTAACTAACCACTGCACCAGTCCACACTTACCATTAAATCTCCCCAAAAAATCAAATTCAAAATCAACCTGCAACAGAAGCAACATTACAATCAGACAAGTACATTATAAAACTATATTGCTGCCCTCTGATCTTCCAGTAAGATACAACAGGGTCCATCCAGGAGGGACATCGCCAGGATCCATATCATTCCTTGCACCCAACTTTTCACAAACATCTTTACGGACACACTTTTTAGCACAACCACTAGTACATGTGAACTTCTTGCACTTCTCACACACTGCCCAACCATATGACATTACAAAATCCTAAGGCACGTTGGTATTTATCAATAAGTGACAAATATCTGATTGTGCCCAACTCCTTCACTAATAACACATTGATAACATGGATCCGTTTAGAAGGAATCATCTTACAAGACCATGCTTCATTCATGAAACAGAATCAAGCTTGATATAATAGATCAGGCCCCACATTAGATAACTCCCGTCAACCTCACAAATCACTTCACAATTTCACCTTGATATACAATGAATACAAATGGTTTGTACAATATAATACAATAATACTGCATACACCTGCAACAAAACAAACCTTACATTAAAACCAATCCAACAGAAAATGACCATCTTTTATAATACAAATGTGCGGCGCATGCGCTATGGACGTTAGGGGCCGTTCATAAATAGTCGGGTAAAGTTCCATTACAATTGCACATTGCCATTGTAATATTGCCATCTTGAAGTTGAATTGCTGGCACCCTGCAGCGAGGCTACAGACTAGCAGTATGAAGAATCGAGAGGTCGCACTCAAGTTTCTTTGTCGCTTCCCAGTAGTGCCAACTGCAAAAGAAATAATAGGACTTTTGCCTGCGGTTTCTGGTTTCCGTCACCCATGAGTTGTAGCAAATTTGAGAAAAGTACAGAAATAAAAAAAACGGATAAAAATGTTAGCTTTTTTTTAGAAGGAAAATAGCGTTTGTCAGCAGCTGGGGTGCTTAGGTTACGTTGTCCGCCGAATGGCGCGAGATGTTATTAATGTGCTGTTGGCTGAAATGCCGCTAGCAGGTCTTTCCGCCTCTCATGCTCTGTCGGTAGTAGGAGAAACGAAGTAGAAACCGCAGCCAGAATGGGGGTGTTTCATAGGTTCTTCTCTTTCAATGTGTCCAAACGAAAGTGGTAGGATAGATTTTATCAAATGAAGAGATGTCTGAAAGGTGGCTGGCACCAAAAGTTGAAGGCCTTGTTTCATTCAAAAAAGCCTGCTGGGTGCTTTTGCGCGCTGGCTACTGAACAGAATCGTCTGGTGCATGCTGACTCCAGAAAGTTCAATGTAAATGCCTTCACGGGTGTAATGTCGTGTGTAGGAGGGAGTTGCAGCAGAAATTATGAATTTCGAGTGCAGCAGCATCCGGAGGAAGATGAAAGGACCGTCCGGATTGTTGTGTACCGTAACTACATTTTCTCCAGGTATAAGCTAAAGCACATCCAAGTTCAGCAGCCTAAGGCAAATGTAGTATTCTGGAGAGGGCTGAAACGATGGTAAGGAGAGTACTTTCATGTCAGTTTCTCCTTACGCGGGGCTGCTTTATTCAATGTGCCATACATCGCCATTGCTTCATTACTCCCGATATTGCTATGAATAAATGTTAATGGCTATGGTTATGTGCAAACACTACATTCCCGGGTGAAGTGTCATTGCTATTCCCTGGCGAAAACGGAAACTCTCTCCGAGGGCGTATTGAAAGACGTGTTTGTTCGATTTGGGCGTTTGACGGCGTTTGAAGGCGTTGTGAAGGCGGAACTGAAACGCCTTTTGGACCACAACACCCTAAAACGCCTTTGACAACGCCTTTTTTTAAGGGCGTTTCACGCCTTAAGAGAGCGTGAAAACTCCTTCCCGAAGCGTTACCAAGAGTGTGAACTCCGCTCTCGATTTTCGGCAGGATGCCCATTGCCATGTATTGACTTTACATTGCCGGGTAAAGTGTCATTGGTATCACCCATTGCCATCGTTATGTCTTTACATTGCCGGGTAAAGTGTCATTGTTTTTGCCCATTGCCATTGTAATGACTTTTCATTGCTGGGATTGCCCATTGCCAATGTAATGATTTTACATTGCCGGGTAAAGTGTCATTGCTATTGCCCATTGCCATTGTAATAATGCAGTGCCATCTATTCCGCGCCCTTTCCATGGAGTTTCTACCCGTAGCGGCCCAGCGCCTGCAGGGCCTGCAGCGCGATTCTGAAAGCAACTTTAAAATGCGGTTCTCACGCGCCTACCCCAGTAGACAGCCAGCGCCTTTTTAGCGCTTCTGAAGCGCATTTTCATTGACCTAACCTAACCTTATGCGCTAAAATAGCGCTCTTAAGGCGCTGGCTGTCTACCGCGGTATAGTACTCTTCACTGTTGACTGCCAGCGCCTTTCAGCGCTCCTGAAGCGCATTTTCAAGGCGCTATCAAACTCGCGCTTGTAGAGCGAGTGAGAAAAAAT
Source organism: Odontothrips loti (assembly GCA_038380765.1). Lineage (NCBI taxonomy): Eukaryota > Metazoa > Arthropoda > Insecta > Thysanoptera > Thripidae > Odontothrips > Odontothrips loti. The sequence goes on from CM076254.1 coordinate 631,520, forward strand.
GATTGAGACGACCAGAGGAGGCCACAGAGACCCTGATTAAAGGGAAAAATAATGCACTTAAACTTAACTTTGGCAAAATAATGAATAACATTAAGTCTCCAATAGAGCACTAAATTCAGACTTGAAAATTAACATATGTCATATCCTGTTTGTCATATAACCAATAGTTAGGTTGGCAATACTGTACAGTACAGTACATTACCTGTACCATTGCCATTAGTCCGAGATTGTCTTTTGTCTTCCTGTTGCTACCCGCTCAGTCTTGTTATCGGTAGCCCTAGTGCCACACATTTTGTAAAGTGACTGACAACTGTGAATTATACGTCAATAATCAAATCCTGCCAGTCATTTAGCAATCAATGGATCCCGGATTACAACAAGGAAACACACCATCATAATAACATGCATCTTTGGAATGACAACTTCAAACAATGCATGCTGGTGACAAGTCCCATCTTCCTGACCAATTTGTCAGTTTTCCCCATTTTCCTCTGCACAGCAGTGTGGTGAAGAAAAATGCTACATTCTCAGCTGATGGCATGCATTCCAGTAAAATTCTTCTTCATTGGACTTCTTCGACCACAGAATGGTACTTGTCAATACATTAACAGAAGGACCAATGGGAACTGGAAGAGAAAGAGCAAATATCTGGACAACATTGTAAAGAATAATTAAAATGAAGATGAATAATTATCATGTAATGGGATTTCTGACAGAATAACTTTTGGAACGTTTTTGAGTCGCAGCGCAGTGTCCTCATTCACCAAACCATGATGGCAGTATTGACAAGACAGAAGAGTCTTGGGGTGCCTGGTGATTTTGAGGTGAGTGTTGCTGTGTTATTAAATTAAGTTACATCTTAAGGTAGATAGACCAGGATGGTTTCATTTCAAACCTGTTTTCACTGCTGGTGATGGTCATACCTAGCAAGAAGGTGGATAAGTTAGGAATGCAATATTGTGTTATTGTGTTAAATGTGTTTTATGTGGTCACTTAGTGGAAATCAAAGTAAACCTGGTAAGTTGCATGTGAAAAATTCACAGCATATTTTGTCAATGTTATATTTTAGTTTAGTTTTTGGTCATTTACCAGACCAAATTTTAGTTTTGAAGATAAATTTCAATACTTAGAAAGATTCCAGTACATCTTTAGTAATTTCTTCATTCAATCTAAAATTTTCTGTTGAATTTGTGTCTCTCATAAATGCCAAAGCAAGTCTTTTATTTAGCTTTTTCCTCATACTGGTAGTGTGCAGGGTTGTTGACGTTACTTTTAAAATGCAACGCGTTACCGTTACCTCGTTACCGCAGACTCGGTAACGATAACGCGTTACCGTTACAGCCTCCAGAGAAACGTAACGCGTTACAGTCACAGTAACGTCGTTACTGCGTTAGCTTTCCTTCATTATGAGGAGTTACTGTCAATTCAAAAATCAACTTAGCAATTAACATATTTGCTTTTCTGTGCAGGGCAAGGAGAGCATGTTCATTCATGCGACGAGCCTGTCCGGGAACCTCTTCGTGGAGAGAAGAGAAAGAGAGCCTTCCACGAGCTGCAGAATGCCCCTCCCAAGGTTGTTAAGAGGAAAATGCTCAGTCGTTAATGCGGTCTTGCCTGGCGTTACTTTACTGTTGGAGGTTCTCATGTTAACTCCGACTAGCCTACCGACAAAACCCACAACGGCTGAGTGTAGCACAGACGGGGGATCAAGGCTACGTTTAACTGATAGGACTCGATTTTGGGTTAAGGAAACCACCAAGCACTCACTTCCAATGTTGCTCGTCCGAGGCCGGAGACACGTCTGCCTGCGTGTGGCTAGGCTCGTCGCGGCGAGGGCTCGGCCGCTCGCCGCTAGTGCTAGCTCAGCATATATCGCCAGTTCGTCTTTTCGAGCCCGCGCTGGTTTGAATGCCAGCGCCACCCTGACATCCTCCCCCTCCGGGAGAAGAACGTCCCGTTCTTACGCTCAAACTAAGGGCCGAAAAATCGAAATGACGATTTGAATTTACACTAAGGGCAGATAACAATTTAGATGACTCTACGATAAATCATTTAATATTCACGCAAAATTTTGATTTTTCTCTGTACTTGTTGGCTTCCGTTTATTGATAAGAAAACTTTCTCTTTTCTTTTCTTTTCAAAACGTCCTTATGATCTAGATTCTTACAACTATTTTCCTACTCTAAATTTCCCTCGGAACCCTGCACTAATTTTACATTTTTAAATTACGCAACAAAGAACTCGAAAATCAATCTCAATCCGAAACCAATACTGTCCAAAATTATCATTGAGTTCTTCTTTCTTCTTTCTTGAAGTGCAGTGCTCGCCTCCTCGGGGTCGGGAGAGGAAATGTCCGCATTTCCAGCGCACACCACCGTGCAGGTCCGCCGTGGTTCCGCCGCCCCGCACTTTTCTCGGGCCGCCACCTCCACACGAGCGGTCGCCTCGAGGTTCAGACATGACCTGTCGTTAGCGCCCCGGTCAACCATTGCGGTTGTCAGTGCATGATTTGCCCGGTTCGTGCTTCCGTGACGGATCCCTGGTCGTACGGGTGAAATCACCGGAGAACGACGAAGTTGCGCGTGGAGCAAATGCCAGTCTCCTTGCGGACTCGGCAATGCTCACGCGGAACTCAAACCAAGGAGTCCAGGTCACCGAGTTCAGGCTCAGCTGATGAAGATGCTGACGCCGATTGCTCGCGGCGACGGCGGCCTGGTGACTGGCAATGGCACGGCGCGCGGTGTTGTGAGCGCTCCGGCCTGGCCGTCGGGCTGCTGCGCAGGGTGACAAGCAGCACGCAGTGCGAGTCCAGCGTGACCCGAAGATGATTTAGTCAGTGACTTTAGTGGGTGACTGGGTGACTGCAAGGTCCTGCAGGAGTCATGGCGAAGAGAACGAAGACAGATCCGAGGCGGGCTGTTTGACAGCTGCCGGCTCGGGTCAGTGCGCGCGCTGGGGCTCAGTTGACGGAGGCCCAGCGGGAGAGCGGTCAGATGCTGACCATGCAGATGTTGACTCGCGATGGCCGCGCGTGACGGCCAGCTGCTAGTCGTGCGAGTTGATGAGCACGACGGTAGGTGGCAGCACCTCACGGGGAACGCGCCTCGAGCGCTGCATCCCGCAAAGCGTACGCGCACGGCGGGTTAGGCCGTGCCTCGAGACGTCGAACGAAACGCGCGCGGTTTTCCTTGGTGGTCGGGAGGAAAGGAAGGGAAAAGGGAAATGTCGCCGTACTACCCAAACTAACTACGAACTACCTGCCTACGCCCAAAAGCACTTAAAGTTACTTACACAAAAAACTTACTCTAATTTATTCTAAACTTACACTAGCTTAAAGATAGCAAAATTACACTAACTTACACTAGCTTAAAGATAGCAAAATTACACTAACTTACACTAGTGATTACTTTCTAGCCGATTTATCCGACACCTAGATGGAAATTTACGGTACAGACAAAGCAGAAGCTTCTCCAGATTGCAAGTTGGATCGTACAGCCATGAGCATGAGCCCTAAACCATTTTTACCCGGTTTGCGCAAATGATAATCACAGACACATGAACCATACAAAGTATCACATTCTTCATTTTCATAGACAATAAATTTATTTCCTGTCTTTTCTAGTTTGTCCGCCAAAACGGGATTGGAAGCAAATTTAGTAGCAACACAAAGTTTCATATGACTCTCTCTTATATCCGTCCAATCTTTCCTAATTTTAATTTTCTCTGCTCGCTTCCTGGCAATTTTCCAATTCTCTGCCCGTCTAATCCAGTCAAAGTCCTCTGAATAAGCTGCTTTTTCTGCCTGATACGCATGTTCAACAGATGAAAACCAGTGACCACGAACAAGAATTTGACTCGGAAAGTAGTTTGAGAGAAAAGCATACTCGCCTCGAAAATCTGTAATTAATTTACAATCAGTTGAGGGAGTGAAGTGATACATCGAAATTTGAATACCTGAATTATGAAACACTTTATGTAGAATCTGCAGTACTAGGGTTAGTTCCAAGGAGTCAAGACCACAAGCAATTTTGGGAATAGACAAAAATTTCTCAGCATTTGCCTGCATTTCCTCTTTTAAAACGTTCAAGGACTTTTCCAAACTTGCATAGTTTGGTTTCTCAAAATGTAATTCTTTTGTAACCAGGTTGTAGAAAGTTCTACCTTGAGATTTTACACGGATTGCATTGCCTACCGTACACTGTTCTGTACAAATGAGGTATTTAATCCTGAAATATTCATTTATAGTCTTGGCAATGCCAGCACTCATTTTTCTGTTTGCTGAAATACAGTGAGCGATTACATGGTCTAAAGGGGCATTTAGTACATTGCCATTAACATGATTAATAATTTGGTCATTTTGAGAATGAATAACTTGAAGTTGCAATTCAGTTGGTCTATCACAATAGGGCCTGATATTTATTACATGGAACTCTTTCACAACTTCACTGACTTTCCCATTTTCATCTGTATCTTTGATAAGAACAAAATAAAATCGATCAGATTTTTTTCCAATTATCTTGTAGGGTCCAAGCCAATTAATTCTTTTCTTTGGCCAAGATATGTCATCAGACTCATTTTTCACTCGAACCATTTGTCCAATAGTGTAGTGTACTTCTTGTCTGTCTTTGTCATAGGCCTGCTTATGCTGAACTTGTGCTTTCTGTATCCTTGATTTTAAATCTGTGAGCAATTTGGAATGTCTTTGGAGCTTGTTCTCCAGACTCTCATCACTATTTGGCAAAAGTTGCAAAATACCAGGAGTTGTAGGGTTGTACCCATGAACAGCAAAAAATGGGCTGCACTTAATAGTGTCATGGTAATTTACATTATACAGAAAAGTAGCAAATTCCAAATATGAGTCCCAGTCATCTTCAAACTGTAAAAGAAATTGAGATAGCATTTCTTTAAGTGACTTCACAGTCCTCTCACACTGACCATTGCAATGGGGAACTCGCCTAAAAGCGTTATGGAAAATGTCCCATTTATTAAGCATTTCTTGAAATGAAAATGAGGTGAAATAGGAAGCGCTATCCGTTGTATATGAATCACATAATCCAAAATTCAGCGTATAGGACTCTAAACATTCTATGGCAGTTTTTGTATCAGCAGTTTTGACAGCTCTAGTCCATGCAAATTTTGTGTAATAATCAACAATTATACAAAAGTGTTCATTTTTCCTTTTGCTGGCCTTTAATTTTCCCACGAAATCACATGAAATTTGTGAAAACATCTTGTCTGGCGGCGTTGGTGCCAATAAGCCTGGTTTCTGGCGAGGATTACTTTCTGTCATCTGACAGTATTTGCAGCTCTTCACATAATCTGCTGCATCTCTCTGTAAGGTTCGCCACCAAAATGAAACTAAAATATTTTGGACTAAATGCTTCGTTTTTCTGTGTCCTCTACTGTCATGATATTCTGCCAAAATGTATTTTCTGCACGAACGAGGAACCACAAGAAGAGATTTAGAATCGTAATCCCAAAAAGTAAACCATCTTTTAGTTGATAATTACTGTCTTTTGCTGACAAGTTTCCTGCCTGTACTTGTTCAACGATTGCTGCTAATTCAGGGTCAGATTTCTGTAAGTCTTTTACTATTGCTGATTTGTTCAAAACGAAACTCATAAGTTCTGAGTCGTTCCTGTTCTTGTTTTTGTCATCTAACAGTTGTGCCTCTTTTTCAGCTGCCTGGTCTTTAGCCAACTGTCCTCGGGTAGTAACTGCATGCAAGAGGTTATTTTGTCCTTGAAGCCTATCCGGGAATACCTGTTCGACCATTTCGTCAACAGTATAGTCTGCTTCGTCTACTGGACATCTTGATAAACTGTCAGCATCAACGTTAGTTTTGCCTGGACGATAACGGATTGTGAAGCGAAATTGGGATAAATACAAAATGTGCTTTGCAAGTACACCCTCTGGCTTGGGTGTCTTTAACAGTGACTGTAAGGATTGGTGGTCTGTCAACACTTCTGTCTGGACATTGCGATTCTGAACATAGCATCGAAAATTTACAAATGCAAACACCAGAGCAGAACATTCAAGGTAATAAATTGGTAATTTAGTTTCTGAAGCTTTCAGTTTCCTACTGACAAATCCAACTGGATGAAACCTTTTTGTCTCTCTGTCTTGCTGATAGTAAGCCACACCTAATCCTTTGTAGGATGCGTCAACCGTGAAACGATTGTTCGCTTTAGGATCAAAAAGTCTCAAAGAAGGAGGATTAGAAAGTGAAGATTTTAGTAAATGAAAAGCATTCTTTTGCTCGTCTTCCCATTGAAATTCCGCATCATTTTTCAAAAGTTTCAGTAAGGGATAAGCTTTTTGAGAAAAGTTTTGAATGAATTTCCTGTTGTATCCAAATATTCCGAGCGTACTTCTCAGCTCATCTTTATTTTTGGGAGGAACCATTTCTGTTATGGCGTTAATTCTCTTTTTAGGGATGGACACCTCTTTTCCATCAACATCAAATCCCAAAAACGTTACTTTTCTTTGAAAAAATGTACTCTTTTTGATGTTCAACTGAATTTTGTGCTCTCTAAGTAACACAAAATATTCTCTCAGGGTTTCCAAATGTTTATCAAAGGATTCTGTTCCTATGTGGGTATCATCAAAATAATTTACAATTTTCCCTTCTTTTTTCATTTTCATTAGGAGATGATCCATGGCTAAAGCATACAATGCTGGCGCAATACTCAAACCCTGTGGTAAGGATTTCCAACGAAACCTGGAACCTGACGGCGAATCAAATGCAGTAACATCCCTGCAATCCGGATGTATTGCCAATTGAGTATATCCTGAGCAATTATCAGTAACAGAATGCCAAAATTTGCCTTGAAAACTGTCAATTAAGTCTTGTTGGTCTGGAATTGGGTATTTTATATCAGTCAGCACTTTGTTCAATTTTCTATAATCTTGTACAAGCCGATAGGATGGATTTGCTGGCGTGTGTGACTGCTTAGGAACCACTAAAATAGGTGTGCAGTACACAGAAGTACAGTACTCAATTAAGTCTGAATCCAAAAGTTTCTTAATGTACTCTTCAGCAAATTTCTTCTCATCTACGCTCATTCTGTAATTTCTCTGGTTAACCACTTTGTTTTGATCATAGCCAAATCGAATTGGAGGGTAATTGCAACTTGTTAGTTCTGACACATCAGAAACAAAGACATCTTCAAATTCTGAAAGTAATTTTTTAGCTTTTGCTTGTTGTTCCGGAGAAAGAGAAGGGTTAATATTAAATTTCAGATCCTTCTTGGATTTTTCAGATTGCAAATTGTTGACATTTGATTTAGGATAAAACACATCCTCATGGTCTTCATCAACAGCTAGATTTAAACTAGGCGTTAGAAGCACTGGTTGCGTTCCTGTATTTGTCACCTGAACAAATTTTCTTCCATTTGGAGTAAAAAGGAAATCGGACACCATAAGTTTATAATGTCTGAACAAATGGGGATTTCCAATAAAAACTGTATCCTTCTCAATTTTTCCTGGATTGATTTGTACTTTTACCCACTTAATTTTCTTGGCTGGGACAGTAATTGTCGATGCAGACCGAACAAATAATGCACCATCATGCAGGTTTTCAACTTCCATATTTTGAAAAACATTATTTTCTGCAGTCAAAGCATTAATTGGTACTTTGTAAAACATGCCAAACTGTACAGATTTCTTCCTCACACGGTCTTTGAAAGTGACTGTCATTCTCTCATAGTCAATTTGGGCTCGAGATTTTAGCAAAAAGGGATTGCCCAAAATCACACTGGAAGAAAGGCCTTTTACAACATAAAATTTTGTTGAAAATTGAAGACCAGCTATTTCAAACACTCCTTTCCACGTTCCAAACATTTTTAATGGATTGCCATTCGCTGCTTGCAGTTGCTTTCCAGTTTTTGCAACAACTGCTGTTGGAAAAATTCTACGTAAAGTATTATTATGAATGCAATTCACAGCAGCTCCAGTGTCCAATAAAACATTTTCCTCGAAACTACCAAATTTAGCAGTAACTTGGGACATTAATTGTACTCTGTCATCATCATCATCTTCTTCTGTGCCAAATCTAGGCGAAGACAGTGCTGAAAGTTTTGACTGAATTTCAGAATAATCTGGGGAACTGTCATCGAGAATACGAATCTTTTTCTGAGGTACATTAAATTTCCTTGATGCATGTTCGTTGCCTGAATTTTGAGGTTTGCTTTTGCCTTGAGAACTGGATTTGACTATTTTCTTTGCCTTTAAGCTGGAGTTAGCCTGTGGTGACAGCTCGCGCCTATTCGCAGTCGAGCCACCGCCTTGGCTGCGCCGGTTCGCGTTCCGACACACTTGCTGTGCGCGCGAAACTGAACACGCCTCGGGCTGGTGGTCACCCTGCCTAGCGGCAACGCGCGAAAATCCAAACGCGCTCTGAGAGCTGTGCTCCACTGTGGTCATGCACTGGCTGGGGAATCTTGGAATTTTTGGGCAACTCATACACTCGCTACGTGACGGATTATTGCTATCCTCTAGATAATCACAGGTGGTCATGTCGTTGTCACATAACTGTACCACAATCTTTTTCCCTGGTTTTCCCATTCCAATTCGAGTTATACCAGCACTCTGAATAATCTCCAATGGACAGTCAAATAATTCTGACACAGCTATTGCATCACAAAAATCACCAATTTTGGTTTTGCTAACAGCATATTTACTGTATGCAGTCCTTGTAGAAAATGTCTGGCCTCCAGAATTTACAGCAATTTTGCAAAATCTTTCCCAATTCTTGATCACAAACTTTCTGATCAGTGCTTTCACGTCTTCAAAATTACCTTGCCTGCCAAAAATTGCATAGCTGATGCACCGAAAAAACGCATTGACATCGTGAACCATTGGGATGACTTCGTAACACGGTCTCTTATCTGTCTCGCGGTCTCGCGATTTACTCCTATGTCGGTCATCCGTATCACTGTCACTACTACTAGATCGATTCACTCCGTGACTGCTACTCTCACTACAACTACTACTCTCACTACTGCTCTCACTGCTGCTAGATGAGCTCTTACGTCCTCTATCTCTCGCACCGGACCTTCGGTCGCGGCCGTAAGAAGAGTCACAAAACCGAACACGACGCGTTGGCCTTGAGTTCATCATGTCGGCACAAACATTTTTTAACACTTCCAAATTTTTTGCAACTTCTCTTAACTGTTCCTGTTTAGTCGTAAATGCCAAATACTCTCTCCTCATGCATTGCACTACATCATTCCAACGAAAAAAATAATCACTACATTGACTGTCTGCTATTCTGAACCATTCCTCAGCTTCAGTCCCTCTCACTGAATGCTGCATATGCACTAGTCTTTCTTCCTTTGGACATTCCAGAAACTCTGCACATCTAGTGAACTCACTTACAAACGTTTCAAAATTTTTACAGTCTTTGTACAACGGAAACGTAACAGCAACTGCTGGGGCCATGCGCACAACGAGTGGTTCATCCTTAGGCTGCCAAAGCCTCACCTCCATCTTAGAAAATGAATTTAATACACGTGACTGTGTAGGCCTCTACTGCAACTGAATCTGCTGACGCTTGACCATCACTGCGGCGCGCAACTCAGCGCTTTCACGGCAGTGGACGGCACCGGACTAGCCACACGGCACTCAGCAGAGAAAAAAAATCACAAAATAATTCCTAACCTTAACGCTAAATGAACCTATTCTACTCTACAAGCTAACAAAACATGAAAAAATGAAAATCAAGAAGAAAAACATGAAACAAAGCGAGAAACAAAAATACACAAAAAATCAAAATTCACTCACACAAAACACTCAGACACAAACACACAGGGCTCTTAAATCACTTCACAACTGTAACACTTTGGTACCTGCGATATTTCGCGCGATTTGGTGCTCCTAAAGGTACAAACTGAAAATTGACTTAAGAACTATTTTTTTTTCCGGCAACGGACTACATGTGCTGTACATGCAAAGAACTAAGTATCAGAGTGATTAGCTCCCACTTAATCCTAAACCCACTATTGGCGACGCCTTAAAAGGAAGTGGGGAGACGGTCGGGAAGGGTACTTCTTTAACGAGCCGTTCGACTCAGTTAAAGCCGTCGCAACCTCCACCAAGTCGTTAATGCGGTCTTGCCTGGCGTTACTTTACTGTTGGAGGTTCTCATGTTAACTCCGACTAGCCTACCGACAAAACCCACAACGGCTGAGTGTAGCACAGACGGGGGGATCAAGGCTACGTTTAACTGATAGGACTCGATTTTGGGTTAAGGAAACCACCAAGCACTCACTTCCAATGTTGCTCGTCCGAGGCCGGAGACACGTCTGCCTGCGTGTGGCTAGGCTCGTCGCGGCGAGGGCTCGGCCGCTCGCCGCTAGTGCTAGCTCAGCATATATCGCCAGTTCGTCTTTTCGAGCCCGCGCTGGTTTGAATGCCAGCGCCACCCTGACAGGCATAGGAAGCCATGGGCGCAAATGACAGGTTACAGCGTTACACGAGGGTTACTTCTGTTCATTGTGCGCCGGGATGGTAGGCAACCCATCGAGCACGGTACGCCTTACCAACCCCTCCCATTCCATTGCCGCCTCTTTTCCCCGGCTGAAATGAATTTTCTCGGGAACGGTTTGCCACTTTAAATTGTTGTCAATGCATTTTTGACAAATGCTTTGTCAATAACAGCAAACACAACAAGAAAAAACTTCTTGTTACATCAAAAACCACATCACGATCCGGCCTGCAAGGGGCACATCATCGAGTAACTTGGGTAAAATCTCTAGCATGAACACCACGTACCAGTTGCCGCTCAGTCTCGGTACGGCCCCATACCCAGAAAAATCGTTTCTCGGTTTGAGACCAGACCGGGGAGTTTGGGGACTTTGCGATTGGATCAAGAGCGAGACTTCATACTGTGGGTGCCATGAAGGCCCTCGTGTACGAAACTCTGGTTGAAAGTGAGGAAGGTTATTTGTTGGCGCGGATCGTGATGGCCGGGGAATCCATCCGCCGAAACCCTGGTATGTTTGAGCGAGTGCGGACAGCGTGGGGACAGCGGGTCGCAAATTGCATTGCAGTTGGTGGAGGACGCTTTGAACATTTATAACCGTGTTTGTTTTTCTGCGGAGACTGAATTTTGTTTTTGTTGTGACGAAATTTTTTTGCTCGTTTTGTTTTCTGTTTTTGTTCTGACTTTGTCAAAAAATCAATTGACAGCAATTAAACGTGACAAACCGTTCCCGAGAAAATTCATTTCAGCCGGGGAAAAGAGGCGACAGTGGGGTGGGAGGGGTTGGTATGACGTACCGTGATCGATGGGTTGCCTACCATCCAGGCGCACAATGGACAGAAGTAAGGGGGCATCCATATACCACGTGACCCAAAATAGGCCACTTTTAGACCCCCCCCTCCCCCCGCGTGACCTGGCTAACCTAACCTTCCCATGTATTTAATATAGGAGCGTGCCCTGGGGCTGACCCCCCCCCCCCCCCTCCCCCAACTAGGTCACGTGGTATATGGATGCCCCCTAACCCTCGTGTAACGCTGTAACGTGTCATTTGCGCTCATGGCTTCCTATGCCCAAAACACTTCTCTAGGTGTCCCCTATCCACCCTGAAGTGGATGACCTCACGAGGAGAAACACCCTGTATGCCTGGCTCCAGGAAATGTGTGGGATGTCCCTCATGCAATACTTGCATGCATGTGTTCAGGCCAAGGCAATGAAGGAAGTTAACTTTGTTTTGGCTGTACGGTGCTACTCACATTTGAACAATAACACAAAAATGAGGGCCATTAAGCTGTTCCCCTTGAAAACCTTTCCATTCTCACCTGCCAGAAAATTCCTTAAAAGCTTCGTAGCTGCTATGGCACGAACCACAGAACTTGAAGAGGCGCTTGATTTGTTCAAATGGGGAGAGATTATCTTGGAATCTGAGCACTATACTGATCTCGTCCAAAGGGCAATTGAAGCTATTGCCATCAGGTACTAAATTTTAATGCTATTGAAACTTTTTCTCGTATATTTTGCACATCCTCTAATTAGGGAAAGTTTATTAAGTTGGTCAATTAAGATAGTTAAATCCGTCAGCCAGGAAAATCACTTATCCTGTGGCACTTGTCCTAATCATTTAGACTTACTAACTTTTACTTTTATGTGTGCAACGTTCATGAAATAATGTTTTTATTGACTTTCTTAGAATGTTCTATCTTCTTGTAGTTTTCACTTCCCGTACCGTAATTTTGCTTTGTGCAGATTGTTCTTTTTCATTTTATTTTGCTATTTTAATGGTGGCTTATCACAGTCTGTAATGTTTTCTGCTTTTGGTGCAGATTTGGAGCTGACAAAGAGGACATCCTCAACAATGATTCCGAAGAAGATGATGTTCTACCCCTGCTTGATGAGGAGTCTGTAGCTGATGAAGATATGGTATATGTCTCTGGTCCAGCTACTTACAAGGACTCACCTTTCTTCAAGCAATTTCATGCTGCTCACAAGAAAGCAATGGGTGAAATTGCTCGAGAATCTGAAAGCGCAGACTCAAGAAGTGACTTGAGGTCCAATCCTCTCTATGTGACCACTTATGTCACCTTCTGAGGTATCTTTTGCCGTATTATTGCATGTGGTCAAGGTACATGCAGGTTCTCTTGCTGCCCGATAAGGAAAATCCACTCACGATCAAATGCGTTGAGCGCGCACATGGGCTGGACAAGCAAGAGAACCTTCGTAAGAAGAAATACCAAGATGCTTCTGTAGTCATGGTTGACTTGGCCAGAGGTGCCGAAGACAGACTCTTGGAAGTGATATTCAATACAAACTTTAGGCAGGATGCAAAAAGGCAGACTCAGCAAGAGGAGAGAAAAATTGAACCTCCCGTGAAGGAAAATGTTGTCGAGAAGTAGAAACCTCGTCGTTCAAGGCCTCCAGGAGGTCACTACTCCAGGTCAGCCCTGTCTATGTATGCCAAAAGCTTGTGTGGCAAAATCAGGAGAGCCAGCGAAAGGAATCCAGTCCTCAAGAACAGAAAACCTAGAAAGAAGGTAAGTTAAGAAACTTACATTATTTTTCATTTGAAAATTTTGTTAGATTGTCTTGGTACAAATATTTGTCTTCAGCAGGATATGAAGAGAGAGGAAAGAATGTCCGAGGAAGGGGTTTGGAATGTGACTGGGGTGACTGAGGTAAGAGCCCTGTGGTTTCCATCAGTATTGTCTGTATTAAAGTTTAAATATATAAACTATTTGTTCCTTGAAGTCACTGCTGTAGTTTAAAAAGTGTGTCTTATTGTAGAAGAAGGAAGCAAAAGCCTTCGACGTTACTGCTTTAGGTAGAAAGGTGTGTCTAATTGTTCAAGTTCTGTTTAATTACAATGTGTCCAATGTGCAGCAGTTTTTGGTCTTTTGTGTCTTGTTTTAGTCTGAGCATGTGAAATTGGTTTTAGCTTTGTTGTTTCAAGCTTTGTGTCCAGGCCAGACAGTCACTTCTGTGCTACTGATATTCAAATTAGTGACATAAGAAACAGTATTTCAAATGATTATTTTTATGAGTTCATGACTGAGTATAATCTGTATTTTTTATTGGTGACACATTTATTTCATGGTGCTCTGTGGTTTTCATCAGTATTGTTTGTATTTAATTGTCTTATTGTTCAAGTTACAATGTGTTCAACGTTTACCTGTCTTTTGTAATCTTGTTTCTGTCTGACATTGTGAAATTGTTTTAATTAGCGACAAAAAACAGTATTTTTCATAGTTAATTTGTATTGTGATAGCACTGTCTTACAAACAAGCTGTGAGTAAGAATTTTACAGTGTAACTTGACGTGATTGAATTGTGTTTATAATAAAGGTTGTATTTTTGTCACTTTTTCTTTCATTTTCTTTTTTGTTAACTTTAACCGTTCTTCAATGTCCTTCTGTCTGAAATTGGTCTTGGAAAAACAGTTAGGCGTTAGGGTAAAGTAAAAAGTGAGGGAGAAGTCAGGGAATTTGTCGTTCGGTGAGCACTGGGTGTTGGGCTTGACCATGTCCTTTGACCACACTGCTGTCCGTCATGTTAAGCCCTTTACCGTGGGCACCCCTCCATGGGGCAGCCAGGAATAGAAAAGCATAGGGGGGTCAAAAATTTAATTTTATATTTTTTATGTTTTATTCATTAGCACTGTATTTAAATTAATACATTTACAAACAGTATGACAATATAGAAACTGTTTAAAAGAAACCTGTGTTTTGAAGCAAAAGCAAGATATACACATTTCATATCATGTTGCCTTTGCCAGGAAAACAGAAGGGTGGGAACAAATAACACTATAGTACATACAGCTCTAACTTAATTCACTAAATTTCAATGAAGAATTGTAGTCCGCGTCTGAGGTGCGGTGGGCACTGGTCCGGTGATCAGCGAGGGCCTCTCTGATGCAGACTGCGAGGATGGCTGCGTCCGTGCGTCCACCCTTTGTCAGAAAATGCAGTGTGGCCGGCCACCCACAAGACGACCTCTTGTCGCTCGGCCTGTACGTACGTCCGCGCCCGGTCACGTTGCCACGCGTTGCCACCCTCTGTGCCCCGGCCCCGGCGTGTATGGGGCTGCGCAGGTCGGGCACGCCCTGTCGTCAGCGCGACCGATGCTGTGCATCCGTGGCCCCGGGTCGAGCACGCCGGTCCACCGCGAGTCGAGCTCGTCCTCCGGGATGACAGCCTGGTTGATGTTGTCCAAGACGCGCTGCCACTGCAACCGGGGGCCTTGGAGTTTACGCGGGGCATAGGCTGTGGGTGGGGCTGCCGCAACCAGCGCGGCGTACATCACACGGATGTCGGGCGGCGTTCCGTGCGCCGTCGTCATGGTGCGGCTTTAGGGGGGTTGGGGGGGGGGGCAAAGTCGAGCTTTTTGCCTACTTACATGCGGAAAAGTTATGCCGGTTGCTTAAATTTCCGGCGCCCAACGCACCACTAAGGTCTATCGAAAGCACCGCGGCCCGCGTGCGCAGCGCACGGCAAGCACTGACACAGTGCCCCTGACAATGGTGCACGGCAGGGGCCATGTTGCCCGATTCGCAGGCGACACCCCTTCGAACGCCTCGCGGAAGACGTTGGCGTTGGCCATGTGCAACGCAGTGGCAACGTGCTGAGCTCGGGCGTCAGCTCCATGATCACGTGCGGGGAATTACGTGCTCCGCCATCCCGGCGTGAACACCAGGCGCGCATCCAGGGGCTGCTCACCGGGGGGGGGGGGGGTACCGCTTTCTGCCTACCCCATGGGAACATCCACGTGGGTGCAACGTGGATGCAACGTGAATGGTAACGTGAAATCCACGTCGACAATCGACTCGCTATCGAGCGAAAAGTGAAGCTCGAGACCACGTGGATTACACGTGGATGGTGGAACGCTCTGTATCAACGTCCCATCGAGGAAGATGATAGGTAGATCCTGCGCACAGGCTCAACCTTCTTATCCACGTAGCATCTTTCTCGATGGGACGTTGATACAGAGCGTTCCACCATCCACGCGTAATCCACTTCGCTTCACTTTTCGCTCGATAGCGAGTCGATTGTCGACGTGGATTTCACGTTACCATTCACGTTGCATCCACGTGTAACCAGTGGTACATTGAGTTTCAGTTCGACGTAAATGGGACGTGGAAAGCTTGTCGAATTCTGCTATCGATGTGCATTCGACTCTCCGTCTCATCGATAGGTGTATACTGGGCGCATAAATGTGATCGACGTATATCCGACGTGGAAAGCTCGTCGAATTATACCATCGACGTGCTATCGACTCTCCGTCTCATCGATATAGGGTATACTGGGTGCATGAGTGATCGACGTTAATGCGACGTTGAAAGTTCGTCGAATTCTACTATCGACGTGCTATCGACTCTCCGTTTCATCGATACGTGTATACTGGGTGCATGAGTGATCGACGTAAATGCGACGTGGAAAGTTCGTCGAATTCTACCATCGAAGTGCTATCGACTCTCCTTCTCATCGATAGGGTGTGGATTGGGTGCAAGCAGTGGTGTAGCGATGTCTAGACGGGTTAGGCAACCCGCCGTATTAACCCCCTGAAAGTAGGCAGTGTGACAAAACCTCTCCCGGAACTGGCGGCTGGCTGCTCCACTGATTTTGAATTCTTACAAGCAGTCAACTTAATTCAAATTTAAGGCAAAGTATTCACAACTCAATGATCTATATTTATTGCATTTTAAATTTTCTGAATATTTACCAAGAACTTTCCAGAATGGCACTGAAGAAATTAAGGTAACACACAATGAAAAGTTAGAAATAAAATACATAAAAAGTGTATCACAAATGATGGAATAAGTAGCACACAAATCTATCCAAAGACTATCACTTGCACTTATGCACTCATTACACACTCTGGTGGTTAGTGGAACGAAAGGTACTCTGTTAAACCAAGTCGGCAACCATGAAGAAGAAAGTACGTGCCATTTGTCACAGGCTTAGAAGTAAATAGTCACATACTCCACTCATGTACTTTTAAGTCTGTAACAAATGTCTCCATGGTTGTCGTGGACTTGGTTGAAGAGAGTAACTAGTCAGCAAAGCAAAAGAAAAGAGATTCACAAAAAAATTTGAGTCTTACCAAACATTTATAATAAAATGTTAAGAAGAAAATTTAAAACTATAACCCTCCTAACGTTTATCACAATATGGTAGGAAGGAAATTTAAAACCCCCTAAGCTAGTGAAACATTTTAGAGAACAGAAATAAAGTAAAATGATAAAAATTAATGAAAATAAAATGACAGCAAACTGCTTAAGAGTAGACAGCCATAGGACTGAATTTGAATTTGTAAGGCATTTGTCGCAGAATCATTTTCTTTTCAACAAAGCAAGTTTTGTAAATGCTGAAGTGTTCTGCTTTGCCAAGAGATAAGGAGGCCCCAGGGCATCACTGTTAGACCTCCTTAGGTCACCGACACAGAACACTTCAGCATTTACAAGACTCACTTTGTTAAAAAATGAAAGAGCGACAAGTGCTTACCCTTAGGCATGCATGAAACAGAAAATGAAATACTCAATAACAATAAAAAAACAACAGAAACAATAATGTCAAATATCTGAGTCAGTGGAGGTGCAATTGAGGTGGACAACACTTAAGAGCCTTTGATTTTTGGATGGGCACTCTTTGGTGAACAATTTATAAAAAGAACTATGTATAACTATCCAAGGCTCTAGAGTGTGGTCCCCGCTAGAACATACTGGGTGGCATTTCACAATTTTAGAAGCAGGTGGGCCTAATCATCAATATCAGAGTCAGTGGGTGGAATCAAAAACATCTCATCTAGAACACTTGTAGCACTTTCAGGTAGCTTCCTGGTACTCCGCAATTCGATGAGGTACCGCTTAGGTGCATCTTTGAGCCATAATCCTATGGCAGAGCCAACCTGATCTGGTGCAGTTGAATAACTAAGTTGCGCTCCAGTCTTCTTTAAACTATCCTGGTAGCCCTTCAATGCAGCTGGAACAGAAAACATAGCAACATATCAGAACCTCTACTGTCAACGGTAGATTTTCTCTTCTAAATTATAGGTACCACATCAGCACCAGTAGTTTCATGCATTGTGCTCAGTCCAAGCAGATCACAAAGCCAAATTTTTGGGAACATTGCACAGTAAAAGATATGAAATACATTATTTTAAGAATGGCTATTTTAAGAATGACATGGAAGAATTTTATCTCGGGTGAGGAGAGTGTGAAGCTACAACCTTCAAACTTAGTACAAATTTCATTTTCAGCACTACGGTACTTGTTGAAGATCTTTTTGTGGCAAAATCATACATTCTTAATACTGGTCAAGAGTCAAATAAGTTAACTTCCTAAACCTTACTCTACTGCAGTGCTCAAGATGAAATTTTTAAAAAATTGCTGTCAACGGATAAAAATGAGTTCTCAGCCTTATTCAGCTTACAGGATGTTTAATATGTTATAATAAAAGATTTATCAAACTTCAACACGAACCATTCAAAGCTGTACAACTCCTTGTTCCAAGGAAGCTCTTTTTATGAAATTTAGCTCCCTTTCTGTTCTTTCCTCTATAGTTGAAGGAACTGGCAAGTCTGTTGGAGATCATAAATTTCATCATACTATAAACAGAATCCTTCAGTGATGTCAGCAGACATCGCCCCATTAACAGTCGAACCTACAGAAAAGAACATGAACGTTAGTAAATAATAACAGGATGAAACTTAACTGCATACTCCCCCCCCCCCACACACTTACCACATTCAGAGCATTATCATGGTCTTGCAGAAAGTTTTCCCATACTGTCATTGACTCAAATGAGTCCACAGGGAGTGCTGGCATACCCCTGTCATCAGTATTGTTAGATGAAGTTTCTACAATTGGACATACACAATTGTAAACTTTGTTCAGTGAAATTTTTAGTCCATTCAGTTGCCGCTTCATCTCTTGCATTTCACGCACAAATGTGTAATGGGAGAGAGCTGAAAAGAGCATTTGGCAATTTAGTTAAGGAACCAAGATAAACTATTGAGAGAAAGGTGCAGATTGAAGTGGCATTAGTAATTAATACAATACATTCAGACTTGCAGGAAAAGACTTCCAAAGAATTTAAATATTAAAAATCAAAGTAGTAACTGAACCATAAAAGTGTTCCACTCTAAATGTCTACTCAAATGAAAATGTTCATGACAAAGGAACTTACGTGCAGAGGGACTTAACAATTTCCTAGGAGAAAAGGTTGCATGCTTCCTGGGAGAAGGATTTGCTTTTCTAGAGAACCTGTTCGTTGCTGCTTTTGAAGGAGTTTTGGAAGTCGTCTCTTCATGGTCCTTGTCCTTCATCTTATCCCCATTCTCGTTCTGGACACTTTCCCTCTCTTCCAGGTCGTTGGTCACTACCTCCCCAGCCACATCTTTCTTGCTCTTGGCTTGTTCCATCTCCTTATTCTTTTCCTTGTCTTTCACCTGATTCTCCTTGACCATATCCAACTGTACACCACCATGAGAATTCATGCTATGAATAACCACTGCAACAAACAATCCAAATAATGTTTCATACACAAGTGAACAAGTGTAAAGTAATAAGGTAACAATCTGAAGAAGCTACCTGAAGTATCTGCATTACTGCTTTGATGTAGGATTGGAATAGATTCATCCTCACTGGAAGATGAAAAATCTGTGGAAAGTAACGTAAAAATAATTAATAGAAGAAAACAAATGATAGTCAACAAACGAGACTTTTATAAATACTGAAACATACTTAAGCCCTTCTTTGCAGGTGGTAATTTCTTAGCTGTAGTGAAGTCTTCATCTTTATTAGCTACAGAAAGAAAGAAACTTATTAAGAAGAGGACAAGAAAACTGTCAGAACTTCAGAACATTGTAAGTAGTCATAGATACCTATTTCTGTAGCAGTGAGAAAAGCTGATGTCTGTGCACCTTGCTTTTGAGACGAGCCATCAGCATTACAACTTTTAGACGTGTCTGTAGTTTGGCTGGTATTAGTCCTTCTGACTCTGCTCTTGATATTACCACCTACAACAAAAAGAAAAACCTATAGTTAATCCACAATAACCAGTGATCAATACAGGAATTGTAATAAGTAAATACAAGGTTAAATTTGTTTCCCATCCTGCAGTGATCGCATTTCAGTGAAAACAATCCACATGGATAACAGAATAATCTTAAACTTCAGATTAGCCAAGGAAGAGAAACTGTCACTGTTGGCATTCCAATTGAAACTGAATAATTAGCTAAGAATTAAACTTACTTTGTGTCATAATCTTCAAGGTTTTCAAGGGAGGCCGTTCCAAATCGCTGTCCTCATCAGTGGAGTTACCAGCCCTACCAGCCCTGGTCGTATTGTAACTAAGCCTGGACGGTTTGATAGACACCCTCTTTCCTAACTCTGAAGCAGACTCTGATAGAGCAGAATCATAGCGTGCTTTCTCAGACTGTTCCTTAGCAGCTCCAATGCTTCCTGGAAAAAAGCACAGCTCTGTATTATTTACGCCACAGAATGCAAGCCAGCAGCAGTTTAGCGACCACAACAGGGTTTGATCAAAAAATGTATAGACTGGAAAGAACTACAAAATACTCACTACAGAATTTCAAAACTCTTATGTATTCATAAGATATCCAGTCACTAGATGGTTTGGAGCGCTTCTCTAAGAATGAGCTAAGCTTGTCCTCATTTTTAGGCCACATGCATGTGGCAAAATACTTCACATTGCCATCTGAATCCTCAATCCTTTTCACATTCTTCAACCAGTTAGTTGAAGCAGGGCAGGCATATGTTTCTACATCGCTCTCGCCATCTTTATTGGGAACGTCAATGACTAATTCCACAACTGCGTACTGTGAAAAAAATTGTTTCAATAAAGTTTGTTCATAAGCCTATCGTTTTCTAAGTTTTAGTTTACTTGTCATAGATTTTAGCACCAACTTTCATCGTGGCTTAGGTATCAGGTAAACACACGACTCATTTCAGAAACATCATAGGCTATGAAAGTCATCCTAACAAGAATGTGGTCGAAAACCATTGAAAAATTGAAAACCTTAAGTTAATTAAGTCATATGAAGTGTGATCAAATGCAGCCTGAAGCGTACGGAAGGCATAGAGATGGCACTCTTCTAGGGCTGCAGACTTGGTCAACTTAAAAGGGGTTATATGGCTCTTCAGGCCACAGTGCTTTACCAAGAAAAGCTTAGGTAAGGGAGTGTTTGGTCTCAATAATTGGCAAATGTAGCGCCGACAAAGGATAGAAAAAAGTAATGCTCTCTGTCAGATATATGACGGTTACTTCATCACAGAACCGATGATCACGAACCCGCGCACGTAAAAGAATCACCCATGCTAATACTAACCAATTTATCAGTTGGGATTACGTAATCCGATTCTTCGGTCTCCATCGTAATACAAGTAATTTCCAAACCAAACAGAAACCAACGCTTCTTGCTCTGAAATCGAGTTGAAACTTGCAACAGACTGGCTCGCACAGTAACGGACAGCGCCTGCTTGTCGTTTTGACGCCAAGGCAAAGTGAGTCATACCAACACAGGTATGCCTCGTTTGAAAGCCATCTTACAATCACTCTCAAGTTGACAAAGGACCAAGATGCACACTTTTAAATTCTAACAGTAACAATATTTTTTTAGCAAGTTAAGTAGGCCTGCGTTGTGAGTTTAAATAAGAAATAGTCAGCAGTTACCTGCATTTTATGAAAAGTTGCCTGCCATGAAGGGAATGACCACCTTTGTGGTAAATATAAAATAATTCACTCTAAAAAGTTATCTTAAGACGAATTTATCAAGGAAGATTGACAACTGATAGATTTATGCTGTTAAAAAATCCGAAAAATTGTTTCTGGTACCAAGTCCACTTTGAAAAGGCTACGTGGACTACGTCACTACACAACCCTCACTACCTATCTAGTCAACGACGCAACTGTTTCATTTATTTTGTCACTACTATTTCTTTTTTCTGTTACGCAGACCGGCTGAAATTTCCATATTTTTATAATTTTCTAAGATCACGATAAGTTAACTTAGAAAATTAAATTAATTTGTGATGTTTAGATTTTTATTATGAGCTATGAGGATCACGTAGTGGGCAGAAGCAGCCAGGCTTGTAGTTCATGGGCTATTGTTTTGCACTTTTATCGTAATTGTTTTGATCAAGGCTTTTAGTGGACTTCACACCACAATATTCACAAACTGCGAATTCCTAATGGAAAACGTAAGTATTCTAATAAGTTTCCCAAAGAACATTTGTTTCTTTCATACTGTGTGCTGAAAAGTTTTGGTTATTTTAACCTGTCGTGGTCAGGTACAAACTTATATAATTGTAATTTTTATGGTGATTGTGTCTGATATTAACAAAAAATGCCAAGGCCAGAAAGAGAAGAAAACAACGGCGAGAGGCACATGATCATCTTTATGAGGAGAATGCTCTTGCTTTAGCCATGTTGAGCCAACATGATGAGGAACCAGATGATGAGGATTATGTTGGGAGAGACAAATTAGCCCGCATTATCTGTCCAAGTAGCAGCAAATCTTACGGCGAAAGCTCATTGTCCTTTGAAGTTCATGAGAAAGAGCAATGCCACAACACAGAGTCGGAAACCAACAATACCTGTTCAAACCCTTGCAACTCAGGTCCTATTCAAGAAGTGTTGGAAGCATCACGGCAGTATGAAGATGTGGATGAGGCAGTTCATATCAGTGTTGACAGAAGTGATTGTGACAGGTGTGTTGCTAAACGTTCTGTGAATATTATTGACTCAGTGGATCATAGCCAGAATGTCAGTGAAGAAGATAATGATACCTCAAGTGATGAATTGTGTATTAGTGAACCATCTGGTGATATTAGTGACTTTGAAATTGAAGAACCCTTCCCCCAGTGCAGAGAGAATGAAGAAACTGTTCAGGATCCACTAACATGTGGACAGTTCCACTTAAGTAGTGTTAATGTTTCCCCTGAAGTATGGCGTATAATTTCTGGCGAGAAGGAAAAGAACACCCCAGAAGAGCAGTTTAAGTTAGAGTTAACGTTGTGGTCCAAAAAGTATAAATTACAAAGAAATGCACTGGATGAATTATTACACACACTAAGGGGTCATGTACATCCTCATCTTCCTGCATGCGCTAAGACATTCTTGAAGACACCACGCAGTACTGTAGATGTTGTCAAGAAATGTTCTGGAGGTCAATTTTGGTATCGAGGCATAAAAAATGGATTGATGACCTGCCTTGACAAAGAATATGTGCAGTCCCTTCAAGATCAGACAGTAGAAATAGATGTCTTCATTGATGGTATATGTCCTTACAAGAGTGTCAAGGTTAAGCTCTGGCCCATTGCTGGTTGTTTGAAAGGGGAAAAAACACCATTTATTATTGCTTTGTGGTGTGGATGCACCAAAGAGCCTTCATCAGTACATGAATTTTTTGAAGATTATGTTGCTGAAGCTGCTTATCTGAAAGAAAATGGAATTGTTTACCATGGAACAAAACTGAAGCTGGTTATCCGTCGTTACATTGCTGATGCTCCAGCACGAGCATGGATGAGAGCAGTCAGAGCCCACAACTCTTATAATGCATGTGAAAGGTTAGAGATCTGAGTACACCTCACCAGATTGCCTGGTTTTTGTTTTTGTACTTTCCTACTTATTTTTTGTTACTTAAACAGGGATTTTTTTTTTTCCTGATATTAGATAATTTCTATTCATTAGTGGTTTTCATGCCTCAGCAGCTTCATTAAACTCATGTAATATGTTTCAGGTGCACAGCTCCAGGTGAATGGAAGTTTCGCAGAATTACGTACAATCCTACTGATGAAGGCGAATTGTGAACGGATGAAAGCTTTCAAAGTCAAAGCCACAACGAACACCACATCGGAATCTCCCCTCTGCTTTGCCTTGGCACTAAAATGATATCTCAATTTCCTCTTGATGTGATGCATATGGTATACTTAGGTGTATCAAGGAGATTGCATTCCTTGCTTCTAACAAGAAAGGCTGGGAAATTTAAGCTACATGACAATGAAATCGGTAGCCTTGACAAACTGTGCATTTTCTTATCTCAATTTTGTCCTTCTGACTTTGCAAGGAAACCAAGGCCTTTATCGCAATATCTTTTATTCAAAGCAACTGAATGGAGGAGACTCTTACTATATGATGGATTTATCTTACACAGAAACCATAAGCATAAAGAGGTACGTGAGTGTTACCTTCTCCTTGCAACTGCGATGAGACTTCTCTTGGATTCAAGGTTGTGCCCTCAGTTTAGTTCAGATGCGCATGCATTGTTGGTTAAATTTGTGAAGCATAGCTACAGATATCTTGGTGCTTCATTTGTAGTATACAATGTGCACCACCTTCTTCACCTTACTGCTGATTGCATCATTCATGGCGACCCAGAGGATTTCAGCTGTTTTAAATTTGAGAACCATCTGGGACAATTAAAACGCCTTCTTGTTGCTCCTGGGAGAACGTTGCAGCAAATTGTGTGTCGTGTGATTGAACAGTCCTTGATGCCTAAGCCTGCATCGTCAGCTGCTGCTTCTCAACCAGAACTGTCCAAGGCTCATACAAATGGGCCCACATTAGATTGTTATGGTAAACAGTATGCTGCTGGTTGGTTACATAGCCAGATCCAACATTCGTGTGGCAAGAGACACACCCAAAGATTCATGTGTTCTAATGTCCTCTGGACAGGTAGTGATCGTTGAGAATATCATTGAGTCTAATTCGAGTGCTCTCATCATTGGCAGGGAGTTTTTAACAAAAACTGACTATTTTCAATTTCCTGTTCCTAGTTCTGTCTTAAACATTTTTAAAGTATCTCGACTTGGTCATTTAGAGAAGTGGAAAAAGGAAGATATTATTCAGAAAGTTGCTTATTTTCCGTTAGATGTTGATGAAGGGGACTATGATAGTTACGATTGGAGAGAGGGTGAAGGATTGTGCATCCCTGTGCTACATTCAGAGGTGTGATTCTGAAAAACATTATTCAAAAAATATGAATCTTGTATTGTTTTTTTTTGGAATGTAACCAATCAGAAAATTCAGTGTTGTATCACATTATTGTTTTGCTTT
Source organism: Odontothrips loti (assembly GCA_038380765.1). Taxonomy (NCBI): domain Eukaryota; kingdom Metazoa; phylum Arthropoda; class Insecta; order Thysanoptera; family Thripidae; genus Odontothrips; species Odontothrips loti. Next base: position 656,068 of record CM076254.1, read on the forward strand.
ATTGTAGCTTAATTTCAGTATGCCATGTTCGAAAATTCTTAATGTATGACTTTGCTGAAGGATTCAAACTACGGATTTGTCAGATGTCGTTTATATTTTTACCACTCCGTTTTATTATTTCTTAACATCTGACCTGTGTTCTGGTCTGGACCAGTCTTAGGAGAAATTGAACAATTTATTTCTTGTTTTAGGAATAAAAATTCTCCGAAGCAGGCTGGACTACCATGAGTATATATGTCTTGCCTTCACTTTTAACAAGAGTCTCACTATTTCATATTCACATTTGAGCTGTGATCTCATTTTAAGATTAAGGGCTAGAAATACCATTGACCTTGTTTACTGTTTTATATTCTACTTTACTTAAATTAAATTATTGCAGGATATTGAAGAGGGTTGCCACAGGTCGGAGCCACATCCTTTATGTGGGCCTCGACAATGGAAAGTGGCTGGAGGAAAAGCGGAAGAGGATATTGAACCAGCTTGGTGTTACTGTAAAAATTGATGCACATTTTCCTTGTTGTTCTTTTTATTTGTAAAAAAAAATCCTCAACATCTGCTTGTGCCAGTGACCGGCTGGCAGACCTTCCCTGGATTCGACATCCCTGGCTGCTACAACCGTGGGCATGCTTTCCATTACATAGTGGAGAGTACCACTCTATCAGCCCTTACTTTAATATTTCCAGAGGTCAATGAATTAAGTGATTATGAAGATGATGGTGACAATGAATTAATGATGTCGGGGACTAAAGAAGCAATGGCAAGGGGAAAGCAGTATGTGGACAGTGGGTTTGTGCTGAATGTTATGGACAAACAGGGAAAAGATCATATTTTGTGAAGGCTGAGGTTAGAGCCTTCATGAAATTGATGGTGCATAATGCATTTGCATGTTTCTTTCTATTCAAGGAACCCAGGCACACAGTTCCCCATTAACATCAACTGGTGAGTGAATATCAGCACACCTTGTCTGAGTTAGGTGGTTGGTGATTGAATCACATTTATTGAATGTATTTGCATGAATTGAAAATGCCAACTACACTTCTAGAGTAGAGTTTCTTCATGGTGGAGCATTCATTGATCTGTATTATTTGGTGACTGAGTCGCATGTGATGTGGAAGATGGTTGTGGTGTTTTTGTGTTGGTTTTGTAAATTGGTGGTTTGTCATCGTTGCCCATAGATAATGCAATCATGTCTTCTCATGCATCTGTGGCCATTGGTTAGAATTTCATATGGGAAGTAACTCCTATCATAGATCTCATCTATCTGCATATCTTGCATTCACTACATACAATATCTTCAACAATATTCAAACCTTCTAGTGTCCTGTAGACTTTCCATAATTGGCTGAGCGATAGCGAAACCCTTACCCCACTGGCCCAAAAATGTTTTGTCTGTTGGTCTGTCTGTCTGTCTGCTGTGTGCGTGCGTGTCTGTCTGTCTGTCCGCGCGATTTCTCGAGAACGGTTCATCGTAGAGGGCTCCAATTTGGACCACAATCTCCTTGCATCATACCGGAGTCAACCTCACCTCGGGGGCATCCTACCTCAGGTGCTGCTGCAGGTGCCGGTTGACAAACCAGGGCCTTCTTGTGCAAGAACTGGAACAGGGGGGCTAACTTCTAAATCGTGCCGATTTTCAAACATGATCATGGCGACCTACCCCTTCTAAAATCACCCAAAGACCCAATTTAAGATGGCGAAATCGACCCCAGGTGCTGCTGCAGGCGCTAGTGGTCAAAACGAGGCCTTCTTGGGCAGGAGCAGGAACAAATAGTGAAACTGCTAAACAAGCTGTATTTTGAGCTTAAAGATCGGAACCGACCCCGCTCAAAATACACTCAGAACTTCAATTACAATGCCGAAAACCACCCCAGGTGCTGCTGCAGGTGCGGGTTGGCAAAACTGGTCCTTCTTGTGCAGGAACTGGAACAGGAGGGCAAACTTCTAAACAAATCGTATATCAAACTTGAACATGGCGACTGACCTCTTCTAAAATCACCCAAAGACCCGAGTAAAGATGACGAAGTCGACCCCAGGTGCTGCTGCCGGTGCTAGTGGTCAAAACAAGGCCTTCTTGTGCAGGAACTGGAACGCGAGGGCTAACTTCTAAATCGTGCCGATTTTCAAACTTGGACATGGCGAGCGACCCCTTCTAAAATCACCCAAAGACCCGAGTAAAGATGGCGAAGTCGACCCCAGGTGCTGCTGCCGGTGCTAGTGGTCAAAACAAGGCCTTCTTGGGCAGGAGCAGGAACAAATAGAAAAACTGCTAAACAAGCTGTATTTTGAGGTTAAAGATCGGAACCGACCCCGCTTAAAATACACTCAGAACTTCAAATACAATGCCAAAAAGGACCCCAGGTGCTGCTGCAGGTGCTGGTTGGCAAAACAGGGCCTTCTTGAGAACTGAACAGTTTAAATGATGAAACCTTTACTTTCAAAACTGTGTGTGTGTGTGTGTGTGAGTGTTCATCCCAAGCTAGTCCTCAGCCGGCAAGGGGTGACGTCACTTCTGTGGGCGACCGGCGGTGCACTCTGATTGGCCGAACGGTCGGGAAGTACAGAGGACTTGCCCGGCGCGCTCCCCGTACACCTGGAAACTATAAATGGTGGGGACGCCCCATGCTGCACCATCAGTGTTGTCTCTGCATCTGTTGGGTCAACATCGCTGCTGGTTTGCGCCGTTCATCATGTCAACTGAAGGAAGTGCCCTCGCCTCCTTCACCAGCAGTCCCCTCCGTGCCCGCATATCCACAGTAACCCTCGTTGAGGTCTTTACTGTTGATGAGGCGCGCGGCATAGACTCTAACTTCCTCGTTGCGAGGGAGGGTGCCCAGAACTACGTAATCGCCCACCGGCGACTTACATCATCAACATCTCGCCAGTCGTTGGTGGATTGGTCGCAAGAGGCCCAGGTTAGATCTGTCAATGCTGCCTCCGAGCCAGGGGACGAGATCAAAGTCATGGACGTCGTCCACTCCGCCACTGGACCAGCATCGTACTCCCCGCTTCTCATCACTCCCAGTGGCGGCGGATTGGATGAGAGTGGTGAATCAGGTCGCCGGCGGGGAACGGGGACCTTGACAACAGGGGATGGCAAGAAACTTCCTGTAATCTTTCGGCTTAAGTAATCTGCATCTCAATTTTTTCACATTGTGTTTGTCAATAGTTTTTAAACAATTTTTTTTTGTGTATTGGATTGTAATGTTCATTTTGATTTAATGACAAAGTGTGCTTAACGTTATGTTTCATTGTAACGTCTTTGTAATTGTCAAGAATCTCTTTATTTTTATTTTTTGTATTGGATTGTAATGTTCATTTTTAATAAAGGACAAAGTGTGCTTTAGGTTCTGTACGTTTTTGTAACAAGGCCCAATTTTTTTCCTGGAGAACTTTTGAGATGTACACTCATGTGGGACAAATGCACACTTTGATACGAGAGGATTTAATAATTTTTTTGGCCTGTCTAGTATTCCACTGCGCTCATGCACATAAGGTGGGTAATTGTAGTGGCTTCCAGTCCCCAGCATAGGGGCTTATTGAGGTCAAAGTATTTTTCCCATGATCCCTGCAGCTCCCCCAACTGTCCCAGAACATAGATACATAAAAAAAACCTCTTTTTATTCATTCACCATTTTGACATAGTATTTTAAAGTGACAGAAATGAGACGAAGGCCTAATTTTTTTCCTGGAGAACCTTTGAGATGTACACTCATGTGGGACAAATGCACACTTTGATACGAGAGGATTTAATATTTTTTTTGGCTTGGCTAGTATTCTACTGCAATGATCTTTATTTGAAAAAATGATGACAAAAAGGAAAATTAAAAAATGCAGTGTAATAAGATGCAATTTCAACACATAACTCTGTATTTCTCATCAGTTACTGAACAGAATTTTTTAAGTCCTTCACTGCATACTATTAAAGCAGTATGAAGGTAAGGATATAGTTTTGAATGCAATACAAAATATTACAAAAGTATAACAGAAGTAAGTTAAAAAAAAAAAAATCAGAAATCATAAACAAACCGATATCATTGCATAAACATTTATGATGCTGATGCAGAAACTTGGGGTCAGTTTTGAACTGCCTTCAGGATACATTACGACACCAGCCGCCATTTCATTCAATACACAAGATGCAAATGTTGAATCACCTGCTTTTAAAGGAAAGATGATAAACAAATTCAAAACATTTATGACATTATTTACACATGTATTTGTAATCCACCCGAATATATGTAAGACACATCCACTCAGCTAACAGCCTGGTCTTTTCCAAAATCCATCATGAAATCTAGCAATTCCAAATATTTTGCAATATTGGCATGTGCAATACCGAATACCGAATCCCATTCCCAATCACCTTGTCAAAAGCATTATCCTGTCGTATCTTCTTCAGAAAGGAGTCAGTGGCCTTATGTGGATGCACTTCTTTCGTATGCTTCACCAACTTTTGTACAGCTTTTGTGCCCTTGATGAGATGCCAGCAGAGCTTGCAACGAACACCTCTCACACTGTACAAGATGTGGGGTGGAACATCTTTTGTTCTAAAGTAGGGATCTTTCTTTGTGAGGTAATGTTCGGGAAACGGTTGGATTTCTGTATCATCCTCTACATCAGCAGAGGGAGAATCAGGGTCGTATTTTGCCTCACCTTCCGACACAACAGCCTCATTCTTCACTGTATGACTAAATTCCTCCACTACATCTGGTGCATGGTCCTGAATAATATAATCCATCTTTCAATTTTTTGTTCCATATAACAGGGTGATTGGAGAAGAGCTGAGAGGAGGAACTTAAGTATGTTCACACACTAAAGAATTAATGAAATCATACCTGACAGAGAGTTGGTTGTGATCCAATGGAATTCTTGTTGATGAGTTCCGATATGAGCCATGAAATTCCGACAGAAAAACACTCCACGATCATTGGTTTTAGTTTTGGCAGGAGTTCCATTGAAGACCAAGAATCAGCACTAACTGATGAAGACAGGAAATCATTCACCACAGCAGACCCGAGATGAAGCAAATCTTCCACACTCACGTCAATTCTCCGTGTCTTTAATGATTCTACATGCCTGGAAATTTGAAAAAAGAGAAAAAAAAATAGGATCAGGTTCAGGTACATACAGACAGACAGAAAAGAAGGCATCCTACTGGTATATAACACCTTATTACCCTGTTAGCGAGCCCTCCTGACAGCTTTGCTCAAAAGTATGCAGGAGGTTAAGAATGCCAGATGGGGTCATGGCAACGGCTGTTTGTGCTCGGTCACTTGCACATCCGTCGGGTACAGCTGATGATGAGGAAGGCTCCATAACCACTAGCACAACTGGACAATGTGGCCTGGTAAAAGAAGAACGATAACGTGTGGTCAGCTTTCAGTGAAAAACAAGGCTACCCTTCTACCGGGAAACCTAACCTAGTCATATATTCAAGACCGAACGGAATGCAATTGGGCAAAGACAATCAAAACAAAAAGAAAGAAAACATGAATATGACATATTCTCACACTCTACTGCTCTTCATGGAAAACATGAACTATATATCCATAAACGAATTTGCATGGATTCAGTGTGAGGCACATTTGACCGTGGACTCTTTACCAGCTATGGAGATAATAATAAGAATAGCTGTAATGTTAGTAAGTAAAGGAAAAGCTCACGATTTTTAAATATTACTAGCATGCATTCGTGCATGCATGCACTTCCAACAGCACCCGAAATGAAAATCAGCAGAGAAAACACAAGCAGAAGGCAGAAGCCATGACAGCACGGTCACGGCCACCTTGATCCAGTCGGCTCTGACGGGAGCAGGTGAACAACGTTTCTTCTTCATTTCAATTTCATTTGCTCATATTTTTTTCTTGTAGTTAAAAAATATCACGGCCTCTTATGTTGGTAATTTATTTGCTCTGGCGTCGTCTTTCGGCCGACAGGGACGCTAGTGCCGCACAATCGATACTCACGCGAGATCGAGTGCGCTGTGACGTCTAGACCCGGCGGGAACCAGTTTGTTTGTTTATCACTTGGATGTAGTGCAGTAGAGCGAGCGGTCGTGTGTGTTGTCAGTGAGATTTTCAGTTTTTTTATTCAGTCCAGTTATGGCGGATTCTTCCTCTCCTTTCCCTCGGGAGATCACACCACCAGCGTTTGGAGTGAGGGCATTCACCCTGTCCACACAGCAATACATTGACGCCGGCGGCCTCTTGGACCTCATGATGACAGATCAGGACATTTGCAGAACCGGTGCATTTATCGTAAGTTGTTTTTATTTTCAGTTTTGAATAGTGATAAATCGGCAGCTCTTCTTAGACACACACGTTTTTCGTGTCCTTTGCCAGCGATTGGGATAACTAGGGGGTGACCTAACCTCTTAGGAGGGCAGCTGAGAGGAATAACAACTCTGTTGTATGAGGTGTTATTGTTTCCGGCTGTCCGTGGTCTCGTTACGTCCTAGAACTCTCATTATCGAAATGTTTTTCCAACTATTTTTGTAGTGAAGGATTTCTTTTTCGTTTTGGTTTGCTGTGGCGCAGTATTTTTCTTCTGGATAAACAACTCTGGGAAACCCTCAAGGGGGTATTTCCTGGTCCAGAAATCCCCAAGCCTGTGCTGAACATATGCCCCACCTGGGAAATTCTGATTACTGTTGATGGTGACATGATGGCGAAATGTAAACTAATTTTATATGGTATTATGTATGTTGCAGGGCAGGCTGGAGGAGTGTGACAGGCCATCCCTTCAGGACAACCTGCACTGTGTCAACATTGTGAAGGATACCGTAAGGAGAGATAACATCAACGAAGAGACAGGGAGACCCTTCTTTGATCCCACACTTCAGCTGCGAGGCAACATTTGGCCACAGAAGAACGTTTACCGGATGGTTCCTGCTTCCAACAAGGAGACAGACACGAGACCTGTGAAGCGATTGAGGAAGGAGTTCAAGCGGGCGGTTTAACAACATGACTTCCTGGACAGGCGAGAAGAAAACCAGACTGAGCTGTGAGTACATCTACATTTTCTTTACTTTTCTCTATCTGTTTTCGGACGCCAAGGCTTGTGCTTTAGACTTACCATTTTCTTTCGATCCACAGGGAGAAAATTTACAACACATCTGGTGTCAATGCAGTGCTGGGCAGGTTTTTCGAAGTAGCTGCGCAGAAGAACAAGAAAATATTGTATGCTGTCAACATCGTGCTGGAGCAAGACCTGATCACTACTGGAGTTCTGGCCATGAAAGATATGAGATCATTCATCCACCATCTGCCAGGTGAACCTTGTCCTGGCATAAATTGTCCTGCCGTATTCATAGGCCAGGATGGCGCAACCTTCAACCCCCACATTGAGGATTGTGCGTTCCAGGCGATCAATCGCCTCATTGCTGGAGCACCAAAAGTCTGGTAAATACTAGGGACCCTCTGAACTCACACAAATCATCGTGAATTATTTCATTCGTAGCTAACAATATTGAAATTGAATTTTCAGGTTCATAATCCCTCCCAGGTTTTATACCGCCTTCAACAACCTGTTGAGGAAACTAGGAGCATCTGTGGACGAGAGGAGCTGCCAATACATCTTAAACCACAACAATGTGTTTTTGGATCCGAGAACAGTGATACAGTATGGTATTCCTGTGTTTACGGTAAGTTCAGTTCCCCCCCTTTTTTTTTTTTTTTTTTTTTTGAGAAATGTTCACTGCGATGCCGGAGATCAGAGAATAATTATGTACCTCTTCTCATCATAGGTGGTTCATCAGCCAGGAGATATTGTATACCTCCTTCCCCACACCATACACTGGTGCATCAATCTCGGGTACAACATCAACGAGGGAATCAATGCAGCCTCATCTTCTTGGGCCAAATCAGGGATGCTCGCTCCAGAGCGATGCACTTGTGTCAGGTAGACAACATTCCCTTTCCTTAAAATAAAAATTAAATGAATGATAACCATTATTGTTAACTATTTTATTTTTTGGTCCTTTTTTCTAAACTGTGATGAGGATGACTTTGAGCCCTTTGACATCATCCCCATACTCAGGGCAATCAAAGTTGATGAGGAGACAATTGATGATTACCAGGAGGGGAGGTTGGCGGATATCATGGACATTGGTCATGTGTTGCATCCGGAGAATGGTGCTCCGCACACTATGACCATCAAGATGCATAACTTATTGGGCCCGAATTTTCAGGATACTGAGGTGAGTTTTCCTGTATGCACTATGTAGTTTTCTTATTGGCTGAGCGATAGCGAAGCCCTTACCCCACTGGCCCAAAAATGTTTTGTCTGTTTGTCTGTCTGTCTGTGTGCGTGCGTGTCTGTCTGTCCGCGCGATTTCTCGAGAACGGTTCATCGTAGGGGGCTCAAATTTGGACCACAATCTCCTTGCATCATACCGGAGTCAACCTCACCTCGGGGGCATCCTACCTCAGGTGCTGCTGCAGGTGCCGGTTGACAAACCAGTGCCTTCTTGTGCAAGAACTAGAACGGGAGGGCTAACTTCTAAATCGTGCCGATTTTTAAACTTGGACATGGCGAGCGACCCCTTCTAAAATCACCCAAAGACCCGGGTAAAGATGGCGAAGTCGACCCCAGGTGCTGCTGCCGGTGCTAGTGGTCAAAACAAGGCCTTTTTGGGCAGGAGCAGGAACAAATAGTAAAACTGCTAAACAAGCTGTATTTTGAGCTTAAAGATCGGAACCGACCCCGCTCGAAATACACTCAGAACTTCAATTACAATGCCGAAAACGACCCCAGGTGCTGCTGCAGGTGCGGGTTGGAAAAACTGGGCCTTCTTGTGCAGGAACTGGAACAGGAGGGCAAACTTCTAAACAAACCGTATATCAAACTTGAACATGGCGACTGACCTCTTCTAAAATCACCCAAAGACCCGAGTAAAGATGGCGAAGTCGACCCCAGGTGCTGCTGCCGGAGCTAGTGGTCAAAACAAGGCCTTCTTGTGCGTGAACTGGAACGGGAGAGCTAACTTCTAAATCGTGCCGATTTTCAAACTTGGACATGGCGAGCGACCCCTTCTAAAATCACCCAAAGACCCGAGTAAAGATGGTGTAGTTGACCCCAGGTGCTGCTGCCGGTGCCAGTGGTCAAAACAAGGCCTTCTTGGGCAGGAGCAGGAACAAATAGAAAAACTGCTAAACAAGCTGTATTTTGAGGTTAAAGATCGGAACCGACCCCGCTCAAAATACACTCAGAACTTCAAATGCAATGCCGAAAAGGACCCCAGGTGCTGCTGCAGGTGCTGGTTGGCAAAACAGGGCCTTCTTGAGAACTGAACAGTTTAAATGATGAAACCTTTACTTTCTGCTCAAAAGCCCTCAGGAAGTGACTCTGGAGCCGAGCGTCGTACCTTGGTACATTGCAGGGGAGGTGACCCGCTTCAGGAGCCATCAAGTAAATAACATGATTACAATATGTGATATGGCTATACCCCGGAAGCACAGATTGTCTGACACCGGTGAACAGCGTCCCACCACCAGGTCGTCGAGGGCGGTGAAGCGCATGACACAGCTGTGGTGGTGTGCGCGGCATCGGCGGCCGACAGGGGGCCGCAGCGCCCTAAAATGGTTGCAGGCCAGGGCGGCTCACCGGCGCGCTCTTCGCCGACTGCAACGGCCCGCTGAAGTGGTCCAGAGGTTGCGGCGCTGGAACCGGCGACCGAACAGGCCTCGAAGGAGGCGTGTTCGCCCGCAGAAGGTCGGACTGCTGGTGGTGTGTCTCGCGCCATGCCTTGCACCAGGGCCGGAGGCAATTGCCCTCAAAATTGCAAAGGAGCAAAAGCGGAAGTTCGTGTGGGGATGTCGCGAGAAGGACGTGTGCGGCAGGACATGGCCGTGAGTATTCTTTTTTTTTTAGCAGATGATACCTCTAAATAGCACTAGCATAGCCTAGCTAAATCATATTGAAGAAAGAGGTGTCAGCTAGCTTGTACTTTCATTGTAGGGGGAGCCGCGTCCGTCCGCGTCCGCGTCCGCGTCCGCGTCCGCGTCCGCGTCGCGCATCGCTCCTGGCTCGGCTGTCTGCCAGCTTTGCCAGCCCCGCCGCGCTCCCCACCGCACCCACCGCAGCGCGGGACGGCTGAGAGGGGGAAGGGACTCGGGAGAGAGAGAGAGAGAGAGAGAGAGAGAGAGAGAGAGAGAGAGAGAGAGAGAGAGAGAGAGAGAGACGAGACGGAGTTAGCCGGACGGGAAAGGGAGAAGGGGGCGGAGGGCAGGAGGCGTATGGGGACACAACGTCGCACCATGACGCAGGGGGGCCATTTTCTGTTCCTTCTGTTTGTGCATAATAAAAAGTGGCGGCGCATTAAGCTGAGGCTAGAGTTCGTGGGCCTTGGCCGGCTGCTGTTAGTAGGCCCTTGTCTATGCACTTATGACCCTGCGGCGGGACGGCGATGAATGAGCTTATTGTACAGCTGTGGCGCGGCGTGGCGAGGCGAGCCGTCGCTGGAGGTGGCTCACTCGAGGTGTGGCGTGGCGTGGAGCGGCGTGGCGCGGTGTGGCGTGCCGTGGCTTGCTGCGCCTGGCTAGGCGACGCCGACCCCTCCTGGCCCCGCTCCCCCCGCACACATGTGCGTCTAGCCTCCCCCTCCTGCCCTGCTCTGCCCTGCCCTGTCCTCGCCGGCCCATCTCCCAGTTCTCAGAAAGGGAAAGGACACAAATGGCGTAGTTTTGTTTCTCGGTTTGGGGCTATTAGGCTGCCCTGGCTTGCATATCCGAGGGAGACGAAAATGAGGGACGCCACTGATATGTGACTGCAGCGCTTGCGGCGGCAGCTCCGTGCTCCGCCGCTGGGCTGGCAGTGTCGTGCCTGCAAGGGTTCCGGAAGGACGCCTTGTGCTTGTGTGGACGCCTTGTGCTTGTGCTGTGCGTGTGAAGTGACGTGTGTGTGCGCTACGGTTTCGCCCGGATTGATGTATCTGAAACTGAGAGATCGGTGCTGATTCGGGTTCACCTCTGTGTAGACGCACCAGCAAGTGCAAAATACTTGTTGTCACTGTCAATAACAACAGCTGGAGACATTGAGTCTGGACAATAAACATGCACCTTGCTCGGAGAGTGAATTTTGGAGGATGGCGCCACGAAAACTTACCGAGGAGCAACGCGAACGCAAGCGAAGGATGGACCGCGAGCGCGCCCAGGCGAAGCGAGACCTGGCTAAAAAAGCCAAAGCTGCAGCAGTAGCCGGTAAACATGAAGGTTAGTGTCTGTGTCTTTGGTTTGGAGAAAACAGAGCTCTCCGTTTCAGTGACTTCAGAAGTGTTTTATTTGGCTTTGCAGGTCAGATGGCTGCTCAGGTGGAGGAAACGCCCCAGCAACAACAACGCGGGAAAAACGGCGAGCGAGAGCGCCAGCAGAGAGCAGCGGGGGCAGGGCCGGGCCGGACTTTGACGCCCCAGCAGCGCCAGAGGGACGCCGAAAGGAAGCGCCAGCAGAGAGCAGCGGGGGCAGGGCCGGGCCGGACTTTGACGCCCCAGCAGCGCCAGAGGGACGCCGAAAGGAAGCGCCAGCAGAGAGCAGCGGGGGCAGGGCCGGGCCGGACTTTGACGCCCCAGCAGCGCCAGAGGGACGCCGAAAGGAAGCGCCAGCAGAGAGCTGGGCCGTCAACGCCCCAACAGGCCCAGCAGCGCCAGAAGGACGCCGAAAGGAGGCGCCAGCAGAGAGCTTCAGAAGCCTTGTCTAGGCCTGACAACGGTGAACAGGAACGCGACCCATCACCCATCCCTTTGCTGTGGTCGAGATTAGACGATGGTTCGTTTTTTAAAATGCACGGGCTTGACAAATACTCCCATTTAAATGAATGCTTGAAGAGCTAAATTTTGTCTCTTTCCAGGATTAGAGATTGATGAGACTGTCTCGGAGGCTGGGACCGACGACGGCGACTGCGGCGACTGGGAGTCCGAGGCGGAGGACGACGACGAAGCAGCACTGCGGCGCACTCCTACCCGGCCCAACGACCCGCACGTCATCACCGCCATCCGGGCGCAGGTCGACGCCGCCCTGGCCGGCGTGTGTGCCGCGCGCTGCTATGTGTGCGACCGCCTGCTCAACGCGCGGGCCTGCCGCCGCATCAACTTGGCCAGGGTGCAAGAAGAGGACAGGAAGGCCGTGCTGGAGCTCCTGGACAGCATCGTTACGGTGCCAGCCGAGTACGACGTGTGCGCCACCTGCCACCGGTACGTGGCGAAGAAGGCCGTGCCGCCGTCCGCCGCTGCGAACGGCTTCCGCTACCCACCGTTGCCGCCCGGTCTGCGCCCCCTCACCGAGGTCGAGGAGCACGTAGTCGCCCTGAGACTGCCCTTCCAGCAAATTATGCACCTCGGAACAATGGGTAAGAAGACAAATGATTGACCCCTTTCGATTGTAAATTTTCGCGTATACTTGCTTGCTCTACAGTCACGTCTTCTGTTTCTTCTACCAATTAGGAAAAAAGGGTCAGTATGGCGTGAGAGGCAGTGTGGTCAACGTGCCCAACGACGTCCAGGACACGGTGCGCACCGTCATCCCGCTGCTCCCCGAGGAGGACAAGCTGTGCATCGTGAACCTGAAACGAAAATTGGTGCACAAGCGGGCCTTCGCACGCAGCTTCGTTGACAAGGCCAAGGTGGTGCAGTGGTGCCAATTCTTGGAAAAATCGACGCTGTACCGAGAGAATAACGTCAAGTTCGACGAGCAGCGCCTTTCTGACCCCGCGCGCCCGGGACCCACCGACCCAACCACGAACGCGGAGGGCGAGTTGGTTTTCGACCAGCCCGACGAACCGGCCAACCAAGAAGAAATGTTTCAGCGGTACGGCTCGATTCAACACTCCTTGGTGATGGAAGACCGCGTCCACGCAGCTGTCTCCGCGCCCGCCCCCGCCCCGGCACCACAGATCAACCCGGACACCGACGAGGTGGATGTCGCGCCGGGCGAGCACAAGACACCCATCAGCGTCGTTTGGGACAGGAAGGCCGAGGAGCTGTCGTTCCCGTCCATCTACTTGGGTGAGCCGCGCACTTTCAACCGCAGGGTCACGCGCTTCCAGGCCATGCGCAGTGAAGTGCGGCGCTACGACCGACGCGGTGCGCGGCCCACCATGGTGCTCTACAAGTACAACATCCACGCCAGGGAACAGGCCTCCAACCGCCTCCGCCACAAGTTCAAGCGAGGCGCCCGGCGCGCCTTGGGTGCCGACATCACTAAGGAGCAGATCCTGGACGTGAACTTCGTGGCGACCTCCGAGAAGAAAGGCCTGGCCGTGCCCAGCTTGCTGCCCAACTCGTCCGAGTACTGGAGGGGCCGTGCTCACGACCTCTTCGCCATGGTGCGCCAGCTGGGCCGCCCGCACCTGTTTATCACGCTGTCCTTCAGCGAGACGAACTGCAAGCCACTGATGGCTGTGCTGAGGAAGCTCCATCAGATGCACGGGGAGATGGACCGGGAGAGCGCTGCTAACATGGAGACAAGCGTGCCGCTGCCGCACGCCGTCGAGGGGGACGTCATGGAGGCCATCGACGAGCTGATTGCACGCGAGGACGCGGGCGAGGACGCCGGCGGGGACGTCATCGACATGTCCTCCGAAGAGAAGCTGCGCCTCGTACGGGAGGACCCTATTGTGTGCGCCATGATGTTCAGAGAAATCATGCTCCAACTGAAGAAAAATCTCCGAATGAAGTCCAAGGGCCCTATGGGAAAGTACCACATGAAGGATTGGTTTCTGCGTGTCGAGTTCCAGGCAAGAGGAGCCCCACATTGCCACGCCTTGCTGTGGCTTAACGACGGGCCGGAGAAGCCGCTGGAGGACGTCGACGAGGCCATTCGTTTCGCGGACGAGCTGCTGACTTGTGATTCAACCCACCCGCTGGCGGAGAGGAACACCCACAAGCACACCACCACCTGCTTCCGCAAGAAGAACATCAAGCGGCGGTTCCGCAACAAGCAGCTCGACCCCCGCGAGGCGCACCGCCACTGCCGCTTCGACGCCCCCTTCTGGCCCACGCCCCGCACCAGGATCTTGTGGCCGTTGTACTTGGACAAGGATGAGCGGCCGGCAAAGGACCGCGACTCCTGCAGCTGGGAGGAGTACATCGAGGGCCTCAGGGAGGTGCGGCTGCGTCTCAAAGACGTGCTCTCTTCGCCGACCTGCCCGGACACCCTGGAGGGCGTGTGGAAGGAAGCGGGGTGCCCTAACGACCGCACCTACGAACTCGCCATCCGCACCGGCCTCAAGCACGTCAAGATCCTTTACAAGCGAACGGTGCGGGACAGATGGACCAACTCATACTTGCTGTGGATCTTGGATGTGTTCGGCTTCAACACCGACGCGCAAGTCGTGCTGGACGTCTACAGTCTGGTGCGATACTGCGTGTCCTACGTGACCAAGGCGGAGAAGAGCCACACTGACCTGCACAACCAGATCACAACCTTGAGGCGGGAGCATGCCTTCGATGACCGCGCACTCATGAAGATGATTGCGTCCCGCTGTTTGCGAGAGAAGGAGACTTCGGCCCAGGAGGCAGCGTGGGTGCTCCTCAACTTCCCTCTGTCGGAAATGAGCAGGAAGTGCTCATTCATCGACACTTCCATGCCCGACGAGCGCAGCCGCTGCCCAAAGCCAAAATCGGAGATCGTCGCCATGCCGGACGGAGCCACGGACTTGTGGTTCCCTGACGTCTTCGAATTGTACTCGAAGCGCCCCGAGGCACTCGAGGGCACCACGCTCGCCGAGTTCGTCGCCGTGCACCATCAGACCAAGAACAATCACCCGCGGAGGAGGGACCGGATCATCAGGTACAGGCGGTTTAATGAGTACGGCGAAGATCAGAACCAGAGAGACAATTTCTTCCGAGGCATGTGCACCCTTCACATTCCCTGGCGGAACGAAGAAGAAGAGATTCTCTCTGTGGACGGCGTGGAACACGGCTTCGAGTGCCTCTACCGGCGGCACGAAGCCGCTATTCTGGAGGGAAGGGGGCGTTTTGAAGCCATGCTCGGCCTGGACAATGAGATGGAAGAGGAGCTGGAGAACGTCGTCGCGGAGGACGAAAACGATGCCAACGAGGCTGCAGAGAGCGCCCGCTTGCAGCTTGCCGGGGACGGCAAGTTCGTGTTCGAGGACGCCGAGTTCATGGACGCCGGCGCCCAAGACATCGACATTGACCTGCCGGGGCCCCGCTTCGACCAGCCCAGGTCTGACCCCGTGGCGACGGTGCGGCACCGCGGCACCTGGGACGCCGCCACCCGCTTACAGACCCTACGCCGCCTCAACCGCAAGCAGCGCGAGGTGGTGCTGGCCGTGTACGACGGGGTGCGCCTCAACAGCGAGCCTCAGCTCCTATTCATCGGCGGCGCGGCCGGCACAGGGAAGTCTCTCGTCGCGAGGTGCTGCGCGGACGCCTTCGAGACTTACGCGGCGCCCAACAACGAGAGCGGCGCGTCCCGGGTCATCAAGTGCGCGCCAACAGGAAAGGCTGCCTGCGTCATCGGGGGAATGACCATCCACCACTCCCACAACCTCTCCTATAACCAGGAGGCCGGCGCCACGGAGAGACTCCAGGAAGGCTCAGACCCCATCATGCGACCACTGCAAGGAGCCCACCTCGTCAACCTGCAGACATTCTTCCACAACGTCGAGGCCCAGCTGATCGACGAGATCAGCATGGTGTCCGACAGGAACTTCCTGGCCATTGACCAGCGCTGCAGAGAGGCGAAGGGCATCGAGGCTCCTTTCGGTGGTATGTGGACCATCGCTTTGGGCGACTTCAGACAGCTTTGCCCGGTAGGGGGCGCTCCCGTGTATGCCAGTTCTACGTCCGAGCTTGGCGGCAGCGCAGCGCTGTGGAGAAAGTTCCAGTACGTCGAGCTGACGGAAAACATGCGGCAGGGCGACGATAAGACGTACGCGGAGCTACTAGCCGTCATCGGCGACGCCGAAAGGCCCCTGACCGACCACGAGTGTGCCCTAATTGAGTCCCGGTTCGTCGAGGAGAACAAGCTCGTCGTCCCGTCCGACGTGCCCCGTCAGTATCACAGGAACAACGACAAGGACCGCTACAACATGCACATGCTGCTCCAGGCTCAGATCAGGGACATCTTCCGCCTCTACGCACGGGACCGCGTCCAGGTGAAGCCCACTTACCAAGGCTGCTCTGCGGGCCAGCGAGGAAGGCGGCAGGAGACCGCAGAGTCCATCCTGGACCGCGCCAAGCAGCTCAGCGTGGCCAAAGCCCACGGCCTGCCGCACGAGCTTCTGGCTGTCGTCGGCCGCCCCTACAAATTGACCTTCAACAAGGACACCGCCGACCAGCTCGTCAATGGAGCCATCGGCACGCTGGTCTGGGTCCAGCTGAGCCCACTGTCGGAGGCGTGCCGCACGCCGTCCTCCATGGAGCCTGCTCTGGCCGTCCACAAGCTGTGGCTGCGGTTCCCAAGCGACTGTGGGGCCCTGGCCAGTCGGGGCGCGTCGGCGGAGCTGCGACACGCCATCGAGCGCCAGAAAAAATACCCGGACGAGCTGGTGAGCGCGCTGCCCTTCGACCTGCCGCCCGTCCCCGTCGGCGAGGAGCTGCAGGGCCTCGTGCCCATCGAGCGCCGCGACCTGCCCCTGCGCAGCCTCAGGATGGAGCAGTGGCGCCAGGTGCTGCGGCAGCAGTTCCCCTTAACACCCTCCTTCGCGGACACCATCCACTCCACTCAGGGAAGCTCCTACGACTCAGCCTGCACGGAGTATTACGAGGGCATGACCAACGAGATGGTCTACGTGGCGCTGAGTCGGGTGCGATCTAGGCAGAGGTTGTTCATCAAATATTCCGGGAAGAAGAAGGCGGACGGCAGGACGGGCAGCCGACAGCCTGGCAAATCGCGCCTCTTTGTGCACCCAAAGATTCGCTCGGCTAACCACCCTCTGCGGAAAGAGATGGAGCGCCTCCGCGCCAACATGTTTGTGCCGCGCTGGGCAGGGCTGCTGCACCGCCCGGACAACACCCTGCGCGCTGTCTGCCACAACGTGCGGAGTCTGCGGGCTCACATGGACGACATCAGCCTAGACTCTGAGGTCTTCATGTCGGCTGACGTCCTTCTCCTGGCCGAGACATGGTTACAGCCCGGCGACCCCCCCGTCCACCTCGGCGGGGACATGGAGGAGGTGGCCCGGTGCGACAAGGCCGGTGCCTCGCAGGCCGTGGCCGGAGGCGTGGTCATCCACTCCAGGCTGCCCATTGCTCAGCAAACAGCACTGAGCACGGTGCCCAACATTGAGGCCGTGAGCGCGGCCTGTGACGACCTGCTGCTCGTCGTCATGTACTGCCATCCCGCCGCCAAGACGGACGACATCCTGCACGCCATCAACATGCTGCTCCCGTCCGGTCCGCTGCCCCACACCACCCTAATTTGCGGGGACTTTAACAAAGACATGCAGCAGGCAGCCGGGCAGCGCATCGTTCAGGCCCTCGCGGCCAAAACGCTCACGGCCACTAGCAACCTAACGGCACCCACAACGTACGGCACAGGCTCTACGATAGATGCCGCCTTTTCAAACGTGGACGGCATGACAGTTGGAACCTACCATAGTTACTACAGCGACCACCTCCCTTTGGTGATCGATTTGCCTCAGGTAAGCCAAAGGTATACTATAATTTAACGTTCTTTCAATATAATTTCAATTTTTAGATCTCCGTTATTTCTGTTGTCCGGCAGGTTGAATCGCCATGGTGATGATGTACATTGTAAAAATAAAATTAGAGTTAAGTTTTTGCAGCAGTTTGTATATAAATTAAAATTTAGGTTAAGTTCAAGTTCAATTATTGCACCACTTTGTACATACTTAAAAATTGATTTAAATTGTTGTATATCTTGAGGTAAAACAGTACATACTATTACTGCAATCTCTTTCATTCCACTGTATTAAATTATTCCAGTAGCAACGAAAACACTGTTTTGATTACCATTCCTTAAACTACTATCAGCACTTTAAATGATATAAAAGAAGACCCTACATGGCAACATACAACACATTATCTGCTGCCCTGCGATGAGCGTTGTCACACTCCCCCTTTTATGAAAGTTGGCTTTTACAAATATTAGTGGAAAATTAAATTGGTAGGTTCTTGCTGTTTGACCAAAACTTGGGGGAGGCACAAACAATGATAATAAATTAAAAACAAATTCCAAAAATTAAACACAACGTCGCACCATGAAGGAAAGTAGGAATAAAACCAGAGTATCATCTGCTTTCATGACGGTTTTGGAATCGTCGTTTTTTTTTTTTTGTTTTTTGTTTTGGAGTGGTACGGAACTCTAGACAACCCCGAGATTTAATGTTATCTTGCAGCAGCATTCTTAAGATTTTTTTTTTTTTTTTACACTGCAGGATGATCGTCGTGGATGCCTCTGTTGCCGGAGGTAAGATTGTTCGGCGCATTGTGCAGCGTCGAAAAATGGTCAAGAGCGCACCTTGCGTTATCCTCGTAACCATAACAAACGAGGAGTTATGCAGCTACCTCCTGTCTGAGGCGGACTGGATGGAGGAGGTACGAGAAATGCAGCTAAAGTTCGGCCTTAAGGAAGGGCTGCTGATGTCTGCTGTGCGAGTCTGCAGCAGCTTAGGGGCACTCCCTGGGGAGGCAAAGGGGCGCTCTCCGTTTGCAGCAGAATCAGATGTAAGTTGCCTCCATTACACGTGCATCGCGTTTTTTGTTTTTGTTGAACTGAGGCCTATAGTGATTCTCTCCCCGTAGGTACTCCGGATCGCTCGATCTGGCTTCTGGCGCGTGCGGAGAGGGGAAGTCCGCACACCTCGTCCGGCAACCTTTGCACGCGGCCTGCAAGCCCTCATCAGTGCCGGATACAATTCCAAAAACAGGGGCGGTGGAGTGTACTGCCTGCGGGTCGGTGAGGAGCTGTACACTGCCAGGGCGCGGCAGGCCATGGAAGAGCTCGGAGAGCGGTTCGGTGTAAAGGGCGTCTTCTTGGGGACCCTCCAGTCCCTTCTGAGGAGGAAGGACGGTGTCCTGGAGTTCAGAATGGACCCCAGCCGCCTCCCCTGGCATCTGATTGGGGAAATATGAGGCTACAAAACACACCAGGTAAAACAAACAGAAACACTAGAGCATAAGTATATATATATATATATATATATATATATTTATACACATGAACCTTAAGCGAGTTCAACTGGGCCCCAAAACTGGGATGAGAGCCGGTCACTCATCTGTGGAAAGTGCCTAGCCACAATCTAGATCCTCTAATCTACAGTGAGTGTCCATAGCAAAACAAGATACCCTCTTATTTAATACCTACATAGTGAAACAAAAAAGGTTTTCCCGTTTGTAACACTCCCGTAACTTTCGCATCATAGTCTGGTACTTTCCCATCTAGCTGTCATCTAGTTTCAATATACCTGAGTTTTTTCTTACAGCTTCATTTTGCTGGTTCTTACATTTTAAGGTGATTTTGGAAGTTTCAGAGGGAATAGAGGCACTTTTAATAATATTTTGAACCTTTTTTTCCTATTACTTTTGTTCGCAGTAACATAGTTTACAGAAATTTCCAAGTTACCATCCCTCTTTATTTGTATATAAATATCAATAAGATAGGAGTGAATGAGTTTGGAAGTGTGTGAATGACAAGCCAGAGGTTTTTAAGGAATATGGTATGGATAAAGATGATGTGTTAGTTTACTCAGTGCTTGGTTGGTTATTTTCCACAACTGACAAGGTAAGCAAGCAATGCTGACAGTAGTACCAAGTTTATGGCTTGTGTCAGCAGTTTCTATGCCATGGTGTTACAGGCATCCTGTTCCATATGTGAGCTGCAAACAGATGGAGTTTGAAGTAGCCTCTCTGAGAGCTATATGTAATTTCCTCCCTTATGATTTGTACTGAAACCGTAAGTGTTTCATTAATAATCTATCAAATTTGTGTTTCAGATAATGGCGGTTCTAGCGATTTATTTGTGTCTGGCATCTCTGCTTTCTGTTGGCCATGCGGAAGTCATTCCACCGTACTTCTTGCAAAATATCCTAGACCATCTCAGTAATTGTTCCTCTGCTTCTAGAAAGGAGGTATGTATATGTGCTGGAAAATATTTTCATTTGGTTTTGGTGACTTTTTAGCATCTTTTATACTCGTGGCTGACTGATGTACTCCGTTTTCCCTCCCCCCTCAAAGCTATGCTTGACTCCAGGGGAACTGTTTAAAGGAGTTGATGTTGTTCATTCCGGAAATCCACAAGAAGACAGCACAAAAATTTTGGAGAGGCTTGCAGCAGCAAAGTGCTATGATGGCAAACTGCACTCTGTTGGAGGTATGACCAAAAGAGTAGACCTGCACCAGGACAAGGTGAGTCAATATTGGCATTACAATAAGTTATTCGCGTACAGTTTGGCAACATGTAAAGTACCCCCCCCCCCTTTCGTCAGCCCTAATTACGTCACTGACACTAGAGCAGGCTTTATAGGTGGCCTTGTATAGAAGCGCAAGTCTAAACGCTAGTTGGTTTTCAATTTCTTTCCCGCAGCGTCCAACCACTCGAAACAGCCGGACGGTCCGTGGTTTCGTGAAGTTTTGGAGATTTGCACGCCACCACCGCCCTGCTGGAGGCGTTCGTCTGGCTGAATGGCGGGCGGCACGGGCTAGCGCCCGACGTACGCACCGGCACCAGATGGCACCTGGCACCAAACCGGTGGCTGTGGACGTGAGGTTCATGAGGTTGCGGCGGAAGAGGCGCGCTGCTGCCAGACAACCCGTCTGTGACCGTGTTGTGCTGAACGAGGACTCGCCGCGCCTCCTGGCCGCCACCGCGCTGGAGGCTGTCCTCCAGGAGCGCTATCCCACTAGCTATGAGGACAGCACAGAGACGAACGCGACCAGCGACACGACCGAGGACAGCACCTTTGATGTGAATGTCGCAGCGTGCCGGCGGCAGACAGCAGTGGCGCGCGTTCAATTGCCGTGGGCGCCACCGTTGGCGGCTGACGCTTTCGGCCGGGACACCGATAGTGCTGTCACTACTGTAGCTAGCCAAAGTGTCTCGCTTTCACCGTCGCAGGAAGATGGGCCGGCCACGCTGGCCAAATGGGTGCTGCCGTTCTGCACGCCGGCGCAGAATCCACTATGTGTGGCAACGTGGCGGAAAAGGGTCCAGCAGTTGACGAGTGCACACCAACATTCATGAGCCCCAAACCACGGCAGCGGCCGAAGGCTAGGCGAAGGCTGGTCCGCGAACCTCTCTTGGACGAGGCAGACTTGTGTATGTGGTCCTTTTTGGGAGATGTGGCCAGCACCAAGATGTTGCGCCGTGTCTAGATTATCAGTTAGCCAGGAACTTATATGCAGGCCCAACAAGACTTAGCATATTGGTCCACCTATGAGTGCTACTTTTGATTGGATTTCGCATTGTTGGCTGAGCGATAGCGAAGCCCTTACCCCACTGGCCCAAAACTGTTTTGTCTGTTTGTCTGTCTGTGTGTCCGTGTGTCTGTCCGCGCGATTTCTCGAGAACGGTTCACCGTAGAGAGCTCACATTTGGACCACAATCTTCTTTTATAATACCGCAGTCCACCTCAAATCGGGGGCACCGTAGACAAAATATTTCTAAGATAATTTTTACAACTGGTCTTAGATTTTATAAAATAATTAACAACGCAATTACGATAGTGACGCACGCATCGATTCCTGTTCATATTTCCATAGGACAGTACAAGATACGAACTTTTTCATGTGAATGGACCCCTACCTTAATAACCTAAGCAACCCTCACAGCATGCCAAAACCGACCCCAGGTGCTGCTGCCAAGAGACTACAGCTTAGGGACACGAAGCTGGGAGCCCGCTGGCTACCGCTTTGCCGAACGTTGCAACACCTAGCTCCCTCAATCATGGGCGTAGGAACGGGGGGGGGGGGGGGCAAGGGGGCGCTGCCCCCTCTAAACGTCCCTCCGCCATATTGGCCCTCGGGGGGCGCCCAGAACGGGCGCCGAAGGCGCCCGCAATTGGATAACACACAAAGTTTCGGGCGCCCCGCAGGGGCGTCGAGGGGGCGCCGAAGAGGAAAGGCGCCAAAGGCGCCCGTGGGCCGCCGGTTAAAAAGTTGAATACGTGAATTAATCTTTGTCTTCTGTTTATAGAAGAAGGCTCACGTTACCCAAAGGTCCCTGAAATTATGGAGCATATGTCAACAAGTATTGGGGGTGTATTTGACAAGTTAAAGCTGTACCCTGCATATGACCCTTAAGGAAAGAACTTCAAAGAATTTATCCAATCTGTAGTGGACGTGCATGGTACTTTCAGTGACCTACATGAATGGGTTCAATTTAAAGACCTCATCCATAGTGCAATGACAAATGGCTTGAATAACAACAAATTTCTGCTACCTTCTGCATTGACAGCTGTACTGCAGAAAAATGCAGAATACCTGCTGTCTGATCTGGAAAAGAGGAAAATGTTAAGCAACCTATTCCAAGTGTGTCACCCATGTGATGAAGAATTATTTCAGTTCTTTTGGGCAAGCTATGTGCTGTTCTTAGTGAGTGACATTTTAAAATTCATCAGCACATCAGTGAGGAATAATTCTACGATTCCAGAAATGCCATCAAATGAAAAAGATGTTGAGTTGGACATAGAGTATCTGGAAACAGTACATTACATTGCTGGTGCGAAGGTGAGAGCCTTTTATAAAAAATCGCAACAATTCCCTGGACACACTGGCTGGAAGAACATTGCAAGAGTGATTTCTGAGAAGCTGCTCGAAAGTGATAGTGTGCCTGGCCCTCCAGACAATGTGAAGGGGTGGACAATTGCCCAAAGCAGGGGAAGATTATTCTTTGTTTGTAGTGTTTTGTTTGACTTTCTTTGTGGTGTAGCTGTCTTGTTGGAGAAACAATCATCATAGTTGAGGGTGAATTGTGAAGATGTAATAGAAAAAGTGTGTGAATCTGGTTTGGTGCTTCTGTGGGATGATGCAGTAGGAGATTCTATGTCTCAAAGTGAATCAATTACATTCATGAGTGGTATGGTCCGGGCTTTCTGCCCAACGTTTTGTGTCGGGATAGGCCTGTGCGATTATCGATTAATCGAAAGTCCAAACCGATTATTTTACTAATCGTCGATTCATTTTGAACCGCTGATTTCGATTGTGGTAATCGATAATCGAATCGCTAATCGACAATGGTCGATTATCGACTTAACTCGATTAATTTCCCGATGATCGATTATCGTGTTCACTCGATTATCTTTTCGATTATCGATTTGGCTGGGTTATCGATTTGGCTCGATTATTTTCTCGATTAATGAGTTGACTCGATTATTTTGTCAATTATGGAGTTCACTCAATTATCTTCTCGATTATCCATAGTTGAAGCTAGTCGATTAACCCGAAGCGGAGTACCGACTACTTTACTTCCGCGGCGGTTCTAGTTAGTTCTTGTACACTCACATTCACACATGCCGACAATCGCACACACTCCCAAAGCCGACAACAGGGCAGGCACAGGCACAACAGCCATGCCTCCCGAGTTCATCTCGGTCTCGTCATCCGACACTTTCGCTGTCGCTGCTGGCCGCTGGCTGTCAGCGCAGCGCTATCCGCCACACCGCCGCTGCCGCCTGCCGCCCTGCCTCTGCCTAGCGCGTCGCATCTCGCATCGCTACCGGTGTTTTGTTTTGAAGTCCAGCGCAGGGCAGGGAGCAGCAAGCGCTCTCGGTCTCAGTTTGTCTTGGAGTCGGTAGTCGTAGTCGGTCGGTACACGGTCCGGTTGCGGTGTCGTACGGACGCCGCCGCCCGCCGCCACCATAGAAGCCAAGCCAGAGCCAGGCAGACAACAGAAGCCCGGTCCCGTCGCCTGTACTGCTGCTGCTGCTTTGTCGCGGTGGTCGGAGTTTTTGCAATAATGTTCATTCGAAAACGGAAGGCTGCCGTGTGGGGACACTTTGAAGCCGACGTTGACAAGTATGGAAGGGATGGGGTCAAGTGTAAGTATTGTCCTACGACAGTGTCAGTGCAGCACAGTAACACCACCAACATGACCAACCTTCTGCGATCGAAGCACGTTTCCCAATTCATGACCCTCGGCGGCACCAGCAGTAGCAGTACCGCTGGAGCCTCAACCTCCGTTGCTGAAAATGTAGAAGAGGAGGAAGAAGCTGTAGAAGAGGAAGGGTTGGGAGAAGTGACCTCGCCATCATCGTCGCCCTTGCCACCGCCGGTCCCATCCCCGTCGTCAGATTTGGCGTTTTCGCGGGCGTCTCCATCACCATCAACTGCGAGGTGAGTGTGAGTGCGAGTGCGACGTGGAGGAGAGGGGTTGCGGGGTTGGAAGGAGTGTGATTCTTTAAGTACTTCCGTTTTAGGGTTTACAACGGTCAGGGATGGATAGATGAGGTTTGCTGTATAGATAAATGAAGGTTGTTTTCTTCCTGGGGCAGTCGCGTCAGTGCTTTTAGGGGGAGGCGGGGAATACATGTTTCCAACGAGGCTCAGAAGCGGAAGCTGAACAAAACACTCCCCGCCCGGAAGCTCTAGAGAACAAGTATTAGAAATTTGGATGCAGAAGGGTGGCGTCAAACCTGGAGATCACCTCCAAATTAATTCAAAACGCCATTCAAGTTTCTCATACGTGCCCTCCAGAGTTTCCGAGTTTTCGGTCTGGAAGTGTGTTCTTCAACTTCCGTTTCCAAGTTTCATTGGACACCGCTATATCACTATCACGGAGCTTGATTCTGTCGTTGATATAATGATGAAAATAGGGTATTCCCGAGAAAAGATTAAAGTACGTTTTATGAGCATTCCAGCCCGACTTCAGCCGGAACGGAAGTAAAAAGTAACGTAATATCCTCCGTTTTTTTTACTTCTGTTTAATCCTTCCGTTTTGGGTCGGGGCGCAGCCGCGAGCTTAGTCATCTTTAAGAAGGCGAGGGGGAGGGGTCGTCCACAAACTACGTAACCTGTTAAGAGCGTAGGGGGCTTGGTTGAGTGTTACGTGGGGGGAGGGGGGGGGTCTTACAGGGTGTTCCTAGTTTAATACCCTCCCCCCCCCTCCCCCACCCATGCACCATGACACGGCGCCTGCATCGTTTTTTTTTTATTTCGTTTTTGTTTGGTTCAGCAGACCTAGATCTCGATCCGCCACGCCATCTGAGTTGCAAAGACAGACGAGCCTGGATTCTTTCCGTTGCGACACAAAGACCACAGAGAGACTTCATTACGCCGTGACATCGTCACGTGCAATCGGCCCTAGTTGGGTGTTGTTGAATTGTGGAGTGGCTTGTTCGAACAAGAGCTTATGTGTACGTGGTGTGAGTCAGTTCTTTTAAATCTAATATTACTTTTTTATGCACCTGTGGTATGTGAGAACAGAGTTCCCTTATTCATCCTTTTCAAACTTTATTGCCCGTTGGTGACACTCGCATGAAAACTTGCGAATTCGGTGGTAGAACCTGTGCACAAGTCATAGTGGATTGGAACAAGTGCTCATGGGGATCCTGCTTGTGCTGGCTCTCAGGTAAAGAAAGGATAACTCCAGGTCATCATTTTGCAACATGAATCGTTGCCAGCTGCCCACTCTGCGCTGGGAGGAACCATCTCACAGGTATTAGCCGCGGTATGTGGAAGACTTTGTTCAGAGTTCTTTCAGTGGCCAACACTTTCCCCTATCGAAGAGGCTCCCCCCCAAGTTGGACAGTAATTTAACAGAACTTTAATTGTAGTCAAAGTCTAAGTCTTCCTATTTCTCTTCTAACCAGCCTTTTCTATTTATTCCATTTGATCTGAAATAGTTGAGACGAGTCTCAGTGTGCTTCGGATTAACTGCCTGTCTCTCGTGAACTTGTTGCTGGCTTGTTCATAGTTGACTGCTAATTCATGTTTTCGTTTGTTTGTTTATTTAGGAAGGAGTCCGCCTGTGTAAATCAGTGACCTGCCGGAGCTGTTTGTTTACCCCTAAGTGGAGGTTAGGGGTCCCATGGCTCTCTGCATATTTTGCCAGAAGAATTGTGACCAGATGGTTGTCTGGAAACTGATATGAAGGTACTTTTTGTCAACCTGAGTCTGTGCAGACATTATTTAATGATACCTCATGCGTGGGTCTTCATTACTATAATTTCTGTGGTACAGGAGCCAGCCAGCCAAGTGCGTCCCAGCCCCACTCCAAGACGTCAGATCTGAGCTCAGCTCTATTCCATCTGGCTTGTCTGCGTGATGAAACTAAGCAGGTCACTTGGGAATGGTGTCGAGAGTCTGATCCTCTTCATCGCCAATGGGATGTGAGAGCTCAGAGTTGCAAGGCTGAAACTATTTCCTGAGTATCAGTAAGACTGCAAACCAAGTGGTTTTAAATTGTCATTGACAGTGGCATTTGACAACTGTGACTCATGTCTTGTCTTGCCCCATTATCTTACGGCTGTCTCGTGAACTTGTTGTGGGTTTTAGTTCATTGCTAATTTATATTTTTGTCTGTGTATATAGGAAGAAGTCCTTTATGAACCAGTGGCCAGCAGAGGGGTTGTGTTACCTTGTTGGAGGTATGCGAGGCGATGTCTGCATATTTTTGGAAGACGAATTGTGGTCACAGGACCAACTTTAGGCCAAATGCAAGGTAATTTGTGGCAACTTAAGTGGGTTCAGACGTTTATTAATGATACTTCATGAGTGGTTCTTTAGTACTTTCATTTCTGTGGCTTTTTTAAAAAGCTGCCACAGGCAGGCCCCATGCCTTCTGAGTAAGAGTGGAGGCTTGCTCTGGCAGCTATGGTCCAATAAGTAAATAAAAATCTCTTTTAATTTCTGCTTTTTCCTGTCTGTGTGTCTAGGACCAGCTGGGGGGAGGCTTGATCCAGATCCAGCAGGGACGGGAGCAGGAGCGTGGGGCGTGCGCTTCATGACACTGAGCTCTCGCCGATCGCATACAACGTTGTTGATATGTGGGATGCAGACGATCCGCGGAGCCCTCAGTGCTCGGCGGCATCTCCTGCGATTGAAACTCCTCACCCCCCAGCTTCGCCAGAGAAACTATAAAAGGTATTTCCGAATTCTTATCTTTTCATATAGTTTAAGCCATTAATTGAGGCAGGAAGGCTGCTATATTTTATTGCCTTGAGAGGATGTGGTTGGTGAACAGACTGTTTTAGGCAAATATTAAAAATTAAAAGGTATACCATTAACAAATGTATCTGTGGTTCACCTTGAAGCCGTCTGTTAGTGTTGGAAAATGTGCTTAAAATTTCAGTTTAGTATAACACTTTTGGAAAATTTCTGCGATAAGATCTGCAATGTGGAGTATGAGAAATGCAGCTTGCGCCTCGTAGAGGGAATTGACATTCAAAATTTATTTCTGCCACGGCCAAGCTGTCTCTAAATTATCTATATTCTAACATCACGTATGGTCCCTTTTACAAAGCGATCTATTTTATGAACCCACAAAGTTGACTTGTACAAGGGTGGCTCCGAAACTTTATGACTGTCTTTATGTGCTTTCTTTCCTAGTTTGACGACAATCCCACACAGGAAGTAGTCTTTGAAGAAATTAAGGTAAATTTTTAAGAGGTTGACATAACTGTCAATTGCACGAAATATTTCCTGTAGTTAAATTTAATTGTTGTGTTCTTATTTGTTTCAATTCTGGACAGGCCCCTGGGAAAGAAACCTATGACGACTTCAAGCATGACTTCAAGGTAAATTTTTTGCCAATTGCATGAAATACTTAATGTAGTTGAAATTAATTGTTGTGTTTATATATGTTTCCATTCTGAACAGGCGCGTGTGTTGAGGAGCGGGCAAAATTTTGCCCCGCAAGCCGCAGCCACAGGTAAGTTGCTTGTTTATTTTCAGTTCTGTATGGATAGCTGTACTTGTGGTTCATGGTATTGCAGTTATTGACATAAGATTGATTTAATCTTGTATCATTCCATCCTGCTTGGTGTAGATGAAAAGGACAACTCTAATGGTGTTGGTGGTGTTAGTAAAGTAAAGACCAGTGGTGTTGGTCTAGATGAAGCAAAGGCTAAGATCAATGCCCCAAAGCCTGCACTTGGTAAGAAGGTTGTGGAGTCGGCCTCAAAAGGGCCTGGACGCCCTGCTGGGAGTGGAAACAAAAAAGCATAATAAGGCTGAGTTAGAGATGCAGCTAAGAGCTTTACGAATGGAAATAAAAGACTTAAAGAAAGGTATGGAGATGACAAAAAAAAAAAATGAACTCATGAGGCATACTTCAGTTATCCACCTCCAAATCTATGGCAGTAATTGCCATGAAAAAGTACTGTTTACTGTAAAAAGTGCAACTGCTGTGCTGTGTACTGACTTGGGTGATTCCTTTCATGTTTCAGGCACATCCAATTCCAATGCTGGGAGGGGGGAGCAATATACGTTGTCCACATCTCTGATGATGACGATGATAATGACAGTTTTACAAGTAATTTTAAACCCATCATGCCACCTAAGCCAGGCGTAAATGAGACAGAAATTAAAAAGGTGTTTATTGCTGAGCCCAACTTCAAACCACCATCACCTTCAAAAGCTTCTAAGCGAAGCTTCCGCTAGGAGGGGGTGCCGTAACCGCTCGGAGGCGGCTCGCGGCGACGCAAGTGGGGCCGCCTGGAAGCAGGCAAGCCCGCAGCGCACCGCTGCGTTCTACTTCATCGCAGATGCCTACCGCCCAGGCTGAGACCGACCACCGCGTTCGAGACGCGGGGCCTCTTTGTCTTTCGCTCCCATCACAGTGGAGTGGGGCGAGAAAGAGAAGTCGCGTGAACTTTTAGCCATGCAGCTCCGTGCGAAAGAGACAGAGTGAGTGTGCGACAAGAAAGAAACGGGATTGCCGGCTGTGCGAGAGAGGCAGCGAGGGCGGGGTGGTGGCTGCGGGGTTGTGCGAGAGAGGCAGATAGTGACTGTGTGACAAGAAAGAAGCGGGCCCGCCGGCGGCGCGGCGTCTGCCAGCTCGGTCTGGGGCGTCACCCCCACCTCCTCGACGTTGCCTGCACGGCTCGGCTCGGCTGAGGTCTGGCCTCAAGTGGGCTACGAAGGAAGGCTCGGCTGCGCTGCTCGGCTCGCCTCGGCTCGTCTCGGTTCGGGGCAGGTTGGTTACGCGTACGCGAAGTAAGAGTACGAATTGACTGTTTAGTTCTTCATATCTTAGAATGGATCAACAGGATGGACCACCAGCCAAAATGCGACGGAAAATGGCGAGTGAGGTGAGGTTTTGTTTTGAAGTATCGTTAGCAATGCTGGCTCGCTTTTACGGTTCTATAAAACGGAGATGCTTTGTTTGTAGCATCCTCTTAATACACGGAAATGCTGCGCACTCAATTGCCCTAACACAAACATCGATAAGACTTTGTACCGGTTCCCAACAGTTATTAATAAAAATGGAAAAGTTGACCTGTCAAGCATCCTGAGGTTTGGGTTTTGAAATTTTATTTGTTGTTTCTTCGAAATACTCATTGTGGTTGATGCTAATGTGTTCCGTTTTTCAGGTGTAGAGAATGGGTTAAATTGTCTGGGAACAGGGCACTGTTAGATGTAGCTCCTGCGCGTCTGTGCACATGGAGCTTATGCAAAGATCACTTTGGAGAAGACTGCTTCATCACTTCAAGATTGAGACAGGTAGCGATTCCTAGGTATTTTAATCATGATGCATTGGAGGAAGAATTGATGGTTTGTTATGACCTGAAATGGAGAATTCCAGTGATTTCTTTGGATACGGAGAGTGAGCCTAATGAGGTAAATCACAACGGCATTGTTTTTAATAAAATAATTTTATCATTTTACACCATTTTTGTATCGTTATCAGGTTGAGCACCCATCCAGTGCAGTTTTCGCTTCTCAGATGAAGAATCGCTTTCAGAATTTACTGGCAAGAGTGGAGAAGCAGAAATTCAAAAGGGCACCAGTAAGAACTGTTGAATTTGTCTGTTGCCAAAATGACAGCCAGTTTGTTGCTTTCGGCTCAGTTTTTACTTCAAACCTTTTTGTAATGTCATTTGGTGTTTTTATGTAGGGTTTCTTGGCTGATGACAAGCATGTGACAGAAACTGTTTCAAAGATGCCACAGAAAGAAAACTGTGAAAAATTGCTTCACCAAGTTGGTGAAAATATGCAGAACGACAACCACAATGAAACGACTTCCAAGGGATCATTTGTTTTGGAGGGTTCTTCTTTTGCAAATGTGATGAAGAACAGACTTTCTAATATACTGCTCAATCGAGATGAAGAGTTAGGTTGCAAGGTAAAAAAAGTGACATAAAATGTGATGTGTCTTTCAGTATTGAACGCAGTAGCTTCTGTTGATTTAAACTATTAGCACCTGAGTTATGCAGGTGGTCTGAAAAAGCAGTTATATATCTTCTTTTTTTTCCAGTGTTCATCCACTGCGTCTGATCAACCGATTTGTAAAGAAGGAGCAGGAAGTTCTACTCAAGAACCAATTTCCACAGAAGTAGCACAAAGTTCAAATCAGAAACCAATTTCCACAGAAGGAGCAGAAAGGTCTGGTCAGGAAATATTTGACTGCCCTGTATACGATGTAAGTGTTTTGTGGATCTATTTTGATTGTCATATGAAAAATTGCCTCTGTGGTGAAGTGTGACAGACTTTCTGAATTAAATCACAATGATTTTTTTTTTCAGTGTTCATCCATTGTGTCTGATCAACCTATTTCTAATGAAGGAGCAGAAAGTTCTAATCAGGAACCAATTTGTATTGAAGCAGCAGAAAGGTCTGGTCAGGAAATATCTAACTGTTCTGTATATGATGTAAGTGTCAAAATTTCCTTTTTAAGAGTTGTTTGTTTGTCTCAATTGTTAAAGAAGAGTGAGACAGACTTTGTCAATCAAATCACAGTGAGTATTTTTTTTTTTTTTTGCAGTCCCAGTTTTCTGTATCACTTCGGACTGTGGATGATAATGATCCAAACTCATGGCTGTCAAATAAGAATGTGAAAGAATTTCTCGAGGAAATGAAAAACCTACAGTGGATAACTTGCAAAACATGCAAAGAGACAACTTTTTATTCTAAGAATTCTAAAAAGACATGTGTACATGGGAAAAGTTGTTTCAGTTACAGTGCAGAAAAATCAATGGATCCTGGACCAGTTCCGGAACCGTTGCAAGGTTTAACATACGTTGAGGAACAACTAATAGCGCGTATACATCCAGTCATTTCTGTTTATAAAATCAAAGGTTTACAATTAAAATACTCGGGGAATGTCATAAACTTTCCACAAGCTGTTGAGGAATTTGCAAAAGTGCTACCATGGAAAATTGAAGATCTACCATCTATCATAACAGTGAGAACTGGAGGGGAAGTTAATCATTGTGATTTTTATGTGAGAGCTGCCAATGTGAAAAATGCTCTGGAATGGTTGAAGATGAATAATCCTTGGTATAGTGATATTGTTATATCAGATCACAATTTAAATACATTGCCTGAAAATGGTAATGTTTTCAATTTGATGAAAGGCATTGATAGTACTGATCAAGAAGCTGATGATTATGATTTGAACACAACAAATGACAAAAGCATTGATTGTGCTGGCCAAGGTAATCATGATGACTTGAACAGTTTTGTTATCAACAACTTGAAGAGAAACATGAGAGCTGCCAATGAAAAATCAAATCCACACAGTAACAGCTGTTTTGTCCAAGGTGATATTGAAGAAGATGATTTTTTGCTTGATGGCGTTGAGGAAACTGGAGTGCCATCAATGCAAGCAATACATCAAAATGAGCACGTTCGTTCCGTATTTGATTGGCCGACAGTGTCAGGTGAACCAATCAGTGAGTTCAAAACAAAAGGGTGTATTCCACAAGCGTTCCCAACTCCGTTTCCCTATGGCAATCCAGATTTGAGAGGGATAGAATGCAGGAACATAAAGCCTACCCAATATTTCAAACATCTTATGCAATATGAAGACCAGAGATTTGCCAGACACCCAAGATTCAGGTTTTTTGCCTTTAATTCTGCCTTGCGCTGGCGTGCTTTGACCGAAGGCAACTTTTATGTGAACAAGAACTCTGATATAAGCAACAAAACAGCAGAGGAGCTGAAGATACATCTCTTGCATAATCCGAATGCCATGAACAACATCATGTTCTATGGAAACAAGTTGCGAGGTACTAAAGGTTACTGGAAGATCAGGTCATATGAATTAATGGATATGATCAAGCAACTTGGATTACCAACACTATTTCTGACACTCAGTGCTGCTGATTATCATTGGCCAGATCTTTTCAGCTTGCTAACTCCTGGACGAGACCCAGATTCCTTGACAGAGAAAGAACGCCAAAAATTAATAGAAGATAATCCTCTTGTCGTAGATACCTTTTTTTTGAAGCGAGTGAAGGCGTTCTTTGAAAAGGTGAGAAACATTCTGACCGATTATTATTGATATATTGTTTTCAAAAACTAATGCCATTATTGTCATTTTATTAATATACATTGTTTTTATATTATAGATTGTGCAGCCAGACTTTAAAGTCAAGGATTATTGGTATCGTATTGAATACCAGCATCGGTAAGTCAAAATCATTTTGTTATTTGATATTTGTTAATCTATTGCTTACACTGGTTAGGAGCTGTATCTGTCTTGTGCTATTTGCAGTGGCAGTCCCCACATTCATGGGTTGCTTTGGCTCGAGAATGCACCAGATGTTTCAAATCTGCCTGACATGACCTCAGCGGAGAGACAAGATATTGCAGATTATTTTGAGAAATTTATCTGTTGTCATCATCCATCTCCAGCCACTCCACCAGCAAATCACCATCCATGTCGAAGAAGACTGGAAAATATTCAAGACAGTGAGAAAGATCTAGCAGAATTATTAAACTGTGTTCAAACACATTCTTGTAATAAGGCATACTGCTTGCGTCTAAATAAGAAGACTGGGAAAAAAGAATGCCGTTTTAAATTTCCTAAAGTCTTAAGAGACAAAAGCGTTATTGAATTAAACGAAGATGGTGCATTTGAATTTTTTGGGAAGCGTAACATGGATAATTTAAATAAATTTAATAGGAAGCTAATTCAGATCTGGAGAGCCAACATGGACATTTCTCCCATTTTCTCATACAAAGCTTTGGTGTTGTATCTTGCCAAGTACGTGTCCAAGACAGAGCCAAAATCCACAGGACTAGCAGAGTTTTTAAATTCTTGTTCGTTGGATGAAAAGTCAGCAAAATCACTCATCCACAAAATTCTTATACGGACCTGCTCAGAAAGGGATTATTCAGCCCAGGAAGTATCCCACCTCCTGATGGGATTACCATTGGTATTCTGTTCCCGAGATTTTGTAGTGCTGAATTTGAAGTCATCTTCGGACTGGATCCCAGTGGAAACTGGTAATGACATAGAAGACGTCTCATCAAGCAGAGGGAAAAGTGTTGTACAAAAATATGTGGAAAGAACAACTCTTGGTCAGCAGTGTCTGTGGGAAGTCTCAAAACATTACATTCTCCCCTCAAGGCGTAGACGCACCAAACCTGCAATAGTGAGAGTCATTCCAAAGTATCGTCTCACTGTAGATGGACAAAGTAATGAGAAATATTATCGCCAACAAGCTTTGCTGCATCTTCCTTGGACTGATGAAAAGAATCTGCTGGAGGGTTGTGAGAATTGGGAAGCCCTTTATAATAAACATGATCTTCATGATCTTCAAGATGAGATGAATTGTGCTCTTTGCTCAAAAGTACTCAAGAGGAGATGCATGAAAAAGAATTTGTGGAACTAGAAGATGAAGCTGATGATATAACAACAGAAGAATACATGAGAGTTTCATCTATGATTCCAAACACACTGTTGCGTTGTGGCGCAACGGGGCACTGCCCCACCCGCCAAAGCCTAAAACTTCTAAAGTCAGCAAGACTGCACCGAGCAACCGAGTCGCGAGCCCGCCTGACCGAGCGGAGCTCGTCAGTCGGTAAGTGCCAGCTGAGGGGCGCAGAGCGGACCGGGGGAGGCCGGGACGTACAAGCATTGTAAAGGTAATCCAGCGGCCTCTTTATTCCACTTTACCTTCAACCCTTAAGGTTCCCCAGACCAGAACTGGGCTACATTCCCGCAAGCCTAGCACTGTCCTCTAAACAGCCTGAGGGCGGTGCCGAGACTTGCACATGGTGGAGGTACGGGTCTGAAGGGTGGAGTTCAAAAACCTGTCTGTGTCTCGCAACTTATCGGCTCATTAGGGTTAAGGTCCACGCCCTGCGCACTTTAGGTCTCAGCAGGTGCGCTGTGGTTGTGCTTTTTTATTACGGCTCAACGTCAGCCAAAGTAGTGTCTTTAAGTTTGTTCATTGTGTTGTGTGTGACGTTGTATGTTGAGTTTTGAGTTGAGTCTTTGTGAGTGTAGTTTTGGAACAATGTTTTTTCCCTTCTTTTCAATTTTTTTAGGTTAGGCTTTTTAGTTTTAAGTTTCGGTGTCATCTGGCCCGAAGTGAACGCTTTGTACCACATTGAAAAAGTGATCAGCTCGAGGAAAAATCCCAAAACGGGGGAAAAGGAGTATCTAGTTCGTTTCGAAGGATACTCGTCTGAATTTGATGAGTATATCAAAGCGTCAGAGCTAGTTCAATTGTAAAAAAAAAAAAAAAATCCCGAATGGATGGAGGAGAACTCATCTTAACCCTACCTAGCAATTCTAGTCTAAGTTATTACAAAGATAATACGTTGGCTCAATTTTCAACCCACTTTCCTCAACCCCTGCGTTTGGATGAAGACAAATATTACAAAGTAGGTCTCGCACAGGTTATTATTCCAAGCAGTGCCATCGTCGTCGACCTTGGACTGCTACCTATACACCAATGTTGTAGAACCTTCGTTTGTCGGAGATAAGTTTGCAAAACTCTTGCGCGTGATCCGTTTGAACAACAACCAAGATTCATACGAGTTTCAGAAAATATATTACAGAAGTCTACTCGAACACACGATCAATTCAATAGACATTTTATTTGCCGATCAAAACGGAAAACGATTTAATTTCAGTGCCTCATCCCAGCCAACTATTGTTATTTTATCCATCGTTGAAAAATCTTCACTATG
Organism: Odontothrips loti; assembly: GCA_038380765.1. Classification (NCBI taxonomy): domain Eukaryota; kingdom Metazoa; phylum Arthropoda; class Insecta; order Thysanoptera; family Thripidae; genus Odontothrips; species Odontothrips loti. Next base: position 691,073 of record CM076254.1, read on the forward strand.
AGTCTCACGGGTCCCCGAAGCGGCCCTCCCCATTACGGTCGTGGCGCAGTCTCTTTGTATGATTTGTACCGCGGTAAAGAATCATTTTTTACTCTGACCAACCCTTATTATACCCGCGACATTATTCGTGGCGCGGGGCAGCAGCAAAATGCTGCTAACCCTAACGCTTTCGAACATCTCTACGACACGGCCCTCCCCGCCAACGCCATGCAGCGTGGACGGGGAAGGGTGGGTAACGTCATCAAGGCGGGTTGGCGCCTAATTCAACCTGTGCCTAGACGTGGCGCGCATGCTCTGATCAAGGAAGCGGGAACGGCGGGTAGAGAGATCCTACAAGATTTAGCACGGGGAAAAGACGTGAGAGTGAGAGATCGCATCAAGTCCACGGGTCGACGGTTAAAAGAAAAACTTCCCACCATCATCATGAGGCAGGGAAGAAAAAGACGCTCCCGTACAGGTGGTGAAGGGAAGAAGAAGAAGGGGAGGGGGGCGATGTCGTCATCGTCCAAACAGACTGGACGCGGCGGACGACAACAGTGCAAGACGAAAAAATCGAATTTTAGCTGCGTGAAAAATCTTTTGGGTGCTGGTTCTGTGAAGAGGCGCATGTGCGGTGGGCAGAAACGGAAAAAGAAGTCTTCTCATCGAGGAGGGAAAGGTGGTTTGAAGCTGGCTGCACGTCGTAACTTTAGCAGTCCTCTTGATATATTTTCTAACGCTTAAAAAAAAAAAAAAAGAGATATGCCTCCCAAACGTTCGCGGAAAGGACCACTAACCTCTTCCGCTGCCACGCTATCTGTCCCCAATTTAGTTCCGTTCGAATTACCCTACGTAGATCCTTTTCACCCCACCAAAGTTCAGACATCTGTTTTGGAATATCAAAATCTCGTAAAACCTGTTAACTCCATAGATGCTAATCATCTTGACTTGGTCGACTTTGTGTGCCGACCTGTGGACACCTATGTCGACTTGAGTCAAGTGTATGTGCAGTTCTCGTTTAAGATATTGGATGAAAGTAACACTAATTTACCCAAAACGGATGTGACAGCGTGAATCATCAATGGGTTGCCTGGAAGTTGTTTTAGCAGGGTTGAGCTCTATATCAACGAACGAAGTGTACAACATTCCAATGATCACTACGCGTTGAGACACTATTTAGAAACACTTCTATTCCACAATGAGGAAAGCGCTCGGTTTAAACTGGGAACAAATGTCTATCACAAGGATACCCCTGGTTCTACTCAAACTACAGAGGCAGCGAATCTCGGATGGGCGGAACGACGGAAAGCAATTCTACACGCAGATAACGGAACACAGACAACAACGACAATTCATAAATTGTCCTTGGATGTCTCAACCTGCCCCTACCTATTCTTGAACGGGTTAACACTTCGTCTTCGTATCATTATGCACGACGACGCTTTTTTCATGTGGAATGCACCGAACACGGCCACACCTCCTGTTGTTGCCAAGACGAGGTTGAAAGTCACCGATTGTAGCCTCTTACTCAAGACGTGTACTCTGGTTCCCGACGTGATTCTGAGAAATGAACAGAAGCTCTTGTCCGGACCGGCGAGGTATCCGATCAAAAAGACCGATATTCGTACTTTCGTGTCTCCCAGTACCGGACGAGTCATCAGTTTACCATCCTGTTTTCTCGGAGAACTCCCAGGATATTTAGCAATAGCCTTCCTTAATGCGAGTAATTATAATGGAAGCTTTGGTACAAACCCTTTAGAGCTAGTTCATAAAAGTATAAATTCAATCACACTCTTTGTGAACAACCAATCCATCGTGTTGGATGCGGCAGACCCGAATACAACCTACGGTTATGTACCCATGTACCACCAACTCCTCAGTTCTCTTGGATTGAATCATGGCAATGAAAATATCATGATCAGTTATAATGAATTTCGTAATGGCTATTTCATCCTCGGTTTTGATTTAACCAGTGATCAGAATTTTATGCAAAGCCGATATTTGAGCATGCAACTCTCTGGAACCCTTCGTTTAGAAATAACTTTAGCAGAGGATTTGACAACCAATCTCCTAGTTTGTGTGATGGGCATTTTTAACGGTCAGATCTTGGTGACAAAGGAACGTACGATTACTGTAGAGTAATGTGAATATGTATGTATCGAGCTATCTGTGTGCTTATGTGTGTGTATGAGGCGACCTCTTCTTGTTCGTGGTGCAGGTAGTAATCCAAAAAGTACATCTGTAAGGGAGTCCAACCCGCATGATACTCGAGCAGTGGGGGCCACCCAACGGGCGCTTAAGGGAAGGCTACACTGAAAATCAGAAATAAGTAAAACTTTTGACCAGGTTCAAAATTCAAATTTATAGCTTATCAATTATTTTCAAAAGTGGGTTAGCCAATTTATTCTCTAGTGTTGGTGCGCAAGAAAGCTTTTTCAGCCCTGACTAAAAAAATGGTGTCGTAAAGTTTCCTTGCGCAACAAATTAGATTTTTAAAAGTTGACTATGGTGTTACATTATTTAATGGGGACCAAAGCATGAAACGTCTAACCAACTTTTGATATTATACATGGTTATTTTTTCCAAAGTTGGCCTCATGCTACTGTCAAATTTTCAGTATAGCCTTCCCTTAAGGCGTGTGGATGACAATCCTTGACACCCCCTTCCCCTCCAGCCCCTTGAATGTACTTTGTGAGCGGAACTTATGCTAAGCAAGAGAGTTTTTACATCACAGAATGTGACATTATTCACTTACATCAGCACTCTGAAATTTGCTTCTGATGCACTGCCTTCCAATTTTTTCTACATTTTGATCCAGGATCGAACTGACATTCATACCAGCCTGCATTAATTTGGCACGATAGAACCCTAGAAATTTCAGAAATTTCATACAAAACTCAGCAATCCTAATACTATGTACCATCATAACAGACACAAATAAGATTTCAAGGCAGAACTCACCAAGAATGACCTCCACTTCAGCAGGCGGTGCAGCCTCTTTCTTTTCTGCTTCTGGTGTTTTGGGACTTTTCGCTCCTGTGAGGCTCATTGTCGCACATTTCCGGAAGCCCCAAATTTTCTCCATGAGGTTGATCATAACTTGGGACAAAGCCTTTGAGGAGGTACTTATTTTATCCCAAGTCTCTTGCTTCAGCCACACATCGTTTCCAAGAAGAACCTGAGGATGGCAAATTATATAAGGAGAGTGAGATCAGTTACCAGATACACTTCTGAAAAATTGGAAATTAGTTTTAGGCACACCTAAATTTTATTATAATGAATTTTAAATATTAGACCTGAATAGACTTAGAATTAGATTTGAATATTTTGTATTCCAATATGCTGAAATTTTGTGATACTTTGTAGGCCAGTGACATTGAGCACTCAAAGAAACCCCTGCTCATACTTTTTGAAGCACATCTAACAAAGAAATGCTGCAATAAAGAAGTGAATGTGGGTTCCATTGATATAGTTAGAGATAATTTGTTCAAAAACTCTTGCTTTCTCATTTTGACAGATCATGATAGTTTTAATTACTTTTGGGCACGTAAGCCATAAAATTCCCATTTCGAATTTTCCAAAGGTGTGGCTTCCCTTAGAGAAACGCAATTCTACACACAGAGAAATGAAGGGACACTAAGATGGAACTTACTTTCCCTCTCCCATTTACAGGAAGCGGGCCTCCATTAGTTAAGGCTTTATAGATGGTTTGTCTAATTATTTTGTTATCATGGTAAGTGGCCTGATCCTTGTTGTCCTTGGAGTTTTCATCTAGCGGACCTAGGTAAAAAGAAAGTTTGATAGCCAAGTAGGAGGTATGTATATCTCATAAAAGATTTTCAGCACTTACTTTTAGAGCTATTCATCTTCTTCGGGCTTTTTTTAGGACTCTTTGGACTCTTTTTAGGACTCTTTGGGCTCTTTTTAGGACTACTCTTTGGTATCTTATGGGGACTTATCTTTCCTGTCTTCTTTGGACTTTTCTTTGGTGTCGTTTTGGGACTGATCTGTGCTATTTTTGTACTTTTCCCTTGCCCTTCTTTGCTCGTCTGACCAGGAGTGTCTGCAATCGGGATCAACATGTCAGTGTAAAGAGATCAGAAAACACAGGACTGATATTTTTGAATGGGTACTCAGGTACTTACCTGCTTTCGTTGAAGAAGTTTCAAGCCACTCTTTGACTTTGCTGTGTGATGAATCCTCTAGAATATGGAGATAACATGTATTACTTAACTTGAAAGCAGAAAAAAATGACAAAGTGACTCTCCAGAGGCTCTTACCATCAATGGACAATATACAAGGAGTAGTAAAAGCAATTTCAGTAGGTTCCTCAAAAGCTACAAAATAAGAAGGAAACAAAGAATGAATATTCATGAGACATATAATGTCACAATGTAAAAGGGCAGACAGTAGTGTACCTTTCAACTCATTTAACAAAACCTTATGTGCTTCGCAAAATGCCTGCATTGTGGAATCAAACTGTTCAACGGCCTTTTTAACTTTGTCATATTTCTGTTCAATACAGAAAAGTTGTGTCTCTATTTTGCGAGTCTTTTTCATTTCTGCACCTCGCTTGGCCTGAAGCTCTTTAATTTGGTCAGTTAGACGTCTGATATCAGAGACTGATTCAATGTAACTTCCTGAGCTGTCAGAAGAGGACTCAGCTCGGGCCAGCTTTTTATTTTGAACCTTAATCAATCTGGTCTTGCTTTGATGGCCTTTTGTACCTAGAACAAGGAAATACTATGTATAGTTGCAAAACACAAGAGGAACTTCAGCTGGATTTTAATCTCACCGCATCTTACCATGATTAATAGTATTATGTGTTGTGGAAGGTTTGTCCGTACTTTCTTTTACCGCAACATCAATACTGGATATCTTGTCACTTCCTATGAAAGAGATTGAATTCAAGTATGCAGATGGAAGATGAAGTAAGCAGCAGTAATAGTAATAAGAGGCCAGTTGCATAGACAATAATAAAGACAGGATTGTGATAGTAGAAAATGATGATTTTAGAAAATGAAACGATACTCTCACCTTCATTCAAAGTTATTTGCTCGTCTTCCTTTAGCACCCCAACATTATCGCTGATTGCAGATCCCTCCAATTCTACTGTTTCCTTGACATCCAAACTTATCTTGGGAATTCCTAAACTTTGAACATGCAAAGTTCACAGTGATGAGAAGAAACTCAACACAAAGGAAAAGTTTATGACAATTTAAATAAAAAAGAAACCTTACCTTTTACCAATACACTATGGTTATCATCTGGCACCTCATTAATCTCACTCAGATCATCAAACTTGCCTTTTTTGACACTTTGGTCTTCTACTGAATCAGAATCAATAAAGTCTAGGACGCGTTTAACTGTAGAGAAAAATGGTACACAAGATATGAAGCAATACTACACTTCCACCAGATCATGTATGTCAGTACTATTGAGCAAAAAAATGAAAGGCTCCTCACCACCAGTTGATTTTTTTTCAACCTGTTCCTGCTGAACAAACCAACTTTTGTTCTTGGGAGAGCACATCAATGGTTCTTTGTCAGTAGATGGAATAATATCTCCACCTTGGTGAGCTTGAATAATCTTCTCCATCCTTTCCTTGCGTACCTTTTCCATGGCAGTAGACACTTGTTTTTTGGCCTGCACAATAGATAAACCAAACGTCGCGCATCGAATAAACCAGCGAGTTGAGCAGGAGGATCAAGCAGCCAACTTACCCTGTTGCTAGACACTGAGGCTACAATATCCAAACTCTTCGATTTATCCAAGTCTTTGGTTGCCAAATAGCCTTGGGGCAGTCTGATTTTGCCTTTCTTTGCTTGGTGGGCCATTGATTCATGCGAACCTGAAAAAGACATGTCAACAGTATCAAATCCAAGCTCCTCACAAAAGCTCGGAAACAACGGTGATCACTACATATGTAGAAACTCAACGGAAAATCCACATGAGAAAGAAAATCTACAAAACTAAGTGTACTAGTAACCAAACGTTGCACTCCAACCGACACAAAGCCCGCGGTCTACAAGTTTTGTAGGGTTATTAAGCAAGCAAAGGATGAAAATTAAGTGTGCGCCGATTTCAATCAATGTGAGGCTATGTTTTAACATTTCAACTTTTGAAGATTACTTACTAGCTAGCAAAATGATACGAGCGTCGTACGCGTCCTCCGGGTTTGAAGTTGAAGAGTCGGATCGCCGTAGCACCGGCCAGGAGACGCGATACAGGGTATCACGATCAAAGTCATTTCGACTCTTAGGTTGAAAATCATGAATGTCTGCCACTTTCACGACGTATCTTGCATTTTTCTCACTGGGAAAAGACACCAAAGCATAACGTATCGACATATTCAAACCGTCGTCAACCACCTAACATGTCCAGAGAAGCGAGGGAACTGCGAACTTTACGCGATGCGCATTTGTTCGGATGCGATACGAGACACAAGTTGGCCAACCATCAAATCACTGGTCACGTACATACCTTTTATCAAGATGCATCAACAGACAATAAATGTAAGCAACAAAAATCTTTTTTTCAATTTTTGGAGGAATAGTCGATCAAATTTACATGGCTGACTGTTTTCATCGATATTCGATACTTGTGGTCATCCCTTAAAGAAAAGAAAGAAATGAAGAAGTTATTCAAGATGGCGACGTTACCTGCATGGACTTCTATTCGAAACTTTGCGTTTTGCAGAGTTCAGCAGCCTATCCCCCAGTAATTGTTTTACGTGGCCGACAACTAGACTAGACAACTAGACAAAGATTTTTTTTTAGCGATGGACGATGAAACTTCTAGGAAACGAAAAGAGCTCGTTGACTTATACATGGAAAAGTTCTCAAAGAGGAAGAAGAAGTACTACGATCCGGACAGTAATGAAGAAATTCCTCGTACACCGAAGAAAGTTGTTACAAAGGTTAGTGTATCAACTGCGAATGGTCCTCATTGATTTATTTGAGCTCTCATTGCCAGACAAGCCAGACACGAATCTTTGTGTTGGGCTCTTTACTTTAGCCCCTTTAACCTGTTTCCATTTGTGGTATAACTTCATTGCCATGGTTTTGCTTCACTTATGATTTGTTCAGTATTCTTATGTTATCCAACCACGAACTTATGAAAAGTTATTTATAGTGCCGCCTCAAAAGACTGGCGAGGGTCATTATTTACTTGAAATGTTTTAGCGGTAGGGTTAAACAAGATTGGTGATACATTCAAAACACTTGTCTCCTGATGTTTCGTGTTCTTGACATTTTGCTTACTGGGATCTTCCAGCAGGCTGCTCAAGCTGGTGCACTAAATTGTACACAAACTTGTGATGATTGCTTACAGATTGTTGTGGGGGAAAGACAAAGCAGGCCTGCATCTGCTGAAAGGTCGGCAAGCTTTGATGAGGAGGGCCTACCAATTCTGTCTGTTGGTGCAAGTTCTTACCATTCAGAAGGTTGTGCGGTAAGTTAAATTAAATAGTTTTCTTGCTTTCTCATAAGCAAGTCTTTTGGTACGGTATGGCGACATATTTCGCATTTATTTCAAACAGTTTTGGTGCTGTGAGAATTTGACTGTAGTTATTATTATTAAATGACCCTCTTGCATGGGTTATTATTCCTCATTAAAACATTTTAGACTGCTTGTACATTTTTTTATCAGACGAACTATGTCTCTATTGGTTCCTGCCCAATTTTATTTCTTCTGTTTGTTTTGCTTCCAGGATATCGGTGTCAATAATCAATCTGCAACCATCACAACTGCAGACAGTGATGGAAGGTCTGAGCGGCATTTAATTGCTACATCCAGACCCAACACATCTCCATCAGAGTCATCCAAGCCTAGTCAAAGTTCCCCGAGTCGAAGCTCTTCCAGTAGCAGCTCTGGTAGTTCCCACACAACTTCAGTTCGATCAAGCAGTCACTTGGTAATTTTAAACTATGCTTTATTCTCTTCTTTCTCTTTGTGTGCCATATTTAGGTGGACTTCAAAATAATTTCTGATTACTCTCTATCAGCAGGATGTTGAAGCCGGTTCTTCATCTCAACCTAACTCTGCTGAGCCAGATGTAGGAATCCCTGAGCAACAAGCAGTTTACCCTGCTTTAGTTTCACCTGGATCGAGTCCAAGCTCTTCAAGTAGCAGCTCTGGTAGTTCCCACACAACTTCAGTTCGATCAAGCAGTCACTTGGTAATTTTAAACTATGCTTTTTTTTCTTCTTTCTGTTTGTGTGCCATATTTCGGTCTACCTCTCTCCTGCTGTAAGAGCAGAGTTGTGCCAACTTTCGCTTGTCGGGACTGGCCATAGATACAAAATAGATACAAACTAAATTTAATTCAATTCTGAAATATAAATTTTGAATTGGATCTATTACTAACATAAAGGGAATTCAGTCCATGAAGCAATCTTTTCTAAGATAAAGGCACCCATGTTTTTTTGTTTTTTTTTCCTACTTGTTTTGGTCTTGCTCAGTGCTTCATATTTTTTTTATTTTATTTTTCAGGGTGCATGTGATCCGTGCAGTGATAGTGACCAAAAGGAAAATGAAATGAGATCTGATGTTTCATTAAATAACAGTGGGTCCAATGACAGCGTTGCAAGTATATTGTCTTCACATTTAGTATCCAGAGCTCAAGAAGACATTGGATTGGTGGATGATGAAAATTTTCAGACTGTTGAAAATGCAGTTCTGCATTGTGAAAACCGTGATAATATTATGGAAGAACTTCCAGACCAGAATGAAGCACACGAGCCTGAACCCCACAATAGAGATGAAAGAAACCACAATGGTAATGAGCCTTACCAGAATGTAGAGAATCATGAACAACCAAATAGAAATGAAGGGAACAACCAGGTACATCAGTTACAAAGGAAAATAGCTGAAGACCATTTCTTTGAAAATATAACTTGTGGTGTTGCAGTGTCACCAGCAGACTTACTGTACATGGCTCTTGGCTTAGCAAAGCAAAACAAGTTCACCAATAAGGCTTTTTATGATGCAATCAAACTACTTAACTGTACATTTAATAATTCAGTGTTACCAAAGTCTATTGATTTGTTGGATAAACTTCTCATGGATAAGACTGGTGTTCAGTATTATTTTTATTGTAGAGACTGTACAAAGTCTTTTGGTCTGCTTGATTTTAAAAATATTAAGGAAAAAGTATGTGATGACTGCAGAGCTGTAAACAAAATTTCTGATTTGCGTGTTGCTCACTACTTTGCTATGTTTGATGTTATTCGTGCTTTAGAATCACTGTTAGGGAATCCTGAAGTGAGGAATGTTCTTTTGAAGCCAGCTGATGCAGTTGCCACTGGTCAGCATGGATTTATGTCAGACATATACGGTGGCTCAATGTACCAAGACTTTGCTGACCGGTTTTCTAATTGCCTTGCTCATGTTATATCTTTATTATTCTGCACAGATGGTGCCCCACTGTTTCAGTCATCTAAGAACTCTATATGGCCCATTATGTTATCTGTGAATGAACTCCCTGTTAAGGTTAGAATGAAAAATATCATACTATGTGGTTTGTGGTTTGGAAAGCGTCAGCCACCTATGGAGCTTCTTTTGGAGCCAGTTGTCAACTGTTTCATCCGTTTCTCTGAAGAATGTCACATTCATCTTGGTAACGAAGATTGGCTAGTGAAGGCATTTATAATAGGTTGTGTTGTAGATTCTGGAGCTCGTGGGAAAGTTCAAGGGATAAAATCTCATGATGCTTGTAATTGGTGTACTATCCATGGCTCTTATTTGAACCATAATGTGAGATATCCACTTGGTGAGGAGCGCCCCAGAAAAAGAGATCATGAGAGACTTGTGCTATTGCAGCGAGAACTTGTAAACCAAAATGTTGGTGAGCGAGAAGAAGACCAAAGACTTTCTGATGATGAAATGTCAGAAGACAATAATAACCCTGTTGAAGGCGTTATCAGTGTATCGCCTTTAATTAACTTACCACAGTTTGACATGGTCAGTGGTTTTTTTGTGGAGCCCATGCACCTCCTTCACCTTGGAGTGACCAAAACATTTCTGTTGAAGTGGTTGGGAGATGTTGATGAAGACTGGTACATTAAAGGACATGAAGAGGAAATAAATGAAAGGATTACTTTGCTACGGCCTCCTTTAGAGTTTCGACGAATGCCAAAAACGCTGGATGAGAAATTGAGATGGAAAGCCAGAGAATTTGAGAACTGGCTTTTATTTTTAGTGGTGGTTGTTCTGAAAGGAATTTTACCTGATAAATATGTGAAACTATGGCTGCTCTTTGCACAAGCTATATATTTACTGAGCCAGAACATAGTCAGTCATGACCATGTTAACACAGCTTATGCTCTTTTAAAACGTTTTCTTGTACTGAGCCAAGAATATTATGGAGACATGTGCATGGTTTTCAACATGCATTTGTTGTATCACCTTGCTGAACATTGTGCTCGCTGGGGACCACTATGGAGTGCATCTGCTTACTGTTTTGAGAACTATAATGGGTTTTTAAAGAATATAATACGCAGCCAGCAGGGTATCCCCAACCAAGTACTTAGAGCTTTATCATGGGAGCTGTCATTAAAAACCCTTGAGCCACATGTATCTGTAAAAGCTCGTGAGTATGTCAAGTCCTTACCATCTAAAAAACCAAGGGGTTGTGAGGTTGATGGATGTACTTTGTTTGGTGAAGCAAAGTTGTTTGCCCCAAATGAAAATGAAAGATGGCTCGCTGAAACGCTTGGGTGTAATATTGACTCGTGTGAAGTTTACAGCAAAATTTTGAGGAATGGATGTATTTTTTCTAAATTCTCTGCTGAAAGTAGAACAAACAATTCTGTTGCTCAGTTAAATGACGGTACTGTAGTTGTTATCCACAAGATAATTTATGAGAGAGACCAAGAGAAAGTTCTTGTATATGTATCAAGTGTTCTCACGGAAACAATCTTGACTGTCCCTCCCGGAATACAGCTGAATCAAAATGATCATTTGATGAGGAAAGTTACGCACATTGAAGAGGAAATACGATGTATACCAGTTGAAAATCTAAAAATTGTATGTTTTAGAGCGAGTCTTGACCATGGGGATTATGTTGCTCCCCTTCCAAATGTTCATAATGTCTTTTAGTTGATATTTTGTGGGCACTTTTTTAAAGTGTGGAAACTAGACGTATCTTTTTAATATGTTGACTAAATTATTAATTGATGATTGCAAGTATTAGTGATCGCAATGCCACTGTAATGATAGTCACGCACTGTGCATCTCATCATTCTTAAATATGTTTTATCTGGGTACTTAAAGGGAAGTGTTCATAATACTTTTTAAAGTCTGAAGTCTTCATTTGTTTCTGTATACCCACATGATGCTTACCTTTGGTTGACGTGCAAAAAAATAAAAAATCCTAGTACTTGATTTATTATTTTAGTCACATACCAGATGCTCTTGTTTTTCAGATTATGTTCATGGTGGAAGCCCCTTATAGTTGATATCTGTGATCATTTCATTGTTACTTGGAAAGGTTTTATGTACTTCTCAAATAAAATTTGTACTCAATGCATTGTAATTTATTTTTTATTCATTGACCTTTCAGTCGTCCAATAGGAGCTTCATGGCAGCAATAATAATTACATTTTTTGGCCCCCAAAACAACCACATGAAATGCAAAACTCACTTGATTTTGCTCACCAGAATAGTTCATCAAAGCATCGTCAGAATGTTGAATGGCTTTATGTATATCTTATCATTAACCAATCAACCAGTTTCATATGAGATGAGCTGTTAATCACAAGAATTTGTCGTAGAATGGCCGTGACTTTCATAAAACATTTACTTTGAAAATATGGCCGCTTTTTCTATCAGGCCAACGGGTTGGTTTCCTGTAATGCTACTGCGGCGCTCGATCTGTAAGTAGTGTTGGTAGTGAGGCCCTATAGACATTCAATCGAACCTTATCGTCGGCCCCCATTCTTGCCGAAACGCAGAGAAGTAGCTCCAGCCGAGGAGCGCTTTGGTAGGGGAAAGCCACATAGGCAGGGGCGAGGCGGACTACCCCGTGTTGGCTCAGCGTGAGTTTGGCTGCCTACCTTACCAGGCGCGCTGTGGGCGCGCATTCGCCGTCGGGCCAAGCGGAGGCGGGCCCCTGTGTTTCCAAAATTCGGTAACATGGAGAATCTCGTTATGGCCGCTACATTGCCATGTTGTCATGGCCATGGTCGCTTAATCCATGGATTTCAGGGCCAACGGTACATAATATTTCCATGGCGAAAAAGGCCATGGCCGCTGTTTCCATGTACTCCGGGGCCATAGCCACTGTTTCCATGGAGGCAAGGCCGCTGTTTTCATGGACACGAGGGCCATGGCCACTGTTTTCATGGACACGTGGGCCATGGCCGCTACATTTCCATGGTCACTGGAGAAACCCATGGCCGTGGATCCCATGGACATCAGCAAATCCATGGAAAATGACCTGATATCCATGGACGTGTAGAGGATAGCCATGGATAGAATTTCGTTGTGGCCATGGGCACCATGGATATTCTAGCCTGGGTTTCCGTGATCGTGTCCGGCACCCGGCTCGGTTTTCTCGTCTCGTTCGTCACCGTCTGTCACTGTCACCGGAGCGGAGACCATGGCTCCTCGTACTCGTGGTGGCAATGGTGGCCGTCGTCGTGGACGTGGTGGTAATGCCGCCGGCCTCGAAGGCCAAGGCACTGTGCCGTCGGCGCCCAGCTCGAGCTCCCGTGACACTTCGCCCTCGCCATCAACTGTGTCCGATTTCGAACGCAGTGCTAGTGCAAGTGTTACTCCTCCTCCACTTGCTCCACTGGCGGGGGCAGCTGTTATTCCTGGCCCTCCTGGCCTTGCCTCGGCCTCAGACACCCCAGCCCCAGCCCCAACCACCGAGGCTACATCTGCGACGTCGTCGGTCGCTCCCTCCAGCCCGTCGTCAACAGCGTCATCGTCGGCTAGCGCCAGCATGGCGAAGCCGTCGAGAGACTTTCTGACCGACGTCCAGATTAACTTGCTCAATGGCGTCTACAAAGCCATTGAGAAGAAGAGCACACGTGGCGGTAGGGTTAGTGATGTGTGGGGATCTTTTCACGCTGTCGTTTCGGACCCGACGGGACACGGCGTCTTCAAAGAAGTAGGTGCGTGCCAGTGCAAGCGGTGCGGGAAACTGCTTGTACATAGCGCGACCATAGGCACCTCGTCGATGAGGAAGCATTTGAGCAGGGCGTGTCCTATCCAGGGCCAGCCGGGCGACAAGCCCAAGTCAATTCCTGTTCCCCAGGCCATGAGGGACATGTTCATGGACAAGTTGGTGGAGAGGGTGGCCGAAGACTTGTGTTCCATCCGAAGCTCCGTCACGCCAGGCATGGAGAAAGTGGTGCAGGCCGCCGTCGACGTAGGGGCTGTGTTGGGAAGGGTGAATGCCAAGGACCTACTTCCTGACGCCTCTTCGGTGAGCCGCCGGCTAGGCAAGCGGGCCAAGGACTTGCGGGAGGGGGTTGTCGAGAAAACAAGGGAGGCAGCCCGCGACGGCCGTTGCGCGGCGACAACCGACATGTGGACGGATGATTACAAAAAAAATCATTTTCTTACCATCACCGTGCACTTCGCGAACCGAGAGTGGATGCTGGAGTCGTGGGTTCTGCGCACCATTCAATTCCCCACCGCCCTAAAACCCTCCGGCCTCAACATCCGGAATTCGCTCTTCCGCGAGCTTTCGGAGCTTGGCCTCACTGCAGCCGAGTTCGAGAAACTGGAGTGGGTTACCGACCAAGGGGCCAATATTAAGAAGGCTCTTGAGGACAAAGTAAGATCCGACTGTATGGCCCACCTCCTGAACACTGTGCTCAAGAACGCCTTAAACGTGTCTTACATGGAGCTGCGGGAGAAGATCCTCGAGGGGTGCGGTGAGGCTAGGGAAATACTAGAGCAATACGCTGAAGTAGCCAAATGTTTAAAAGAACCAGCAGGAAATAATGAAAACATTGATGTGGACTTTGACTGGCGAGCTCTGACGCAAGAAATAAAAAACTCTGTGAAGCAGTTTTCGTCCTTCAAAGACACCTTACGCCCAATCACCAGCAACAAAATAAAGGTAAGTCGTTTTTTCGTTTTTTTTTTTTTTAAAGTCGGGTTGGTTCGGTAAGGAAGTGTAGGGCCGTAGCTAGACTTGGGTTTCGGAGGGGGGTATGTCGCGCTAATTGGGTACATTCAGGCGTTTGCTATGCGGGTTGCCTAACCCGGTCGCCAGTTTCGGGGGAGGTCGACCCCCCCCCCCCCCCCCCCCCCCCCCCCCGAAGTCGTAAGTGAACCGTTTACATAGTGAAAATAGTCGTACTACTTGTATACATTTTTTTTTCGATGCAGTACAAACCGTTTTTATTTTCAGGTGTGTGAAATTATAAGGACTGTACTGTCGGAGATTGGTGACGCGGACGTGGATGCCCCCTGTCAGGAAGGCCAACCCCCCGCGAAGCGCCCGCGCGTAGCGGATGACTATCCTGATGATTGGGCGGACGAGGCCGGTAGCGAAGACGAGGTCACAAAATACATTAGAGAAGCACCTGCGGTGGAACTCGACCATGTATTGAACTTTTGGAAATCTCAGGTGCGCATCCTTAGAAAAAATAAAAGTTTAGTCGGGAAAATCGTTTTAATTTTCGCCCTCTTTTTTTTCAGTCGAACCCCGCCATCGCTAAATTCCCAAAGCTTGCCAAGTCTGCAATGCGGGTGCTGGGCAAGCCCGCAACCAGTGCCGCCAGTGAGCGGGCGTTCAGCGTTGCTGGGTTTGTTTTCCACGAGCGACGAACTTCGTTGGCTCCAGAAACTATAGATAGCGTTTTATTTTTGCGCTCATATCTTAAACAGAACGCGTCTCTGTGATAGTTGTTATTTTTGGTCAGTTTTCGTGCTTGTAATATGTTTATTAATTGATATGTTGTAGAGTTGATAATTTTTTGCAACGCTAAATTTTGTTGGCGGAATAAAATAATTACTTTTGTTAGAAGTGCACTTCAATCTTCAATCGTTCGTTCCCCATATCACATATTTCTCTGAAACAAAATAAATTAAACTGTGAACGCAACGCCCTTTCCGCTCCCGCTTCCTCTACACAGCACACCCGCTCGGAAAACCAATTTGGCGCCTGCGCCTGGGACTATAGGCAACCGACACAACACCTTGCTGGCTGCATCCCGTACGCAGCCAAAGCCGGGCCAGGCGGCATCGTCGTACGCAGCCGAGCCGGCGTTAGAGGGACCGGGTCGCGAGAACCGTCTGAGCGTTTGGGTCGCCCACGGGTCGACCCGGCCCGAACCGCCTCACGGGTGGGTCGGGTCGACCCGACGACGGAGCGCCGGGTCCGGTTGGCTTCGGGACCCACCCATTGCCATGCTCTGAGCGGAAGCCCAGGCGAATTAAGAGCCCAGCGTCTTTCAAGGCTGAGCCTTGGCGGTGACACGGACGGCGGCTCCAGCTCGTCAGGCACCTTAGATTCCGTACGCGCAAATCTCCTCCTGGACGCGCAAGTGTCCCTGGTATGTCCTAATGTGTACCTTCGTCATACAGCATTTTCACATGTAACTCCTACTAACCTGATTCGCTTTTTTTGTTCGAAGACCGAAGAGAATGTGATAACGACAGAGGAGAGCTCTGCCGATAGCAGCAGCAGCAAGAAGTCTCCTGGAATGGTAAATATATTAAATTCATGATAACTGTTAAATGCAACAACATTTGAAAAAGGCAAGGTATCATATTATGTTATTTTACTCTTTTTCAGAGCAAACAGCCTGACCCAGCAGTCAGCTCCGGGGAGGAGGAGGAGAACGCAGGCACGGACACTAGCTGCAGCGGCCAGGGCGAGGAGACTGCACCTGTAAAGACGAAGGTACATACATATTAAATTCATGATGACTGTTAAATGCAACATTCCTGGAACGTGCGTTGTATCATAGTCTGTTTTTTTTTTTTTAGAACAAAGCTGCTTCAGATGACACTAGGGGGCCTGATGGGAAGCACGAGCTTTCAACCCTAACCACAGTAAGTGTTTCGATCAATTCTTAAGGGCGGGGCGATTCGGCAACGTGCATGATTAATACAACTTCCCTTCTTTGTCACAGCTAACAGCAGCCCAGAGAAGGGCCATGGGGAGGGTGACAGAGAAGGTGGTTAAGAGATGCCCCTATTGTCTCTACCTGGCCACCAAGCCGAGGCTACTACACACCCACGTCGAGGGGGAGCACCTTGAATGTCTGCAGACAGAGTCACGTTTTGGCACCGCGAGAAGGATTTACAACCTTTCACGCTCGGGTGTGCGAACCATCGATGCCAGCCGGGTAAATACCCATGTGGATATTTTTATGGGCAAGCTGGAGGGTGCTTCGCCTGAGCAAGTCAAAAAGGAGGCGACCCGGCTGTGCCGCAGTGTGCTGTTGGAGGCACTCACCCAAGTTGGGTCGGAGATGGACGCACCGGCCACAAAATACATGCCCACCAAAAAGAGCTTCGGGAAACTACGGTGAGTAGCCTCATTATGGAGTTTTGTGTCCCGTATCGCGGCGTTGGTTTAATTCTCACACTTTGCCGATTTCCAGGGAGTACCTGCGCAAGCACGACCAGACTGGGGAATTAGAAAGGAGTTTGCTTCAAGAGCCACTGGAGTGAACCTGATTTCTCGTGCTGCCGAGTAAATTTAATTGTTTGTTTGTTTGTTCTCAATACAATTTTTATTTCTGTTATATATTAAACACATTCAACATTGTTTCGTTGTCTCTCCGTCTACCTAAGCTAACCCTCCCTAGATAATATCAGTACAAGCCAATGTGGCTAATGAATGCAAGATAGCTAGTTTGCTAAAAGCTTGAAGCTTGTATTAAATGACAGTTTAGATTAACAAACATGTCGCCGAGAAACAAAAAGGCGTTAGTGCTGTGGCCGAAAGAAGACAAGGCAAGCATAGAAAATCTAAGTAACGTGCCGGAAACTTCAAGATTTGTAGGTGCTGTTACTCCAGTTCAATTTTCCGGGAACAAGAAGTGGTATCCCGGCAAAATATTGATGATTAATGGTGAGTTCTACTATAGGTATATGTTTCATGTGATTTTTCACCAAACGAGCCCTATTTGTTGTGCATGTTGACGTCTCACGTCCTCAAATCATTAAGTTGAACTGATGGCCTATGAGGTTAACCTCCTCTTAGGATTCATATTTTCTTTTACCGTGACAGCGTTAAATTTGTATCACTGTAGCCTTATTAATACTCTACCCTTACGGTTTAACGTGGCCCTTTCAGTTTCTTGCTACTATAATAATATTTATCTTATAACCTATAAGGTGTTTGTGAAAACATTTTGTGTGGGCCTGCTTTGGCTACCTCTTGTCCTCATTATGTTGCTATGGCCAAGTGTTTGGTTATGTTCAGTGTTATGGGACTCAAAGTCTGATCCCATTTCAAGTTGTCCTTTCGTTGTCACTTTGGTTGAATGCTTTTAAATTTACCACATGAGTCTGGCAAGTTGCCCACATTAACCATGTATGTTTGTGTCCCTCAGATGATGATGAAGCCCTGGAAAGGAAAGCTACTTTGGTAGCTGAAGAAATAGCTGCATAGAAAGCAGCTGCAGCCGAAGCCCCTCCAAGTAAGAAGATACGGCAAGCGAATGCCAAGAAAAACACAAGTTCATCACTTGCCTCTGAGCAGGATGTGGCGCGAGCTTTGGGTGGCCGAGTCCCTGTTCGCAAGGAACTTGAAGAGACTCACAAGGCTGCTAAGAAATCAAAGAGTGACGCCAACTTAAATCATGCCTTGGGTCAGAATAAACTGGACAGTGAAGTGCTCTCCTCTATCACAAAGGATTTGTTCAGTGAACGGGACGCAAACTCTGGTCAGGGTACTGTCTCTTTCTGCGTTCAGCTCATAACTGTGGGTCGCGCTGGATTATTAACTCTTACTAATATTTAGGTACCAGCAAGAAGCATTGTATTCGTTCTGATGCCTCCAGTGATGATGAGGTCGAAAATTCCTCCCTTGAATCAGAGAACGATGACGAGAAAGATACTGAGAATGATGTGGCTGCAGTCACAAAGGGCCCTGTGTGGTGTTCATGCTCTCCATGCCATTTGCTGGAGAAGTATGGTGAGTACGAATATTGCTTTTGTGTGCTGCTTATTTTCCTTGTGTTCCACTGAAGAGATACACCTAAACTTTTCATTTTGGCGGACAATCCTACTTTCTCTCAGTTCTTAAAAGATCTGTTGTCTTTATATGAAGCAAGCAGAGACACTGAGGGGTCACCAGACTCGCCCCGATATTTAAAGCAAATTCCCATCAAGGATGGGGTCAAAAAGGTTAGTTTGTAAAGCATCCTTTTAATAGCTTATACCTAGTTTTTTCATTACTATCCCTTGTTTTTCCCGTATCTTAACAAATAATTCTTTTCAGGCTGAGTTAACGCAAGGGACAGGGGTTTTCTTACCCCTTTCAGTGAAAGATCAGCTGTAAGTTGATTTTGCTAACAATCCAACTGCTCTTGCCAAGGCAGTTTTATTTAGCATCTATGGCACTGATGCTTTTAAAACCCTGCCTGTGACAGGTCGTGGAAACAGACCTGGTACTTACGGCATTGAAGAGCATGTCCTCAAGTCTGTTGTTTGTAAGTGTTAGTTTGTTGTTTAAGGTGAACCTAAGCTTTTTGTTATCTTTTACTTCTGACACATTTTTTTGTCTTATTTTATCTAGCTTTTGTGAACCGCCATGTTGATGGCAAATCAGCTTTAAAAGTTAACAAGCTTGTT
The DNA here is from genome assembly GCA_038380765.1 of Odontothrips loti. Taxonomy (NCBI): domain Eukaryota; kingdom Metazoa; phylum Arthropoda; class Insecta; order Thysanoptera; family Thripidae; genus Odontothrips; species Odontothrips loti. The sequence goes on from CM076254.1 coordinate 709,826, forward strand.
GCTTACATAAACAAACGGGCCCCTGAATGGCGCAAGACCACTCCACCTCCTAAGGAGAAGAAAGCTAACCAGAAGAATGTACTCCGGACTAAGACATCAAATGTATGTTCTCAACTATTTGTCTCCATTTCCAAATATTTCTGTGTATCCCTTTATCTCAAATATTTTATTGCGTCTTTGCAGGTTGTATCCACGTCGCCTTTTAAATGTTCTCCTCTTAAGAGTCAGGAAGCCAATCGCAAGAATGCTTCCAGGAGTCAAAAGTCAGATGTAAGTTTATTTTACTGTTTTAAAATTCTCAAGTGTTTCTGAGTATCCTATTGTTTCAAATATTTCTTAATTTTGATGTCTTTGCAGGCTGTTTCTTCAACACCTTTAAAGTCTCCTCCTCTTGAGAGTCCTCAGCGTCGTGGAATAAGGCAAGAAGGGGAATCAAAGAATTCTGATTCATGTGATGCCACTGATATGAATGCCATGATGCCACCAGAACACAGGTAGCCTCTGCTGGCTCCTACTCCTCAACAGCCATGTGGGTTGCCGCAGCCCTATGATCGTTCTATCACACCAGTTTCCAGTTGCAGTGGGGGAGCTGCATCAATGGAAGGCCCATCATCCTACACGTATCCATACTACCCATCAGCTTACAGTAACTCTGGACCTCCTGGCCCATTTTGGTCTCTCTGGCAGGGAAATGGGCAGCGGAATAACCAAGCAACTAATGCCGGCCCATCTTATTCCCAATTGTAAACAGTTTCTTTTCTCTTCACTAATGTGTTGGCAGTCATCCTCATTTGATTTTGTGTTTTTTTTTTTTTTTTTTTTTTTTATTGTTTAAAAGAAGGGATGTTGTCGGTTCCTTTTTTTTTTTTTGTTTTGTATGGTTCAGTTTTCTGTGCTTATAATTAATCTCAGTTCCATTCCATGCCTTTTTTTGTTATCACCATGTTACTTTGCCCTACCTCAAGAATTGCAGCTTGCAGCTGTGAAATTTTAGCGTATGTTGTGTTTGAGTTATCTATTGTTTAGTTTTCTGTACTTCTTAAAATTAATCTTAGTGGCATTCAGTGCCATTTTTATTCCCCCAAAGCTACTTTTACCTACCTTAAGTATTCAGCTTGCAGCTGTGAATTTTTAGCGTATGTTGTGTTTGAGTTTTCTTTTGTTTAGTTCTGTCTACTTTTTATTATTAATCTCAGTGGCATTCAGTGCCATTTTTTTCTCCCAAAGCTACTTTTACCTACCCAAACAGTATTCAGCTTGCAGCTGTGAATTTTAATGTATGAAATATGTTGTGTTTGTTGAAAACTATGTTGATTGATGAGTGGTGCCAAAGCATGTACATCAGTCATGCATTTTTAAGTTCTATTACCTGTGGAGCCAAAGACTTAAAGCACATGTAGTTTTCATGTGCTTGTTCTCCGGTAATATATAAGTTACTTTTAGGGCTGTTAAATTTTGTTTTCTGAATATTGTTTTGTTTGAGTAAATTTACTATTTAAATAATGAACCAAAAAAAATATTTCTCTTGTTTGGTATGTAAGAGAAAAAAGTCAACAGTAGTCAGTTTTAGGATACAATAAATCTCCTGTGATTTGTTTAAGAGCCAAAAATCTTTAAAGGTGCATTCAGGCTCGTTTCGTTGCAAACGTAAAGGTGCATTCAGACTCGTTTCGTTGCAAACGTAATCCATAAGCCATGAGCCATCAGCCATGAAAATCAAAACAAACGACGTTCGTCGCAATCCTTGTCTAGCCGCACAGAGGGGTCTTGAAACGCGGAAAACGCTTGGGAAATGCCGACTGCTAAGATAGAAAGTGATCCGTTGAGTCCCCCAGTGAAAATCTTTTGATATTTACATTTGGCCATGTTTGTGCAAACTTTGTTAGGTTATGAGCGTCGTGATCCATCAGCCGAGTTCGTCTGCTGCTGATGGCTGACGGCTGATGGAGATGGATCACGACGTTCATAACCTTGCTAAGTCTGCACAAACACAGCCAAATGTAAAAATCGGACGATTTTCACTGGGGGACTCAACGGATCACTTTCTATCTCCGCATTTGGGGTTTCCCAAGCGTTTTCCGCATTTCAAGTGCCGTCTTTGCGGCTATACAAGGATTGCGACGAATGTTGTTTATTTTGATTTTCATGGCTGATGGCTCATGGCTTATGGATTACGTTTGCAACGAAACGAGTCTGAATGCACCTTAATCCATAAGCCATGAGCCATCAGCCATGAAAACCAAAATAAACAACATTCGTCGCAATCCTTGTATAGCCGCGAAGACGGGACTTGAAATGCGGAAAACGCTTGGGAAACGCCAAATGCGGAGATAGAAAGTGATTCGTTGAGTCCCCCAGTGAAAATCGTCCGATTTTTACATTTGGCCGTGTTTGTGCAGACTTAGCAAGGTTTTGATCGTCGTGATCCATCTCCATCAGCCGTCAGCCATCAGCAGCAGGCGAACTCGGCTTATGGATCACGACGCTCATAACCTAACAAAGTTTGCACAAACATGGCCAAATGTAAAAATCAAAAGATTTTCACTGGGGGACTCAACGAATCACTTTCTATCTTAGCAGTCGGCGTTTCCCAAGCGTTTTCCGCGTTTCAAGACCCCTCTGTGCGGCTAGACAAGGATTGCGACAAATGTTGTTTGTTTTGATTTTCATGGCTGATGGCTCATGGCTTATGGATTACGTTTGCAACGAAACGAGTCTGAATGCACCTGAAGTGGTTACTAAGTGTTTGAGTATTATGTTTATTTTTTCCAAAATATTTTGTTTAAGAAACTAGGGCAAGTTGCCCTTCCTTCCCTCCAGAGAGAAGCAGAGACTACCAACTGTTATTTTTATCTTTGTTACGGGTATGGTTCTTGTAATAGCTTGTAATAAAATATTTGTGTAACTATAGTTTTACATTTGTTGATTGATCAGTCTCATTCTTTCATGGGGAAGGACAAGTGACGAGGTCGTGCAGAACGGTTCCTTATCCTAGCTCAAGCTAGCTAGAGGGGAGGGAGGGGGAAGGGAGGTGCGTTGCCCCCCCCCCCCCCGCCCCCAGGGTAGGGGTAGGAGGGAGGGGGGGGGGAGGAGGTTTGTGTGGTGCCCCCCACCCCTTCAACCCGCGCGGACCCTGCACGTTCCGAATCGGACGGGATTCGGAACAGTCCGGGTGGCTTTTCGGACTCATTACGGAGCAACCCACGACTATCTCACGGAACAGTCCGATGCAGCAAGCTGCTCGGAACTGTACCTTCCAGTGTACCGAATATCTGACAACGAGGAGTGCTTTCCGGAAAGTCCGATCGGACTTGAATCGGGTACGTCCGATTCGGACTCCCGGCGGAGTGTTTCATTTTCACAAGGGCCATGGTAAAAATGCATGGTTTATCGCATCTTTTTCTTATCCTCTTTTTACAGAATCAAAGAAAAAGAAAAATTTAAATGCCTCATCACTGATTGAAGAGGATGAGGAAAATTCTGACGATGACAACACCTGCCCCAAACCCAAGAAGTCAACCATGCAAATTGCAGCCAGAGTTTGTGGGGATGACGCTGAGTGTTCACCTTCCCCCAAACTAGGGAAGCCAATAACACGTAGCTATGCGAGAAAAAACCGATTGTCCCTATGAGGGCACAAAGAAACATTCAAATATAAAAAAGATCTTGAAAAGGAGTTGGAAACAACAAAAAAGAAATTAGAGAAGAAAGAAAAAGAAATGAATTCTCTTCGTGCGAAATGTTTGTTGTGCTGATATCCGTGTAACCCTTCACGAGTCCTCCCGCAGTCCTTGAATTGAATGTACTTGGTTTCAGGGGCGGACGGGAGTGGTGATCCAAACGTTCCAGGAGAGAAGACACTCATCCCAGCCTCAGTAAGTTATGAATCACAGTGGTAACATTTTTAAAGAGGCGGTGTCATCGCCCTCATTATTCCCTCAGAGTATGTGTTGCTTGCCAATGCAACTGAAATACAATCCTTTTCAAGGCCCTGGAAATCCAAAAAGACCATTAAATCGTGAACTGGCCATCCAGAGGGTGGTTTTTGAAAGTGGGGGATCAATCAGTGAGGAGCAGGCCAAGGAAATCCTTGAGCTCATGGTTTCAGGAAAATGTTTGGCCTCACAGGCTGGTGCCCACTTTTTTCCCTGACAGCAGGAGATGTTTGCTCAAAATGGATTGGGGTTGGTGAGAAAAAAGTGGAGCGTCTTTTTAGGGTTGCAAGGTATTTACTGTCATTACTGTTTTATCTAAATATATAATGTCTAGTTCCTCATGTATATGTGTTTATGTATTTCAAGAATTCTTCAACCATCAATAATTTTTATTGATGAAGTTGATTCCTTGTTGGGATCAAGGGAGAGCAGCAAGGACAACGATTCCATGATACGAATTAAAAATGAGTTTCTCTCTGGCCATGTAAGTTTTGTGTGAACTCAGCATTGGTTGTAGACAGCAGTTTGATAGTACTCAAAGTGTGTTTTATTATGTACTTTTGGAACTGTAGGATGGGCTTACAAGCAGTGGCAGCGATCAAGTTCTTTTGATTGGCGCAACTAACTTGCCCCACAAAATAGATGCTGCTGCCAGGAGGAGATTTACTGCTATGCTGTACATCCCGTTACCAGATGATAATGTAAAAGAAGTCACCATGAATCACTTTCTTCATAAATTTGAGATTAGTAACATTCTTTTCATCTAATAAAATTAAAAAATCAAATGGAATTATTTATATTTCAGGGAAGGAGAGAAATAATTAAATCTCTTAATGAAGAGATAAACCTAACGGAGAGTCAGCTGAATGACATTGTCAATAAGACTGAGGGCTACAGCGGGGCTTACCTTCTGACAATCATGAAAGAGGCGTCTGAAGAACCAATAAAGGGCATGGCAGAGTGGGAGTTAAGAGTGATCCCTGCTGATAAGGTAAAATTAATAATCTATGATGCTTTGTTGACATTGGTTACAGAATACTACATGCTCCATCTGCAATCATTTTGTATTATCTTCCTCAGGTCAGGCCAGCAAATCATGAAGACGTCCTAAAGGCAATTTCCAGGAGGAAGCCCTCTGTCAGTGGCAAGGATTTGCAGGAAGTTGTGAAATTTAATACAATGTATGGCACAAAGAGGTAGCCAGGCTTCATATGCCACTGCCTGTGCTGCTAAAATCTTATAAGTTTTCTCCTACTTTCTATTTCACTATTGCCTATGTTCTACCACCTTATTATTTCTATCATGACAATGACTATTGTGATTCTGTCAAGCTTCATCCATAATTAATAACTAAATGTTTTGAGGCTTTTCTCATTGTGGTTTCCTTTTCACCTACATTATATGTATATGCTAGTGGCAAATAATCAATTCAATAAATTTGCTCAGCTGGAATATTTCTCCCAGATTCAACACACATCAGCCATAGCTCAGGTTTACATTACCAGCGGAGCTACTACTAAGCATTTTGAAGACATGTATTAGCGTCTGGAATTTCTAAGGAAAGTGTATGTGCCATTTAATTACATGCTGAGCAGTGAAGGGCTGACAGTGTAATACACATCTGATATCACTTTGGTGCAATCGAACTTGCAATGAAATAAATATTGAGGAGGAATATGCAATCAAAAGAAACTGAGGTGACTCGGCTATGAGTAGAAACCTCCAAGAAAGATCATACAAGGCTCGTCGCAGAACAACAATTGCATATATTTGGCATTTATTTGAATTTGAAAAGACTCACAAAGCATGTTTTCATACCTTAAATACAATCAGCATCACATAAATCACTCCCACAAAAAGAGTCAAGATGTCACAAACCTACTATCATTAATTAAAATAATTTTAAGCAAGAGTATCAGAACCAGTAAAGTTTATAATAAGAATTTGAGAATAATTTAAACAGAACAGATATTCTCATTCACTTAAAACTAGATTACCTAGTCTAACAACAAATCATGCCAATTTAAAGCTCCCACGCCGTGTAAAGTAGAGGCAAGCTCATTTGTGGCAAGATAAACACAGTGCCGTACTATTTCAAATACTTGTGGTTCAGAATTAAATTGATAGATATAGACAAACAATCATTTAAGAGGTAATCGGCACCAAATGCAACGACGGTTTCTTCAATCTAGAGACACAAGAACACTTACACACTTCACTGCAAGTCTACAGTAAGTAATTTTTACATACTCTCATACTACCAGCACAACGAAATATGGAATCAAGTGTGACCTTGGAGTGGCACTACTTCAAGTTATGACAAAAGTAATTACATGATCGACACATTCAACCAGACCCAGAGCAAGGAAAATCACAGAATTATACATCTCGAAGCCTATGCTGAATTAATACAAGGTAGGCGTACGCCAGACCGCGTCGTGGCGTAACAGGCTTCGCTCACCGCGAACCACTGTTCAGCCCCTCCAAGCCTGGCGTACACCTACCTTGGCCTGCCGGCGGCTGTCACCGGGCGTGTGGGACCCTGCGGGGCTAATCAGTCAGTACGGCGCCCTGCGGGCGCCGGTCTTGAGGCGCGAGGGACGCTGCGCTTGTAACCTAACCGCTGGACGTACCTACTCCCACAGTATTGTAAACTTCTCTACCGCACTCAAGCGTGCTCAACTCTAACTAACCTACCCTACTCCAACCTTACCTACCCTTCCCTTCTCTAACCTAGCCTACCCTACTCTAAACTAACCTACCCTACTCTGACCTAGCCTACTCCAACTTCTCCTACTCATTGTGGACTTCCTAACCTACCCTTCTGTACTCTAACCTAGCCTACCCTACTCTAAACTAACCTACCCTACTCTGACCTAGCCTACTCCAACTTCCCCTACTCATTGTGGACTTCTCTACTGTACTCAATGGTGCTCAAACCTAACCTACCCTAGCCTAACCGGTTCCGGTCCAAGGAGGCCATGCTTTGACAACTGGCACCATCAGCAGCACCTGGTGTTTTCTTCAGGATTGTCATTGAGGTCCTGAGTGTATTTTAAGCGTTATCGGTTCCCATCTTTAAGTTCAAAATACAGCTTTTTTTAGCAGTTTTTCCTTTTGTTCCTGCTCATGCTCAAGAATGCCCTGTTTTGGCCCCCAGCACCTGCAGCAGTACCTAAAGGTCAAATTTGGCATTTTGCATGGGGTCTTAGGGTGATTTAAGAGGGGGTCGGTCGCCATGTTTAAGTTTGATATTCTCCACGATTTAGAACTTGGCACCCCGTTCCAGTTCCTGCCCAAGAAGGCCCTGTTTTGACCCCTAGCACCTGCAGCAGCACCTGAATACGGATTTATACGGATTTAGAAGTTTGCCTCCCGTTCCAGTTCCTGCACAAGAAGGTCCAGTTTTGCCAACCGGCTCCTGCAGCAGCACCTGATGTCCTTTTCGGCATTATAATTGAAGTCTTAAGTGTATTTTAAGTAGGGTTGGTTCCGCTCAGAGAAAGGCTCGACGGCTGATGTTCCCCTCATTTAAGTCTTGAAGTAATCCCTTCACACGACCATCATTGGCAAAAGCTGAGAGTTTGCGAGGCTGACCAATTCGCCCACCAAGCCGGAGGGTCCACAAATCTTGAACGTAGCGGTCCTCCAGGTGAGCCGAAGCAGCTCCACTGACAAGGGCAAAAATTAATGAAAAGTCAAAGCAAAACACACATAAAAGATTGTGAAATGAATTATCTTGTACTCACAGACTAGTCTGTATGGGTTTGGATGAGCAAGGTGCCCTACAGAGCTCTGCATTGTACTGTGCACCGATTTACAGCAGTTGTTAGTCTTGTCCTCAGAGTTGTAAACGGAGAAGATTGGAAGCCTAGAGGGCCTTAGCCATGTTTGTCTAACATAGTCGAAAATGTCTGACAAAATGGGCCAAAGACCTTCTCTGTGAGTGTACGCAGACAGCTTATCAACCGCTGGAATTATTTCAGCAGTCGGTAACAATGGCAGAGCACACAGACTTCTTACAATAGTATCTACTTTCTCATCCTCTCTTATGATGGGAATGAGCCCTGACTCTGCAGCATACAGCAATATTGCCTGAAAAGATTAAAAATATATATGCAATAAACTGGAAAGAGAAGCAAAAAATTAACAGAATGACAGTAATGAGTGAACTTTGCAGTGACAAATCCTACCCAACTTCTAGAAAATGACAACATAGAAGGGAAAGGTGGGCCACATATGGGTTTTTCTCTGCACTCATGAAACAAACTCACCTTGACACCATGAAAAAGACAACCAAATCGGTCTGCCAGTGGATACTCAGCACCCCAAGCCTTTTGCTGGGACGCTTCAAAATCACACATGATGTGCTTTGGCGCAAAACCTGGCACAAGCACCTTCAAGCCCTGAATTGCAGCTCTGTAGCACTCTGTGGTTTTGGACTGCATCAAGATGCTTCCAATGGCAACAGCCTAAAACTTAAAGCAAGAAGAGGAGACAATAAAGAAGTACTTCACTAATACAGCCATATATTTTCCAGAAGTGTGTGACTTGCATTATGTCTTCTGAGAACGACAATGGACCATATTTGGTAGCAACCAATGTTCCGAGGCACTATGCTGAATGTTGCATCAGTAAATACATTTTCTCTTCTTCGTAGGTACCTCAACATCCTCCCAGATATGAAGACCAAGCATCTTGTCTTATCGGCAGTGTGTCCACAAGCACCAGCATAAATCGTGTCTCCACCATCCAGAGTCTTCGTCAAAAAGGCGTACCTAGGATCAAGCAAAATCCTGTCAAACTCTGAGAGGCTGTGTAACAGGGGCGGCAAGGAGGATTCCCTTGCTCTTTGCATGGATGGCTGGAGAGTTGCAAATGGGATATTGGCGGCGGCTAATCTCGGGATTCTGAAACAATGAAGCAGTCAAGTAAAATCAGCATCAACAATGACACAACGGGACAATACTAAGTGTCACATACTTGAGATTTCTCCGCTCTTGATCGTAGATGGTGCGCAAGGACTCACGGTCACCGTTCCAACATCTGGTCAACAATGCAGCCCGGAAGTCTCCTTTCGTGTCTGAAGTTCCAGTTCGGGGCGTGATTATGCCTCTGCGTCTGTCTGAAATCCTTGCCTTGGGCATTTACGCTCGCCCGCCCGCGGCATGTCTTACGGTACCCGATGCATTCCACGCTAATTCTACCCCCTTTTATAGTCCTATTGTAGTGGTAGCTGTGACCATCGGGACCATGGATGAAGTACGTGCCGCGTCGAATCCCGTCCTCCAAAGACACCTCGTCCGGGCCGGGCATATCGGTCTCCCGAACATCAAAGATATGAAATGTAGCATAACTCCTTCCGGCAAATACCCCAGTCGAGGTGTCGTAAATCTACGTGTAGCTTTGTCCTGAAATTAAAAAGAAAAAAAAATGAGTTTGGCTGTATGCAATATGAAAAAGCAACCATAAAAGAACCCAATAATAAATCAAAACACATTCATCATGAGAAAATAGTCCATAACCTATAACCTCTGCAGCACTGACAGTGAACAAACGTATTTATTACTTATCAAACTTAAACACGGCGCTCAAATGCGTTTCCGCGAAAAACAAATTCCTTTAAAAGTGACATGTCCAGATGAACGAATGTAATCAACCTATTTATCGTGCTGCACTTCATTTCGTTAGATGATGTAAACAGAGGCGATAGACATTCAACTCGTCGGCTCGCCGGGTAAGGAAAGGGGATCGAATCGTTTCCCAGCCGACACAGTACCCGCATCTTACCTGTCAAAATCCCGAAACAGTAAAATTTCTTGCAAGTATCTTTACTAACAACGCATAAGTCAAAGACGTCAAAATATTAAAAGTCGAAACGACACAACATAGAATCACACATCACACAGCTGCCTGCGCTGCAGCAGTCGGGGCGTGCAGCCGGCCTCCCCCTGCAACAGGGTTGCCCCGGGTTGCCCAGGCTCGGCTCGTCCGAGTCGGGAGTCGGGCCTACTCGGGAACCCGAGTGCGCCTGACCGGCTAGCCAATGGAATAGCCCCGAATCGCCCGCGATTTTCAAGAAAACGCCCAGAAGCGCCTGGACAATCCCTGGATGAGCAGATAGCTTCAAATTAAACCCAAGGAAACAATGACAAACACATTTCAAAGTAACAGTGCATTTTTCTTAGAAATCACAACAGTCTTCGCCCGAATATCTCAGATCGCAACTATAATAAGCTGAATATGGCAAAATATCGACTAAATCACCAAAAGATAATCCAAAAACGAAAAATCGCCCGATTAAATAAAAATGCTGTTGAAGGCCAAGAAGTGCTTCTTCTTGGAGAGGGCAATCCTCTATCTGGGGCACGAATTGACACGCGAGGGGATTAGACCAGACAGGGCGAAGGTGGAGAAGGTCACCAACTGGCCTACGCCACACAACCCTAAAGAGTTGCGCAGTTTTCTCGGGCTGGCCCAATATTATTTGCGCTTTCAGAAGGGTTTCGCGACCATGGCCGCTCCTCTCTACGAGCTGACGCGGCCCGCGTCCCCTTTTAACTGGACCGCCGTCCATGACGACGCTTTCCAGCGCGTAAAGGACGGCCTGACAAACGCCCCCGTCCTGGCCCAACCCGAGCTGCCCGGGAAGCCGCTTATCCTCGCCGTCGACGCCAGCGCGTACGCGAGCGGCTGTGTTCTTAGCCAAGAACAGGGAGGAGAGGAACGAGTAAGGGGTCGTCCATATATTACGTACACGGTTTGGGGGGGAAGGGGGGGTCAGCGATTTTGTACGGCATTGTACGTGGGGAGGGAGGGGGGTATCGATGCGAAGTACGTACTAAAAAAAAATTACAGACACGTGGAGCGTTTTTTAAGTGAAAAGAGGATGGGTATTGCCGTTCCTCGTTGTGTCGATACCCCATGCGCCTGGCAGCACAGCGCAGCGTGGCCGCACGGATTCCGAGAAGTAGCAGCGGCTGCCGACCAGGCGACGCAGTTCTCGAGCTCGCACGCCCAGTCGTTCCGTCGCGCACTCCTTTGCCGCCGGCACGGTCTTTCGCTGATTTTTGTGGTTCGGGGCTATCAACAATATGGACGGACACGAGCTTCACGCGACGTTTGGCGCCGCGTACGCCAAGGCCCATCCCAAGCTGTCAGGTTCTGAGGCCCAGCGCTTAATGAACGAGGAATGGCGGAAGTTGAAGAGCCTCCATAAAGGCAACACCAAGGACCCCGACTTTGTAAAGAAAATACAAGACAGGATCCTCGAACTCAAAAAAAGTACAATTGTGAAGAAAGTGCAGTCACTTGACTTATTCTTGACTAAGGTATGTACATCGGTGGGTAGTAATTTTCGGTGCTCTGTAGTCGAACGGCAAGGAAACGAAATTCGTCGAGTCACTGTATATAGATGTTAATCGGTTTGGAAGTTTTGCTCTTGCAAAGCAAGGCTCACCGCGTTCCTCGTACAATAGGGTACTCCGAAGAACTTCAGAACGGAAGCAAGAAGTCGTAACGAAGAACAGTAACACAGGAGAATTCTGAGAAATCGGGTATTTCGGAACGCTACCTGCACTTCAAAAATCACATGATACTCATATTTCTCTAGTTTTCTTCTTCGTTTCTTACTTCCGTTTCGGGCTTCTCCGGAGTACTCTATAGTAAGTTTTACTGCTTGCAGCGCCCACCGAAAGAAAAGGACGCTGGCGCTGCGGTAGGCGAATGTTCTACTCAGGAAGCTCAAGCAGCGGCCTCTTCGAGTTCCGTGTGTCAAGCTATCCCCGCACCCAGCGACCTCTCCGAGGAACAGGGCCGTGAGCCAGACCCCCCGGCAGCCGCCGAAATCGCTCAGGAACGTGATGAACGCCCAGTTGAGGTCAGGGATAGCCCGCCACGTCACCCAGGTGAGTATTTGCTTCGGTATTCTGGACCCTGGCTTCCGTCAAGAAGTTCGACAGGGTATTCCGCCGAAACTGAAATAGACATTCCCAGTGAGAAGTAGGAGAATAAGAATGCTTCCACAGTAGAAAGTACGGAAAAGTCCGGAAGTATTTGTATCCTTCTACTTCCGTTCTGAAAGATGCCTGTTTGCGCGTTTTTAGCATGTTCCGACACGTTTTCAGACCGGGCTGATGGTATGCCGACTGTCCGTTCGAAGGGAAAGAATGACAAGCGATGGTCCGTCGTATACTTCACTGAGAAGGTGAATTTTTAGTAAGCAATTCCTTTGGGATCGGAAACGGCAAGAATATGAAAGGAATAACAAGCGCTGACCCCTATGCATGCGTAGTGAGTTTGTGCTGTAGCTATGACGTCCGCCCACGCGCAGTGACGCGACTACGATGTCACTGCATTTGTTATTTTTTTCTTCTGCCGTTTGCGGTGACTTCAGAAGTCGCAAGGGGACGTTCACAAAGTAGGTGACCGATTTTAGGCCCCTCTTTGCCCCCCCCCCCCCCCCGCTCGCTTGAAAACAAATGGTCACGTACTTTATGAACGTCCCACAACGGAATTGCCTATTGAATCAAATCGTGCGATATTCTAGAAAAACACGTCCAGAAATAGTTATTTTTTATTTAGTACTTTGTTTTTCTTTTTTGACATCTTAGGACGACGCAGAGGGCGCATCGTTACATCTAGTGACGAAGAAAACAATGAAGAGGACCCCGGAAGTCCCCAAAAAGTACGGCGTTCAGGCCCGCAGCGTTCTACGCCAGCCCAAGACAAATGCAAGGCCGACATCAGCGTTCTGGAAGCGGAAATTAATGCAGCACTCCTACGGTACGAATCTGGGATTGGCAACATTAGTCGATCTGCAATTAACAAAATGCAAAAACAGTTGGCTGGCAAGAAAAAGCGCCTTTCTAAACTGCAGTCAGACGCTGACCGTCTTGTGCTCTTCCGGCGCAATCAGAGAGACTCTATCAAGAAATTGCAGGCAAGTGTGCCAGATGGCGCCAAAACTATTACCGTCCGGGAGAGCGCTGGTCGCCCTCGCATTGAAAATGACCAGACGGACTTACTAAACGCGATCATTGATATCGCGTCTTTCGGTGCATCTGCGGATTTGCGCCGCCGTTCCCCGCAAATTCGCACCTGCAAGACTCTTGATCAGCTGACTGAGGCGCTTCGAGATCAAAACTACAATCTGTCGAGAAGCGCGGTGTACCTGAGGCTGCTGCCACGCAACTCGAGCACACTTGAAGGGAAGCGGCATGTAGTGACTGTACCAGTAAAACTGATCCGACCGCAAGCGGATTTGCACCATTCTCACCAGGATTCGCGCTTTTGTGTGGCGACTATCCGTGCATTGGAGACTGTCGCCTCAGTGCTTGGCATGTAGTGACTGTACCAGTAAAACTGATCCGACCGCAAGCGGATTTGCACCATTCTCACCAGGATTCGCGCTTTTGTGTGGCGACTATCCGTGCATTGGAGACTGTCGCCTCAGTGCTTGGTCCAGACCAGGTATGTTTCAAAACGCGACTTTAAACCCCGCAGTTCTTGCTCGTGCCCAGACTGTCCTGCACGCATGGCTTCCTCACACGGCACTACCGGCAGCCACCGGATGGGCAGTTCCTTATTTATTTGGCCACGGGCAGTCTTAGCACGAGAAAGAACATGATAAAACACGGCTTCAATTTAACCAATTCTTCGTTCTTTTCAGGTGGCATTCATTTCCCAAGATGACAAGGCTCGAGTGCCGTTGGGGAAGACGGCAGCCAAGGCCCAAGCGCCCATTCTGATGCACCTGGAGTACCGGGTCCGCCTCAACGACCATGATTTTGCACCGGGGGGACACAAGCTCATTCCCTCCGTGTATGCTGGTATTGCAATCAAGCGTGACGAAATGGGTGATCCCTCCGCTGTGTCGTACTCTGGACCCACGTATGTGGCTATCCGGAGCGCACGGCACACCTCCTCCACTGCATCAACACACGCACTGGATGTTGATCATCTTCTGGATTTGCAATCATTCGATTGCATCATGAAATCACCAACTGGCGCTGTGAAACCGGTATGGATGATATCGGTGGACGGTGGTCCGGACGAAAATCCAAGGTAAAAAAAAGCTTCTTAAAATCACATGCTTCGTATTAACTAGACCGCTGAGTCCGGGGACGCTAATATTAAGTATCTATGCACACATACACCAACTGTAAAAGTACAGTAGTGTCCAACTTTTCACAATTTTGTGCACAACCCACACGGAGGACAATTTTGTTGGCCACAGGAAAACAAAGTCGTCTGTTCCGATTTGGGATGCGCACAGGATATTACGAAAATTTGGACAAAATTGTTCCTTTGACATTTAGAGAGTGCTGGATTGCGCATGAAAATTAATGTCCCTGGTTTCAGGCTTTAAACTATAATTGCTCGAATTCCGGCCCATAGCTTTATGAAAATTTGTACACGCGTTTTGTAGTATTTATCATCCATGTTCACAATTTAACTATTCTGTTGTAATTTTTTATTTCTACTGAACAGGTTTGCGAATGTGATTGCTCACGCGATCGAGCATTTTCAGACACATGATTTGGACGCCATTTTCGTGTTCACAAACGCGCCTGGTCGCAGCGCGTACGACCGGGTTGAGAGGCGGATGGCCCCTCTCAGTAGAGAACTCACAAGTGTCTTGCTGCCTCATGACCGCTACGGCTCGCACTTGAACGCCGATAATAAGACGGTCGACAAGGACTTGGAGCTGCGTAACTTCAAATACGCCGGAGAGGTGCTGGCAGAGATCTGGAGCAGGATGGTGGTTGACGGCTTCCCGGTGGAGGCTGAGTATCTTGAAGCTCGAGATGATCTCGCCGTTCCGGCAATGCCAACGCAAGACTGGTATTGCAGCCACGTCTTCGAGAGTCATTACATGTTGCAGGTACACCGACGCTATTTCCGCGAACATCTTGCTATACACCGAGATTTCTTCACCGGCTACCCGCTTTGTTCTGTGGATAAAGGGGGGAGCAGCTGGAGAAAGCTCGGTGTTCAGCACAATATTAAATTACGTTACGATTTTTTCGCAGGTGGTGAAATGCAACGAGCTGGTTTGCTGCGGCACTCCCAGAAGCAACATTCGGGAAGTCCTCTCCCGAGGGGTACTTCCCCCGCCTTTTCCCCTGAAGCAAGGGGTGGAGTTATCCATTCCCCCGCCCCAGGAAGAAGGGACAAAATTTGCTCCTCTCCTTCTGCGTCAAACTCTGGCCCTGCGGCCGGACACCGAGGGATTTAAACTACCGCCGTACGACCTGTACTGCCCATCGCTGCAGATGTGCCTGAAGGACAGATCATGCAGGCACTGTGGGTTTTATGCGGCCGCATCTACCCGGCTGGTCGCCCACATGCGGGCTATGCACCCGAGAGGGTTGGAAAGCCTTCAGACGGCACGCATGCGTCCAGCAAGGGTCCTGGCCCGTAGGGCCAACGACGTTCTCTGCGTCATCGGCCCGGACGAGGAGCAGGCCGAATGGGTCGACGTAGAGTCCCTCGAGGGAGACATCCAGGTTCCTGACCACACACCACCTGCAGCCATGCCGGTGGTAGACGTGGTTACTGCCTTCCGCCAACCCTGGCAGGTGCCAGCAACACCACAGGTGGAAGGAGCACAAGCAGACGCCGGTGCTGCGTAGACTTTTTTCAGTAGAACAAATTTGCTGTGCAGTTCTGGTGCATGGGAGATTAATAATTGTTAACCTCTGCCATGTAATTTATTTTTATTTTTAAATAAATTGACCTTTGTCGTTTGTAGTCATTTCCGCAGTTTTAAAAATTTCCTAAAAGTACGTACATTTGGGGGGGGGGAGGGGGGTCAGCGATTTTGTACGACAATGTACGTGGGGGAGAGGGGGTCCGGAAACGGCCCGAAATCGCGTACGTAATATATGGACGACCCCTAATTGCGTATCACTCGCACATGTTCTCACAGAGGGAGAGGAATTATTGCGCCACGTCTAGGGAATTGGCTAGCCTGGTTTACTCGGTGAAACATTTCCACCAGTACCTCATAGGCGCCCCTTTCATTATCAAGTCCGATTCCCAAGCCCTCCAGTGGCTCCGGAATTTTAAGAACCCGGAGGGCAAAACCGCTCGCTGGATTGAAATGCTCTCGCAGTATTCCCACACGGTTCTCTATCAGCGCGGCAAAACGCTCACGCACGCAGACGCACTGAGTCGCTACCCGGTGCGCCCCTGCCCGCCAGAGTGTAAAACCTGCACCCGCTTAGAGAAAAAGGACGCCGACAGAGAGGCCGCCGCCGCCTACGCGGTACGACTTACGCGTCTCCAGGCCGATCCGACTTGGCAGGCGCCGGCCATTCGCGCCGACCAGCTAGCGGATCCGGTCATCCGGCCGATCCTGGAGGCCATGGAGAAAGGCGTGCGCCCCTCCCACGAAGAGGCCGCCTCATACGGGTCTCTTCCCCGAGCCCTCTGGCTCAAGTGGGACACTCTGGAACTCCACAACGGCGTCCTTTACCTCCGATGGGAGCATGCGTCAGGCGACCCTTCATTGAACAAGAAGGTGCTCGTGTTCCCGGAAAACAGGGTCAAAGACGTGGTGGTCACCTACCACTCGGCCCCTGGCACCGGGTCACACTTCGGGGTCACCAAGACCATGCAAAAATTACGCGAGAGATTTTACTGGCCCAATGCTTTCCAAGATTGCCGAGACATAATTCACAGTTGTGCGGCGTGTCGACGCACCTCCGGCACCGGTCGAGGTCGCGGCCGCACCCCGGGACCCATGCGTGTTTTCAATGATGGCACCTTTTTGGGCCGGTGGACTGTGGATTTCGCGGGACCCTTCCCCGCCCCCACGGCGTGCCCTCAGTACGCCGAGGCCGCCCAAAAGCACAAGCGCTGGTACGCGCTAGTCGCGGTGGAAACTTTCACCTGCTGGCCAGAGGTCATGATCACACATGACACCACGGCCGAGACGTGTGCTCGGGAAATTGTCTCGACGATCGTTGCCCGGTACGGCGCGTTCTCCACGCTGCATTCGGACCAAGGCACGAATACCGCACTGGTGACAGCGGTGGGTGGTTGCACCTGGCTCAAAGCCAACTGCACCTGCGGTCGCAGCAGCGGCAACTGGCATTGCACCTGTTGGAGCCTTACCCGTGGTAGCCATCGCGGCGGAGCCTGAGCAGCCATCAACTTCAACAGCTTCCGGCGCGTCGCTGTCTTGGGATGCCGGTGCCGACTACCTAGCTTTGCAGTTGACCACTGCTTCTCCAGCCTCGTCTGAAGGAAGTGTGACCCCAAGATCTCCGGACTATGAACCCAGAACACCGTCACCACCCAGAGGACCATCTAGACCTAGGTGGCCCAAGCCCCCGACAGTCATGCACATCACTGTCCCTATCATACAAAAAGCATATCAGTTCCTGCTTAGGACGTGGATGTTGCAACCATTGATAGGACGCACCTTACCAGCAGCAAGCCATTACAGTGAGCAATGGTCTGGATGGGTTTCACCCACGTCCTGGCATTGGGAGGGACCTGTCAAGGCCCCGGTAACCCTCAGGCCTGTGGAGGCGATCATCAAGTTGCTTACAAGTGAGGGCGAGAATGAATGGGTCCCTAGTCCCCAGTTCTAGCGTATGCCACTAGTGGCCGAAGTTGCCCAGGTTTTGGTGAGCATGATAGAAACGCCGCCCCCTGGCTTGTATTACAGGCAATTCTGTGATGCACAGACTATGGTCCTAAAATGGATAGAGGACAACGTCCTACCTGACTTAAGCGATGCCCCTACTCATCTAGTGCCAGCTATGAACAGTTCCCCAGCTGAGTTTTGGGATCATCTCATCCTGGTGAATGGCGGCCCTGCACCCCTACATCGTGTTGTGCTACAAGACTCCTTAATCTCCAGGGAGAACTTACGCCTGGCCATCAGGACCACCATAACGCCCGCAGCTCTACTGGCGGGCTTTCGTGATATGGTTGTGCCTTTGCCTGGTGATGTTCCCAGACCCGAGCAGCCTTACAAGAGACACAAAAGTAAGAATTTAAACATGGCTGTCCTTGCTGGGAAGAGGACCGTGGTAGCTCAGCAGGTTTTGAACAGTCCACTGGCCACTATTGTGGAAACGGACCCCGGAAAACATTCTGCCAGCTTTCTGGCGATGGTAACTCAACTCACTAATGCACCGGGCGGCCTCACAGTGAATCACAATCTTGATGACCAAGAATACACGGTCGTTTCCAGTATTCCAACTGTTGGTGCACTGGGCATCCAGCCAGTGATACACAATGCCCAAATGACTCTGGGTGACAAAATCGACGTCAGAATGCCCCACGTCAATCTCACCCTGCAGTGGACGAACGGGACCCAGAGGACGGTAGCCGAGGCGAGTAGTTTCGCCTCGGTAATGAACGAGCAAGCACAGCCTGGGGGCAAAAAATTGCAAGAGGCTCTGCCCATGCTCACCGTTCAACATCCGTTCAGGCTCGACCATAACGCAAGAATATGTGAGCCTAGAATGAAGAGGGCTAGCAAGAAAGGCCTCTACGAAAAAGGCTTCGTCTTGGCGCACAAGATTAGCCGGGCCGGAGCGGAAGGGGTAAACATTGAAATGGTGGGTCTGCAAGTTAATCCCCTGCAGCTGATTCCCAGCCCGCTCACAGACGCCAGCGCTAACATGATGGTTGAGCAAGCCGCCACGATGGCTGTGGGCTTTGTAGCCCCGGATGACATTCCCGACAGCATCTCGATGACAATTGCAGCAATGCTGGTAGTCGGGGGGCCAGTCATATCCCCTGTTGGCGAAGTGCCTGTGTCTGTTGTTGACACGCTAGTATGGCCGGCTACCCAAGGTTATGTCCTCGGGACCAATAGTCTGCCCATACCGCCCCTAGGCCAAGTTATGCCTGTTGCCGTGAAGCGCCAACAACTTTTAACGTTCATTTGTTACTGTGCATCCGGTGTGGCCCGGTAGTCTTCCGCAGCGCCGTATCACCCAAGTTCAAGTTCATGTTTGCACTACTGCCAACTTGTGAGAGCGGAAAGGTCTGGTCAGGGGACGGCTGGAGTCACACGCCTAGCGCCCTGCTTATCTTTGCACCTTGCACTTTTGGTGTTAATTTACTGCCAACCTTAAATGATCAACGTTAGATTTCATATCAGTTTAAAGTAATTTCCTCTGCAACCGCTTGTAGGCATTTATTCAGTCATTCATGTAGAGTTAATCCTACTATCACATTTTCCATCTCTTTCGCTCTCGCAAGCTTATCACTCGGCCCGTGCGTGCGTGGGGCACAGTTGGCAGTACTAGTTTGAACTGGGACTGCGGCGGGGCTGGACTCCGGTGCTGACTCGAGTCAGAGAGATTGAAACAGACTTTGGGACAGAGAGGTTGGGACAACCTGTCGAGGCCTGCGGTAAGCATTCTCCCGAGAAGACAGTTGGTATTGCTTGGTAGCTTTGCTTCTAATAACTTATGTAACTGTGCCTTTTTGCTGATGTGCTAATAATCATTCACATATATGCTAGCTATTTTGTGGTCATTCCCACATATCCCACGCAGAACAAAATACAGTAGCTCAGAGTTTGACGGGCCTCGCCCCAACACTACAGCTTAAAATCAAATCTTAAATTGCACGAAATCTAGTCCCGTCAACAATGGCGCCCAACGTGGGGCTAGATTTCTTTTTGGGGGCGTTATATTTTGTTCTGCTTAAATTCTTTTAATTTTTGCGAGTATTTTTTTTTAATTTTTGCTTTTCGGAGAATGCTTATTGAGGTGTGCTTGTGCTGTGTTGTGCTTGGCTGAGATCTGGGTTTTGTGCTGTGGCTTGACTTTTGAACTTTCACAATGGCGTGTAGTGTGGCGAGCGGCAGCACATCCCGCGTCACCATTCAAGTGAACTCGCTGGACGAGCTAAACCGCTTTCTTGAAGAGGCGCGGCCGCAGACTATTTCGTTCGCAGTGAGGGAATTAATGCATATGGGTACTTGTGGTGATGAAGCGCTCCACATGAGTGCCGATAAAATTTCACATTTGATAAAAACTGTGCATGTGCCTAAAACTGTTGACTTTGCCCTGAAATTGCTGGCAGTGCGACGGCCAGACTGTACTTTTGTTGTGCGCGGACAGGCAGCAGACGACTCTGATGCGCGGTCGGAAACATCAGTGTGGGCCACGCGGGACCAGACCGGCTCTGTCAGCCACGCCACGGTTTTTTTTTTTTTTTTTTTTTTCGACTTTTTTGTCTTTTTTGGGACGTTTAGTGATTTTTGGCATATTTTGACTCAACATGAGTCTACTATGATTCACATAGTTGCCTTCACAAGTCTTTATTCAAGAACACAGCACAATGTTACAAACAACAACTTAAATACAATTACAAGGAACAAATTACAGGCAATACAACAACTGAGAGTACATTTCAAAACAAACAACAATTCTACAACATAGTGGACAACCTCCACATGAGGCCGGGTCCTGATTAGGGCGAGCATTACAAAACTAATATTTAGAATGGGGCCCGGGCCCAGCGCCTCTCCCGGGCCGTGGCATCTCCGTCGCGCCGCAACCACCGCCATCGATGGTCACGTACCTCCAGCGCGCCGCAGAATACCTCCGTTTCAATTTGCGGCTCGGGTGGGTGATTTCTTCTTATTCTGCTTGGCGAACTTCACCTTGCGAGTGGGTCCGGGTGTGGAAGGCCTTGTCCGCTTGCCAGCAGGGGACTGCTTGCGCTTAGGCGACCCTTTTGCAGGGCTGTTTGATGCTGACCGTGGAGACTGCTTCCCAGGCGAGCGGGATTTGCTACGCTGCTTACTTGAGCCTCTTGATGACCCGCCGGATTTTGATCTGCTTCTGCTTTTCGACTTCCCACCACTTCCTGGGCTTCGGGAAGCTGAACGCCGCTTTGGGCTCTTGGATTTGCTTCTGGCTGGGCTTTTTGACTTAGATGCTCTGCGTGGTGATTTTGAAGTGCCCGCCTTCTTGGACCTTGGTGGTTGATCTCTTCTGGACTTCCTGGCATTGGCAGCAGCCGCTGCTGAAGCCTGCTGTCCCGCATAGCCGGGCACAGCCATAAAGTTGTCAAGCGCAATGTTTTGGGCGGCAGCCGGAACAGAAGTCAAAGGGGCATAAATATGCTGTGTCCCATGTAGGTTCCGCCATACATGCACTGCGGCATTCACGATTTCACCGTGTAGCACTGCTGGGGCACATACTGTTTGATCTCTGTAGTGGAACGTGCGGATAATATTTGGCACACAATACCCTGTGTTGCCTATGCGTAGCAGCTGTGGGATGGCCAGCCTCACTTGGTAGGTTGGCGCCAAGCCTGCAGGGACTACAGTGGAGAAAATCTCATGGATGGGCAACACGTAATCATTTTGTATCAAGAAAGATATTGCCCTCAGTGCAGTTTGCAGTGCAGTGGTCGCGTGGGCATGCCAAAGCATTGCTGCCAGCTTTCCAATGGCTGAGTCAGTGAAGTTCGAGGAGCCGAGATGTGTGTAGAATCCAATGCCAAATGGGGCCCCATACTGGGGGCACTCCAATTGAAAGTCTACCTGGACAGGCCCAGCTGAGAGCCCCCATTCAATTGGCCGAGCAACCAGCAGTCCATCGACAGCCAACGCATTGCCCTGGCCAGGAGTGGTCTCTGCCCAGGTGTATCTGTAGGCCAGGGCGCATGTTGGATCAGGTGGGATTTCCATATAGTTTGAAAATGCCCTAGAGTCCCACGTTTCTATGGGCATGTCAGCGCCTGTGGCCTTCATGATCAATGATCTCAGCCGCACAAAGAAGGCTGCGCTCCTCACCTCCTGCGTGAGGTTAACTATGGGGCGCAGCAGATCCCCATTTGCAAGATTGACCAAGGCTGCAGTCATGTCTGGACTTGCCATAAGCACAGCGGCCAAGTCTATGCCCGTCAAGTTATAGGAACGAAGCAAAGTACTGGCCATTGACGAAACTATTGCAGACATCT
Organism: Odontothrips loti; assembly: GCA_038380765.1. Taxonomy (NCBI): domain Eukaryota; kingdom Metazoa; phylum Arthropoda; class Insecta; order Thysanoptera; family Thripidae; genus Odontothrips; species Odontothrips loti. The sequence goes on from CM076254.1 coordinate 731,713, forward strand.
GGATCATAATGAAGTCGAAATTCTGCAATGAAGGGGCCAGTAGACTGTCTACGGTGGGCTGGCTTATGGCAGAAGGCTGTATCTGTAGCAACAGCTGAAAGACTGAGACTTCTCCTGGCTCTGGCAGGCTCAAGATGGGAGCGATCTCCATAGTCGGCAACAGTGACACAGCATGCATTATCACAGGCACACCACCTGGAGTGTAGGTCCTAATCCCTAACCCTTGTTGAGGATGTGGAGGCCATGCATTTTCTCCCTGGAGTCGATCATCATCCTCATCAATGTCAACCAATGCGTCAATGACAGGCACGGGGACTGTGGGCAGGTAGGGCACATTGAGCGCTGCTACTGGAGGGGCGGGCGTCAGCACCCAGGATGCACCAAATAACGTAGCAGCTTCTATCGATCCAGAATGAAAAGCCTCTGTCATTCCGTGATTGTGGGCTAATTTCATAAGAAATTGAGCCAGCTGTGCTGCCGACGGCACTTCCTGTGCAACATGAGGTAGCTGCCCTGCACCATTCAAGGAGACTAGGTAAGCTGTGGTTTCAGGCCACATAAGGGCATCAACAGGGCATATAGTCTGCTGGCCGGCCTGTGCCAGTGTTGCACCTCCAGCCACCAGCATGGATGCACAGGTTCTGTCAAGTGCGGTACTGATGTCATTAGGATGCATGAAGACAAAGTCCATATTGGCTGACTGTGCTGCCAGCATCCCAATAGCCTGCTGGTCCAGGGGGCTAGGCACCACTAGCAGGTTGTTGTCCTGGATGTTGACCAACTGGAGCACACGCCCCGCCCTGGCTGCTCTGGCCAACTGGCCCAACAGTGTAAATCCACGGGTGAAGAGACCTCTCCCGCTGCGGCGTTTCCTGCGGAAATTCAACAGGTGGCCCTGGTCCTTCAACCGGATGTGCTGGGCTGTGGCTAATTTTGAACTTAGCATGTCTTCAATTATCTGGCCACTTATGACACCATTTTTCACGAAAGGTGTTTCAGCCGCTGCATCAGCGCAATCGTAAAGCTGACCAGCACCCCATTGGACAGTGGTGCCCATATGGGGCAGGCCAGGATCGATCGTATTGCCTAGTTCCATCAATGGGTGTGCTGCCACGTATGCCGTGGTAGCTGTGGCGACGGGCGCAAAAAGCGACTCGACAGAATAGACCCCCTGTTCGTTGATGTACTGAGCGACGGGGGCGTTGGCCTTCCCCATTTCCGAGACCACTTTCTGAAGCAGGGAACGTTTGGGTCGCGAACCGGGAGCAATTAACTGGCAGGAGGGTTGCGCAACCACTCCAGATACCGTCACACTCCTTAGTCCAGTACGTGTGGCGCCCAACCCGGGCAGCTTCCTGAAGGCAGCCGGTCGTGGTGCGCCGGGCGGTGGTTGCTGGATCATTCTGTTCACAGCAGAGTAATTCTGCTGCAATGCAGCCGGGGTACGATGACGCGACATCCAAGTGGCCAGTGCAGGCGCGTCCCAGGCCGGAGCATGCATACCACCAACTTTAGGCAGGCTCAGAGTCTCGCGCCTGCTATATTCATGCCACGATCTCGCGGACATGTGATCTGCAGGCGGGACGTACTTGGGCTCATGTCGCTCAGCAGGGTTGCGATTAGCATGGAGCCATGCCACGCACCTAGTCTTAAGGCCATTAAGTTCCTGTATGTAAGCACAAGGCTCCCGTACCAGCAATTCAGCGATTACGGTGGCATGTTCATAGGTCAATGGCAGTCTATACATTAAGGGCGATGGCATCCAGCACGGACTGTCTATGCCTAGATACATGTATGCCGCATCCATTGGTCTTCTAGTAGGCTCTAAGACGGGCTCAGAGGCATGAGGATCAGGGTGAGAAAGGACCCATGCGCGGTTCGGCCCGTAGAAGATGCGGGTATTAAGCCGACCTCCACATATTAGCCTCCACATCCAAGGTTCGGTCAAGTAAGCATAGACCGTCTGGATGAGTTCTGGCGTTATCCAGGCGATATGATCAGCGACACCGCGCCACTCATCTTCAAGCGCCCCCTCGTCCTGCACAGGAGGATCTGGGGAATTAGGTGAGTAGTCGGGTGACCTAGGGGCCTTAGGGGATTCTGAAGTAGGCGCCGGATCTTTCAAAGGCTTGGTGGCAATTTGGTACAGGCATGTCCAAAAGAGGGGGAACATCCCGTGCTGTTCTATTCTCGAACTCTGAGACCAGCTGAAAAAAATTATCAGTCCTATGAATTGGAATTTTTAGCAATTTATTGCATGTTCCGCCATTGCAAATATCTAATAACGGGACAGAAAATTATTGTGCGCACGGATTGTCAGGCTTTGGTGTACCTGCCCTCTTACAAGAAATTTGAAAAAGTTCGACTATTTCGGTGGAGCTTATATTTATCATCATTTGACTATCAAATAGTTTACAGGAGTGGAAAGCAGCAGGTCGTTTGCGACGCGCTTAGCCGTGCAAACCCAGAAGACACCTCGGCAGACGACGCGGCGCTACCCCCTGTCGCCGTCATCACCCTATCTGAAGAAGTGGACGTGGAGCCAGTCTACGACAACGGGCGGTTCAAAACAGAGCAAGGCCAAGACGAGATCTACGGACCGATTGTCGCAGAGTTGCTGGCCGGTCAGGTGCGGGAAGACTACTACCTCGTGGACGGACTTCTGCACTGCCGCAGCGATGACCCGCGTCCCAGGGACCTTCTCGTCGTGCCCGCCAACATGACGGATAAGCTCATTCATGACTTTCACTGCCTGCCGTGGGGAGCGCATGCGGGCCGGGACAGAGTGCTCGCGCGTCTCCGCGAGAGGTACTGGTGGCCAGGCATGTACACACAAGTCGCCGAGTTTGTCCGGCACTGTCACACCTGTGCGTCGTTCAAGCGCGGTTCGCAAGGTAAGGTGGCACCCCTGCAGCAGCACGTCGTCCCGCGGGCAGCCTTCCAGACCATGTCGACGGACCTCTACGGCCCGTTGCCTACCTCGGCGCGGTCAGGCGCACAGTACATCCTGGTCTGCATATGCCTGCACACGCGCTGGGTCGAAATGATTCCTGTGCTCGACGCAAAGGCCGAGACCGTCGCACGTGCAATTGTTCAGGAAATTGTTTGTCGCTACGGAGTTCCGGAATATTTGATTTCAGACAATGGCCCATGCTACATGTCAAAGCTTTACGCTGAGATGTGTACAATACTACAAGTGAAGGCAGTCAAGTGCACGCCGCTGCATCCCATCGCCAACGGAATGGTGGAGCGCGTCAACAAGGACATCACGGCAGGGATATGCAGCTACGTCGAACCGAAGGGCCATGACTGGGAAGACTTCCTCCAGCTCGTCGCCATGAACCATCGTAGTTCGGTGTGCCGCTCCATCCAAGAAACGCCGTACTTCGCTGTGTTCCACCGGGACATGTCGCTACCAACGCAGGCTATGATGGCACAAAACAGAGTAAGGTATGCTGATGATGAACCTACTCTAACTGAAGTGTTGTTGCGTGACATGCAGGCTACAACGGAGCGCATCAGGGAGCTGGATCGGCAGTCAAAACTTCAAGGGAAGCTGCACTACGACAAGAAGGCCGGCACCCTGGCAGACTTCCAAGTCGGGGAGCTGGTGTACCTCGCAGTCAAGGTCCAGAAGCGCGGACTTGGGTCAAAATGGCGCAAGCGTTTTGACGGCCCTTTCCGCATACAGAAGAGGCTGGACACTACAACCTACGAGATTGTCAACGTCTACGGCCCCCAGCAGACCAAGGTGGTACACTGCAATCGGCTGAAACGCGCTTATCGGCCTGATACAATTGTTTCAGCTCAGCGGCGCTCTCACCGGGTTCGACACCAGGAGCCCTGTGACGACGCCGAGAACTGGGACGCGCTGTCCACATCCACTGGATCCCGGTCCGACACCACCGAGGCCGACAACGAGGAGGGCGAGGAGCAGCCCCTGCGCCGCTCTGAACGAATCCGAGGGCGTGGCGCGGCGCAGCGCGGAGGCCAGCGCAGACAGCAGCACGGCGGCGCACCGCCACGCGCTCCTTCCCCTTCCACCGGATCGTCCTCAGCCAGGCCGCAGCAGAAACCGGAGGACACGGGCCAACAACAGCAGCAGCATGACGCTAAGAAAAATCCAGAACCAGTTCAAGTGCAGCACAATTCAGCACAGCCGAGATATCACCTCCGCAATAGAGTTGCCTTTATCAATTACTAACTCCACCTCTGTCATGTTACAGTTTCAATCTTTTCCCGTTGCGATGGACTTTTCGGTGCTGTTGCTCTGCGTGGTGACCCTGGCCAGGGTCACAACAACCCTAGGACTCTTGGCCTATGACTGCGGCCGGGAGGACGCAAACATTACCACAATCAATCTGGAGGAGGTCAAGGAGTGCCCTCCCCCGCACACCTACACCGGCGAGACAACAAAGGACATCCAGGTGGTGCAGACGCGGCTGTACCAGACGGTACACGTGAGGACATGTCACTTGGAGGTTCTCACAGAAATCAAGTATTGTGGTGCGTACTCACACACCGCTGACGTCTGGAATGGCCGCCGTCGCTCCGTTAAATTCCTGCAGCGAGCCGGCTGTGAGGAATTGTACCGTAATGAAGAGATAAAAATCTACACTTCTGTCATTGCGGAACTGCGTGGTAATTCCAGTAAAACTGCCTGGATGCCTATCGTCGGGTCAGTCGAGAACGACGGCACCTGTGTTACAGGCACCTACAGTGTTGGGGGAACCACCTACCGGAACGTCATCGTGACTGCTTTAGTAACAATAACGAAAAAGGACTTTTGGGCTAAAGTAAACGTAAAAGAGGAAATGCTCCATATGCCGTCAGGCCGCAAATGTAAATTTCAAGATAAATATTGCCAGGATCTTTTAGACGGAGACGCATATTGGGAGACAATTCCGGAAAAACTATGTAAGGATAATGAATACGATGTACTCTATCAAGGAATGGCCAATTTTACCGAGATCCCTGCTCTTAATTTTACCTACGTTACTGTGGCTGAACCAGAGCATTTGTTTGCTCTAAGACTTACTGGACCAACTAGACTCTGTAATCAAGATGGCTTCCTGACAGAACATTCCAGATTGCTAATTATTGTAAAAGGTATGGCAGGTTTTGCATTTGACTTCAACAGGAGAGATGTCATGATGAGCGCCAATGCTGATTTGGCTACTTATATCAACACGAAGGCAATGTTCCAGGAAGTTACCTCCCGCCAACGCCTAGATACGTTGCAAAGGCAGGAGATTTTTGCTCGTTGCCAAATAGAAAGAGATGTTCTAAAAAACAGGTTAGCCATCGCTAGGTCCAGCGCAGATCCGGTCGCCCGCCTGTTGCAGGATAGAATGGGCTATCATGGCATCGTGGTCGGTGGAGTAATGCATTTGGTTCAATGTGCACCCATGGTTGTAGAATTACGTAACGCCACAAGGTGCTATCAGGAAATTCCCATTTTAATAAACGTCATCAGGAAATGTTTATGTCTCCCAGTAGTCGCATTATTGTTCCGCGCGGCCAGGAGGTCTCGTGCAGCTACCTTACGCCACCGATGCACCTCATTGATGGCGTGTGGTATCGGTTCGGGCCCGCGCCGCGCCGAATGGTAACGGCGCCTGAGACTCTTAAATTGTCAGTAGGAAAAGGAATCGTTTTTCCGGTTTTTACAAGTGTCGCCACGGGTGGTGTTTATCCAACTAAGACCTTGCAGGATTTACAGGAGAGTTTACTGTTTTCCTCTGAAAGAAATGCATTGCTCACCGCTATCTCGCGCCAGGCGCTCGGCCGGGACACTGATTCCTCGGTATTCACGCCTTCACTAATGTTCTCAGACAAAGACTGGGAGCATATGGCATCTAATTTTCTTTCAAAATTCACAAATTCTCTGCAAACTTTTGGTTCATATTCATCAATATTCGTAGCCATTGTGATAATATTCATGTTTATACGTGCTGTCATTGAGGCAGCTCTGTATGGTAACTTGCTCAAGGGACTTTTTAATTGCTGGCTTGTCGTTCTGGGGAGCATCTGGACCGGTCTAGCAAGCTCCTTGCTTATCAGGCATGAACGGTTTGTGAGGGAGAAAGGCCTCCCCGACGGGCCCAGTAGAGACCCCGGCATCAGGATCCACATTGAGCCTGAGCAGGACGCTACCGTGCCAGATGTTCCACTCAATAGGCTGCACGATAACACCCCAATCACATGGGCATGACTGCTGTGAATAATTGTATTATTGTTATAACAATGTAAAAAGTGTATTTATTCCTATTTTGCTAATTGGTTGTATTATTTTGAATTGTCTTTTGTCATAATGTTCATTGATTTCTCTTCTATTTGTAAAGGCTTATGTCTTAAGTTTATGTCTCAGAGCCAAGCATAATTCATTTGTTTGTCATTCATTTGATATTTTTATACTATTGTCTTGTTAAAGTCGGGGAGAATGTTGCCGTGAAGCGCCAACAACTTTTAACGTTCATTTGTTACTGTGCATCCGGTGTGGCCCGGTAGTCTTCCGCAGCGCCGTATCACCCAAGTTCAAGTTCATGTTTGCACTACTGCCAACTTGTGAGAGCGGAAAGGTCTGGTCAGGGGACGGCTGGAGTCACACGCCTAGCGCCCTGCTTATCTTTGCACCTTGCACTTTTGGTGTTAATTTACTGCCAACCTTAAATGATTAACGTTAGATTTCATATCAGTTTAAAGTAATTTCCTCTGCAACCGCTTGTAGGCATTTATTCAGTCATTCATGTAGAGTCCCGCGGGAAAATGTGTATATGGAGTCCATATATGCACCATATTAACCTTGTCATATATGCATCATATTTATTGGGCATATATGGAGCATATATGCATCATATAAGAGGCCATGCAGTGTAAAATCATATATGACGTACTTGCAGTACATATATGAAACATATATGGGGCATATGTCTCATATGTGACCCTGCCATGAAGCATTACTGGTAAGAAAAATGAACACCTCACAAATGAAACAAAATGAAATATTTATTGACACAGTAGTTAGCTAGGCGAATGCATACAGAAGCTAGTACATGCAAGACCTGCTCTAGTAATTCCTGTTAAAATTTTCCTTAAAAAACTGGACGTACATATCTTGTTTGCAATACAAAACAGGGACACGAAGTCAGTAAGAAAAACATGCCTAATAATCACCATACGAGATAACAAAAAAATAAAATTCTTGGCCCGGTAAAACAATAAAAAAAAGGAACTTCTTGGCCACAAATAAGTCTCAATAATAGGCGAGTGCATACAGCAAGTTATGCAACCTGATCTATGTGACATGCAGGTCAAATATTTGTATTAAAACACTGAGATCCTTAATCATCTTACAAGTTAACAAAAAAATAAAAATTCTTGGCCACACATAAGAATACAAAAATAAAGTTTTTGGTGTCTCAAACAAAGCAGAGTGGATACACCAAAGTTATGCAAGACCTGCTCTATGTGACATACAGGTAAAATATTCATAATAAAACAATGAGATCCTTTATCATCTTAGGAGTTAACAAAAAAATAAAATTCTTGGCCACATAAAAGAATAAAAAAGAAAGTTTTTGGCATCTCAATAATACTGGGAGAGTGCATACAGCAAGTTATGCAAGACCTGCTCTTTGTGAATACCAGTCAAATATTCCTAATAATACAACACTGAGATATCCTTCCATATCACAGAATAGGAACCAATCAGTACAGAACTAAGCAATGACTAAGAAAGAACTAGTTATCACCATGAGTGCACAAAAACACCTATTGGCCATGCAATAAAACAAAAATTAACTTTTTGGCCACATAAGTATTAATATTTAAGAAAGGATGCAGCAAGATGTGCAAGATAGATAATAACAAAAAAACAAAAAAAAAACACACACTGAATAAAACATGAAAAAGATGACTAGGTTGAACTAATCAGCTTAATATATCACTGTGCTTTTTCCTCTTCATCAGTGCCCTGGATAGCTTCTTGCTCCTTCTCTTCAAACAATCTTTTCAGCTTTGGTCTCAAGTCAACTAATTTTTGACGCATGACACCTTTCAATTTGTCTTTATCATGTGTGGGCTTCCATTCCTTATTTTTCTGACGCCCAAGAGCTACATCTGAAAAAGTAAAACCATTAAAAGTAAGTTTTTCAATATTCCAATCAGTGCATGTTATGGTAAAAGAGAAGGCTAATTTAAGACATACCTAAAATAACACTTACAGCCACCTGGTCTAGTTGTGGCTTGCGAACTATATTTTTTTTCCCCCCTGCTCTATACTCCCCGCCAGAAAGAGAACAGTGATACAAAGCCTCCTCACTAAAAACACCCTCCATCAAGGATCTTATGAACAGCTTGGCATTAGCAGCAGCTCTTGCTGATTTAAGGTCATTGTTGTTGATGTAGACTGCATTTTTGCCATCCGCACTCTTTACAGCCACAACCTGAAAAATACACCAGGAATTTTTTTAAATTAAATATCTGAAAATTCACAACGTAGGCACTGAAGACTACAACAGCAAAGACTCACATCTGGGTCGTCTTTTTCACGTCTGAACATCTTTCCTTTAAATGTGATAGCTTGTTGTGCTGTCTTATGAGGCTTCTTTTTGGAAACATTCAATTCATCTGGAGGAAAAATCAAATAGTTAGACAAAGAAATAAGCAGCAAACACAAACATATTGTCTAAGAAGAAGAAAGTCCCTCAAATGTAAAATATGAAAAAAAGTGACTCCTTTCAGATTTCAAAAATATTATGCAAATGTTGAGCTGCACAAATGTAATTAAATGGTTGCCTGCAGCCCAATTATTCATTAGCATTTTTCATGAATAATTTGGCTGGAGGCAACCATTTGAAGGAGATGGGCACAACTTTACCTTCATCGGATACATCAGAGAGGTCACGCTTGCTTGTGCGTGGACTCCTACTAGCTCCAACAGAGGCAGTCACATTCACGTCAGTCTGACTAACTCTTCCATGCCCAAACAATGAAACTCTTCTTGGAGCTACAACAAAACACATTTCATGAGAAATAATCACCAGGAACCTTGCCTATCTAACTACAGAATTTTGAGTCAAAACTCCACATAAGTTCTGTAGAAGACGGAAGTCTCAAAGAGTAATTTGCTTACTTAGAGGATCAAAATTAGAGTGGACTCTCTCTGCAGATTTGTGATGCTGTTGCACAAGTTCATCGTCTTTATCACTCGCTCCCTGAGTCGTTGGACTAATAATACTGATCATTGAGCCTGAAACATAAGTTGATTCAAATTGCATACATGGACATCAAAAATTCCATCCTTTCCATAGATACAACAAACATTAAAAACATTACTGAGAAAAGAACTTACTACTCCTTCCACAATCTTGGGACGTGACTTTCAATTTGTGGCCATGACTAGAGCGACATGAATTCTCTGCAGTGTCTGGGAGCTCACATTCAGAATTGTAGGCTCTGTCTCTGTCATTCTCTGCCTCGGCTGACAGACTGCCACGATTTGTGATTGAGCCTGAAACACATGCTGACAAGTCACCAAATGCTTACAGAGATGACCAGAATTACTGTCTATACATAAAAAACAACAGACATGAAAAACTGACTTCAAAAAGAAACTTACCTTTTTCTCTAACAGCACCTTGAGAAGTGATTTTAGATTTGTGGCCATTACCAGAACGAAATGAATTCCCTGGGAGCTCACATTCAGAATTATAGGCTCTGTCTTTGTCATTCTCTACCTCAGCTGACAGGCTGCCACGATTTGTGATTGGGCCTGAAACACATGCTGGCATCACAAAATGCTTACAGAGATGACCAGAGAAAAACTGACTACAGAAGAAAAGAAACCTACTTTTTTCTCTAACAGCACCTTGAGAGGTGATTTTGGATTTGTGGCCATGACTAGAACGAAATGAATTCCCAGGATTGCCTTGGAGATCGCTATCAGAGTTGTGATCACAGTCTGAGTCATAAGGAGGACCACTGTCAGTAACATCTGCGGTGTTATTTACTACCTCCTTGTCATTGACTGCAATACAAACAAAGTATATCTTAATTTGAGTTTCAAAAATCTCACTAGAGGTTAAAAGGAAACCGAGATACTTACCATTATTAGTGTTGAGAAAGCGACTGCGCAAAGATCGAGTACTACAGTCACTGGATCGACTTTCACACTGGAAAAGAACAGACAGTGACAAAAATCTACTAACATTGAATGCCACAGGTACTAATGACAACACTGAAATTACCTGTTTGGTTCTCAAACTTTTAAGGAGTGCAATATCATGCACGGAGTTCTTTGCCTGACTTTGGCGCTTAGCCTGACAAACAAGTTATTGGAAAACAACACATTCAAAGCCAACATGGTACTTTATTACGATTAACTTACCTCCAGTTTTTGTTGCATGGCATCTTCTGGAATCTCCTCTGGTTTGGGTGATGATGGAGGAGACCCGCTACAATTAGATCCATCATCCGAATCCCCATCAGAATATACTTCAGCTGCAATCAGCTGGAACAAAATAACATGATGGTAGATACGTGCCTTACTCAAACTTAAAGGCGTAAATGAGCCTGTCTCAGATTTCGAAAATACTCACTTTGGCAAGGGGTGTAGCTGGTTTAACTGGTGCTAGAGGTTTAATAACCCTCTTGGAACTGCTTTTAGCAGTTCTCTTGGAAATGGTGGAAGGATTCTTAGGAACTTTGGAGGAATTCTTGGACTTTGAGTCTATGTTCAAGGAGTCCTTATATTTCTGAGCAGTCTTGCGAGGGCGTTCGATGTGAAAGGATGCACCTTTAGACTTATTTGAAGCATTAAGTTCAGTAAGTCTCTGCACCAAACGATCATAGTCGACATCGCCTAAGGTCAAACAAAAATGAGAAGTCAGGGTAAACTTAGGCACTTAATCTTAGGTTAGGAGGTTATGCGGTAGGCTTTCACGGGGCTGCTATGAATCTAGCGTAACAAAACAAGAAATGTTACGCATTCATTAAATTAAAGAAAGAACACCCTTATGACAGCAAAAGCCCACTGACAGTCGTTATTTAACCAAACTCACCTCCCATTTCACGAACAACTCCTGTGTATTCCTGACGGCTGTAGAAAAATGTCACGTCATCTCCAATATTCAGATGTTCTTGGTCACAAATCAATTCGGAGTCGCGAACAAGGGAAAAGGAAGTGTCCTTTTCACACCACAATATTACCCACCGAGACATGATGCTACAAAAAATCACAGATAAAACGTGACAGCCATGCTTGTCGAGAATCAACTTGTAGCGACAATGAGGGGCGGAAGGGAAATGGTGGCCGGAGGCGGAGACAGGAGTGGATGCAGTACTGCCAACTGCAGAGTACGTGCAGAAGATCGTGGTACTGGATGAGCATGGGTTAGTAACTTTTATGAACAAAACTTGACGCACAGAATATTTTAAGAAATATTTATGGATGATTTCGTATGAATGGTTTTCTTACTTGGTGTTCTGACAGTTTGGGCTTACGGTTGTATTGGTAACAAACGAATATGCAGGCAGCCAGTGGCCTTTGGAGGTGGCGGTGGAGTGGTAGTCTTTGAATAATATCCGACATTTGCCCGATATTTTATTATTACGCGTCGGGGTGATAATTTTACAGTGAGCCTTAAAACGAAATCTACAAGCGGAGAAATGAACTACTCCGAGCTAACTCGACATTCATTATCATGACATGGTTCTTTAACCTTTCTAAATTTTGCACTGGGTTAGTCGATTTCGCTTCTGCTTGTGTTGTTTAATAGTGACTGTTCCTTTTTCATTTTGTAAATATAGATATTATTTTTTTTCACACAGGTCGTTGAAAGCTGTGTAAAACGAGTGAGGCTGCCAATGTCAGCCAAGCTGGGTTGTTGAATACCTACAGTTTGTTATTGTTTGTGGAACTCAAAACAAGGATTCAATAATTAGGTAAGTTGAAGTTATTTCCCCTCTGTTTGGTTTAGCTCTTAAAACCGTCATCTTGCAAAGTTTTATTTTAACTGCCTTTTCCTTTTACAGATGTTAGCTGATGAAACTTAAGAATACTCTATGCCATAATGTCAGATGAGCAAAACTACCCCGGTATAGTTGAGATTAGTGACTCTCCCCCAACATCGCCCTTCAACATTGCTGGGTTCGGTGATGATGCCAATAGTTCTATGCAACTGGACTCTCCACTAACATCACCGAGAAACCAGGATGCAGAAAGCATTCACTTGACAGACAGCGATGATGCAGCTGTGCTGTCTGATGCCAGCCATATCTCTTCTCACAATTCGCCTCCAAGCTCACCGCTTCAAAATGTGAGGAAACGACCAGCCTACTCTGCCTACAAGTCTGATCCACTGCTACCTGTAAGTTATTATTTCTGATCTCGGTAATGCTTTCAAACTATTTATTATTTATTTGCATATCTTTTAACTCAAAAATGTGTGTGAGGGCTTAGCCACACCCTTTAAACTCCTGTTTTTGTGTGTATGAAACTACTGGCATTCTTACTTTCAATAATCTAATTCATTTTTGGCAGATTCCAAGAGAAACATTAAGGAGATGGAAGCAGCAGAGATTACAAGAAGAAGGCCATGAGGGTGATGGAATAGGTCCAGGTGGAGATGGAAGCACTGAAAATGAAAGTGGTGCTGTAGAATCTGCTTGTGAACCCGATCAACCATGTCTGCTTCCTAGTGAGGATAATGTTGTATCCTGGAACATTGCTGGCTCAAGGCCAACCTCTCCACTGGTGACTGAAGCAGCGGCAAGAGTTAGTGTCAGTGATTCAGAGTCAGCATCTAGTGATGCTGGAAGTAGTACTTACTTGAGTCTCTCAAACTCAGATTGTGAGGGTAATTTATCAATGCATTCAGATGATGTGGAATTTGCATTCAGTGATTCAGAACTCTCTGATACAAATGACAATGATAATTATGAAGATGATCAGAACATCTTATATCCTGGCAGTGACAAGTCTGTAAATTTAGCAGTGTTAGGACTTCTTGAGATTCATTTAAAAAACCAAACTTCTAAAACCACCCTTAAAGATTTTTTAAAATTTTATGTTTCTAGTTTGCCAGCAAATCACAATATGCCTCGATCAGTTCATCGTCTGATGGGTCATGTTGAGAAATTTGCCATTCCTGTCAAGGAGGTTAAACATTTTTATTGTTTTCCTCTTATGCATTCAGTAAATCCTAAGCAGAGTCCTTGTGGTTTTAACGACTGCCGATCTGTTGATATAAGAGTATTTTATGAGCTACCAATCGATAAGCAGATCAAATACCTTTTTGAGCAGCGTGGTCTGGCTAGGGTGATTGATAAATATGCTGAGAAAAGGGCACACTTGATAGGTAAAATTTGTGATCTTTGTAATGGATCTGAATATACTAGGGTCTGGCAAGGTGTTGTAGATAGGTATAAATTGACCTTGATTTTAAATACAGATGGTGTTGATCCACACAACAGCTCTTCAGCAAAACTTTGGCCACTCATGTTCACTTTTATGGAGGTTCCACCTCACCTGCGTTCCTCTTTTACCATCGTTTGGGGAATTTGGTTTGATAAACATAAAAAACCTAACATGAACTTGTATTTGAGACCATTTGTGTCTTCTTTACAAAAGATAAATGGAGAAGATGGTGTACTATGGAAACATCCTGAGAGTAATGAAGAACACCGAAGTACTATTCGTGCTCCTGTCATCATAGCTGATGCTCCAGCAAGAGCTGGTGTGCTCAATATGCAAGAACATCAGGGAAAGTATGCATGTAATACTTGTGAACAGAAAACAAACAAGTTGCCTGCTCCTCCTGTTGTAGAGGGGCAAAGAAAGAAAAACCGCCTGCGACGCTTTCTTTTCAAAGAAGAACCAGCCTTGTTCAGGACGCATGAGAAAATGATAGATCAGGGACGCTATGCACTCAGGCATGGACTAGCGAACAAGAAGGGCATGAAAGGTGACACTGTTATTGGTGATATACCTCAAATAGATCTATCAACTTGTGTTGTAGCTGAGTACATGCATTCTGTGTTGAAGGGTGTAGTGTTACAAATTTGTTATTTGTGGTTTTTTGTTCACGGAGATTGGTATGTAGGAAATCACTTGGATGAGATAAATCACTTTCTTTGTAATGATATCCATCCACCTGACTATATGACAAGGCTGCCAAGAGCGCTTCTTTATTTCAGTTATTTTAAAGCCAATGAACTCCGCTCCTTGCTGCTATATTATTCGTCTGTGATTGCTTCTCAATACATGGATGAAAAGTATGTCCAACATTGGTTTCTTCTTGTTGGAGCGATTTTCCTATTGCTTCAGGAATCAATTTCTGAGGAGGATCTTCTTGCAGCTGAAGCTATGCTTAGATTGTTTGTTAGGGATGTCGGAGCTTTGTATGGTGATAAACATTATACCTACAATATTCACCAGTTAACTCATCTTGTGCTGTATGTTAGACGCTGGGGCCCACTCTGGAGCACATCAGCATTCCTATTTGAAAGTTTTAATGGAGTTTTATCTAAAATGATTCATGGCTCCAAAAATGAAGGAAAGGAGCTAATAAATCAAATATTTTTGGCCCAAGGAGTTCAAATGTTGAGGAATGTTGTTAATGAAGGCAGGTTTGAAACAATTAATATTGGTGACATTAAAGTTCTTGGTCGACCCCTTTCTCGTTGTTTGACACCAGCTGAAACACTTTGTCTGAAAGATTTTGACACAATGCGAGTGAGATTTTTTGGAAGAGTTTCTGTAGGAAGAGAATTATATTCTTCAGAAGAATATGACAAAGATATGAAGAGAAACAACTCTTGGGTCGAATGCAATCATGAAGGCCGAAAACATTTTGGTCGAATTATTGTGTTTTGTACAGTGGAGAACCGTGTCCTGTGCTTGGTCTCTGTGCTTAGAGTAGTCCATTCCAAATTTTTTTTTCACAAGGCTTCACTTTTCCGTTTAAAGCATATAATACCATTTGAACCAACAGGAGAAATCATTAGTTGTGATGTGCATGATCTTAATCAGAAACTAATTCAAGTTGGACGCTTTCTGTGTGTACGCCCCAATGCTGTTGAAAGGAACTTGTAAAAGAATTAAGCTATGACACACATGCTTTTTAAATTCTTAAGAGCGCAACTCAATGTGCTGATTTTATTTTTGGCTTTGTGGAAAAATTTAAAATTTTAACAAATTTGACAATATTTTGGCTTTTCACCATCATTATTTTAGTGTTAGTTTTTTATTTTTAGTTATGTCCAGTATGAAACTCTACTGTTTCACTTTTAGAGAAATATATGTAAATTTATCTGTGATAAAGATCTTGACTTGCTAAAATTTTACTAACTTGTAAAGTATTCAAGTGTTTTTTTCTTTGTTTTTTTTTTTTACTTTTAATAAAAGAGAAGCAGTTCATTTCTGCTGCATTTATTTATCCTCATTGTTTCTGGATCCATCCCCAGCGAGAAACCAAAACTGATCATTCTAAGAAGATCACAAATATCAAAATCAAAAGTATTGAGGGGAGTAAGAGTATGGGTCATGTAGAGTAGCTGTCTGTGGGCGTACGACACTGACAATGGAAAATCTTTTGAGTACCACAACTGAACAAAGGGCTTCGCTAGCGCTTGGAGCTAGCTAGCTTGTGGGCTTGTGCTGCTAAGATTTCCTCTGAGTTCACTCTAAAATATGAGACCTCTGAATACATTGCAAACTTTTCTCCTAAATTATGATAAAATGCTCATATATGGAGGAAAATTTCACATATATGAGTTGAACTAGTCCTTATATGACTTCCGTGCCAAACCATATATGATAATCGCCTAAACAGGCACATCATATATGGAAGCACATCTCATATATGTTGCAGATGTTCCTCATATATGACATGAAGTAGATCTTATATGGACGTCTACATATATGACCATGGCATCATATATGACCAGCTTCTCGTCATATATGTAAGGTACAGCCATATATGGAAGCCCATGCCTTGCATATATGTGCCTTATATGGCATATTATAGGCATATATGATGTCCAAGACACCATATATGGAGAAAAATATCCTCATATATGTTCCATATATGGATGAAACCCCTCATATATGAGAAAACCCTCTTCATATATGGAGCATAAATGAAACATATATGGAGCATATATGAAGCATATATGACCATTTTCCCGCGGGGTTAATCCTACTATCACATTTTCCATCTCTTTCGCTCTCGCAAGCTTATCACTCGGCCCGTGCGTGCGTGGGGCACAGTTGGCAGTACTAGTTTGAACTGGGACTGCGGCGGGGCTGGACTCCGGTGCTGACTCGAGTCAGAGAGATTGAAACAGACTTTGGGACAGAGAGGTTGGGACAACCTGTCGAGGCCTGCGGTAAGCATTCTCCCGAGAAGACAGTTGGTATTGCTTGGTAGCTTTGCTTCTAATAACTTATGTAACTGTGCCTTTTTGCTGATGTGCTAATAATCATTCACATATATGCTAGCTATTTCGTGGTCATTCCCACATATCCCACGCAGAACAAAATACAGTAGCTCAGAGTTTGACGGGCCTCGCCCCAACACTACAGCTTAAAATCAAATCTTAAATTGCACGAAATCTAGTCCCGTCAACATGCCCACAGCAGCGCAGATCGTCAATTTTTTGCAAAATTATGCAAACAATACAGGGAGTTCAGACGAGCTGCTTGAAGGCTATGCTGACTGCATAAGCCTGGTGGGTGCGACCTGGGTCAACGTCCCTGCACCACCGGTGGCTGTGAATCAGTTACCTTATGTTGAACAAGAGCAACCGATCCCATATGATCAGGTGATACATGTCCCGCCAGAAGATCCCAGAAGGCAAGGTGAAGACCCCGAATTCCCTGATCATCCTCAGGATGCATTTGGGGTGGACACTTATACCCCAGCTGGCGTCCCGGTGATGTGCATCGCCGTGTTGTCGTGACGTTGAGACAACAGCGTCAAAATTCAAGTGTTGATGCCGCGTTCACCGGTCGGCTCATTTGGCAGCACTATGCGCCGCACTTCTTGCTCGGGGTGTACGCGAGGCGTGGTGTCGCCCTATCGCTGTCCCGTTAGGTCCAAAGGGGTGTTGACCTGAAGGGACGGCTGTGGGGAGGCGCGCGCTGAGGTCGCCCTGAGGGAGGGGGGCGGTTGCAGAAGTGCCAACCCGGCTCGCAAAGTGTGTGCGTACGCCGGGGTGTCGGCTATGTGGGTGAGCTTCGCGGCGTGTGTTGTGTTATGTTGAGCGTTTCGTAGTGTGTTGGGGCCGTGTCCGTCTGTGCGATCACAGCGGCTCGCACCTGCGTTAATTCGTCGCGAAGTTCATCTATTTGAGATTGGCAACGCCGGGTCCGGCCGGGCCTGCCGGGCAGTCAGGGCTGGCGGTCACCGGGCCGCCGGCGAAGGGCTCTGGCCCGGGCCGGAGCGGGGACGGCTCGGCCACTTGGCGAAGGGACAGCTACTCGAGAGGTAAGCCCAGCCGAAAATTCCGGCGCGACTTCCGGCCGGAAAGAAAACTGCCGGCCGGAGAGCGTTCCGTCCGGTCTCCGGTCGGACGTCGACGACCGGCCGGATTTTGGCAAGAATTCCGGTCGGAGTCTGGTGTCTGCTCCGGCCGGAGCCCGGTGTTTGCTCCGGCTGGAGTCCGGTGTCTGCTCCGGCCGGAATCTGGTAGCTGTCCGACCGGACCGTGTTCCCTTCCGGCCGGGCTTAGGGATCCTCTCCGGCCGCTCCCCGGATGTGAGTCCGATGCGGTCCACCGTTGGTCTAGTTCGATTTCGAAGTGTTATTAGGTAACAATGCAATCGGTATTCGGAGCGCCTGATGAGTAGGCAACCCAACAGTCAGGCGCTCGAAACGGGTGAGTCTAACTTCCAGGAGCGCTGTGGCTATCGGCTGCGATGGAGACTCAGCGGTAGGCCAATGTGCAAGTCTGCCAACGCAGCAGGGTCGAGCTGCAGGTGAATCGGCTATTTCATCAAAATCATGAATATGAAAAATAATAAAGAGAACTAAGCCTAAACAACCCTGCATTATTTTATCACCTCAACCCAATCCAGTCATTGTCATGTTTGATATACATATTTCAAGGTCAAATAACGTACAGAAAATTCAATATAACTGGTCTACTTTAATATTAAGGTCAGTGCATAAGCACAACTACAAAGTACAAAGTACAACTAATCAAGAAAAAAAGTTATTGAAACTCAAATAAGTCACATAGAATAAAAATGACTATTCATCACAATAAAAAAATAAAAATAAAAAGAGGAACAAAAATTTATCTTTCACATTTCTTGTTGAACTCCTCTTCTTTTTTCTTCAACTCTTCTTCCCTGCGCTTCAGTGCTTCCTCTCTGCACGACAGCTTCCCTTTGGCCGATTTTGGAGACTTTGGAGACTTACTTTTGTTCTGTAAAGATGAAAGACAACGTCAATTTGTTGACAAGGTTTAAATCACATGATAAGAGAAACAAGAGAAAAATTTACCCTTGATGAATCATAAAACTTCTCCGATAGCCACCCAGGGACTTTTTTGGACAGAAGGTTAACCTCTTCTGTGGATGCTCCCCTCGCCTTTAGTTTACCCTTAAGAGCTCCTGTAAACAAAAAATTAATGCTAGGAAAAGTTACAAGGCTTCAGGAAATACTCAAGAACTGTAACTTCTTGTTGACTCACCAGTTATGAGTCGTACTTTTTTCGGTGTGGCCAAGGTCTTACCAGGGACCTTAGTGCCAACAGTCCTCTTCGCCATTTTATCTTTCCCGTAAATGGCATGAGCTGTGTCTTTGACCATTATGGTGTCCTGGGTTTGCTTGCGAATTTTTTCATTCCATGCCTTCTCACTAATAAAGACACCACTGCCAAGGTAGACCTGCAACAAAATAATATTTAATATTAGCAGCCTTGAACCATGAACCCATTTCAGATGCTATTATGCTAATTAAAATATAAATCCTTACTTCATTTCCACGGACAGGAAGCCTCTCTTCGTTTTTGAGGTCCCTGCAAATTCTATTAATTATAGTCTCCTCGTCACTTTCAGAGTTCTCATCTTTCTCTGTATCTGGAAAATTGTCATACATTAAAAAGAGAAAAACTTTTAAAGCTTGAAATCACATCAGCAGGCTACAATAATTTACCTCTCATATGACCCATATTTAAAATTTGAAGCAAAATAAATTAACATTATTTTGGAACTACCAAATTAACTATCTTAGAACAATACAATTCAAGTTAATTTTTAACAAGGCACAGCTAATAACAATTATTTGACAATAAATTATTTGGAGCCAACTGATACAATGTAAGAAACTTAAGGTAAAAATTACAACTGACCTTTTGAAGGATTCTCATCAAACAAACTACGACGAGCATGTTCTGAAGGCTTCTCTGAGCGTACCGGGCCTGTGGGCACACATGAAAACAATATTAATTTGCCAGGTTTTAGAGTGGAAAATGTTTAATAAGTAAGATATATACCACGATCAGAAAAATCATGTCTATCTCTGGCATCTTCCTCTTTGTCCTTTTTCTGTTCGGCATCTGCTCTCTCTTTGTCCTTTTTCTTTTGGGCATCCCTCTCTTTGTCCTTTCTCTGTTTGGCATCTCTCTCTTCGAAATCTTTATCTTTCCTCCTCCTTTCAGCCTTCTCTTCATTTTCTCTCGCCCTGGCATTATCGGTCTTCTTACCTAAGAGACAAAACAAAGAAATAAGTAACCATGTGGAAAAAATCTCTTATCAAAGAACTTTTCACTGCTCCTTTGACAAAGAGATGTAAGACACAGGAGACAAAGTCCTTCTATGTGTGGAGGATCATTCAGTATCTGACTTTGTGAAACAATTTTGTCCCAAGCACAAGTTAGATACTTATGCATTCTGAGGGTATGGTCCAAACAATACAAATCAATTTGGTACCACATTCCTGTGGAGGCTGAATTGATTGGAATTGTATTGGAACCATACCTAAAGCATGCATAAGCTTGAGTCAAAGTTGCTGGGCTCATGAAGTAATAAGAGGACAGTACAAATACGAAGCAATCACTGACACAATACATAGTTCTCCTGGAGACTTATGCCACATTGTCAAAGCAGCAGGGACAATGAAAATACACCCAATGAAGCATGCAACAGTCTTGAGATGAGATGTGTTTAAAAAGAAAACAACTGATTAACATTAAAAAAAAAAAAAAATAAAAAAAACCACCAAACTAACTACTGTTCAAAAATCAGATGAAGGAGAAAATAAATGAAAGATACTGTTGGCAATGTTGTAGAGCAAATACTAAGTAAATGATAGATTAAAATTATCTGATGACAAATGACAAAAAAAAAAAAAGTTTAGAACTATATGTGACCTGATGAGGGGAGATATATTTGTTGCTGCAGCTCAAAGTTGATGATTTGCAATTTCTCCAACTTTGCTTTCAATCCTTTCAGCTCCTCTTCATGCTGCTTCTGCAAGTCCCTTATGTCGTCTCTGTACTTCTCTGCAGCAAATCGAAGTCCATGTGCCTCCAGTTTTAGATTGGCTACTTTCTCTTTGAGCTCTTGAATTTTAACACCACAACCCCGATGTTTTTTCTTAAGTTGGTCCAGCTGAACCGTCGCATCATCTTCACTACTGCTGTTCACCTCAGAATTATCATCAGATTCGGATTGTTGTAGTGGAACAGTTGAGTCAAGAGACTCGTCATCTTCGTTACCAGTTGTTGTCAGCTTTGGTGAAAATGCATCATAATACTGATCTGGCTTTGGAGAAGGTGAGCAATCAGGGCCTTTGATTGAAGAAGATTCATATTTAAGAATTAAACTGTCACTCTTCAGTGGTGACAGCTTTGACGTATCAAGACCCTTCTTTAATGATTTTGCAGGGGTGTAGGATGCCAAAACAGGAGACTGCTTGACTGGTGAAATCTCATCTCTCTTATCATCATTCTTCTTAAATGATTTTGAAGGGGTAGAGGATGAAGCAGCAGAAGATTTCTGAACTGGTGAAAACTCACCTCCCTCACAATTTTTTTTAAATAATTTCAAAGAGGTGGGGGATAAATCAGCAGAAGATTTGACTGGTGAAAACTCATCTCTCTCATCATCATTCTTCTTCAATGATTTTGAAGGGGTAGAGGATGAACCAGAAGACCTAAAACCAACTTCAGTCTTTCTTCCTGTTGATGACTTATGAGGTGACTCCTTCAAGGAAGTGGTAACATTGGCAGCAGCTTCAGATAAATGGGAAGAAGGATGCTGGGAATGTTTAGTCCTTTCCATCCTCCTCCTCTTGGCAACCCTCCCTGCATTAAGTATCTGAAGAATTCAAGACAAAGGTCGAGAGTATTTGAAATTCTGCACCGTAAATACGGTCAAATAATATTCTGTGAGTTGTAGACAAAGATGGGTGTTCCGATTCAAAGACAGTTATCTAAGGATACAACTAGTCTTGCCACCTCTACATGCCCTCCCTCATTCAGTTATTTCATAAATGACTTTGCCTTTAAAGAATATAAAATACAGCACTAAAATAAGATTCTAAAAAGAGGGGGGGGGGATGATCAATATCTTTTGAACACTCAAATTTTCATAACAACTTACAGAATATTATTGAACTAAATATGGAAAATGGCTTGTAATTCACTTCACCAAGTGGACCTGTCCCTACAAACTGAATAAGTTTAGCTTAAAGAAGACAAAAAAACAGAGAGATAAATTATTTCTAGAAAGGCTTATAGGGCACTTAAAAATAGATTACATGAAAGCACAATAGATGAAATAAGGGATAACTTGATCTGAACCACAAACCAATGTTTATATAAAGTTAAAGGAAAAGAAAAAAGCCACCCTGAGGACCAGCTAACCCAATCATGGTTGTTTAAATCTCTGGACTTCAACTGAAAATGCTGTTTTAACTTCCAAAAAAGGAAAGAAAAAAAATACATGAGATGCTTACATCTTTGTTTCTTTCTTTCACCTCTGGGTCCTTGGTCCTTTTCTGACTACGACCCCTATTTCCTTTCCCATTTCCATTGGAATGAGGCGGAGGAAGGTTTTTAATGCCGTAAATCTTCTGTTCTTGAGCTTTCAGACGAATTTCTTCCTTGGTGGCTGCAACACAGGAACATGGAAATTCAACATCAAGCAGGCCACAACAAATAAAGCCTAATTCACTGGTATGTTGACAGTATGTTGACGTAAGTCCTAAGGACTCTGCTGATCTTCATGTAAGGGTTTGTTTTGGCAGCTAATGTCCGGCTGTGACTTCAGGCAAATATCTAATGCTGTCCCTAACAAAAACAAGGTAATGCTGCAAGCAATAGATATGGTCCCGAGATTATTTAAAGGAATTAGGCATAAGAAATATACTTTAAAGGAAATTATTGTGTCACCACAATTTCCTGGGAAAGCTATTTCCTGTGACAAACTGCTTTAAATAATCTCGGGACCATTTTTATTGCATGCAGCATTACCTTGTTTCTGTTTGGGACAGCATTAGATATTTGCCTGAAGTCACAGCTGGACATTAGCTGCCAAAACAAACCTATACATGAAGATCAACCGAATCCAACAGAATTATGCCACTTTGACAAAGTACCAGTGAATTGTGAATACAATAATGCTCCAGCATGCGTTGATTAATTAGACACTCACCAGCAACCAACAGTATCTTTGCAGGATAGTAGCCATCATGATGGAAGTCGTCTTCATCGTCAGAACCACAGAAGCTTTTCTGCCACTTCACATCATACGTCTTCTTCAAGTCTACAGCTCTGGGAGTAGCAGCGTCAAAGTTTTTGATTTGATTTTTCTCAACGATGTAGCGAACAGTTCGACCACTGTCCTTAAACTGGACGACGGCAACATCCATCTTGATAACCTGAGGAAGGAGAAAAGGGATGAGATACGACAAGAAGGGCTTTAATGCACAAGCGAGTTTATGTTCCCCGAACACCTTAAAAGTAAAACTAACTGGTGAACAATACTAACTCGCTTAGCCAAAGGGCACAAAATAATGTACGACTTTCACAAGGAAATGAAACTGAGCAAAACAAGACGCAGCTGTAGTTCAAATTTGAACTTAAGCTCAAAACTGAAGAGGTCCAATAACAGCCATGGCAATAGAGCGGCTCCCTAAAGTATGGTTATGGAAAAGGTTAGGTCAAACGCAGTTAATGGTTCGTCAAATTTCACATAAAGTTAAACTGTAAACACTCTGAGCTTGAGACAAAAGGATATTGGACCACTCGAGAAGACAACCGATAAACAGAATACAAGAGCCAAGTTTGCTAAAAGAGCTAACAAAGAAAGCAGGCTAGGGCTTAACCGTAAATAGAATAAAACCACTTCTCTCGAAGCGTTTTACTATGATCAATTAATGGTTTGAACCACCCAATGTTTGAAACAACAACGGACGAGGGGCGAAACAGCCGGCTGCTTTGGATCTCGGCGCCAAATCCCACCCACCTGTGGCCTATGGCTTCCTCTCCAACCTGTAAAGTCCAGAATCAACCGGTTTCAACGGTCGCGGTCGAGTCGCAAATGTATCACTCCGCACAGCGCATGTGCGACACGAAATAGATCGTCAAGAAGGGCTTTTGAAAAAGAAACTTGGACTAAAACCTATCCGGGTGAGTTATTTTCAAAAACTTACAATATCATTCAAGCCAAATAATAATAATGCATAAGCGGAGGGTTTACAAAAATACGTTTGTGGACAGCTGCGCGAGGCGAGTTCAACTCGTTCAACTGTCGAGTCGACAGTGTATCACTCCGCCTAGCGCATACGCTACACAAAATAGATCGTCAAGAGAAGCCTTTTCAAATAAAATTAAAGTAAACCAAACCCTACTCGAACAAGCTGTTTTTAAAACACAAAAACATCATTTAAGCTGAATTAATATGAATTTATATGGGCGGACGGTTCACGAAAATAGTCCTTGATTGCTTTGGTATCCCCTCCGCCCCTCCGGGGAGAGGAGGAGGGGAAAGGAGGGGTGCGGACGATGGGCGTGCGTCCCTCGTTATTACCAAAACAAACATTATCAGCTATTTTCGTAACAGTTTTTCTATTGGTTTACTAAGTGTCACCCTGTAAGATCTGTTACATATTTTATTTTTATGCCATAGCTTCAACCTTGCTGGTTTTGATAGTTCTTGATATTATTTTTATCCTATTTTTTAATTTACTTGTTTTGCTCTTGTCGGGTTAGGACTTCTACAACGAGTATGGAAGATGATCCAAATGAAAACAGGGCTCCGAGACGCCGGAGTTATAAGCTATACCTTGAGCCAGGTAACTTGGGTAATTCTGTTCCTAGTCGAACTCAACATAGACTGGATCATCATGCGCCTAATGTAAGTTGGATTTTAAACCTGGTTGTTTCGATCAAAAGCACCATATAATGCTTATAAAATTAACCCTCTTTAGGTGATTGGGGACCATCATGGTGGACATGTTCAGGATGATGCCCAAGTCTTAATTGTGGATGCAATTGACAGAAATGATCAAGTAGAATCTGACAACTCAGATGCAGCCGGCCCTGATGACCCGGACCAGGTTCGTTCTTTGGCTCAAATGACCACTGCTTGATAACAAGGCAAAGTTTAATACTAATTTTATTTTACATATTTGACAGTTATTCGATGATCAAGGTGGTAATTTAATTTACCATAGGGAGCAGAATGTTAGAGTCGGAATCATTGGCTCGAGAGAGAACAGCTTTGCTGAGGACTCAGACAATGACTCATCTCACTCAGAAATGGCTTTTCATGATGAGAATAATCATCACCAGGTTTGTAACTATTTTATTTTTTACGTGGAGTCTTTTTTTCTTTCTTTCTTGGTTAAAAGTTGCTGTTTTTAGTTGTTGGTTTTTAAATCAGAATGACCAGTTCCAGGATGCGCTGCATGATCAATTGGACCGTACTGTAAACTCTCATGATGAGTCTCAACAACGCTCATCTCTATCAGAAAGGGTGGATTCTTCGGAGGAGTCTCACGACTCGTCCCAATCAAGAAAGACAAATTGTACAGAGGAGCAGTCAAGCCGTTCATCTCAATCATCAGATGAGAATATGGAACAGGTTTGTGAATCTCTCTATAACTCTACTGATATTCACTGAAAATGGGCTGCAAACTTTGATGATCAGGGTTGGCAAGAAAAAATGTCTGACAGTGAATCAAATGTTTTTGGATGACTACAAAAAATCCACCATATCACTGGAATGTCAGAATTTTATTCATTTATTTTTATCTTGAATCTTTCCAGTTGTTTTCATTGTTTCCTTCTAAAAAGATGCACCCATTTCCTTTGTGTTTCGGTGACAAGTTATTGTGCATTACTTACTTTT
This sequence comes from Odontothrips loti, assembly GCA_038380765.1. Taxonomy (NCBI): domain Eukaryota; kingdom Metazoa; phylum Arthropoda; class Insecta; order Thysanoptera; family Thripidae; genus Odontothrips; species Odontothrips loti. The sequence continues at coordinate 757,082 of CM076254.1, forward strand.
CTTTTTTTTTTTTTCTAGATAGGTGAAGACCACTTTGAGGAGTCGGACAACAATGGTTCAGTAGATTCTCCATCCAATTCAGCCTCTTTGGATAGTGATCGTTCAGCATCCATCCAGGAGCAAGAGGACAACGATGAGGAAGCTGAAGGAAGAAGAAATGAGAATGTTCAACCTATGCTTGTACCAAATGTAACATGTGAACATAGAAGAGCTCTAAAAGCAATAGTTGAGAAAGAGTATTTAGTACCAATAGAAGACAAACCTGCAGCTTCAAAGGGAGAAGTTCTTCTCAACATTCTAGAATTTAGTGAACGTTACAATCTTCCAGTCCAAGGTGTTGAAGACTTACATAGGCTAGTTAATTCAATATTTCATAAACAAATAGTTCCTGATACTAAGTACAAATTAGACAAATTGTATTCCTGTGAGAGTTTAGTGACTTACTTTTTCTTTTGTTCAGAATGTTTTGAAAAATTTGATTATTTTGATCACAGACTTGAGCCAGTAAAGAAGTGTCCAAACTGTGGCCACGACAATGTTGTATCTGACCTTACTAAAGCTTCGTATTTTATAACTGTAAACTTAGCTCCTCAGCTTGAAGCCTTGTTTAGCAAACCAGGTCTTGTGGAACACTTGAAAAACCCTTTAGATTTAGTTAACCAAACGAATGTAATGAAGGACTTGTATGATGGTCAAATCTACCAGAATTTTATTAAGAGAGTGACTCCTCAGGCTCCTGATGCTCCTCCTGTTGCTGAAATTATTTTGTCTATGACTCTGTGCACTGATGGTACACCCGTGTATCAGAAAGCCAATGTTTCAATTTGGCCAATTTTTGTTATGATTCATGAACTGCCTCCTAAAATCAGGATGGCTAATACTTTGTTAGCTGGATTGTGGATCAACCAGCATCCAGTTATGGAAATGTTCCTAGATGGTTTTGTTGATAGTGTCCTTCCCCTTTCAAACCCAGGCTTCAGTATAAGAATAGGTGGTGCTGAAAAATCTTGTAAATTGTACCTTTTAGGCTGTTGTGTTGACAGTGGTGCTCGAGGTGCTGTTCAGTGCATTCATGCCCATAATGGTGAATTTTCATGCAACTGGTGTCTGCATCCAGGAGAGACGGAACCTGGAAAATCAGTGCGCAAATTTCTGGTTCTGGACCCACCAGCAGAAAGAAGAACCCATGCAGGTGTTTTTGATGATGGCAGCAAGGCAATGTACTTGACTGGCCGTGTTCAACATGTGAATGGTGTTCTGGGACTCACACCTCTGTTTCGTCTGCCTGGATTTAACGTAGTTGATGGTATGGTTCTTGACTCTCTTCACTGGTCAAGCTTTGGTGTTGCCCGTCAAATGTTTAAAATTTGGTTGGGAGAAAGGAAATGTGAAGAATGGATTCCGAATAAGCCACCAGCCTATTACATAGGTTCACCAGATACTCTAAAATTGCTCAATGCCAGGTACGAGTCCTTGACCCCTCCAAAAGAACTCCGTCGTTTATCCAGAAATGTATCACATTTTGGTACGTGGAGTGCTAGAGACTTTGAAAATATGACACTCTACCTCAGTCTTCCTTTGCTTAAAGATATATTGCCAGACCCATATTACAAGCACTGGGCTCTCTTTGTCCAAGCTATGTACATTCTTATGCAATCAGAGTTGTGTGTTGATCACCTGCCTGTTGCAGGTAGACTCATGAAAGAATTTGTTAGTGGAGTATATGAGCTCTATGGTTTTACAGAAATGACATTCAATGTCCACCTTTCAGAACATGCTGCAGAAAATGTGACAATGTGGGGACAACTCTGGTGCATAGCTACTTACTCTTTTGAAAATGCAAATAAGGAACTGAAGGATAAAATACATGCTCAAAGGGGCATAGCACATCAGATTATAAGAAGTCTTGGATTTGGTGCATCTCTCCTGTTGCTACGTGAGACTGCCTCTACTGCTCAAAGTGAGAACTTTCGAAGCAGGATTGAAAGAAAAGAAGTTTTAAAGGCTTACCATATTGGTCCTGTTGTTTGTATGATGCCAAAAAGTTTCGAACCTTCTAGGGAGGAAAGTTGGCTTTGCAATGATAAAGGCATCACTGATCAAGAAAAATTTTCAGAGTGCAAACGCATAATAGTAAATGATACTTGCTATTCAGCACCATCGAAGGCTAAGACAGACAACTCGTTTGCACAACTCGTCAATGGAAATACAGTGAAAATCCGGAAGATTATTTGTAGTCAAGAACTGGTGCAAGTTTACCTTTTTGTGTCCAAAGTAAGATACACACCTTACCCTTCATCTTTGCAGGATTGTCGTTCCTGCCCATTTATGTATAATGTTCAACTAACTGAGTCTGAGTGCAGTTTAGTCAAGTTTTCTGACTTAAAAACAGTCTGTGTTTCTAGTCATGTAAATGATACAAAGTTTAAGGGGCAATACCTAACAGTTCTTGCTAACCATATGAACACATTTTGAAATAGGTTTTAATCTGTCTGTATTTGAAGAGATAATAAGAATTTTTTGTGAGTTAAAAATGTGGAGAAATTTTTATTGGAACAAAACTGTTAGTTTTAACAGGGCACATGTAATATTTGTGAACAGAAAAATCTGCCACCGATGTAAATAAAAGTACAAATTGTATTTCCTGTAGACTCTTAATTTTTTTTTATTTCTTAGACACATTCTTGTCCCCTTTTTTTCGCCGTTTTCCGCTCGTCGCGTATCTCGGCGGCCGGAGCGCTCAGGCGCGTGGGTCTGCGGGGTGCGCGGAAAAGATAGGCGAGTCTTCCGACCGGCGAGAAAGATAGGCGAGTCTCCCGAGCGGCGGAAAACATATGCGAGTCTCAGCGCGAGGCATCGAATTTAATTGTCTTCTGCCACTTTTAATGAAACATCTGGTGTTTACTCTTAAAGGTCAATTTTTATTCTTTACATCTGATGATACTGTTCCATTAATTATGTGACTGTGGCTGCCAAGACGCGGTAGAGGGGAGAAGAAAGGGGGCGCCGGAAAGGTAGACTTACCCGACGAACTACCGAACATAAGGTGTTGCCTATTCATTAGGCGCTAATCGCGCGGCGCGCCCCGTGCGAGGCTAAACCAAGGTCGGAAAGGCCAAACCATGCCGGTAGTTGAGGGTCTCGATCCCGTCCGGACGGAGATGTCGGCCGGAATGTCTCCTTTACCGTCCGGACCGAGACGATCCCGGCCGGACATCTCACCTTCTCCGGCCGGACGAAAACGGGAGTCGGCCGGAAGGTCCCCCTCTCCGGCCGGACATCTCGCCTTCTCCGGCCGGACCTCCAAATATTCCGGCCGGAACAGCGAATGCCAGCCGGACATCTCGCCTTCTCCGGCCGGACCTCCAAGTATTCCGGCCGGAACAGCGAATGCCGGCCGGACATCTCGCCTTCTCCGGCCGGACCTCCAAATATTCCGGTCGGAATTCACTATTCCGGCCGGAAATTACAATCCCGGCCGTAAATATTCAAAATTTCCGGCCGGAATTCCAATTTCCGGCCGGAACTCGCGCCGGAATTTTCGGCTGGGAGCCGGAGGGCAGTTAACTAGGCTTGGCAAGGCAACGCCATTTTTATTTTTGTTTAGCATTAAGTTCCGACTCTGTACCTTTGAAGCATTTACTAGTTAATAATACAATAACATTCTTTACTCTTTGCAACCTCGTTATTCCTCTCAAATTTCCCTTAAATATTCTTTTCATATTTTTTTATCACCATCAAGACACCTGAGCGGAACAGACTGGGGTAGACGGGAGTGAGCCCCCATCACATACGAGGAATTGTTTGAAGTATCGTAACTCCCCGCCTACATTGTGGCGCAGTCGGTAGGACAAAAGAGAGCATTGCTCAGTTTTACGGGGGATTTTATCTGTTTCGCTCTAGTGTAGCTGATAGTGGTGCTGTGTGCCTTGCCTAAGTTTGCTGTGATGTAATTTTAATTGAAGTATAGTTTTGATAATCTTTGTTTTTCCTGGAGTGTGAGTGTTTTCAGGTAAAGTGCTTGTCTGTGATATTTGTGTGTTTATTTGTGTGCTGTGCCTGTGATTGTGTCTCGTGTGTGTGGGTGCCACGTGTGTGCGGGCGCGTGGAAGAGTTAGAGGGTGGCTGCACTCGGTCCGCGTTGCGCTAGGTTCCAGTGGGCTAGATTTGGGCTGTGCTCTGGGCACCGGGATTTTTGATTAGTTTCCGCGTAAAAGAAAGTCAGGGATCATGTTCGCTCAGTCACTGCAGGCTGATTCCGGGGCCGCATCGGGGGAGGCAGCCGCTAGTCAGGTGGTCGACATTCCAATCGAGTCGCTGGCGGCTGCGGCTGACTTTTTGAACCAGTATTCGCCGAGAACACGCAGCGCGGCCCGGGACGAGCTGGTCCGAATGGGGACGGTCGCGGCAGACGAAGCTGCTAAGCTCTCTGATGAGACGTTGGCGATGATGGTCTCGAGATTGCATGTCATCCGATCCTGGGATGATATTAAAAAGCTGAATGCGATACGCGCCCCACAGTACAACATGCGGGCGCCCTCGCCAGACTTCACGGGGCAGGAGCGGCCCGAAACGCGCCTGAGCATGGGGTCCGCGAGCAGCATGGAGTCGGCGGCGGGCTCCCAGGGAGTAAGAATGCGGCCGGTGGAAAAATTCGCGTCCGAGGAGGGAGCAGGGTGGGGAGAAGCCAGGAAGCTTCTCCGCGTGGATCGGGACGGCCTGGAGTCAGACGGGGGTCTGGGGCAGCGCGGCGGGAGTGCAGCAGTCGCGGGGGAGGCCACCCAACCATTTCAGTCCTGTATTGACTCCTTACCATTCCAGCCGCTAAAGCAGAGTACGCCGTACGAGCACGGTGCCGCTACACAATTTGGCGCCGTCGGCGACCTCCGCGGCCAGTTTCAAGGACTTGGCTTGGGCCGGGACGACGGACACGTGGGCGCAGCAGCGGGGCCATCGGCGGTAAATCCCCAAGCCGTCAGCCTGGGTGCGATCCCAAAGCAACCCTTTGCTGCCTTGGGAATGTGGGCTTCCGGGCTACCAGACTTCGGAGGCGCTGCCGGGATGCGGCCAGGCCTGCAAGGGCTCGTCGCGCAGGGCGCGGGGGCTGGGGCTGCTGCCCCTTTGGTTTCAGGTGACCCCGCTGTCTTGTTCGCGGCCGGGCCTGGGCGGCCATCGACGGGATGGGAGGCCACGCCGCAGCTGCAGGGGCTTGAGGTAGTAAAAACAGACACAAAAAACTCAAATAAATCAGTTGAATCAGGTCACCCGCTAATACTCGTAAAACACATCAAGTATGTCTGAGACCGGTTCAAGAAAGAGGAAGTTAGTAGATTCGGGAGGCTCAACTGCGTTACCAGACCCCAAAAGGGCAAATCTTGAACTCGACAAGCTAGAGAAGAGTAAATGCCTAGCTCTACTGGTCACAACGTTCAGGATGTGTCTTATCAAAATAGATGCAACAGATAGAGATGTTAGGTGCATCAATGTGGGCTCTCAAATAATGTCTGCAGTGTCAACATGCCACACCATGAATCGTCAGGAAGCAAATGGCATTAGTGTGTTCGCTCAAAAATATAACTCCTTCCAGGCAAAGATAGTAACAGTTGACGGCCACACCAAGACTATCACTTACGACTATATTCGTAATCTAATGAAATCAGTTGCAGTCGGACTTTCCATTCCCTATGTCAGCGCAAAAGACAAGGCACATAGTTGGTATGGCACTTTCAATCCCCTTCTGGCATTCTTTCAAATGTTCATGCCCCGATTGAAAGAACTTAGAGTTGGACATTCCGAGATCCCGCGTGGAAAAGCCACAGAAGATGCTGAGGTTAGCAAAGTAACACCTGTTTCTCTCTTCGGCGTATCTCCGGCACACCACGTACTTCTTGAGGGGATAACCTTTAGCCCATCAATGAAGTCATCCATGGCACAGTCCCTTGGTCCAGCTACAGCATGGATACAGTTGGCTCTTACGGAGAACACCATCTACAAAAAGAAGTGGGAGGCCGCTGTCAAGAGAAACCACCTTAATTTCCCGGACATCGATGAAGCCATTGCAGCAGCTGGAGGAGCTGGAGCTGACAGATGCAAGAATCTAATTTCAGCAGCCTGTAACTTAACTGCTTTAGTGTCCTCTAGAAATGCTAACAGGGCTAGTATTCCTATGACCATCTTTTCCAATGAGATCTGTGTGGCAAGCATACGCAAAAAGTCCGAGATGAAAACTCCAACAGCTCCAGGACCAGTTCAAGAGACAATGGAAGTAGAAACCACAACTGGTAGCGAAGATGAGCATCCTGATGATTTGGTACCGGTCAATGTTTCAGCTAGTAGATCTGATGATAGCATAGTCAGGGTAGTGATACAAACTGATACACTTGAAATTACCTTTGTCTTTGATAAGACTGACATGAAAGGTTTTGATTTTTCCGGGAAGGGGTTGATTGTTTTCTACAATAAAACAACTAGCAAAGAGTACTTTCTCAAAGGGGAATTTACAGCTGAACAAGCAGCACAAGTTGTTTTCCACTCCACATTTGGAACTTTCAAAGAGGACCTCTCGCTGTTGGGGCAAATCACTCCGACAAAAAACTGGCAAACAAGAAAAGAGTTAGGGAAGGCCTTCTTGAAAATGGGAACATCCAAGAAGATTGTTCAATTTTGCCCTATCAAGATAACCATGTGGGCAAAGTTGGCTCAAGCCTCACAGACTGATCTGCTAACATCAAACAAACAGCAAGTATACACGGTTCCAGTAATTGCAGGCAAGAGAAGAGTAAAACTTAGCAGCGACTTCTTCGATTTCTTCAAGCGACTTGATGAAAAGCCTGCTTATGCTGAAAACAAATCAATGGATGCTATTGCCAAGAACTGGAATCAACTGGCAGTCCAGATCGCATCTGCTTTGAAGAGTGGAGGCACTCTCAATATGGGAAGCAAAGAGTGGTACATGACCGACAACCTCAAGTATGATGCTGAGCCCGTGTCTCTCAATACTGTTCTTGATACAAGCAACCGCTGTTTCTTATCTAATTAATTGTTCTTCACCGGGACAAAAAGTGCTGCGTATCAGACAAAGTTTATCCCTTAATTGCAAATACCCAATTCTTTTTGCGAGGGGTAAATTTGTCGATCAATCCCCACCACAAGACGTTTTCCACAATAAGGAAAGGTTTAGTACTGTCTGCTAAGAGAGCACAAGCGGAATAATTCTAATTTTTGATGTAGTTTGAAAAAAAAAAATCAAAAATAATGTACACAACTTAACTACCTTATGCTAACCTTAATTCTAGATTCACTTAACTTATGCTATGCCCGTAGTAGTGACCGCGGGGATGGGTGCATCATCGTCCTCCAGCCAGTGGCTCGCTGTGGGCACCACTTGCACCTGCCGCTGCTCCCTGCCGCTGCTCCGGTTCCTGTTATTCAGCGGTTGGGCCTCCACGTCCTCCACCTCCACCAGGCCCCGCCGCTGCACAAAGCGGTCGTGCCGCACCAGGAGAACGTTCCCTATTCCAGTCCAGAAGGACCCGAGCGCCACCAGCCAGCAGCTGACGATGCCCTTCAGCAGGGTGCCGTACATCACGGCCTCGGCGAGCCTCCGCACGGTGGCCAGGCAGATGACCACCGCTACAAAGATGGAAGCCACGTTCCCAAAACTGGCCAGAGCGGTCCAAATTCGATCGTAGATGGACATCGTGTTGTGCTACAAGACTCCTTAATCTCCAGGGAGAACTTACGCCTGGCCATCAGGACCACCATAACGCCCGCAGCTCTACTGGCGGGCTTTCGTGATATGGTTGTGCCTTTGCCTGGTGATGTTCCCAGACCCGAGCAGCCTTACAAGAGACACAAAAGTAAGAATTTAAACATGGCTGTCCTTGCTGGGAAGAGGACCGTGGTAGCTCAGCAGGTTTTGAACAGTCCACTGGCCACTATTGTGGAAACGGACCCCGGAAAACATTCTGCCAGCTTTCTGGCGATGGTAACTCAACTCACTAATGCACCGGGCGGCCTCACAGTGAATCACAATCTTGATGACCAAGAATACACGGTCGTTTCCAGTATTCCAACTGTTGGTGCACTGGGCATCCAGCCAGTGATACACAATGCCCAAATGACTCTGGGTGACAAAATCGACGTCAGAATGCCCCACGTCAATCTCACCCTGCAGTGGACGAACGGGACCCAGAGGACGGTAGCCGAGGCGAGTAGTTTCGCCTCGGTAATGAACGAGCAAGCACAGCCTGGGGGCAAAAAATTGCAAGAGGCTCTGCCCATGCTCACCGTTCAACATCCGTTCAGGCTCGACCATAACGCAAGAATATGTGAGCCTAGAATGAAGAGGGCTAGCAAGAAAGGCCTCTACGAAAAAGGCTTCGTCTTGGCGCACAAGATTAGCCGGGCCGGAGCGGAAGGGGTAAACATTGAAATGGTGGGTCTGCAAGTTAATCCCCTGCAGCTGATTCCCAGCCCGCTCACAGACGCCAGCGCTAACATGATGGTTGAGCAAGCCGCCACGATGGCTGTGGGCTTTGTAGCCCCGGATGACATTCCCGACAGCATCTCGATGACAATTGCAGCAATGCTGGTAGTCGGGGGGCCAGTCATATCCCCTGTTGGCGAAGTGCCTGTGTCTGTTGTTGACACGCTAGTATGGCCGGCTACCCAAGGTTATGTCCTCGGGACCAATAGTCTGCCCATACCGCCCCTAGGCCAAGTTATGCCCACAGCAGCGCAGATCGTCAATTTTTTGCAAAATTATGCAAACAATACAGGGAGTTCAGACGAGCTGCTTGAAGGCTATGCTGACTGCATAAGCCTGGTGGGTGCGACCTGGGTCAACGTCCCTGCACCACCGGTGGCTGTGAATCAGTTACCTTATGTTGAACAAGAGCAACCGATCCCATATGATCAGGTGATACATGTCCCGCCAGAAGATCCCAGAAGGCAAGGTGAAGACCCCGAATTCCCTGATCATCCTCAGGATGCATTTGGGGTGGACACTTATACCCTAGCTGGCGTCCCGGTGATGTGCATCGCCGTACCACAGCTACCAACTCAGGAGTTCGTGTCGACCCGCCAAACTGTGATGCCACAGGATGTGGGGTTTGTTCAAAGACTGATCAAGGCATTCAAGTGTGACACCATCGCCGAGTGGTCAGCAGTGACAAGTCTTCTAACTGCTTCAACAACAATGGATGCCTTATTCATGGCAGGCTCAGCTCTGGTCTCAGCCACTGCATCAACACTCCTGAGGTCTTACAACCTGGTTGGGATTGATATTGCCGCCTTAATGCAGGGGATGTCCAATTACAGTCTCAACGCGTTAGTGACCGGGCAATTATTCAGTGCGCATGGCTTCAGCGAAATGAATCGCGCCGATTTCTTCAGCGCGCTGAGAGCTGCGCTAGTCAAGATCACTGCCTCTAGCATGCCAACGCACGTCTGGTGTGACCGCAACTGGTCCAATATAGGGTTAACTGTGGAGCAACCAGCTGTTGCATTGGCTCCACGGCATATGTTCTTTGACATACCCCCACACCAGGGTAGTGCGCTAGCAGTGGATGCAGCTCTAGCAGTGCGGCCCGGTGAATGGGGCATATCTGCACCCTACCCCCAGGTGGATCTGCAGGAAGAAACTGTGTCACAAGGATATGGCCCCAACTCCGTGGGAATCTTCACCCACAAGACGATTGAACGCTTCAAGGAGGCCGTAAGCAGCAAGCTGCCTTACGTGTTCGTAACCAGCGCAGCAGTGATCATCCAGGCCGCTCTGCAAGTGGCGGGGTCCATCATGGTGGGGCTTCCAGAATTCCAAGTGTGGGAAGCCCACTGTCTTGTGCAGCCAGGGCCGACTGACTTCCAGCCACAATTCAGGGTGCTAATTGGGCTAATTGGGAAGCAGCGGTTTTTAAAGACGTGTTAAACCTCCTGCCGATTTGTAAGACTCGGACATCGGCGTACTACCCCAAGGGTAATGCCAGGTGCGAGAGATTTATCAAATGTCTAGTGGGTCACATCACGACGGTGGCAAGGGAGGACCAGCGGGACTGGCCATCCCACGTCCCCCTCATCCTGCTCGCGTACCGCACCGCCGTCCACTCCACCCTCCGAGTCACGCCGGCCGAGATGATGTACGGCCGGATGCTGAATCTGCCAGCCGACCTGGCGCGCGAGCCACCGCCGAGCGGGCCGGCATCTTCTCAGGCTAGCCGCTCCGAGTACTCGCGCTGGCTACGCGCGGCGATGCGACAGGTCCACGAGCAGGTCCGGGTTCGCCGAGAGGAAGCCTCTCTTAAATTAAAAGAGAACTATGATCTCCACACGGCCATTTTCCCGGGCCGCGCTGGGGACATGGTGTGGCTGTACCGGCCGACCCGACACCGAGGTCAGAACCCCAAACTGTCTAAAAAGTGGGAAGGGCCCTACTTAATACTGGACAGAATAAATGACCTGCTTGTGAGAATTCAGCAAGTGGGCACCGGAAAGAAAAGGGTGGTTAACGTGCAAAACATTACGCCCTACTCCGACCCGGACTGCCCCGTACGCGAATTCTGGCTTACTTTCCTCTCTTCCCCTCCCGAGGACCAATAGCGCCGTTAGGGTAGGCCACCCATTACACGCGCGGGTAGTGCACTCGGCAGCGCAGCCCCGAGCCGCGCGGGCCCGCCGGGCGACCACGCCCAGGCGGCCCAGCGCTACTCTGCGCGCGAAGGCATCCCCCCCACCCTTGACCCTTTCCACTTGCGCGGGACAACGCCCCGCTGCGTTCCTCCGCCTTGGTGATAACGCGTCTCAGGTCGCAACAATGCGTCTGGCCAAGGGACAGCGGCACCGGCCCCTCGAGCCTCATTCTTGCCCAGAACGGCCTAGCTGACAGACCAGTCATGGAGTGGCAGCCATTTCCCCCGATGTTTCCCAACGTCGCCGTCCTACAAGAGGTCCAGATGGACCGCGCGGTGCTGCCCGACGGCACCGTGTTGGAGCGACTGCAGAGCCGGGTCACCGCGCCGGTCGTGCAGCCCCCGGTGCCGGAGCCCCAGCCCCCCGCTGCACCCCGACGGGCTCCCTTCGCGGGGCCCGACATTCGGGTAAGGGTGCTCCCGGACGGGGAGCGCGTCCTCCACTGCCAGCAGGACGGACCAGCCCCCCAGCCCCCCCGCGCTGGTGCACCGGCCCCCGACCAGGCCCCAAGGCACGTCCAGCCCATGGACGTCGACCCCCAGCTAGCTCGGGCCCAAGCCCGAGGCCCGCCGCCGGCTCCTCCGGCCCGAGGCCCTCCTCAGGGGAGGAACCTTCAGGGGCGGCAGGGGCCCCACTTCAGGCCCAACCGGGAGCGGCCTCCCCCGCCCCGCCGCCTCCAGCACCACCGCCAGGGCAGGGGAGGGCGACCGGCAGGAGCAACCTTCGTCCCGGCCGGCAATGTCCACAACCGGCTGGGCGCAAACGCCCCGGCTGCCCTCATCACCTGCGATCACTGCCGCGGCCAGGGGCACACGGCGTTGCAGTGCCCCTCCCCGGGGGGAGGCGGGGCGACCCGGTGCCAGCGCTGCCGCACCCCTGGCCACCGGGCCGAAGTGTGCCCCCTGCCCCGTCGGCGCGGCGGTCGGAGGGAACGCCTACGACAGGAGAAGCGGGAGCGTGCGGCTCGGCGGGCCTGTCTGGAGGGCCCGGCGAGAGGTCAGCAAGATCATCGAGAGCCTCCCCTCCAAGGCCGGGCAGCCGACCGGCCCCTATCCCCACGGCGGGTGGCTCTACCACCCTCCCCCCCTCCTTCTGGGTCTACGGCAGGACGTCTGGAAGAGGAGCTGCTAGGCTCCTCCTCAGCGGGGACCCTTTCACTCGCCGCCTCATCTTCTATGTCTGACGAGGTGGACTTAATCCATTTTAGTGATTAGTTCGTAACCAGTTCCGGTCCAGTGTTTATGACTTTCTTGACTACTTCTAGTTTGTTCATTATTTGTTCATTATTGTTTGTGATGCTCTTGATTACGAGAGTTTTTGTTTCTTAAGCTCTTCCTGGTTCTATGACCTGATGTTTCTTCTTTTGCTGACTCTAAAATAGAGATTTTTCTAACCCAAGCAACTAAATCTCCATGTAGTTAGCAGAAGTTTGATCCCTACCCTGACACGTTTAACGACCCACCAAGGCTCAAGGAACGGAAAAGTTTTCCCCAAGGCGAACAGGCCCAAGAAATTTAAAAAGTCTTTACCAAGTTTTCACACAAATTCAGCAGACCAAATGTTGCTCTCTTAGACAGTTGAGTCAAAATGACTAAAATGCATCCAGTTAAAATTCTCAAGTGGCCTTTCAAGCCCAGTCAAGGAAACGCAGCATAAAGTAAATTTTCTCTTTATTAAAACACTCCAGGAGTTGACACTCACCAAGCTGAAAAGAGTTTCCTGTTAGCAAAAGGGAGCGACTAGCTCAGAACGCCTGACAATGGCTTCGACACAAAAGGACACAAAACTTTCAACGGCAGTCTGTCACTTTTTAGGAGCCATGGGCACCATAACCTTGCCATCAAAACAAAGCCGCCGCGCCTTTCCCCCTCTCCACGCGGTTGAGCGGGCGCACTCACACACACGCGGAGCCACTGGCCACACAGCCAGGCTCGACGCGTCGCGAAACGCGCCGCGCTTTTCGCGCAGGCGGTGGTGCGCCTGGCTCGGCTCTCCAGCCTCGGCTTTTCTTCGGCCCCCGCGACAGGCGCTCGGGACTCGGCTCCTCGCGCCCAAGCCTGTCGATCGCCTCAGGCGTTTCCGACAAGGCTCCGCGCGTTCGGCACAGCTCGGCTCTCCAATCGGCTCTCGCGCCCGAGGAGCGACAATGCCAACCGCCAGCGGGAAATTTCCTCCAGCACGCAGTGCTGCCAACTTCACACCTCCACAAAACCCATTGGGAACTGTAACGGGTCTGGTACTCGGTCCCCGTCTACGCACACCTCCCGTAGGAACTGCTCGTCGAAAGACCTTCCCCCGCAGTCACATTCGGCCAACTTCACGATGTTCCGCTGGCACATCCCGGGGTTGTACGGCCACGCCGCACAGAGCGCCGTACGCTTCGTCCACGCCGTCTCCGCTGTCATGTGCACGGCCGTGGAGAAGCTGAGCACCTTCCATCCATGACGGACAGCCCAACCCCGGTTTCATCTATGAAACACACCTGTGGGCTGACATTTTCTTCCCACAGGTTGACCACGACGCTCCCAAGCATACATCTTAGGAGCAGTTGAAGGTAATTCTTCAGAGGTTGTCTTAGTTGCCAATTACGTGATATAATTTTTGTGGTTTAAGTTAATTGCTGTGTTGTATTTGTTTTCATCCAGGGTCGTGTGCTTCGGAACGGCAAGCCTTGTTGTTTGTTTATTTTCTGTTATATGTCTGCTTTATTTGTTGGTTCATGGTATTGCAGTCACTGACAAAAGATTGATGTATTCATGTATTACTGTATCGGTGGTGTAGATGATAATGACAAGGTCAAGGTAGCTGCCCAGCAGGCTAAAAAGGGTGCTGTTTCTAAGGCTTCGAGGGTTTCCAAAGGAACAAACAGTGGACCTGGACGCCCTGCTGGGAGCATGAACAAGAAGCCAACAAAGGCAGAACTTGAACAACAGTTACGCAATATGAAGGCTGAAATGGACAAATTAAAGAAAGGTATGCGAAAATGATTAAATCGTGCAGAATATCAAACTTAAACATGGCGAATGACCTCCTCTAAAATCACCCCAAGACTCCATTCAACATGCCGAAATCAACCCCAGGTGATGCTGCAGGTGCTAGGGGTCAAAACAGGGCCTGCTTGGGCAGGAACTGGAACGGGGTGCCAAATTCTAAATCGTGCAGAATGTCAAACTTTAATATGGCGACCGACCCCCTCTTAAATCACCCTAAGACCCCATTCAAAATGCCAAATTTGACCTTTAGGTACTGCTGCAGGTGCTGGGGACCAAACCAGGGCATTCTTGAGCAGGAGCAGGAACAAAAGGAAAAACTGCTAAAAAAAGCAGTATTTAGAACTTAAAGATGGGAACCGATAACGCTTAAAATACACTCAGGACCTCAATCACAATCCTGAAGAAGACCCCAGGTGCTGCTGATGGTGCCAGTTGTCAAAGCCGGGCCTCCTTGGACCGGAACCGGTTAGGCTAGGGTAGGTTAGGTTTGAGCAGCATTGAGTACGTTAGAGAAGTCCACAATGAGTAGCTGAAGTTGGAGTAGGCTAGGTCAGAGTAGGGTAGGTTAGTTTAGAGTAGGAAAGGCTAGGTTAGAGTAGGAAAGGGTAGGTTAGGAAGTCCACAATGAGTAGGGGGAGTTGGAGTAGGCTAGATCAGAGTAGTCTTGGTTAGTTTAGAGTAGGGTAGGCTAGGTTAGAGTAGGGAAGGGTAGGTAAGGTTGGAGTAGGCTAGGGTAAGTTAAGTTAGAGTTAAGCACGATTAAGTACGGTAGAGAAGTTCACAATACTGTGGGAGTAGGTACGTCCAGGGGTTAGGTTAGAAGCGTAGCGTCCCTCGCGCCTCAAAACCGGCGCCCGCAGGGCGCAGTACTGACTGATTAGCCCCGCAGGGTCCCACTCGCCCGGTGACAGCCGCTGGCAGGCCAAGGTAGGTGTACGCCAGGCGTGGAGGGGCGGAACAGTGGTTCGCGGTGAGCGAAGCCTGTTACGCCACGGCGCGGTCTGGCGTACGCCTACCTTGTTATTGGGGGAAGGAGCTCCTTCTGTTGATGCAAGAAAGTTAAACCAGGACAAATTGGAGCAGTTTTTTGGTATGCTGCGAATGTCTTTTGGTGGAAATAGAAATCCAACTGCTGCTGAAGCAATTCAGAAGACCATGTCTCTTCACATTCAAGGCCCGGCTGCAAGACCACCCACTAAAGGTAGCACTCAAGTTGCAGAAGAGTGGGTACCTGATGAGTCTCCCATTCCAAAAAGGCTGAAGAAGCAATAGCTCACATTTCAATCTGTACTGTCTGTGTCAAGTTGTTTCAAGATTGTTTGTTAAGAAGCTATTGATACTGATACTGTTTTGATACATTTATTGTCTTTGTCAATCTGTGCCAAGGTTGCCTGATATGGAACTATAAACACTAAAGCTGTTTAGATACATTTTCTTTATTGTTTATTGGCTGAGCGATAGCGAAGCCCTTACCCCGCTGGCCCAAAATAGGGATGGTATATTCGAACTCGAATATCGAATATATTCGAATACTCGATTTCGAATTGTTGTCTATTCGAGTCCGAACTGCAGTTAGTCGAATTGACCGAAAGTTCGAATATTTGTGACGAATATTCGAGGAAAGCTATGTGATAGAAGAAAAACCGACGCAAATACCCGTGTGAAACAGTGGTCTGTAAATTTGTCGTTCAGTTGCCGTTTTTGCTATTTAGGTCATGTTAGAATGCTTCTGGTCTTATTTGGTATTATGAACTTTTTTAGACAGACAAAGTGTCTTTTAGTTTGAATCTGAAAACTTTTGGCTTAGGGTTTTGCTAAAATTTTAAATATACTTCGGTTTGGTAAAATGTAAACATATTTAAATCTGGGATTGTAACAGTTTACTTTAAGTTACGCATACACTATTACACTTCCGAGTTAAGCACATCAGCTGAGCAATTATAATCAAATCGCATACACTACACTGTAAAACAAAAATTATTGTCAAGTTGACAAGAAACCCATGGCTAATTTTCTACAAGACATTCTGTAAATTTATTCGCAGTGACGCGCCGAAAAATGGATCAGCCCCATGTTTGCCAGGGAAAATCTTTGCGTAAATACCCTAAAATTGTCTCATTTACTGCGTGTTGTCAACATAGAGTGTATGGATGGACACGATAAAAAAAAAAATCAAAAAATGAGGTCAAAACGAATTCTTAAAATTCTGTGACAAAATATTTATCACATGACGAGAATTTTCTCAATTCTGAGCGAGTAGGCAAATTAGGGCTCTTCTATATCCCACTAGCAATAACAATTTGCATTTGCCAAAAGGTTCGTACCCTTGACAAGAGTTCCCCGTCGTACGCTCCGACAATTTATTTTCACAGTTTTCGTCACTTGAAGTATTGTTTACAGCTTATTGTAATATCTCGACCGATGCGAGTCAGCCAATGAGCGCCGAGGACGTCCCTTGCTGCATCTACGACGCTCATTGGCTGATACGCATCGGCCCGCCGAAGCGACGTTTTTAGTGCCCTAAAGTCGTCCAAGGCGTCTTCGACTCTTACGCGTTTGCGTAAAAACTACGCGTCTGCACGTGTGCAATGTATCAGCCGGCATGAGAGCCCGTGTTATTTGTCTTTTTAGCATCAAGATTAAATTAAGCTCAATGCGTCATTTGAGGTAATGTATGTAATCCCCCCCCCCCCTTTTCAGTACTTTTCTAGGTTTCCAGTAGTATCAGGGGAGTTCTGCTTGAGTTAGTAGATCGAACAGGCCGCGCTACCGACGGGTTTTTGTTTCGTTTTTACTCCTTGATTCCTCTTTTCTGCCTCGCTCGAACTTCCCCAAGAAAGCCTTCGAATATTCGAATTATTCGAACTTTCCGGACGAATATCGAACGCCATTCGAATACGTACTATTCAAAGAGTCGAAGATTCGATATTCGAATAACGCTTTCGAATGCGCACCCCTAGCCCAAAAATGTTTTGTCTGTTTGTCTGTCTGTCTGTCTGTGTGCGTGCGTGCCTGTCTGTCCGCGCGATTTCTCGAGAACTGTTCATCGTAGAGGGCTCAAATTTGGACCACAATCTCCTTGCATCATACCGGAGTCAACCTCACCTCGGGGGCATCCTACCTCAGGTGCTGCTGCAGGTGCCGGTTGACAAACCAGGGCCTTCTTGTGCAAGAACTAGAACAGGAGGGCTAACTTCTAAATCGTGCCGATTTTTAAACATTAACATGGCGACCGACCCCTTCTAAAATCACCCAAATACCCAAGTCAAGATGGCGAAATCGACCCCAGGTGCTGCTGCAGGTGCTTGTGGTCTAAACAAGGCCTTCTTGGGCAGGAGCAGGAACAAATAGAAAAACTGCTAAACAAGCTGTATTTTGAGCTTAAAGATCGGAACCGACCCCGCTTAAAATACACTATCAGAACTTCAATTACAATGCCGAAAAGGACCCTAGGTGCTGCTGCAGGTGCCGGTTGGCAAAACAGGGCCTTCTTGAGCACAAACTGGAAGATGTGGGCAAACTTTTAGATCGTGCGGAATTTTAAACCTCAACATGGCCGTCACCCCAAGACTCCATTCAACATGCCGAAATTAACCCCAGGTGATGCTGCAGGTGCTAGGGGTCAAAACAGGGCCTTCTTAGGCAGGAACTGGAACGGGGGCGAAATTCTAAATCGTGCAGAATATCAAACTTAAACATGGCGAATGACCCCCTCTAAAATCACCCCAAGACTCCATTCAACATGCCGAAATCAACCCCAGGTGCTGCTGCAGGTGCTAGGGGTCGAAACAGGCCCTTCTTGGGCAGGAACTGGAACAAGGGGGCCAAATTCTAAATCGTGCAGAATATCAAACTTTAACATGGCGACCGACCCCCTCTTAAATCACCGTAAGACCCCATTCAAAATGCCAAATTTGACCTTTAGGTACTGCTGCAGGTGCTGGGGGCCAAAACAGGGCATTCTTGAGCAGGAGCAGGAACAAAAGGAAAAACTGATAAAAAAAGCAGTATTTTGAACTTAAAGATGGGAACCGATAACGCTTAAAATCCTGAAGAAAACACCAGGTGCTGCTGATGGTGCCAGTTGTCAAAGCATGGCCTCCTTGGACCGGAACCGGTTAGGCTAGGGTAGGTTAGGTTTGAGCAGAATTGAGTACGGTAGAGGGGTCCACAATGAGTAGCTGAAGTTGGAGTAGGTTAGGTCAGAGTAGGGTAGGTTAGTTTAGAGTAGGGTAGGCTAGGTTAGAGTAGGAAAGGGTAGGTTAGGAAGTCCACAATGAGTAGGGGAAGTTGGAGTAGGCTAGGTCAGAGTAGGGTAGGTTAGTTTAGAGTAGAGTAGGCTAGGTTAGAGTAGGGAAGGGTAGGTAAGGTTGGAGTAGGCTAGGGTAGGTTAAGTTAGAGTTGAGCACGACGAAGTACGGTAGAGAAGTTCACAATACTGTGGGAGTAGGTACGTCCAGCGGTTAGGTTAAAAGCGTAGCGTCCCACGCGCCTCAAGACCGGCGCCCGCAGGGCGCCGTACTGACTAATTAGCCCCGCAGGGTCCCACACGCCCGGTGACAGCCGCCGGCAGGCCAAGGTAGGTGTACGCCAGGCGTGGAGGGGCGGAACAGTGGTTCGCGGTGAGCGAAGCCTGTTACGCCACGACGCGGTCTGGCGTACGCCTACCTTGTTTATTTATTGTTTCAGTACAAAATGAAAGTACAAAGTTTTATGAACAGCAGTATTCCTCTTAGATTGGGTAAACAAGTATTAAGAATGTAGTATTATTATGTTAAAGAGCTCAATAAAAATAGTTATGTGTAACACACATTGGTTACTTTTTAAATTATCCCTGGTTGCAAATAGTTGCAATCTCATTTCACCCTCCACACGTTGAAGTCTTGCCTCTTCAAGGCGAACAGAAAGATTTATAAAAATTGTCACGAAATCACGCATAAAAAGTAGAGAGTCAAGTTTACTAAAGTAACCGGTTGTGAGTGTGTGCCAGATATTAAAACATTATCAGATTCCAGCAGGGACTCAATCATTTTGTCTGGTGACACAGGCTCTTTAAAGCTAGATGATGCTTTCTAGTCCCTCACAGAAGTCAATTAAGTTTTCACAAGCACTTATTTTCCCTTCAACCCACATTGGCTTTTTCACAATATCACTTCTACGAGTATTATCCAAAAATACCATAAATCTCAGCCGTAAACATTCACTTCTTGTTTTCCAAACTTCATTATTAATCATGATGGCCTTGGTAAAGTAATTTCTTACAATAGCGCCAATTTTATCATTGAATAATTTTTTTTCAACTGTTGACAGGGGAGTGAGTTCTATTTGAGGCAACTGTACAGGGGCTCTTTGGCGCAATTCCTTAATTATAACTAACTGAAATTCTTCACCTAATCTAGTACATAACTGAAAAATAATTAATCTAATCAAACGTAGATCATCATCAAGGACAGGCACTATTTTTATAAACTGATCCCTAGCACTAGAAATATACACTTCTTGGTTCAACAATGCATTCAACTGTGACAAAAACTCCTCGTATTGATTGTGTGGAAGAAGTTTCGTTCGCTTGGTGAGAATTTGTAGAATTGGCTTTGATAAGAGTTGCACAAACACAGCCCATTCAGATACCAGCACGTTCCTTTGCTCCAAAAGATCTCGTACAAGTTTTCTTTTCACTACTGAGGAAAATGACTCCTCAGCAATTTCTTGAAGAATGGTACATACTAGCCCATCAGCTGCCTCCAACAAGTTTTCAAGGCTGGGCTTCCGCAGATTGATGTCTAAAAACGATAACAATACTATTAAATGAGATATGATAAAAAAACAAAAAACAAAAAAAAGTAAATAGGACACAAACTTACCTGTAGTCTTATGAGTGAAAATATGATTATCAAACCCCTTCTGGGTCTTGTACGTTTTCTTACATCCACTATACGTGCAAGGCAGAATAGTCCCAGAAGATTTTGATTGCGCTTTAGGGCGTAGAGGAACAGCTGGGCTAGCAGTGGATGACCCGCTGCCAGACTGACTACTAACTCCACTAGGTAATCCAGGTGAATCTTCATTCGGCCGCAGAGTTGGAGTCCGAAATTCATCAACAGCGTCTTCAACAAGGTCATCAAAAATATCTTCATCACTCATTCTGAAACAAAGCCAAGCCATGCAGATTGTGGTGAAAGCGAAAACCAAAACAAAACGCCGTAAATATTAAAATCGGCGGGCAGCTATAGTGAATTTTGCTAACCTCCAGCCGTAGCGAAATTAAATAAAACAGTGATGCTTTGAGAAAAGGTTGCAAGCGAAAGAACGGACGTCAAGCACCAAGTTACGACACAGCTAAAAGATGTCAACGTTTGTAACCTTCCGAATGTTACCGTAGCTGCGGTTGTTATCACAGCATTGTTCGTAACAACAGGTGAGATCACACGTGTGGTGAATTGAAAGGGTTATCAAAACATACACACCTGAAAACGGTTGGGGCACGAAGCGGCTTGCTGCTTTGTTGATAAGGCTCGCTCGAATCACCCGAATCCGAACGGCAATGGGTGTCTAGCAGACGAACCGACGCGGGAAAACAAAAGACGGCGGCCATCTTGACTCGCGCCCGGATTCACGGCAAAGTTGAAGTTTTCGTTACTGGTTTAGCAACACCATAACGTACGGAACGTCGCCACAACGTCTACCCCATAAAGAAATTACTCTTCTTTCCGAATTTACTTCACTTTTTGTAAAATATTGAGCCGTTTAAAAGTTATAACCTCCCCCAGTGAGCGATGTCGTCCCGGGCCCGTCTGCGAGCCACTGAAATTTCTATTTTTGAACCAATTTTCATGTTTGTGCTGCAACCTGTGGTGTAGGGAGACTCGTTACACACCAATGCTGCCATCGAGGACGTTTTTTGGTAACCTGGATATCACTGGGAGACAAAACAAGCAGGTAAGCTCAGAAGCTGTTTGAACCGCCAGCCGCAGCGCGCCAAACCGCCACTTCCGCCCGGTGTCGCGCCTTGCCCCCTCCCAACCCTAGTGCGTTTCCACCCACTGCTCTCATCATGCGCTCCTGACGAGACAAGTGCCGCCGCCGGCCCGCAGCGGGAGCGGGCGGTCATGTATATAATTTCGAGTTCCTCAACGCCTACTCCAGGCACTACGCTGGCAGCGGCAGTTGCCGGCTAGGCAGCACGTGCGGCGCGGGCTATGGCTGGCCGGTCCAGCACCCACCACGCCTATTCCGTCAGTCCCTAAAATTATCCCCGGGGAAGGACAACAACGACACCACCCTCCCACCGTCCCTCCCTCCCTCCCTACACACTGAGTCCAAAGTCTGGGGGCCTCTCTTCGCTGCACGCCACACGCCAGTGGCCTCCACTGGCGGTCTGGGCCGGCCTAGACCCGGAGTCTCCACGGTGGGCATTTGGCGGTGTGGTGGACCCAGGATGGCTATGACGTAGCCGAAGGGCCCAACCCAAGGCCTGCTGCCACGACGTCTTGTTGACGCCTGAGGCGCGCCTAAAGAGCACGCTATACTGGCGACACCATGCTGCTCAACCCCATGTGACACTTAGCGCTTGTGAGACCGGCACAATTCCCTGAGACTAAGCCGCGGAGACACTGCTACGGCGATACTACACATCGCGCTCTGCAGCCCCGCCCTGGATGAGATGGTGCGTGCCTCGCTCAGACCTGGCTGCTGGGTTCTCTCTGGCAGAGCATATCCACCTTTCTCACAATTCCTCGTTTTGAAGTTTTGAATAAAAATATTTTCAATTTAAGATTATAGACATGAAATATACTTTGCTCCAAAACAAACGCCCCCTCCTACCCGCCCCCTGCCCTTCCCACGCCCCACCGGACCCCCTTGTTGGGTCTGCACCCTGCACACCCAGCGCGCCGGCGGGCTCGGCTCAGCCTAGCCCAGAGCCTAGCGCGCTCGGCTAGGCTCGTTACCCGACTCGACACGCCCCCTTCCTCCCGCCCTCCGCCTGCATCGCCCCTCTCGGTCGGGACCCAGCGGCCGGGGCCGCTGCTTGCCGCTGCTCGGTGACGGGTCTGATCCGTAAAGCACTGTTTCCTCGTTTGTATACCGGGTTTGCATACAATCGAATTATATTTGTATATGCTTGGAAAAGCTAAATAACACATTGAGTGAGCTGGCCACGGAGCTGGCTTTTTTCAAACCGCAATTTATGGTTTCAAAAATGATGGTCTGATCGTCTGTTGACCGTTGGGGACAAAACCTATGTCGTCTCGGCTTCCGCCAGGACCCCCCTGCCTCCAACTTCGGTGATCTTTACGGCTGCTGGTTGTCCCCGGGACAGCTCTAGAGCCCGCTACCCGGCACAGAGCCGCACGGATCTCCCGGCAAACTTCTAGCCCGCGCCACTGCGCGAGGCCCCGCCTCCGCTTAACCACGGCCTTCCGGGACTCCATAATACGTAGTACCCTTTAAGCCCGCAGTCTGGTTTGGATTGACCCCATTAATCATGGGGTCCGTCCCTGAAAAGATTGCAATACACGGCCGAAGCCGCTGTACTACTGCACTCGCAACGCTCCGAGTAGCGGCATGTCGGAAACCTGCTACCGCTACCTTCAGAGGGAGGAAAACAGAAGCTCCGAACTGTAGAAGCTTCCGTACATCTCCCGAGTCTCTCCGGGACTTCCCCCTCCCTTCTCCCCGGACGGGACTCCTCGAATCCAGGGAATCGAACCCATATAGACCCTCGATACCGAAGATGTGTGCCTTAGTCCGCACGGTCGCTTGGACAGCCATACCGAGCCATACCGACTTAACGTTCGGAAGTATATACCCTAGTCTCTATGTGCTCCAAGCTGCACTCTCAAAAATGAATGCTTGATTCAAAGCGATTTTGATGCGAATCTTGTATTCTTGTAGGATTTTGTTGATTTAAGAATCATCTGCGTACATCAACCGTCTGTATGCTTGGCACTAGCATATGATGCTTGAGGCACGTATTGTATTCTTGGGACAAGCATATGGTATCCCTCAATCAAGCATAATATGCTTCAATCAAGCATAATATGCGTGTGGGGTTAATGGCGTTTCAAGCATGAAATATGCTTGACTTAAAGCATTTCATGCTTAAATCGTGCATTCATTTTTGAGAGTGTGTGTCACAAAAGTTGAGCGACCGGCAACATTCGAACCACGGACCGGTCCCCTAACGCATGCGGCTACCGAGTCACGATGAGCACAGTAGTGTAGAAGTGTGCTCCTGGTACTTTAGCCACTGTCGTCTTGCAAAGCAGAACACCGAATAAAAGGGCCCATTTAACCAAATTATTTAAATCACCGTGCGTTGCTTTCCGGCTCACTCGCACACACGCTCGCAGATACGCGCGTCCGTAACTGTGCGCCTGCGAATGCTAGGGTAGGCCAGCCCGCACTACATATGTGCATAATGCAACCGCCGGGATTGCCTACCCACCAGGCGTTACGACTGGCCAAAATAGATATGCCCGCGCACCACAACCGCAACCCTTGGGGCCGTACACGAACCACGTGTTCAAATTTATACCCGTTTTTAACCTCCCCCCCCCCCCCCTTTTTCGGACGATCGTAGTTTTCGCTCAGACACCTCGCTCCCCATCTGAAACCAAGTGGATTTTCTAGAAAGTAGCAAAATTTTGTAGAATTTGGAGGAGAAGGATCATTTAACGGTTCAGCTCGGTTCAGCTACCCAGTGGCCTTGTAATATCATCCAAAGCAAAGGAGTGAGATAGCTGGTCAGTGTGGAAAGCTCCCGACGGGGCGTAATATTTTGTTACTCCCCATGAGCACCTACCCTTCTCTAGATGGGTTTTGGACCAGCACCCCCCCCCCCCTAAAATTGGACACGTGGTTTGTGTACGGCCCGTTGGACTGAACCTCATACCACAACACCAGAGTCTCTCAACGGATTTCGACGTTAAGTCTCTGTTCCAGCGGCCACGACCAGAACGCGCGCGACGGTTTCAAACTTCGTGTCTGCCACTTTCAAGTTCTTACAATTGATATGCTGCAATTATTTTCTCCTGACAACTTTGTCACTTGTCGGCGCAAGAGAAGAAAATCTGCCGAAGCCACTCAAACATCCGCGGTGATCACACGCCCCTTTGTGACCCCAAGTGAGAAGGAGACCCTGTGCGAGAGTACACAAGTCACAGCGCGCTCCCCCTGGCGGTGGCTGCCCCAGTGGACGCTGGACGCAACGGCGCCCACCGCACCCTGCAGTCAGTGTGTTGTGAGAGCGAGTGTGGCAGCCGTCCTCTTCGTATCCCACTCTTTGTTAGTGAGCCGTTCCAGCCCAACTTGTGACGCGCTTCTGTTACTGAGGTAAGTTGATACGTATCATGTCTTTAAGTCGTCCGTTCATGCGAAGCGTACAAAAGTTATCTACAGCAGAATTTTGGATAGTCACACCCTGTGTGGCCACCATTCCATTGTCCCAGTGGCAGGCAGGATGGGCGGCAGGCATATGTTACCGGCATGTTACAGTCAAACCTCAATATCGTGTACTTCGGCGGAAGCTCGTCATTTGTGATGGCCCCTCGCTTCCTCACGGGCGTCACCTAGGATTTTAACGAGGGTTGATAGGTTTTCGCTCCCTTTTTGTTACGTCTGTAACCCCAAGCCCTATGCATAGCGCTCAAGCAGATACGGTAAGGGGCGCCAAGTCAAAGCTCGCTTAACTCCAGTCAAGTTCACTTTTGCCCTCCGAGCTGCGCACGACCCAGAACTTTCTAAAGTGCGTTCTTTTGTACCAACCGATAGCACTAGCGTCATATCCAAATCTGAAATTCCACGCAATCTGGTCCGAAGGAACACCAACGTTCAGCTTCAGCAACATGTGCGAAACGAATTTCGTCATCATAGATTATGAGTTTGGACGCGCGTATAGAGGTTGGGCTGGGTCATGTTCCTGTAACCCGCATGATATTTCGCAGTGTACTGATGTTTAGGAATATTTGCTCCACGCCGATTTCATTTTAAGGAGCACTCCCGGTTTTTGAGACGAAAGGATGGAGCTAACGCTTTCGTCCTCCGCGCGCCACGCGCCGCGCTATTTTCCTTTCATGTTCAGACCGCCCTGGCGACCAGCAGACACAGCTGTTTCGCAGATCGTCTTACTAACGGTAAGCTGGCGGGTAGAGTGTCCGGTACCGGTGTGATGCGCAGCCGCCGCCACCACCTCCACCCAGGCGCGGATCCAGGGGGGGGGGGGGGGGGGGCACGGGCGAAGTGCCCCCCCCCCCCTTCGGGCCTATCGGCGCCCCGAGGGCGCCTGAAAGGTGGGCGACCTGCGAAACCTCTCCGCCTGTAAATAGGCAAAAAGTGGTACTTTGCCCCTCCCTTGGACCGCTCCTGGATCCGCGCCTGCCACCATCTCAGCTATCGAAAAGGGTATTTCAGCCAATACTGAAACGGAAGTAAGAATTTGTTATTTCCGTTTCAGGAGTCCGCTGAAATGCCCTATTCTGCGCTGTGGTTTGCGTAGAAAGATATGGAGGGCACGGGCGCGGGGCCTCTCGTACAGTGTTCGAGTGCTGTGCTTGCCCAGCTCGTCAGCGAGACATACGTTTCGTCTCTGTTGGCCTCATACGGAAGTGAGTCGTGTGAGAGATACACGCGTCCAGACGCTGGCACTCGGCTGTTCATCAGCTCTCACACTGCATTCCCGCGCGCAAACCCTACGCTGAGGCCCTGAGACTGGACCTACGCTTGCCCAAATTGTCTTTTAGGTATCTCATACGGAATCAATTTTTATCCAGATCATGACGAGAAGGTCGGTCGACCGCAGCCGGGGAAGGAGCCGTAGCCGCAGGAGGACGCCGTCGTCGTGGCGTGATGCTGCTGGGCACCGTGCCGCTGCTGGTGCCTCTGGTCTCTCTATCCATGACAGTCAGCGCCGGAGCCGGAGCCCAAGATCCCCGTCTACACGAGAGAGTCCGCCGCCTCGGTTGGAGTCTGAGGTGAGCAGTTCTTTTACATTTCATTAGGGCTATTCAACACCAAAAAAAGGGATGAGAGGACCACCTGTATGCGGACGTCTGCCGAACGGTTCCGGTTTGCACCCCGCGCTCGAGAGCAAATTGGCGGGGCGCTCGAGTGCGGGGTATCGACCGGGATTTGGCTAACATTTTCGATCACCTTCGTCAGCCCTCCCCCTCCTCCAAAAAAACAACAACATTGTTTTCCAGAAGTCACATTTGAGATTTTTTTCCCCCTGGTGTTTGGAGGGGGGGGGGGGGAATCTTTGGTGGCCCCTTTGAATGAAAGAAACCAAAAAATAGACCATTTGGAGTTGATCGATCTTCCCATTTGTTTTACCTTGTCTTGAATGTATCATTAAATAAAAGCAATCCAGAATGGGGCTGACATATTTAACACATACACACTCCATATGTTTCAGAAGCCAGTGCCATTACCCATTACCCATGAAGACAAGAAGGGCAAAGCTCCGCCGTTTATTGCAGCGGTAAGTTTTTCTTAGAAGAATGAATATTAACTGCAAAGACCTATCTGTTCTATATATTTACATAAACCTCATGCTCCTTGCAGAATCTATCATCTATCAATCTATCATCTGACTCAGACTCTGATGATTCAGTTTTAAAGGTACTCTAGTTTTCTCTTGGTGCGCATTGTCAGAGATTAATGTCAATCCATCATTTTATTTTTGTCTGTTATGCATCTGTTTCAGCCGCCAAAGACAGGCAAGACGAAAGGATTTGAGGATTTTGAGGTAAAAACAAGTAGAAATTATTTGATGGCGTTAGGATTTTCCGTACAAATATTTAAGAATCGCAAAGATAAAACTTTTGATGTGACATTTTTTAAGTGAAGAACTAATTGAAGTTCAATGTAAGTAGTCATATATACGGTTACAAATTTGTTTATGGGTTTGTTTTGTAAATGAGTCCAAAGGGCATGGCCCTCTTGTGGACATTGAGATATGTCACTTGGGGGTTCAATATATTTAATCTTGTGCTTTCAAAGCAATACATAATTTGTCTGAACATGTCATGCAGTTCCATTTCTAATTTCAATCGTTCCTTTCATTGACAGGCTGAGGTTCTGCCTACAAGAACTCGATCCGCTGATCCTGCACCTCCTAAGAAGACAGCAGCAGACGAGGGTAAGATCAGACCTTGCAAAAGATATGTATGCCCATGTCCAAGAGGTCCCGTCAAAAGTGTCATGGGATGACATAAGTGGCTTGAGGGATGTCAAAAGAAAAATTCAGGTACGATTAAGATTCTATGAATAGCTTTTAATTTGTGGAATGCCATGTTGAATTTATGTCTGTCCCATACCTCCTGTTTTCATCTATGACTCCTTGCAGGAAACCATAATGTGGCCTCTTATAAAACCTGAAATTTTCAACAGTGGACTTGTCAAGCCGCCACGAGGCATATTATTGTTTGGGCCTCCTGGAACGGGAAAGACCATGCTGGGTGAGCTATCAACACATACTTGATGACAGTGTTGTATGCTTAACACAATAATTTTTTTATCCTCCTCCTCCTTGCAGCAAAATGCATTGCATCCCAATCTGGGTCACAGTTTATGCCTATCACGGCAAGTGCTGTCACTTCAATGTGGGTGGGGCAAGGGGAAAAAAATGTTAAGGCACTATTTGATGTGGCAAGGTAGGTACTATAAGTAATCCTATTTTATTTAGAGTCAGCACTATTTCTTGTTAATGATTTGCTAGTGTGATTGTTTGAAATATGTTAGTTATTTATGTGTTATATTTATTTCAGACAGGTTCAACCTACAATCATCTTTATCGATGAGATTGAGGCTCTTTTACCGTCTCGCAATACTCCTGGGCAGAATCAATCTGCCCATAATATTGTAACCCAATTCCTAGTAGAAATGGTATGCATGAACCAAATGACCATTGAATTGCTTTCATCACATTAGTTCAGTTATTTATATAAACCTACATTTTATTTGGTTGTGATGCTTATTGATTCTTGTCAATTTTCAGGATGGGACTCAAAGTGGCTCAACGGACAGGGTAGTTGTTGTTGGGGCCACCAATTTTCCACAAAGAATTGATGAGGCAGGCAGGAGGAGACTGCCGAAGAGATTGTATGTCCCTCTCCCTGACCTTGTGGTATGCAGAATGTGGTAGTCATTGCTGTTCTTGTAAACTCAGCGTAACTGATTCTAAAATTATTTTTTCATTGATTGGTAAATAGGCCCGGTTACAAATAACAACTAAGGCATTGATGAGACAAAAACATAGTTTGTCAAATGAGCATTTCTGCACCCTGGCCAGGAGACTGGAGGGCTATTCTGCGGCTGATATAGCCCAGGTATGCCATGAGGCTATCATGGGCCCTGTCAGAGAGGCAATGGCAAAACTGAAAGACATAGACCTGCTCTCAAAGGACAAGGTATAAATCTCTATTATATGCAGGTCACAAATGAATTCGTGGTCCGTTCTTTGATCTGTAATAATTTACCATTTCAGATTGGCCCAGTTACAATCGAACATTTCAATATAGCACTGAAGGGGGTAGTTAACCCCCCCCATAAAAGGGGGGTCTGCACGAGATTTTCATTGAACGTTTCGACTCAAATCTAAGAAACATATTTAAGGAACAAGTGTGCCGAAGCGCTTGCTTGTTAGTCGATTTGCAGGTTAGGTTAGGCCTACCGCCAGCACTAATACTCAAAGAATGGATGGAGGAGGACGGCTGTGATTGGGCATTTTTTGACAGTGTCCTTTTTTATCACTGAGATTGCAAGGTCAAAGAACCGCGATGGCAATTTTGAAAATAAATTTCCCAACCCAAATCGACGAAAGTAGGGCCCTAAAGGGCTGAAATTTCAGGGAAAACGTCGTATCTCTTACGGTTTCAGAGATATCGGCATTAAAAGTGCAATAATCGTTTTTTGCACTTTTAATGCCGATATCTTCAACACCGTAAGAGATACGACGTTTTCCTTGAAATTGCGGCCCTTTCAGACCCTACTTTCGTCGATTTGGGTTGGGGGATTTATTTACAAATTTTTTTGACAACATTAGTTTTTCGCCATGTTGAGGGGCATTTAGGCTCTCAACCGAGGCGAGTCGGACCCCCTAAACGGCCTCCAAATTTTTTTTACCTTTGTTCCTCGGAATCAGCATGAAAAATGGCCTCGAATGAAGTAACGCGTACACCGAATTTCGAAAAAAATGAAGTATGGCACACGCTAACCCCTGGTCATACATGACACGCTTGAAGTAAATGACAAAGGTCCTGTCGGAGCTGTAGTGATAAGCGTGACCATTGTCCTCATTGCGGTAGAAGTAAGTGCCAAAGCGGTAGCCTTCTTCTCGAATGATGGGAATGGAGTCAACCAGCACAATTAGGATTGCAATGACACTGGAAAAAAATCATTTACGGTGCCATAAGCGCCACGGTTTACATTGTACAGGTACTGCAGCGATGCAATAGCACAAAAGCGGTAGCTTCACACCTACAGCCACAAACACAGAGACAGAGGGTGTCTGGACCCAATTCTTCATCTCCCGCCACAAATTAGGTTCTGACAACCTCCAGAAAGTGCTGCCTATGAAAACTAAAGAGAAGCTAATGTGCCTTTCAATATGGTGCACTATACATTTAGCTCTCAACATTTTTCGGGATATTTTTAAATTCCAAAGTGAGAAAAAGAACTCCCATTTATATACTGTAATTTCCCCCTTTTTTTTCTTAAGTTTTCTGCCATTCCTGATTTTGACAAGTTGCCTACTGCTCTTACCTCGCGACCTTGCTCGCGGCTCATGCTCGTTTTTGGGTGGTGCAGTTTGTTGCGTAAGCGTGTTCTTACCTATTGTTACCTATTGTAAAGTATTGTAAGTACACATGGTATATGTTTCTTTGACTTACTTTTTTCCAAAAAAATTTCACCAACTCGCTCATCAGTCTTTAGAATTAGAACATCAATTTGGTGTCATTAACAGCCACTAGCAGGTTACTTTTTTCCCTCCATTCCAAGCATTATGTTCTTGGCCAAATTTCATTGCATCTTTTCATCTGGCCTTTGTAAGCGATAGGCCTCTTGGTATGGGAATTTGAATAATATTATATGATCAGTATAAAATGTACAGAAAGCTTTGCATACTCTATGTCCTATCCCTCAATGTTTTTGGTGCCCTGAACGTTACTTTTTCCAAAATATTTGTGTCGGAATCCAGCCTGCTCTTGCAGCCCTTAAACATATTTTGAAGATCACCGATCAAGCTTCCTTTCCCCATCCTCATCCTCATTCGTTTCCTCCTCATTCGCATCCCCTTCCCCATCCCCTTCCTTCACAAGAAGAGTTGAAGCGAAAGGAGGAAGGGTTGAGGAGAAAAGAAGAAGAGTTACAGAGAAAAGAAAATTAGTTAAAGGAAGGGTTAAGGAGAAAAGAAGATGAGTTGAAGAGAAAAGAAAATGTGTTGGAGCCAAAGGAGGAAGAGTTGAAGAGAACAGAAGAACAGTTGAAGAAAAAAGAAGAAGAGATGAAGCAGTGAGATGAAGATTTAAAGAATGAGGCGGGGAAGAGGAAAAAGGAACTGGAGTGGGAAGCCGAGGCGGAAAGTGTTAGGAAGGACATGATGGATAGGTGGAATGAGGACACAATGAGAAGGGAATGTGACATGAAGGAGAAGGAGGAGGAATTGGAAAAGAAGGAGGAGGAATTGAAAAAGAAGGAGGAAGAAATACACAGAAAAGAAGATGAGATGAATGGGAAGATGAGGAAAGGATGTAGGCAGAAGAAAGAGAAAGAAACCTGGGAGAAAGATGTAGAGGAAAGGGAAGATTTGGATGAGGAAGTGGAGGAAAGAAAGGACAAGAAACAGAAAAAGAAACAAATGAAAGAGGAAAGCGAGGAAGAGGATGTCACATTCTATGTCCCGGTAAGATATTAAATTGATTTCGAATATGTCTTGCAAATTCTTTACTTCTATTTATTTGCTGTTCCACAGCACCATATTTGACAGTTTGTAGACTCGTCGTAAGAATGCAGCATATATAATTAAAACTCGCTTTGCTCACGCGCGCTGCCGCGCGCGTTCGCAAAGCTCGTTTGGGGCCTTCGGCCCCAATGGGTTGGCGGGCTCCGCCCGCCCGGTTTGGGGCCGGGCCGCCTTTCGAGCGAGAGCGGTCGAGGAGAGGGTCCGTTTAGTGAAAACCGCATCGAAATCGGACGTACGGTTCAGGAGCTAGAGCCGACTGTGCACTTGCGCCCCTCCGCGCCGGCCGGCCGGCCGGGGACCGCCCCCCGCCCGGCCCCGCGCGCTGCGCGCGCGGAGAGCGCCTGTGGCGGACCGGGCCGCCAGCCGCTCGCGCGGAGCGCGAGAGAGAACGTGCGAGGATCGGAGAGAGAAGGCATTCGGATCGGGCGCGCCGGGGTGGCGCGCCATCCTGACTTCCCTTCGCTTTTTTTTTCTTTTTTGCCAAGGGGTTTGGAGCCGATTTAAGCACCGTCCCCGGGGGAAAAATGAAATTCTGAGGATTTTGACCTTCCCAATTGTCGATGCGACGAAGCCGACGCCGCAAACCGGAAGTCGCTAGGACGTCGGGAAGTGGGTGGAACAATCGATCAGTCAGTCAGTCAGTCACTCACTCACTCACTCACTCATCTCGCACGCGGGGGTATCTTTTTGGGATTCATGTAATTCTTATATTTCCTTAAATAGGTTTCAATTGTAATTTAGCTCTAACTTATTTCTCTCTTCTGTTGAACTGAAGCATATTTCTATTCTGTTGTCTTTGGCATTATTACTTCAGTGGAGTTTCTTGTTGTGCACCATTATGTTTAGTTAATGTTGGCAGTCTTCTGAAGTCACTATTGTCTCTCTCTCTTTTTTTTTTTTTAATGCAGAAAGATGACAAGAAAAAGAAGAAAGCTAAAGAGGAGGAGAAAGTAAAGAAGAAAGGGAAGAAAGAGGAAAAGGAGAAGAAGAAGAATGAGAATGAGGACGAGGATTTCATGAACTTGATTAAAAAAGTAAGTGATTTAACAAACAAAATTACATTTGTCATTTGAGCTTCATTCAGAAGTGCATTCTTTATTGTTTTAGGGTAATAACAGAGGACGAGGAAGACCAAGGGGCAGCTTTGGGGCAAAGAAAATGCAAGAAATTAAGCAATATGCCCAGCTACTCTATGGCAAAAAGAAACAAGGTGGAAAGAAAGAAGGTAATTTGTGCACCACAATAATATTTAGTCGATCTGTGTCACATATGTGGCTACTTCTCCTTGATCTCACTCCTTTCATTTTCTTTTCAAATTCAAGAGAGCAGCAGCAGTGAAGATGACAGTAAAAGCAGTGGCCGGAAGCTGAAAAGTAATTATGGAATGCGAATTTGTACTGCCTTACTATAGTATATCCTTTCTTGAAACGTGTTATTCATCCTGTTGTTAACTTTTTCCAGAAGAGGACTTCAGTTCATCTGAAAGTGATTTCAGTGCTAGCAGCGACTCAGAGTAAATAAATTTTTGGCTGAGCGATAGCGAAGCCCTTACCCCACTGGCCCAAAAATGTTTTGTCTGTTTGTCTGTCTGTCTGTGTGCGTGCGTGTCTGTCTGTCTGTCCGCGCGATTTCTCGAGAACGGTTCATCGTAGAGGGCTCAAATTTGGACCACAATCTCCTTGCATCATACCGGAGTCAACCTCACCTCGGGGGCATCCTACCTCAGGTGCTGCTGCAGGTGCCGGTTGACAAACCAGGGCCTTCTTGTGCAAAAACTGGAACAGGGGGGCTAACTTCTAAATCGTGCCGATTTTCAAACATGATCATGGCGACCTTCCCCTTCTAAAATCACCCAAAGACCCAATTTAAGATGGCGAAATCGACCCCAGGTGCTGCTGCAGGTGCTAGTGGTCAAAACGGGGCCTTCTTGGGCAGGAGCAGGAACAAATAGTAAAACTGCTAAACAAGCTGTATTTTGAGCTTAAAGATCGGAACCGACCCCGCTCAAAATACACTCAGAACTTCAATTACAATGCCGAAAACGACCCCAGGTGCTGCTGCAGGTGCGGGTTGGCAAAACTGGGCCTTCTTGTGCAGGAACTGGAACAGGAGGGCAAACTTCTAAACAAACCGTATATCAAACTTGAACATGACGACTGACCTCTTCTAAAATTACCCAAAGACCCGAGTAAAGATGGCGAAGTCGACCCCAGGTGCTGCTGCCGGTGCTAGTGGTCAAAACAAGGCCTTCTTGTGCAGGAACTGGAACGGGAGGGCTAACTTCTAAATCGTGCCGATTTTCAAACTTGTACATGGCGAGCGACCCCTTCTAAAATCACCCAAAGACCCGAGTAAAGATGGCGAAGTCGACCCCAGGTGCTGCTGCCGGTGCTAGTGGTCAAAACAAGGTCTTCTTGGGCAGGAGCAGGAACAAATAGAAAAACTGCTAAACAAGCTGTATTTTGAGCTTAAAGATCGGAACCGACCCCGCTCGAAATACACTCAGAACTTCAATTACAATGCCGAAAACGACCCCAGGTGCTGCTGCAGGTGCTGGTTGGCAAAACAGGGCCTTCTTGAGAACTGAACAGTTTAAATGATGAAACCTTTACTTTCAAAACTCTGTGCGTGTGTGTGTGTGTGTGTGTGTGTGTGTGTGAGTGTTCATCCCAAGCTAGTCCTCAGCCGGCAAGGGGTGACGTCACTTCTGTGGGCGACCGGCGGTGCACTCTGATTGGCCGAACGGTCGGGAAGTACAGAGGACTTGCCCGTCGCGCACCCGGTACACCTGGAAACTATAAATGGTGGGGACGCCCCATGCTGCACCATCAGTGTTGTCTCTGCATCTGTTGGGTCAACATCGCTGCCGGTTTGCGCCGTTCATCATGTCAACTGAAGGAAGTGCCCTCGCCTCCTTCACCAGCAGTCCCCTCCGTGCCCGCATATCCACAGTAACCCTCGTTGAGGTCTTTACTGTTGATGAGGCGCGCGGCATAGACTCTAACTCGCTTTGCTCGCTGGGGGCTCCCCCCCCCAGACCCCCGTGCAGGGCTCCGCCCTGCTGTTTCTCCCTTTAATACCATATTTGGCAGGTTTTATAATTTCAAGTAGCTTAGTGGTAGAGCAAGGAACGAAAAAAACTTCCTAGTTGCGAGGGAGGGTGCCCAGATTTACGTAATCGCCCACCGGCGACTTACATCATCAATATCTCGCCAGTCGTTGGTGGATTGGTCGCAAGAGGCCCACGTTAGATCTGTCAATGCTGCCTCCGAGCCAGGGGACGAGATCAAAGTCATGGACGTCGTCCACTCCGCCACTGGACCAGCATCGTACTCCCCGCTTCTCATCACTCCCAGTGGCGGCGGATTGGATGAGAGTGGTGAATCAGGTCGCCGGCGGGGAACGGGGACCTTGACAACAGGGGATGGCAAGAAACTTCCTGTAATCTTTCGGCTTAAGTAATCTGCATCTCAATTTTTCCACATTGTGTTTGTCAATAGTTTTTAAACCACTTTTTTTGTGTATTGGATTGTAATGTTCATTTTGATTCAATGACAAAGTGTGCTTAACGTTATGTTTCATTGTAAAGTCTTTGTAATTGTCAAGAATCTCTTTATTTTTATTTTTTGTATTGGATTGTAATGTTCGTTTTTAATAAAGGACAAAGTGTGCTTTAAGTTCTGTACGTTTTTGTAACAAGGCCCAATTTTTTTCCTGGAGAACTTTTGAGATGTACACTCATGTGGGACAAATGCACACTTTGATACGAGAGGATTTAATAATTTTTTTGGCCTGTCTAGTATTCCACTGCGCTCATGCACATAAGGTGGGTAATTGTAGTGGCTTCCAGTCCCCAGCATAGGGGCTTATTGAGGTCAAAGTATTTTTCCCATGATCCCTGCAGCTCCCCCAACTGTCCCAGAACATAGATACATAAAAAAAAACTCTTTTTATTCATTCACCATTTTGAACGTAGTATTTTAAAGTGACAGAAATGAGACGAAGGCCCAATATTTTTCCTGGAGAACCTTTGAGATGTACACTCATGTGGGACAAATGCACACTTTGATACGAGAGGATTTAATAATTTTTTTGGCTTGGCTAGTATTCTACTGCAATGATCTTAATTTGAAAAAATGATGACAAAAAGGAAAATTAAAAAATGCAGTGTAATAAGATGCAATTTCAACACATAACTCTGTATATCTCATCAGTTACTGAACAGAATTTTTTAAGTCCTTCACTGCATACTATTGAAGCAGTCTGAAGGTAAGAATATAGTTTTGAATGCAATACAAAATATTACAAAAGTATAACAGAAGTTAAAAAAAAAATCATAAATCATAAACAAACCGATATCATTGCATAAACATTTATGATGCTGATGCAGAAACTTGGGGTCAGTTTTGAACTGCCTTCAGGATACATTACGACACCAGCCGCCATTTCATTCAATACACAAGATGCAAATGTTGAATCACCTGCTTTTAAAGGAAAGATGATAAACAAATTCAAAACATTTATGACATTATTTACACATGTATTTGTAATCCACCCGAATATATGTAAGACACATCCACTCAGCTAACAGCCTGGTCTTTTCCAAAATCCATCATGAAATCTAGCAATTCCAAATATTTTGCAATATTGGCATGTGCAATACCGAATCCCATTCCCAATCACCTTGTCAAAAGCATTATCCTGTCGTACCTTCTTCAGAAAGGAGTCAGTGGCCCTATGTGGATGCACTTCTTTCGTATGCTTCACCAACTTTTGTACAGCTTTTGTGCCCTTGATGAGATGCCAGCAGAGCTTGCAACGAACACCTCTCACACTGTACAAGATGTGGGGTGGAACATCTTTTGTTCTAAAGTAGGGATCTTTCTTTGTGAGGCAATGTTCGGGAAACGGTTGGACTTCTGTATCATCCTCTTCATCAGCAGAGGGAGCATCAGGGTCGTATTTTGCCTCACCTTCCGACACAACAGCCTCATTCTTCACTGTATGACTAAATTCCTCCACTACATCTGGTGCATGGCCCTGAATAATATAATCCATCTTTTAATTTTTAGTTCCATATAACAGGGTGATTGGAGAAGAGCTGAGAGGAGGAACTTAAGTATGTTCACACACTAAAGCATTAATGAAATCATACCTGACAGAGAGTTGGTTGTGATCCAATGGAATTCTTGTTGATGAGTTCCGATATGAGCCATGAAATTCCGACAGAAAAACACTCCACGATCATTGGTTTTAGTTTTGGCAGGAGTTCCATTGAAGACCAAGAATCAGCACTAACTGATGATGACAGGAAATCATTCACCACAGCAGACCCGAGATGAAGCAAATCTTCCACACTCACGTCAATTCTCCGTGTCTTTAATGATTCTACATGCCTGGAAATTTGAAAAAAGAGAAAAAAAAAATTGGATCAGGTTCAGGTACATACAGACAGACTCTCGGGTACAACATCAACGAGGGAATCAATGCAGCCTCATCTTCTTGGGCCAAATCAGGGATGCTCGCTCCAGAGCGATGCACTTGTGTCAGGTAGACAACATTCCCTTTCCTTAAAATAAAAATTAAATGAATGATAACCATTATTGTTAACTATTTTATTTTTTGGTCCTTTTTTCTAAAGTGATGAGGATGACTTTGAGCCCTTTGACATCATCCCCATACTCAGGGCAATCAAAGTTAATGAGGAGACAATTGATGATTACCAGGAGGGAAGGTTGGCGGATATCATGGACATTGGTCATGTGTTGCATCCGGAGAATGGTGCTCCGCACACTATGACCATCAAGATGCATAACTTATTGGGCACGAATTTTCAGGATACTGAGGTGAGTTTTCCTGTATGCACTATGTAGTTTTCTTGTTAGCTGAGCGATAGCGAAGCCCTTACCCCACTGGCCCAAAAATGTTTTGTCTGTTTGTCTGTCTGTCTGTCCGCGCGATTTCTCGAGAACGGTTCATCGTAGAGGGCTCAAATTTGGACCACAATCTCCTTGCATCATACCGGAGTCAACCTCACCTCGGGGGCATCCTACCTCAGGTGCTGCTGCAGGTGCCGGTTGACAAACCAGGGCCTTCTTGTGCAAGAACTAGAACAGGAGGGCTAACTTCTAAATCGTGCCGATTTTCAAACATTAACATGGCGACCGACCCCTTCTAAAATCACCCAAAGACCCAAGTCAAGATGGCGAAATCGACCCCAGGAAGATGAAGAAGATACTCATAATAAGGATAAGTCTGATGATCTCTCTAAAAGTGCTAGAAAGCAAGCATACTTCAGTGTTGATGATGAACGCTTTGTCTTCCTTACTGGAGAGTTTCTGAAATTTTTTGAAGACTGGGAGGATGATGTAAACAAAAGGCCAGGGTGCACCAAGAAAGAAAAAGCTAGGATGATGTTCAGTCATCAGACATTGAAGGCCATGAAAATAACTGTGTTCAGCTTCATTGGAGCTATAAAGTTTATGCTTAAAATAGGAGCACCCAAAGTAAATGGACGTGTTTTCAATCAAGATCCGGTTGAACAGTTCTTTAGTAAGCTGAGGCAAAGTGTAGGATCTGATAACAATCCATCCATGGCTAATGTTTTGAACTTATCAAGTCGTGAAACTGTGACAGGAAACATTGGTGTTGTTTCCTCCAAAGGCAACACAGAAGTTGAAAAAAGGAAAGTTGAGGTTGACAACACACCGCTTCCAGCATTGAAGCGGCAAAAGTTGTAGTCCTGTGCAAAGTGATTTCTGTTGTAGAATTCAGATTGTTGTTTTCTGTGACATGCTTATACACTAAACAACTGGTGCTAGTGTTTGTGTATTTTGTACTTGTCTGTTGTGAGCTCCTTTTGCTATTAAATTGTCATTTGATTATTAAATGTCAAATAAATTAAAGATTTTTTTTCTTTCATTCCTTTATTTTAGTCTTATATTACATATTCTGATTTTTCACTAATGCAGGACTTTACCCACAAGCTGAGAAAAAGTAAGAGCAGTAAGAATAAAATAAGTAAAAATTTCCACTCTCACACATTAAGAAATGGACATTGGTTGAGAAAAAGTCATTCACCAACAGTGATGGCTGTAAAGAAGAAAAAGTTACAAATGTAATTTAAAGAAAATTAGTTCCTCTTCAAATCTGATCTTAGAGCTACATTGCGTTGACCTTTGTGCAACCGGTTCATTCGATTCACTTCAAGTTTCATTGACAGTTCACGAAAAGCTGCCACAACTTTTTTCATAACATACACAGAGTTTTCATCCCCAAAGTGTGATTGAGTGAAGGCTCCCCACAAGCTCATTATATCTCTATTAAAGTAAATTTTGTTCATGAGGTCATCAAGGGAACAGAAAACATTATTTTCATGACTAAGTGATTTCTCTACAAATAAAAAGAAATTTACAACATCACTTTGTATGAAAATTCCTTCACTGTCACAAGCCTCACGGGGATTGAGCCATAAACTTTTATCAGTGAACTGCCTTGATGATACTATCTCATCACTTTCCTTGTTGAAATACACAAACTTTTCTTTCAGGCACTTGCACAAAGACCGAAACATTTTCGAACTCTCTTGTTGTCTGTACCCCTTCACAAATAAAGACCGTAGAAGGCTTCCAAGCACATTCAAGAATTCATTTTCTTCATCATCGCTCATATCTTTGGCAACAGTGCTGGTAATAGAGATGTCATTTCGCATTTCTTTGGCAATAAATATTTGAATTTGATCCAACAGATGATATGACATTCTAAATATCAATCGGCGAGCTAAGTTAGCATGGAGAACAAAGACATTAGGTGATACTGTATGCAAACTTTCAACCAAAACACTCATGTTTTTCCTGTCACCTAAATAAAAATTGAGCTTTTTTAGAGCCTCTTCATATTTGTTCTGTGGCAGTAATTTGGATGGTTCCATGAGACATTTCAGGAGAGGTTCAGCAAGTTTGGTCTGAAACTCTATCCATGATGAATCTTCAAGTTTACTTTCCATGACTTCTCTTAAAAACTGCTTTACGATAATACTATCTTCTGATAACTCGGGCTCTGCATGAACCGTAGCCAGGACAATGCCCATTATGTCCTCCATAACAATGTTGAATTGTCTTGCTGTTGGTGAGCGTGAATTTACATCTAAAATAAATGTACGGCAGGGTTAATACATAAAAAAAATTATCTAACACATATGAACGTCCTGATCATGACAGCGACCACACTAACCTGAGATGTCGTGAGCAATGACATGTTTGTCAAAGTACATTTTCCGCACATAAACTTTCCCACACTTCTCACAGACGTAGCTGAGTTGGGATTGAGAAGCAGCTGATTTTTTGGATGTTGATTGCTTTGACGGCACAGGACGGACTGGTGCAACTGGTGCTTGGGCACGAACAGCTGGGCCAGCTGGGGATGAAGCAGCACTAATACCACTTGACTCCACTGGTGTTTGCGACTCGGGATCGTCCACTGAGCCCGAGTTAGACGGAAAGGAAAACAGATCCTGGCTCATTTTGAGAGAGATTCTGCAAAAGAAATAAAACATACAAAAATAATGTTCCGCCAAAAGCTATGTTAGTTCGAGGCAGTAAAGTAACCAAAAGAAACACGCGAGAGAACTGGCACAACAATATTATCGTCTTGTTGACATCACCAATTCACTGTAATTACGGAAAGTATCAATAAAGAACACAAAAGAATGAGTAGAAAATGTTTTGTACGAACCCTGGTATAAATGTTTCAGTCAGAAATGCAGTTGCAGACGAAGCCGGGGAACACAAGACCTGCCGATGTAAACATAACAAACACACCGGCCCCGACCCAAAGTCGCGCAACAGAGAGGTACCCCGCGCGAGGCTACAGTCTGTGAGACTGAGTTTGCCATAGCTAGAGACCGCGCGCAAAGTTAAATCGAATTTCACGTTTCATCTTTATTTTGTTGATGTTAAATACGTGTTATTAGCACAGTAAGATGCCTACGCTTTGATTTGGTTACCCAGGTTTTGAGGTGAGTGGTGTAGTTTGAGAGAATAGCGATTCAAAATGAGACGACCGGAGACGACCGTTCCGGGCTGCGAACGTATGGTGATTTTAATCTGATGGAATCGGAAAAATGGATGTACATCGAGACAAATCCAAGTGAAAATAGCATTCTGTGGATATTTCTATTGTGTTTAGACCCGTCCTTTGTTATTCTCCGCCGCGTTTTCAACTAGATATTCTAGTCAAAAGGTGACCGTGTCACGATTTGCTTCTCTCCCGCCCCCTGCCAAGGACGGGGCCAGCCTGTCCCCGTTCGTTGCGGACCCCTGATTTCACTAATACTCAACACATTCTGACAGGGCACTGCAATTCAGTCAGCAATGCTGAGAATTTGCGGCAACTCTTATTCAGCTGGCTGCGGGGGCGTGAAAATCCACCATTATTCGCTCCACTCGCAACTATCATAAGCTCAATTTTACAATAAAAAATAGAACATCCGCCCCCCCCCCCTTACGCCAACGTCTGCTTTCGAGGGAACCCCCCCCCCCCTTCCGTGCGGACGTACTTAATGGACGGCCCAAACGGAAATAAATGTACGGTAACAAGCCCCTCCTGCCCTCCGTATCCTCGCAATCTTCACAAGATTTATGGACGATCCCATTGTGAAACTTCCGGGTATGGCGGGGAGAATTGCTACTTCAAGGAAGCTTAGAAGAAATCGGGTGTGTTGTGTACACATCACATGTGCTCTTAAAATCTGTTGAGATTCGAAATTCAATTTATTTTTCGGCGGTCATAGCCACCCGCGTGGCCCGCGTGGCGACGGCTGAACGCTGGTCGGCTTGCTGGCTGCAACGGGCGACGGCGGCCCGGCCAGCGAGCGAGCGTCGGCTAGGTTTGTTTGTTGACTGCCGCATCGCCGCCGCGCGTGCCTGCCGCTGCCTGCTGCTCCGCCACGCCACTGCACCGCCGCGCCTCGCCCACCAGAGCCAGCGCCGTGCAGGCTCAGTCTTGTGTCGGCTGTCAGCGGGAGCGGACGGAATACTGCGTGATACTGCGTCGCAACTGTGCCGCCCAGCAGAAAACTTAGGTAAGTCGCTCATCAGTTATGTTTACCGCGTGCAGTAGAATTTCTTCTTTCCGTTTAAGAGTGGTTGTTGATAACACTTTTCACCCTAGGTTCGTGTTGTAAATGCATTGGACCCTGCCAATACCCCTCTCCCCCTTCCGTTTAATGCTCGCTTTACCTGTTTGTTGTTCGTCAATTCATTTGTGTAATAGCATCCTCTTTGAGTTCTGGACTTTTTGTCTGAATGGATTTCCTGAGTGCAGGTATCGTGTGGTCAGTGGCGGCCAGCGCGGGCGCGGATGGCGCCGAGTAGTATAGAGTACCCATTCTCCCCCGCCGCCATCTTGAGTACCCATTCTCCCCTGCCGCCATTTTTGTTTTTATGAGATCTTTCTAGGCTCTAACCTAACCTAACCTAAGTTAGGCCACCATTTTTAGTACCCATTCTCCCCTGCCGCCATTTTTGTTTTTATGAGATCTTTCTAGGCTCTAACCTAACCTAAGTTAGGCCACCATTTTTAGTACCCATTCTCCCCTGCCGCCATTTTTGTTTTTATGAGATCTTTCTAGGCTCTAACCCTAACCTAAGTTAGGCCACCATCTTGGCACCCCATTCGGACATGACCCTGTCGGGTCCTAACCTAACCCTAACCTAAGTTAGGTCCCCAGGTCCCCTTCCCCTCTCTTGTGGGGGCGGTACGTAAGGAAGGTATTCATGAAATTCGTATTATGTTCGTGCCAGCGAACGCAATACGACATTTTGTGAATACCTTGCTTTTCCCCCTCCCCTTCCTTTGTGGTGGGGGGGCGTAGCCTAAATTTGGACGGCATGATTGAAATTCGGATTATGTTCGTGCCAGCGAACGCAATCCGACATTTTGTTCATGCCGTCCTGTCACCAGCATGGTGGTCCCCTCTGGCCGTGTCGAGCCTCAAAACGTAATAATATAAGCTAACATAGTTCGGACTGCAGAGTGACCAACCTTTGCACATCATATAATTTTTTTGTTTTTTATCGAGATCTTTTTAGGGTCTAACCCAAACCTAAGTCCCGCCGCCGTGGAACCGATATTGCAGCCGCCGCAGCTGCCGCCGTGACCGCTGCTGCAGCACCTGCTGGTAAGTACAGTTATCAACACATATGTGACGAGATATTTTCGCTAGCTATTTCCTACTGCGCCCAGGAGGCAAGCTAAATGCAGTCGTAAAAAGTTTTTTTAATTAACGTGGAAAACTTTTTCCCCAGGAGGCCTATCTATAAAACCACGTAACTTATTTTTTTTTATGAAATGCATTTTTCTTTTTAAATTTTTTTCTGTTTTAATTTTTTTATGAAAACAAAAACCACTACAAATTACTCTCATTCATAGCGTACCATAGTCCAATGCGCTTTGCATTCTGTACAGCACACGTATGAATCGGATTCACAGAGTGTTGTCTGCAGTGCCACGGAACAAAGAGTCTTGGCAAGCTTTGCAGCTTAGGGCAACCGAATATTTCAATATTGATGACAACGACTCCACAGGGAACAATACTCTCAAGCAACCTCCTCTTTTCCACTCCCTTCACGTAGATACGTGAGTACTGAGACGTCCAGTGTTCGATTATGTCATAGCACTCAGTGTATGGTTTATCACCGTGATGCCACTGGAGTCCGTGGACATATTGGTTTTGGCGTCTGTAATACTGTGGTATCAGTGTGCCATCATAGGGTGGTGCGAACACTTCAGAACACCTTGTGAGGTCCCACAGGGGATCGTACAGAGAGAACTCCTTGATGACGTACTCCCCATCCGTACCCCTCAGCATCTGGATGTCACAAGCAGCGAGAGTCATGGTGGGTGCGTGTGACTACGCGCTGTGAATGCTTATGGCACGGGGTGCTGATGCGGCTTAATTTATAGCCGACGAAGGCGACACTAGCACCGTCTATCGGTGAAAATCAGAAACACACACACACACACACACACACACACACACGCCTCATACTGTTACAGTCGATGCACTCTGTTTCGGCACAGGTTTAAACTCTGTAACGTTAATGCACGCCGATAAACAAGTACCGATAAGAAGTAAAATGCCCAGAAAACAGAAAATCGTGTCGACAACCTCGCTAGTGCCTTGCACATTAGTGTCCGTGACATTCTGCGTCACGCACATTAAGGGAGAACATAGGAGCATGAAGAGCCATATCACACCGTTGACATCCATTCTGATTCTATAACATTTTCACTAAAACACCTCTGTTTTATACCTTTCCTCATCGCCGCGCCGCGCACCGAAACGGCACGAAACAAAGTACTGCGCCGGGACCCGTTTTGAATTTTCGCGCGCTCCACAACGACTATACTGCGCGTGACAAGGATGTAGCGAACGCGCTGTGCTTCT
The DNA here is from genome assembly GCA_038380765.1 of Odontothrips loti. Lineage (NCBI taxonomy): Eukaryota > Metazoa > Arthropoda > Insecta > Thysanoptera > Thripidae > Odontothrips > Odontothrips loti. The sequence goes on from CM076254.1 coordinate 800,175, forward strand.
CCCTACTTCCCCCTAGAGTCCTGGATGGGGAGAGAACGGCGAATGGAAAAAAAAATACTGCTGAATTTTTCATATCGTCCAAAAACGCCCGCGCGATTTCCCATACCATGACCAATATGGCGGCTGGTGTCGGCTGCTCTCTACTGCTCGGCTAGGCTGTGGGGCTGTGCAGGCTAGGCCACGGATAGCGTCGGTACAGTGTCGTTTGCCATCGATAATACTAAAATAAACTAAACTGACTAACTGGACTTGACTAGCAGGATGACAAAACGTAGAATCAGCGTTTGTAGACTGGAGAAGACTCGAGAAGACAAGGCTGGTTCCGCCGGAGCAGCCTAGCAGGGCAGCCGACAGCCGACAAACCATGACCAAAATGGCGGCTTATGAAAAACTTCACGCAACGAAATCCGCTCTATGAAAAACTGCGCGCACAAAAGCTTGGACGCCATTCGCCGTTCTCTCCCCATCCAGGACTCTACTTCCCCCATCCCCTCGCGCGCGGCGGCAGTGGCAGTAGCAGGCGGCGAGCTCCGCGCCAGCCGACACGACGGCGGCGTTGCCACTGTGCGGGGGACCCCCTCTGGTCCCCGCTCCTCACCGCGGTGACGAGCCGAGCAGCCGAGCCCTTGCCCGGACGTCGAGCCGGGCCGTAGGGGAGTGCGCTGCTAACTGAACAGGACCTCGCGCCTTTCCTCCCCGCATCCCCCGCTGGGCTCCAGCGTTCAAAATATGACGATCGCATGAGCGCGCTGTCGTCGCCCTGGGCTGATCTGATTGGCTACGAATGACGTGAGCGAAAGGGATGGGGTGAAAAGGGGGCGTTTTCCGCGAAATGTTCGCAAGCTCCTGCCTGTCCTGCCGCCGGTGTCTCCCTCCCCGCGCCGACCCGGCTAGGCGTCAGACGTGTAGTAGAAGGTTCCGCGAGCGGGTGGTGTGTGCGCATCAACAAGTGTTTCGGGAAATCAACAAGACAAGGAGAAAGAAGCCATGGCATCGTCAGAAGAAGAAAGTAATGTCGACATAGAACATGTCACTGGCGATTCGATCGTGATAGATGCTTCGTACGATTTGGACAGCATCGCCTCGCAAATCGAGGCGAATTTGTTGGTAAGTACTCCAATGCTCTGTGTCCTGCCCTGTCGTGTGCGCGTGTCCGTGAGTCCTTTGTGAGATCCAGAAAATTCAGTGCCGATTTCCATCGCGAATGAGTGCTTTGTCAAATCTGTGCCGATTTTCATCGCGAGTGTGTCCCATGTAATTTTTTCACAAGCCTTGTACGTGTAAGGGTTATACTAACCTCTCTGGAAAAACATTGTCTTTGTCCATGGAGGTGGCCGCGTTCTCATGTCACCACGCATTCGCCGTGCCTCTGCCGTGTCTAGTGCTCCTCTCCCTAGTTGAACGAGTGCGTCCCTGTGAATCCCCGTCTAGGGTGACCGTGTCTTAGTGCGCGGTGAATCCCCGCGCCCGGCCGGAGTCTGGGCCAGCAGGCGTGCCATGCCGATCGAGTCGGGGCGCGACGTAAATTCACGTTGCGAACAAAAAACATGGTTATGCAGTCGGTGGGATTCGAACCCACGGTTCGTGCCGTGTGGGCGCGTGCTTTTCTATCACGCTGGGACTAGGGCGGCGGGGACCGGAGCCGACCACGTAATTTTTTTCCGTCTGTCTGATCACCCTCAAATGTGTCCGTACGTGTACTAGGTTAGAATCTGTCCGTCCGCCCGTCTCTCGTCCTCCCGACCGGGGGGAGCGAGCCTTTTGTTTCGCAGCGCGCCTGTTGGTAGAACTGGTTGCATACCCACACGGCGCTCAGCGCCTCAGGGGAGGGCGGCGCTGCCCAGCGCTGGTTATGCGCGTAGCGCGGGGTTGCGGAGCAGCGCGCCTGTAGGTAGGCCATCCCCCGGTCCGCTACGCACGGCTGCAGAACTGGTTGCATACCCACACGGCGCTCAGCGCCTCTGGGGGAGGGCGGCGCGGCGTAGTGCCGCTGATGCGCGTAGCGCGGGGGGGGGGGGGGGGGGGGGCAGGGCGGGGAATTTCAGTCCATTTTCTGTTTCAGGAAAATGTGACGCCCTCCCCCTCCCCTCCGCCGCCCCCTCCGGCTTCCCCTCCGGGGGAAGTTGTTTTCATTGGGTGGGAGGATGCGACCACCCACGCGACGCGGGTAGGGTCTTCACACCGTCGACACAGTCGTCACGATGATTTTTCAAGATTTTTCATTCTAAAAATTTACGTTTTCAGGCTGATGATATCGTTCCCGCCAGTGCACCTGAGGTGGCTCCTGCAAGCCGCTCCGTGGCACATGAGGGCGCTGATGGTGCTGATGGGGTAGTACAACGACGCTGCGCTGTTGCAGACCGCCCTGCTGCCCGGTCGGGAGAGACAGATGAGAGGACCGTGAGTATCTCCCGCATTTCGCTAGAATTTTCTGTTTATATCTTTACGTACAAAAAATACATTCGATGTTCTAGCTATGCTTGCTTGGAGTGCCCACTTCACCGCCATCGGCAAGACAGCGTGTTAGGGGTGTGTGGCGTGAAGGGTGGCAAAGGCCCGTACCACGCACCGCGGCTGACGCCGAGGCTAGCGCCGAGGCAAGCGAGGAAGCCACAGCCCGGGGTGTGAAGACATCGACTCCTCAAAAGGATGAAGTTCTTAACCTTCCCGTTTTGGAGGTTTCTCCTATAAAAGTATGTACTTTTTCATATCACATGGAAAATGTTAGGTGATCTTGTTTTTGTCAAATAACACTTTTCTTTTTCCCTCAATCATGAAGCCGAGAGTATCAGTCTTCAGCAGGCTGGGTCCGAAGCTGCCAGGGCGCGGTGCAGTAACCCCTGCCAATCCACCCGCTGCTGATGCAGATCCCACACGTCGCAAACCAACAAGGCCCATGCTGCCTGGTGCCAAACGACGTCGTCTGGACTAGTTTTTTAAATGCTGTATTCTCAGCTTAGTATTTTTTTTTTTTTTTTTTTTACCTTTTTTGTACAGAACAGTAAATGTTTAGTTTAAATGCTCTCTTCTCAGCTTGGTAATGTTTTTACCCTAGTTTGTACAGAAAAGGATTATTTTTTTAATGTTGTTGTCTATCACCAGAAAGACAGTAAATGTTTAGTTTTGTATTTTTTTTTGTTTTATTTTTAAAAGACTCCTTTCCTTAAAAGCATGAACGGAAATTATTTTTTTGTATTGAAACATTTTTGTATTTTTTCTGGATTTTCTTGATTTAACTTTTAAACATCATTCACTTTCACATCTGCTTCATCAACTTTTTCGGGATGAAGTCCAAGTGATAGCACATTATCTCATCTTTAATCGTCTCTGGGATCGGAGATGTTTGGCTATTAAATGCATACTCCAGTAGGCTCTCCTTATTTTTCTGAGTGAGCTCTTGCAGAGATTTCACATTTTTGAAACCTTGTTGCATACAGTAGGCATGGCTCCGTCTCATTACAGTTGGCCCACAGCCCTTCAGTTTTTCACTCCAGAGTTGCATTTTATGAAGTCTATTGAGCAAGCGTTTCCTTGATCTGTGCAGCATGTTCCATGTAGATTCTCCAAGATTAATTTGAGTAGGGGAATCAGTGCGTTGCACATAGACAGAAGAGAGATAGTTATTTTTATTATTGAGATAGAGACTGAGTGTCACACTACACAAATTCAGGGGATTTACTGCACTTTTCTTGTGTAGTGCAGTCTGAAAGTAAAAGTGAACTTCATCTGAAGTAATTACTTTCAACTCTTCGTCAGTCAGTCTAATCCATTTTCTGTTCCCTTTCGCATTTGACTCTGCCAGAAGTAGAACGTAGGGATCCAGAGAAATTAAATCAAGCCCCACACGAATTTCTTTCGATTCATTTTTAGTCAGTGGAAAAGACTTTCCTTTCAGTTGGACAGGGAATGCATTCATATTTTTAGAAGCAGAAATGTCACGAACATTTTTATTTTTTTCTGGCTGTGGTGGTTGTTGGTCCAGCCCCAGGTCTGCTATAAGCTGGGGGTCAACGACCTGTCTATTGTCACAAATTTGATCGAAGTCAATTTGCAATTTGCCATCCCACACATGGGTGGGGCCAGGTAGTGGGTAGGGGCAGGGAGGGGATGGTGGTGACGGGGGAGCCATCCAAGAGGGTAGGCCACCGTGGCCGTCGTCAGACACCCGAAGCGTGTCGTCCGTCATAGGGGTCTTGGTGACGGGGACAACACCCGAAGGTGTGTATCCGGGTGTGTTAGCCGGGGGGTACGGGCCATCGCCGTCGTCAATGCCCTGAGGTAGGGCGTTCATAACGGTTGTCATGGAGACGGAACCACCAGGGGTGGGTCCAGGCGGCACAAAGGCCGAGGCAGGGGTGGGTCCAGGCGGCACAAAGGCCGAGGCAGGGGCGGGCCCAGTCGGCACGAAGGTCGAGGCAGGGGCGGGTCCAGGCGGCACGAAGGACGGGGGATGAGGACCGCCGTGGCCGACGTCAAAGGTGACGGGGGTCATGTCCTGGCGGAACAAGTCCTGGACCAAGTCCTCGTAGCGCAGACAGCGCTTGGCTGGCTGCTGCTGCATCGTCGCGGTGGTGTCACAGGGACGCTTGCTTGTCATCTTGAAGAGTTGAGAGAGTACAAACCGAAGTACAGACCGAAGTACAGACTTTGACTGATGCCTTGGCTCGGAGCGCGCTCTGATTTATAGGACGGACGAGGCGATCATGCGACACCTATCGGTCATCGGCGAAACTACTGCTTCGCTCTGATTGGCTATTAATTCGATTTTAGACCAATCACAGACGTCGCCCGGCGCGCGTGGGCGGCCGACAAGTCGGGACCTGTGCAGCGGACACTGCACCGTGCATGCACCGACATGCACTGTGAGCCGCGGGACGGAGCGCCGCGCCGTGCTGCGCTCCTATTCGTCTAAATTCCGATTTGTAACCAATCAGGTGAAAGCGCCGCCCGCGACGGTGGCGCAGCAGCGCGCCCTATCGGCAACTAATGGAACTATCAGAGCCCTATATAACAAGGTGCTGTCCGCCCACTCGGCATCAGTCTTCGTCGTCGTCATCGTGGGATCTTCTCCGTGCTTCGTCGCCGTCTTCCTTGCTCTTCGCTGCAACTTCATCAGTCTTTTTAAAGACTTCTTTCAACAAAGACCTTCAACTTCAAATTTTTATTTGAAGTTTTGTTTTCACTTCAAATATTTTTGAAGTTTTCTTTTCTTCACAGTCTTTTTTAAGACTATTCTCTCCCTTTCTCGTCATGACTTCTTCATTGAAGAATATTCTTGACGAGTGGGATGGCGGCTGCTTTCTTGACGATGAGCAGCTCTCTGAGGCGTACACCTTCTTTCTCCTGGCGCTTCTTGATGCCACTCCTGAGGAACGCCAAGACCTCGTGTCCTTCCCTTCCTCCGGGTTGGATTCGAGGCCTACCACCGGGAGCAGGACGGCGCCGACCGGAACGCCATGATGGCCTATCGCATGGCCACTGCCATGGTCGGGGGTGGTGGTACCGCGGCTTTGGCCCCAGAGCGCCCTGCCACACTCACATCGGAGGCCCCCGCTGAGCCGGTCCGCCCCGCACCGCGGCTGTTCAGACCCTGGGAGTCACCGCGCCGCCCTGACACGCCCCGCCGTTCTCCGTCTCCGCAGCCCGGACCGTCGGGGGTCGGTAAGCGGCAGAGGGAGGACGAGGAGGGCGTAAACCAGCCGACGATTGAAATCGTGGAAACGAGGGAGCGCGAACTGAAGCGCTTCAAAACAAAGTTCAGGGAGGAAGTGTGTGTCATCAAGTGGTTGGGAAACACCCTCCCATCTGAGGAGGTTATGGCCGGCCTGTTTGACACCATGCTCACTCGTCAACAGGATGCCGTGCAGGCAAAGGATGCCGACCGCGTTATCCTGGAAATCCAGAATGCAGAAAACGCTGAGAAGCCCCTCTGGTTTAGTATGCGCCGTGCCGACCAGTTGAACGGCCGTGTCATTCTGGACAAGCTGTCACGTGTGCTCAACTCCAACGAAGCATTTATGTCTGAGGGACTGCTGAGAATCTCATACATTCACATCCCAACACCACAGGCAGCAGGCCGCCGCATTAACAGGGTGACGAATGAAAGCATGGACCAATGGTTAGCGAGGAAAATTGCCTCCAAATCAATATATTCCCCTGATAACTCACAGGACAACATGTGTCTGACCCGTGCCGTAGCCGTAGCGATGGCGCGAGAAGGAATGCACTGGCGGGCGTTCTACAAAATGAAACAGCCCGGTTCGGTTCCACAAAAGAAAGAGGCGACGAAATTGTGTGAAATGGCACAAATCGACCCAAATCAACCCTGTGGGCTCGATGAAGTCAAGAAACTACAGGACGCCTTACTTAATTACAGACTCTGCGTCTTTACAGACATGAAAGGTAAGGAGTGCGTGTTTAAGGGGACATATTCAGCAACACGCAAAAACATCTACTTGCTTATGTACAAAGAGCATTTCCACGCCATTCTGTATCCATGCCAGGCTTTCGATTATCATTTTGACTGCCAAAAATGCGTTGTCTTCTACATGAACAGAGGAGAACGCCGTTGTGAGGGATACTGTTGGCGATGCTTTGGGCCAAACGAACACAACGACAACGTTTTAAAGCGATGCAAGGACTGTGGGCACCAGTTCGCCGGAGATGAGTGTTACAACATTCACCGAACACTGAAACTGCCGAACACCGATAGAACGAAATGTGATTCATTTCTGTTTTGTGTACAGTGCGAAAAAAGTTATTCTGCGATACGGGGTGGAAGACACGTGTGTGGATTCACCTATTGTAAATATTGCAAAGAAAATGTCCCTGAGAACCATCTTTGCTACATGCAAAAATGGGAAGGGAGGGAGAAGAAAGACAAGTGGCACTACATCACAGTATACTATGACATTGAAACGACACAGTGTGATCCTGTAGAGGGCTCACGAAACTCTTTCGAACACAAACCCAATCTGTTAGTGTGTCAGGCGGTCTGTGACGACTGCAAAGGCATAGCTGGCAATGATTACTTTTGCACCGTGTGTAAGTCACGCCAACACACTTTCCACAACCTAGACGACCCGAATCTCAACGTCATTGGCCAGTTCGTGGACTATCTTCGATCTTTCGCTGCAAAGACAGAACTTCTCATTGTGGCACATAATGCTAAATCCTTTGACGCCATTTTTATTCTGCAAGAGCTCATAGCTCGCAAACTCAAACCTGACCTTACTCTCCAGGGTGCAAAAATCATATGCATGAAACTGGGGACGTGGAAATTCATTGACAGCCTCATGTTTCTTCCCATGCCCCTCTCTGCCATGCCAAAGTCCTTTGGACTTCATGAACTCAAAAAGGGGTATTGGCCATTCCTAGCGAATAAGCCTGAGTTCTATCGGTACGAAGGACCCCTTCTGGATCGTGAACTCTACTGTGTGTCGGGGATGAAGGCAAAGGCTGCAGTAGAGTTTAACGAATGGTACGACGACCAGGTCACCAGAAAAGCTCTGTTTAACTTCCGAAATGAACTGATTGCATACTGCATTTCTGATGTCACAATTTTGCGACAGGCCTGCCGAGCCTTCCGTGAGCTTTTTGCTCAGTATGCCGGCTTCGATCCCATGTTTCAGTGCATAACACTGAGTAGTGCATGCATGGCCGCATACAGGCACAATTTTCTGCCTGAAAATTTCTTAGTAAATAGTCTTGACTCACCTGGGGGATTTTTCGTTTGTAAGGTGGACATATTCCAGAAAAGGTTGTTGCTGGTGCCCATCAGCCTAGGTAACCATTGGACTCTATTTGCAGTGGACATTCCTGGGAAGACTATTACGTACTACGACAGTTATGGTGGTACAAATACAAAGTGTGTTAATGTAGGTATTGTACTGTGAACCAAAAAGTTAACTTGGTATGTGCCACCTTTTTAAAATGTATACTTTTGTCCAAGGCGGTGCTTGCTTTCATTGAGTCTGTGTGGCTTTTCACGAAGAAAGGACGCTTTCCTCGGATGTACTGGAAGACCAGATATTTTGAACGAGGAGACTTGCAAAAAAACACCTATGACTGTTGGGTGTGGCTGTGCTTCTTCGCTCGGCAGCTATGTGAGAGAAAAAGCTGTTACATTGCCGCCGCAGCCATCCAAAGGCTTCGCTTTAGAATGATTCGTGAAATTCTGTCTTGCACTTTGCAAGACAGTGATTTTGAACAGGTAAAATTAACTGCATCGATTTACAGTTTAAAATATTTCTGTGTGTGTGTGTGTCTTTTATCCACACGTCTGTTTCCGCAGGAAATATACATATCAGAGTTTATTCATCATCCTCCTACAGTCCTCTACGACCCCATGAAAGAGAAGCAAGTTAATTGGAAGGTAGGGGCTGGGTTGGCAAATCTTAACAACACATGTTTTGCCAACGCCACATTGCAGGTACTTGAAAAAAACTAGCATTTGCTGTTTTAAATGTCTTTGTTACAATTTTATTAGTCTTACTCCATGGATATTTTAGGTTCTTTTTCATTGTGAGCCCTTTGGGAACTGGCTCCTGGCACACCAAGGAATTGATTGCCTTGACAGCCAGTGCCTTCGTTGCACCCTAAAAGGTTTGCTGCTAGAAGTTCAGGAGAAAAAGCAGGCCGTGAAACCTATGCAGCTCCTTGATGTTTTGAAGAGTGAGTCTGACATGAGTTACATTTAATAATAAAATACTATTTGTGAAATTGAACCATTCTTTTCGTACAGGGCTCATGCCTGACTACACGTGCGGCAGCCAAGAGGATGCACGGGAGTTCATGTCGGCACTGTTCAAGGCGTTAACTGCGGAAGTCCTAAGAACCTGCAACCACACAGTGTAAGTGAATTTTATCAAACATGAATCACATTACCTATGTGTATGACAAGAGAGTGGAACAATAGTTTCTTTACGTCACTAATTCTTACAAGAATTTCGTGTTTTCGTTTACCCTTCTTTTCGTTTGCGTCAATTAATTTCTTCGCAATGTTTGCAGACTTGACAATCACAGTCGGAACACCAACCCAGTGGATGCCATATTTGGGGGTTATCGGCGGACAGAAGGTAAACATTTCGTGGCCCTACTTGTTCAGTAAAATAGGTTACTGAAAGGGTTGTGTGATATGTAATCTGCACGTTTCATTCATTTCTGCAGTAACATGCCTAGCCTGCAGAGTAGTTTCCAGCACATTTTCACATTTTCTCTTCCTTTCCCTCGATGCTGCTGGGGGAGATAATTTGACAGATGCAATAAACAGCTTGGCAAAGGAGGAACAACTTAATGACTCTTGTTGTGTGGAGTGTGGGAACGTTGGCCGAGTAAAAAAGGAAAAACTTGAAACGGTTCCTCTCATCCTGATTATACACCAGCAGAGGTACGTGCTCAAATCGCGGATACAGTTATCCGTAAAAATACACTCAAAAACTTTATAAGTTATCAGAACGAATTCGTTAGTTGATTTCATGATAAGGATAGAAATTCAGTTGTCACAACTGAAATTACGTTGTGGGGACTAATCGTCAGTTAGGACAGCGAGTACGTTCGTTGTAAAAACTAAATAATTTGCTCCTGCGAAAGAAAAGTGCATTCGCTACTCCGACTCACTATTGGTTCCCTCAACTTCATTTTCACTCTCTCAACTAATACTTTGTTATCACAACCAGTGTACTCTATTGATTGCATTTCCTTGCAGACAAGAAGAGAATGGATCTGTCTTAGCAAGCAAGATGGCGACAGTACCCCGCGAAATTTCTTTGTCTGGACTGATGGATACGACCGATGATTCGGTGGTACGCTATACCTTTAAGGGAATGGTAGAACATATTGGTCAAAATCTCAACTCGGGCCACTACGTAGCCCACATCCATCACAGACGGCAAATGTACCAATTTGACGATGCAAATGTGAGTAGATAGGCTGTAGCAAACGCAAAATACCTGGCAATACTTCTCTCTAACCTGTTGTTACGTTTTATTTAGGTCTCCTTAAGCTCGTCTCAGAAGACCCTTTCAACAAGGCCTTATATGTTGTTCCTCAGTCGCCTCCATTAATGTCTTGTATACATTTTTGTAAATTAGTATAGAGAATAATGTGAATTTACATAATGTTAATGTAAATGTTCCAGTTTTAAAATTTGCATGTACATTACATTATTATTATTATTATATTATTATTGTATTCACAAGCTGATAATTCCTGCTAACCTGAAATTAAAAAAAAAGGGTGTAATAATTTGCACCGAATACAATTTTGATGATTTCTTCCTAAAATACTCTTCACATCCGGATATTGTCGTGGACACAGCATAAAAAAATCCCGCCCGCATCGACTGCCAAATAAAAATTAGGGGGTCTCTTCCTCGCGCGAAAACTAGACACCCTCCTACGTTAGAAATCCTTCCATCGCGCGACAAATGGACCGCATCAGTCCTGGACGAAGCCATGGGGTCCATTTATGGCGCGGCAAATGGACCCCCTCAGTCCTGCATGAAGGCAGGGGGTCCATTTATGGCGCGGCAAATGGACCCCCCCAGTGCTGCATGAAGGCAGGGGGTCCATTTATGGCGCGGCAAATGGACCCCCTCCAGTCCTGCATGAAGGCAGGGGGTCCATTTATGGCGCGGCAAATGGACCCCCTCAGTCCTGCATGAAGGCGGGGGGTCCATTTATGGCGCGGCAAATGGACCCCCATTGATTCCAAGCCACGAGCAAGCATTTCATGGTGCATGATTATTCGCAGTCTTGGCCATATGACTATTGGCACTGCTATACCCGACTAGTGCTGCCAAATCTCCTTCCCGTCGGAGAATTTTGGGGGGGTCCATTTATCGCGGGATAAATGGACCCCCCAAAATTGGGGAGTCCATTCTCCGCGCGATGAATGGACCCCCCCGGTGGGGGGGTCCTTTTTTCGCGCGATATATGGACCCCCGTTCTGGGAGGGTCTTTTCATCGCGCGTTAAATAGACCCCCGCAAATCTGGTCTTTGGGGGGTCCATTTGTCGCGCGATGACTTGACCCCCCATGGTCCATCCACACATGGGGGGGTCCATTTTTCGCGCGATAAAAGGACCCCCGGTCCATTTATCGCGGGGGTCCCTTCATCGCCTCACACCGGCTCGTCACGGCTCAAACCGCCGCAACCGCATTTCTCGGTTCTTTGCAAGGCGCTGACATCGCCGCCGCTGCCGCAGCTCAGCTCGGCTCGGATCATCCCGGTGTCAGCGTGTATATGTACCCCCTTACCGGGGTTACATGTTTCCTAGGAGTCCTTTACCCCCGGTAAGTAAACACTAGGAACCTATTACCCCCCCGGTAATCCTCCACTGACGGCCAGTGGAGGATTACCGGGGGTAAAAAACACTAGGAATTTTATACCCCCTCCGGAAGACGCCGGGGGGGTACAGTACTCCTAGGAACCTATTACCCCCCGGTAATCCTCCACTGACGGCCAGTGGAGGATTACCGGGGGGTAAAAAAACACTAGGAATTTTATACCCTCCTCCGGGAGACGCCGGAGGGGGGTACAGTACTCCTAGGAACCAATTTGCCCCCGGTAATCCTGCACTGACGGCCAGTGGAGGATTACCGGGGGTAATAGGTTCCTAGGAGTACTGTACCCCCCCCCCCCCCCGGCGTCTTCCAGAGGGGGGTATAAAATTCCTAGTGTTTTTTTTTTTCCCCGGTAATCCTCCACTGGCCGTCAGTGGAGGATTACCGGGGGGTAATAGGTTCCTAGTGTTTACTTACCGGGGGTAAAGGACTCCTAGGAAACATGTACCCCCGGTAAGGGGGTACATATACACGCTGACACCGGCTCGGCGCCGTCCCCTTCGGCTCCGCTGCTCGGAGAATTCCGACATGCTCGACAATCGCCGCACTCTCCAGTCTGCCAGTTATAAATGGTTTCCTTCCAGAAGTGTACTTTCAACACTTAATTCTTTTTGTGAAATCTATCTTCACTCTTCTGAAGAGGGAGGTTACTGCAGAAGAATTTAAAGAAGCTGACCTGATGTTGAAACTGTTTGTCTTCCAATTTCAGCACCTGTACAGTGATCGAGATCTGACCTCTAATCTACACAGATGTGTCATCTTGCTTTGTGTCATGAACGCTTTGGGTCCTTGTCTACGAACAATGCTTTCCCATTTGAAAGCATGAACGGAATAATTGCCAAAGCTACTCAGACTATTGTTATTTAGGTTTCTTGTAATTTCTTCCTAAATATACTAATCGAAATTACGGATTTTTCTTATATGCGGCGAACCAGGCAGGTAAATCTCTGGCGGATCTTTCGGTATTAACCGAGCGTGGCGAACCAGGCGTAACTGGCGGACTAATGTTATTTAGGTTTCTTGTAATTTCTTCCTAAATACACAAATCGAAATTACGGATTTTCTATTGTAGTTTTTCTAAATTTTTCTACAAAAGTTCTTTAGGTAGTATGGTTGTGTAAACCTGGGGAACTATTTGTATCTTCTTTTATGTTTTTACTTATTTCTGGGGAGCATTACTGGACAAAATGGCTGAAGCCCATTTTAAAAGGTAGGATTTCCAACAGGCTTAGGAGGGTTTAAGAGGTATTCACTTTTAGCGGATCTCAAATTCACCGATTCCGAAAATGAAAGCCATTCACACATATGTAAAATCTAACTTTTCAACCTTGAAAAATGTTGAATCCATTTACATTGCCGTGTATCATCGCCTTCCCGAAGTAATATTCGGCTGGGTCGTTTTCGCCAGAGTTCTCTGAAATGCGAGAAACTCCGTATTTCTCCGTGTCGCCTTTTCTGATGGCGTCAGTTAGGGGCCGTTCCCAAATGACGTCACGCTTTTTGAAACCATTTTTTTTACCCCTCCCCCCTCCCCTCTCTTCCTAATTACGTAGATAACTGGGAGAAAATGGTTTCTGTGTAAATATCGCGAACCTAATTCATGAGTAGAACAATAAGTTTCAGTCACCCTTATTGTGATGAGTTACAAGTCTTGCAGGATTTTCATGATACCATGTTACCGGGGAATTCATCTCACCCGATTGATTTTGATGTCGAATTTGTTAATTCCACTGACCCTTTAGATCTGCAAGTTAAGAACCGAATGGTTATAGACAAGTCCAGGATGAATGAACCAAAGCTTGGGACCTGCTGGGTATGGCTTTCAAGAAGCTGCTTGCACCCTTTTTTTCCCTGACGAACACGTTTTAAATAAACGCTCCTCTTTAACAAGCGATCATCCGGGCGCGATTCCTGGCGGCGCTCGCGGTGATCCGCAGAGTGGATCGAGTCGGGTACCCCGGGCCCGGCCGCAACAGAGTGCTGCTGATGCAAGCTGCCCGCGTTAGGGCCGCCGAGGCGCGGTACCGGGCGTGGCGCGTGCAACACCCCCCCGGCCACCATGCCGACGAAGAGGAGCAGGTGGCCAGGATGGGGGAATTCCTCCACGGCCTGGGGTATCTGCTCCAAAACATCCACGAGCGGGAGATGAATGGTGCCCAGGACGAGGAGGCAGCGCTGCCGCCGCCGTCACCACCACGTCCCGGAGGACCTGGTCCCGGCCCCGGTGGACCTGGCCCCAGGCAGCCACCACCACCACCACAACCTCCCGGAGGACCTGGTCCCGGCCCCGGTGGACCTGGCCCCAGGCAGCCACCACCACCACCACAACCTCCCGGAGGACCTGGTCCCGGCCCCGGTGGACCTGGCCCCAGGCAGCCACCACCACCACCACAACCTCCCGGAGGACCTGGTCCCGGCCCCGGTGGACCTGGCCCCAGGCAGCCACCACCACCACCACAACCTCCCGGAGGACCTGGTCCCGGCCCCGGTGGACCTGGCCCCAGGCAGCCACCACCACCACCACAACCTCCCGCACCACAACCTCCCGGAGGACCTGGTCCCGGCCCCGGTGGACCTGGCCCCAGGCAGCCACCACCACCACCACCACCTCCCGGAGGACCTGGTCCCGGCCCCGGTGGACCTGGCCCCAGGCAGCCACCACCACCACCACCACCTCCCGGAGGACCTGGTCCCGGCCCCGGTGGACTTGGCCCCAGGCGTCCACCACCACCTCCCGCAAGACCTGGTCCCGGAAGCGGTGGACTTGGCCCCAGGCCACTACCACCACCTCCCGGGCCAACGGAGGACGACCTCTTGGTGGGTTTTCATTTGCCACAAGTCTTCAGGGGGTAGTCTCACAATTTTTTTGGGGGGAAGTTTGAAAAAGTTACTCTGTGGAGTTCTTTCTTGCCTGCTTTTGGTCAGGCTGTTTCCCAACCAACACCCTATAATTTCAAATCATTGAAAAAGTCAAGGGAATTCGAAGTTCACCTTCTTGGTCATGACATTCATCGACTTCCACATTCCAATCTTGCGCACAGGATTTGTCGAGGACCAGGGGTAAAAAAAATCATCTTACCTGCTTTTAAGTGGTCTAAAGGTTGAACTACGTTGATTTCTGTGAGTTTCAAAAGCAAATTTTTAATTTTACAAATTCTAGTTACTTTTTACCTAACCACCAAAAATGTCATTTTTTTTTAAATTGAGAGACTGCCTCCTTAAGAGTTTGCATCGCCCATACAATAATACAGTGTTTGAATATTCTTTTACAGCAAGTTGCTATCGCTGCATCTCTGCAAACGTGCGACCCATCCGTGGTGCAGTCAACGTCCAGCGCCAGCATAGCGAGACCGCCTCATCGGCCATCGGAGGACGAGCAACTCGTAAGTCCCGGCTCATCAGTCAAATGATGACTTCGATTGTGTAGTCACAGAAGTGGCACGTGATAATTGGTAAATTTTCAGCAAGCTGCTATCGCTGCAAGCCTGGCCGGGCAAAGAAGCCCGCAGCGCCCGCAGCCCCGACCGCCGTCACCACCGCGGCAGTCTGGACCCAGCGCACGCTTGGCAGCTCGGCGCGAGCAGATCCGCCTCGCGGCTCTGCGGAACAAGGTAAGGGCTGGCGGTTCTTGAGTTTTAAATGTTGTACAGCTCAGCCCTCACGCTCCTCCTCCTCACTCAGGTGCCGTCACCACCCCCACCGCCGCCGGAGCTACTTGACCTGCTAGCAGGCGAGCAGGACCTCGTCTATGAGGTCTGCATGGAAGTAGACGATGAAGTGGCAGAGGTTGGTTACATAACAATTCAGTAACGACAGAACCGCTCCGATGTACGTCCGGCTACTGTCCGGCACATCCGCCACCTATTTCATATTGCTTCACCCGCATTATCCCCTCATAGGTTTCCATTGAGGAGGACGTGCCGGTGCCGAGGCCCAGCCCGCTCCGCACTCCGGCCCCTAACCATTGGACGCACTACTCTCTACCATGTTCGTGCTCCTGATCGGCGCCTTCCTGGTGGCCTTCCTCTACGGGAGGAGGAGGACCCAACTCCCTGACGTGTACCTGGAGGGGAACATCGGGGCGGGAAAATCGACCTTGGCCACCGGCTTGCAACGAACCGGCAAGTACTTCGTCGTGAAGGAGCCGGTCCAGGACTGGCAGGGCGTCGGAGGACACAACCTCCTGGCTCTCCTCTCACAAGACACCCGGGTGTGGGCCTTCCCCTTCCAAGCCCTGGTACTGGCCACCCTGCATGCTCGAGCCCTGTTCCAGACGACCCGCCTCCGTGTTTTTGAACGGTCCATGGAGTGCTCACTGTTCGTGTTCGCCGAGGCCCACATGCTGTCCGGGGCCATGACCCCCCCGCACATGGCCGTCCTGCGCCAGCTTTTCCACGCGCTCCGAGACAAGACCCGGCAGCGGTGTTACGTCTACGTGCGGACCGGCCCGGAGGAAGCTCACCGCCGCATGTCCAACCGCGGCCGAGTGGAGGAGCAAGCGCTCCCTTTGGACTATCGGCGGCGACTCCACCAGCTCTCCGACAAGTGGCTCTTGGAGCAGGAGACGGACCCCGTGTTTGTGGTGGACGGGCATCTCCCGCCCGAAGAAATTCTGGCAAAGGTAATCCTTTTTCTGGATCAGGTCAAGGCGAGACGTTAACGCGGGAGACGGCGGAGGCTGACGCCCGACCGGACGCCGGGCTCCCCCGGGCCCCTCCCTGCAGCACGGCGAGGTCCCGGTGCGCGGGCGCCACCGTCGCCGCGCCCGGCCGTCACTGCGGGAGTAGCGACACCAGCGCCTACCCCGCGCCGCCAGGCCCTGCCGGTCGTCAGCTGACGAGGCCGGTGCCTCTCGGTCCCCACTGGCACGCTGACCCACATGCCGTGGGCCACCAGGACGACCACGGCAGCCGCGCCTCGGCGCCAGGAATCACCGGCCGAGCGCGCGAGACCCGGCCGCCTCCCTTGTAGAGGACGGGCCGAATTTTTAGTGAATGTGATGTCGGGCAGGTTTTCTCCCGGAACTCGGGTTCCCTGTCCGTAGGCACCAAATGGTGGGCACTCGCATTCACGCTCCGCGGACCCGGAGGGGATGAAGTGCAGTATTATTGACCTCGCCACTCGAGGTGGCCGGCCTAAACTACCGTAACTGTTCAAGGCACTGTACTTTCCCCCTCTCGCGGGCGCTATTGTAAGGAGCGCCAGGGCAACCCGCGGGGCTCGTTAGCTGGGACGACCTAAATAAATTGGCACTTGCTCTCTGGCTCCCAAACCGAGCAGTCGCTCCTTTCTCTCCCTTGCCTCCCGCACACCACGGACTCCAAGAAGGCCCGAATACCGCAATATCCACCCTTACGGAGAATATCGGCGGGTACGAACAGGTACCAGACGTGCGTATGACACCGCAGCCGGGCGGGAAAAAAAAGAAAGGTCGGTTGCCTGCCTGAAAGCCCCCCACTTTTACACACGGGCTCACGGGGAGCGTGGACACGGGTCGTCGGGGGTACCAGGGCTCGTCAGTCGAGCGCAAATTCCCGAGGTGTGAGCATGGCAGACTGGCCTCCGGGAGAGTATCTAGGGTGTCTGACATACGCGTACTACGAGGTGGACCACGGGGAGACACTCTCAATCTACTGTCCCGAGCACCTCAAGCCGGTTGCCGGAATTTTCACGGTTATTCTTTCGAAGAGACATTTTACGAGAGTGTGGAGGTGGCCGAAACAAGTGACGCGCCGAGTGTGCCACCAGGCGTTAGCGCGCTTCAACTTCGACTGCAACTGCCGCAGCTTCAGGGCAGTGCAAACGGCCCACGGTTTCTGGCAAGTGAACAGTGACGACTCTGGGGTGGAGTAGATGTCAGCCGAACACCTAACCCCCCCCCCCTGGGAGTTACCTGGGCTGCCGGATCTACACGGCGTAGGAAACGGCCGGGTCCTTCGGCAGGCGTTGTTACTGTGAGCAGCACCGTCCGCGGAACGCGTGGCGGATTCAGTACAAGCAGCTGCACGTCACCTGCACATACGTGGTCCCCGAAGATGTAATTCACAGCAGCTTCTACAACAAGTGTGAGGTGTGCCAGCGCTTGCTACAGCCTTCACCACCAAGTGCCGCTGTGCCGCGTATCGTGCTGCTGAGTGGGCCAAAGATACGCCGGAACTAGACCTCGAGCCCTCCGAGTCGGGAGCGGACGTGGGCACCGCCAGTGACGATGAGTGAAAGGTAAGGATGCCTCATAACGGAATTATTTTACGTCACTGCCGCTAATCGGCTCATGGTCGTGACTATCCGGTACAAGGCTAAAACTCTGAAGCCAAACCCAAACTACCGTTGGTGGTAGAGCTTCGGCAAAAAGGGGGAAGGGGGGCTACGAACTTATTCATAAGGCCCATGGGTACAGTCTAAGTGATTTTGTAAATATGTTCTTTGATGAAAATGAAAGTGAAAAACGATGCTGTTGTTAAGTATACTGTAGATCGCTATACAGTTGACCATGTATTTTGTGAATCGGAATCACCAATCATGTACCGAAAGGAAATAAAAGTGGAAAAACAAACAATTTGTCGTGTTGTTCTTTTAAAAAAGCCTCCATACCACGCACGGATAAAAAAACACACGGAGAACACTGCGCCCGCAACGCGCCGGTCGGCCGCCCGCACCGCGCCGAAAACGCGCCGGACCGCGCTGTACCGACCGCCAGCCAAAATACGGTTAGCTCGACACTGTAGTACACTGCGAAAAAATGTGGGCGCATATCGCAGGTGTGCACTGCACCACTTACGCCACTTACGACTGCTCTAACCCTCTATCTAATACCTTGCGCCTTGACTTGACAGACTTCGAACCTTGTCCACTACCACCTAACCGCACTGAGCCCGAAGCCTTAGCTGTACAAATGTTTCAGCTCAAAACCACCGAGCTTGTGACCGTGAAATCTTGTTCTGTATATTTGCACCGAACAGTCTATGGATGCGGTGACTTCCACAAGCTTTATCCATACCATAATGGAATAGCTGAGATTCCCATCCTGACATCTGAGATCGTTTGTCGAACAATGGGGGTCAGAACAGGTGGTCTTACCAAGCACAGATATACATAACGGATATTCCTGCACCTGGCCTGAAGAAAGCTTCTGTCACATCAGCCGGTTCAGTATCTCAGGACCGTTACTGCAAAAACGGGTACTACCGAGATGCTCTAGGAGAGTGGGATTCTGCTGTAGTCCAAGGTTTTTCCACTATCCGTCTTGAGTCTAAAGTAGCCGTGTGGGACCTACGTGAACAATCACTCACAATCCCCTATAGTCCTGGTCCTACGTATAAAAAAACCGCAAATCGTGTTAAAATGATGCGGTTTGCGGCATTCGCTTCCTTAGACCCTAGAGAAAAAATCTGTCCGAAGACTTCTTCGAATTTTTCGTGTGGGGCCCCAGTATTGAACACTTTTGAACACCCTATATTTTGCATTGATAATGCACGTTTCCCACACATAAGAGCCATCCCAAGCGGTCTAAAACCCGATAATTTGATCGTTTCGTGTCTTGACCTGCATGGTAGTGACACCCTTAGTCCTGGGCCAAATTCTGATTACCCGTGTTCGAATTCGTACACTTTGAACACGGAAAAGTTAAACAGCAACAGTACCCGCACAACCCGCACATGTTAGACCGTAATAAACGTATTTGAAACGATACGTTGCCCGAGAAAAGTCAGTGCTGTTCAAAGGGGCCGTCTCCCGAGTTTACGCTGTGTCCGTGCGATGTTCTAACTTTGAACACTTTGAACACCTGACTAAAAATCAGTCGCTAGCAACGATGTGGCAGTCGTTTTCGGCTGATTTTTTCTAGCTCAAAGCGTTTACGGTGTCGAGAACAGTGCTGGATGCACGCCGCGGTCAGACCTTGCAGCCTTGAACATGTTCAATATTGAACAAATTGAACACCTAGCAGAAAATATAACAAAAATCTCGATATGGGTATCGTTTCCGGATAATTCGAACATGCCGAGAACGATTATGACGTTGATTTTGCGTTTGATTCATTACGATGGGGTTATTTGCTTCTTCAGGTGGCTAACTATCCCCGATACTGAATGTCAGAGGAAATGTTCAGTCAAAATTTTCGTCAAATTTTGTGCGCATCTTTAATAAAAGACAATTTTATCGCAGAAAGATACGACTTTGTTTTTCAACGGCCAACGAAATCGTCGTCTTTTTGGGTTGTGCACTGAATATGACGATATCACTGTTTTTTGATTTGCAATACAGATGGCAAAACTGCTGTATTGCAAACTGTTTGCAATAACGTGGTTCTTATTTTTTATTGCAATTTAAAATACAGTGATATAGTGCATTGTTGGGCGGGTGGATCCTGTGACTAAATCTGAAAAAGAAAAAAAAACACGAATTATGAGTCGTCACAGACTCCAGGTGTCGAGTACGTCGGCGTCAAAATATTTTTGTCAAATCAGATGGAAAAGTTTTCTATGTGCAGGACACGTGGTTCGATTTATTCGTCACGCCATACGAATGAAACGTGACGAATGTGATGTGTAAGGTATGAATATTGTTAAGTGACATGTTTAGGTCTTTAGTGAATTGTCACAGGAGATAACTGGACATGCACATTCCATCAGGGGTTCGGGTGCTAGCAAGGGGGTGACTGTGTAATGAGACATCCAGTCGCACACACTGGTCTCCGGGCTGAACTTGGGCAGTCCGTGAAGGGCCTTCCCTCAAATCTAGCCCGCTTCGTTTACACACACGCAGCACGCAGTGCGTGTTTTGTTAGGGCTGTAGCTGTTGGTGGAATAGTGTGAATGTAGCGGTCAGCAGCATCTGGGAGCACCGCTTGCAGTAACCTTTTCGCCATTAACGCCACATGCTCCCCGGACATATGAGGTCGCCCCCTAGCTACCACTCGAACCCCTGACAGAATATGCATGTCCAGTTATTTTCTTGTTTCTTGTTTCTCTGTGTCTAAGGACGCTGAAGGAATAAATCGACCCACGTGTCCTGCACATAGATAAACTTTTCCATCTGTTTTGACAAAAATATTTTGGCGCCGACGTACTCGACACCTGGAGTCTGTGACGACTCATTTTTCGTTTTTTTCAGATTCAGTCACAGGATTGTCGCAAAGTCAATCGATTAATAACTGCACAGTGATAAAGGGAACTCCACCCGCTCAACAATGCACAATATATCGTCATATTCAGTGCACAACCAAAAAAGATGACGATTTCGTTGGCCGTTGAAAAACAAAGTCATATCTTTCCTCGATAAAATTGTGTTTTATTAAAGATGCGCACAAAATTTGACGAAAATTTTGACTGAACATTTCCTCTGACATTCAGTATCGGGGATAGTTAGCCACCTGAAGAAGCAAATAACCCCATCGTAATGAATCAAACGCAAAATCAACGTCATAATCGTTCTCGGCATGTTCGAATTATCCGGAAACGATACCCATATCGAGATTTTTGTTATATTTTCTGCTAGGTGTTCAATTTGTTCAATATTGAACATGTTCAAGGCTGCAAGGTCTGACCGCGGCGTGCATCCAGCACTGTTCTCGACACCGTAAACGCTTTGAGCTAGAAAAAATCAGCCGAAAACGACTGCCACATCGTTGCTAGCGACTGATTTTTAGTCAGGTGTTCAAAGTGTTCAAAGTTAGAACATCGCACGGACACAGCGTAAACTCGGGAGACGGCCCCTTTGAACAGCACTGACTTTTCTCGGGCAACGTATCGTTTCAAATACGTTTATTACGGTCTAACATGTGCGGGTACTGTTGCTGTTTAACTTTTCCGTGTTCAAAGTGTACGAATTCGAACACGGGTAATCAGAATTTGGCCCAGGACTAAGGGTGTCACTACCATGCAGGTCAAGACACGAAACGATCAAATTATCGGGTTTTAGACCGCTTGGGATGGCTCTAATGTGTGGGAAACGTGCATTATCAATGCAAAATATAGGGTGTTCAAAAGTGTTCAATACTGGGGCCCCACACGAAAAATTCGAAGAAGTCTTCGGACAGATTTTTTCTCTAGGGTCTTAGGAAGCGAATGCCGCAAACCGCATCATTTTAACACGATTTGCGGTTTTTTTTATGAAATATCAGCCGAAGGACCGGGACTACTAGGAGAGCCACGTATGCAAGACAGATTCTAGCAGTTGAAGGGGCTTGGAAGGGCAGACCTATGTTTGGTATCGTCTCTCGATCACTGATTGTGCTCTCTGAGTATACTTTGGTGTATGAAGGTCCTGCCCATCTAACTTCCCTATCCTCAACTGCCAATGTTTCTAACTCACAAAGACTTCTGACAGTAGATACACGCACTAGGGCGTTCGCTCTTGTATTGGATCAGAAGACTTTGACCTGTGGTCATGCTGGATTGAACTCTCCACAATCCTCCATCGTTGTCTTAAATACTACCGACGGACAACGGATGTTAAATTTGGTATCACCGGCCGTGGAAGATGTGAACATTAAGTTACACTTAAGCACCAGAATCCAATTCCTAGAAATACATGTCGGCGGCCAACTGGAGACACTGTATCGTGATGTAATAACACAGCAGTGCCAGCTGTATGAAACACAGATGAAGTCTTTGTTGAGCCTCGCAGTATCAAACCCAACAGAGTTTGCGTACAATTACTTGGGGCCTGGATTTAATGCTGACATATATCACGAACAAATCATCATCACAAAGTGCCTCCCGGTCACCGTGACTAGAGTCCCTTTTGCAGAATGCCAACGTGAATTGCCTGTAAGCTTCAAAAATAAAACGATGTTCATGACAGCAAGGAACAAACTTCTGCAAACCACCTTCACGCCTGGAAGTTGTACACCTCAATATGGCCTGGCCCTGGAAGTTCAATCAAAATGGTATATGTTCTATGATGAGTTCACGAAGATTGACGCACCACAGAAAATGTCTTTACAAGTAAAGGCATCTTGGGCTTACGAGAACGTAGGTGATCTTTTACATCGAGGCCTCCATGATAAATCAACTGTAGACCCATAAACGACTTAGCGACTGCGCGGCAACCGAGCCCGGGGTGCCCCCCTGTTAGTACTGTGGCGCCTGTTGAGGCATTTACCTGTGTTAGCGGTGTATTTGGTCATTCCCTACAGTCTGATGGCGTTGTACGTGTCGTACGTTGCTCCCGACCTCTCCTGGTATTCCGGAGAGGATTGGTCTGTTTCCGAGACCATCAGTGACGCTGCCAGTACGTCCGGTGTATCCAGCAGCAGCACTTTGGAAGCAAGAAAGTGAGAAATTTGGATAGTCTAGTAATCAAAAGTGAGTTTAAGTCTATAAGCAATTTGTTGGATATCTTACATAGGAGAAAACGTATTCCTCTGGTTATTTGGGCATGCTCATCCTCCCAGGCTGACCTATTTAGGAAAATGTCCTGGGGACAACACCTAGTGGGTACAACAGTTCCTCACCCAATAGAAATGTTGAAAACACTAAAGGACTGAATTGGGGTGTGTGAAGTTTGTAACACAAGTGATGTGATTAATCCTTTTTTGACACTTGCTGTTCCAGGAGGATTAACTGGATACAAATGTAAGAGTAAATTGCTACCTCCATATCTTGGTTCCGGAACCCGAGAAGGAACAAATATATATCAGCCTTATGAAAGAGAAGCTGTTGACCCACAGATGGAGCGTGTATCACGACTGAGGGTACCTATTAATTGGTTTATTAATCCTGAATCCACATTGGCAAAATCAATATTTTCAACCTTTACAGGCCTGACAGGTGAGGATTGGAGCATAGCACATAAAGGTTTTAAAAGAACTGGGAATGCTCTACACAGGTTCGGATCAACCAGGCAGAGTACTGGTGGATTTTTATCCAGGGAGTCCAGCATAGACCTGCTTTATGTTCGCCACAACAGATACTATGAAAGACCTCAACAATGCCAATTATGATTTTATGTTCCAAGCATTATTAATCTATGCTCAACTGACAACAGGTGAAGTTATAACTGAGACTCAAGACGGTGTTATTCATCACTACCACATAGATTGCAAACATTGCTTACGAACCATTGAGGAACCATGGTTAGAAGCAAAGGTGTTATATAATCACCCAATTGTTAGTGCTCTGCTCTCAAAGTGAAAGCCTGCAGGCTCGCCTTGGAGTAGAGATAAAGATTAAAGATACCGACGGGAGATTGGTCTAAAGTCAACATGATAGAGGGCTCAATGCATGTGGGAAGAGCACGCGGATTCATTTATGGAGATTCTATATTATCCACAGTTTCCCTAGGAAAAGATGCAAATTTATTTCCTTTAGTCCTCCGTTTTAAAGTTGCTCCAAGAGCTTTCTTAGATGGTGTTCTTGATGGACTAATTTTAGCAGGTGGAGTTGATGTATTGGGTCAATGCAGATTCTAAAAGGACATAGGATATCTGCTATAGGAACAGTGATGACTCTCATAGATCGACTTTCAATGTCACCGGGATTGGTTAACTTGATTAGGGATGGAGTATTTATAGACATCCTCAGTTCTATCTCATCGTATACTGGCATCATATCCTGCTCAGAATGCAGACCTTGGAGCCATTTGAAGGAATTACTTGAAGTTTTTGTTCAAATTTGTTCTTGGATTGGAAGATGATATTAATTATGAGAAGACTGTATGGTTGTTCTCTGACATGCAATCACCTAAGATAATTGGTCCTTTTCTGTTGGGGAAATTATATGGGAACTATGTCTTCTGGAGGGTTGTCAAGAAACAAGATAAAAAGTATCTTGTTGAGCTTAAATCTTATGCTTCTGCCGTTCGAGCCATGTCAAAAGACTTATCATATTTGTTGTGACATGGGCTCAATGTTAAAAAAGTCAATCAAGAGATCAGGCATGCTGTATACGAATTCAAATTTGAACCTTTACCGCCTGAAGTCTCAAATGCCCTAAACTGCGGTGAGGAATATTTGAGGTCCGCTCTCCAGACTGCGTTCGAGCTCACACCGGCGACTGCGTCCCACCAGGGCCGTCCGGTGCGAGAAGGAGGGGTGGTCGTCGGCCGCCCCGAGCCAGCCCGGACGGATGCCAGCTGCGGGCCCTCGACGTAGGCCCGGACATCGTCACCGCCGTTGCGGCCGGCGGTTGCGAGCCCGGCAGGAGTCCGCAGTTCCCGAGCCTCAGCGGGACCCGCTGGGGCTATTCGTGGGCCTTGTGGAGGAGTCCGCAGAGTCGCAGTCGGCGCCACCGTCACCCGCCCAGCGTACGGCGGAGCCAACTGTCCCGGCCGGGAGGCCCAGCGCGCTCATCAAGGCGGACGAGTCCCTGTCGGCCTACGGCGGGGAGTACGACCCGCTGCAGCCCGCATACCGGCCGGGCGACCCCCGTGGCCTGCCCATTCCTCCCGTGGTCAGCGAGGAGGTGCAGGTCAACGGGGTCACTCTCACTCTCCGGGGCCAGCGCCCCGCCCGGGACTTCACGGCCGCCCCACCATCGCTGCGAGTAACCATTCCCCTGTACCGCGTGCGGGGGTTGGTCTACCCTAGAGAAGACTCTATACGGCTCCTGGGGCCGTCCAACACCCAGGTGGCGACCGTCGACCTTCCGGGCACCACTTGTGTTTGCGGCGGTGGGTTGCCTTTACCTTATAATAAGAACCGTATTTTGTATTTCGTTCCCAAGTCGTTTTACCAACTCTTCTTGTATTTTCAGTTCCTGGAATCTCCGGTCCCCTGGGTCCGGAGCTACGGGGTGCCGCGCACCAAGGCGTGGCGCCTGGAGTCCACGGCCCCCGACGCGGCTCGGCTCACGCCCAGGCGGTCACCGCGGCTGGCGCCGTGTCCATCCCCGCGCCGCTCGCCGCGTCTGGCAGGACGCCTGGCGTCGGAGTCGCCGTCAGGTCCCATGGACCTACGGATAGCGCCGAAAAAGGTGAGCTTTTTTTCCACACTGGTTTCCCCCGGATCGTGTACTGACACCGGGGACGAGGTCACCTACGTTCATTTTTCTCAAGTGTAACTGACTTTTCAAAAAATTTCAGATAGTGGACGCGTCGGCGGCGCCGTGACTCTCCCCGCCTTGCTCCCCGCCGTGCTCCCCGCGGATGACGTCACCGTCACAGGCCGCAGGCTCAATGGACCTGCGTATAACCCCAAAGAAGGTAAGCTTTTTTTTCCCCACAGTTTTTCCACCGGATCCTGTACTGACCAAGTCCCGTGGTCGAATCGAGGCGCCGAGTTGAAGAAACTGGCGCCGAGATTCGACAGTGGGGACGGGGTCACCTTTATTCATTTTTCTCAAGTTTTGACTGACTTTTTATAATTTCAGACAGCGGACGCGTCTACAGGTTTGAGGCGATCTCCCCGCCTGAGCAAGGTGAATATCTATTTTATTTTTCTAATTTCCTACTGACACTTATTTTCCCTTTTTCTCGCTGGGCGATGGTAAGAGACGCCCGGGAAGCACGGGGCTCCTAAGAACTGCCCCCCCCCTCCCGAAGCAATTATTTTATTTGGATTTTTCATGCCTGAGCCGCCAGGTGGACGCGGACGAGTTCGAGTGGGATGACGACGCCGCCGCCGGCGACGCCCCCAGTGAAGAAGCCCGGGCGCCATCCCCCGTGCGACCTGAGGCACCCCCAGAGGTGCCACCCGGGGTGCCCCCGCAGGCATCGCTACGGCGCTCCCAGCGCGTCGTCAGAAGGCCAGAGAGACTATTAGAAGTCTGCCTAGTGCGTGGCTAGTGCGCGATTCGTCGCCTCGATTTCGAATAGACTCTCTCGCGAATAAATGTTTGCATTTTATATTTTTCATACATTTTGTATTTTGTATTGATTGAAATGTTTGTGTTTGTTTCCTGTCATGTTTTGTAATTTTGCGGTCCGGCTTGCCTTATTGTATTTCTAGTGCTAGGGTTTGGGTCCTTCGCCAGGAGGAAATTGATCTAAAGAGGGTGCACCCTCAATAAAAGTCACGTCGTGCTCTCTCTTGAGTTCATCACACATGCTTTGGTATTCACTAAAATGCCAGATGACTTTTCCGAAGGTGGTTAGGTCAGAAACAGAAAATCTAATTCCACCATCATGTCAAAAATTCTGTTCAAAGGGCAAGAGCTTAACATCAAAAAGCTCAGTAAAATCCCAAAGGGAGAGTATCCACATACCCAATTAAATTCCAAGCCCAAGCTTAAAGTTAGAAGTGAGCCAGGAAGCTTGAACCAGTTTGCCAAGGCAATCTATGATGATTTATTCTCTTCTGGAAATATTACTAAAACAGAAGATATCTCAACTTTTTTGTTCTACTGGATCAAAAAACATATTCATCAAACCTTGGATGCTGACTGGATTTCATATGGTTTGACCATAGGGAAGAGTGGTGAAAGAATTAGCATAGATAACATATTTGATGTGGATGTGGATAATGGCAATAGGGGGTTGGCAACTACAAGCACAGGGTTTGATGATAAAGAAACAGCTGGTCTAGTGTTGGTTATTCTCGGGTCATTTCGCTATTTCCAGAGTAATAACGATGATTATCGAAAACTCATCCGGAGGAAAGTGCTTGATATGGCCAAGCAATACACTGGTGGCATGGATATGGCCACTATAATGACCCGTGGTGACTTATGGTACTGGGATAGGACTTTCAGAAAATTGGTAGCAGGATTAGACATGCTCCTAAATCATCCACCTGCTTCAAGTTTTAGCCACTTCAGAGTTGCTACCTTGACGACAAGATTCAACCAATGTACAGCCCTAACATCACTCGAATACATTATGAACCTCGCTGGTTGGGAAGATAATTTGTTCAGGGCCTTTGTGTGGGTAGAAAAGGTCGCCAAGGAAATAGTGAATATTTTGACTTCTGACGATGAAATAGATAATGAGTACTCTTACTTTCCTTATGCAATAGACATGGGGATCATAACCAGATCTGCGTATTCATCAGCCATTAATCCAAATTTGGCTTATTTTGTTCACTGTATCGGATCTTTCTTGCTCAATCAGAGATCATTAAAAGCTTATGTTAGTTCAGAGAACCAAAGCCGCGATATAGCAAAGAATGCCATGATAGTGGCATACTTGATACATCATGTACAGGACTTTGCCATCCACATAATAGATAATAAAGCATACAAACAAGGAAGCTGAGGTTGAAACTGCTAATAAAACTACATTGGAAGAGGCACTAAAAAAGGTGAAGGTTCGGAACCCAGATGGAACTGAAACCGAGACCTTCCTTGGTTACTGATGAGTCAGAAGAGAAGAATATACAGGATCTACAGAATGACCCCCTGGACTGGATTGTCTATTATAAGATGAAAGGACGAGTCCCAAAGAGTGTAACAGTATGGGCGGAGAGCATGGCAAGAAAGATAATTGATTCTCGTACAGGTAGCATGGGTGAGCATATTAAGACAGTATATGGAGATACCAAATAAAATTCAGATCTCTAAGGAATATCTCTTATGAGACAGAGTTTTCATGAATTATGTCTAGATCTTTATGATCTCAAATGGTTTCTTAATAAAGAAACAAAACACTCACTGATGAAAAGTATCAAATTCTAGTAATATTACTAGTCGGTCATTATTATTAATATTATCATTTAGGAAAATCATCTGATAGATTATAAGATATGGGGCAAAAACTGTTAGTTGTTGGACCTGAGGTTTAGCCAAATATGTAACATGTCGATGGCAATCATTCGGTTTGTGATCTACATATATACATATAAATTTCTATTCCTATGTCTAAAAGTATAGTCTTATGCATTTCTTTAGTTTGAGAAAAATACCTTTTCCAAAAATGAACATGATATTCCATTAATGTATAAGGTAATTAAAAAATCTACTAATGTTTTTGATATTATAACAAATTTTAGAATTCCTAAGAATGACTCTAATTCACGATCTAAGATATCAGTCAAGCGCCAAAAAATTCTTTGTAAGAAATCGAGTGTTCTTGTATTCAAGATTAAGTGGGCAAAGATATCTTGGTAAGTAACAAAATTACTAAACATTATTCCACAGTATTGCATTGCAGCTATAACAATCTATTGCGTCCACAGTTATAGGTAATCCTTCAATATAAAATGTGACTGAGGAAGGTATCTATAAATACTATTATCATTTAGTTGTATTTTTTATTATTTTTATCTTTTGATAAAACATGAAAAAAAAAATCTGCCAGGAAGCAGTTGCGGTGACGCGTTCTGCGCGCACGCGACGCGCTGGGACTCGGCAAACCGCGGCGGAGCGCGAGAACAGGCCGGACCGGGAGGAGGGGCGCAGGGGGCGCGGAGCTCAGCCCACTGTGCACCCTAATTAAACGGCATTTTGGAAAAGAACTGGAAAAATTTTTGAATAAGAAGAGCGCGCTACGACGAGGACAAGCGCAGACGTACACTCGAGGTGCGAGACGCGGGCAGACTGAAGTCCGCGACGCACGCAGGGCCGTGGACCGGCGCGGAAGACATGCTGACGCGTGCGGAATGCAGCCAGCCTCCGCGAGAGAACGCGCAGTCAGTGGGTTATCGGTGCACGGAGCACGATGGGACCGTCCTTAAGGACGGGGCCCGTCTCGGAATGAGAGCGGAGAAGAAAAGAGGAATGGAAATGGTTTCGATGGAGAATAAGAAGGAAATACGAGATAAAGCAGGTGATCAGGGAAAAGGGAACGACGAGTAATCAGGAAAAAGAGGAAGGAAAAAAAGGAAAGAGAAGGAGGACGGAAAGTAGGAAGAGTATTGCGCAATACAGGAAGGATAAGTAGATGATTCAGAGGATAAAACATAAGTTGTATTTTTAAGTACTAGGGAAATTATTATTGGGGATTATGTAAATAGAAACTGGTAGGAAATAATTTTTTTTTCTCCCCCCCCCCCCCAAAAAAAAAACAAGGGTACAAGTCTTTGGGTGCGGCGAGCCGAGTTGCTGAGACCTCCCTGTGCCCAGAGCGTTAGATAGCATTAGAGTAGGTTTTTAAATAGTTTTGTAAGGCAGCATCTTGTCTTGGTTTGTCTGACAACCTTTTCCCCTTGCAGCATTCCCGCGAGGGCTGGTCGCAGCGCTCGTACTGTGTGCCACCCAACTGGCAGCTGGTACTAAAAGACTTCGGCACACAGAGTTGGAGCCGAGCCTGATCCTGTCAGCGGGGGCCATAGTGACAAGGCTGCCCCAAATCCCGTACGAGGACCATCTGCTGATAACGTTCCAGTACAAGGTGCTGCTGGTTCCGGAAGAGGGGCCGTGCAAGAACGAACAGCTCTGTGACTGGGAAGCTCACCTATCAGCACTGACGAACGCACTCGAACAGACCGTGGAGGGTGGAGCGACGGTGGCCCGTGTCAAGCGCCACCCCCGAAAAAAAGAGGTCTGTTCAGCAAAGCGGCTGTCGCTGTTCCCGCCCTGATACAGTACTTCCCGAAGCTCATCCAACTCTTCAAATCCGGAACCCAGCAGACAGAGCCCAGCCAAGCGGTGGTAAAATACGACGCAGATATAGCCCAGACGTCAGCAAACCTGCCCCAACAACTTGCAAACAGCTACCAACAAATAACCAAAAAACGAGCCTGGGGCAAGGCACAAGAAGGGCTACAGATGCAATTTGACGAAAAATGGAATAACGTAAACCGAATGCTGTCAGCGGTTCTCAAACTAAACACTCTCGACCAGGCACTAGAAAAATGCCAGCTAGGCTACGTCTCACCGAGACTAGTCAAATTGCTCCATATGAAATCGGCCATCGAAGAAGCTGCAAGAAAAATTGTCCAAGCCGGGGCCCAACTTGTGATCCCACCATCGAATGCGAGCGCGTATTACAGTGTGAAGGGGGCAACGTGCGCGGCAACCGACGACAAATTTCTGGTCCGATTCCGGGTGCCAATCATGCGTGGGGGTGACGTCCCACAACTCTTCAATCTACATCCGGCCCCGTACAAGATCCGGGACGTGACGTGCTACTTTACGTCACAGCCGATGCAAGTGGCGGTGATAGGGGACAGGCCATAATTCCTGCCCCCGAACTTCTGCAAAATGGACGATTTTTTCTGTGCGCTGCCACGCGACAGCAACCCATCCGAGTTGGACCCCTGCCTCCTACCGCTGTTCCCGAACGTCCACATGACGGACGCGTTATGCGAGCCGAAGTGTGTGCGTAGTACGTCGCCTGTCGTGACACAGTCAAGTGAATCGAAATTTTGGGTTGTCACTGATGACCAGTTTCCACTGGAAATAAGATGCCCGGACCAGAGGCCACTGGCACTCACAGACATCAACGCGGGTGCGGACCTTGTGACACTTCCATGCGCATGTGAAATAACATATGGTCACATGACCCTGGTGGCAGCAAGGATAATTTGTGACGTCTACCAGGACGCAAACTTGCAAATCTTCAGGACGGTGCCGGTTCAATGGACGGGCCGCGCTGCACCACGCTTTTCCGTCTTGGCAGGGGACAGGGAAATTCCAGTGGCGGAGTCCGAGCTTAAAATCCACGAGGAAAGCGAGGTGACGGTCGACGCCGAGGACTTTTTGCCCCCGTGGCTCGTCGAGACCATCGCCGCAGTCGTGGGAGCCATCGCGGGATCGGCGATCGCAGCCCTGTCTGCGATTGGCAAGTGGTGCGCGAGGCGCCGCCTAGTGCCACAGCACCGACACGGACGGCGACCGCACCGCGACGACACGGAGGCCGGGCGCGAGCTGCCAGAGAGGAAGTACCTGTCCAGGGGTACTGACATGGGCGAGCCGGTGCGACGCCCGCCGCCGGTGCCCAGGGCGCTAGAGACGCGCCACAGCACTGGCAGCCAGTACCTCAACTGGCACGAACTCAAGTGAAAAGGAAAAAAAAGACATTTCCTTAAGTGCACAACTCTGTTTTCGTGTTTTCGTTGTTGTTTTTTTTTTTCAGGTAACTTATGTTTGTGCTATGTTTTGGAGTTATAATCATAGGTTTTATGAAATGTGGGTTTGTTTGTTTTTTTAAAGGATTTCTTCGCTCTTAATGATTTGGATATTATAATTAATATGATATTTTTATTTTTTTGTTTCTTTTCTTTTCTTCTTTTCTTTATTTTTTTAAATAATCTTGCTTGCTATGTAGACTAGTTTTAGCTAAGCCTAGTGGTGGCACCGATCAACGGGGACGTTGATCAAAAAGTTAGGTAGAGGATGTTAGCGGGCCAGACGGGCCTGGTAGCGCTCCCGGCTGACTGGGGGTGTCAAGTGACAATGACGCGTCCGGCCAGCTGGGAGGAGTGCCTCGTCTGGACGCTAGGGCGCAGCACACCCTGGACACGGCTGAGAGGCTAGAGCAGTATGGAAAATAGAAAGGTGACGCGTGGGCGGCCGGGAAGTGGAGAGTTGGAGCTGTGTGTGGTAGGAGGAAGGGTGTGCTGGGATTGATTGCGGAGAAAAGTGAAAGTGCCCAGGGACAGGGTGATAAGAAGAACACCAGTGGACACGACGCCGAAGGAATGCAAGGAAAGGGTGAGTCGGGTGGATCAGGATTGAGGTGCTGCCACTAGGGAATTAGGATAGGGTATAACTAAGTTAGATTAGTGTAGGCAAGAAAGGGGGAACGCTAGGTTAAGACGCCACGTGCGCGTGGTAGGAGAAAAAAGAAGGTTACGAATAAACGGAAGGGAAAGAAGAACTGTGCCTTCCTTGATTGCCATCGAGAGCCCCTGCAGTCCCTGCTCGCGATGCAAGAAGAATAGAGGAGACGGGAAAGGAACCACCGAAAGGCGTAGACCCTAACAACCCCCGGACCCATGCGTGTTTTCAATGCCAACAACTTTTTGGGCCGGTGGGCTGTGGATTTCGCGGGACCCTTCCCCGCCCCTACGGCGTGCCCCCAGTACACTGACGACGCCCAGAAGCACAAGCGCTGGTACACGCTAGTCGCGGTGGAAACTTTCTAGTCATAGCGGTTGGCGAAAAAAAACGGCAAAAGATATATAAAGCGTGATTTTTTGTAGGCTTGTTGTTTAGGTCACACCGGTCATTTTGACCCGCAGCACACTCATTTCGGACCCATAGGAGCTGAGCAGCGTTCAATTTTCTGTTCAAAGTGTTCAAAATGTTCTAAAACTAATTATTATCGCTCAGTAGTGATCTAGGAGTCGTTTCTGCACAATTCGACGACGACAAATTGAATAGAACACACCCTATATCCGTACGACGCACCATTTCGGCCCTTTGAGCCGCCATTTTTAAAATAAGGGCCTAATGTAACTTTTTTGAAACTTGAGCAAATTTGTCAAACGGGGTGTTTTTCTTGGGTGTAATGACGGTGCTGATGACGAAAATGACGGTTGAAACGTTGTTTACTGTAAGGGTGACCAGCTAGTAACGCTCAATGTTTTGTTCAAAGTGTTAAAACTGTTCAAAAACTAATTATTATTGCCCAGAGATGATCTAGGTGTCGTTTCTGCACAATTTGACGACGACAAATTGAATAAAACACGCCCTACATCCGTACGACCCACCATCTAGGCCCCTTAAATCGCCATTTTGAAAACATAGGCCTAAATTTAATCTATTTTGAACCTGCATAGTTGTGTCGAACGGGGTGTTATTTCTGACAAACTCTGCATCGCTGATGCTGAAAATAACACTTAAAACAGTGTCAACTCCTACGGTGATCCGCTAATGTTTTGTTCAAAATGTTAAAGATGTTCAAAAACTAATTATTATTGCCCAGAGACGATCTAGGTGTCGTTTCTGCACAATTTGACGACTACAAATTGAATAAAACACGCCCTACATCCGTACGACCCACCATTTAGGCCCCTTAAATCGCCATTTTGAAAACATAGGCCTAAATTTAATCTATTTTGAACCTTACACTGTCTCATCTGAAATATTACATGAATGCTAGGAATACGGATTTTAGAAACACAACATTGCATGAATTGGTTTGGGAAAAAACCTTTAAAATGGTAACGAACTTAATGTAGGTCGTCATCTACATCTTTGTCTTCACCGGTAACCATTGTTGCATTTTCATTCCTGTAAATGAAATTTGTGTTTGTGTAGGTTGATATTATTGCATTTCGCTGTTTTTTTTTTTTTTTTTTTGTAACTTTCCTTTTGCTCTCTTGAAAGTCAAATGAGACTTGATTCAAGATTAAAACTTTGGTTGAAGGCTACTTTTAGTTTAGACCTAGTAAATTCAAGTCTAAATAGACATGATCCAGCCAAGGTCAAATTAGACTTGATTCAAAGCGATTAAACTTGATTCAAGACAAATTTGGAATGAATTGAAGAAAGGAGTATTAAATCAAGGATTTCGTGTCTGAAATCAAGAAGTCTTTTTTCTGGGTGTAGCTCCTGCGCATCGACCTGCAAAAAGGTGCAAAGGGAATTGCATGCATGTGCCGTAAGTTCAGATAAATTTACGTGCCCAGTTAGAAAAAAAACACAGTAAAATGCAATAATATCAAACTACACAAATACAATTTCATTTACAGGACAGAAAATGCAACAATACACTGCAAAGCCAAGTCGACGGCTCCTATCCAAACACAAGTTATTTTTTTGCTCGGATTCAAACCCTTGCATTGGCTCTCCCGCAGTTCCAAACCATCGTTATTGCATGACTCGCTCCGAACACTTGCTATTGCAATGCGTGGTTCAAACCCTAGCAACTAGCACTTCGGTGGTTTCGAGAAAAACAGAAAAGAAAGTTTCAGCTGAGAAATCAATTCAGGAGTGGAGTATTTATTTCCCTGCATCATCCCTGCGCATGAGTTAGGGTCTCGGGAATGCTTACTAGTCATCATATTGCCAGATAAAAGCGTGTTATGCGTACAAGAAC
Organism: Odontothrips loti; assembly: GCA_038380765.1. Lineage (NCBI taxonomy): Eukaryota > Metazoa > Arthropoda > Insecta > Thysanoptera > Thripidae > Odontothrips > Odontothrips loti. The sequence goes on from CM076254.1 coordinate 834,320, forward strand.
GGAAAATACGACGGCCTGTCCAGCCTAACCCCGCTGATGATTTGTTTCCATGGAACTGTTTTCGTTTGGTGAGTGTGAAACACTTAATAATTACTATGAATGCCCTGCTTTCACTCTGCATAGTTTAATTTGGAAGCTTAAACTTGTAAGAAACTTTCTATTTATATTCTTATCACTTTAACTGAAACCCACTTCTATGATCAGACTTATCGTCTGCTCTCTTCTAGTATTCGGAATATTATGGCTAAGAATCTCTGTGAAGTTGCAGATTTGTATAAATCAAAGTGTCGTCCAATATGTTCTTCAATGTTTTTGATATAAATGCATTTAAGTTTGGAATCCTATCAGTGAACACATAAATAAGTAGAATGAAGGCGACCACGGACGAAGTGAAGTTGCTAGGCTTTGGCACGGAAACCAGCCTGTCTTTGAGGTTATGTTCATATCTCCCATTCTTTATTAGGGGAGAAATACCGACTCAATAATTGTTCAAAGGGTGTCAACAGGTTCGGAATGCAATGTAGATTTGGTGGCAAGCTGTAACTCGAAACACCTAAAAATGTCAGTTGCAAGGGTTCGGGTAAAGCCTTGCAAAAACGAGTGTTTGGAACGAGTCATGCAATAACGATGGTTTGGAACTGCGGGAGAGCCAATGCAAGGGTTTGAATCCGAGAAAAAAAATAACTTGTGTTTGGATAGGAGCCGTCGAAGTGTGGACCAAGTACACACTAGGAAGCGTGGACCACTTTGATCCACACCAGGAAGCGAGGACCTCTCGTGGCCCACTCAAGATAGTGTGGACCACTCATGGTCCACACCCCACCGCGCCTTTCCCTATATGATACTATGGTGGTCCACGTTTCCTAGTGTGGACAAAGCCGTGGTCCACGCTTCCTTGTGTAGACCACTAGTGGTCCATGCTTCCTAATGTGGACCGAAATGGTCCACATTTGGCTTTGCAGTGTACTTGCCGGTGAAGAAGCTGTAGACGACGACCTATCTTAAGTTCGTAACCATTTTAAAGTTTGTTTTTTTTGCAAACCAGTTCATGTAACTTTGTGTTTCTAATTGTTTCAAAACTTTAAACTTACTAATGTCAATGTGTACAAAGAGTCAAGTATTATTTAATCATTGGAAATGAATTGAAATGAATAAAATATATTACAGAGCAATGTTTATCGAATATCGAACCCCCCCCCCCCCCCTTGTAAAGGTCCAAACCTACCCTTATTGAACGAATGCACGCACGTAAGATTTCTCGGTCCCCCCCCCCCAAACTTCCTTGCGTTATTAATGAACGCCCACCAAGGATAGTAATAAATGACATAACATACTGCATGTGCTCTCCTCACATTCTTCTGGATTTTGGTTTTTTGTTGATGGGTGTGTATCCCTGCGTCGCTGCAAAATATGATCGAACGTCGCTCATTACTTTCAAATTAATTAAATCTGAAAATCGTCAGGAATCTTGTCTTGATCAGTGTCATGTCTGCCTCTTTCATTCACCATACCAATATTTGAAGCAGATCCCCCGAGAAGTTTGTTAACTACTGATTTTATTTTTGCCATGAACGTTTGTTTTCCAGTTTTCTCAGTGTGTTTTTTAGAGTGCTTTCTGAGAATTTACTCATTGATTTGGTTCTCACCGCACACCGCACAGGTGTAATCAACTTCGGTTGTACCAGAAAGGGAATGATGAGTGGAATCATAATTGATCACTGTCGTGTCGCTCTCCTGCCGCTGGCGCTGTTTTGTCCTCTTTGTTGAAGAACATAAAGCCTCGATCACTTCGGCAAAGACATTTTCTCCATCGTCTGTGAAAGCTGGTTTGTAACCGAGGTTATAACGCGGTCGTCTCAGATCATATGGCATTGTCCTTTCAACAGGTTCTCCCAAATCAGCTGTAATATTAACAATCCTAGGTGGAATAATGTATTAAATATGAACTATTTCAATGCTACTCTGCAAAACAAAATGCTTTGATAAACGCATGACTTCCCGCGAAGTCACGCAACCCTGCATTTGGATTTGCAGATCATTCACGTACCTAAGGAATTCATCACTGAACAGATAGTGTTTGTGCGTTCGTGATTTGTGACTGGTGTGCTGCAGAGCCTTGTGCTATGAGTAGTTGACGTTTGCCACTCTTCATTCTGAACCAGCTGTTCTGAACTTTTTGCTTCAGAAGAAAATACTCCAATTCGTGTCTCAGCTTGTGTTTCAGCTTCATGCAGTGCTTCAGCTTTCTTAAATCGATGTTCCTCTGCAAACTGGTGAGCACGTTGTGCCTGAGCTGCATACATTTTCCTTTGTGCATTATATACCTTATATTCCTCCGAACGCTTTTGTTCATGTAGCTTACGTGCACGTCGTGCTTTAGCTTCATGCAGTGCTTTAGCCTTCTTTAATCGATCCTCCTCTGCTAACTGGTGAGCACGTTGTGACTGAGCTTCATCCTTTTCTTGCCTGCGACTTGCTAGATCCCGCCGAGCCGCCTGCAAACGATTGATCTCTGCCTTCTGGTACCGTTCGGTCCGAACCTTTTGCCAAAATTCTGTCTGTTGATCGTGCATTTCTTGCGTCGGTGCTCCAGTCAACGCCATTCACAAAATTTCTCTCTTCGGATTGTTGTAACCACGGAAATACACTGCGCATGAAAACTAGCGCCCCACTTTTTCCGATGCTCGCCGTTCCCAAGTTTTGGAAGCCAGGAAGATGCCGTTTTGAATGGAGTTTGCACCTTGGTTGCACTTGAAGGTCCTTAAGTGCGAGATCCGGGAGGTGGTGGCTGTTCGACTGCGGTGGGGTGGGAATTTCGACCGAAGAAGTACCCCAAGACACCTTTAACTTTGCTGAAATTTCAAAGTTTTTCGGTAAGCAGGGCTAAATGACGGCCATTGACAAGCTGACGTCAAAATTTTCATGATCCGTCATACCCACCCCCCGCCCCACCTACCCCCACCCATCCCTCACCCCCCAAAAGGAGGTCTGTTCGGGAGGTGAAAAAAAGTTGGAAGCATTTCAAGCTCCGTGGGCCCGGCCATCTGCACACCAAATCGCATCCCACTAGCACCAACCCCTGCCAAGCAACCCCCTCCCCCCCCCCCCCCCAAAAAAAAAACCTCTATTTCGAGAAATTAGATTTTTGGGGCACTGAACGGAATGCGAGGGGTCAAAAAATTTCGTCAGAGATGGACTTGGGGTGGAACATCAATCTCCCGTCACGAAATCCGGCGCTTCAAATTCGCAGCCCTTACCTTATGGGGGTTGCCCCCCCCCCCCTGCGACCCCCCGTAGGGGTGGGACAGATTTGGGGCTGCGAATTGTTAAGGCACCTCCGATGCCCCCCCCCCTCACATTTGCAACACCATTCGACCGACCGTTCGTGCTCCAGACCCTTTAAAAAATGACAAATGCCAAAACACACCCCTAACTTCAAACCCTCAGTTAGCAACTTTTGGGTGGGGCTGGAAACCCGGCTAGCGTGACGGCGGGTGGTCCCAACCCTTACTTCGATAGTCCTAAGCGGAAAAGTCGCTGCAGCAAATGGTTTATCCGTGGGGAGCGTAAAACTGAGAGCATTGCATTCTGCGCCCTGCCACCGAGCGCCCGGTAGACAGGGAAGTGACATGACTGATGCGCCGGCGCGCGCGACTTCCGGCGTACTCTCTCTGGCTGCTGTCTGCAGGCCGAGGGAGCTGCGTGGGCTGGCTGCCTTTGCGACCATTTATTTTCAGTCCCCGAACCACCCTCCTTAGGGGTGGGGGTGGGTGGAGATAGGTGGGAGGGGGGGGGGGGTATGACAGATCGTCAAAGTTTTCACGGCAGCTTGTCAATGGCCGTCATTCAGCCCTGCTTACCGAAAACTTTGAACTTTCAGCAAAGTTAAAGGTGTCTTGGGGTACTTCTTCGGTCGAAATTCCCACCCCACCGCAGTCGAACAGCCACCACCTCCCGGATCTCGCACTTAAGGACCTTCAAGTGCAACCAAGGGGCAAACTCCATTCAAAACGGCATCTTCCTGGCTTCCAAAACTTGGGAACGGCGAGCATCGGAAAAAGTGGGGCGCTAGTTTTCATGCGCAGTGTATTTCCGTGGTTACAACAACCCCGAAGAGAGAAATTTTGTGAATGGCGTTGACTGGAGCACCGACGCAAGAAATGCACGATCAACAGACAGAATTTTGGCAAAAGGTTCGGACCGAACGGTACCAGAAGGCAGAGATCAATCGTTTGCAGGCGGCTCGGCGGGATCTAGCAAGTCGCAGGCAAGAAAAGGATGAAGCTCAGTCACAACGTGCTCACCAGTTAGCAGAGGAGGATCGATTAAAGAAGGCTAAAGCACTGCATGAAGCTAAAGCACGACGTGCACGTAAGCTACATGAACAAAAGCGTTCGGAGGAATATAAGGTATATAATGCACAAAGGAAAATGTATGCAGCTCAGGCACAACGTGCTCACCAGTTTGCAGAGGAACATCGATTTAAGAAAGCTGAAGCACTGCATGAAGCTGAAACACAAGCTGAGACACGAATTGGAGTATTTTCTTCTGAAGCAAAAAGTTCAGAACAGCTGGTTCAGAATGAAGAGTGGCAAACGTCAACTACGCATAGCACAAGGCTCTGCAGCACACCAGTCACAAATCACGAACGCACAAACACTATCTGTTCAGTGATGAATTCCTTAGGTACGTGAATGATCTGCAAATCCAAATGCAGGGTTGCGTGACTTCGCGGGAAGTCATGCGTTTATCAAAGCATTTTGTTTTGCAGAGTAGCATTGAAATAGTTCATATTTAATACATTATTCCACCTAGGATTGTTAATATTACAGCTGATTTGGGAGAACCTGTTGAAAGGACAATGCCATATGATCTGAGACGACCGCGTTATAACCTCGGTTACAAACCAGCTTTCACAGACGATGGAGAAAATGTCTTTGCCGAAGTGATCGAGGCTTTATGTTCTTCAACAAAGAGGACAAAACAGCGCCAGCGGCAGGAGAGTGACACGACAGTGATCAATTATGATTCCACTCATCATTCCCTTTCTGGTACAACCGAAGTTGATTACACCTGTGCGGTGTGCGGTGAGAACCAAATCAATGAGTATATTCTCAGAAAGCACTCTAAAAAACACACTGAGAAAACTGGAAAACAAACGTTCATGACAAAAATAAAATCAGTAGTTAAGAAACTTCTCGGGGGATCTGCTTCAAATATTGGTATGGTGAATGAAAGAGGCAGACATGACACTGATCAAGACAAGATTCCTGACGATTTTCAGATTTAATTAATTTGAAAGTAATGAGCGACGTTCGATCATATTTTGCAGCGACGCAGGGATACACACCCATCAACAAAAAACCAAAATCCAGAAGAATGTGAGGAGAGCACATGCAGTATGTTATGTCATTTATTACTATCCTTGGTGGGCGTTCATTAATAACGCAAGGAAGTTGGGGGGGGGGGACCGAGAAATCTTACGTGCGTGCATTCGTTCAATAAGGGTAGGTTTGGACCTTTACAAGGGGGGGGGGGTCGATATTCCAAAAATGTCCTTTACGTAATTATTGAACTCTCCCTGTCACTAAAACAAATGCTTGAAAATGCAGTGTTACTTCCAATATTCATGTTTTGCCAAATACATGTATTTTTCCCTTCACCTCCCAGTCACAACTTTCCGGCAGTATGAACATAAGGTAATGCTCTAGTGGGTGCTTAATAATTGATTTCAGCAGAACGCGAGGACAAATCGTCTTCAACAGGCAATGAAGCTCCTCCTCATGAGTCTCCTGCAGCAATCGGCTTAATCAACAGAGGCACCCAATGCTTCCTGAATGTGTGCATCCAATTATTAAGATGCGACGAAGTAGTTCGTCGCGCCATAATGGAGTGTAACGTAAAAGACAGTGCTAGTAATGCATGTGGTACTCTAAATTGGAAACCTTAAGTTGCCTTGACGAAAGGACTCCAGAATATACTACAACAAATGGAGGTCAGTTCAACTATGTTAAATTGTCTTTCAGAGGTAAATAAAGTTAACGGTTTTTTGGTTCTAAAATAACCCCTTTTTTCCAGTTACCTTCAAATGGACCATGTGACACAAAAGTAATATGGAAGGCATTAGAAACACTCATGGGAATGGATGTTTCCTTACAACAAGATGCCACTGAATGTTTGGGGAAAATGTTGGATGCATTAAATTATGTTCTGAAGAAGAATGGATGTGACGTCATTGAGAAAACATTTGCAGGACTTGTAGAAAGTACTTTCGGCTGTGAAGAGTGCTGTCATGCGAGGACAAAAGAAGAACAAATGTTTTGCATGTCCGTACCCTTTACAGAAGACGATCCTGTTACACTGGTAGGTTTCACAAATATTTAAGATTAGACCAATAGTCAGACGATTAAAAGAATTTAACACTTACGCTGGAGACCAAACGCATGCCAGTTTCTTGATGTCGGACACTTAACGTGTAACGTTTGGTGTCGGACCTCTTGACGTGTGACGTTCGCGTTGGAAACGCTTAGAAGCGTTCAGTCAGATATATCAAAGCGTCTGACTTGAAGAATTTATTATAAAAGCTGTATCCGTCAATTTAATGCCAACACACTTCGTGCAAGTCATCGCATCTGTGCCCTTTGGAAAGTGGCTGAGTTGTTTGACCCCTTTTCATTACAGGAGGGCCTCCTGCTGAACTACACAAGTCCGGAACAACTGGATGCAGTAAAATGTCCCAGCCAGAAGTGCGGCGGTAAAAATACCAAAACAATGAAGTGCTATGGAGCTTGGGCAAAACCACCACCTGTGATGAGTATATCCCTAAAAAGATTTAACTGCAGCACAAAAGGGACATTAAGGAAGGTTTTGCACCGGTAAGGATACTAAATTATATTGCTTATTATAGTGCTTTGAGTGACTTCCAAAGGCAAATAATCAATTTGTGATTCAAACAGAATTGACTATGAAGAGCAATTAGATATCAACCACATTTTGAGAGGAACTGAATGTCAGACGGACATTCCAGTAAGTAAAATTGCAGAATCACTTCGTTGAGTAGCACTACTTTGTAAATCGCTAAAATATGCGACGATACAAGATACGCGTGATTTAGAATACAATTGTTGTTGTTTTCTCTTCTAAAAATTATTTTTGCGGCCCTTTTCACAAATTTTTTCGGGGAGTTCCCGTAACAGCCGCTACGACGGCTACAACTCGGCAATCGCGTCTTTAGAAAATTGCGGTGGAAGGCACTGCATGTTATGTCGCAAACGTGTTCACACGGCGAACGCACGTCCGCCTTGTTAGACCGCAAAGCAATTTCCAAATTGTTTACCACGTCACAGTGGGGTACCCCTTAACATACTACTTACTTGACACCTATTAATTCACACCTGACATGTTTTCTTTTCTTAAAGCAATACGAACTGAATAGTGTCGTTGTACATGAAGGACGCTCAGCGACTTCAGGCCATTACTTCATCTATGCCAAGTTCGCTGGTAAATGGTATAGAATTGATGACGAAGACGTCGACGAGGTAAACAACTCTTCGTGCATAATATTTCTTGTGTTTTTTGTTCCTGTCCTATACTATAAATAATTACCGCACGCTTTTCCTCAGACTACCCTTCAAGAGGTATTGAATCCCTCTAAATATTCGGGCAGGAAAGGCACGACACCATATATACTGGTATACAAACAAGTGCCAAGACAGGAAGAAGAACATGAACAAAGAGGAGATAAGAGTCTTCAAAATGCATCTGAAGGTGACGATGCCACATCGGCACCAACAACAACAAAAAGTTCAAAAGCAGTGGGAACGCCCTCTAAACAAGTGAAAAACCTTCCAACCTACAAAACGAAACGATGGAAAAGAAAATTTGAACGAAAGAGGACGACAAAGGAGGAAAAAAAGAGATTAATGTTGAACAATATCGACAAGGAACTGAAAAGGGTGGATCAAGGTGAATCAAATGAAATTCCCGTTCTATCCCTAAGTGAGAATGGATCAGAAGGTGGCCGCGGCAGTGAGGACTCCGGGAGTCAAAGTGAGAAGTGCTCTGATGACACAGAAAGCAGTTCAAAAAGTGAAAGTGAATCTAATTCTGGAGATAAGACTGAAGAAGGCTCAGAAGAGGCAAATAGCTCAACGTCAGACAGTGTGGACAGTAACCTTCAGAAAACGAAAAGGAGGAAAGCAAGCAAAGGAGATACTTCACTGGACAAATCATTCACTACAAAAGATTACGAGAAAATAGCCACTGCGATTGAAGACTGCAACAATACCATCGAGATTGACGAACATTCTGATGAGTCCGAATCTGAATCAGGCAGTGACTTTGAGAGAAATCCGAAGAGAAAAAAAAGGGAGAAAGAGGATTCAGCGAAAAACGAAACACGGCGGGAAATCCTGGGCAAGAAACCGATTGCAATTCAAGACTGCAACAATACCATCGAGATGGACGAAAATTGTGATGTGTCCGAATCTGAATCCGGCAGCGACTTTGAGAAGAATCAGAAGAGAAAAAAAGTAGAGAAAAAAAAATCAGCGGTGAAGGAAACACGGGAGAAAATCATGGTTAAGAAACGGTACACATTTGACGAGGGACGTTTTCAAGTGAAGCAATCCACATGGAATGCAGTGTGGGATTGGAAGAAAGGTGCATTTTCCAACAGGAACAAATGGGTTGTCATTTTGAGGAAACACATGCAAGCTTTAAAGCCATTTTGTATTCAGAAATTCGGGGGAAGCTTATGTGGACTCAAATAACGTTTTATCAATGCGTGCATATGTATTTTGCGGAGTTGGAGCCTGCAAACACTATGCACTGCACTGGCAGCCAGGTAAAGGGAAAGACATTACCAGCAAAGTTTCGTCCTGTGGAAAGGAAAACCATGAGGAAAATTTGGTGAATGCTATCCCAGCAAGGAAGGGGGACAGACAAATTCTAAGAAGGAGACAACGGGGACAGAAAACATGCCACAATGTAAAACAGCGAGATATAAGACGAATGAATGCGGTCGTGTACAAAGACAAAAACTGGCAGCATGTTAAGCCAGACACTGTGTACTGGCATGCAAAGTCAGAGGAGCTGTCCAAAAGGGATCTACATAAGGACCCTGTTATCGATCTCCTCTTCATGAGAAGGCGCGAGATTGAAAGTGATCAATCCGTCAGGTACATACAAATGGTTTCGGAGCCACTTGTTGTTTACTTGTTCGCTGATGTCACCATCCGCGCAATCCTTGACTACTTCATGAACAGACAAAAAATAACAGTTCACGCCGATGCCACGGGAAAAGTGGTAAGGTCTAATGTGTTTTACGGGAACATGATATACCTATACAGTTTCATAGTGAACATAAACGGCATTCTGTTGCCTATATGCCAGATGATTAGTGCGATGCATGACCAAGCAGCTATTAGTGGCTTATTAGGTCGATTTTGAATGTTTGTTGTAAATGTCTTGAACAGCAAGTGGCCATGCATCAGAAGGCTTGTGACCGATTGCAGTTTTGCACTTATTCATGCCGCACTGAGGGAGTGGAACTGTCTAAATCTGGAAAAGTACTTGACCGTTTGTTATTTGTACGTGATAGGAAAGTACACATCAACGGACATTAATGAATTAGTCATTCTACGCTTGTGCAAAAACCATTGGGTGAAAATGGTCTGCAACAACTTGTCCGGTCACCTTTTCGAACAAGATACGAAGACTGTAATTGTGGAAGTGATAGTCAAGCTCATGGACTGCACGACAATGAAAGAATTTGACAATGTCTTCAGAAATCTCTGCATCATTTTAATGACTCCAGTACAACACACGCTGGTGACGAATGCATTTCAGGCACTTGACATATCGCCAAATCGGCTGAAGCCAATTGAGGTGCCGAAAGTAGAAAACATTGCAGATAATCTCGACGAACACAGGTTCGAATGCAGTGGAAATTATGATGAGACACCATTTCATGTGCACTGCAGAGCTCTTCATACACAGACTGGACACATGATCAGGCAGACAGTTGGATCTATTGTTGATGACTATTTACTAGAAGATTTTACCCGCAAAGAAGCAGTAGTTGAAGACGACATCACCGAGGAAAAAGCAAATAAATTATTCTGCCCTCAGTTCTTTTCAAATGTTTTCTTCAAAAATAAGTATGCTGTGTTGGTACCTCTTTGGACAAGTGTAATGGACAGTGCCAAGGGTAAAGCTGGTGCACTCTTCACGGCAAGCAATGCCATTGTTGAAAGCTATTACAAGCAAAAGAAGAAAAATGTGCATTCTGTTCAGCGAGATAAACCGTCTAGGTTTATTACTGTAGACAAAAAAGAAACGCTTACAAACACAAAAAAGGTTCTTCTTGGGGCGCGCACTGGGGGGTTAAAAACACCCCAAAACGCCCTAACGTAATTAAAGGACGCTCCCTAAAGAGTAGTACTAAAACCAAAGAAATTGATCTCTCCTGTTATGTCTGTGATAGTGTATTTGAAGCAGCTGCAATATTAACAAATGACTATTCAATATTATGTGTATACAGAGCCCCAGAAGATAACTGTGTTATTCATTTTTTAGAGAAACTGGAATCTGCATTGGAATTATTTTGTAAACAGAGGAAATATGTTATTATATGTGGAGATATTAACATTGACACTCTTAGGAAAGACCCAAAAAAGAAATGCATAAAAAATAGATTAGAGAATTTTATGAGGAGGCATGGCATGCATAGTATTACAAACCAACCCACTAGAGTAACTGAGCTTTCAAAAACTGCCATTGACCATATAATTACAAACATGCCACAAAACCTCTATGAATCCAAATGTAATTTAGAAGTTGGTCTGTCAGACCACAGGATGCAGTTGTTTAAACCAAAAGGGAAACCCGTTGAGATAATAGAGACAAAATATGTATATAAGAGAGTATTTACTGAGAGAAAGGAAATGGCTTTTATTAATGATTTAAAGAACGTAGACTGGACAGAAATCTATCAATTGAAAACAGTCGATGAAAAGTTTAATAATTTCCATGACAAGTTCATAGCTTTGTATGACAAGTATTTTCCAGTGAAAAAGTATAAAGAGAGAAGTAAATCAGACAAAGATTGGGTTACCTTAGGTATCAAAAGAACATCTAAAAATTATAGAAATTTATGCATTCAAGCAAAACTGAACCCAGATGGTGCTACGAAGGAACACTTCAAAAACTATAAGAGAATATATAAAAGATTGCTAAAAAGTGCCAAAAAGCTATTTATCATAGAAAAGGTTAAAACATCAAAAAATATGTCCAAGACTGTCTGGTCCATAATCAACAAGAGTATGGGAAAAACAAAGGCACCTCATGAAAATATGAAGTTGAAAGTAGACAATAAGAAAGAAATTTCAGATCCAAGTCAAGTAGCCGAGGCTTTCAATTATTTTTTCTGTAATATAGCGAAAGACCTGAATAATGGAAATAACTCAGTAGGCACTCATGTAAAACAGCAGAAACAATCTATGTTTTTGTCTCCAGTGACTAAGAATGATGTGATATTAGCTATAAAAAACCTTAAAAGTAAAAAGTGTTCTGGTAATGATGATGTAAGTGATGAGATGTTGAAAAAGTGCCATACAGTAATAATTGATCCTCTCACAGATATAATTGAAGCATCTTTTAAGCAAGGAAAATATCCAGAAAAATTGAAAACCTCTGAAATACTCCCTCTCTATAAAAAGAAAGGGAAAAAAGTAAATGTAACCAACTGGAGACCTGTAGCGAATATAACAGCTTTTGCAAAAGTAATTGAATTTATTATGAACAAAAAGGTGAGAGCATATCTAACAAGGTTTAATATCTTATCTGAATCACAATTTGGATTCATAGAAAGGCAGTCAACAACCAATGCAATTGTTGATTTTATACATAACCTGTACAACAATATACAATCAAAAAAATGTGTGACTGGTATCTTTTACGATATGTCTAAGGCATTTGATCTAGTTGACCACAAAATATTGCTCTCAAAACTTGAGTCCTATGGAATAAGAGGTAATGTGTAAGAGTGGTTTAAGTCATACTTAGAGAACAGAAAACATTTAGTTGAGATATCATATTGTGATAAAGATGTAATGAAAAAAATTAAATCAGAAATTATGAAAGTGTTATGCGGAGTACCTCAAGGTAGTATATTGGGACCGCTTTTATTTCTTATCTACATCAATGATCTAGCCTGCCACATATCTGCAGGGCATATTGTTAATTTTGCTGATGATGTAAATATGGCTGTTGAAGGTAAAACTAATGAAGAAATGGAATTAAAACTTAGACAAGCTAACATAGAGATGAAAAACTGGTGTATCAAAAATAAACTGATTTTAAACGAAGAAAAAACTAAGCAGATACAGTTTAGAAGTAACGAACATGTAGTAACCATAACAAACTCTGTGTATCAAAGTCTGTATGTAAGTAACGCAAATTTCTTAGGAATTAATATTGACCAGTATTTACGTTGGAATATAGATTGTGATGAACTTATAAAGACTGCGAGTAAAGCTGTGTATGGAATAAAGCGGATAAGTGGCATGACAAATGTTGAGACCGCCAAGTTGGCTTATTATGGAATGTTCCACTCTTTAATGACATATGGTACTTTAATATGGGGCAACTCAACGATGGCTACTGAAGTTTTTAAACTACAGAAGAGAGCTATACGAGCAATTTATGACCTTCCCCAGACGGCTAGCTGTAGAACCTTGTTTAAGGATTTGAAAATTTTGACACTTCCCTCTATTTATATCCTAGAAATGCTAATGTGCGTTAAGAATAATTTTAATAAATTTAAACTGGGAAAAGAAATTCATAACTATGACACCAGAAGAAAATGTGATATTTATATTAAGAACAATGTTTTAAAATTAACCCAAAATGATGTATTTTATAAAGGAACGATTCTGTACAATACTTTGCCAGAATATATTAAAAATCTAAGTTGTAAAAGATTTAAAGAGGAGGTAAAGAAAGTTCCGCTAGATGGATCATTTTATTGTATAGATGACTTTTTACAAAGAAAGTAATGATATGTAGATATGTAAGTTTTATTAAAATTCTGTGATATGTCAATAACTGTAATCCAGTTCGAAGACAATAAACTCAAACTCAAACTCTCGCTCCACCTCTCGCTCTCTCCCTCTCGCTCTCTCCCTCTCGCTCTCTCCCTCTCGCTCTCTACCTCTCTCTCCCACTCCCTCCCTCTCCCAATTCACGTAAACAAAAAGTATCGTTCCTCGCTTCGCCCCTCTGCCTCCCTTCTCTGTCTCGGTCTCTCTCTCTCTCGCTCTCTCCCCTCCTATCTCTCAACGCCTACTTGTCAAGCCAAAATTCGCTGGGCGGCCTGCACTTTGAGCCTCGTAAGGCGTGCTTCGCACAATTTTTCTAAAGATTGAGAAAAGCTTGAACGAATGTGATTCAAACCGGCGCAGGGATTGGCTTATTTTAGTCACACAAAGTTCTATATGTGCAACCGCGCGAGCCAGTGCACCCGATATGAGGTGGTGGCGAAGCTGATCAGTGTGACACTTTCTACGCGAGCGTTCATCGGACGATCCGCGAGGTCATTAAAAAGGTAAGTTTGCATTTCGGTCTTTACGGTGATTTTTGGCGACCATTTCTACTTGGGTCTGACGGCACTTGTGGGGGCCTGCTCTTCTGCTCTGCGCCACCACTGAGGGCAACAGTACGCAGGCAGCATGCAGGAAGTGACGAGTACTGGATACGACCCTACTTCAATATCGCTGAGCTCACCACCACGACCACCGCCGACACAACGACCACCACCACCCACTACCCACCACCACCACCTCCTGGACCGAAGACATAAGTAACGGGAGCATCGTGCGGATGACTCAGTCGTGTGTCCACTTCCTTCGGGCCCTCACTTCAGCGCCATACAGAACGTTAAAAGTACGTTAAAGTCCCTAGAAGCATCGTGAAAAAGTGTGAGGTTATGCACGGCGTGCACAGGGTCCGCGTCCGATCGGCCGGAGTGCGACGGAAGCGGACTTGCACGCCGGGCGAGCAAGAGAGACAGAGAGAGGAGCGATTTGTTTACCTGCCGTCGTGCCTACCTCTGTCTCTCTCGTTCGCTCGGTGTGCAGTCCGATTCCGTCTCACTCCGGCCGGTCGGACTCAGACCCTGCATGTCGAATTGTGCCAAAGCGTTTGATAACAAATTAACTTGACGAGATGACGCAGTGAGCCGTGAGAGCTACTTAAGCAAGGAGGGCTCGAGCAAGTCTTCGAAAGGAGAATGTCCTGTAGGAAAGGGGCCAAACACGAAGGACTTTTCAAAAGGGCCCACATATAGTAAGTCGCCAAGTTTATCTCTATCAATATTAGTGATCAACGCGCCAGGCGAAGGGTCCTCGGTGCCGGCCGGCCAGGCTAATGCTGGGATGAGCCGCGGCGTTCGCCGTGAATTCGTGCGTAGGTGCCGTGCGTGTCTGTGTGCGTGGTGCACGACGTGAAGGGCTCGCGTGCGTGCAGGGCCAGTGTGCAGGGTTGGCGTGCGTTCAGATTGTGCGTGCGTCGTACAGTATGTGGGCGTGTGGCGCAGAGCGTCTTTTCGTCGCAGGCGTGATGGGACTTTTTGGGACTTTTAGGATGTTGATCCCCTTGTTGTCCTCTACCGGAATCCGGTCTCATCGAGGCGGGGACTAAAATGCCCGCTACAGGCCTTTTTGGAGCTAGATTTCCTCGACTACGAACGGCCGGGCCCAGCATGCCCTGCCGTGCCCCGCCGTGCTTGTGTGCGTATCGTCCAGGCCGAGCGTGCACCGTAATCGTGCGAGATTCGCGTGTGTCTCTCTCTCTTTCTCCCTCTCTCTTTCTCTCTCTCTCTCTCTCTCTCTCTCTCTCTCTCTCTCTCTCTCTCTCTCTCTCTCTCTCTCTCTCTCTCTCTCTCTCTCTCTCTCACTCTCCACCTATCTCGGGCTCTTCCGGCCGGCGAATCACTCCCTACGCGCACCTTGGCCTTGCACTTGAGCCCTGCGGTACGGTGCGGCCAGACGGCACGGAGCCTGCCGCGTACCTGCGGGACGACCGCCGGACCGTATCGGTGCCGGCCGGCCGGGCTGATCTTGCGGACAACCGATCTGCCATCACCGGCCGGCGGGGCGTGGCGCTGGAGCGTGCTCGATTGGCACGGGCGTGTGGCGTGGCGCAGGGCGTGCACGCGTGCGTGCATGTGCGTGGCGCACTTGGAAGGCCTAAAAACGTGGTCCTAAGATTCACTTAGCGTCCCAGTCGAAAATCGGCCGCTCGACGTGGAGCCGTGCGCGAGTTGCCGCCGAGCGGAATGGTCTGCCCTTGGCGGTAAGAGCTGACAACTCCGCTGGTCCTCCGCTCTTGCGCCGCTCCCGAATACAGGGAGCTTCATCGTTGTCAGAGAGGGACTGAAACCAAAGGGAACGATTAACTTTTCATCAGATTGGTGATCTTATTGTGAAGGAGATGGTCAATTTTAGGTGTGAACACAAGGCACAGACAAACTTACACTTGTTGAGTCTGAAGAAAAGCTTGAGTTTCTTGGGTCAGAGGACAAATTGGCATTTGTCGAGTCACAGGAATATGATGATTCTGAAATCCTTCTTTCATCTTCATTTGCCTGAAAACACTATGAACGACACGTTAAAAACAACCGACATGTCACTAAAAGCAGACATTACAGAATACAAAACTGACCGTTCTTGGACATCCCACATCCCACAGGACTCCATCGGCTTCAACTTCAAACACATCTACACTGTTCCCAGAAGTGCCTCCTTGATCTGGAAGATCGGTGGGCGATACCTGCAAACAAAGAGCAAAGAGCACACAGGGTAAAATATGCCAACTTACACTAGCCTGATTTACTAAACATTTTTAAAAACTAACCTGTACAACAGATCCCGCCAGTGGGCGAATACTTTGCAGAAATCGACGCCTAGTTCTACTTGACATGTTCATGGAATAAAAGCTCGTTTTCTTTCCCCGCATCTCTTTGCCCCTAACTGTTAGATAAAAACGAGCAACGAAAAGAAATTTAGAAGTTTTGCGTATCGCTGTCAACGCAAGAAGCCAGACACTAGCAGACACACGTAAACGAAAACAACGCAGTGCTAGTCAAGTGAAGGACTTTTACCATCAACCCAATTATTAAGAAACGAGTTTAAGCCCCATCACCAGAGTCGAGACAAGTGTTTTTAAATACATAATTTATTTTTCCACAGTCAGCGACCGGTACCGTACAAGAATATTCATAACATGATTTTTTTTCTGTTTATTTTGAGCTGATCAGTGCGTGCGTGGAGGGGAGAACGCGTCACCACGACCACGCTGCGAACGGGACGCTAACGCCGCCATTTCCTCTCGCCACTCGTCCTCGTTGTAACAAGTGCATCGCGTAGGTTTTGGCTCGCTTTTGTTGTTTTTTTTTTTTTTTTTTTTGTATTTTTACATTTTCACTATGAGTGGCGAGAAGGAGTATCGTATCTCCGTGCTGTATGTTGATAAAGAAACCGAGGTTCTCAGCCATACTAGAATTATTGGCTACGAACCGCCGCAGTCCCTCAGGGACCCCTTGCCTGTCGAGAGAGCTTTTAAAGTAAAGTCTGAAAAGTGGTCCACTAACAACGACAATTGCTACTGGGCTATCATTGAAGGGATTGGTTGTGAGTATTTAAGTTTCCTTTCCTTCGTTGTCACGAAATTTAAGGAGACTGAAAATATGCTGGTTATGACTTCTGTTGCAGTGACTGATGAAGGTGCCAAGTTTGCCAGGCAGTTTCACCGGGCGAATGAGAATGAACTGAACAGACGGAATGTGAAATATCTGGTAGAGAACTATCAGTCAGCTCCAGTTCCGTCGGATTAAGAAAACCACCAGAGGTGCAAGTTCCAACCGAAAGTTCTGCCTTCAGCGGATTCGCGAGCTGATGCTATGCAGTGTCACCCCTGGACCAACACACCATCTTCAGGACGTAGATGCAAGTCGTTTGTAGGGCCACTGTGCTTTAAGTTGTTTGATAACAATGTATTGTGCAGTATGCAGTATGCACTTAAAGACCTGCCCGAAGTGTTCCCTACTCCCACAAACCCTGAAAGATGACTTCATGGGGCATCTCCAGCACAATTTTGTAATTATGAAAGCTGACCATTTCAGAGAATTTTTAGGGAAGGTCATTCCGGATGATGTTAAAAATGCATTCACCTTGGCATTACCTGTGCTCCATGTTCTGAGGATTTACATCCTCCACAAATCGAAATTTGTGTCCCCGATGGACTATTACAGATATCTGTGGTGATTTGTGACTTTTTAACCTGTGACTATTTAACCTGTGACTATTTAACCTGTGATTTCGAACATTCTTGATGTTAATTGCTAATTGTTAATTTTTGAGAATATATATTTTCTATCAAACGTGTGAAAGTCTGTCATCCCCTCTCCCGCACACGCCAGTACTGGTCCATGATACCAGCAGTACACTCGGTACATTTCCACATCATTGCACACCTCCACTTAAGAAGGATTGGAACCCCTACTCTGTCACACCCGCATGCGTGCAGGTCTGGTGCACACGGTTACTTTAATCACTATGGTACACCCGCATACCATGATTCCAAGTGTCACACCCGCATGCGTGCTGGTCTGGTGCACTATACCCGCATGCGTGCTGGTCTGGTGCACTATACCCGCACTCGTTGCACATCTGGACAGACACCCCTGATTTCCTCAATCTGCCGAAATTCACTTGGAATTTCGTCCCTGACACAATTTCAAAATCCAAACCCACCTAACACATACTCCGATCAGGCCTGAAAGCGCAGAAATAAACGTCTTGGTGCACCATAGCCATTAAAGCGGACGCCCATTCTTCAAATCTCAGCCGTTCGCCGCCACGGTAACAGATGGCTCTGTCGCGCTCAGTCGCGCTCGGCTCACAATGGCTCAGCCCCCTTTGGCCACCAGCGCAGCTCCTTCCCCCCCACCCTAACCGTCTCCACGGCGGACGAAGTACCTTCCAGCCCGCTCCCTCATGTCTCCAACGGGGCTGTTGGCATAGTGGATAGCTCACTGGCTGAGTGTGCGGCTGACTCGGGTTCGAGTCCAGTCGGGGTTGAGAGATTCAACAACACAAACAAGTTGGGTTTGAAACAGGCACGCCAATCTTCTGTAATCGAAGGGTACGCCGATACTAAGGTGTTGAGCATGCCGCAAAAAATAGTCGAATTTATCGACATCCCCGTCGCGCTCGACGGAGAGCTAGGACCAGCGTTGTATACACACATGGTCTCCTGCATAAAACATGGGATTCAATACCACATGACACTCAAATGGGTACCTCCCCCCTTCAGCAGGGCTGCCATTGCACTCACTTCACTCACTTTTCTCACTTTTGAGATTTGAGCTCACTTTTGCTCACTTTTCAGACAAAATCTCACTTTTTCTCACTTTTTTGACATTTTGGCTCCCAGTTTTGCGTGTTTGCACCGTACCGCTACGTTAATTACCCAAACGCGCGTGACAAAGCAGCCTTTCGAAGCGCGCGGACTCCCCACGTGGAGAGGGACAGGACGATCCCGACGATCCAGTTTAACTTTTATTTTTATTTAAATGATCTCCAATCTCTTGTCTGTCTGGTCCAAGGCATTATATAGTCCTTTGTCTAGTCTTAGGTTAATAAGACCTGTTTTTGTTATTACTGCCTAGACTGAGGCTAATGTTGGGCCTATACTCTACTGATTTATTGCCAACTCTACTTTAGGCAACAATTGGTGACATTTTTTATTCTTGTTTAATTGATTTGACAAATTGATTACATATATGGCACTTTCTTGTCTTTAATTTTGCCAAATATCATTGAAGTTATATCAGTCATACCAAAACATCACTTCTATGTTAAAATTTTTATGTTGCGTGCACTGAAAATGTCTGAAAAGCTTGGTTTTAGTCCGCTTTTGATCTCAAATTTCTCACGTTTTGCTCACTTTTAACCTAAAATTTTCACTTATTGCTCACTTTTACAGGGGGGAAAAGCTCACTTTCTCACTTTATTTTTCCACTGGCTCGCTGGCAGCCCTGCCCTTCAGCCCCAACTTTTTGGTCAAAAGGCAAAAAATTCAAATTTTGCCGTGGCTTGGGCCACCCGTCCTGAATGGGATGGAGAGGGATGAGAATCTAGGGATTAAGGAGAAATAATTTTCTCTGTGGAAGCGGGTCTTTCCTCGAGGACCTAGGCCTCGAACGCGGGGGCCGGCATTCCTCTCCCCGGTCCCCCGCTCGGGTACCGGCGTGAACGTGCCGTATCCGCCTCCAGCAAGGGGCAGAAATAGCTCGGAGTGGAACAATGGCTACCCGTTCAACGCACCCGGGGAACGCTGAAATAAAGGCACTGGCGTCGAGCGGCGAATGACCGCTTCGCCTCAGTCGCCCTCTAGCTGCACCGCGAAATGGACGCACTACTCTCTACCATGTTCGTGCTCCTGATCGGCGCCTTCCTGGTGGCCTTCCTCTACGGGAGGAGGAGGACCCAACTCCCTGACGTGTACCTGGAGGGGAACATCGGGGCGGGAAAATCGACCTAGGCCACCGGCTTGCAACGAACCGGCAAGTACTTCGTCGTGAAGGAGCCGGTCCAGGACTGGCAGGACGTCGGAGGGCACAACCTCCTGGCTCTCCTCTCACAAGACACCAGGGTGTGGGCCTTCCCCTTCCAAGCCAACAGAAACAAAGGTCGACGAACTTCTCTCCTTATTTTCTACTCTTTGGGAAGGAGCCTGTCCTGCCCATTGATGTCGCTCTCCTGTCAGAGGATGACCAGGAGGCAGATGATCCCGACGAGGCAGACTTGAAGGTTGACGAAACTGCAGAAGGGTTCATCGCCAAGTACGCCCCTTGCGATGACCCTGCCTACGCAGAAGAGTTAAGATCGTCAACCGCTTCATTTCTTGAAATGAGAAACAAGGTCCTCGCTCAGGCTCGTGAGAACATAAAAATATCTTAGAACATTCAGAAAAAAGAGTATGATAAACGGCACTCAACAGACACCATCATCAAAGTAGGCGACAAAGTGCTTAGTCGTAACTTGCGCCGGGACGACCGCAAAGGTGACTGGCAGCAGCACCCTTACTTTGGGCCTTACATTGTGGACTCTTTTAGTAAAGGTACCTTCAAACTTAAAAGTATCAAGAGCGGCAAAATATTGAAAAGATTGGTAATACCTAGGAACCTTAAATTGTATGTCGACAGACCTGATTCGGTGAAGATGTGCAGTAAGTCCAGCTTAACTTCACCTGCTGCCTTTTTCTATTCTGCAGCTGTATAATGTGTACTTTGCACACTAACAGGTGAAGCAGAGGATGACACATCCGAATACGAGGATGACCCAAGTGCTTCGTCGTGAAGGAGCCGGTCCAGGACTGGCAGGACGTCGGAGGACACAACCTGGCTCTCCTATCTCAAGACACCAGGGTGTGGGCCTTCCCCTTCCAAGCCCTGGTACTGGCCACCCTGCATGCTCGAGCCCTGTTCCAGACGACCCGCCTCCGTGTTTTTGAGCGGTCCATGGAGTGCTCACTGTTCGTGTTCGCTGAGGCCCACATGCTGTCCGGGGCCATGACCCCCCCGCACATGGCCGTCCTCCGCCAGCTTTTCCACGCGCTCCGAGACAAGACCCGGCAGCGGTGTTACGTCTACGTGCGGACCGGCCCGGAGGAAGCCCACCGCCGCATGTCCAACCGCGGCCGAGTGGAGGAGCAAGTAGGGCTGTGCGGTTATTGTAAAAGTAACCGGACCTACGGTTACAGGAATAACCGAAAGTTCTTGCGGTTAACCGGTTACTCAGAAAAAAACAGTTATTGAAAAATAACCGTTTTTTAATGAATAACCGGTTATTGAAAAAATAACCGGTTATTTTTTATAAAGATTAACCGTTCCCTTCGGAGCGGAGCCCGTAGCCCCCCCCCCCCCCCCCCCCCCAAAAAAAAAAAAAAAACAAAAAAAAGCTGGTATTATTAGGATTGGAAAGAAGAAAAAAAACTGAGACAAAACAACTTATATATTTCACTTGACTAACTAGGTGGCCTTATGGTTTTGGAACGAACTCCTTGTTCATCCCGAGATATGTCAGCCATTCGGCATGTTCACCGGTCAGACAGGTTCTGAGCGCGCTCACGATCAAACCTGCAAAGCTGAACAAATGCTCGCTTTCTGTCTTACGGTTCTCCGGTTAACCGTATCTTACGGTTTTCCGGTTAACCGGTTTCTTACGGTTAACCGGTTAACCGGTTGTTTCCAAAAAGATAACCGAACGCTCCGGTTATTAAAATAACCGAATGCAATAACCGGTTAACCGGTTAAACGCACAGCCCTAGGAGCAAGCGCTCCCTTTGGACTATCTGCGGCGACTCCACCAGCTCTCCGACAAGTGGCTCTTGGAGCAGGAGACGGACCCCGTGTTTGTGGTGGACGGGCATCTCCCGCTCGAGGAAATTCTGGCTAAAGTAATCCTTTTTCTGGATCAGGTCAAGGCGAGACGTTAACGCGGGAAACGGCGGAGGCTGACGCCCGACCGGACGCCGGGCTCCCCCGGGCCCCTCCCTGCAGGACGGCGAGGTCCCGGTGCGCGGGCGCCACCGTCGCCGCGCCCGGCCGCCACTGCGGGAGTAGCGACACCAGCGCCTACCCCGCGCCGCCAGGCCCTGCCGGTCGTCAGCTGACGAGGCCGGTGCCTCTCGGTCCCCACTGGCACGCTGACCCGCATGCCGTAGGCCACCAGGACGACCACGGCAGCCGCGCCTCGGCGCCAGGAATCACCGGCCGAGCGCGCGAGACCCGGCCGCCTTCCTCGTAGAGGACGGGCCGAATTTTTGGTGAATGTGATGTCGGGCAGGTTTTCTCCCGGAACTCGGGTTCCCTGTCCGTAGGCACCAAATGGTGGGCACTCGCATTCACGCTCCGCGGACCCGGAGGGGATGAAGTGCAGTATTATTGACCTCGCCACTCGAGGTGGCCGGCCTAAACTACCGTAACTGTTCAAGGCACTGTACTTTCCCCCTCTCGCGGGCGCTATTGTCGGGAGCGCCAGGGCAACCCGCGGGGCTCGTTAGCTGGGACGACCTGAATAAATTGGCACTTGCTCTCTGGCTCCCAAACCGAGCAGTCGCTCCTTTCTCTCCCTTGCCTCCCGCACACCACGGACTCCAAGAAGGCCCGAATACCGCAATATCCACCCTTACGGAGAATATCGGCGGGTACGAACAGGTACCAGACGTGCGTATGACACCGCAGCCGGGCGGGAAAAAAAAGAAAGGTCGGTTGCCTGCCTGAAAGCCCCCACTTTGGCACACGGGCTCACGGGGAGCGTGAACACGGGTCGTCGGGGGTGCCAGGGCTCGTCAGTCGAGCGCAAATTCCCGAGGTGTGAGCATGGCAGACTGGCCTCCGGGAGAGTATCTAGGTTGTCTGACATACGCTTACTACGAGGTGGACCACGGGGAGACACTCTCATTCTACTGTCCCGAGCACCTCACGCTGGTTGCCGGAATTTTCACGGTTGTTCTTTCGAAGGGCCATTTTACGAGAGTGTGGAGGTGGCCGAAACAAGTGACGGATCAAACTTGTTGGCGCACGCGCCGAGTGTGCCACCAGGCGTTAGCGCGCTTCAACTTCGACTGCAACTGCCGCAGCTTCAGGGCAGTGCAAACGGCCCACGGTTTCTTGCAAGTGGACAGTGACGACTCTGGGGTGGAGTAGATGTCAGCCGAACACCTAACCCTCCCCCTGGGAGTTACCTGGGCTGCCGGATCTACACGGCGTACGAAACGGCCGGGTCCTTCGCCAGGCGTTGTTACTGTGAGCAGTACCGTCCGCGGAACGCGTGGCGGATTCAGTACAAGCAGCTGCACGTCACCTGCACATACGTGGTCCCCGAAGATGTAATTCACAGCAGCTTCTACAACAAGTGTGAGGTGTGCCAGCGCTTGCTACAGCCTTCACCACCAAGTGCCGCTGTGCCGCGTATCGTGCTGCTGAGTGGGCCAAAGACACGCCGGAACTAGACCTCGAGCCCTCCGAGTCGGGAGTGGACGTGGGCACCGCCAGTGACGATGAGTGAAAGGTAAGGATGCCTCATAACGGAATTATTTTACGTCACTGCCGCTAATCGGCTCATGGTCGTGTGCCTTAAACATGTGCCTCGGAGAAGTGTAACATCAATAGACGGCAGATACGAGCATCGTTGTGGAATGGATGCAGGGTCACTGAACGTGACTGAAGAACCTGATGATCCTATCACTTTTAACGCCGATATCTCGAAGTGTTTTCTTTGAAATTTAAGCCCTGTAGGGTCCTACTTAAGCCAGGTAGACCTTACATATTTTTTTCTGGAATTTTCAAAACCCATTAATCTTTACTGTTCATAAGGGCACTTCCTGACCCCTATGCGAACCCTAAATATAGTCCGACAGATTTCCGGTTTTGCACACATTTTTTTAATGCCAAAATGAAACCATTGACGAGTCAGCCCATAACAATTTACCACACTTTGCGCATATGGTCCATGGTCCACCATAACCTCGTGGGTGTCCTCGGCAGACACCACCGCATCCGTCCAGCCCTGCTGACACCAAACTCAGGGGTAGGACGAGAGCCTGGGTGGTGGGTGGGTAGGCCACAGCCGAAGGAAGTGGAGCATACCCTCCGGGCGCCAGTCGGCCGCCCACCACCGGCGAACCAGCCGACTGGCGGCCGGCGACGCTAGATGGTGTTACCGTCTCAGGCAGGCAGAGTTTTGCGCACTGACGATTTCGGTTGCTTGTCATTTATATACCCCTGCCAAATGTTCATTAAAGCAGCTCATTGTGCATGTCTAGCTTTGGCTTCGATACTTTCCTGCTGGCTTATTTTCCTGGCTGTGGAGGCGATATCCGCCCCCGGACCGTTCCCCTGTGGAGGCGAGTCCGCCCTCGGGGTCGAGACGCGGCAGCGCGCATCGTCCCCGTCAACAAGTTCGTAGCCGTGGAGGCGAAGCACGCACCCAGCATCGCGACGCCAGGCGAAGCGACGCGCAACGCCCCCATCGACCAGTACTTGCAATAAGGTCCGCTCTCCAGACTGCGTTCGAGCTCACACCGGCGACTGCATCCCACCAGGGCCGTCCGGTGCGAGAAGGAGGGGTGGTCTGTTCGATTTGGCACTTCGCAAGATTGACGACTCTGAGCTGGCTCAGGTTGTGATGCTGCCTGGCTTTCACCGCCTCCATTCATTGTACAAAGTGCATCCAAGAGGCTCTGTCTGTACCATCGTGGAACAGCGAGTAATGTATCTTCCGATTTGTCTTCTTTAAAAATTCAAAGCATTACGATTCGCAGCTCCTTACGGATGTTTTGTCAAAAATTTCATGAAGGTGCAAATGCAAACTTGAAAATGGACCCCAAATTGTTAAGCTAACCATCTTACCATCTTAATTGGCAATATAAGTCTCTGTCTCTCAATGCTGATGAACTTCCTTTAGCCACCAAACATGGAACGATAGGTTCCGACAGATCTGTCATTTTAAAATGGTTGGAGTCTAACTTTCAAAACCCTCGGGAGTTTCTCCGAGAGATCAATGACAATGGTGTTTCCCCAACAACAAATGTCGTTGGAGTCAATCCGAGAGAGAGATGATCTTAGCCAGACTCTTCGGATTGATGCCATTAGAAAAGAGACTGTACATTGTGATCACCAAAGCGTTAATTGCAGAAGACATCCTTCCCTGTACTCTAGACGTTACCATGACCTATGATGAAAAAACATTACTGACAAAGATTCATCATCACAAAACTCCAGACTGAACGACTGAATACCTCATCTAATAAAGCAGCAATTGTAATTAACCTCGACTTTGAGAAATGAAACAATGCAGAAAAATAGAATGGCCGCCAAAATGCCCGCCAAGGCTGTGGCAGCGCGGGGAAAGAGGCGACTTGTGTTTGCGGCGGTGGGTTGCCTTTACCTTATAATAAGAACCATATTTTGTATTTCGTTCCCAAGTCGTTTTACCAACTCTTCTTGTATTTTCAGTCCCCGGAATCCGCGGCCCCCTGGGTTCGGAGCTACGGGGCGCCGCGCACCAGGGCGGATATTCTAGTAATCAAAAGTGAGTTCTTCTAGTAATCAAAAGTGAGTTCAAGTCTATAAGCAATTTGTTGGATATCTTACATAGGAGAAAACGTATTCCTCTGGTTATTTGGGCATGCTCATCCTCCCAGGCTGACCTATTGAGGAAAATGTCCTGGGGACAACACCTAGTGGGTACAACAGTTCCTCACCCAATGGAAATGTTGAAAACACCAAAGGACTGCATTGGGGTGTGTGAAGTTTGTAATACAAGTGATGTGATTAATCCTTTTTTGACAGTTGCTGTTCCAGGAGGATTAACTGGATACAAATGTAAGAGTTAATTGCTACCTCCATATCTTGGTTCCGGAACAAATATATATCAGCCTTATGAAAGAGAAGCTGTTGACCCACTGATGGAGCGTGTATCACGACTGAGGGTACCTATTAATTGGTTTATTAATCCTGAATCCACATTGGCAAAATCAATATTTTCAACCTTTACAGGCCTGACAGGTGAGGATTGGAGCAAAGCACATGAAGGTTTTAAAAGAACTGGGAATGCTCTACACAGGTTCGGATCAACCAGGCAGAGTACTGGTGGGTTTTATTCAGGGAGCAAAGACCTGTTTTATGTTTGCCACAACAGATACTATGAAAGACCTCAACAATGCCAATTATGATTTTATGTTCCAAGCGTTATTAATCTATGCTCAACTGACAACAGGTGAAGTTATAACTGAGACTCAAGACGGTGTTATTCATCACTACCACATAAATTGCAAACATTGCTTACGAACCATTGAGGAACCATGGTTAGAAGCAAAGGTGTTATATAATCACCCAAATGTTAGTGCTCTGCTCTTAAAGTGGAAGCCTGCAGGCTCACCTTGGAGTAGAGAAGCTCCCATATTACAGATACCGACGGGAGATTGGTCTAAAGTCAACATGATAGAGGGCTCAATGCATGTGGGAAGAGCACGCGGATTCATTTATGGAGATTCTATATTATCCAGAGTTTCCCTAGGAGAAGATGCAAATTTATTTCCTTTAGTCCTCCGTTTTAAAGTTTCTCCAAGAGCTTTCTTAGATGGTGTCCTTGATGGACTAATTTTAGCAGGTGGAGTTGATGTACTGGGTCGAAGGTCAATGCAGATTCTAAAAGGACATAGGATAGCTGCTATAGGAACAGTGATGACTCTCATAGATCGACTTTCAATGTCACCGGGATTGGTTAGCTTGATTAGGGATGGAGGATTTATAGACATCCTCAGTTCTATCTCTCATCGTATACCGGCATCATATCCTGCTCAGAATGCAGACCTTGGAGCCATTTTAAGGAATTACTTGAAGTTTTTGTTCAAATCTGTTCTTGAATTAGAAGATGATATTAGTTATGATAAGACTATATGGTTGTTCTCTGAATCGCAATCACCTAAGATAATTGGTCCTTTTCTGTTGGGGAAATTATGTGGGAAGTATGTCTTCCGGAGGGTTATCAAGAAACAAGATAAAAAGTATCTTGTTGAGCTTAAATCTTATGCTTCTGCCGTTCAAGACATGTCAAAAGATTGATCATATTTGTTGTTACATGGGCTGAATGCTAAAAAAGTCAATCAAGAGATCAGGCATGCTGTAAAGGAATTCAAATTTGAACCTTTACCGCCTGAAGTCTCAAATGCCCTAAACTGCGGTAAGGAATATTTGAGGTCCGCTCTCCAGACTGCGTTCGAGCTCACACCGGCGACTGCGTCCCACCAGGGCCGTCCGGTGCGAGAAGGAGGGGTGGTCGTCGGCCGCCCCGAGCCAGCCCGGACGGATGCCAGCTGCGGGCCCTCGACGTAGGCCCGGACATCGTCACCGCCGTTGCGGCCGGCGGTTGCGAGCCCGGCAGGAGTCCGTGGTTCCTGAGCCTCAGCGGGACCCGCTGGGGCTAGTCGTGGGCCTTGTGGAGGAGTCCGCAGAGTCGCAGTCGGCGCCCCCGTCACCCGCCCAGCGTACGGCGGAGCCAACTGTCCCGGCCGGGAGGCCCAGCGCGCTCATCAAGGCGGACGAGTCCCTGTCGGCCTACGGCGGGGAGTACGACCCGCTGCAGCCCGCATACCGGCCGGGCGACCCCCGCGGCCTCCCCATTCCTCCCGTGGTCAGCGAGGAGGTGCAGGTCAACGGGGTCACTCTCACTCTCCGGGGCCAGCGCCCCGCCCGGGACTTCATGGCCACCGTGCCCCTGGAGTCGCGACCCGCCCCACCATCGCTGCGAGTAACCATTCCCCTGGACCGCGTGCGGGGGGTGGTCTACCCGAGGGAAGACTCTATACGGCTCCTGGGGCCGTCCAACACCCAGGTGGCGACCGTCGAGCTTCCGGGCACCACTTGTGTTTGCGGCGGTGGGGTGGGTTGCCTTTACCTTATAATAAGAACCGTATTTTGTATTTCGTTCCCAAGTCGTTTTACCAACTCTTCTTGTATTTTCAGTCCCCGGAATCTCCGGCCCCCTGGGTCCGGAGCTACGTGGTGCCGCGCACCAAGGCGTGGCGCCTGGAGTCCACGGCCCCCGACGCGGCTCGGCTCACGCCCAGGCGGTCACCGCGGCTGGCGCCGTGTCCATCCCCGCGCCGCTCGCCGCGTCTGGCAGGACGCCTGGCGTCGGAGTCGCCGTCAGGTCCCATGGACCTACGGATAGCGCCGAAAAAGGTGAGCTTTTTTTCCACACTGTTTTCCCCCGGATCGTGTACTGACACCGGGGACGAGGTCACCTACGTTCATTTTTCTCAAGTGTAACTGACTTTTCAAAAAATTTCAGATAGTGGACGCGCCGTGACTCTCCCCGCCTTGCTCCCCGCCGTGCTCCCCGCGGATGACGTCACCGTCACAGGCCGCAGGCTCAATGGACCTGCGTATAACCCCAAAGAAGGTAAGCTTTTTTTTCCCCACAGTTTTTCCACCGGATCCTGTACTGACCAAGTCCCGTGGTCGAATCGAGGCGCCGAGTTGAAGAAACTGGCGCCGAGATTCGACAGTGGGGACGGGATCACCTTTATTCATTTTTCTCAAGTTTTGACTGACTTTTTATAATTTCAGACAGCGGACGCGTCTACAGGTTTGAGGCGATCTCCCCGCCTGAGCAAGGTGAATATCTATTTTATTTTTCTAATTTCCTACTGACACTTATTTTCCCTTTTTCTCGCTGGGCGATGGTAAGAGACGCCCGGGAAGCACGGGGCTCCTAAGAACTGCCCCCCCTCCCGAAGCGATTATTTTATTTGGATATTTCATGCCTGAGCCGCCAGGTGGACGCGGACGAGTTCGAGTGGGATGACGACGCCGCCGCCGGCGACGCCCCCAGTGAAGAAGCCCGGGCGCCATCCCCCGTGCGACCTGAGGCACCCCCTGAGGTGCCACCCGGGGTGCCCCCGCAGGCATCGCTACGGCGCTCTCAGCGCGTCGTCAGAAGGCCAGAGAGACCAATAGAAGTCTGCCCAGTGCGTGGCTAGTGCGCGATTCGTCGCCTCGATTTCTGATAGACTCTCTCGCGAATAAATGTTTGCATTTTCTACTTTTCATACATTTTGTATCTTGTATTGATTGAAATGTTTGTGTTTGTTTGTTTCCTGTCATGTTTTGTAATTTTGCGGTCCGGCTTGCCTTATTGTATTTCTAGTGCTAGGGTTTTTGCAGAAAATTGTGTAGCTCCCATTTTCTCAAAGGAGGGAGGATGTTGCGCCCCGCGCACATGTGGCAACCCTGCGTGGTGCCCGGGAGTGGTCGGCTACGCCGAGCCCTACCCCCAGCCCCCACCCCCTCCCCCGTTCTCCGAGCGGGCAGGCAGTAGCTTGTCAGGCGGCGGCCGGGCCGAAGGGTACCTAGCTATACTCGGATTAGAGAGCCCTTAACCTCACCCAGCCGTTTGGTCATTCTCCCCCCAACAAGACAACGAGTCAACAAGTTACTACAACCCGGCAGCCCGTCGCACGGCAAGGATGTACTGGGTGACTTTACGATCACGGTCGCACCTAACCCCCAGTTGTGTCGGCCAAATCCCCAGCTCCACCTATTGAACCGCATGCGGCAACAAATGCGAGAGACAACTCGGTAGACGGGCAGGAGCGAAAGCCTTTCGAGCGGTTTTATATTATCATGCTGTGTGATTCATGTTCATCGTTTGCAGGCCATGGCAGCAGGACACCGCCTGACACCTCCTGCTCTCTCCAACGAGTCCCTTGGCCTGCAGGAGCTTGACGGTTGATAACAAATTTAACAGTCCATTCATGTAATACGCGCAACAAGGATAAATTACACGTGTCATCAAAAACATGAAGTATGATATACAGTATGTTCTGCGGCCCGGACACCTCAAACAGGTTCAGTGGACAACAATAAATGCCAACCCCCAGTCCAAAAACTCCACGCAGCCTGTATGCCAGTTTTGTGGCTTGCAGGGCCGCCTTGCCCCTGGCTTCCCGCGGATAAAAAAACAAACGCATAAGCTCGTTGGATGAAGAGAACGGGACCGCAGAGGGAAATACAAGGAGGAGAAAATGCAGGAATGTCAAGATCGCAAATTTTATTTGGCGTCGGTGCGAGGTCTGAGCCCGATTTTCGAAGCTCGGCCGTTTTTGTATTAATTCGAGGGTTGGCAGTTCCGGAATTCTCCCCACCACCACCTGCGTTCGTCATTTGTTCCTTTGGTGGCAGGCCTCGACGGCGTTGCCGGGGCCGGGCAAGCGTCAGTGTTGTAGAGACCGAGCCCCTGTGTACTCGTACTACGTCGCCCCGTCCTGCCCGAGTCAAGCGTTCCGGCTTCTGTCCGCGCTTTCGTCCTGTCGTCCTCCCTTCCTGCCGTGCTGTCCTGAATTTGTTGAAATGGTTAGTTCGAGGTCGAAAGTTTCGAGGTCGAAAGTCCCCGTGTTCGTGTTCAAGCGCAGGCCCGATCCGCCCTTAGTGGCGGCGCTGGCGGCAGTGAAATGTGAGGGCCTGTCATGGCCAGCATGCTTGGCCGGCTATGAAAGGAGATTATTAGTGCGGTTTTGCTTTCGCGTCTCGCTGTCCAAATATGTCACCGGCGTCATACACCGTGAAGCGGAGAGGCTAGTGTTCCTCCTTGGATTCAGACCACCCGGGGATGTGAAGGCCCTCCTTAAGTACTGCGTTAGTGTTAAATGAACTTTTTTCAAAATGGCGGCGGAACTTTTAACTCAGCGTCTCTTCTTCTTACAGGCGTCGCAACCAGTGAGGAAGCGAAGAAAGTTAAACAGAGAGGCCAAAAATGTCGCCGACAGTATGTTGCAAATGCTGCTTCTTCTGGACGATAAAAACATGTACCCATATGCAGCCAGTGTCTTGAAAGTGGCAATAGAGGACGCCAAAGACGACGAGGAGAGACGCCGCTTGGAGGACATTGAGGAAGAGTTCTTCAACTGCATGGCGACTCATAGTTTCTGCCCCCTGAAGAAGCGGCACAGCATCGGCGGGGAGATCACGAAATTGTAAGTACTGCTACGTTCCTCACCCCGTGCGTTCCTCACCCTGTCCGTGTTTGGGACTTGGAGCAGCTCCACCTATTGAACCGCATGCGGCAACAAATGCGAGAGACAACTCGGCAGACGGGCAGGAGCGAAAATGCCTTTCGAGCAGTTTTATATTATCATGCTGTGTGATTCATGTTCATCGTTTGCAGGCCATGGCAGCAGGACACCGCCTGCTCTCTCCAACGAGTCCTTTGGCCTGCAGGAGCTTGACGGTTGATAACAAATTTAACAGTCCATTCATGTAATACGCGCAACAAGGATAAATTACACGTGTCATCAAAAACATGAAGTATGATATACAGTATGTTCTGCGGCCCGGAGACAGTCGTGTTATTCTCCCTGCTACCTCGCATCACATCTGGCAATAAGTTATTGCTTCAGAAACATAGACACGGCACACCTATAACTTTACAACAGAGTAATGGTTCAGTAACCCAACAACACCTTCTGATTTCAATGCAGTAGTACTGAAAATATAAGTAGTGATTAGCTGTTGACAAAATATAGTAATGTGTATTTTACTTACTGGGAAGTGGCTGGAAAATGAGGGACTTACCAACATGTTTCTTGGTTAAATGCAGATATATCACTTGCCTCCAATAAAAATTTCGATTCTTCATATTCTGAACAGGAAACTTTTTTATAAAGAAAGATATCCTCAGCATCACCTTTCAGTAATACTTGTCTTTGTAAAGTTTTCAGGCCATTTAGAGTCCGGGCCAAAACTCTTGAAGGGGGTGTTTCTGACGAAAGACTGACTGGATCGAAGACAACCTGTTATATATGACAGGCCAAGGTAGATTGTCAAAGGCAGGTCACACATTGACAAATTAACATGTGCATAATAGCATTTGGCAAGGATTCGTATAAGTACCTTGAAAACACCATCCTTTTTTCCTACTTTTTCCTGCTCTTCTTTGGTTATGAACATGTCAAAGTCCTGAATATCGTCGTCTGTCACATGAACTGTATCTATTGACAAGGTAGGCGTACGCCAGACCGCGTCGGGGCGTAGGAGGCTTCGCTCACCGCGAACCACTCTTTCGCCCCTCCACGCCTGGCGTACACCTACCTTGGCCTGCCGGCGGCTATCACCGGGCGAGTGGGACCCTGCGGGGCTAATCAGTCTGTACGGCGCCCTGCCGGTCTTAGGGCGCGGGGTTCGCTGCGCTTCCAACCTAACCGCTGGACGTACCTACTCCCACCGTATTTTCGGATTCTGTGCTCAAATCTAACTTTACCTACCCTACTCTAACCTAACCCACTCTAACCTAACCTAGACTAACCTACTCATTGAAGACATCTCTTCACCATTCAATGCTACTCTAACCTAAACTACCCGAGCCTAACCAGTTTCCGTCCAAGGAAGCCGTGCTTTGACCACTGGCACCTGCTGCAGCACCTTTAGGGTCTTCTTCGGCATTGTAATTGAGGTCTTCAGTATATGTTTAGCGGGGTCGGTTCCCATCATTCAGTTTAAATTACTATCTCCTTAGCAGTTTTCCTATTCGTTCCAGCAGCAGCAGCATCTGGGGTCCTTATCGGCATTGTAATGGCAATCCTGAGTGTATTTTAAGCAGGGTCGGTTC
Organism: Odontothrips loti; assembly: GCA_038380765.1. Taxonomy (NCBI): domain Eukaryota; kingdom Metazoa; phylum Arthropoda; class Insecta; order Thysanoptera; family Thripidae; genus Odontothrips; species Odontothrips loti. The sequence goes on from CM076254.1 coordinate 866,557, forward strand.
CGCTCTTTAAGTTTAAAAAACTGCTTTTGTGGCAGTTTTTCTATTTGTTCCTGCTCCTGCCCAAGAAGGCCTTGTTTTGACCACAAGCACCTGCAGCAGCACCTGGGGTCGATTTCGCCATCTTGACTTGGGTCTTTGGGTGATTTTAGAAGGGGTCGGTCGCCATGTTAATGTTTGAAAATCGGCACGATTTAGAAGTTAGCCCTCCTGTTCCAGTTTTTGCACAAGAAGGCCCTGGTTTGTCAGGAACAGGTGGAGGAAGGCAAAACTGCTACACAAAAGGGGTCAGAACCAGGAATTGAAACATCAGATGGAACGGATACCTATTCAGAACTAATCAACCCCTCAGCCAACGACGAGCTGTGCCGCTTAACAAGTGGCACTCACGAGGAGGAGAGGACGCAATCATTCACATTGTCGCCGCTGAGAGCCAGACTTGCAAGAGTCACTGTCCTGGAAGTTTACAAGGTGGACGACTCCAATAAAGAGAAAGCAAAGGACAATCCTTTCTTTGTCAGGGAAGAAGACAACGGGGATCTCACCATCTGCCATGCATCATGTGTAGACCAAGGAAATTGGTGTAGTGAAGGAACTGCGGACCACAAAAATGACACATTGTCAGATGAACTGGCCAGTGTTTACAAAGCTGACATAGAAGAGATATGCGCGGACACCTCAAACAGGTTCAGTGGACAACAATAAATGCCAACCCCCAGTCCAAAAACTCCACGCAGCCTGTATGCCAGTTTTCTGGCTTGCAGGGCCGCCTTGCCCCTGGCTTCCCGCGGATAAAAAAACAAACGCATAAGCTCGTTGGATGAAGAGAACGGGACCGCAGAGGGAAATACAAGGAAGAGAAAATGCAGGAATGAGCAGAGGCAGCGTTAGGTTCCGACCAAATCTTATGTCCACGGCGTTCCAGATGAGGGTAAACATACTGCTCGATGACATCTGCCAGAAGCAAGTGTTAGGTCGTTGCTCGGGTTACATTGATGTTGTTGAGGATAGAAAATGCAGTTTCATAGTACTACAGGTGTTTCGCCATGCTGCCTCAGTGTGTTAAAATTCATAATGTTATTTTTTACTCATTCCTACGTTTAGCTATTCCTTGTACATTGTGCTCTTCATCGACCCTCCAGACGTACCAGTCACATCAGACCAAATTGATTGCTTCGTTTCGGATGAGATTCCGTCCGATCCTGTGCTTCAGAAAGTTGTGATGGCGCATCAGATCCACAACCAGGCGATGAGGATGAGAACGCAGCTTGCAGAAAGTAAACACTTGACGGTTCGTGTGCATTTTATTTTCCTAAACAATTGCAGGAGAATACTGCTCTGGGCGGCAAAGGCGTGTTTGTGCAACTGCGTGAAAGTGTTTATCATCGCCCATCAGGGAAGAACGAAGAGAATGAATGGGTGGAAGAGAACAACCCTCGGATGCATTTAAGAGATCCTGGTGCTCAGAGTATGAAACTCGTACGTAATGAAGGGGCCTTCGTTTACATGTATATGTGAGGAATATACGCCAGATTTCACCCGTTTGCATCCTTGTGTGATAATGATGTTTCCCTTTCGTCTTGTTCGAGGTATTTCACGGAGCACTTTCAAGGGCATCGCGAAAATACCAATCCTTAAATGATAACTTTTGCCAAGGAACCCTGTTCAACGGCAACAGAAGTTGGTTGGAATGAGATTGACCACTTTCGCACATTCAGGCATATGTGTGCCAATGCTGCGATTAGGCGTCTGTTTTCTAAAACTAAATTCGTGAAAGACATTTTCATGAGTCACAAGGTTGTGACTACGAAACGCTCGTAGTCACATGAGACAACGAAGAAGATTAGAGCTAAGCGTTGAACAACTATCCGACTATTAACAGAGCTCTGGCACACACCACCGCATCCGTCCAGCCCTGCGAGCGTCCGGGAAGCGACACAGAGTCGAGTTCTCAGCGAATACCGAGAGAAGTCACTGGCGCATCTGCACGGAAAAAAAAAGAACAGTTGATCCAACTCAAATCTCAGACAAACAAAATTTTCGGCAGCCTGAACTAGAAATTCCAGTTCACCCAGCGAAGCGTTAGTTGGTTCAACTAACATTTCCTTGGGAGAACAAATATTGTAAGTTGCGGCTTCTGATCAGGCTGGTTGTCTGATATTTGGCTGGTTGTCTGATATTTGAGTAGGATCAACTGACCTTTTTTCTCCGTGTGGCCTTAAAACTTGCCCGCTGATGACATCCGCAGCTCCCAACATGACTACCCCCTTAACTTGTCCGAATAAATCGGTTCGTTGTTCACGTGCAATCTTGTGTTCTCGTGCTTCGTTCTAACCATGTATTATCCACTCGTGGAAGCTGCCCCCAAAACACGGTGTTCGAGGTGGCCGCCCCCGGTGAGACTGCTTCTTATCTTCGAAATTTTCGGATTCCATGTAGTTCCGGGTCAGAAGACAATCCTTTTGGGGTACTGATCCACGGCCCGAAGTCTAGTAGCGGTGTGACGCCATTTTTTGTGGTGCCGCAGGGGGCCTAAAAGCCCCTCTAAAGGGCAAAATAAAAGTTTCTCAAAAATTCGAATAAAATTTCCAATGTCAATGCGACGTAAGTAGGGCCCGAAGAGCAAAAATTCTAAGAAAAACGGAGATATCAGCATTTAAAGTGCAAAAACCGCGAATACCGCGGTTTTGCTCGGTTTTGCTTGATTTTTGCACTTTCGATGCCGATATCTCAGAAACCGTAAGAGATACGACGTTTAACTTGAAATTTTAGCCCTTCAGCACTAGAGACACGAATTTTATGCAACGCGCATATTCGCATGTTTCTGAGATATGCTCAGAATGTTGTAATTTCAATATTGGTAGGTCACTTTTACCCGCTAGTACCCATTTTCTGTCCGCATAAAGTCGCATATTCTGTAATTGTTCGCTGCATATTGCATTTTTCGCATTTTTCAAGCATATTTCAACCCCAGAGGTCGCTGGACTTACGAATTCAACCCATTTTTGAGTTCAAAGTGATAACTTGGTTCGCCCGCATTTCATATTTTGCCGCGCTGTGCTCTGCCTCGTCGTCTGTGCGAGTTCGAGCAGGCGCTGGCGGCACTAGTGTAAATCTGATCAGGATTTTCTGATCGTTTTCGAAAAACGATTGGAAAAAATTGTTTATCAAATTGAAACAATTTTTTTTTCTGAACTTTTTTCTCGAATTTCTATTTCTATTATTGTGTCCTTGTCAAAAATGTGTGGCGTATGAAGCTAGACACATATATTGTTAAAAATTTTAATCTGCACTTTCACTGCATATTTTAAAAAAATAATCAGTGCATAAACTCTGCATATTAAGACATGTACTTACACTCATGCATTTTCCTTGCATAATTTATGAATTAAGACTACATTTTGACCGCATATTTCCCCCAAAATATGTGCATAAAAAGTGCATATTTGGACAATTTTAAGGCGCATATTTGGAGGTTTCAAAACATCATAAAGTTCGTGTCTCTATTCAGCACGCTACTTAAGTCGATTGGAATTTATATCCAAATTTTATTGAGAAACTTTATGTTTTGCCCTGTGGAGGGGCATTTAGGCCCCCTGCGGCAGCACTAAATGACGTCACACCGCTACTAGACTTCGGGCCGTCGATCAGGACCCCAAAAGGATTGTCTTCTGACCCGGAACTACATTGAATCCAAAAATTTGGAAAATAAGAAGCAGTCTACCCCCGGTGGTGACAGCTCGTGGCGGCGCCGTACGCCCCCGACCAGTCCGCCTGTGGAGGTGAAGTACGCCCCCAGGCCGCGCTCCGGGGATTTCGTCCGGTTCGCGTCCGAGACGCCGAGGGCGAGAAGACGGAGTGGCCGTCAGCCGCCCCGGGCCAGTCCTGACGCCGGCCGCAGCTCAAAGGCGGCGTCCCAACCACCCTGGCAACGTCACGGATGCAGCCCGTCGACAACTACGCAACGCCCGGCCTGCACTCGCCCCGCTCATCTATGCCACCTACGCGAATCATGGAGCAGGGCTGCCCCCGTTGCCACTACCGGCTGCCCAACGGCCACACCATTGTAGTCACGGGTGACCCCCCTGCCCTCCCCACGTCACCATACGTAGGGGCTGGACCGAGCGCCTGGGAGGGTAGGCAGCACCGACGACATCCCTGGTGAACGAGACGCCTACCTCCTGGGCGTCCTCGTCACACACCACCACAGCCGTCTAGCCCTACGGGACGGGGGTCCGAGGTGCACAGCAGAGTCGAGTGTCCAGCGTCTGAGAGATGGCGCTGGCGCACGAGGCTGTAAACTTTGCCCGCGGCTGATTAGCGCCGCCCCCGGCATAAGTACCCCCAGGCGTGCGTGAATAAAGCAGTTCGTTATACACGTGTAATCCTGCATTCCGTGTTGCGTTCTATCCCGATTTCCCAAAAACACTGCACTCTGAGGCGTTCCCGCCCCCAGGAACCCCCCCCCCCCCCCTGTGGAGGCGAAGTACGCCCCCGGGACGTACTATCGGTCTGAAAAGTTTTAAACCCGTTTGGGGCCGCCTAGTAGCGCCCTCTAGGCGGAGCATAGGTGACCGCCAGCCATCTTGGATAGGGAGGATAGTGATTTTTACGAATACGCTGTAGCATAAAATTGACTATAAATAACCGCGGGCGCACTCTGTAAAATAGAGTATTAAAAAATAATACATGTTTAAGTTATCGCGCCGCCCTGCACAGCTCACAGTCTGTGATGCAAATGGATTAGTTGTTAGGTGAGGTTAGTCGGCCTAGACGTCACCATTTGCGCTCTAACCGCATTTCTCATACCGGGCAGGAAGAGGCGCTTCTTTCAAACGTAACGCACGTGGGCAACCAATATGATGCATTCTAGGGCAGGTAAGAGCAGCGTCCGTGTCCCAACGACGCATTAGGGCCAATTTGAGCCATGAATTTCTCTCGTGATAACCGAATTCCACGGCGCACAAGACCGGCGAAGTAATATCCACTTCAACTTGCGTCACGAACCTAAAGGTCGGCGAAATCACCGATTTCAGTCTATTTACTCGGTTACAGCTCCCAGACTGGGTTGCACTTTTGCCTGCGCGTGGCTAGCAGTGCAGACAACACACTAAAACCGGATGTAACCGGGTTTTCGACCCTAAATAGCACTAAAGTCCGATCTTAAGCGAGTCATAGCAGACGCGGTGTGTCATTGGGGCGTTTTCAAGTCTCTTAACTCGGTTACAGCTTCAATATTGGGCTGCTCTTTCGCCTGCGCGTCGCCAGCAGGGCAGACAACACACTGAAACCAAATGTAACCGGGTTTTGAGGCCTGAAAAAGACCTGAGGTCCAATCTTTAGCGCGCTTCAGCTTCTGCCCCGTCATTTCGTCGTTTTAAATTCTTTTAACTCGGTTACAGCTTCAATATTAGGCTGCTCTTTTGCCTGCGCGTCGCCAGCACGGCAGGCAACACACTGAAACCAAATGTAACCGGGTTTTTCTACCTTAATTACAACTTAGGTCCGATCATTAGCGCGCCATGGCTGGCGGTGTGTCAATGGGGCGTTCATAAGTGCTTTTTCAAGTCTTTTAACTCGGTTACACCTTAAATATTTGGCTGCTCATTTGACTGTGCGTGGCTAGCAAGGGGTCCCTCACTCAAAAACTCCGTGTACACCTGATTTTATACTCCTAAAAACTCCCACATACTCCTAAAAACTCCTCCATACTCCCGAAACTCCAGCATACTCCCGCAAAACTCGCAGAAACTCACACATACTCCTACAAACACATGAAATACTCCTCGAAAATTCGAGATACTCTTTTACTCATTCGCTCGCGGCACTCCTGCGATGGTTTTGGCGTGCGTCGCCGATTCACGGGTCTCCAAGCGCTAGCAACACAGGTGCCGTCCCAATTCCCGTGTGGAACGTTGGTCTGTAAATTTGTCGTACATCTGCCGTTTTTCGGACGACCAAATTTCGATAAAAGAACGGCAAGCGATACTTCAAAATAACGACAAACATACAACAAGCGCATTTGTCGTCCATCGATAGCAGTTTTTTCGATTTTCTGACGTAAAACGGACCAATTTTACTTCAAATTAACGACAAATTTACAACAGACTAACGATAAAAGTTTGACTGTTGGGTAAAAAGCACCCGGGGGTGCGGGTCGAACCGACGACCCGCCGCTCCACGTGTCAACGCTCGAAGCCACTCGGCCAAAGAGACTTGCAGGAGGAGGTGTGGACCCCTCCGTTCTGCTCATCGAGCGCGCGTGCTTAAGCGAATTCTCAGACGGCATTCGGCAGTATGAACGGAGGGGACCACGACCACATATCCTCCTACAAGTCTCTTTGGCCGAGTGAATTGACTTGGAGCGTTGATATGTGGAGCGGCGGGTCGTAGGTTCGACGCAACCCCCGGGTGCCTTTTACCCAACAGTCAACAGCCACGTCTTAGAAACGTCTGAATCGGGTTTGAAACCTCCGAACACTATTTGAGGGCAGTGACGACTTCCAACCACATTCAAACGACCGCCGCCCGCCGCGCGCATCCCGGGTGGGGACAGTCTGCAGAGACGGTATGTAAAATTTGGCGTGCAGAGTAGTGCCGACGGGGAGGGAGGGAGGGACGGGGGCAGGGGTAGGCTGCCCCCCCCCCTCCATCCCCCCCCCCCTTTCTCTTGGTTTTCATGACGGCGGAGTGGCATGAAATCTACAGTTTTTTTCTTATGTTTTTCTTTCAATAATTATCTTAATGTAGAAAATGTAGGAGCAGGTCATTCAGGAGAAAAATGAGCAACAAAAATGATTTTTATTCAGCGTTCATCGGCTTAAAAGTGTATCCAATGGACGCAACGGGACACAATGTTGAAAAAAAAATACCTATTGCAATACACTCATGTGTGTTAGTTTCTGGGCATATACTACACACTTCACAATCGTTTTCATATTCGCATTGGTGCCTGCTGGGTAGGCTAACCCTGAGTCTCGGCGTCGTCGTAAATATTAAGCCTGTAAAAACCCAAAACGGCGTATAGTCTCGACCAGCTCGACCAGCTGCATCGTATAAAACCGAGTTCACTATTTATGTTGTTTCAACATTTTCCCTACATTCTCATAAAACACTCATGTATACTCTCACATACTCCCTTATAATCTTGAAATACTCACGCACACAACCACATACTCATAAAATACTCACATACTCCTACAAACTCATACATACTCTTAAAAGTCCTTGATACTCACGCATACTCCCTTATACTCATGAAATACTCACGCACACTCCCACATACTCATAAAATACTCATGCAACTCATAAAATACTCACATACTCCTGACAAACTCCAAATACTCTCAAAACTCCTTTATACTCACGCATACTCATACTCTCAAATACTCCTGTGTACACCTTTCAGGGGAGTGAGGGACCCCTTGGTGGCTAGCAGGGCTGACAACACACTAAAACCGGATGTAACCGGGTTTTTGACCTTATATACGACTCACGTCTCATCATTACCGCGCTATAGCTGGCGGGATGTCAAAAAGGGAGTTCTTAAATTTTTAAACTTTCTTACAGCGTCCAGGCTGGGCTGCAATTTTGCCTGCGCGTCGCCAGCAGGGCATGCAACATACTGACACCAGATGTAACCGAGTTTGGAGGCATGAAAAAGACCAGAGGTCCAATCTATAGCGCGCTAGCTTCTGCCCCGTCCTTTCGGCGTTTTAAATTCTTTTAACTCGGTTACAGCTACAATATTGGGCCGCTCTTTTGCATTCGCGTGGCCAGCAGGGCAGACAACACACTCGCACCGAATGTAACCGGGTTTTTTGACCTGAAAGAGCACTAAAGTCCAAACTTCAGCGCGGCATAGCTTGCAGCGTGTCATGGGGGCCTTTTTAATTCCTTTAACTCGGTTACAGCTTCAATATTGAGCCGCTTTTTTACCTGCGTAACCGAGTTAAAAGACTTAAAAACGCCCCAATGACTCATCGCCAGCTATGGCGCGCTTAAGATCAGACTTGAATTGTATTTAAGGTCGAAAAACCTGGTTACATTCGGTGTGAGTGTGTTGTCTGCCCTGCTAGCCACACGCAGGTAAAAGAGCGGCCCAATATTGAAGCTGTAACCGAGTTAAAGGAATTAAAAAGGCCCCCATGACACGCTGCAAGCTATGCCGCGCTGAAGATCGGACTTTAGTGCTCTTTCAGGTCAAAAAACTCGGTTACATTCAGTGAGAGTGTGTTGTCTGCCCTGCTAGGCACGCGCAGGCCAAAGAGCGGCCCAATATATCAGCTGTAGCCGAGTTAAAAGACTTAAAAACGCCAAAATGACTCATCACCAGCTATGGCGCGCTTAAGATCAGACTTCAGTTGTATTTTAGGTCAAAAACCTGGTTACATTCGGTGTAAGTGTGTTGTCTGCCCTGCTGGCGACGCGCAGGCAAAAGAGCAGCCTAATATTGAAGCTGTAACCGAGTGAAAAGAATTTAAAACGCCGAAAGGACGGGGCAGAAGCTAGCGCGCTATAGATTGGACCTCCGGTCTTTTTCATGCCTCCAAACTCGGTTACATCTGGTGTCAGTATGTTGCATGCCCTGCTGGCGACGCGCAGGCAAAATTGCAGCCCAGCCTGGACGCTGTAAGGGAGTTTAAAAATTTGAGAACTCCCTTTTTGACATCCCGCCAGCTATAGCGCGGTAATGATGAGACGTGAGTCGTATATAAGGTCAAAAACCCGGTTACATCCGGTTTTAGTGTGTTGTCAGCCCTGCTAGCCACGCACAGTCAAATGAGCAGCCAAATATTTAAGGTGTAACCGAGTTAAAAGACTTGAAAAAGCACTTATGAACGCCCCATTGACACACCGCCAGCCATGGCGCGCTAATGATCGGACCTAAGTTGTAATTAAGGTAGAAAAACCCGGTTACATTTGGTTTCAGTGTGTTGCCTGCCGTGCTGGCGACGCGCAGGCAAAAGAGCAGCCTAATATTGAAGCTGTAACCGAGTTAAAAGAATTTAAAACGACGAAATGACGGGGCAGAAGCTGAAGCGCGCTAAAGATTGGACCTCAGGTCTTTTTCAGGCCTCAAAACCCGGTTACATTTGGTTTCAGTGTGTTGTCTGCCCTGCTGGCGACGCGCAGGCGAAAGAGCAGCCCAATATTGAAGCTGTAACCGAGTTAAGAGACTTGAAAACGCCCCAATGACACACCGCGTCTGCTATGACTCGCTTAAGATCGGACTTTAGTGCTATTTAGGGTCGAAAACCCGGTTACATCCGGTTTTAGTGTGTTGTCTGCACTGCTAGCCACGCGCAGGCAAAAGTGCAACCCAGTCTGGGAGCTGTAACCGAGTAAATAGACTGAAATCGGTGATTTCGCCGACCTTTAGGTTCGTGACGCAAGTTGAAGTGGATATTACTTCGCCGGTCTTGTGCACCGTGGAATTCGGTTATCACGAGAGAAATTCATGGCTCAAATTGGCCCTAATGCGTCGTTGGGACACGGACGCTGCTCTTACCTGCCCTAGAATGCATCATATTGGTTGCCCACGTGCGTTACGTTTGAAAGAAGCGCCTCTTCCTGCCCGGTATGAGAAATGCGGTTAGAGCGCAAATGGTGACGTCTAGGCCGACTAACCTCACCTAACAACTAATCCATTTGCATCACAGACTGTGAGCTGTGCAGGGCGGCGCGATAACTTAAACATGTATTATTTTTTAATACTCTATTTTACAGAGTGCGCCCGCGGTTATTTATAGTCAATTTTATGCTACAGCGTATTCGCAAAAATCACTATCCTCCCTATCCAAGATGGCTGGCGGTCACCTATGCTCCGCCTAGAGGGCGCTACTAGGCGGCCCCAAACGGGTTTAAAACTTTTCAGACCGATAGTACGCCGTCGCGACGCAGTCGTTCTGGTACACGCGACAAGTCACCTGGAGCTCTACGGGCCCCCGGGCCAGCTCTCATGCCGCCAGCAGCTCCGAGACGCCGTCCAAACCACCGAAACCGCCGTTGTGGGCGTCGCTTTCGAGAGCGAAAGACGTTCGAGTTCTGTGGACTGCAGCGGGACCGTACGTCAATAAGGCAACCCGTCCCCTCTCCAGAGGCAAAAAACCGTCAATAGTCTGTGAAACCACCCCTAACTTCAACCCCCGAAAACGCCGAACTGGGTAGGGGTGAGGGACGGTTTTTCTGAGTTAGGGGTATGCCTATCCTTCATCTCCAAGGTCCTAAGCGTAGAAGGCGCTCCGATAAACGGTGCGGCCCCCATAAGCGCCCCTGTGCGGATCTGCAATGACTTGCCGAAGCCAAGGGCAGCCGCAGGCGGTGCGCAGCGCCGAGTGGGCAGGCAACCCATCCGGCACCCCGAATAAGGCGGCGCCCTGGCACTGGTCATTCCATGGGTTTCCGTAGCGATTTTGTTTCATTATTGTCGCAGGACACCGAAGGTCTGTTGTCGCAGTGTGCTGGTTTGTATGATAAAATTTGAGCATTCTTCCAATTTGGCTTGCCACTAGACAAGCGTAGTTGCGAAGTTGATCTGACGTTCTTGGGCTTATATTTCGTCTATTTGAAATTTAGAGATATTGCAGGAATTTTAGAGTTTGTATTGCGTATCTAGAGAATTTAGACAGCAAGACCGGAAAGCATTCTATGTGTTCCATGTGTGTCTCTAAACTACTTTCTAAAAGGTGTGTCTTTCCAAGTGCGGAGAAAAATAAGATAGATGAACTATACCCAAAAATTGTCTCCAACCATGTGCAAAAATGTGCATTCAATGAAATCGGACGACACATAGTTGGGTTTATAAATCCATTGGCTAAAGGTCTCGTCAAGTCCATGGTTGGTATGCACTGCCTAAATGCCGAGTTTGGGGCGAATCACAATAAGAGTAATACAATATTGTTGAATGAGTCCCGTTTTCAGTTTACCCAGAGAGAACAACAGTTTCTCATTCTCAGTCCAAGAGCCTACTTTCAGGGATTCACCAAAGGTTGAATATTTCATGTGTATTGATAATTTTATATTTTCTGTGAACTGATCTTAAATAATATATATCCCTTGCGGGTTTCAATATACCCACATCAATAAGCTTTGGCACTAAAGATTGGATAGTGCAGGTTCCTGACTGCACACTTTGTCCTGGTCATAGGTGCGACGAGAAGGCCCACTAAGTGTATAATGTTTTGTGAAAACACAATGTATACTACTTGCAACATTTTTTTCTGTTCAAGGAAGGACAGTGCTGAAGAAAAACACTGTCCTGAAACACACCTCGAAGCACACTCAAATCGCTCTGTAGATGTACAAGGCACAGAGGAAGCTTTGAAACATAAAGATGGTTCGGACATACACAAAATCAGCTCATCAGGCCCAAACAGTAGAGGCAGCGACTTTGAATGTGACTCTAGAACAAACAGTGTGGGTGCCATGAAATCAATTAAGTTAAATATATCTAAGCTCCCTGTGTCACTTTCAATTTTTTTCTAAAAATTTCAGATAGACCCGTACGAGCTAGACGAGGAACAAATTCAAAAACCAAGAGTTGGCCGTCCGGAAATGATTGGTACGTTTTCCTTTCTGAATGAAATACGAAGTGAGCATGCATTCCAACGTGCCCACCCCACGTTCCAACAATGTACTGTGTCCGCAAATGCGGACACATGAATGCCGGGGTGGCGAAAACATTGCAGTCATTGTTTAATCTCCGCGATGCCTTCCGTGCGATGCCGGAACTTGATTGCCCTGGGCTCGTGGCTCTTTCACGCCACGGACGCCATATCTTAAATTTGGTTACTAAGGAATACTATTACGAAAAACCAACCAGGGAAAATTTCCGTGAGACAATTGGCTTCTTGCGAGAATTCACTACCCGTCATCAGACGAAGCACATCGCGGCGCCTGCCCTTTGAACGGGCCGCGATCAGTTAGATTTCAACTGGGTCATGGCAGTACTGCAAGAAGTACTGTCTGACTTGGACGTGACTATTCATATCCATCTCATGAATTAATACCGTTGGATTTTTGTGCATTTTTGTGCAAGGAACTGGATGTCAAGGCAAATAATGTGGTACATGAACTAGCCGCAGTGTTCACCTCCGTTTGACTGATGTTGTCATTATGTTACTTTTTCTTTCTGGCATTTCTCTAATGGTATTCCTGCCTTTCTAGGCTCCTGCGCCTGTTGAGGTACCCTTAGTGGCTGCAAAGAAGAAAAGCCGGAAATCGCAGTCACCGGTGCCTTCTCCTGCCACGAAATCTAAAAGCAGCAAAGTGACTCCCGACAAATCAACCCCGACAGGGAAGCAGAAAAAGGTATAGTGACTGTTCTTTTCAAGATGACTTTTTCATATTATCTGTACCTCATATGTACGTATTTGGCGGAAAACGATCTTCGTGCCCATTTCAATAATTTTTTCCCCTCCTCCCTTTGACCTGCAGAAAACGTCGGAAGTCCTTGCCACACCTGCAACGCCTGCGAAACCTGAGACGCTCCGCGTGAAGGGCAAGAGCAAGGCGACGCCCACGCCCACGCCCATGCAGACGCCCACCTCATCTTCGACGCCGTCGACCAGTAGGAGCGTGTCCCGGGGGAAGCCCAGTCCCGTGAGTATAAACACTTAAACAGTGGTTTAAACAGGTGTTTCCATTCATTTTTGCTGCTTCTGCCTGTTTTCGCCCCTCTTTTAAGACACCGTTTTAAATGTCTGTTACAGAGCTCCCCAGACACTAAAAAGCCCAAACTGGACAGAAGTGCTGCTGATGATCATGATGATGATTATGAGTAAGACGAGGACGGCGAAGAAAAGGAGGACGGAGGCAGCGAGGCGAGTGCGGACAGCGGGGCGGAGCCCAAGCCAAAGGTGGGATCACGGCTGAAAAATAAGTGGCCCAGCGACATCAAGGAGTTTATTGAAGAAAGATTGGTAAGTTTTCATTTTGCTGTCATCGTGCTGTGTTCTGTTCATAATGTTAAGAAAAGCGCATTGTGACTGAAACCTGTCTATTTCCTGCTTACAGATGTCTGGTACCGAGCGCAAGAAGCGGCACGCAATCAAGAATACAATCTGGTGCCCCTATTGCCCCACTATATTTACAATGAAATCGGAGTGCCATTCACACATTGAGGACTTGCACCCGGAGACTTTGAGAGCAGAGGGCGTATTCTTAGCAAGTCACCGCATCTATTTCAACAGAAGGGAGGGGGTGAGAGTACTGTCAAAACGGCGGTTTAACCTCCACCTGGCGCATCTGCCAATGTTGCCTAAGGACGCCAACAAGAAAGTGCTAATGGTCATTAAGAACATCCTGACAGACACCATGGCCAGGGTTGGAGATGACAAGGACGAGCCGCAGAGCCACCACATGTCCTTCAAGAAAAACCTCAATGAGATGAAGTAAGTGTCATTCTGTTGGAATTATTGAAAATTGCTATTAAAATTCGATTATGAGCCAATATGTAAATTTTTACTTTTTGTTACAGAAAGTTTTACGGGGACAGCTATCCGACGGCGCCGTACCGACTATTTCCTGTGTTTTTACCTCTCTTACTCCGAATTGTTAAGCAAGAAATTTTTTTCTTTGAATTCTGTCTACTCTGTGTTGTTCCTGTAATCGAAAATTTGTGCCAGTTTGCACTTTTTTCTTACTCCGAATTGTTAAGCAAGAAATTTTTTTCTTTGAATTCTGTCTAATCTGTGTTGTTCCTGTAATCAAAAATTTGTGCCAGTTTGCACTGTTTTCTTTTTAAAATAAGAATGTTTATTTTCTTTTAAAAAGAGTCTGATTTTCCTTTCTGATCCAAAAGCACTTTGTCAAAAAGAGTCACAGAACCCATTTAGAAACATATTTTCCACAAACTGAATGAAATAGTCAAAAAGGCATGAACTTATCGAAATTGCAGTAATTTAAAGCTTAGCAACCGAAACACTCTGTCTACTTTAGTCTTTTATGCGTAAAGACATGCAAATATAACCCAGTCGAAGTATAGAATCAAAATGAATGAAAATGGTAGATGCACAATGTGTCACGCACAAGCGACTTGGAAGAAACGGTGCGAAACAAACGGTTCTGCAAAGTCGATGTAAATGCCAATTTCGCCGTAAATTCTCATTATCTTGGTTCGTTTGTGCTGCGCGGGCTGCCTACCTAGCCCAGTTTCATTGTGAACAGAAATTCCATTTTGGCGGAATGTGGGGGCGCGTGGAATATGCCGCTTTGGCGGTATAAGCGATAGTGAATGAATAGTGCATTATGAACGTTTTTTACGTAACACCGCGAAAAGAGGTAGGGGACCTTTCTCTCGCCGAGCGAAGCGAGGCGGTTTCGGCCATTTTGAGTGCCGTTTTTTCCCCCTGATAAATCATTCATTTTGAGCGCCTCTTTCGTTCTGGTTGTGGTGCCTTATGGGTCCGGGCGGTCCGGGGGAGGGGCGGTATAAGTCATCTCTGCCATCCTCGCCTCCGGCGTCGTGTTTGTGCTGGCCGCGGTGGGACGCCACCTTCGACAACGTCTACGGGCACGGAGGCGTGCCGCCTGCGAGGCTGTCCCACAAGATGGGCTCCAGCCAGATCACTAAGTGAGCTTATCAGTGAGGTGGACTGACAATTGAACTTTTGCAAGTATCTAGAGTAATATTGAATATACAACTCTTTACGCTTTCAGTTATTTTGCATTTTTATTTTAAGGTTGCATTTACTAATCCGGTGAAGTTGTTTGACACTGTGAGGTGTCCTAGTTCATGTAAGGGGGACTCGCAGGATGCCAATAAATCTACATAAATAACTTCAAATCACTATGAAAAGAGTTAAATGCAGACTGTGTCCCCCAGGGTAGTTTTACGGTTAGAAATAAATAAACTAAGAATAACTTAAATTACGAAAGTGGCTATTAATCTAGAGGAAGTAAGCGCCAGGGAGCTGTCGCTTTTTCAGACGTCATGGGTGTTAGGGGGCGCGCCTGATAGGGAGGCCGATCCCTAGAAGCGGGCGGAACGCCTGCGAGGCAGACAGCGCCCCAGGCCCCGCGGTAGGCTAGACACCGGAGACAGGGAGCCTGGGTGCAGCGCGGAGGAAAGGCGATCGTTTAGGGACAGGCGAGAGGGCGGTGAACGATGGAAAAAGGAAGGGAGACGGAATCGGGGAGACTGAGTAGGGGAGTAGGGTGGAGTGAGGGGGAGAGAGCGAACGTGCGTAAGTGAAGGAAGGAAATCGAAAAACATCGGAGTGACCAGTGCGCATTAGGACTGTCGGAACTTTAAGAACTCATCTAGTGTACCCGAGTGACGTGCGTGCGGCTTTTGGATTACCTGCACCACGGGGAAATACGGATTACTCGCCTCCCCGAGCCTGGTATGCTACCCTCGCTGAAATGGCCACCTCCATGCATTGTACAAAATTAGGGTGCATATTTGTTGCTCTAGGTCAATAAATCCCTTAACTACTGACTAAAACCTTGCCTAGGCCTATCAGCTGATCATAATCTAGAGGAATCCCACTGAACCACTATACCCGAGTCCAATTCAAATAAATAGAACTGCTACAATCCCGTAGTCTGCACCTGGTACACTATCACACGGGTGTCATCAGTGTCCAATTTGGAACAAACCTGCCAACAATGGCAGCACATGACGACATGCCAATCTGTGCAACCACAACGGAACTGGTCTTGCCGAAAAAATATGTAGAAACCCTTATGGAACTGGATGTCAAGGCAAATAATGTGATATATGAACTAGCCGCAGTGTTCAACTCTACCCAGGTCTCCACGCGAGTCAAACGAAATATTGTTTATAAAAAACCGGCTTATTACCATTTTTAAGCAACGTCGGAAAGTAGCGGGCAGGAGACGCAACGGAAGACGACCTGGTGTTGGTAATTAACTCTCTTAACTCGTTGGGCCACAATGTGCGAGTTTTAGAAAACTCTACAGCCCAGCTTGTCAATACAGTTAATTTTAACGCATACCAGATGGAACACCTGGGTAGAGACTTAAAGGAAAAATTAGAGGCAATTGCAAATATTCAAAAATCTCTTGTGGAACAAATTAATGATGTCTCGTCAACATCAGGTCGTCAAATGGCAGCTACAGTGGTTTCCATGATATGGCAGTCTAGGGTCGCTATTCTTACGAGTCACCTTTTTGCTATTAAACATATTTTCCGTTCCTGTTCAACAAATGAACTTTCTAAACTTGCTGTCCCGGAATCTCAATTATATAAATTTTTGACTCAGAAACAAAAATCTCTGATGGAGATCGGCTCGTAATTGGCGATCCCCTTACAAAAATTGGTTCTTTATTATAAAACTAGTAATGCCCAATGCCTCTTGTCAGGAAATAACCAAATTCGGATAACAATTGCTATCCCTATTACTAATTTGAATTCAAAATGAAAAATTTTCTCTCTCACCCATTAAGTTCCTTCTAGATGAACTGCCGTGCCAAATCCTGGACCACGATACCTTCTTTGCATATGATGGGGCATCAGTCAGGACTCTGTCTTCACCGCTCTCTGATAACGACATGTATGTTTTGGAGAGTTATAATAGCCCAAGTGCCATTGCGTCGTGTGTATATAAACTTCTTCATAATAGAAATAGTCAATCACTGCATGAAGCATGCCACCTACAATGCAGTCTGACAAATGCCTCAGCAGTCGCAGAACACTGGGGGTCTGTTGTCGCAGTGTGCTGGTTTGTATGATAAAATTTGAGCATTCTTCCAATTTAGCTTGCCACTAGACAGGCGTAATTGCAAAATTGATCTGACGTTCTTAGGCTTATATTTCCTCTATTTGAAATTTAGAGATATTGGAATAATTTTAGAGATTTTATTGCGTATCTAGAGAATTTAGACAGCAAGACCGGAAAGCATTCCATGTGTTCCATGTGTGTTTCTAAACTACTTTCTAATAGGTGTGTCTTTCCAACTGCGGATAAACATAAGATATATGAACTATACCCAAAAATTGTCTCCAACCATGTGCAAAAATGTGCAATCATGGAAATCGAACGACACATAATTGGGTTTATAAATCCATTCGGGCCGTTGGCTCAAGGTCTCGTCAAGTCCATGGTTGGTATGCACTGCCTAAATGCCGAGTTTTGGGCGAATCACAATAAGAGTAATACAATATTGTTCAATGAGTCCCGTTTTCAGTTTACCCAGAGAGCACAACAGTTTCTCATTCTCAGTCCTGGAGCTTACTTTCAGAAATTCACCAAAGGTTAAAATATTTCATCTGTATTGAAAATTTTGTCTTTACTGTGAACTGATCTTAAATAATTTACATCACTTGCAGGTTTCAACATAGCCACATCAATAAACTTTGGCACTAAAGATTGGATGGTGCAGGTTCCTGACTGCACACTTTGTCCTGGTCATAGGTGCGACGAGAAGGCCCACTAAGTGAATAATGTTTTGTGAAAACACAACGTATACTTCTTGGAACATTTTTTTCTGTTCAAGCAAGAGAAGTTCTGAAGAAAAACACTGTCCTGAAACACACCTCGAAGCACACTCAAAAAGCTCTGTGGATGTACAAGGCACAGAGGAAGCTTTGAAACATAAAGATGGTTCGGACATACACAAAATCAGCTCAACAGACCCAAACAGCAGAGGAAGCGACTTTGAATGTGACTCTCGAACAAACAGTGTGGGTGCCATGAGATCAATTAAATTAAATATATCTAAGCTCCCTGTGTCACTTTCAATTTTTTCTAAAAATACCAGATAGACCCGTACGAGTTTGACAGGGTACAAATTCAAAAACCAAGAGTTGGCCGTCCGAAAAGGATTGGTACTTTTTCCTTTCTGAATGTAATACAAAGTGAGCATTTATTATAAATTCTTTGCACAATGAATCAATCATAAAAGCGACTTCTTTCTGGCTTTGATTTCTGATAACAGAGACCCAACCAGCACGCCCAACAAAACTATGTCTGGAGTGCAGGTCAGTCCAGGACAAAAACTTTGACAGGCACCTAAACGGTCACTTTGACATATCTACCAGAAAGGGCCGGCTGGACAAAAGAAAAGCGAAGGAAGAAGCCACGGGGAGAACACAGCAAGGGTTGAGAGAAAGTCGTTTTGATTTTCGCCCAAAACCCCTCCAAGAGTATTTAAAAAACGACCCTCTTATACGGTTTGGATTCACACAGTTTCTAGTTGATGTCTCCAACCATGTGCAAAAATGTGCATTTAACGAAATCGAACGACACATAGTTGGGTTTATAAATCCATTGGCTAAAGGTCTCGTCAAGTCCATGGTTGGTATGCACTGCCTAAATGCCGAGTTTGGGGCGAATCACAATAAGAGTAATACAATATTGTTCAATGAGTCCCGTTTTCAGTTTACCCAGAGAGCACAACAGTTTCTCATTCTCAGTCCTGGAGCTTACTTTCAGAAATTCACCAAAGGTTAAAATATTTCATCTGTATTGAAAATTTTATCTTTACTGTGAACTGATCTTAAATAATTTACATCACTTGCAGGTTTCAACATAGCCACATCAATAAACTTTGGCACTAAAGATTGGATGGTGCAGGTTCCTGACTGCACACTTTGTCCTGGTCATAGGTGCGACGAGAAGGCCCACTAAGTGAATAATGTTTTGTGAAAACACAACGTATACTTCTTGCAACATTTTTTTCTGTTCAAGCAAGGACAGTTCTGTAGAAAACGCACGTCGCACGTGAAGTGCAATGCCTTTCCATGCATTAGCATAGGGCATTTTCGGGACGCATCGCATGTAAGGTGCGATGTGGCTGTGGCATTGCACGTATGGTGCGATGTCTCAACGCATTGCACCATACGCGCTATGTTCATATAGCCTTTGGAATCACAGTGTAGTGTGCCGTCTGTCTTTGAATGTGTCTGTGGGTTTGAAATGATGTGGTTGGTGCTCTATTGTTATTCCCAAGTTACCCAAGGACATGCCCTTGAAGTGGAAGACAAACCTAACAGGCAGTGCAGGACGGTTTGTGTTCGGAGGAAGTACTAGAGAGCACATTCTCCTTTCATGCAAGGTAAGGTTGTAGTCAACTAATGACCATGACCTAAGAGGTTTGTGGAGATATGTTAACACCCATGTTTTTGACAAAACTGCCATTGTTCCAGCTCTTGAAATCACCAGAGAGATTAAGGGATACCTTACTACATGAAATGTGCCATGCTGCAGTGGAGTGCATCAACCACTGTCGCAACGGCAATCATCATGGTACGACGTGGAAAACATGGTACTGCGTGCTGTCGAGCGAATGTTCTGGTGTGTTCATCTTAGCATTGGTGACTTGATTTTCCTGATTCACTATGTTTGCGTGTTGCCAGGACCAAAGCAGCAGCAACCAGATTCCCGGAATTGCCGAGGATGACAACATGCCACGCATACCCCAAAGAAACAGCTAATACTTTAAGAAAACGAGGCCACAAAAGGTCGTTGATGTTTGGGCTCGACCGTCATAAAGGATGTGTGCGATTCACCCTACTGTGCTCTGCGAAGTTTAAGTCCGCGCTGCCGAAATGCGTTGTCCCCGCTGTCTCTGTCGCACCCAGGCAGCACACCGTGTGAGTGGGAGAGAGCGAGCCAATCAAAATCGTTTTTCGGAATCAGCCGACTGGAGCGGCGCCACGGAGGCCACGAGGCGACCCCCCCCCCCCCTTTCCACTTCCAGTTCCAGTCATGGGGACTGTTCTGATAGGGACTGTCCTGCCTGATAGAGACTCACCCAAACTTCCATTTTGGGTTCCGACCATATGGTGGCGCCACGCTTAACCTTGTCCTGAGCTGATGCGTAGCATCCAGCTTGGGTTTATTTCAAAGTTATGTAGGTCAATCTTAAACAGCATCATTTAATATTGCTTCGCTGACTTTTGTTTTTTGTGTATCTTTACAGTGTTTCCAGTGGGCGTGTCTGCTGGCATCAAGGTGCGAGAGGATGTTAATAAAGAATTCAGAACAGTCAGGTTATTACACAAATTTTAGAGATCTCTGAACAAAATACGGAAGTGTTCTGTGGGCTGATTGGCTACTTGTTATTTTCCAGGAATAAGCTGTTGGCAGACAAGGAGAGGCGGTTGGCAGACAGTGACAATAAAGCTTAGTGAGTGTTACCGCTCTACACGGAAAAACACTTTGTTCTGACGATCGACTTTGTTCGATAGGCCAAATTCTATAGCTACAATCGAAAATCCGGTACCCACAAGCAAAAGCTGGTAGCCACGACCGAACATTTGTAAGAGGATAACTGAGGTGGGGTTTGTTGTCCTCTTACAAGTGTCCGGTCCCAGCAACCAGCTTTCGGTTGTTGGTATCGGATTTTCGATTGCATCTATCGAATTTTGCCTATCGAACGAAGTCGATCACCACAACAAAGTATTTTTTTTTCGTGTAGAGTGGAAGCCTTATCTGGTGACATACAATAAAATTTTGTGTGCACCCGTGCTGGTTTCCTTTTTGAAAAAATTAAAATCGTCAAAAACTAAAATATACTCAAAAGTGAGCGTTTGCGTAAACTTTCTAGCAGATGATACATTTATGTACATAGCTATACGCCAAAATGGAAATAGAAATTATAATTATAAATGTGTCAGAATGCTTATACTCTCGTACGGGGAGAGCGAGCGGCTGGATGGCTAGACTAGAAGATTAAGGCTGCGTGCCTCTGGGTCGCGTGCCTCTGGGCCGCGTGCCACGCACCCAGAGTCCTATAGCTGGCAGAGAGCCGCCAAGTGGGAGCCCACCAGTCAAAGGACTCTACACGCATCGCTCAGCGGCACCCCGCCCACTCCCCCTCTTGAGACGCCACGCGCAGGACGTGTAGCTTCTCCCTCTTATCTTATAACATTTTTTTGTGAATTAAATCATGCATGTGTTAATCGTGAATTTTCATCTTTTGTATTTCCAGCAATTCTTTGTTGAAGAGGATTGGACAACGGGCCAATGATTATAAGTCCGACGACGACGACGACGACGAAGGCAGAGAAATAAGTAAGTTAACAAGCTGACCGCGGGTGGGTGGGTTTGTTGCACTCTCTAAGGCGCCTTAATCGCTTTTTGTTTTAATTTTCAGCGCACTCAGCTTTGCCGGAGGAGGTGGGTGCGAAGCGAAAGCGTTGCAAAGATGACGATTTCATGGTGGAGAAAGACGAAATTGCTTTCTGTTCCGACACTGAATATCAAACAAGATCCAGTAAGTTACTTTACTCATGTATTATAAACCATTGGTGAACGGCTATTAACAGCAATGCTTACCATTCTTGGTTGTTATTTTATGGATAAGGATTTGTGACTGCTTCATAAGAACTAACTTTCATTTTTGTCCACACAGTTCGTTTTTATATTAATGACGGCGAAGAACACAAACCAAAGACTGCAGCACACCGGAAAGGACACGCCCAACGGAGTAAGAACAACACTCAGTGGCGTGGCTAGATGCTCCTTAATGGGAGGTTTTTGTGGCACTTTTTGAGTACTTAGAAGTGAAATCCATAATTTCTATATCAGAATGATTTTCTGCTATCCCAGCTCCCTGTATTTGAAAGCCTTGCATGTTTTCAGCACAAGGACATCTGGCTAACGTAAATATTGCGCCGTAGCGTGAGCGGGCCATGCAAAGGAATCTAGTGCACAATTTTTAAAAACCGGCGGAACAAAATATAGGGAAAACTTTAAGTGCACCAAATCTTTAAAAATAACTTACAGGACGTAAGAGTTTGCAAATCGTCTTACTTTTAGCGGCACGAAAATAGTCAGGGGGTACCTACAGGCCCTGGCCGTACCCTCGTGGAACCTCTCCTGATGGGTGTGCAACGGCCAAGTGCAGTGTATAAAGTGGCAAAGCATGTACCTTTTAGGCAAAATATGGATCTTGCAATGTTCACTGACTTGTTTGTTGTTGTATGTTTACAGTGTTTCCGATGGGCGCGAATGAATTAGATGGAAAGGCCTACTTCTCTGCTAAAGAATTTAAGAAAATAATGTAATTGCCATGGCAGTCACTTGGGAACCTCAAAATGACCATAAAACCACACAAATGCTTCTTATCCGCTTATTTTTTTCCAGGGAGGACAAGGGGAAGAGCCCAAACCGTGGTCCCATTGATCCATCTAGCCCCTCGAGGCAACGTCGTCAGTGCTCGTCGGACACAGAATATGTAACGCCAACCCGTAAGTTAAAATTAATATTTTACTCTCGAATCCTAAAATTAAAGTGAATGACATAAAAACCAAAAATGGGTTTTTTTGTAGAAGAGGCGAGCCCAAACTCGTGCCAAAACGCGAGACAAAACCGGGGCACCCCGATCCCGTCGGGCCCACTCTGATACTCGCTTTCTTAAAATCGATATTGTTCAATAGCATAGACACCTATGAACAAATCCATTCTGTCGTGCAGCCCGGGTTCGGGTTGTCCAGTGCATGTCGGGCAAAAGGTTTTGTTTTTAAACTGAGGGAGTCCTGCGGGCGCAATTTGTTCCGAGCGTACGCGCCTAGCACATTAAGGGGATGGCAGAGGGAGTTCATGTAGAGCGGTCTCCCGCTACACCTGTGTGTCTGTCTGTCTGTCTGTCTGTCTGTCTGTCTGTCCGCACTACCCCCCCCCCCCCCCCCTGTGGAGGCGAAGTACGCCCCCGGGACGTACGCCGTCGCGACGCAGTCGTTCTGGTACACGCGACAAGTCACCTGGAGCTCTACGGGCCCCCGGGCCAGCTCTCATGCCGCCAGCGGCTCCGAGACGCCGTCCAAACCACCGAAACCGCCGTTGTGGGCGTCGCTTTCGAGAGCGAAAGACGTTCGAGTTCTGTGGACTGCAGCGGGACCGTACGTCAATAAGGCAACCCGTCCCCTCTCCAGAGGCAAAAAACCGTCAATAGTCTGTGAAACCACCCCTAACTTCAACCCCCGAAAACGCCGAACTGGGTAGGGGTGAGGGACGGTTTTTCTGAGTTAGGGGTATGCCTATCCTTCATCTCCAAGGTCCTAAGCGTAGAAGGCGCTCCGATAAACGGTGCGGCCCCCATAAGCGCCCCTGTGCGGATCTGCAATGACTTGCCGAAGCCAAGGGCAGCCGCAGGCGGTGCGCAGCGCCGAGTGGGCAGGCAACCCATCCGGCACCCCGAATAAGGCGGCGCCCTGGCACTGGTCATTCCATGGGTTTCCGTAGCGATTTTGTTTCATTATTGTCGCAGGACACCGAAGGTCTGTTGTCGCAGTGTGCTGGTTTGTATGATAAAATTTGAGCATTCTTCCAATTTGGCTTGCCACTAGACAAGCGTAGTTGCGAAGTTGATCTGACGTTCTTGGGCTTATATTTCGTATATTTGAAATTTAGAGATATTGCAGGAATTTTAGAGTTTGTATTGCGTATCTAGAGAATTTAGACAGCAAGACCGGAAAGCATTCTATGTGTTCCATGTGTGTCTCTAAACTACTTTCTAAAAGGTGTGTCTTTCCAAGTGCGGAGAAAAATAAGATAGATGAACTATACCCAAAAATTGTCTCCAACCATGTGCAAAAATGTGCATTCAATGAAATCGGACGACACATAGTTGGGTTTATAAATCCATTGGCTAAAGGTCTCGTCAAGTCCATGGTTGGTATGCACTGCCTAAATGCCGAGTTTGGGGCGAATCACAATAAGAGTAATACAATATTGTTGAATGAGTCCCGTTTTCAGTTTACCCAGAGAGAACAACAGTTTCTCATTCTCAGTCCAAGAGCCTACTTTCAGGGATTCACCAAAGGTTGAATATTTCATGTGTATTGATAATTTTATATTTTCTGTGAACTGATCTTAAATAATATATATCCCTTGCGGGTTTCAATATACCCACATCAATAAGCTTTGGCACTAAAGATTGGATAGTGCAGGTTCCTGACTGCACACTTTGTCCTGGTCATAGGTGCGACGAGAAGGCCCACTAAGTGTATAATGTTTTGTGAAAACACAATGTATACTACTTGCAACATTTTTTTCTGTTCAAGGAAGGACAGTGCTGAAGAAAAACACTGTCCTGAAACACACCTCGAAGCACACTCAAATCGCTCTGTAGATGTACAAGGCACAGAGGAAGCTTTGAAACATAAAGATGGTTCGGACATACACAAAATCAGCTCATCAGGCCCAAACAGTAGAGGCAGCGACTTTGAATGTGACTCTAGAACAAACAGTGTGGGTGCCATGAAATCAATTAAGTTAAATATATCTAAGCTCCCTGTGTCACTTTCAATTTTTTTCTAAAAATTTCAGATAGACCCGTACGAGCTAGACGAGGAACAAATTCAAAAACCAAGAGTTGGCCGTCCGGAAATGATTGGTACGTTTTCCTTTCTGAATGAAATACGAAGTGAGCATGCATTCCAACGTGCCCACCCCACGTTCCAACAATGTACTGTGTCCGCAAATGCGGACACATGAATGCCGGGGTGGCGAAAACATTGCAGTCATTGTTTAATCTCCGCGATGCCTTCCGTGCGATGCCGGAACTTGATTGCCCTGGGCTCGTGGCTCTTTCACGCCACGGACGCCATATCTTAAATTTGGTTACTAAGGAATACTATTACGAAAAACCAACCAGGGAAAATTTCCGTGAGACAATTGGCTTCTTGCGAGAATTCACTACCCGTCATCAGACGAAGCACATCGCGGCGCCTGCCCTTTGAACGGGCCGCGATCAGTTAGATTTCAACTGGGTCATGGCAGTACTGCAAGAAGTACTGTCTGACTTGGACGTGACTATTCATATCCATCTCATGAATTAATACCGTTGGATTTTTGTGCATTTTTGTGCAAGGAACTGGATGTCAAGGCAAATAATGTGGTACATGAACTAGCCGCAGTGTTCACCTCCGTTTGACTGATGTTGTCATTATGTTACTTTTTCTTTCTGGCATTTCTCTAATGGTATTCCTGCCTTTCTAGGCTCCTGCGCCTGTTGAGGTACCCTTAGTGGCTGCAAAGAAGAAAAGCCGGAAATCGCAGTCACCGGTGCCTTCTCCTGCCACGAAATCTAAAAGCAGCAAAGTGACTCCCGACAAATCAACCCCGACAGGGAAGCAGAAAAAGGTATAGTGACTGTTCTTTTCAAGATGACTTTTTCATATTATCTGTACCTCATATGTACGTATTTGGCGGAAAACGATCTTCGTGCCCATTTCAATAATTTTTTCCCCTCCTCCCTTTGACCTGCAGAAAACGTCGGAAGTCCTTGCCACACCTGCAACGCCTGCGAAACCTGAGACGCTCCGCGTGAAGGGCAAGAGCAAGGCGACGCCCACGCCCACGCCCATGCAGACGCCCACCTCATCTTCGACGCCGTCGACCAGTAGGAGCGTGTCCCGGGGGAAGCCCAGTCCCGTGAGTATAAACACTTAAACAGTGGTTTAAACAGGTGTTTCCATTCATTTTTGCTGCTTCTGCCTGTTTTCGCCCCTCTTTTAAGACACCGTTTTAAATGTCTGTTACAGAGCTCCCCAGACACTAAAAAGCCCAAACTGGACAGAAGTGCTGCTGATGATCATGATGATGATTATGAGTAAGACGAGGACGGCGAAGAAAAGGAGGACGGAGGCAGCGAGGCGAGTGCGGACAGCGGGGCGGAGCCCAAGCCAAAGGTGGGATCACGGCTGAAAAATAAGTGGCCCAGCGACATCAAGGAGTTTATTGAAGAAAGATTGGTAAGTTTTCATTTTGCTGTCATCGTGCTGTGTTCTGTTCATAATGTTAAGAAAAGCGCATTGTGACTGAAACCTGTCTATTTCCTGCTTACAGATGTCTGGTACCGAGCGCAAGAAGCGGCACGCAATCAAGAATACAATCTGGTGCCCCTATTGCCCCACTATATTTACAATGAAATCGGAGTGCCATTCACACATTGAGGACTTGCACCCGGAGACTTTGAGAGCAGAGGGCGTATTCTTAGCAAGTCACCGCATCTATTTCAACAGAAGGGAGGGGGTGAGAGTACTGTCAAAACGGCGGTTTAACCTCCACCTGGCGCATCTGCCAATGTTGCCTAAGGACGCCAACAAGAAAGTGCTAATGGTCATTAAGAACATCCTGACAGACACCATGGCCAGGGTTGGAGATGACAAGGACGAGCCGCAGAGCCACCACATGTCCTTCAAGAAAAACCTCAATGAGATGAAGTAAGTGTCATTCTGTTGGAATTATTGAAAATTGCTATTAAAATTCGATTATGAGCCAATATGTAAATTTTTACTTTTTGTTACAGAAAGTTTTACGGGGACAGCTATCCGACGGCGCCGTACCGACTATTTCCTGTGTTTTTACCTCTCTTACTCCGAATTGTTAAGCAAGAAATTTTTTTCTTTGAATTCTGTCTACTCTGTGTTGTTCCTGTAATCGAAAATTTGTGCCAGTTTGCACTTTTTTCTTACTCCGAATTGTTAAGCAAGAAATTTTTTTCTTTGAATTCTGTCTAATCTGTGTTGTTCCTGTAATCAAAAATTTGTGCCAGTTTGCACTGTTTTCTTTTTAAAATAAGAATGTTTATTTTCTTTTAAAAAGAGTCTGATTTTCCTTTCTGATCCAAAAGCACTTTGTCAAAAAGAGTCACAGAACCCATTTAGAAACATATTTTCCACAAACTGAATGAAATAGTCAAAAAGGCATGAACTTATCAAAATTGCAGTAATTTAAAGCTTAGCAACCGAAACACTGTGTCTACTTTAGTCTTTTATGCGTAAAGACATGCAAATATAACCCAGTCGAAGTATAGAATCAAAATGAATGAAAATGGTAGATGCACAATGTGTCACGCACAAGCGACTTGGAAGAAACGGTGCGAAACAAACGGTTCTGCAAAGTCGATGTAAATGCCAATTTCGCCGTAAATTCTCATTATCTTGGTTCGTTTGTGCTGCGCGGGCTGCCTACCTAGCCCAGTTTCATTGTGAACAGAAATTCCATTTTGGCGGAATGTGGGGGCGCGTGGAATATGCCGCTTTGGCGGTATAAGCGATAGTGAATGAATAGTGCATTATGAACGTTTTTTACGTAACACCGCGAAAAGAGGTAGGGGACCTTTCTCTCGCCGAGCGAAGCGAGGCGGTTTCGGCCATTTTGAGTGCCGTTTTTTCCCCCTGATAAATCATTCATTTTGAGCGCCTCTTTCGTTCTGGTTGTGGTGCCTTATGGGTCCGGGCGGTCCGGGGAGGGGCGGTATAAGTCATCTCTGCCATCCTCGCCTCCGGCGTCGTGTTTGTGCTGGCCGCGGTGGGACGCCACCTTCGACAACGTCTACGGGCACGGAGGCGTGCCGCCTGCGAGGCTGTCCCACAAGATGGGCTCCAGCCAGATCACTAAGTGAGCTTATCAGTGAGGTGGACTGACAATTGAACTTTTGCAAGTATCTAGAGTAATATTGAATATACAACTCTTTACGCTTTCAGTTATTTTGCATTTTTATTTTAAGGTTGCATTTACTAATCCGGTGAAGTTGTTTGACACTGTGAGGTGTCCTAGTTCATGTAAGGGGGACTCGCAGGATGCCAATAAATCTACATAAATAACTTCAAATCACTATGAAAAGAGTTAAATGCAGACTGTGTCCCCCAGGGTAGTTTTACGGTTAGAAATAAATAAACTAAGAATAACTTAAATTACGAAAGTGGCTATTAATCTAGAGGAAGTAAGCGCCAGGGAGCTGTCGCTTTTTCAGACGTCATGGGTGTTAGGGGGCGCGCCTGATAGGGAGGCCGATCCCTAGAAGCGGGCGGAACGCCTGCGAGGCAGACAGCGCCCCAGGCCCCGCGGTAGGCTAGACACCGGAGACAGGGAGCCTGGGTGCAGCGCGGAGGAAAGGCGATCGTTTAGGGACAGGCGAGAGGGCGGTGAACGATGGAAAAAGGAAGGGAGACGGAATCGGGGAGACTGAGTAGGGGAGTAGGGTGGAGTGAGGGGGAGAGAGCGAACGTGCGTAAGTGAAGGAAGGAAATCGAAAAACATCGGAGTGACCAGTGCGCATTAGGACTGTCGGAACTTTAAGAACTCATCTAGTGTACCCGAGTGACGTGCGTGCGGCTTTTGGATTACCTGCACCACGGGGAAATACGGATTACTCGCCTCCCCGAGCCTGGTATGCTACCCTCGCTGAAATGGCCACCTCCATGCATTGTACAAAATTAGGGTGCATATTTGTTGCTCTAGGTCAATAAATCCCTTAACTACTGACTAAAACCTTGCCTAGGCCTATCAGCTGATCATAATCTAGAGGAATCCCACTGAACCACTATACCCGAGTCCAATTCAAATAAATAGAACTGCTACAATCCCGTAGTCTGCACCTGGTACACTATCACACGGGTGTCATCAGTGTCCAATTTGGAACAAACCTGCCAACAATGGCAGCACATGACGACATGCCAATCTGTGCAACCACAACGGAACTGGTCTTGCCGAAAAAATATGTAGAAACCCTTATGGAACTGGATGTCAAGGCAAATAATGTGATATATGAACTAGCCGCAGTGTTCAACTCTACCCAGGTCTCCACGCGAGTCAAACGAAATATTGTTTATAAAAAACCGGCTTATTACCATTTTTAAGCAACGTCGGAAAGTAGCGGGCAGGAGACGCAACGGAAGACGACCTGGTGTTGGTAATTAACTCTCTTAACTCGTTGGGCCACAATGTGCGAGTTTTAGAAAACTCTACAGCCCAGCTTGTCAATACAGTTAATTTTAACGCATACCAGATGGAACACCTGGGTAGAGACTTAAAGGAAAAATTAGAGGCAATTGCAAATATTCAAAAATCTCTTGTGGAACAAATTAATGATGTCTCGTCAACATCAGGTCGTCAAATGGCAGCTACAGTGGTTTCCATGATATGGCAGTCTAGGGTCGCTATTCTTACGAGTCACCTTTTTGCTATTAAACATATTTTCCGTTCCTGTTCAACAAATGAACTTTCTAAACTTGCTGTCCCGGAATCTCAATTATATAAATTTTTGACTCAGAAACAAAAATCTCTGATGGAGATCGGCTCGTAATTGGCGATCCCCTTACAAAAATTGGTTCTTTATTATAAAACTAGTAATGCCCAATGCCTCTTGTCAGGAAATAACCAAATTCAGATAACAATTGCTATCCCTAATACTAAATTGAATTCAAAATGAAAAATTTTCTCTCTCACCCATTAAGTTCCTTCTCGATGAGCTGACGTGCCAAATCCTGGACCACGATACCTTCTTTGCATATGATGGGGCATCGGTCAGGACTCTGTCTTCACCGCTCTCTGATAACGACATGTATGTTTTGGAGAGCTATAATAGCCCAAGTGCCATTGCGTCGTGTGTATATAAACTTCTTCATAATAGAAATAGTCAATCACTGCATGAAGCATGCCACCTACAATGCAGTCTGACAAATGCCTCAGCATAGTCGCAGAACACTGGGGGTCTGTTGTCGCAGTGTGCTGGTTTGTATGATAAAATTTGAGCATTCTTCCAATTTAGCTTGCCACTAGACAGGCGTAATTGCAAAATTGATCTGACGTTCTTAGGCTTATATTTCCTCTATTTGAAATTTAGAGATATTGGAATAATTTTAGAGATTTTATTGCGTATCTAGAGAATTTAGACAGCAAGACCGGAAAGCATTCCATGTGTTCCATGTGTGTTTCTAAACTACTTTCTAATAGGTGTGTCTTTCCAACTGCGGATAAACATAAGATAGATGAACTATACCCAAAAATTGTCTCCAACCATGTGCAAAAATGTGCAATCATGGAAATCGAACGACACAAAGTTGGGTTTATAAATCCATTCGGGCCGTTGGCTCAAGGTCTCGTCAAGTCCATGGTTGGTATGCACTGCCTAAATGCCGAGTTTGGGGCGAATCACAATAAGAGTAATACAATATTGTTCAATGAGTCCCGTTTTCAGTCTTCCCAGAGAGCACAACAGTTTCTCATTCTCAGTCCTGGGGCTTTCTTTCAGAGATTCAGCAAAGGTAGAAATATTTCATCTGTATTGAAAATTTTATCTTTACTGTGAACTGATCTTAAATAATATACATCACTTGCAGGTTTCAACATAGCCACATCAATAAACTTTGGCACTAAAGATTGGATGGTGCAGGTTCCTGACTGCACACTTTGTCCTGGTCATAGGTGCGACGAGAAGGCCCACTAAGTGAATAATGTTTTGTGAAAACACAACGTATACTTCTTGCAACATTTTTTTCTGTTCAAGCAAGAGAAGTTCTGAAGAAAAACACTGTCCTGAAACACACCTCGAAGCACACTCAAAAAGCTCTGTGGATGTACAAGGCACAGAGGAAGCTTTGAAACATAAAGATGGTTCGGACATACACAAAATCAGCTCAACAGACCCAAACAGCAGAGGAAGCGACTTTGAATGTGACTCTCGAACAAACAGTGTGGGTGCCATGAGATCAATTAAATTAAATATATCTAAGCTCCCTGTGTCACTTTCAATTTTTTCTAAAAATACCAGATAGACCCGTACGAGTTTGACAGGGTACAAATTCAAAAACCAAGAGTTGGCCGTCCGAAAAGGATTGGTACTTTTTCCTTTCTGAATGTAATACAAAGTGAGCATTTATTATAAATTCTTTGCACAATGAATCAATCATAAAAGCGACTTCTTTCTGGCTTTGATTTCTGATAACAGAGACCCAACCAGCACGCCCAACAAAACTATGTCTGGAGTGCAGGTCAGTCCAGGACAAAAACTTTGACAGGCACCTAAACGGTCACTTTGACATATCTACCAGAAAGGGCCGGCTGGACAAAAGAAAAGCGAAGGAAGAAGCCACGGGGAGAACACAGCAAGGGTTGAGAGAAAGTCGTTTTGATTTTCGCCCAAAACCCCTCCAAGAGTATTTAAAAAACGACCCTCTTATACGGTTTGGATTCACACAGTTTCTAGTTGATGTCTCCAACCATGTGCAAAAATGTGCATTTAACGAAATCGAACGACACATAGTTGGGTTTATAAATCCATTGGCTAAAGGTCTCGTCAAGTCCATGGTTGGTATGCACTGCCTAAATGCCGAGTTTGGGGCGAATCACAATAAGAGTAATACAATATTGTTCAATGAGTCCCGTTTTCAGTTTACCCAGAGAGCACAACAGTTTCTCATTCTCAGTCCTGGAGCTTACTTTCAGAAATTCACCAAAGGTTAAAATATTTCATCTGTATTGAAAATTTTATCTTTACTGTGAACTGATCTTAAATAATTTACATCACTTGCAGGTTTCAACATAGCCACATCAATAAACTTTGGCACTAAAGATTGGATGGTGCAGGTTCCTGACTGCACACTTTGTCCTGGTCATAGGTGCGACGAGAAGGCCCACTAAGTGAATAATGTTTTGTGAAAACACAACGTATACTTCTTGCAACATTTTTTTCTGTTCAAGCAAGGACAGTTCTGTAGAAAACGCACGTCGCACGTGAAGTGCAATGCCTTTCCATGCATTAGCATAGGGCATTTTCGGGACGCATCGCATGTAAGGTGCGATGTGGCTGTGGCATTGCACGTATGGTGCGATGTCTCAACGCATTGCACCATACGCGCTATGTTCATATAGCCTTTGGAATCACAGTGTAGTGTGCCGTCTGTCTTTGAATGTGTCTGTGGGTTTGAAATGATGTGGTTGGTGCTCTATTGTTATTCCCAAGTTACCCAAGGACATGCCCTTGAAGTGGAAGACAAACCTAACAGGCAGTGCAGGACGGTTTGTGTTCGGAGGAAGTACTAGAGAGCACATTCTCCTTTCATGCAAGGTAAGGTTGTAGTCAACTAATGACCATGACCTAAGAGGTTTGTGGAGATATGTTAACACCCATGTTTTTGACAAAACTGCCATTGTTCCAGCTCTTGAAATCACCAGAGAGATTAAGGGATACCTTACTACATGAAATGTGCCATGCTGCAGTGGAGTGCATCAACCACTGTCGCAACGGCAATCATCATGGTACGACGTGGAAAACATGGTACTGCGTGCTGTCGAGCGAATGTTCTGGTGTGTTCATCTTAGCATTGGTGACTTGATTTTCCTGATTCACTATGTTTGCGTGTTGCCAGGACCAAAGCAGCAGCAACCAGATTCCCGGAATTGCCGAGGATGACAACATGCCACGCATACCCCAAAGAAACAGCTAATACTTTAAGAAAACGAGGCCACAAAAGGTCGTTGATGTTTGGGCTCGACCGTCATAAAGGATGTGTGCGATTCACCCTACTGTGCTCTGCGAAGTTTAAGTCCGCGCTGCCGAAATGCGTTGTCCCCGCTGTCTCTGTCGCACCCAGGCAGCACACCGTGTGAGTGGGAGAGAGCGAGCCAATCAAAATCGTTTTTCGGAATCAGCCGACTGGAGCGGCGCCACGGAGGCCACGAGGCGACCCCCCCCCCCCCCCCCCTTTCCACTTCCAGTTCCAGTCATGGGGACTGTTCTGATAGGGACTGTCCTGCCTGATAGAGACTCACCCAAACTTCCATTTTGGGTTCCGACCATATGGTGGCGCCACGCTTAACCTTGTCCTGAGCTGATGCGTAGCATCCAGCTTGGGTTTATTTCAAAGTTATGTAGGTCAATCTTAAACAGCATCATTTAATATTGCTTCGCTGACTTTTGTTTTTTGTGTATCTTTACAGTGTTTCCAGTGGGCGTGTCTGCTGGCATCAAGGTGCGAGAGGATGTTAATAAAGAATTCAGAACAGTCAGGTTATTACACAAATTTTAGAGATCTCTGAACAAAATACGGAAGTGTTCTGTGGGCTGATTGGCTACTTGTTATTTTCCAGGAATAAGCTGTTGGCAGACAAGGAGAGGCGGTTGGCAGACAGTGACAATAAAGCTTAGTGAGTGTTACCGCTCTACACGGAAAAACACTTTGTTCTGACGATCGACTTTGTTCGATAGGCCAAATTCTATAGCTACAATCGAAAATCCGGTACCCACAAGCAAAAGCTGGTAGCCACGACCGAACATTTGTAAGAGGATAACTGAGGTGGGGTTTGTTGTCCTCTTACAAGTGTCCGGTCCCAGCAACCAGCTTTCGGTTGTTGGTATCGGATTTTCGATTGCATCTATCGAATTTTGCCTATCGAACGAAGTCGATCACCACAACAAAGTATTTTTTTTTCGTGTAGAGTGGAAGCCTTATCTGGTGACATACAATAAAATTTTGTGTGCACCCGTGCTGGTTTCCTTTTTGAAAAAATTAAAATCGTCAAAAACTAAAATATACTCAAAAGTGAGCGTTTGCGTAAACTTTCTAGCAGATGATACATTTATGTACATAGCTATACGCCAAAATGGAAATAGAAATTATAATTATAAATGTGTCAGAATGCTTATACTCTCGTACGGGGAGAGCGAGCGGCTGGATGGCTAGACTAGAAGATTAAGGCTGCGTGCCTCTGGGTCGCGTGCCTCTGGGCCGCGTGCCACGCACC
The DNA here is from genome assembly GCA_038380765.1 of Odontothrips loti. Lineage (NCBI taxonomy): Eukaryota > Metazoa > Arthropoda > Insecta > Thysanoptera > Thripidae > Odontothrips > Odontothrips loti. The sequence continues at coordinate 900,000 of CM076254.1, forward strand.
CAGAGTCCTATAGCTGGCAGAGAGCCGCCAAGTGGGAGCCCACCAGTCAAAGGACTCTACACGCATCGCTCAGCGGCACCCCGCCCACTCCCCCTCTTGAGACGCCACGCGCAGGACGTGTAGCTTCTCCCTCTTATCTTATAACATTTTTTTGTGAATTAAATCATGCATGTGTTAATCGTGAATTTTCATCTTTTGTATTTCCAGCAATTCTTTGTTGAAGAGGATTGGACAACGGGCCAATGATTATAAGTCCGACGACGACGACGACGACGAAGGCAGAGAAATAAGTAAGTTAACAAGCTGACCGCGGGTGGGTGGGTTTGTTGCACTCTCTAAGGCGCCTTAATCGCTTTTTGTTTTAATTTTCAGCGCACTCAGCTTTGCCGGAGGAGGTGGGTGCGAAGCGAAAGCGTTGCAAAGATGACGATTTCATGGTGGAGAAAGACGAAATTGCTTTCTGTTCCGACACTGAATATCAAACAAGATCCAGTAAGTTACTTTACTCATGTATTATAAACCATTGGTGAACGGCTATTAACAGCAATGCTTACCATTCTTGGTTGTTATTTTATGGATAAGGATTTGTGACTGCTTCATAAGAACTAACTTTCATTTTTGTCCACACAGTTCGTTTTTATATTAATGACGGCGAAGAACACAAACCAAAGACTGCAGCACACCGGAAAGGACACGCCCAACGGAGTAAGAACAACACTCAGTGGCGTGGCTAGATGCTCCTTAATGGGAGGTTTTTGTGGCACTTTTTGAGTACTTAGAAGTGAAATCCATAATTTCTATATCAGAATGATTTTCTGCTATCCCAGCTCCCTGTATTTGAAAGCCTTGCATGTTTTCAGCACAAGGACATCTGGCTAACGTAAATATTGCGCCGTAGCGTGAGCGGGCCATGCAAAGGAATCTAGTGCACAATTTTTAAAAACCGGCGGAACAAAATATAGGGAAAACTTTAAGTGCACCAAATCTTTAAAAATAACTTACAGGACGTAAGAGTTTGCAAATCGTCTTACTTTTAGCGGCACGAAAATAGTCAGGGGGTACCTACAGGCCCTGGCCGTACCCTCGTGGAACCTCTCCTGATGGGTGTGCAACGGCCAAGTGCAGTGTATAAAGTGGCAAAGCATGTACCTTTTAGGCAAAATATGGATCTTGCAATGTTCACTGACTTGTTTGTTGTTGTATGTTTACAGTGTTTCCGATGGGCGCGAATGAATTAGATGGAAAGGCCTACTTCTCTGCTAAAGAATTTAAGAAAATAATGTAATTGCCATGGCAGTCACTTGGGAACCTCAAAATGACCATAAAACCACACAAATGCTTCTTATCCGCTTATTTTTTTCCAGGGAGGACAAGGGGAAGAGCCCAAACCGTGGTCCCATTGATCCATCTAGCCCCTCGAGGCAACGTCGTCAGTGCTCGTCGGACACAGAATATGTAACGCCAACCCGTAAGTTAAAATTAATATTTTACTCTCGAATCCTAAAATTAAAGTGAATGACATAAAAACCAAAAATGGGTTTTTTTGTAGAAGAGGCGAGCCCAAACTCGTGCCAAAACGCGAGACAAAACCGGGGCACCCCGATCCCGTCGGGCCCACTCTGATACTCGCTTTCTTAAAATCGATATTGTTCAATAGCATAGACACCTATGAACAAATCCATTCTGTCGTGCAGCCCGGGTTCGGGTTGTCCAGTGCATGTCGGGCAAAAGGTTTTGTTTTTAAACTGAGGGAGTCCTGCGGGCGCAATTTGTTCCGAGCGTACGCGCCTAGCACATTAAGGGGATGGCAGAGGGAGTTCATGTAGAGCGGTCTCCCGCTACACCTGTGTGTCTGTCTGTCTGTCTGTCTGTCTGTCTGTCTGTCCGCACTACCCCCCCCCTCCCCTGTGGAGGCGAAGTACGCCCCCGGGACGTACGCCGTCGCGACGCAGTCGTTCTGGTACACGCGACAAGTCACCTGGAGCTCTACGGGCCCCCGGGCCAGCTCTCATGCCGCCAGCGGCTCCGAGACGCCGTCCAAACCACCGAAACCGCCGTTGTGGGCGTCGCTTTCGAGAGCGAAAGACGTTCGAGTTCTGTGGACTGCAGCGGGACCGTACGTCAATAAGGCAACCCGTCCCCTCTCCAGAGGCAAAAAACCGTCAATAGTCTGTGAAACCACCCCTAACTTCAACCCCCGAAAACGCCGAACTGGGTAGGGGTGAGGGACGGTTTTTCTGAGTTAGGGGTATGCCTATCCTTCATCTCCAAGGTCCTAAGCGTAGAAGGCGCTCCGATAAACGGTGCGGCCCCCATAAGCGCCCCTGTGCGGATCTGCAATGACTTGCCGAAGCCAAGGGCAGCCGCAGGCGGTGCGCAGCGCCGAGTGGGCAGGCAACCCATCCGGCACCCCGAATAAGGCGGCGCCCTGGCACTGGTCATTCCATGGGTTTCCGTAGCGATTTTGTTTCATTATTGTCGCAGGACACCGAAGGTCTGTTGTCGCAGTGTGCTGGTTTGTATGATAAAATTTGAGCATTCTTCCAATTTGGCTTGCCACTAGACAAGCGTAGTTGCGAAGTTGATCTGACGTTCTTGGGCTTATATTTCGTCTATTTGAAATTTAGAGATATTGCAGGAATTTTAGAGTTTGTATTGCGTATCTAGAGAATTTAGACAGCAAGACCGGAAAGCATTCTATGTGTTCCATGTGTGTCTCTAAACTACTTTCTAAAAGGTGTGTCTTTCCAAGTGCGGAGAAAAATAAGATAGATGAACTATACCCAAAAATTGTCTCCAACCATGTGCAAAAATGTGCATTCAATGAAATCGGACGACACATAGTTGGGTTTATAAATCCATTGGCTAAAGGTCTCGTCAAGTCCATGGTTGGTATGCACTGCCTAAATGCCGAGTTTGGGGCGAATCACAATAAGAGTAATACAATATTGTTGAATGAGTCCCGTTTTCAGTTTACCCAGAGAGAACAACAGTTTCTCATTCTCAGTCCAAGAGCCTACTTTCAGGGATTCACCAAAGGTTGAATATTTCATGTGTATTGATAATTTTATATTTTCTGTGAACTGATCTTAAATAATATATATCCCTTGCGGGTTTCAATATACCCACATCAATAAGCTTTGGCACTAAAGATTGGATAGTGCAGGTTCCTGACTGCACACTTTGTCCTGGTCATAGGTGCGACGAGAAGGCCCACTAAGTGTATAATGTTTTGTGAAAACACAATGTATACTACTTGCAACATTTTTTTCTGTTCAAGGAAGGACAGTGCTGAAGAAAAACACTGTCCTGAAACACACCTCGAAGCACACTCAAATCGCTCTGTAGATGTACAAGGCACAGAGGAAGCTTTGAAACATAAAGATGGTTCGGACATACACAAAATCAGCTCATCAGGCCCAAACAGTAGAGGCAGCGACTTTGAATGTGACTCTAGAACAAACAGTGTGGGTGCCATGAAATCAATTAAGTTAAATATATCTAAGCTCCCTGTGTCACTTTCAATTTTTTTCTAAAAATTTCAGATAGACCCGTACGAGCTAGACGAGGAACAAATTCAAAAACCAAGAGTTGGCCGTCCGGAAATGATTGGTACGTTTTCCTTTCTGAATGAAATACGAAGTGAGCATGCATTCCAACGTGCCCACCCCACGTTCCAACAATGTACTGTGTCCGCAAATGCGGACACATGAATGCCGGGGTGGCGAAAACATTGCAGTCATTGTTTAATCTCCGCGATGCCTTCCGTGCGATGCCGGAACTTGATTGCCCTGGGCTCGTGGCTCTTTCACGCCACGGACGCCATATCTTAAATTTGGTTACTAAGGAATACTATTACGAAAAACCAACCAGGGAAAATTTCCGTGAGACAATTGGCTTCTTGCGAGAATTCACTACCCGTCATCAGACGAAGCACATCGCGGCGCCTGCCCTTTGAACGGGCCGCGATCAGTTAGATTTCAACTGGGTCATGGCAGTACTGCAAGAAGTACTGTCTGACTTGGACGTGACTATTCATATCCATCTCATGAATTAATACCGTTGGATTTTTGTGCATTTTTGTGCAAGGAACTGGATGTCAAGGCAAATAATGTGGTACATGAACTAGCCGCAGTGTTCACCTCCGTTTGACTGATGTTGTCATTATGTTACTTTTTCTTTCTGGCATTTCTCTAATGGTATTCCTGCCTTTCTAGGCTCCTGCGCCTGTTGAGGTACCCTTAGTGGCTGCAAAGAAGAAAAGCCGGAAATCGCAGTCACCGGTGCCTTCTCCTGCCACGAAATCTAAAAGCAGCAAAGTGACTCCCGACAAATCAACCCCGACAGGGAAGCAGAAAAAGGTATAGTGACTGTTCTTTTCAAGATGACTTTTTCATATTATCTGTACCTCATATGTACGTATTTGGCGGAAAACGATCTTCGTGCCCATTTCAATAATTTTTTCCCCTCCTCCCTTTGACCTGCAGAAAACGTCGGAAGTCCTTGCCACACCTGCAACGCCTGCGAAACCTGAGACGCTCCGCGTGAAGGGCAAGAGCAAGGCGACGCCCACGCCCACGCCCATGCAGACGCCCACCTCATCTTCGACGCCGTCGACCAGTAGGAGCGTGTCCCGGGGAAGCCCAGTCCCGTGAGTATAAACACTTAAACAGTGGTTTAAACAGGTGTTTCCATTCATTTTTGCTGCTTCTGCCTGTTTTCGCCCCTCTTTTAAGACACCGTTTTAAATGTCTGTTACAGAGCTCCCCAGACACTAAAAAGCCCAAACTGGACAGAAGTGCTGCTGATGATCATGATGATGATTATGAGTAAGACGAGGACGGCGAAGAAAAGGAGGACGGAGGCAGCGAGGCGAGTGCGGACAGCGGGGCGGAGCCCAAGCCAAAGGTGGGATCACGGCTGAAAAATAAGTGGCCCAGCGACATCAAGGAGTTTATTGAAGAAAGATTGGTAAGTTTTCATTTTGCTGTCATCGTGCTGTGTTCTGTTCATAATGTTAAGAAAAGCGCATTGTGACTGAAACCTGTCTATTTCCTGCTTACAGATGTCTGGTACCGAGCGCAAGAAGCGGCACGCAATCAAGAATACAATCTGGTGCCCCTATTGCCCCACTATATTTACAATGAAATCGGAGTGCCATTCACACATTGAGGACTTGCACCCGGAGACTTTGAGAGCAGAGGGCGTATTCTTAGCAAGTCACCGCATCTATTTCAACAGAAGGGAGGGGGTGAGAGTACTGTCAAAACGGCGGTTTAACCTCCACCTGGCGCATCTGCCAATGTTGCCTAAGGACGCCAACAAGAAAGTGCTAATGGTCATTAAGAACATCCTGACAGACACCATGGCCAGGGTTGGAGATGACAAGGACGAGCCGCAGAGCCACCACATGTCCTTCAAGAAAAACCTCAATGAGATGAAGTAAGTGTCATTCTGTTGGAATTATTGAAAATTGCTATTAAAATTCGATTATGAGCCAATATGTAAATTTTTACTTTTTGTTACAGAAAGTTTTACGGGGACAGCTATCCGACGGCGCCGTACCGACTATTTCCTGTGTTTTTACCTCTCTTACTCCGAATTGTTAAGCAAGAAATTTTTTTCTTTGAATTCTGTCTACTCTGTGTTGTTCCTGTAATCGAAAATTTGTGCCAGTTTGCACTTTATTCTTACTCCGAATTGTTAAGCAAGAAATTTTTTTCTTTGAATTCTGTCTAATCTGTGTTGTTCCTGTAATCAAAAATTTGTGCCAGTTTGCACTGTTTTCTTTTTAAAATAAGAATGTTTATTTTCTTTTAAAAAGAGTCTGATTTTCCTTTCTGATCCAAAAGCACTTTGTCAAAAAGAGTCACAGAACCCATTTAGAAACATATTTTCCACAAACTGAATGAAATAGTCAAAAAGGCATGAACTTATCGAAATTGCAGTAATTTAAAGCTTAGCAACCGAAACACTCTGTCTACTTTAGTCTTTTATGCGTAAAGACATGCAAATATAACCCAGTCGAAGTATAGAATCAAAATGAATGAAAATGGTAGATGCACAATGTGTCACGCACAAGCGACTTGGAAGAAACGGTGCGAAACAAACGGTTCTGCAAAGTCGATGTAAATGCCAATTTCGCCGTAAATTCTCATTATCTTGGTTCGTTTGTGCTGCGCGGGCTGCCTACCTAGCCCAGTTTCATTGTGAACAGAAATTCCATTTTGGCGGAATGTGGGGGCGCGTGGAATATGCCGCTTTGGCGGTATAAGCGATAGTGAATGAATAGTGCATTATGAACGTTTTTTACGTAACACCGCGAAAAGAGGTAGGGGACCTTTCTCTCGCCGAGCGAAGCGAGGCGGTTTCGGCCATTTTGAGTGCCGTTTTTTCCCCCTGATAAATCATTCATTTTGAGCGCCTCTTTCGTTCTGGTTGTGGTGCCTTATGGGTCCGGGCGGTCCGGGGAGGGGCGGTATAAGTCATCTCTGCCATCCTCGCCTCCGGCGTCGTGTTTGTGCTGGCCGCGGTGGGACGCCACCTTCGACAACGTCTACGGGCACGGAGGCGTGCCGCCTGCGAGGCTGTCCCACAAGATGGGCTCCAGCCAGATCACTAAGTGAGCTTATCAGTGAGGTGGACTGACAATTGAACTTTTGCAAGTATCTAGAGTAATATTGAATATACAACTCTTTACGCTTTCAGTTATTTTGCATTTTTATTTTAAGGTTGCATTTACTAATCCGGTGAAGTTGTTTGACACTGTGAGGTGTCCTAGTTCATGTAAGGGGGACTCGCAGGATGCCAATAAATCTACATAAATAACTTCAAATCACTATGAAAAGAGTTAAATGCAGACTGTGTCCCCCAGGGTAGTTTTACGGTTAGAAATAAATAAACTAAGAATAACTTAAATTACGAAAGTGGCTATTAATCTAGAGGAAGTAAGCGCCAGGGAGCTGTCGCTTTTTCAGACGTCATGGGTGTTAGGGGGCGCGCCTGATAGGGAGGCCGATCCCTAGAAGCGGGCGGAACGCCTGCGAGGCAGACAGCGCCCCAGGCCCCGCGGTAGGCTAGACACCGGAGACAGGGAGCCTGGGTGCAGCGCGGAGGAAAGGCGATCGTTTAGGGACAGGCGAGAGGGCGGTGAACGATGGAAAAAGGAAGGGAGACGGAATCGGGGAGACTGAGTAGGGGAGTAGGGTGGAGTGAGGGGGAGAGAGCGAACGTGCGTAAGTGAAGGAAGGAAATCGAAAAACATCGGAGTGACCAGTGCGCATTAGGACTGTCGGAACTTTAAGAACTCATCTAGTGTACCCGAGTGACGTGCGTGCGGCTTTTGGATTACCTGCACCACGGGGAAATACGGATTACTCGCCTCCCCGAGCCTGGTATGCTACCCTCGCTGAATGGCCACCTCCATGCATTGTACAAAATTAGGGTGCATATTTGTTGCTCTAGGTCAATAAATCCCTTAACTACTGACTAAAACCTTGCCTAGGCCTATCAGCTGATCATAATCTAGAGGAATCCCACTGAACCACTATACCCGAGTCCAATTCAAATAAATAGAACTGCTACAATCCCGTAGTCTGCACCTGGTACACTATCACACGGGTGTCATCAGTGTCCAATTTGGAACAAACCTGCCAACAATGGCAGCACATGACGACATGCCAATCTGTGCAACCACAACGGAACTGGTCTTGCCGAAAAAATATGTAGAAACCCTTATGGAACTGGATGTCAAGGCAAATAATGTGATATATGAACTAGCCGCAGTGTTCAACTCTACCCAGGTCTCCACGCGAGTCAAACGAAATATTGTTTATAAAAAACCGGCTTATTACCATTTTTAAGCAACGTCGGAAAGTAGCGGGCAGGAGACGCAACGGAAGACGACCTGGTGTTGGTAATTAACTCTCTTAACTCGTTGGGCCACAATGTGCGAGTTTTAGAAAACTCTACAGCCCAGCTTGTCAATACAGTTAATTTTAACGCATACCAGATGGAACACCTGGGTAGAGACTTAAAGGAAAAATTAGAGGCAATTGCAAATATTCAAAAATCTCTTGTGGAACAAATTAATGATGTCTCGTCAACATCAGGTCGTCAAATGGCAGCTACAGTGGTTTCCATGATATGGCAGTCTAGGGTCGCTATTCTTACGAGTCACCTTTTTGCTATTAAACATATTTTCCGTTCCTGTTCAACAAATGAACTTTCTAAACTTGCTGTCCCGGAATCTCAATTATATAAATTTTTGACTCAGAAACAAAAATCTCTGATGGAGATCGGCTCGTAATTGGCGATCCCCTTACAAAAATTGGTTCTTTATTATAAAACTAGTAATGCCCAATGCCTCTTGTCAGGAAATAACCAAATTCGGATAACAATTGCTAACCCTATTACTAATTTGAATTCAAAATGAAAAATTTTCTCTCTCTCACCCATTAAGTTCCTTCTAGATGAACTGCCGTGCCAAATCCTGGACCACGATACCTTCTTTGCATATGATGGGGCATCAGTCAGGACTCTGTCTTCACCGCTCTCTGATAACGACATGTATGTTTTGGAGAGTTATAATAGCCCAAGTGCCATTGCGTCGTGTGTATATAAACTTCTTCATAATAGAAATAGTCAATCACTGCATGAAGCATGCCACCTACAATGCAGTCTGACAAATGCCTCAGCAGTCGCAGAACACTGGGGGTCTGTTGTCGCAGTGTGCTGGTTTGTATGATAAAATTTGAGCATTCTTCCAATTTAGCTTGCCACTAGACAGGCGTAATTGCAAAATTGATCTGACGTTCTTAGGCTTATATTTCCTCTATTTGAAATTTAGAGATATTGGAATAATTTTAGAGATTTTATTGCGTATCTAGAGAATTTAGACAGCAAGACCGGAAAGCATTCCATGTGTTCCATGTGTGTTTCTAAACTACTTTCTAATAGGTGTGTCTTTCCAACTGCGGATAAACATAAGATATATGAACTATACCCAAAAATTGTCTCCAACCATGTGCAAAAATGTGCAATCATGGAAATCGAACGACACATAATTGGGTTTATAAATCCATTCGGGCCGTTGGCTCAAGGTCTCGTCAAGTCGATGGTTGGTATGCACTGCCTAAATGCCGAGTTTTGGGCGAATCACAATAAGAGTAATACAATATTGTTCAATGAGTCCCGTTTTCAGTTTACCCAGAGAGCACAACAGTTTCTCATTCTCAGTCCTGGAGCTTACTTTCAGAAATTCACCAAAGGTTAAAATATTTCATCTGTATTGAAAATTTTGTCTTTACTGTGAACTGATCTTAAATAATTTACATCACTTGCAGGTTTCAACATAGCCACATCAATAAACTTTGGCACTAAAGATTGGATGGTGCAGGTTCCTGACTGCACACTTTGTCCTGGTCATAGGTGCGACGAGAAGGCCCACTAAGTGAATAATGTTTGGGAAAACACAACGTATACTTCTTGCAACATTTTTTTCTGTTCAAGCAAGGACAGTTCTGTAGAAAAACACTGTCCTGAAACACACCTCGAAGCACACTCAAAAAGCTCTGTGGATGTACAAGGCACAGAGGAAGCATTAAAACAAACAGATGGTTCGGACATACACAAAATCAGCTCAACAGACCTAAACAGCAGAGGAAGCGACTTTGAATGTGACTCTAGAACAAACAGTGTGGGTGCCATGAGATCAATTAAATTAAATATATCTAAGCTCCCTGTGTCACTTTCAATTTTTTCTAAAAATACCAGATAGACCCGTACAAGTTTGACGAAGAACAAATTCAAAAACCAAGAGTTGGCCGTCCGAAAAGGATTGGTACGTTTTCCTTTCTGAATGTAATACGAAGTGAGCATTTATTATAAATTCTTTGCACAATGAATCAATCATAAAAGCGACTTCTTTCTGGCTTTGATTTCTGATAACAGAGACCCAACCAGCACGCCCAACAAAACTATGTCTGGAGTGCAGGTCAGTCCAGGACAAAAACTTTGACAGGCACCTAAACGGTCACTTTGACATATCTACCAGAAAGGGCCGGCTGGACAAAAGAAAAGCGAAGGAAGAAGCCACGGGGAGAACACAGCAAGGGTTGAGAGAAAGTCGTTTTGATTTTCGCCCAAAACCCCTCCAAGAGTATTTAAAAAACGACCCTCTTATACGGTTTGGATTCACACAGTTTCTAGTTGATGTCTCCAACCATGTGCAAAAATGTGCATTTAACGAAATCGAACGACACATAGTTGGGTTTATAAATCCATTGGCTAAAGGTCTCGTCAAGTCCATAATTGGTATGCACTGCCTAAATGCCGAGTTTGGGGCGAATCACAATAAGAGTAATACAATATTGTTCAATGAGTCCCGTTTTCAGTTTACCCAGAGAGAACAACAGTTTCTCATTCTCAGTCCTGGAGCTTACTTTCAGAAATTCACCAAAGGTTAAAATATTTCATCTGTATTGAAAATTTTGTCTTTACTGTGAACTGATCTTAAATAATTTACATCACTTGCAGGTTTCAACATAGCCACATCAATAAACTTTGGCACTAAAGATTGGATGGTGCAGGTTCCTGACTGCACACTTTGTCCTGGTCATAGGTGCGACGAGAAGGCCCACTAAGTGAATAATGTTTTGTGAAAACACAACGTATACTTCTTGCAACATTTTTTTCTGTTCAAGCAAGGACAGTTCTGAAGAAAAACACTGTCCTGAAACACACCTCGAAGCACACTCAAAAAGCTCTGTGGATGTACAAGGCACAGAGGAAGCATTAAAACATACAGATGGTTCGGACATACACAAAATCAGCTCAACAGACCCAAACAGCAGAGGAAGCGACTTTGAATGTGACTCTAGAACAAACAGTGTGGGTGCCATGAGATCAATTAAATTAAATATATCTAAGCTCCCTGTGTCACTTTCAATTTTTTCTAAAAATACCAGATAGACCCGTACAAGTTTGACGAAGAACAAATTCAAAAACCAAGAGTTGGCCGTCCGAAAAGGATTGGTACGTTTTCCTTTCTGAATGTAATACGAAACGAGCATTTATTATAAATTCTTTGCACAATGAATCAATCATAAAAGCGACTTCTTTCTGGCTTTGATTTCTGATAACAGAGACCCAACCAGCACGCCCAACAAAACTATGTCTGGAGTGCAGGTCAGTCCAGGACAAAAACTTTGACAGGCACCTAAACGGTCACTTTGACATATCTACCAGAAAGGGCCGGCTGGACAAAAGAAAAGCGAAGGAAGAAGCCACGGGGAGAACACAGCAAGGGTTGAGAGAAAGTCGTTTTGATTTTCGCCCAAAACCCCTCCAAGAGTATTTAAAACACGACCCTCTTATACGGTTTGGATTCACACAGTTTCTAGTTGATGTCTCCAACCATGTGCAAAAATGTGCAATCATGGAAATCGAACGACACATAGTTGGGTTTATAAATCCATTGGCTAAAGGTCTCGTCAAGTCCATAATTGGTATGCACTGCCTAAATGCCGAGTTTGGGGCGAATCACAATAAGAGTAATACAATATTGTTCAATGAGTCCCGTTTTCAGTTTACCCAGAGAGAACAACAGTTTCTCATTCTCAGTCCTGGAGCCTACTTTCAGGGATTCACCAAAGGTTGAAATATTTCATGTGTATTGCAAATTTTATATTTTCTGTGAACTGATCTTAAATAATAAACATCACTTGCAGCTTTAAACAAAGCCACATCAATAAGCTTTTGCACTAGAGATGGGATACTGCAGGTTCTTGACTGCACACTTTGTCCTGGTCATAGGTGCGACGAGAAGGACCACTAAGTGAATAATGTTTTGTGAAAACACAATGTATACTTCTTGCAACATATTTTTCTGTTCAAGCAAGGACAGTTGTAGAGAAGAACACTGTCCTGAAACACACCTCGAAGCACACTCAAATAGCTCTGTAGATGTACAAGGCACAGAGGAAGCAATTATTATAAATCCTTCGCACAATCAATCGATAATCAAATGATCTCTCGCTTTGATTTCTGCTTACAGAGACCCAACCAGCACGCCCAACAAAACTATGTCCGGAGTGCAGTTCAGTCCAGGACAAAAACTTTGACAGGCACCTAAACGGTCACTTTGACATATCTACCAGAAATGGTCGCCTGGACAAAACAAAAGCGAAGGAAGAGGCCACGAGGAGAACACAGCAAGGGTGGAAAGACGTGTTGATTTTCTCCCAAAACCCTTCCATGAGTATTTAAAAAACGACCCTCTTATACGGTTTGGATTCACACAGTTCCTAGGTGATGTGGGCGTCGTCCATCCAGAGGTAGAAAAAAACCGATGGTATAGAGTTCAAGAAAAATTACCTATTTTGAGATTTGTATCGATTTGCACTTCCAGCATCAAATAGAGCCCGCAAAATGTACCCACAGCGACGCAAAAGCTGTGGATTTGAATCATGAACGATGTAGCCCGAGAAAACCTTGCTTGGCCTAGCCCTGCGTAGCAAGTAGCACGAGCCCAGTGTGCCCGAGGACCCCTTCCGGCCACCGGGTGTCTACGAAGTGGTGGAATACCAAGAGATCAGCCGTGACCAGCTGGCCGTGGAGCTGATTGCTCAGGCGGAGGAGGCTGTCAAGACCTTTGCCCCGGTGCCAAACGTGAAGCCGCACTCAATTTGCGGCGTACCAGGTGATGTTAACAAGCAGTTACTCACTGCCATATGATTTGGGAAAGCTTGGGAACCTCCAGCTCTTCACAATTGCAACCAATAAAGTTTTTGGATACGTGATTTAGTATTCGTGAATGATTTCAGATACTAACACCATGAGGACGGATCCGACATAAATATAGAAGGATAGAACCCAAATGTCGCCACCGAGGGCATTGGATTTCTGACACTTGGTCGTTTGGGAACGGTCGTGACGTTACCGGCGAAGCGTGAAGCTGTGGTAATCCACGATGACCTGGCAGGACTGAGTTGAGTGGGAGGACCTGAACCGAGTATGGCGATAGACCATGGTTTAAAAGTTTCTGAATATAATGTTGATCACGACCAAGATGGAAGCCGACAGCAGCATTTATCCCCGAGTGTTCGTTCCAGTCAAATTTGCTAAGGTCATGATATTCAAGTAACCCACGGTACTACTAGTGTGTTCCGCTGTCGTCAGCCGTGCCAGCCGACACGAAGCCATCCATCTCGAAGGTATCGAGTTATCTTCAGTGCAATGGGGGCTGCGTGCAATCTAAATAAGTGTCCTACATGCCCCGTGCCCAGGGAATGGCAGGCAAGCCCGCAATGTACTAGCTCCGTCACTTTCTATCTCATTTGGATGGCGGAGACAGAAGGGGAAGGAGCAAGTGCATTGCGAGCTGGCCCTCTTTTGCCTTGGCACGGGGCAAATGGGACACCTAGTTGGTACCTCACAAGTTCACATAACGTACTTTTGAGATATATTCATATCTGTGAGGACGAAATACTGCTACATTTGTCACTGTCACGTGTGTCAAATTGACAGTGCAGGGCGCAGGTGAACGAATGGGAAACGTGGATGTGCGTTCTGTCGCTCTGATTCTGGCGGTCGGAAAAGCTACTATGGCAATGATGGCGTTGCTCCGCTGTGACTCCAACCACTGCAGCCGAGCCTAGCCTACAGGGGCAACGAAACGCACTTCCCCACAACTCACTACTTCACCTACGCATCACACTGATACATTAACGTGTGTGACAGTGTCGACATTAAGGGGCCAGGGTAAACAATCATGCTACTTTGGAGCTGGCATTTGATACTGCCAGTCCTTACACAACAGCAGACCAAACAGACACCTGAGTTAAAGTATAAGTGCAGAGATTTCACGCGACCATGAATACCAGCTCCGGTGAGGCGTGCATTATCTTTCTCCTGCTCTTGCGGGGCGAAAGAGCCGCTGTAGATGGGCATAATGGGCAAGCCTAGCGGAATGCTTTGTCGCCACTGGACGCCTCTGGCTGCAGCAGACGACGTTGTGAGCTGGAGCGCGAACTTTTAAAACAACGACTCGCCCTTCTGCGCGCCTATCCGCAAGCAGGCGCTTCTGCCCTCTTTGACAGTCCAGCGGGTGTTCATGCCCAGCTGTCAGGGGAAGTTGTACTTGTGCTTCAGTGCATACAAACGGCCGTTTCGTCCCGACAAGTTAATGACACCTGCTACAATGCCATTCCGGTGTACCACGAAGGCAAGGAACGATTTCTCAGCGCCGTCTCCCACATTCTAACGGAAGACGCGGAACAAGTGATTTGTTCGAAAATAAATCCCCCCTCCTTTCAAATCTTGCCAAACGCATGGTACTCGCTCACGCCGCAGCCCCAGCGCCTGCCCGACGCGCCGGTCATCCTCCAGCCAACACGCGACCAATCACTACATTTCGACACTCTACAGCACGTCAGTGGCGCTGGTCTCTTTACCATTAAAGATTTGGAACAGTTTCAGCGCTTAGTGTTGTTCCCCAGCCAGCGCGCCGCTATCCAAACCTCACTTGTTCACAAAATGCTTGGAGATGGCACTACAACCGATAAATTCAGTGTACTTTCGTTATTCTCCAATGACGAAATAAAAACCCTTTCTGACTCCGTCGTGACAAGAATTTACTGGTTTATTGGCTCATTCGGAAATTTTGCTAGCGCAATCCTCGGCGCAGTTTTCCTCATTCAAGGCATAAAATATCTGTTGAGTGTTTGCATGCGACTTTTCCATTTAAAAACGGAATTTGGTCTCAACTGGGTAATGCTCACAGCCTTCTGGTCTTCGCTCGCAAATTATGTGCTCCACCGTACTTTGAAGACGACCCCTGGCGACGCCGGCACCCCGACGGCCCCTCCGCCGCCGTCCGGCCCCGGAGGCTGCCCAGCCCGCCGCCGTCACCCCGTCGAACCGCCGCCGGACCCCTCTATCAGACTCTGCCGCTAAATTTTAGTTTTCCCAAGCTACCCCCTCCCTCCAACGACACTCCAACCACAGCGCCACGTTCCATATACCCCGCCGTCCCCTCCTCCCCGGCCCCTGTCGGTATCTATGCGACACCTGCAGCGCGGGAGAAGTCCGCCGAAATTTCTCTCCCCACCTCCACGGCGCTAACCGCCCCCGGCGGCTCAGCCAGCAGCATCCCGCTCCTGCCGCCCCCGAGCCAATCTGGACACCAGGCCTCCTTACCCTCGGTCAGTGTCACTCGGTAAGCAGCAGCGAACAGTCATCTGCCTTCCCTTCCCTCGCCGTACACACAACCTTCAAGCCATCTCGTCCTCAGCTATCTCTAGTGAGTACGATCAAGTGAACAGTGTCAAGTGAACAAGTGCCAAGTGAAAAGTGAATCAGTGCCAAGTGAACAGTGAACAGAAAAACAGTGTCGTCCTGGGCAAAATAACATTCGCGACTTCGAGAAAAATCGGCCGCGCATCCGCGAATGGACTCTACTGACCGCTTGCTCGCTCGCTTCGGCCCCTCTCTGAGGTCCGCTGCCGCTTTTCTGGACTCCCTTCCCCTCCTAACCAGTACTCGGTTTGTCTAACGGACGCAAAGATCCATCGCGACGCTTTGATAAGCACCCTCCGTGCCTTGACACCGCGATCAAAGCGACGCCTTAGTCCGCTGCCGTTAGACACTCCTCCTCTCACCAATCCGCCGTCTACACCGCGGGCTGATAATTTAAGCCCAACAACTTTTAACAAAATTTACAAAAAATAATTCAATGCAGCCGGAAACTTTATTCAGACTTGCCCGGCAGCAGATACCGCCACCAGAAAATATCCTCAAATTGAACGGAGCTCTCCTAGCCCCGCTGTTATTCTTCCCGCCTCATTTGCGGCGTCATTTCGTAAATTATATTAAATTCGCTGAGTACCGGCCGAGTCGTGCTGTCTTGGAAATTCAAGAATTTTGGACCGAAGACGTCGACTCGAACACCAGCCCGGCGGTATCTGCCCAAATAACTGAAATAATTAATTTCTTTTCCAACTCGGAAAACCCGCCTAACACTTTACATTTGGTATCGGAAGTACCATTAACGTTATCTAACTCAGTAGGTCGGTACGAGCTGTCTGCATAGCAATACAACAGCGACCACCAACTTTACGTAGCAAACAAGTGGGTTTTCAAACGCCGCTAAATTCATTTCCGGACGCACCCCCTCCTTCTCCCCTCCACTTTCCTACCCACTTTCCTCCCCATAAAAGCGGCAGTCCTGAGCGGGTAGCGTCAGTCCGGCCTGCGACACCGAACCATCATGTCACACACCGCCTCCGAAGTGCTCCGCCGCGCGGTCCGCGCGCAAGCCGCCGCGTGCAGCATTGACCGCACCAAGGTCTCGTATAAAGACTCTAGAACTTTGGCCGTGGCCGTGCGACGCTTGCGAGCGGCAGCACAAATTGTGGCAGCCGCCATCAACGACAACACCAAGCTGATGTTGCTTGCCCCGGCCTGCCCCAATGTCGACTGCCGCCACACGCCGACAGCAACTTACCTGCTGCTGCCGCCCAAGTACCCCGGCATCAACACGCCCTACATCACGTTGGCGTCGTGCCCGGTCTGCTTCAAGACGCCGGACGCACCAACGCTCGTCAGCGCCCCAACAGACCACTGGCTCCCGGACCCCCGGCAGCACGTCCAGAATGGTGCCTCATCCCGGACAACTGCAGACTCTGCGTCGCCGCCCTGCCGCCCACGGTCAGGCCCGCGACTCATCCCCTGCAGGGTCCGGGACCCGCAACAAGCGACGCCGCCGACCGGACACGGTGCCACGGCTGCAATGCCGGCCGCCGCCGCCGCGGCTGCTGCCGCTGCCGTCGCTGCAGCTGCCGCCACCGCAACAGTGCCCGCGGCACACCAGGCACCACAACCAGCGTCGCCGGTGACAAGACGGACGAACACAACACCATCCAGCTCGACACCAACCCGGCCACACCACGAGCCGCCATCCCATACCATGGTGCCGGTGCTGTCCCGCTGCCGCATCTCACCCATTCGCTACAGGCCGCCGGTCACACCGTCAACCTCAGCCACAACTAGCAACACCGTCGCCCCGTACATGGTGTGTGACGTGCCACGCCGCCGCCCTGTCCCGACGCCACGCCGACGACGTTTTTCGTCCGTCGATACCGACTCGTCAGGACCCGGCTCGCCGCGCACACCGCCAACACCGTCTACTTGGGGACGACGAACACCAACACCACCATTGCACCAGCGACAATCAACCTGCTCACCGGCCCAGCTCCGTCCCGTGGGACGTGCCGCGCCTCGGCCCCGCACAGTCCATAACCTGACGTACGCCGAGCTGGACCACACGGCGCCCATCTACGCCGTCATCCTGGACGACCACCGCGCCCAGCCGCAGCGCCCAGTCACGCCGTCGCCGCCTCCGAGCCCGGCCCAGCAGCCGCCACCGGACCAGGAGCCGCCGCGCAGCCGGAAGCGCGCCCGGCACTGGTGGCAGCAGGAGCCTGCCAGTATCTATCGACGCAAGCTCCGCCCGCGGAAAACTACAGCGCTCTAAGTTAAGTTTGCATGGTAGATTGTAAAGTGCATGCTAGTTTAGACAGGCCCGATTGGGAACCAAATTTTTTTTTGACCAAATTTCCTTTTGCACCGCCGCAACAATATTTTTCTAAAGCGTCATACGCCTCGGCCAGTGCTCGGTTATCCCAATCCCGCCTCGCATGTTAGTAAAGGTTTTGTGTTTTTACGCGTACTTTTGCCAGACGCCAAGTCTTTTCTTTAGTAAATACTAAAGTAATTTTTTTCTTGCCCTAACATGAATTTTTTTCTCTCGCCTATTGGCATACACAATGTACAAATCAAAAGTTCCTATTTTTTAAATTTTTGCCTCATGGCATACGTATTTTTAACACTGTCGTAGAGGACAGGATTCGCTTTCTTCTCGCTTCCAAGAACTTTACTAACCTCACTCTCGCTTTCAGGTACAATGGCACACATCCTCCATTCATCCCTGCTCCTCTCCCACTCCTTGGACTGCATCCGACGCCATACAGGCTCTGCGATCGACCGACACAATGGGACCTGCGTGGCTACGCTGCGACACCTGCCCGAGCAAGCTGCGGCCCCTATCACTCCGATTCGGCGCTCCGCCTCGTCTTGTCTCCGGAACGCCCCCTGGCTGCTGCCGCCCAGGTGCATGCCGCCAGCCCGCGCCGCCTTTGGACTCCATTCAGCGGCGCGTGCCGTTTGTTGTGACAACAGAGTCACCCGGCCACCTGCGGTATACGTCTGGACGCCCCGCCCCGGCCCGGCGGTCTCCTGCAGCAGTCGCACATCACTTTCCATTCAGATGTTGCTTTAAGGGACATAATAGTGTTGTCACCACCAGTGTTAGCCACCAGTTCCGTGTATATTGTGTTCGCTCGAGTCAGAGGACCCTTTGATGGACGTTGTGGTGAGTCAATTTCTTTACAGGACCATATAGCAGTGCCATTGTACAATCAAAGCCAAAAGTTTTAGCGAGTCGAGAGACGAAACTCTTCCTCTCGCAGCGAGTACTTTCTAGTCTTTTCGTGTGTTAAAAAAAAACAAAGGAAAAGAAGATCTAATGAATTTTTGTGCCTACTCAACTTTTGTGTATTTTCAACTTTTGTGCCTTTTCGTCTAATAAAAAAGAACCTTGTGTGCGTGCTCAATTTTTGTACCTTTAAACTTTTGTGTGCTCAATTGTTGTACCTTTAACCTTTTTCTGTACTCAATTGTTGGTACCTCTTCAAGTATTTTCGTGTATGTATCGATTGATTGCATTTCTAAATATGGGCTTTTCCCATAAGAACCTTTCCAAACAAGTTTCAAGTTTGGTGTGTAAATTTTAAGAACTTTTGTGCCTTTTACCAAGAGTATCTTCACAATTTTTGTATCCTAGTAACCAAGTTTTGTGTTTTGTGTGCCAAAAAATTATTTCTATGTAAGACTGGACATATCAGACGCGGACGTCTGAAACCGTGTAGTGAGGGGACGCCAAACAAGCTGTGCGCGCCTTCGTGTCCGACGCCAAAGACAAGCGTGGCGCCCAACACACACGCGGTAAACTGGAACTCGCACTTCAGGCGATGGTGTCAGCTGGCGCCAACGGCCGCATTCACCGGCTGCGCGAGATCGGCGTCGACGCCCAGACGCTGGTATCAGCATATGCGGCGTCGACCATGTACCAGGAAGGCGTCCAACAGGCCAATCGACGCCAGGGTACTGCACCAGCGCACCAACAACAGGACCGCCCTCGCCGCCCACCGCCACCGCCGGGCCTCCGCTACATGGCGCTTCGGCTGGTTCCGAAACTTTCGCGGGCCGAGAAGCGCGCCCGCAAGGAGAACGGTGCTCGCCAGCGGGCGCTGGCACTCCCACCCTCCACAGCAGCCATCAAGCAGGCGCCAACACCAACACCCCCCTCCAGCAGCATCTCCTCCCCCGTCATCGAGTTCCCACCTTCGCCATAACCGAGTGAGTTCGTACAGCTGTTCATTCTTTTCCATAACTTCACGTTGCATACAACTAATTTAATCCGTTAGGATAACGAGAATCGCACCTAGATAATTAATTTAAGTTGACTCTATGTCGTGCACAGAAATGTGTCCGCAATTAATTCTCACGTTGTCCAATTATTCAGCAGGTTAGAATAACGAAAATCTTGCTTAGTTATTAATTAATCAGTCCGTTCCAATATTTGTTCTTCTTTACCTTCATGTGTGTACAATCGATTTTACATATTACAATAACGGAACTTTTACCTATTTTAATTAATGTTTCTAGGTTAGTGTACAAAAATGTATTTATCACAACCGCTGTAATGTTGTTCAAGAATTTCAGCCTGCCAGGTTAACTTCACCTAGTTAATAAATTAATTTAAGTTCTGCATGTTATGTACTGGAGTGTAGTTTAAACCTTCACCCAAAAGAAATGTATCGGTCAATCTTTTTTTTTTTTCATTGTTTTTTTGAAAAAGGGTGATGTGATGTAGAGGCACCGCTGCGCGGGCCCTACAGAGCAGCCATGCTGACCGTGCCGGGCCGCACGGGATGACGCTGGCAGGTAGGAGATAGGGAAGGCCGCGCCTGCCCAGGCAGCGCGGCGCGCCAGCAGACGACACCGTCAAGTCAGGTGACCGGAGCCGACGGAGCGGCTGCCGCCGGGCGACCGAGCCGCCGAGAACATCGAGCGGCAGGGATCGCACCGAGCCGCCGAGGCCGGTAAGGGTGTCCTCTCTGGCATAAAAGGGGTAGTGCGGAGATAGTTGGGACAGTCACCGGCTAGTGGTAGTCGGGAGCAGTAGGCTCGAAGTCCCAGCGAATCTCTGCTTTAGTCAGGTCCACTCCAGTACTAAAAGTAGAGAATATACAACTATAACCAAACTTGGCCTTCTGACTCCAGCGCCCACCAGACCGCGGACCCCACGCTACTCTCGGCTCTACGAGCGGCTCTTGCCAGCTCGAGCCTAACAGACACGCTACACGTTCACGAGCTCTACGGACGGCTATCGCCAGTCCGAGCCTGAACCGGCCACGAGCGACTTCGGTCGGCTCGCCGATCCCGGCTCTACGAGCGGCGCATGCCAGCTCGAGCCTAACAGACATAAAACAGTCTCATGACAGAGGTACGTTAGGGACGGATCGGTAATAAAAGTGGCGGAGCCGAGAGGCCCCCCTTTTCGCGCTTTGTAATCGGCTAGGCTAGGCAAACATCTGCATCCGGTGTGAGTCATCCTGTCCGCAGCTGCTCACCCCGGACCCAGCTGGACTGTCTGTCTGTCTGCCGGCCGCCCGACTCCGAGAGCCCTGCGTGGCACCCCTCAAACTATAGGCGCTCGCAGTGGACTCTCCCCACCACCTTCCCCACCCTGCCGCATCGAGTGCCTCACCCCCCCGCGAGGGGTATGTCTACCTCGCGCCACTGGGATTTTGAATGCTGGAGCTGGCGTGGAGACTACGTCAATTGTCGCGCACCCTGCGTGAGGCTAGAAGCAGACGTCTTGTCCATCCCATAACCCTATTTTAGAGAATAATACTTAGTTATTTTCGTGTCACATTGCGTTGTGGATGTGCTAAGTACTTTTTCACATTTCGGCCCGACACGCGTCAATTTATTTTGATACTTATGTTAAGATTGTACTCATATTTTGTACATACCCCTCGCGGGGGGGGGGGGGTGAGGTAGCCGATCTGGCTTGGGGGGGCTGGTGAGGTAGAGGTGGAGGGGAGAGTCCACTGCGAGCGCCTATATAAGCAGGCGACGCAGAGGGATATTCGTTCAGTTCCTTCCTGCATCCGGACGAGCGAACATCTCTCTGCAGCCCAACCACCTACGCTCCACCAATAGGGTAGTCGAACAGTATTAGCCCTGCAGAGCGTGTCGCGCTGATATCGTCCAGGCCACAGCTACTGTTTATCAGGTATAGTTCATCATTGTGTATCACATCCTGAGAACCAGTACAATAAACAGATAATACAGTAGCACCTTCAATAAGCATTGTGTACCGATTAATTCCAAGGTTCCCTAGATAGAACCCGGAGCCAAGGTCTACTCTCACACTGAACCGATCAACACCCAAAGAGTAGAACTTCAGTCAACATACGACAAGATTTACACTTGAACCACATTGAAGTGCATCGACCCCTGTACCACAAAGAGACGCATCTACCATTGGATCGCAACGGTTCGGACACACACAAAATCAGCTCAACAGACCCAAACAGCAGAGGCAGCGATTTTGAATGTGTGGGTGCCATGAGATCAATTAAATTAAATATATCTAAGCTCCCTGTGTCACTTTCAATTTTTTTCTAAAAATTTCAGATAGACCCGTACGAGTTTGACAAGGAACAAATTCAAAAACCAAGAGTTGGCCGTCCGGAAAGGATTGGTATATTTTCCTTTTGAATGTAATACGAAGTAAGCATTTATTATAAATCCTTTGCACAATCAATCAATCATAAAATGATCTCTCGCTTTGATTTCTGCTTACAGAGACCCAACCAGCACGCCCAACAAAACTATGCCCGGAGTGCAGTTCAGTCCAGGACAAAACCTTTGACAGGCACCTAAACGGTCACTTTGAATTATCTACTAGAAAAGGCCGGCTGGTCAAAACAAAAGCGAAGGAAGAGGCCACGAGGAGAACACAGCAAGGGTTGAGAGAAAGTCGTTTTGATTTTCTCCTAAAAACCTTCTAAGAGTATTTAAAAAACGACCCTCTTATACGGTTTGGATTCACACAGTTCCTAGGTGATGTGGGCGGGGCGTCGTCCATCCAGAGGTAGAAAAAAACCTTCCATATCTGCTTTTGTGATTCTTGTCTTCTCCTTGTTTCCGGTCGAGCTCTACTCCAAAATACCCTACATGACACACACGAACCCGGGCCCACGCCCATACCGCCTTTTCACCCCAAAAACACTGCTCTTTTAATACCTGCACTGGAACTATCCGCCATGGTACCCCCAGGCCGGGGTAGGGACAGTTACTGGCGACTCGTGTTGGGCAGTTCCTTCAGAGGTTATAACCACTACAGTAGAGTATTGTAGTCTCCTACCGTTTTTAAAGCGACGCGTGATTCTGTTTACAAAGAGAATCTAAAGAACGCAAGGTCGAACATAACTCAGAAGTCAGTAACCGCCCCTGGGGTATATTCAACAAATGAAGCTTAATAAAAGAGGGACAGTCACAACCCTTCTTTTTAGGGTGTATCAAAAAAAAAAATCTTTTTGTCGAAATTGAAAAGGCCTGGGGCCTGGGTCTGGAAAATGTACTGTTGCGGAGCGAGGACGCATTTGCACAGCCCTGTGGAAACGTGCCCACCGTACGTTCCAAAAATGCACTGTGTCCGCAAATGCGGACACATGAATGCCGGGGTGGCGAAAACATTGCAGTCATTGTTTAATCTCCGCCATGCCTTCCGTGCGATGCCGAGACTTGCCCTGGGCTCGTGGCTCCTTCACGCCACGGGCGCCATATCTTAAATTTGGTTACTAAGGAAGACTATTACGAAAAACCAACAAGGGAAAATTTCCGTTAGACAATTGGCTTCTTGCGAGAATTCACTATCCGTCATCAGACGAAGCACATCGCGGCGCCTGCCCTTTGAACGGGCCGCGATCAGTTAGATTTCAACTGGGTCATGGCAGTACTGCAAGAAGTACTGTCTGACTTGGACGTGACTATTCATATCCATCTCATGAATTAATACCGTTGGATTTTTGTGCAATTTATTTATTGTTGGCGCGCTCATGGCTTCCTCCTTCTTCCAGCATTGCCAGACCCGTGTGTACAACTATAGACTGGAGTTTCCTCCTGGCGATGGGGGGAAGGGGGGGGGGGCTGCTTATGGTAGCCACCCCATGGCGGTGTGGCCCCATGTCAGCCGACCTGACCAAGGTCGAACTGCTACAAACCCGTAGTCTGCACCTGGTACACTATCATACGGGTGTCATCAGTGTCCAATTTGGAACAAACCTGCCAACAATGGCAGCACATGTAGATGACATGCCCCATCTGTGCCACCACAACGGAACTGGTCTTGCCGAAAAAATATGTGAAACCCTTAAGGAACTGGATGTCAAGGCAAATAATGTGATACATGAACTAGCCGCAGTGTTCAACTCTACCCAGGCTTCCACGCGAGTCAAACGAAATATTGTGTATGAAAAAACCGGCTTATTACCATTTTTAGGCAACTTCGGAAAGTGGCGGGCAGGAGACGCAACGGAAGACGACCTGGTGTTGGTAATTAACTCTCTTAACTCGTTGGGCCACAATGTGCGAGTTTTAGAAAACTCTACAGCCCAGCTTGTCAATACAGTTTATTTTAACGCATACCAGATGGAACGACTCGGTAGAGACTTCAAGGAAAAATAAGAGGCAATTGCAAATATTCAAAAATCTCTTGTGGAACAAATTAATGATGTCTCGTCAACATCAGGTCGTCAAATGGCAGCTACAGTGGTTTCCATGATATGGCAGTCTAGGGTCGCTATTCTTACGAGTCACCTTTTTGCTATTAAAGATATTTTCCGTTCCTGTTCAACAAATGAACTTTCTAAACTTGCTGTCCCGGAATCTCAATTATATAAATTTTTGACTCAGAAACAAAAATCTCTGATGGAGATCGGCTCGTAATTGGCGATCCCCTTACAAAAATTGGTTCTTTATAATAAAACTAGTAATGCCCAATGCCTCTTGTCAGGAAATAACCAAATTCGGATAACAATTGCTATCCCTATTACTAATTTGAATTCAAAATGAAAAATTTTCTCTCTCTCACCCATTAAGTTCCTTCTAGATGAACTGCCGTGCCAAATCCTGGACCACGATACCTTCTTTGCATATGATGGGGCATCAGTCAGGACTCTGTCTTCACCGCTCTCTGGTAACGACATATATGTTTTGGAACGCTATAATAGCCCAAGTGCCATTGCGTCGTGTGTAAATGAACTTCTTCATAATAGTTAAAGTCAATCACTGCAAAAAGCATGCCACCTCCAATGCAGAACACTGAAGGTCTGTTGTCGCAGTGTGCTGGTTTGTATGATAAAATTTAAGCATTCTTCCAATTCAGCTTGCTACTAGACACGCGTAATTGCAAAGTTGTTCTGACGTTCTTAGGCTTATATTTCATCTATTTGAAATTTAGAGATATTGGAGGTATTTCAGAGTTTGTATTGCGTATCAAGAGAATTTAGACAGCAAGACCGGGAAGCATTACATGCGTTCCATGTGTGTTTCTAAACTACTTTCTAATAGATGTGTCTTTCCAAGTGCGGAGAAACATAAGATAGATGAACTATACCCAAAAATTGGCTCCAACCATGTGCAAAAATGTGCATTTAATGAAATCGAACGACACATAGTTGGGTTTATAAATCTATTGGCTAAAGGTCTCGTCAAGTCCATGGTTGGTATGCACTGCATAAATGCCGAGTTTGGGGCGAATCATAATAAGAGTAATACAATATTGTTGAATGAGTCACGTTTTCAGTTTACCCAGAGAGCACAACAGTTTCTCATTCTCAGTCCTGGAGCCTACTTTCAGGGATTCACCAAAGGTTGAAATATTTCATGTGTATTGCAAATTTTGTCTTTACTGTGAACTGATCTTAAATAATATACATCACTTGCAGCTTTCAACATATCCACATCAATAGGCTTTGGCACTAAAGATTGGATGGTGCAGGTTCCTGACTGCACACTTTGTCCTGGTCATAGGTGCGACGAGAAGGCCCACTAAGTGAATAATGTTTTGTGAAAACACAATGTATACTTCTTGCAACATTTTTTTCTGTTCAAGCAAGGACAGTTCTGAAGAACACTGTCCTGAAACACACCTCGAAGCACACTCAAATAGCTCTGTAGATGTACAAGGCACAGAGGAAGCTTTAAAACAAAAAGATGGTTCGGACACACACAAAATCAGCTCAACAGACCCAAACAGCAGAGGCAGCGATTTTGAATGTGTGGGTGCCATGAGATCAATTAAATTAAATATATCTAAGCTCCCTGTGTCACTTTCAATTTTTTTCTAAAAATTTCAGATAGACCCGTACGAGTTTGACGAGGAACAAATTCAAAAACCAAGAGTTGGCCGTCCGGAAAGGATTGGTATATTTTCCTGTTGAATGTAATACGAAGTAAGCATTTATTATAAATCTTTTGCACAATCAATCGATCATTAAATGATCTCTCGCTTTGATTTCTGCTTACAGAGACCCAACCAGCACGCCCAATAAAACTATGTCCGGAGTGCAGTTCAGTCCAGGACAAAACCTTTGACAGGCACCTAAACGGTCACTTTGACGTATCGACTAGAGAAGGCCGGCTGGTCAAAACAAAAGCGAAGGAAGAGGCCACGAGGAGAACACAGCAAGGGTTGAGAGAAAGTCGTTTTGATTTTCTCCTAAAAACCTTCCAAGAGTATTTAAAAAACGACCCTCTTATACGGTTTGGATTCACACAGTTCCTAGGTGATGTGGGCGTCGTCCATCCAGAGGTAGAAAAAAACCTATGGTATAGAGTTCAAGAAAAATTACCTATTTTGAGATTTGTATCGATTTGTACTTCCAGCATCAAATAGAGCCCGCAATATGTAACCAGAGCGACGCAAAAGCTGTGGATTTGAATCGCTCATGAACGATGTAGCCCGAGAAAACCTTGCTTGGCCTAGCCCTGCGTAGCAAGTTGCACAAGCCCAGTGTGCCCGAGGACCCCTTCCGGCCACCGGGTGTCTACGCAGTGGTGGAATACCAAGAGATCAGCCTTGACCAGCTGGCCGTGGAGCTGAGTGCTCAGGCGGAGGAGGCTGTTGAGACCTTTGCCCCGGTGCCAGACGTGAAGCCGCACTCAATTTGCGGCGTACTAGGTGATGTTAAGAACCAGTTACTCACTGCCATATTCTACGTTTGATGATTTGGGAAAGCTTGGGAACCTCCAGCTCTTCACAATTGCAACCAATAAAGTTTTTGGATACGTGATTTAGTATTCGTGAATGATTTCAGATACTAACACCATGAGGACGGATCCGACATAAATATCGAAGGATAGAACCCAAATGTCGCCACCGAGGGCATTGGATTTCTGACACTTGGTCGTTTGGGAACGGTCGTGACGTTACCGGCGAAGCGTGAAGCTGTGGTAATCCACGATGACCTGGCAGGACTGAGTTGAGTGGGAGGACCTGAACCGAGTATGGCGATAGGTCAAGGTTTAAAAGTTTCTGAATATAATGTTGATCACGACCAAGATGGAAGCCGACAGCAGCATTTATCCCCGAGTGTTCGTTCCAGTAAAATTTGCTAAGGTCATGATATTCAAGTAACCCACGGTCTACCAGTGTGTTCCGCTGTCGTCAGCCGTGCCAGCCGACACGAAGCCATCCATCTCGAAGGTATCGAGTTATCTTCAGTGCAATGGGGGCTGCGTGCAATCTAAATAAGTGTCCTACATGCCCCGTGCCCAGGGAATGGCAGGCAAGCCCGCAATGTACTAGCTCCGTCTCTTTCTGTCTCATTTGGATGGCGGAGACAGAAGGGGAAGGAACAAGTGCATTGCGAGCTGGCCTACCTTTGCCTTGGCACGGGGCAAATGGGACACCTAGTTGGTACCTTACAAGTTCACATAACGTTCTTTTGAGATATATTCATATCTGTGAGGACGAAATACTGCTACATTTGTCACTGTCACGTATGTCAAATTGACAGTGCAGGGCGCAGGTGAACGAATGGGAAACGTGGATGTGTGTTCTGTCGCACTGTTTCTGGCGGTCGGAAAAGCTACTATGGCAATGATGGCGTTGCTCCGCTGTGACTCCAACCACTGCAGCCGAGCCTAGCCTACAGGGGCAACGAAACGCACTTCCCCACAACTCACTACTTCACCTACGCATCACACTGATACATTAACGTGTGTGACAGTGTCGACATTAAGGGGCCAGGGTAAACAATCATGCTCCTTTGGAGCTGGCATTTGATACTGCCAGTCCTTACACAACAGCAGACCAAACAGACACCTGAGTTAAAGTATAAGTGCAAAGATTTCACGCGACCATGAATACCAGCTCCGGTGAGGCGTGCATTATCTTTCTCCTGCTCTTGCGGGGCGAAAGAGCCGCTGTAGATGGGCATAGTGGGCAAGCCAAGCGGAATGCTTGGTCGCGACTGGACGCCTCGGGCTGCGAGCGGACAGTTGCGCCCTAGCCTCCAGCAATAGCCATGAAGTACCGCTACCAATCTTTGGGCTTAAACCTGACGGCCCCAACAATGTATCCAAATCGTCAAATGTAGACGAGTCTCCTGGCAATCCCAAAGCAGTGCGTACAGCAGATCTAGGGCCGGGTGCCATAGATGTGTTTAAACCGCACTAACTTTGCATCAATAGGGTATTCCAGAGGAGCGCTTGACCTGAAACCGGAAGAAGACAAGAACCACAAGAACGGATGTGGTCGTTTACGGTATGCAAAGTTACACAGCACGTGTCGTGCCGTCAGCCACGAGCTGACTCAAAAATTTGGAGGCTTCTCGCTGACAATATGTCACAGCACCGACTTCTACCGCGCGGACTGGAGAAGTGCATTCTCAAGTCGCGCGGAGTAGTTCCGGCGCTGTGAGGCCCTACCAAACGGTCGTGACATATCAGCGAGAGCTAAGCCTCCAAATTATGAGTCGGCTCGTGGCTGGAGGAGCGGCACGTGCTGCGTAGCTTTTCCTACCATAAACTTCCATATCTGCTTTTGTGATTCTTGTCTTCTCCTTGTTTCCGGTCGAGCTCTACTCCAAAATACCCTACAGGACACACACGAACCCGGGCCCACGCCCACACCGCCTTTTCACCCCCAAAACACTGCTCTTTTAATACCTGCACTGGAACTATCAGCCATGGTACCCCCAGGCCGGGGTAGGGACAGTTACTGGCGACTCGTGTTGGGCAGTTCCTTCAGAGGTTATAACCACTACAGTAGAGTATTGTAGTCTCCTACCGTTTTTAAAGCCACGCGTGTTTCTGTTTACGAAGAGAATCTAAAGAACACAAGGTCGAACACAACTCAGATGTCAGTAACTGCCCCCGGGGTATCTTCAACAAATGAAGCTTAACAAAAGAGGGACAGTCATAACCCTTCTTTTTAGGGTGTATCAAAAAAAAAATCTTTTTGTCGAAATGAAAAACGGCTGGGTCCTGGGCCTGGAAAATGTTCTACTACAAAGTACTAATTCACGATAAAAAAAATTCAGACAATATCCTACGCTCCGAACTCGGCCTCGAAATTACGAATTTTTGTCTACATAGGCAGACCCGCAACACCGGGTTTTTTCTTTTCTGACCAAGTAAGTTGCACGGCGGGTCACGAAATAACACAACAAGTATACTGCTAGACACCGAGAAATCGAATAAAATAATCTGCATACCAGTACAATGCTTATAATAAAAACCGTGAAAATAGGTATATTTTCGGTTGTTTTAGAAAATATTAGTATGGTGAATTAGTACCATATAGAACAACATTCTCCAGACCCAGGCGTTTTTGATTTCGAAAAAAGTGTTTTTTGATGCACCCTACTAATATTAACTTGTTTGTTCAAAGTAAATTCATTGATCATCTGGATAAAGTCCACATGACATACCGGGTGTCCAGGCTAATACACTGCAGTCGGATGGGTGGCCTACCCTTGACTCTGCAGGCGCAACGATGCAGGCGGCTCCCGGCGGGAGACAGCGAGCGTGACGAGTCGAGCTGCGGCCAGCCGAGACCAGCAGGAGAGCCGGGCGAGCCGAGCGGCTGGAAGTGCACACAGCCTCCCCTACTCACACCATCCAACTACTCTGCCAGCGCCGCTTTGCGTCGTCTGCTCCTGGCGCCTGGCTACGGCTGCCGAACGGGGGCTGAAATTGGCCCGTCCGTATCAAATTTTGAAATATCTTAACGAACTTGTGATTAGGGTGATGTCGGTCCGGAGAGCGCTCGGCATAAATTCAGCTAGCCTGACGTCCATTCCCTCGCGCCTCGCCTTAAATCATAACCATTTCTGCCATTTCTTCGTTTGTCAACACGTGCGGCTGCGCTCCCTCCGCCATGGTTGAGGTTGACAGTCAACACTGATTTCTGCTACCTCTTTAGCGTTTCGGTTTCGATACGCAAATGTTGTCTCCTGCTGTCTCCCGCCGGGAGCCGCCTGCATCGTCGCCCCTGCAGAGTCAAGGGTAGGCCACCCATCCGACTGCAGTGTATTAGCCTGGACACTCGGTGCAACAAGGAAGTGGATGGACATTAGCCAGTCAAGCACTGGGTAAAGTCCACATGACAAACAGCAAAATACAGATTTCAATATTACCCAATGATGCCGGGGTAGTGCTAAAATCTATGGGCAATGTCAGAATGACGACATTACCCAGAGCTGTTAGGTAAGTTCGACATTACCCGAGTAATGTTTGGCATTACCCAGTCACCCAACATTACCCTTAACACAAATATAAAGTTCATCCAAGGAACAACCAAATTTCAAATTTAAAGAAAAGCAATGTTAAGGATATCAATATATCTAGCAAAAAGATTGCCTGAGATTTAAGGTACCATTTGAATAGATCAAAGCCAGCCATCAGTTTATATTATTCCTGGACTTCTAGATGACTTTAACAAGTTATTCTAAAATGTACAAAACTGTGCCTCTTAAATTAAGAACTAAAATCAAATGGCCGTAGTCTAACAGGCCTTAGACAGCTAAGCCCAAATTTTACCATTTAGACACACTTACGACTTTGAGAGCAGAACACGAACTGATGCAACTGTTGAACTGCTCTCAGCTAACACAGACTGAAGATATGTGCCTCTTGAGAATTTCCTCTGTCTCTCTGCCTATGGAGATCAATACATTCTGTATAATATGGAAAGGTCATTGATATTAGTCAAATTGAAAGGACATTTTTAAGTTGCATTCAACAGAAGTCATAATAGGGAACATTGGCAATGCCAAATCTTGAAATTGAATGCAGCGTCCAACCATTAAGCGTGAAGTACAAAACCTCATACACTGTCAACCGAACTTAAACAATACCACAGACAAAGACTTTGATTTGATAAAACTGCCACAAATGAAAAGCTGATAGTTATTTAAGATTCAAAGTGCCCATAATATAAAGCACACAACTTTCTTGTAAAGCGACACATTTAGAAGCAAGCATAGGGTTTCAAATTTAACAATATCGCTTTTCTACAAAAATGTATGTAAGCAATACAAGAAAATTACAATTGTCCAAAAATGTGAGAAGCTAGTTATTTAGTGTATTCCCTCTCACTTTGGCATGTACTAACACAGTTTGACAACCAAGACAAATAACCTAAGAGAAGGGAGAAAGTGGATATCTACACATGAGTCCTTTCTTTGCACTCTGAAGGTCTTTCTACAACCAAAAACAAATTCAATGTACATTCCTAAATTCTTTTTCTTTCCAAGTTACCTCTTGTGACCAAAGGCATTTGCCACCACAATTTGGAATTATTCCGCACTCTACCCTCTGCACAGAAGAAATTTGAACTTGACAAACTTCTAGAAGCTGATTCATTCTTCACAGTCAAGACATTGTGCCTGTAAAAAGACAACACATAAAAAAACAATTAGGGACCATGTCACTTACATAAGGGATCGTATGGGAATGTCTGTGACATGTCTATGTCAGCAAATTAGTGTTAAACAGCGTACACCAACCATATCCAAGCAACTAAAATTATGAATGTTTTGAAAGTACTTATATCAGCAAACATAGAATAAAGACTTGATGATATGAGAGAAACTTTTGGTTTTCGGAATATAGTGACTATCACAAAGTAATGCACAGCTTTTAGTAGTGCTTGGGAGAAAAACAGAATTAATGCTGAGCTCAAATAAAATATAACTTTCCTTTGAGACAGGATGCTCTTTCTAAATCACAATGACTACTAGCAGCTTCATTCACTAATGGAATAGTGTAAATAGCGTGAAAAAGAAAATACAATTCTTACCCAGGAATGACAGGCGACTTCTTCTTTCCACCATCTAGGCTCCCCCGAATTTGCATGAATCTCACTGCCTCTCAGCCCCGTGATCAACACCGACGGCATCCTTAAAAAGACAAACATAAACTAAATTAATATTAAAAGAACCAAATTCACTTAAAATACATAGAGACCGAATAGAAATTAGACCAAAATTGTCTGACATAGGTGTATTTTAACACAATGATGGCAAAGGAGAGTAAGGGATCCGCAAATCAAGACATTCAACTTGAAACAATCAAACACTATTTGGTATCAGAGAATTCACAACCCACAAACTAGGTTCAAGCTACAAGCCCTAAAACACCATTAATAAATTATTATTACCAATGTTTTACAAAGTAGGTGCAACAATGGACACCAGAGTTTGGGCTCTAAAACGACGCAGAAGGCCCTGTGTTCTTTTAGGTTAAATAAACCTTTACTTCTGTAATACTAGTTCAAACCATTGACTTCTTATTTAATTCAACATAGATCCTCTCAATTTACTCCCGATCATGGGCGAATTCAATGGCAGTGGCCTGTGAGTTCTCGCAAAAAGTTTGACAAAAAAAAGGGAACAATTTTTTGTGTGTGCAAAGAACTCAGTGGGTAGGAGACCACCACACCATAGGAGACCGTAGGAGACTCACACAGTGTGCAGACGAGTCCTTCGGCGGAGCACAGCCCCGTCAGAAAGGCCCCTGGACGGCCTTGCAGTTGCGCATCATGGTGACGGGGTCCTCCCTCGACGATGAAGGCGCCGGGGAGGTCCGGCTCTACCACGGGCAGGAACATGAGCTCGTCCGTCATGTCCTCCTGCAGCGGGTGGAAACTCCTACGGCGGGGCTGGTTCCATGCTCCGAACGGGTTGGCTGGGTTCGCCACGGCCGGCTTCGACTGCGCGAGGGCGGGCACTGAGGCACTCGTCACTTTGAACAATTATTAAAAATATAAACGAGACCGATCTTGGAAGAAGACACTCTTTGTGGCATGACGGCATGTTTCGAGAATGCAATTCTAACCTTGTTTTTGTCAAACACGTATTTCGTAAATCCAAGCGAAATCCGTTGACGATGCAGACGGCGACAAGATGGCAGCGCGGGGTGCCCTGCCGTGGCTTTGCAGACGTCCGGGCCTTTTCTTCGTCTGGGAAAACAACAACAGCCAGGAGAGTGCCGTGTGTCGCTAGCAAGACTTGAAACAGTGCTCCGTGCCATAGAATAGGTTATGTTTCTCGAAACACAACAAAAACTACTTTATTTTCGTTTGGAACTTCCAGATCACTCTCACACGTTTGAACAGCTTCGGGGCGGTGCCAAGCAGCAGAGGTGTGACGTAAGTATGAGAAACCCAGCGTTCGGTACGACTTTGTTTACAAATCAAGCACTCTACTCCAGCTGCCTCTTGCGTGTTTATGCGTGCGGACACAAAAAGAGTTCAACAAATGTTTCGAATTCAGCAACTTTTCGCCCAAATAGTATCTGTCGACTTCGCGGGTAAACAAACACCAGCAAGCCAATCCAAACGCAGGGTTTCTCATACTTACGTCACACTTCTGCTGCTTGGCACCGCCCCGAAGCTGTTCAAACGTGTGAGAGTGATCTGGAAGTTCCAAACGGAAATAAAGTAGTTCTTGTTGTGTTTCGAGAAACATAACCTATTCTATGGCACGGAGCACTGTTTCAAGTCTTGCTGGCGACACACGGCACTCTCCTGGCTGTTGTTGTTTTCCCAGACGAAGAAAAGGCCCGGACGTCTGCAAAGCCACGGCAGGGCACCCCGCGCTGCCATCTTGTCGCCGTCTGCATCGTCAACGGATTTCGCTTGGATTTACGAAATACGTGTTTGACAAAAACAAGGTTAGAATTGCATTCTCGAAACATGCCGTCATGCCACAAAGAGTGTCTTCTGCCAAGATCGGTCTCGTTTATATTTTTAATAATTGTTCAAAGTGACGAGTGCCTCAGTGCCCGCCCTCGCGCAGTCGAAGCCGGCCGTGGCGAGCCCAGCCAACCCGTTCGGAGCATGGAACCAGCCCCGCCGTAGGAGTTTCCACCCGCTGGGCAGCAGCTGCAGAGGCCGGTGGTTAGCTTAGCTATAGCCAAGGCAATGGCTTTGCATTGTGCTTCACCCTATTTTCAAATGGGGCACGATAAAATCATGTTGTCAGAAAAGTAGGCAAAAAGTAGCCCAAACACACAGGTATAAATATTGTGCCTACCTGCGCCTGCCTACTAAGAACCATGTGGTCACGGCTGTTAGCAATTTTCCAAGAAGCCAGGCGGAGTAAGGCACAATCTTTACACCTCCGTGTTTGGGCTACGTTTTGCCTACTTTTCTGGCAACACTGACAAAAATCAAGGCAAAGAAGCACCACACACTTACGAAGACCGACATCATCTTCTCGACCGCGATGAGGAGCTTGGGGCCGCTGACGGTGCGCAGGCCCCTGGCCAGGTCCTCGGGGCTGTCGGCCTGGATGCCGAGCTCCTTGGCCAGGCCGCGCGCGACTTCGAGGGGTCTGGGCGTGGTGGCCCAGTGGAACACGGGTGAGCCCGAGCTGGCGATCACCGACCGCATCAGGCAGGCCTGCCGCCCCGGTATGAGAAATCGAAAGGAAGGACATCGCAGCGGAGCCGCCACCCCACCACCGTGGTGGTCCAGGCCTCACCGTTATGGACAGCGGCGACAGGGAAAGGTGGTGCACCGACGCGCCGCCCGCGCACTCCCCGTACACCGTGATGGCGTCGGGGGCCCCGCCGAACGCCCTGATGTTGTCGTGCGTCCACTGCAGCGCCATGGCCTGGTCCTTGAGGCCTGCGTTGCCGGGTACGTCGGCGGTGCCCAGCGCCAGGAAGCCTGCGGAAAACACACCCCTTGGTCAGGCCGGTCAGGTCAGGCAGGGCCAGCCCGCACGGGGCACTCTGTGACGGCACACGAACCAAAAGTCCCCAGCCGGTAGTTGATGGTGACGACCACGATGTCCTTCTCTACGAAGTACTCCGGGCTGATCATGTCCGGGTTGCCGTTGCCAAGTTTGAAGGCGCCGCCGTGGACCCAGAAAAGGACGGGTCGGAGAGGTCTCTCCCGGCCCGTCTGCGGAAACTGCGCCAACCAAGTTTTTCTTGGTTGCCCTCCACCAGGGGTCGCCCTCCACCGTGGCTTCCCGAACTCCTTCCCAGGGCTCGGCCGGCTCGGGCGCCTGAAAGGTAGAAAGCATTCTTGTAGCATTGAAATTTGTCATAGCCGTTCTCGCCTTTGTCGTAGGAAGGAGGGGAGTGTTTTGGACGCAGGTATCGATTAGTGAAAGGGGAAGTGTTGGGCAGTTGGTGGCGCCTGTTGGCACGTTAGGCGCCAGGGCAGCTGGAGCAGGGCAGCGGTGCGTAAGCGACTCAGTCGCTTCCCTGCACCCAGCCGCCGCCGACATACCCCCGGCTAGATGTGCTGTTGAGCGGAGTATCTCCATGCACACGCTCCAGCTTCCCGAGCGCCTGGAGGATATGCAATCCCTTTGCCTTAGCTGCCGGTTGGGTTGCCTATCTAGTCTGCCACAGGCGCTTCAGAGCAATCGGAGCAGCCTAACCTAACCTACCTAGCCTATCGCGCATGAGGCATGCGCTGCTGACGGCGCTCAGTTTCCACACGACCCTTGCCACGAGTGGAGCTCAGTTCCACCGGCGCTCAATTTCAGCCGTCCGCGGTACCGAGCCACCAGGTGCATCGCGCCCATGCGCTCGCAGCGCGGGGTAGCGCGGCGGGGGCGTATTCCAGTCGGGTGTTTGGCCTGCCCTGCACAGGCACTCGCTGTGGGCTGCCTAACATGCCGGTGCGGAAATCAATTAAAAAACACCAATGATCTCCGTACCTAGAAGTTTGCGCCCACTAGTTCATTCGTGAAAAATTATCCTCTAGGGATTCCCTATTCCATATCTACCCGCATATTATTGACAGAAAGAGAAATACTCACCCTGTATTTTTTTCGATTTTTCAAAAACTTTAAAATTGAGGTACACGTACTTGAAAGGCGAATATACTGGTGCGACCGGGGGGAGGGGGGCCTGGAGTAGGGGGGGGGGGGGGGCCCGGCAGCGCGACTTGGTTGGGCGATGAGAAGAATGTAGGCTTGATCAGGTAACCTATCGGAAATCGGCCGACCCCACGGTAATTTCGAATCCTTAACCCTTGGCTCTGTATTGCGACCTCTTGAAAACTATGACATCCGTTTGCTGAAAAACTCACTAGTTTGGATAAATGAAACCCCAGCGCAGACCGGCTCCGGATGAGTTAGGTGGGTTTTGAGCGACCCTGCGGGCTTCCGAACGACATCAGGCAGGATCCGCATGCACACTACGTACATACGGCCCCTCGCCTACGGATCAGCAGTAGACTGGCCGTTGATGCAAATGTGTGGAAAAAACAAGAAGCGATTTGGTTTTCCGGTCGGTGATCATGACAATTTTTTTTTTTTAAATCGCGGAGTCCCTTTGACGAGTTTCAGAGGTGTCGAAACTGTCTCGTAGTTTTAATGGTAAAACTGCAGTGGAATTTGAAGAGTTGTATAATTTGCCCATGACTCAGCAACACTGAATTTTGTTCAGTATTGAAAACTTGGACCAAAACCATCCATCCGGTCGCGTGGAATTTGATCTTGCGAGATTGAAATCGAGCCTTGCGGATCGATAGATCACAGCGCGGAAGCTGTAGGACAAACGTTGGCGCCTGGCCGATTTCGCCAATAGACGTTTCCAATGAGACCTGGAAACGGAAGCTGAAGAACAAAATCACTTCCAGACCGGAAACTCTAGGGCAGCTATGAGAAACTTGAATGGCGTTTTGAGTGAATTTGGAGATTTCACATTTTGGCGCGGCCTCTTTCCCAAATCGGCTCTCGAGAGTTTCCGCTCTGGTAGTATTCTTGTTCTTCTACTTCCGCTCTCGAGCCTCGTTGGAAATGCCTATTTCAATTCAAGGAAACTTTCCAGTACCCTGGAAGTAGCTGATTGTTTCTTACAGAAAGATTCGGAGCTGTGGGCGGAAGATATTTGCTACAAGGCCGCGGAAAGGGTAGCTCGTAATTTGCAGGTAGTGAACAACGCCACCGAACGAGCTGTTCGGCAAATTGACAGAGGAGAGTGCACACCCTACAGTAGTAATATGGCAATTTGATATGATTTTGTGTGGTATTTTCGCAATTTTACAAGAGTTTTATCCATTTTTACGAATCTTAGTGTTTACGACTGTCCCTGTCTATCAGCATACGTGTGCCTATCACCAAAAACACCAAATCTAACCACCGATTTTTTTTTATCGGTCATACAATGGTCAAAATTGCGGCATAACTTTATGATTTGCAAAATTTTTGACTTCGCCGGCTTTGGGGCACTCCTACAAGTTGTCTTGTCGGGACGAGGGATAATGGATGCCTCCCAACCCTAAAGAATCGATTCACCTTACCCCCGGTTAACTTTCTGAAAAGGGTGAAATTTTGCCTACCCCTACCAGCGTCCATTCAACGCAGTGGGTATTGTGCTGACGCTGACGAACCAACCAGGGCTGGCGGCCCTAGGTGTAACACCTAGGCCTGCTTACCTGCTAATGACTTAATTTAGGTGAATTTCACTTTCAGTGAACGTGTAAGTGAAAAACTCCACGAGGGAGGCTGTGAGGGAAAGGCGACTGTGGACCCGCCCAAGGAGCACCCACGCACCGCCGTCGCCTCATCCACCCACAGCCCCCGCAGCCTCCCGGACTGGCCGCACAGCAGCGCGGCCCGATGGGCTGCCTACCTGCCGGGCGGTCCCCACCAACCACCACCGTCGACGTGCAGCCCGCCTTTTTCCTCTCGGTAGGGTTTTGGGGCTGCACTATCATATATCTTTATAAGCTTTCTTTAAGACTTACATAATTTCATTAGTCCTATGGGTTCAAATGTCCACATATCTATTTTGTCCATTCCCCTGGTAATTGAAAAAATTCCAGCGCTTATAGCACTGAGTCGCCCTCGGGAGACCAACGATTGGTCTCCAAACGATCTCTATTTGATCTCCTCGCGAGCTAATATCAGTATTGATATTTTTGTACGGGTTGTTCTAAAATCGGCTCGCTTAGGGGCTGTTCACATATTACGTCACACTCAAGGGGGAGGGGAGTCCGTGTCAAGCGTGACAGCCCATAAATGCATGGGAAGGTGAGGTTATCCCCGTGACAATAAGGGGGGGGGGGATAAAAATACTGGCCAAAAAAGCGTGACGTAATATGTGAACAGCCCCTTACACCCCCGATCTAAAACAAACACGTTCATGAGCTGCGGCCGAGTAGTATAAAGCCTTTGTAGCCGTCGCGGGCCATCCCGGGCGGGGAAAGGGAAGGAGCGGACTCCTAGGCGACGGACAGGAAGAGAGAGAGAGAGAGAGAGAGAGAGAGAGAGAGAGAGAGAGAGAGAGAGAGAGAGACGGAGCGGAGCCACACACTAGTGTGTGTGAGTGTGTGAGTGTGTGTGTGTGTGTGTGTGTGTGTGTGTGTGTGCGCGCGCGACCCGAAAAGAGAGGACTTCGTCTTCTCGACTGCCTCCAGAAGCCGCTGACACATTATTTTTATATTTCTTGACAGGCCCTGTTAGGGACTGACATTACCGTTCCCCTAGTTCACAGCTTTCGCCGCTCTTTCACAGCCCTAGCTAGTTTGTTCGCAGCCCTCGCCAGTGACCTCGGGGGCCGTTTCGTGCTTGCCCGCGTTTGTTTGTGCGTAAGTAGTGGCGGCGCAGTAAGCCGATGCTACAGTTCGTGCGCCGCTTGGCCGGCTGCTGTAAGTAGGCCCTTGTCTATGGCCCTGCGGCCGGGCGCCGATGAATGACCGTAGTGTTTAGGGGTCTTTCATATACCATGTGACCGATTTAGGGGGGGGGGGGGGAAGGGGGTCAAAAGTCACGCTCCTATATAAAATGTATGGGGAGGTTAGGTTAGCCGTACCACGCAGGGGGGAGGGGGGGGGGGTCAAATTGTGGCCTATTTTGTACCACGTGGTATTTGAAAGGCCCCTAAGGTGCCTCAGTTTACATCTTGGCGCGGCGAGGCGACGCTGGAGGCGTGGAGCGGCGTGGTGTGGCTTGCTGCGTCTGGCTCAACGACGCCGACCTTTCCTGTCCACCCCCCCCCCCCCCCCCCCCTCGTAGGGCTCTCCGCGCCCAGCGTTCCACTCATGCCTTTCCCTCGCCGCCCCTCTAAAATATATTTTGGTCATTTTCATTTTAAAGAGAGAGGGAGAGTGCACCCCCCCCCCCCACCCCCCCCGGCGGGGGAACCTGTTAGCAGGGGTCCGTTGGCAAAACCTTGCGGACCAACAGCCCCCTGAGCGCGCGCGTACTGCTGAGTAGCTTTCCGAGAATGGAAGATCACCCACGGTTCTCCGAGCTGGCCATTCCCTCCTCATGGCTCAAGAGGACGCTACGAAGCGGCCACGTCTGCCGGGTCTGGCGCGTCGCATTCTGTTTCCCTTATCGCCCTGCCCGGCCCCTTCCCTGCGAGGTGACCTTACGAAGGCGAAACCCTGCCGCTTTGCGCGTCGGTACCCGAGGCGTGCGCGTCAGCACCCAGACACGGATGCAGAGGGGGGGGGGGAGGTCATTGCGTTTCCAGCAGCACACGAGACATCAAAAACCGCAACTGCTGCGTGCCAGGCCCGTATCTGAAATGCTAGCCAATGTTCCAACGGCTTTCGCATCAATATTTGTGGTCATTCACACTAAATTCTTATGAAGAATTTTATTCAGAAGTTACAGACGCTTTTGCACATGCGCTGAGCTCTGCATAATATTGTGCGTAATAACGGACAAATTATCCGTTATTACGCACAATATTATGCAAAGCTCAGCGCATGTGCAAAAGCGTCTGTAACTTCTGAATAAAATTCTTCATAAGAATTTAGTGTGTTTGCGATTACCATTTCACTGTGGAGAAAGAACTGTTCTTTGTCTAGTGATATTTCGGCATGTTTTGATTTGCAACGTTTCAAAATTAAAATAACGAAAAACTAATTTGGAACTGTCAGCATCACGTCGTTTGCTCTACTCTACTTGTTACAGTCCAACGACAAACAATTGTGTGTTAACATCCCTTAACCCATTTTTGAATTTACAACAAACAGAGAAACGAATCTACACCAAATCTAATCCTTTCCGAGTTCTGAGAACTGGCCGAGGGTAGGGCAGGAGCGGGCGGCTGGTATGGAGGACCAATTTTATGCGTGCGTGGCAGCTACAGCGACGCCTCGCCGCGACAAACATTCATCGACGCCTGTGCGCCTGTGTGTGTGTGTGTGCGCGTGCGTGTGTGTGCGTGTGTGTGTGTGTGTGTGTGCGCGCGCGCGAGCAGCCGCAGCCTGCCCTCCTCGTCATTCCGCCTGCCCCCTCCCCCGGTTCTCCCCGGTTCTCGCCTCAACCACAGCGACGTGTGTGCGTGAAGTGCCATACAGACGCCCATTCTGCCTTCGAGGAAAGGACCCCGACACAGCCGGGTTGTTTCGTTTCATGACATTTCAAGGCATTTTGAAAGCGTGCGTCATGAGGGGGCAGGGGCATGCAGGGGGGGGGGGGGGCATTCCAGCTTTGGATTTGGCCGGAAGTAACGAGAACAACACGACCTCCAAAACACGGTGGTGGAGGTTAGCTCGGTTTACTGCCAAGCGCGGATCCAGGGGGGGGGGGAGGGTCAATTGCCCCCCCCCCCCCAAGGCGCCCGAAGGGCGCCGGAAATGTAGGCAACGGGCATAACTTTTCCACCTGTAAGTAGACAAAAAGCGTGACTTTGATCCCCCCTAGAGCCGCTCCTGGATCCGCCACTGTTTACTGCTGTGGCGCGGCGAGGCGTCGCAGGCACGCACTGGCTAGCTGCGCTCGCAGTGCAGCGCTGTGTGGTGACAGCGCGCGCCAGGGCCGTAGCCAGGGGGGGGGGGGGGGGGTTAACATATCCCCCTTCGAAACCCAAGTCTGGCTACGGCCCTGGCGCGCGCTGGACGCTACGCTGGGCCCCACTGTCCCATAAGTACACCATGCCGTGCATCCCGGACAGGTTGTGAGTTCACAGGTGAGCGCTCAGAGCCCAGCAGTCGCCGCAGCCCACCGCAGGTCTCAGTGCAGCAGCAGCCACGCCCAGCCTTCGAGGGAAGCCCACTCCCACTGCATGCCCCCTCCCTCCCTCCGCCGCCCCCCTTTCCAGCCTAACTGCCGCCTGGTGACGTTCATAAAGTACGTCACCAATTTAGGGGCGGGGGGGGGGGGGCTCAGCCTATGGTCACGATCCTATCCTGAATGCATGGTAAGGTTGTTAGGTTAGCCAGGTCACGATAGGGGAGGGCGGGGGGGGGGGGGTTGGCCTAAAATCGGTCACGTAGTTTATGAACGTCCTCCTAGGACCCAGTAGCTAGCTATTTAAGGGTGTCCAATCGATGTTTTTTTTATTTCATAAATCGATAGTTCAGAACATGCTGATTTTACCGATATGTGTCTAAGCCCTCTGGGTCTTCTAGTTTTTGCTCTAGACGCGTTCAAACCTTCGGATTTTCCACTTTTTCATCCAGCAAATCTCGAGAATTTGAATAGGTAGAAGGAAGAAACTTTCCAGCACCATAGTACTTTACTTGGACTGTGTTGTGAATAGTTTTTCATGTCACTGCGAATTCCAGGAAGGCTCCTGGAATCAACTGAAAGTGGCCCGATGTTAGACCTTTTTTTCGCATGGAAGAAGATTGCCTACTAAATTGAAATTAAATTGAAATTATATTCACAACATAGCCTCATCTTTCCTCTACAAGCTGAGATTGACGCCATCTCTCTAGGTCAGCTGCAATATGAGATTTGCTGGATGAAGTGAGGGCATTTTTCGAGTTCGAAGCATGAGTAGACAAGGACAGGCTACACCTTCTCTCTCGCACGTGGCGGGGTGAGGCGGTGCGTGGTGCGGGGAAGACGTCCCTCCCCCTCCTCCCACCGCTGCAACACTGCGCGACGCCTGCCGGAGCACCGGAGACTAATAAACATTACAATAGGACGGATTTGGCGCGGTCCGTCCTTATAAACCCGGCGGAAATCAACTTTTGACGTTCAAATTTTTCACATTTCTAACTCACACCAACCTTTTCGCCGCCTCCCGGCAGTGCGATTCCGTTTTTGAATGGAGATCGTGCGAGGTTTTAGAGCCGACTTGGAGTTGCCAGAAATCCGGAAAAAGAGCGAAACTGAGCCAAACTCTGGTCCGGGAAGCAGGAGCTGGCTGGTGACACCGACATCGGCGAGGTTGCAGCGGTGTTGCCACCTTGGCCGGCGGGGAGGAGGAGGTCAGCCTACCCACCCCTCCCACCCCCACTTTTGACTAATAAGCGTGACCATTCCGCGAGTAGGAGAGCGATTGGAGACCGCCCAGAGCCCTCCCGGGGCAGCCCGCAGCGCCAGGAGAGCACCGAGGCGGTAGGCGTCGTCTCGGGGAACTGGAGAGAGGCGGCCGAAGATCGGGACGCCTACCGGGCCACCATCAGTCTCT
Organism: Odontothrips loti; assembly: GCA_038380765.1. NCBI lineage: Eukaryota > Metazoa > Arthropoda > Insecta > Thysanoptera > Thripidae > Odontothrips > Odontothrips loti. The sequence continues at coordinate 942,051 of CM076254.1, forward strand.
TCGACGCCATGTCGACCCCCACGAGGAAGCCGCCAAGCAGCCAAGGAGAGGACGTCGGAGAGGGAGGGAGCGGGCACCAGCGCGTCCAGCCCAAGAGCACGCCGCCGCGGGCGCAGCGGCCCCACCGGACGGGGTGAGCTGAGCCCTCAGTAGGGTCATTATAGAGCTCTCGCGGGAGCTCCCTGGAGCTCCCTCCCCGGGAGAAACTCCCGAGGAGCTCCCGAAACACCGTAGAGAAGCGGATACGGAAGTATACGGTATGGAAAATTACGCAGCACGTGCCGCGCCGTCAGCCACGAGCCGACTCAAAACTTGGGACGCTTAGCTCTCGCTGACAATATGTCAGGACTATTTGGTAGGGTCAGACAGCGCCGGACCCACTCCGCGCGGCCCGGAGCATCAACCATGAACAGTATGTTTGGAAACCCACGTCAGCCGTGCCAGGGCAAACGCAGGCTCCCCAGAGGAGGGGAGATCCCCCCCCTCCCCCACCCCTTCTCTTGATTTGCACCTGAGGCGAATTAGGAGAAGTCACGTTTGTGGAACCCCGCTTCACATGAAAATTCACTCGCTTTTCGGTGCAGAACGTGAGATTTCTCTCACTTCCCCTGCGTCCTTTTTCATATCGAATTCTTACTTCCGTTTCGGGTTCCTCCGGCGTACTCTACGCAGCTATCAAACAACGTGTACTAGTTCCTGACGCGCGCTCTGCTGCTTACCTGCCTCTTCTGAACTGGGGCGTCGGCCGTCGTTGGCCGGTTCCCACATATCTCAGCACAGCGCCCCGAGGGTGGCGAGTAGCCCGGCACACAGCACCAACACGGGCGCAAGGGCACTTAGCACTGCGTTCTTCGTCAGCATCGCTATCACCACAACACACACTGACACACATCGACACGCTGACAAAGGCTGACACACGCTGACACACGCTGACACACGCTGACACACACTGACACACGCTGACACACGCTGACACACGCTGACACACGCTGACACACGCTGACACACGCTGACACACACTGACACACGCGGACACACGCTGACACACACTGACACACGCTGACACACACTGACACACGCTGACACACACTGACGTTGACTTTTCACACTCTCACAGTAACACGCCGGCGGACTGACTAGTCTCCTTGCGGGGTGTTGCTTGGCCGGTGCCGGCGTACCCTTCGCGCTGGCCTAGGCCTCGCAGCAGCACAGCCGGCAGCACTACACCCGTCCACACTCGGTCTGAGACTGTTGTCGGTGTCGGCCCGCGGCCCGCGCCCGCCGCCCGCATGCGGCGAGCCCGACGGCGGAGCCCCCCCCCCCCCCCCCCCCCGCTCCCTCTTTCCCACCCGGTTGCTGCCGCCTGCTGCTGACGGCTCGGCTCCACGGCTCCACCCCTAGCAGCCCCGCCGGAGAGCGCGATGCCGTCAGCGTCAGACTGGCCAAGGCGGGAGCGAGGCTATACAAGAAACTCTCTCTCTCTCTCTCTCTCTCTCTCTCTCTCTCTCTCTCTCTCTCTCTCTCTCTCTCTCTCTCTCTGGCCAAGGCGGGAGGCGGCAGATCCCGCCGGGGGGGCTCCGGTAGGGGTCCGAAATTTAGGCCCCAAACGGGCATGCCGTGGGCCCAGGTGCAGTGGGGTCAGTTCGGGGCCCCTAGGACTATGACCCCTGCGCCGCAACCATTTTCACGGCGGCGGCGGCGTGGTACAAAAATGTCGTCGGCAGCGGCGCCCCGTCAAAATTTCCTAGGCGAAGGCTAGGCGCGGCGTTTCTCCGTTTTTTCCACTGAAAACTAGCGAAACCCACCTAACAGGGCATTCCGGAGTAGAGCTTGACCGGAAACGAGAAGACGTCAAAAATCACAAAAGCGGATACGGAAGTCTACGGTATATAAAGTTACGCAGCACGTGCCGCGCCGTCAGCTACGAGCCGACTCAAAAATTTGGAGGCGTAGCGCGTAGCTCTCTCTGACGATATGGTACGTCCGAGGGGGCAACCACTCAATAAAACCATGTACACAGATTTCAGGATTTCGTCGGATTACACCCCGTGGTTTTCGTTAATTTTAGAATTTTATTGCTTTTCTGGCTATTTTAGCATACGTAGGTGCTATTTTTCGGCATGAAGTCTAAGTTCAACTTTGAATTCGCAATTTTTTTCAATTTGTTTTCAAAAATTTCTAGAATTGTGTACACATGATTACGCGAGTGATTCGCCCCTCGGGTACGTCCATTTGGTGGAGTCAGACAGCTTCAGCCGTGGGGCCCGGGGGCTTGTATTCCCCGGCCGCGCGGGGTAGTGCCAGCGCTGTTTGACCCCAACCCCACCAAATGGTCGTGACATATCGTCAGCGAGAGCTAAGCCTCCACATTTTCGAGTCGGCTCGTAGCTGACGGCACGGCACGTGCTGCGTAACTTTTCATACCGTAGACTTCGGTATCCGCTTTTGTGATTCTTGTCGTCTTCTCGTTTCCGGTCAAGCTCTACTCCGGAATACCCTATTGGTCCACGGAAAATCGTCAAAGATGCTATCCGTTTGTCGCTGCCATAAATATATACTATATTCTTAGAACTACTAACCGCAAAAAATGAGCAATATTTGTACAAGAGAAATTAGCTGCAAGGATAAGTTTGCCGACGGAAGTGGAGAAAAAGGCCTATGCCGGTGCGCCGCGGATTTTGTCTCGGCGGAGGCAGCTGAAAATCCACGGTGGCGCGGCGGTGGAGGGGTCTACGGGCCTCGCCAATGATCTAGCCAGACAGCAGACGCCGGTCAGCGCAGGCCCGAGTGCAGTTTCACCGAGGGAAGGCCAAATGCAAAGCAGCGCCTAGTACAACTTGGAGGCGATCGGCACTGACTCTGCGACCCGAAAGGGAAGAGGTCGTAGTCCGGTCACCGTTCGGGGCGCCACGAAGGAGGGCGACATGCTGCCAAACCTCCACGGAGAGCGACGCCCGGCGACCAAGAAGCCCCCCCCCCCCTCCTGCATGCCCCTGCCCCCTCCTGAGGCACGCTGCACCTTGCATGACTCACCCCACCCAGCAGACCATCGTCGCAGCCGCCGCGGTCCGATCCCGAGTGTCGTCAAAAAACCAAGCGCGGATACAGGGGGGTGGGGGGGTAGGGCGATTGGGGGCGTCGCCCCCTGGGCCTCAGAAGGCTGCCGGAAATGTAGGCAACCGGCGTAACTTTTTCCGCCTGTAAGTAGGCAAAAAGCAGGACATTGCCTCCCCCTGAAGCCGCTCCTGGATCCGCTACTGCAAAAAGCACTGTCCAACTAGTCCAAAAACCAAACTGTCGCTGCCACCGAGGGTTGGGTTAGGCGGACTTAGCGCGTAAAGTCGTTGCAACTCGGTGGTATGGCGGCGACCATAGAAAGTGGCGCAGTCTGTGGTATACAAAACGTCGCTCGAAGGAGAGGTGTGTGGCTTGGTTGGCTGGTTGGGGGTCGTACCCATATTACGTGACCTTATGGGGGGGGGGGCGGTGAAGCCAAATACTACGCCCTATCTTAAATACATGGAAAGGTTAGGTTATCCACGTCACGAGGGGGGGGGGGGGTCCAAAAGCGGTCTAAAATCGGTCATGTAATATGGGTACGGTCCCTTGTCCGCGCTGCTTGGCGTGTCCGGTTTATCGCACCCGCGCAACGTGTGTGCGCGCGCGCGCGTGTGTGTGTGTGTGTGTGTGTGTGTGTGTGTGTGTGTATCCGCCTCTGCAGCGCCTGCTGCCGGAGAGAGGTACATGATGTGCTTGCCCAGCGGAATGCTGGGTCGCGACAGGACGCCTCGGGCTACGAGCGGACAGCAGCACCCCCCAGCATTCCGCTTGGCTCTCAGGGCTCTAAAGCGCCGAGCCACTCACCCAAAAAGAGGTTGAAGCGCATTTTCTGTGCTTGGCGGAGTTTCTTGGATTAGAAAGTTCAGGCATTTACCGAGTTCAACAGTTCCGAAGATAGTCACATGTGCGGGTTTTGAGCACTCCTTTAGCGTACATTTGAATATCGCACTGATTTGGTTCATATTTGTTACACTTTTGTCTTGGGGTCATCTACACCTTAAAACTTCAGCCTGACGATGGTCGCAGCCTGGGTCCGTTCAAGGGCACACGGCAGGCAATGGGTATGAAAAATCGTAACTTTGAGCGACCGTTCAAAATGGTCCGATCGGGTCCAAATTTTTATTTGGAGAGTTTGACGTGGAACTGCACACAAAGAAACTTCAGCACCGAAAATCCGACCCCCCCGCCCCTCCCCGAATATCGTGTCCACCTACGGTATGCCAAATACTGTGTGAGAATGCATTGTTATTAGGAAGGTGGGGGTGGAAAGTGACCGAACAACTCGGCCAGCTTGGGCCAGCGCAGGACGACGGAGGGCACACTCGAGAGAGGCGTTCGAGGTTCGAGTTCCAGGCGCGTACGCAGGATTTCGGTTTAGAGGCGGGGTCACGTCGCGCTTTTTGCCTACTTACAGGCTGAATGCCGTGCGGGCTGCTTACCTTCCGGGCGGCGGGGCTTTTGGGGCTTTTAGGGGAGGGGGGGGCACGGTCACGAGCCCTTGATCACCCCCCCCCCCCCTAAATACGCGCCTGTAGAGATCTCGGAACACACTTGAGTTGCTGAGTAAATTCAATGAGCGCGCTTGACAGGCGTCTTGGTCAAGCCGGGTGCGGCCGGGCCATGTGTGCAGACCCGGGGTCACGTTTCGGCTGGGCCGGGCGACAAAAAGGGGCTGCTTGTTGCAGGCAACCGTGACGTGGCTCACCTCCTCCTGCATTCTTTATGTTAATTTTTTGACATGCCCTATTAGGGACTGGCATTACCGTTCCTCTAGTTCGCAGCTTTCGCAGCTTCTTCACAGCCCTAGCTAGTTTCTTCGTAGCCCTAGCCAGCGACCTCATACGCAGGGGGCCCGTTTTCATGTTTTTGAATAAAAAGTCAAGACGCATTAAGCTGAGGCTAGAGTTCGTGTGCCTTGGCCGGCTGCTGTTAGTAGACCCTTGTCTATGCACTTATGGCCTTGCGGCCGGGCGGTGATGACTGAGATTTTGTTTACATATCAGTTTTACAGCTGTGGCGCGGCGTGGCGAGGCGGCGCTGGAGCTGGCACACACTCGAGGCGTGGCGTAGAGCGGAGTGGCGCGGCGTAGCGTGGCTCACTGCGTCTGGTTATGCGTGTTTGGCGACGCCAACCCCTCCTGCCCCCCCCCCCCACTCTCACACACGTGTGCGTAGGGCTCTCCGCGCCCAGCATCCCGCTCCTGCCCTGCCCTCGCCGGCCCTCGCCCATTCTCAGGAAGGGAAAAGACACAAATGCGTCGTTGATCTATGCTTACAATCCTAAAACTTTTTTTTTTTTTTTTTTTTGGGGGGGGGGGGATTTGACGAGGAAAAATAAAGCGTTAAAAATTACAAAGACGTCAGGTCAGACTTTATTGATCCAATTTGATAACACGCACACCACGACTGTGGAGTCTTCAGCCGCATCCTGCACAGCAAATGTCTCTTCATCATCTCTTATTTTCCTTATTGTCTTTAATTAATTAACAAAAAGTACAAAACATAACTTGAGAACTGTCTAATGTCTAAGACAGAATTGCACAGAGAACTTGCAACATAAGAGAGCTGACCCCCCCCCCCCCCCCCAAAAAAAAAAAAAAAAAAAAAAAAAGCAAAATTAAGGGACACATAATTTGAGACCAAGAAAGGAGGCGTAGTTGTATCGTGCACGGGTACATGCTAGTACGTTTTAACAGATCGAGAAACTAGAAACGTCCACAGAGTCCTGACTATTACAATGGCATTAGTAAGGCAGACTGTCCCGAAGCCGATCCTATGTCGCCCGAAAGGCACTACCACTGCCGAATAACGAAATAGAAGCATGAGTGGAGGGACAGGAACCAAAGGTAAAGGAGGCTGGACCTTCCTTGGTTTGGACAGACGCTCGGTGATAGTTTCCGTGCGCTACGCGCAGCACGTCGGCGACGACGCCACACGAGTCCTCGAACCCCACCCACTCCGGCTTGCTAAGTAACGCGCTGTCCTGTATGGCCACACTGGCGGCCTTGCGGCGGAGGTCACTGCCGACGAAGGGCTTCTGCGTGGCGAAGGTCAGGACTCCCAGAGCAGTCCGGCTGTCCATCTGGCTGTTGAGTCGCTTTTCGCACACTGCCTTGAGGTGCTCCACTTTGTAGCGGTCACACAGCTCCAGAAGCTCCAGCTCGTGCCCCTCCCAGTTCTCGACCTCCTCCAGATACAGCAGCTCCAAGAACTTTTCAAATAGCGGCGGGGAAGTGCCTTCCACTTTGACGCGGCGCTCCTTGAATGTATCCACGGCGAACTTCCTGTCGAAGACCTCGCTGCTTGTCATGAGAACGAGCTTGTGAGCGAAGAAGGTCTTGTCGCCCACGGCAAGCAGGACGTCGCACTGGATGCCCGCCTTGCACTTTTCGTAGAGTCCCCTTCGGAGGCCGCAAGCTTTGGTAGCAGCCGCAGCCATGCTTTGCTTCTGCTGCGCCTCCAACGTCGTGAGTCGTGTCGCAGAGAATATGACGATCTACCTACACAGCAATCTGCAAAGCAAAAAAGTACTTGAGCACGGCTTTCGAAATGTGCCCGCTCGTTCCGACACCACGGTGAGCTCAACTCGGCCGCCAGCGGCCGCCAGCGCCCGCGCGGAGCCACTCGGTGCGATGCAGATGCAGAGGGAAGCTGTAACGATGATAATACGAAAACGGGTGGTGATGTCAGTCTGAAATTTCGTTTCTAGACAAATAAAAGTCCGTTCTCAACGTCGGTGCAATCCATTTGCTCTGATGTTTTTCAAACCTGAGACAAATTATCTAGCAAGGCCTTAATCGACGTACAGGAACTCGTAATTCAGGCAAAATTTGAAAGTTTTTTTTGTGATATAAGCTAAAATCATCTGAAAGTGTCATCGAGTAGTATTCAGAGGTGACTGGAAGACGCATACCATCGCGAAGAATACGACGACATCCTGACATCCTCCCGTTGTCGGATTCTCTGGACTTCCCTGTCCGCGCGCGTCTTCCCTCCACCACTCCCCGCCACCTGCAGACGGGCCAGCGGGCAGGCCGCACTACCGAGCCGGGCGGCCGGGCCCGAGGCTGGTGCGAGCCCTCGCAGAGACAGTACAGGCATACGTCCCAGAAGCGGTGCGATGTGACAGACGGATTGACAGACAGAGCCGGACGATATGCGGACACAGAACGCGGGGCGCAGCAATACCACTGCCACTGCCCAGCTCCTACCGGGCCACGCACAGCCGGGAGGGGGGCTCGGGGGCAGGTCTCTGATTTACACTCTCAAAAAAGTATGCTTAAATCAGCGCAAATTTGATGCCTACCCTGAAATCCTGGGTAACTTTCCCCAATTCAGCAACAGGAGACTTGTGCCAACCATCACTATGCCCGATACAGGCATACGATTCGGCACAATCTGATGCCTGAGTTAGGCATGTAGACTGATGCCTGAATCGGGCATCCATATTTAGTGGCATGTCTTGATTCAGGCATAGCTGCATAGCCACTACGAATTTCTTGTTTCGAGTATGTTATGCTCGTTTCGCGCATATTATGCTTGGGGAAGATTTTAAGGTTCAGGCATAAAATCTGCTATGAAACAGGCATATTATGCGTGATTCAGGCATATTTTTTTGAGAGTGTACCAGCCGTAGCGTGACCGGGAGCACTGGCGCGGGGCCAACAGCGGTGCAGACGTTCGCCGTTTCGATCCTAACAACCACACCTTTCAAAGTATCAATCCGGGGTTATAAAGCAAGGTTAAGAAACGACGTGCCTACAACGTCCTAAAGCGACAACAAATTTCTCCTGAGTTCCTGTGCGCCGATTCAGGCCTTCCTCGAGAAATTTTCTCAGGTTTGAGGAAGATCAGAGCACATTCGATTGCACTAACGTCGAAAACAGAATTTTATTAGTTTAGAAACAAAATTTCAGACTGATATATATTCCCGTTTTCGCAATATCATCGTTACAGTTCCTCTCTGCATCGCACCGCACGGTCACGCGCTGGCTCTGGCTGGCAGCCGAGTTGAGCTCGCCGTGGAGTTCGCTCTTAACCTTACCTCTGTCGTTCCTACGTGACGTCCGCGGCGCTGTGCTGCCGTTCCGTGGCTTGTCTTGAGTGTCCGCACCGTAGATATCTATCCTAATCACACCGCGATGAACTGGGGCAAGTGCGGCAACAAAACGGTTTACACTAGAGCCTGTTGAATGTACGGGAGGAAACAGTGGTGAGGCCAGCGTCTCTCCAGCGTCACTGCGCTGAGCAGAGCAGGAGATAAGTGCCACCGAGGAGCCCCGTCTGGCCCCGCCCCGCCAGCAGGGAGGGAATACCTACACATGCAGTGCGTCAGCGTCAGCGGCGTTATACCAGATGTATCATTAGCCCCGGGCAGTTTTGGTTTTAGACAGTCCCGCAACGCACTATCTCCGTCTCTTTCTGTCTCACGCCTCTGGCCGAGCCAGAAAGAGACGGCGATAGTGCGTTGCGGGACTGTCTAAAACCAAAACTGCCCGGGGCCAATGATACACCTGGTATTACAGCGTCATAAGCGAGCGGTCGCGAATACCGCAGTGACTCATTCATTGTCCTGATCTATGGGCTCGTAGCTTCCGATTGATTTTTTGACAGGGCCTGTTAGGGGCTGGCATTACCGTTACCCTAGTTCGCAAGCTATCGCTGCTCCTTCACAGCCCTAGCCAGCGACCTCATACGCAGGGGGGCCGCCTCGTGCTTGCCCGCGTTTGTTTGTGCATAAAATGTCAAGACGCATTAAGCTGAGGCTAGAGTTCGCGTGCCTTGGCCGGCTGCTGTTAGTAGGCTCTTGCCTATGCACTTGTGGCCCTGCGGTCGGGCGGCTATGACTGCGCTTCAGTGGCGTAATTAGGGCTGATGAAAGGGGAGGGCGATGCTTCACGTGTTGCCTACCTCCAGATAGGGGTGAAGCTTTACGGGTTTTTACATTCGGGGGCAAAGGTCCCCTTCGGAGACCCAAGAGGGGGAGGGGGGCGGTCGCCCCCATCAACCCCCCCCCCCCCCCCCCGCTGTCACGCGCATGTGCGAAGGGCTCTCCGCGCCCAGCATCCCGCTCCTGCCCTGCTCTCGCCGGCCCTCGCCCATTCTCAGGAACGGAAAAGACAAAAATGGCGTAGTTTTGTTTCCAGGTTGTAAATTTAAAAGTGTTAAGTGTGCAGTGATTTTCAATAACAATTGTTGTCGTCGAACTACGCCTACAATCCCAAAATAGTTTTTCGTCATTTTCAATTTAAAAAGTTGCAAATTAAAACATGCTGACATAAAAGTCGCAAATGTACACAAATATTTATGCAGAAGCCGTTGCAACATTGGCTACCGTTTAACACTAGAAAGCCTGACTTTCCCAGTTACCTTCTTTGTCTGAAGGGGTCATTTTGACCCCTGGTCGATCTACGTGTTTCGCATCGCCGAAAACGGCATATAAATTATGTTCTCGTTTTATTTCAAAGTGTTTCTGACTCGCATTAGTGATAGTGAGTCCTAACTTTACATTTTCCTTCCTAGAGAAGCTGTGCCGGAGGTAGACAACCAGCACAGCGTATATCACTCGTTTTAGCGTATATCCTATGTAAATGTCTAGGTAGGCGAGGTACGAATTTTTTCTATACGAACAGACCCCCACTGCCCCTTTAAATGACCCCAAAACCCAAGATAAACTGTCAACATCGACATCAGGTGCTGCTGCTGGTGCCCGTGGTCAAAACAGGGCCTTCTGGGCCTGGAACCGGAACGGGACTTCGGTGCGAAATGCGGACTTTTCCATCGTGAGAGATGCGAACTTTTTCACGAGGATAAACCCCATAACCCCCCCCCCCCCAAAAAAAAAAAAAAAAAAAAACAGAAACCAAGCTACAATGCCAATAAGACCCCAAGTGCTGCTGCAGGTGCCGGTGTGCAATGCAGGGCCCTCTTGGGCAGGGACTGGAACGGGAGGGCATACTTCTAAAAGGTGCAGTATTTCAAACTTGATCATGGGAACCGACCCCTGCTACTTTTATCCTAGGATCCCAGTTACATTTTCAAAATCGACCCCAGGTGCTACTGCAGGTGCCAGTGGTCAAAATGAGGGCCTTCTTGGGCAGGAACTGGAACGGGAGGACAAACTGCTAGAAGGTGCAGTATTTCAAACTTACAACAGGAACTGACCATTATTAATATAATCCTAGGACCCCAGTTTCATTTAAAAAATGGACCCCAGGTGTTACTGCTGGTGCCAGTGGTCAAAACAGGGCATAGAAGGCTTGTCAGACGACCGCAGTCGCTTCGCTCGCGCTGAAGGTATTCCCTTCTCGATAAGGCGTCTATGTGGTCTCCGTCACCTTCTTTAACCATTCACTTCGACTTGCGCAGAATTAATGAACCAGGATGCAGTGTTAAGGGGTAGTTGGAGTGCGTTATGTGAAAAATTACAACGTGTTTAGTGGCTGGGGTCAAAATGACCCCTTCAGACAAAGAAGGTAAAAGGCTTTGTCACTACCACAAAAATTGACCTAGGAGGCTGAAATTTTGAGGGATTGCAGTTTAAGACGTTTTAGGTAAAGTCAAAAATCGTCGGGTTCAAGGCTCTGAAAAAAAGGATGAAAAATTTGGCTTGAAAATGAAAAAGGGTCAAAATGACCCCTTCCGTCTTTCTAGTGTTAAAATGTGGGCCTGTCGCGCAGCAGCCACCGTAGTGGCTGTTTTTTTGTTTTTTTAACTGTATCCTGACGTTTTTGCTCGCAAAACGCAATTTTTGCGTGTACAGCCAGCAAGGTGGCTTTGCTGCGTGACAGGCCTACATTTGAAACTGTAGCCAGCTGCAACGGCTTTTGCATGAATTTTTGCGTTTATTTGCGATTGTTATTAAAGTATTTTTAATTTGCAGGTTTTAAAAAATTAAAGAAAATACACTGCCCATCAAAATTAGCGCCCCACTTTTTCCGATGCTCGTTATTTCCACGTTTATCAAGCTAGGAAGTTGCCGTTTTGCATGGAGTTGCCCCCATGGTTGTACTTGAAGGTCCCAAAGTGCCAGATCCGGGAGCCACCCCTTTCGGAGGGGGTTGGCTGTTCGACTGCGGCGGGGTGGAAATTTCGACCGAAAAAGGTCCCAAAAACACCTTTAAATTTGCTGGAATTTCAAAATTTTTGGTGAGCAGGGCTAAATGATGGCCCTTGACAAGCTGACGTCAAAATTTTCACGATCGGTCATACCCACCCCCAGCCCCACCTACCCCCAACCAACCCCCACCCCCTAAAGGGGGTTGGTGTGGCGGGTGAAAAAAAATGGTCGCATTGCAAGCCCCTAGTCTTGGGCCATCTGCACACCGAATTTCATGCCGCTAGCACCAACCGCTGCCGAGCAACCCCTAAAAAACCAAATTCAATTTTTGAAAATTTGCGTTTTAGGGCACTTATCGGTATGCAAGGGGTCCAAAACTTTCGTCAGAGATGGACTAGGGGTGGAACATCAATCTCCCGTCAAGAAATCCGGCGCTCAAATTTCGCAGCCCTTAGCATGGGGGTTGTCACCCCTAGCCACCCCTTGCAACCCCCGGTAGGGGTGGAACTGATTTGGGGCTGCGAATCGTTGAGGGCACTTCTGATGCACCCCCCTTTTAAATGTGCAGCACGATTCGACCACCCGTTCGTGCTCAAGACCCGCAAAACCAGCAAAAATGCCAAAACGCACCCCTAACTTCAAGCCCCCATATCGCCAATTTAGGGTAGGGCTGGAAACCCGGCTAGCGTGACGGCGGGTGGTCCCGACCCTTACCTCAGTAGTCCTAAGCGGAAAAGTCGCTGCGGCAAACGGTTTACCCGTGGGGAGCGTTAAAGTAAGAGCATTGCATTCTTCGCCCGAGTTGCGCTGCCACCGAGCGCCTTGTAAGCAGGCAGCCCACGCAGCTCCCGCGGCCGACAGACGGCATCCAGAGAGAGTACGCCGGAAGATGCGCGCGCCCTGCCGGCGCGTCAGTCATGTCATTTGCCTGCCTACCAGTGTATTTTGGAATCAAAATCATCACATACTGTCGCTGTTAATTTTGTACAATACTTGTCACTAGTGGCATGTCTCGTCTCTCTTTCGTCGCCCTCGGATGTGCAAGCCAGGATAGCCTAATAGCCCCAAACCGGGAAGCAAAACTACGCCTTTCCCTTTCTAAGAACTATGCCAGGGGCCGGTGAGGGCGGGGCAGGAGAATGGTGGGGCGGCGGAAGCGGGGAAAGCGGGGTCATGAGGGGTCGGCGTCGCCTAGCCAGGCGCAGCAAGCCACACCACACCGCGCCACTCCGATCCAAGCTACGCCTCGAGTGCGTGCCAGCTCCAGCTACGGCTTGCCTCCAGTGTTGCCAGAAAAGTAGGCAAAAAGTAGCCCAAACACACTGGTGTCAAGATTGTGCCTACCTACGCCTGCCTACTAGGCAACATGAGGTTACGGCTGTTAGCAATTTGCCTAGTAGGCAGGCGCAGGTAGGCACAATCTTGACACGTGTGTGTTTAGGCTACTTTTTGCCTACTTTTCTGGCAACACTGCTTGCCTCGCCACGCCGTGCCACAGCTGTAGGATTACACAAATCGTCACTCACCGCCGCCCGGCCGCAGGGCCATAAGCGCATAGCAGCAGCCAGTTCCTTCGCAGCCCTAGCCAGCGACCTCATACAAAGGGCACATGAAAATGGGCCCCCAAAAATTAATTGTCAAAAAGTGGCATTGCTGTCTCAAAACACAAAACAGCGTGTGTGCGCTGTCTTGGGAAGAGGGGGGGGGGGGAGGGGACGCGGATGTTGGCTGCGTCAGCCCCCTTCACAGCCTGTGCGACGTTGCCTGTGGTTGCAGGGCAGCGGCCGGGCAGTACCTCCAGCCTGCTCGACTGGCACCGGCCGGCAAAAATTTTGATAGGCGTTTCGATTTTACGGTTCCATTTCCGGAGAAAAAGGACTACAAGGAGGTTAGAGCAAGAGCTGGGCTGCTCCTGTGGAAGTGCCTGTTGGCGGCACCAATGACAATAAAGGCTGTGCTGCCCTGCAGGCACGTAGCCAGGGGTGCCATGCCCCCCCCCCCCCCTCTCCCGAGACTCACCGGCACCGCCTGATACGATAGGCTACTAGCGTGACATTCGGCCTGTACGTAGACAAAAAACCTGACCCCACTGACCCCCTGACTCCGGTCCGGCCAGCTACGTGCCTGCTGCCTTGCCTGGGCAGCACCTCCGAGATCGGTATGCAATCCGCGTGGGGTCGAGACCAGTCTACGGTCGGTGATCGAACACACCTGCGCAGCGCTGGGACGCCTGTCAGGTAGCGCGTAGCCTCGCCCGCCGGCCCCGGGAGTGCGGTGCGTTGCCTATGGCGCACCTGGCAGGCGCCCAGGCCTGCCGGCACGGCCGCGCCGTCCTCTACTCTCCGCCGTCTGAGACAGACCCGCTGCGACGACCATGGATTTAAGGATAGTTCACACAGTTACTCGGAACAAAAGTTTTCGCCGGTAGTCGATTTTATGGCTTTAGAACCGAGGCACTTAGAGGCTCCGGGATCATTCCATGCGATTCAGCGACAATCAAAACATTGATATGCAGCTTGCCATGTCCAAAAAATATCTCATTATGCCCGAAAACCGCTAAAAACCGCGTGTGTTTTAGCACGGGATGTACTTTTGAATTTTTTAGCCAACTTCTGAATGCCACCGCGAACTGTCCAAAAAGTGCGAAAAGTGAAAGATTTTTACTGTTGAGGAGCGTTGACAGTTTGTCCCCTTCACCTAGAATGCTAACGCTGCTCTGTAATTGAACTTTTATTTCATTTTCGTTTGCTAAATCACTAATTCAAACAGATTTGTGAGCACCTTAAACTTCGCAACACCGCCTGAAAGGTGGTTATTATTTCGTTGCAGTGCGTTGGCCGCACTGGCTGTTCCATGGCTGCGCGCTCCGTCCATATTTCAACTCAGACTGGAAAATCAAATCAACCGAGCATTTTTACAAATAAATATACATTCTTATATCTTCATTGCACTAAGAAACGTCATTCCTGCTGCAAGATGTTCACGGGAATATTGGTTATTCCGTGGATGCAAACGGATTGGCGGCCGTCCTAACCTCTCGCCGCTCCAGCGCAGCTCAGCAGACAGCCCACCCGAGATTCAAACAGCAGCAGCCCCGCCGCCACTGTGCGTGCGGGGCGAGTGGGGCGGGGCGGGGGGGTCCCTGCCTGGTGCAGTGGTGCCGTACTGACCCGAGGTGCCCCCGGCGGACACGCCGTTTCAGTGCATTTTGCCATGTTCTAGGCCATCTAGCTCTAAAACGAAACTCACAACTTTCTCCAAACTCTGCCCACCCTCTCTTTACACATCTAACAAGCCATCCTCAGTTTTTGGTTGAAATCTTATGGATCCTTCTGTCAGTTTAGGGAGTCCAAAGTCCGAGCGGTAACCGTCGCCCCGCTTACCCCATGCGTAAGACGGGCTAAATTCGGCCACTTTAGACCATCGTAGCGTGGCTCTCGAACTCACAATGTCTCTGAAAATTTGGAAAATGGCGCATCGAGTGCAACTCTCCACCTGATCTGAATTTCATCAAATTCTTATGGATATGCTAAGTGTGTGGCTTGACCAGCGGCGGTCTACATTGCGACCTCTTGGTGGATCTACGAAGAAGACACCGGCTTAAGGCTGAACCCCCGAAAAAATGAAAATTTCACCATCTATAGATGAGTATGGACTCATTCATCACCCAAAGTCTCACCGCCCTACGACGCCTAGTTTCGGCGTCGCGACGCTCCAAACTTGGGTTTTTGGGCTACTTTGAGCATGGGTTTCTCGAGAACCGTAAATCGCAGAACCTTGGCATTTTGCAGAGGCGTGGCCACGTACTTTATCTAGGGACTGACGTATTGCGAATCGAGTTTTTATTTCCAGGGAAGCTTCTGGAACGCCTTGAACATAGGTAAAAAGCGCAGCTCTGTAAGAGGGCCACAGAGACTAAATACCGGATTCAGATTTACGTCAGTCCCTAGCCTGTTCTTTCATCTTTCCAATGAACATCCGGGAAAAAGTGTGCGACGAATACTTCGCTAGAAACCCATGCTTTCCTGAGCCTCTGATTTCAAGTTCCTTCACCAGTAGAGAGAGACAGACGACCAGCGCCTCTCTCTCTCTGTCATCGGGTGTGGGGGAGCAGGTCAGGTAGTCCGGGCCCGGGCCCCCTGTCCCTGCCCAGCCGGGTCTGGGTGATTATGCTCCACAATGCACAGTACAGACTGCCGTATCTCCCTGAGCTAGACCACATGATACAGGCTGTGCTATGCCTGCAATCGCCGCATGAAGTGGGGCGTTGTGCGACATTTCGCGACTGCCACGGGCCACAGGGATGCCGCGACAGAAGTTTTATCGAAGGGTCCTCTCCAGCAGCGGGTATCAATGGGTACCAATCACGAGAAAGCAATCTTTGGAGCCGGTAGTTGAACCCGGGCCTCCCAACTCACTCGTAAAATCTACTTCGAAATATAATTCTAAAACAAATTCACTCCACTCGAAAGAGGCGCGAGTAAGAACGAAGATGTTACCGGTTGTATTGCGTCTGTGCGGGTGCGAGATAGATACTCGAATATGGGCTTCTCCATCTCCCTCGCACCTTGCACTCCAGCAATCAATCGGGCGCACCATCTCTCTCCCACTTGGCTAGTCTGTACCAAGCAAACGACACAATGCTTTTGTTGGCACACAACAGGGCCAGCTGTGAGGCAGCGACCCTAACGGGACTCTTTGCCGAGGGCCCACTCAAAATCACTAAATTCTCAAATTCATCCCTGATACTGAAAGAGATTGCACGAAACGCCCTATCGCTCTAATTTCATCTGGGTTTGCCGTTTGAATGAAGTTTCTAGCACCACTAGAACGCGTGTTTTGAATGGCAGAAGCGGGCAGAAGCAGGGCAGGAGACGGCCCGCGGCCGCTCGAGCTGGGAGTCTCGCGTGCTCCGGTTTTTCCATTTCATTGACTATATCCATCGGTCAGCCACGTTTAAGCGCAGGAAAACGGAGCGTACCACCAGGGTTTACATTTGCACTCTACTTGTCCACCAGAGATTGTCCCGGGTTCAAATATCGGTTGTGGATGGTTTTGCCAAGGGTAGGGAATTTAGAATTTTTAGAGTGGGGCCGCTAAGCGGAGAAGGCAAGGTGCAAGGTAGGAATGGGAAATTGGCCACTCCGTGCTGGTACCGACGGGCGGCGGATGGGTACACTGTAAATCTGGGGTGTATAGAACTGATACGTCCAAGGCGTATGCCACAGGAAAGTATACGCCCTAGACGAGCGCGACCCACTCATCGATAGACAAGCGTGACCCACTCTGGCGTGACCCACTCTGGCGTGACCCACTCTAGCGTGATCCACTCTAGCGTGACCCACTCTTCGATAGACGAGCGTGACCCACTCTAGCGTGACCCACTCTTCGATAAACGAGCGTGACCCACTCTTCGATAGACGAGCGTAACCCACTCTAGCGTGACTCACTCTCTGCTGGCCGAGCGTGACGAACGGACAGGGGGGCTACTGTGGTTCACTCTAGCGTGACCAACTCTAGCGTGACCCACTCTTCGATAGACGAGCGTGACCTACTCTAGCGTGATCCACTCTAGCGTGACCCACTCTTCGATAGACGAGCATGACCTACTCTAGCGTGACCCACTCTAGCGTGACCCACTCTTCGATAGACGAGCGTGACCCACTCTTCGATGTTGTGTTCTGATCTGATGCGGCAAGTAACAACTCAAGTGGTGGTGGTGAAGGTTTATTGCGAACTGACGATGGATACAGAAGCAGCGGACAGGAAAACAGGTGAACAGATGGCGCTATGTGGTGAAAAGGTGAACTACAGAGCATGGGGTACGGACATGGTGGGTAAAGGCAGGGAGTTTCGGCATGGTGGGTAAAGGCAGAGATACAACATTCGATAGACGAGCGTCACCCACTCTTCGAAAGACTAACGTGACCCACTCTAGCGTGACCCACTCTCTGTTGGACGAGCGTGACGAACGGACAAGGGGGCTACTGTGACCCACTCTAGCGTGACCCACTCTTCGATAGACGAGCGTGACCCACTCTAGCGTGACCCACTCTACGATAGACGAGCGTGTCCTACTCTAGCGTGACCCACTCCAACGTGACCCACTCTCTGTTTGCCGAGCGTGACGAACGGACAGGTGGGCTGCTGTGAGCCTCCCTAGCGTGACCCACTCTTCGATAGATGTGCGTGACCTACTCTTAGAAAGACGACCGTGATCCACTATTCGATAAACGAGCGGGACCCACTCTTCGAAAGACGAGCGTGACCCACTCCGGCGTGACCCACTCTAGCGTGACCCACTCTAGCGTGACATACTCGAGCGTGACCCACTCTAGCGTGACGCCGCTCTTCGAAAGACGAGCGTGACCTACACTTACCTAATCTAAACTACCTAACCTAACCACCTCACCTAACCTACCTAACCTAACCTACCTTCCTGTCACGGGGGTAAGAAAGAGAGAGAAGCCCTAGCCAGAGAAAGAGAGAGAGAGAGAGAGAGAGAGAGAGAGGGCTAGGGCTAGCGCAGCGCAAAGAGGAACCCGCCGATGTGCTGGAATCAGCACCCCCGGGCTGGCATAGGCCGCGCCTATGACAGCCCGGAGACACGCCGGCAGACGTGTGTGCACCCTCGCTGCGGCAACACCGGTAAGTACTCGGCGGCAACAAAGTGTGAATTCTACTTCTTGTTTCTTCCCTTCCTCTATCACTGAATACACCCAGCCCCGAAGGGTAGACGTTACGGTAACACAACACCACTCGGGACACTACCGTAACCTAAATTAACCTACCTAACCTAACCTACCTAACCCAACCTAATCTACCTAACCTACCTAACCATCCTAACCTTCCCTGCCTAACGTGACTACGAGCTTGACCCACCATGAAAGTCACGTGTGACCCACGCGTGACGAACGGACAAAAGAATAACCGGGGTACTGATAGCGCTTCGCCTCGCTGCCGCTCTGACGCTCGCTCGCTCGCTCCGCGAATTATTCCCTGTCCATTGCCTGTTCTCAATTCAGTGGAATGAACATGCTCTGGTTCCGTCGTCGTAGCGTGCATCAAACAATCTTCAAACCAACTTATTCGTGTCGAAGCGTGTTCTTACACACCCAATACGAACGGACATCGTAAACAGTCCACAATCAAGCTTACAAACGACAAGTGTCGATCTCGCAACCCCCGCCCACCCGCACAACCGCACACAAATTTTTGAACTCGATATCGTACGTCTGCACGCGTCGAACGGCAGGGGCGGACTGGGACCCTGACGGCCCGAGCGGGAAAGTTATCAGCCCCCCCCCCCCTCCCCAGGAGAGATATTTCGCAAATCTTCCGTGACGTCGGGGGGGGGGGGGGGGGGAGGAGGTTATTTCGGAAATCTTACGTAAGATAGGGTCGGGGGGGGGGGGGGGGGGGGGGGGGGGGAGCAAAATTTTCTAAAACACCCTGACGCAATTAATGAACGCTAATCTGTACAGGGGCGTAAAAACGAAACGAAAAAGGGAGGGGCGATGCTTTACGTATTGCCTACCTTCAGGGGCAAAGATTTACGGGTTGCCTACCTTCAGGGGGCAAAGGTCCCCTTCGACCCGTTCGTTATCAGCCCCCCTCCCCCCGCCCGCCCCGCCTACAAAGCTGGGCTCAAGTTTTAGCCCTTTAAAATTAATGGTTGTTGTTAGCCATTATGGCTGGTGCGTACTATTATCAGCCACGTGGCAGATGGAAGCTGGTTAGTATTAGTTGGTATCAAAATGTTTGTTCACAGCTCTCCTGCAGGTCTGACATGCAAATGAAGTTTTTGAAATAAAATGAAGGTAACAAGTGTAAAATATTTTGTACAGTCTTTATTCAACACAGCATCCATACGGTATAGCAGATACATATAATTCTCCTCCACTTCTCATTAAAATACAGGGCTGGCTTATATTCTCAACGTCAATGCACATTGTATTGCCCAACACGTTACATTCCTTAACTTTTAAAACTTGATCAATTTTTGCATCTCTACTTGCTACAGTGGGCTGCCTCGACACATCTAATGTTTGCACCACTCCGGGGTTGTACACGTTACTGTAACGATGTAACGGCGTTACCGTAACGCGTCACAATTTCAAGTAACGGTAACGCGCTACATTTCGACAAGAGCCGTAACGGTAACGAACATACGTTACATTCGACGTGTAACGGCGTAACGACGTTAACGTTACTCGAAACCGGAAGAGCATCCCTCGGCACGTGGCCTCGCTGGCCTCGGTTGTCAAGCGCCAAGCGTCACGCGTCGAGTTCTTTGGCGCGGGAAAGCCTCAGCGCCGCTACCCTCCGCCTGGGTGCGAAGCTCTTTGGAGGGCAGCGAGGCCACGGGCCGAGGCACTCAAACTACCAACACAAACTAAACCAATGAGCTCAGCTCTGGAGAGATCGCAGCGCAAGGCTGTGCCTGGCTGCCTGGACGCTGACGGAACACCAGTCGGTTCGCGCGCGTCGCCTAAATATTGTGATTTAAGTGACGAAGCAATTGTTAGTGATCGACGATGGAGGACCCCACTGAATCTGATGTGGAAAATGTGGAGATGGAACGGGACTGCAAGAATATGCCGTGGTCCGCCTACAACGAGCGTTTTGGGTACGAGCGTGCTAAGGAACGCGGAAACTTCGAGGCTAAGTGCAAGTTGTGCCTGCCGAAGAACAAGATTTTATCCTGTCACCTGAGCACGTCGACAAATCTGAAGCTTCATCTAGAGGTAAGTCCTGTCGCTACCATGACTTAAATTAGGGCTGCGCCGGCTAGGCTGGCAGATTATTCGTTTTGCGCTGGCGTCCCGATTTTTAGGGATCTTTAAGATCTGCTTTTCCGTGTCGAACTTCCAGTGCTTGTAAAGTAGACCTCTCCTGCTGTGGCTTAGTTATTCGACCGGTGAACATCTAGCATCCGTAAGAACGCGAAGCGCCACGGTTCTGTTCTGAGACAAAAGCGAGCTCATACGATAGGGTACTCCGGGGAATCCTAAACCGGCAGTAAGAATACAGAGAGAGACGCTCAAGGTCGAGAGTGCAACGGGGTGTCCCAGAGAGGTCCCGAAGTGTGTGCTTCTTAGGTATTTTCTGCCGGATTTTTAACCTGTAGAGTATCCTATGGTCTGGTGCCTGTGCGTTCGCTGCCATCGCCGGATCCGGAAGAAAGGTGAAAGAACAAGCGCCGCCGCCTCACTGTGTAATGTGCATGCGCAGAAGGTTTATGGTATCGTCCGCGCATGCAGAGTTAGGCCTTAGTACAGAGGGTATGCGCTTCTACGTTCTTCCATATTCCTGCCGTTTTCGGTGATGTCAGTAGCTACAACGGAATCCTCTATTTGCTTCTAATTAAACCTATTTGTTTTTATTACACAGCGTACTCACAAGTGGACCAAAGAGCGACTAGAGACATTGAAGTCGACGTCGACAACCTCAGGCCAAAGAAAGAAGAAGTCCTCTGAGGGAGAGACCGACCGAGGAAGTTTCTTCAACTCTGGCCGATGTCGATAGAGTCACCGACAAGCTGGTGATTAATCATGCTTTGCCACACTCTATTGTTGATTCGGAAGAATTCAAGGAGGCAGTGCTGCTAGGCTGTCCTTCTAACTTCAAAGTAGGTGATCGCCGGAGCTTCGTTAAACGAATGCGGGCGCGCAATGAGGCAATGCGCACCGCCGTCATCAAAAAATTGAAGACTGTAAGACATGTAGCCGTCTTCGCCGATGCGTGGACGAAGCATCGTCGTTCATTCCTGGGCATGACGGGGACGTGGCTGGACCCAGATACTATGGAGAGACGGTCGGTTGCTCTAGCCTTGCGCCGCCTGAGAGGACATCACACTAATGAGCTGTTGGCCAAGGAAATGAACAAAGTAACCGAGACTGTTTACAAAATCCCAACATTCAAAATCACCCGCTGTACAACAGACAGTGCCTCTACCTTCAAAAAGGCATTTAGAGTGTATGGAGGTAAGTGCAATAACAGGCATTTCGGCGGGGTGGCCGTTAGGCGTTAAAGGTTGGGCCCGGGGTGCTGGGCGGGCGGGTAACCGTCTTGCGCGTTGTGACGGCCGGCCGTACGGCGGACGGCGGCGTGGAGCAGGGCGCGCGCGTGGGCTCCCCGCGACCCCTACAGGGCCGTGCGGAGGACGTCGACGACGACGAGCAGAGCGCGCACGCGGAGCCCTGCGTGTGCGTGCTCTTACATTTTGTGTGTGTGTTTCAGCTGGAGATGGTGATCGCCAGGGCCCGGACGGGGTTGTGGGCGGAGATGGCGATGGCGATGAGGATGATTCCGACGAGGATGAGGACTGCGACTGCGAGCCCATACCGTTCACCGACATTGCAGTGGACGCGGATTCGGCGCGGGTAACCCTCCCGGAGCACCAACGCTGTGGGTCGCACTTGATTAACCTCATGGCCACCCGGAACGTACGAGAGGCCTTGGATGACAACGCCACCTACCGGAGGGTCCACAATGCAACATGCAAGAAGCTGAAAAATGGTGGCGCCGCCAGGGTCGGTCTGGCCTGGTCGCGGAGGCTATCCAGGACGGGCTTGACGTCAAGTTCGTTACACCGGGTGACACGCGTTGGAACTCCGACTTCGATGCCAAGCTCCAGGTTAGTAAAATTGCCCTCCCTTTAAAAAAAAAAGGGTGGAGAAGAGGAGGGGTACATAAAAGCGCCCTTCACCCCCAATCTTCAGGAGGAGGGTCGAATACTAATCTTTTTTGTACCCTGTGCCTCTATAACCCACACTGACTCTACATCACTTCGTAGTTGAAACTAATGGTATCGAATTACGCCTTGGCTTGGCGAATACTTAAGCCCTTTATGTTTTTTGTGTTTTTTGGTAGCGCGTGGCAATTGGCATTGACTTCGATTCCGTATTCTGGCAATACTCCGGGCGTTGACGACGTGGTAAAAAACGCACCCGTTCTTGCGTTCAGGTGCCAAGGACGATTTTACGGTTATGCTTTACGTTTTAAATAAAAAAAAACTGCGTAAGCGTTTTATTTCAAACGAAGGTAAAGTAATCACGAGTGCGGAGGGATTTGGTCTGGGTCATATCTTTAGCTCGCTTGCTGTGGACGCGACGGCTGATACTGTGCACTGAGGTAGGCAGTCCCGCAAGCACTATCACGTTTATTTGGGGCTGCCTACTCTACCCTGCTCCGTTCTAAGGGTGCACTAGCGGCGGACAATCGACACAGAACGCTTCGCGCATGTACTAGTGCGCGTGGCAGATTGTTGTGGCTTGTTTTTTACGGTTTGCGTTTGCATGCATTTTGACGCTATTTTGTGCTGGCGCCGTCGCCACGGCGCCCAAATCGAATGCAGGGCGGCAAGAACATCGACACAGACACAGACACTTGCAGTGATAGTAATAAATATGTAACTTTTGTTCTCCTCCAGGTCCTTGGGCTTCTTGACCGAGACGAGGATAAGTTGAAAGAGACTCTGCAGAATGCTGGCCTGCAGAGCCTCTCCAAGGTGGAGGAGCGGTTCCTGCGTGAATATGTATGGGTCATGGAGCCAGTTGCCAGGGTGCTGGATATATTGAAGCGGGACAAGAAAATGTTTGCTGGCTACTTGGTGCCCACGGTCCTGGCCATGGAGAGGGCTTTGGAGCAGCGCCGCACCCTGGATGGCAGGCCGCTCAAGGTCTGCGGCGTGCTTGTGCTGACTCTACTCGATGCAATCCGCAGACAGGGTCGCTTCGGCGAATACCTGGAAGACAAGGAGCTAGCCCTGGCGTCCGTTCTTCTCCCCCAGTTGAAGTTAGACTGGATTCGAGGCAACGCCGACCTGCACCAGCAGCTGAAGGACTCCCTTATTCAAGGGGTTGCAGATATCCCGTTGGAGGACGTGGAAAAGATAATCAGAGGGCACGAAGAGAACGGCGCAACTCAGGTAACTGTCAGAGCCTTGCTCCCCAAAGCCGGTAGCCGGTATTTGAACCCGGCCGCGACCCCTTCTCGAACGCCAGTGGTGACATTCTTCTTTCGTTTCTTCTGCAGCAGCCAGATGCACCAACACCAGCCCCACGAAGCCCACCACCTCAGCAGGCTGAGCTCGACGAGGAGGCGGAGGACGACCCCGACCCCAGGCCCGAGCCCCCAAAGAGATGAGCGCAGAGGACACTTTCTTTGGGTTCAACTTCTCGTCGGCCCCGGCGGAGGTCTCCAACCAACGAATCGGCTCGACAAGAAGTGGAGAGATATTTGGCGTACCGCGTGCGGTCTGTAGAGGAGGGGGTCAAGGCTTGCTACGCCAAGGGGCCCGATGGCACCCGCAGATTCCCCCGCCTTGCGGTGATGTTTGTGCGGTACAACACTCACCTCCCATCAAGCAGGGCAGTGGAAAGAATGTTTTCCAGGGCTGGAATTCGGTTCACATACTTGAGGAACAGAGTGGGGGACGAAAATTTAGAGATGGAATTGTTGCTTGCGCTTAATCGTACGTTTTGGCATCAGTCGTTTTCTTTTTTGGTTTTAAAAAAAAGGATCATACTTGGATTGCCAAGTCAGTTTTTTTTTTTTTAAATAAAATAAAAGGCATTACTTCACTTGCCAAGTCAGTCTTTTTTTCAACACACACCACTCCTATTGTGCTTGTGTGAGATTTCCCTTCCCCCCATGTAACGGCAACGCCGTTACATCGTTACAGTAACGCCGTTACGATACATTTTTTCCAGGGGAGTAACGGTAACGAGTTACATTTAAAATGTAACTTGTACAACCGTGTAACACACTGTCTCTTACTGACTATACAATTTTACGTATTAGTACAAAATTTCCATTTGACAATAATACACAAGAATCATTATTTCTCAAATTTTCACAGTATGAAACTGTGCAGTACCTTCTTTTGTTGAAAATCATTCTTTGATAGCACAGAGCAGTTACACAATCCATGTTCAATAACCTAGCAATACCTGCCTGTTCTGCAGGATTCAAATAAAATACCTGTCCACGTCCAAGGAGAGTGCACTCTTGGACGGAACGAAAATACCTCTTTAACCTATCTGGTTTATTTACAATATCACAAAACTGAAGAGAGCTTTTTACCAGCTTGTTACCATTTGTGAACACAGTAACGGCAGTGACCTGTTGATTAAAAATTTTATTCCTATTTCTAGTATCACAGTATAAGGGTTCTTGCTTATCTTACGAACATACCTGTTTTGCGCTTCATAAATGAATGCATTGTGACATGGGAGAGCAGATGTATGTTGTACCTCATCTGTACATCACCAAAGTACTTCTGAAAATAATAAGTAATCTATGACATTCCTCTACTTCATCATGAGTCATTTACTTCTTTAAAAGAATGTAAGTAGCTTTACTTAATAGAGCAAAATGTCTTAAATATTTATCTTTAAGAAGACCTTTCATACAGGGTATACTATAATACACAAGCCAGGATCTGTATTCATTGGCTCTCCACAATGCTCTATTGTTGAGAGGACTTAGAACCAGAACCCTAATAATTGGCGAGTTTGATTGTATTAATTTAAGTCGTTCATCAATCACATTTATCCAATGCTCAATTCCTATATTACTATCTTCCATACCAATCTACATCCTTTTTCTAATAGACTCTAGACTTAATTCCAAATAATGATTTGCACAACCTAATAATAAATTATGCATGTAGTCCACAACCGCAGAAGAGTCAAAATTGAAGTGGTCAAGCATCATGAGAGGTGTGTGGCCTTTCACACCCCTGTAATATCTATCTGATTCCTTATTCATGTTTCTTCTTTCTTAAACTTCACAAAAGTCTGCTAATATAGTATCATTAGTACGGAGAGGCGCTGCCTCATTTAAAAGATAACGTCTGCCACACCGTGTACTCAGAGAACAGATATAACGTCTCCTGTCAATAAACTGTTCAAATTTTGTTGCATTGGTTTCTTTCTGTTTCATTATTAACTTACAATTCCATGACTTTGTTTCACAGAAGGTGTTGGTGGATCTAATACTTGTGAACAAGCTGACAACCCCAGCGAAAATAGTGATGGGCTCGATCTGGGACAGCTTGATTCAAATGATGGAAAAAAAAATGCATGATATTGGTATTCAGGTGGACTTCAATACAACTCGAGGCTTTGTGACAACAATTTTAAAGAATGACAAGAAGCTATTCACTGCAACTGGTTTGCATTCATTGAAACTCTTGGATGCTATGGTTGACAATTTTAATGAAATTGCTTCTGACAGTCCTCGTCAGAAAATGGCAATGGACACCAGGCATCGCATCATTCTGACAATGACGAAGATTAAACTTTCTCTCAGTTTCTCTTGTCTTGCCGTTCTGTTTGATATCAACATTCAGACATGCTGCAACTATTTTAATGATACTATAGAAATACTTTCCAAAATAATGAGATGCATGGTATTTTTTTCCTGGAAAAGTAGAAATCCTTAAGAACATGCCCAAATGTTTTTCTAAGTACAGGTGTACTAGAATGGTTCTAGATGCCTTTGAGGTGCCAAAGAGAAATTTAAATGTCTGAAATGTCGAGTGAGGTCCTATTCTCAGTATAAGAAAGGTTATACTGCTAAGTTTCAGATGACAATTGCACCTTCCGGACTCACTACTCATATTTCACCTTGCTTTGGAGGTAGGGCTTCAGATAAAGTTGTAACTGCTGGATCTTTTATTTATCAAAATTGTGATGGTAGATAAGGGGTACAATATTGACGATGAGTGTCAGGATTACATGTTGAAAGTTATTAGACCTCCTTTTTTGAGAAAAAAAAAGAGGGTTTAGAGAGCTGAGTCTGTTGAGTGTGCTAAGTTGCAAGAGCCCGTGTTTATGTTGAACGAGTCATACAGCGTGTCAGGGAGTACAAAATCCTAAGGAATAAAATCAGACCCTACTTAGATGAACTTTACATAATAGTAGCAGCTCTTGTCAACCATGGAAAGCCTATGCTTGCTGATGACAAATTTTAAACCTTCCTAGTTTCTGTGGTTTTCGGGGAAATTCAATTTTCTTGATGGTTAGATATCATTTTCAGTCCTTGTCTTCATTTTAAATGACGGTTTTTTTATGTTATGTTACTTAATTTTTATTTCTTTTTAGAGCAGTATCAGTAGCTACCTTCAGTCAACATTATGACAATGTTTTTCAATTTTAAATGAAGACGTTAATTTTTTTGCATTCTCCTGTATGTGGACTTAATTCAGTGTAAGATAGTGCAGCAGTATTATAGTACAAAGAAACTTAGATTCTTCAAAATGACAAAACCAACATTTTCTCCACAATATTTTATTTAATTTTCCTCTTCAATACCCTGCTCCTTAGTTTGTTCAGACACGAACCATGGGAGGAGCTGCTGGAAAAAAAAACATTAGTCACACTCTCAAGCATGTCAATTAGAAAAGGCTCATCAATTATGACGAGATCAACATAAGTGCGTGGGTTTAAATCCGTATCACCATCAAAGCCATAGGAGTAAAGACAGAAATCACAAACACTAACACCTGTAAGTAGCATTCCTAGTTGCACTTGACCATGATAGGCATGTTTTCCTTCAATTTACTATCCTTCATGCAAGTGTGTGAGCTTCCAAGTGCCTGAGCATCCTTTACCTTACCCTTAGCAGGGGTCTTATTCTCCCATAAACGAGTGGGAACTGAATCTTCAATTATGATGCCATCAGGGCTGAAACCCAGCCATGGAACTAAAGGATTTACAATGGTACCAGCATTGGCAACAAGTCTACAATATTTCAAAGAGTAACATTCCCTTGCATCATCTTCATACATTAGGCCTACATCAGTATCATCAGTGCCTTTGAATGATGATTTAAAAACACATTGAAACCTTGCAGGCCAATTTGGAGCTTTGATCTTGGAGTGAGTGTACTGAGAATATATTATACTTCCTGTAAGCCGCCTATACCTAAACATTTTCCACAGCTCATTGTCCTGGCCTAAACTATCCGCACACATCCTTGCAGCCTCTTCTTTGGTCACTTGATGTATTTGTTATAAAATTGTTTTTCCTCTTCAGAGCACTCCTGATAAAGCTGATCACGACGCTCAGCAACTCTCTCCAAAATGTAGCTTGAGTTGGAGACTGCATGGTTCATTATTTCAGCAATGTACTGATCAGCATGGGGAATCGCTGGCACAGCATCAGGAATGATGACCATTTCCATTCTACAGCTCAAGAAAGATCCAGCCTCCGATTCAGGCTGAGCTGTTAACACACAAAAACCAGAGTGGAGACATGAATGAAAGGAGGTTTTGCTTTGAGGAAGGAGTTCTTAATATGCAATAAATAGTCAGACCAAAAAAACACTTCATTTACCTGCAATGTACATAGCTCTAAATTTTTCCTCCATCTCAGGAGTAACGTCGGCAATTGGTCTTTTGTATGCTGATGCAAGCTTCTTCATACAGCAAAATTCTTGCATTGTGATAGGTGCAAATCTTGTAAGAGTTTTCTATGATATTGACCCCCAAATCTGTTGGACATCTGTGCAAGTCAAAATCTCTAATTCACCTTCACCTTCATCGTGCCTAGAGAAGATGTTGAAAGGAAGTGTAAAATAAGATTATCTTCCCCTTTTTAAAGTCATTTAACTGATACCTCACCTCTCAAGATAGATAAGCACTGCCATGGCATGCTTGCACGAATGCTGTTTACAAGCTCCGGCTGGACACTGGCATGACAAGAATTTAATTCTATCTTGGACCTTAGTGACTTCCTTATCAATTGTGATTTTCACAAGGACGGCTGGCTCGTTCACTTTAGTTGTTCGGATCACCACTGCTTCAATGTACACAAAGCGTTTATGCTTTCCCAGCCGTACACCCACCGGCTCAACTATGTTCTCCACAGCCAGTCTTCCCTCCCGCAGAGGGCGTCGAAAACCTTGAAGAGCGTCGAACAGATGCTCGAGCTCTATAAAGGGATGGCTTCATTTGTCCTACCCTCATTTGTCCTACCCATATATTTATTAATATTTTTATTAATAAAAATAATAATAAAAATATTACTTGCCGGTTGTCCTACCTTGATTATTTTTATTCCCGGAATAAATATATTCACAAAATATAAATATTCCCCGATCTCGTCGGGCACCTGCGCACGGCGGCCTAACGAGCCTAACCTAACGAGGGTAGCCTAATGTAACCAGCCTCACCTAACCGTGCGAGCCTAATTGCTCGAACCAGCGTAGCCTTCACTTACCTAGGCAGCCTAACCTGACTAGCCAAACTTAGCGAGCCTAGCCTCATGTAACCAGCCAAGCCTAACCCAACGAGCCCAGCTGATCAGTCCTCCCAGAGAAGCTCACAGCGTACTGGGTAGAGGGACAGAGAAGCAAGCAGACACGGCAAAAATTATTACTTTTCATGTCTTAGGCACACAAGTGTTCCGATTTCTTTCCTGCTCCTCGCTGAATTACAAGGCACTGGCATTAGAGCGCCCGTGAGTTAGGCAGGCCCGCCCAACACGAGTGTCCTGCGGCTTTGCCTATCCCACGCCCTGCAGGCGCGTACGCGTTCGGGCTGAAGGTGGGCCTATGCCTGTAGGACTCGGCACAGCGCCTGTGCGTTAGGCAGGCCCGCCCAACACGAGCGTCCTGCGGCTTTGTCTACTGTAGACTCTGCAGGCACCTGACATACATTTGTTTTTAAATAAACGAAAAATCCAGTATTAGAACCAGGAACCTTCTGCTTGCTTCTCTGTCCCTCTACCCACTCAAATGGCGCGCCTCCGTAGTGTGTGCGAGAGAGACAGAGAGCGCCCCTCGAGAGTAGTGTTGCCAACGTCTGCACGTCAAACACGCTGCTGCGAGTCTTCTCAGTCCGACTGCCCACTATAGTCTGGCTATTTTAGGAAGGCCGCTGGGTTGCAGCGGTAGCAGTTGCATGGGGGGTAGGAGGTGGGGGAGTGAGGCTCCAGCCGGCTCCGGCCGGGCCCCGCCTGGGCCAACCAATGGTGCTATTCACGCTTTAAGGGTCTCCAATCGCTCTCCTACTCGCGGAATGGTCACGCTTATTAGTCAAAAGTGGGGGTGGGAGGGGTGGGTAGGCTGACCTCCTCCTCCCCGCCGGCCAAGGTGGCAACACCGCTGCAACCTCGCCGATGTCGGTGTCATCAGCTGGCTCCTGCTTCCCGGACCAGAGTTTGGCTCAGTTTCGCTCTTTTCCCGGATTTTTGGCAGCTCCAAGTCGGCTCTCAAAGCTCGCACGATCTCGATTCAAAAACGGAATCGCACTGCCGGTAGGCGGCGAAAAGGTTGGTGTGAGTTACAAATGTGAAAAATTTGAACGTCAAAAGTTGATTTCTGCCGGGTTTAAAAGGACGGACCGCGCCAAATCCGTCCTATTGTCATGTTTATTGGTCTCCGGTGCTCTGGCAGACGTCGCGCAGTGTTGCAGCGGTGGGAGGAGGGGGAGGGACGTCTTCCCCGCACCTCGCACCTCCTCACCCCGCCACGTGCGAGAGAGAAGTTGTAGCCTGTCCTTGTCTACTCATGCCTGGAACTCGAAACATACCCTCACTTCATCCAGCAAATCTCAAATTGCAGTTGACCGAGAAATATGGTATAGGACTCAACTCGTAGAGGAAGGATGAGGCTATGTTGTGAATATAATTTCGACCTGGTATTCGGTCGCCTTCCATTCGAAAAAATGGTCCAACATAGGTCCACTTTCAGTTGATTCCAGGAGTCTTCCTGGAATTCGCAGTGACATGAAAAAGTATTCACAACATAGTCCAAGTAAAGGACTATGGTACTGTAAAGTCTCATCCTTATACCTATTCAAATTCTCGAGATTTGCTGGATGAAAAAGGGGAAAATCCGAAGGTTTGAACGTCTCTAGAGCAAAAACTAGAAGGCCCAGGGGCCACAGACACATATCGTTAGAATCAGCGCGTTCTGAACAATCGATTTATGAAATAAAAAAAAGAGCGATTGGACACCCTTAATAGGGTCTACTCGAGACTTTTAAATTTAAAGTGCGTTCGCATCCGGAGTTAAATTTCGACCAAATAAATGCTAGTATTGAATTCTGCTCAAAATTTCATGCTTGCACATATAAAATTTTCCCTTAAAAAGTTGACTTATTCCCTCTCTCTCTACTTGTTTGTACGTTTTGCCAAAATGAATTTATGCCTCTGTAGGCCGCAATTTTCAAGATATTTTCCTGCAATTTTCAGGATATATGTTTTGTGCGGCCTTGAACACAATGCCGTTTGAACCACGTTAATATCTTTACCCGTTCAAAATTTTAAACTTGGCCCCCCAAGTCTCCACTATCCGAGGTCGCTGCCCCCCGCCCGCCTGGTCCCTCTGCACGCACCCGCTGCAAGGGCTCCTTTCATCCCCAGCCCCGGGACCAGCGCGGCTCCAGGTAGTGTTGCTGCAGTTGCTGGCGAAGCAGTGCCATGCAAGCCGAGAGAGCCAGCGGCCTTCCTAAAATAGCCAGACTATAGGCAGCTCCAGGTCCCAACCATCCACACCACCCGCCGTAGCGCAAGGGGCTGCGGCGTCGCCACGTGTCTGTCGGGTGAATCGGGCGGCACGGGTTCGGTCCCCGCTCGTTTCATTTTACTTTTCCGACAAAAATTGCTTGCCTGCTCTCGGGGGGCGCCCCTAAAATTAGGCAACCCGACCTTCTCTGGCCGTTCCAAACCACAGCACTAAGTCAGCACCCTCTGTACCCACTACGCTGTGAGCTTCTCTGGGAGGACTGATCAGCTGGGCTCGTTGGGTTAGGCTAGGCTGGTTACATGAGGCTAGGCTCGCTAAGTTTTGGCTCGCTGGGTTGGGCTACGCTCGTTAGGTTAGGTTAGGCTGCCTACGTAAGTGAGGCTAGGCTGGTTCGAGACACCTGGTAGGAGGACTGATGAATTGGGCTCACACGGTTAGGCTAGGCTGGATAGATTGGGCTAAGTTAGGCTCGTTTGGCCGCCGTGCGCAGGTGCCCGACGAGATCGGGGAATATTTATATTTTGTGAATATATTTATTCCGGGAATAAAAATAATCAAGGTAGGACAACCGGCAAGTAATATTTTTATTATTATTTTTATTAATAAAAATATTAATAAATATATGGGTAGGACAAATGGGGGTAGGACAAGTGAGGCGTTCCGAAAATGGGAGGAAATATTGCGGAAATATAGCGGAAACATTTCCAATGTTACTGGAAATATTTCCGGGCCTTCAATGGATAATTATGAGGAAGAGCAGAAGATATTTGAAAGGAAAGAACATCTCCTGAGGCAAAGTAGTTTACCGTAAAGTTAATTTTCGGTTTCGGTAGAGGCCCTCGCTTGGCCACGCGAGCGAAAGCGAGGCCAGCCGAGTGCAGGCGGAGCCGAGCCGGCGGCGTTCTGGACAACAGTGCTACACGAGCAGTGTGCGATGGCCTCACTAGGGATTTAAAAATACCGGTAAGATTCAATCTTACGGTAAGATACGGAAAGATTCGTAAGTTACGGGTATTTTTGGTAATAATGAGAAAGATTGATTTACAGCGGGTATTTGTTAAAATAGTGTCTGTTTCTACGTTTTTCCACGTAACAGTAGTCAATCCTAGCAATTCTTGATGTGCTAGAACACTTCAGACGCGTTTCATCACTTGAAATATAGGTTTGTGTCAGAATTAAGGATTGTGTATGGCTACGGTTGTCTTCGGGCGAGAAGTCAGATAATTGCTTGAAGATGCAAAAATAATAATGAAGGATGCGTTTTAGAGTAGATTCAGCCTTTGCAGTGACGGCAAGGACCAAAAAATACACTTTTCACTACTTTGAACAGGAGGCACAGCTAATTTTCAGAGTTTTGCAAGTCTGAATATTACCGAAAAATACCACTTTTTTCGAGGTCGGGTAATATTACCGTAAGTAACGGTAACTTACCGAATCTTACCAGTATTATTACCGGCCTTTAAATCCCTAGGCCTCACGGCCCACCAGCGGCCTCACGGGTCCCATTTTGTCGCAGCACACTGAAGGTCTGTTATCGCAGTGTGCTGAGCCAAAAATGAAACGAAATCGCTACGGAAACCCATGGAATGACCAGTGCCAGGGCGCCGCCTTATTCGGGGTGCCGGATGGGTTGCCTGCCCACTCGGCGCTTGCGCACCGCCTGCGGCTGGCCTTGGCTTCGACAAGTCATTGCAGACTCTCACTGGGGCGCTCATGGGGTCCGCACCGTTAATCGGAGCGCCTTCTACGCTTAGTAGTCCAGGAAAGATAGTAAAATATTGCCCCAAACCTCAAAAAATTAATTCCTAACTTCTGAAGCTTGTTTCCGGAATGCCCCAAAATCCCCTTATTGGCATGTTTGTTATGTGCTTTCAGAGTGTGTCTAATTTTTAAGGTAAAAAGTGAAAATTTACTTTTCGTTTTGCCATACTTAGATCAGTTTTTTAACACAAAATTTTGTTCGTATGGGTACAGAGAACATAAGAACCATAAAAACCTACCCACATGCGACAATTTTTTTCGGTAAAACCACGTAAATTGGGCATATTTCATCTAAAAAACCACTTATTGCAGCATTCT
Source organism: Odontothrips loti (assembly GCA_038380765.1). Classification (NCBI taxonomy): domain Eukaryota; kingdom Metazoa; phylum Arthropoda; class Insecta; order Thysanoptera; family Thripidae; genus Odontothrips; species Odontothrips loti. The sequence continues at coordinate 974,731 of CM076254.1, forward strand.
TGCGTTTTTTGCCACACTGCTGTGTTTCTGTGTGTCGATGTGTCTTCAGGTGTCGTCTTACGTGACTATGAGTGTTTAATTTGGCTCTGTAGATGGTTGCAGCTGGATGTTGTGTACGGTCAGTGTGTGAGGTGTGGGTACGTGTGTATGTGTATCTAAATGTGTTGGTGTGTGTGTACGTGTACATGAGTGTGTGTGTATATGTGTGCGCGCGCGCGCCCGTGTTGAGGGGTGCACACGCGTGCTATCCTCCGATGTGCACATACGCGCACCGCACGCGCATCGGAGGATAGCACGCGTGTGCACCTCTCAACACGGGCGTGCGCGCGCGCGCACACACACACACACACAAACTCACCTACACGTACACACACACACACTCATAGTCACGTAAGACGACACCTGAAGACACATCGACACACAGAAACACAGCAGTGTGGCAAAAAACGCAAGAATGCTGCAATAAGTGTTTTTTTTTTTTTTAGATGAAATATGCGCGATTTACGTGGTTTTACCGCAAAAATTTTTCGCTTGTAGGTGGTTTTTGATGATTTTCATGTTCACTGTAGGGTGATTCTCCGAATACGGGCCATTTGCGTTCCTCAGGCCCCCGTTAGTTTATGTTTGCGAATTTCTTCGCAATTTCTTCACCAAATTGTGTCTTTTGTACTTTCTCTGAATGGTTTCAACTCAAAATTGAACCTTCCTCCTACGATCGTGGGTCCACAACGTAGTAAATGGTCAAAATGTGAAATCCATGGTGTTCCTATGTTCTAGGTTGATGTTCGAGTTTTATCTCGACTAAAAGCTACATGCTCAGGGAAGATTTTCTAGGCCACAGACTCAACCCAACAATTACCTCAGTCGCTCCGCATGGACTCAAAGTCGTTCTCACTAACTTTTTCAAAATCCATGGAGTTCACTATCGATCGTTACAGCACGGAAATGATTGCAAATGGAAAAATCTAGATCACCCTACTTTCATTTATTAATGAAAACTGGAGAGTACGCAAATTGCTTGTGACTACCGTGTCGCGTCCGCAGTGTTAATAGTGCATCCAAAAAATATCGCTCCAACCGTAAAAGTTAAACGGTGGTGTCCGACTGTCCGACTGTCGCTCTGGAGGAAGGATCACCCCGTATCATCGCGTTGCCAACCAATTATGAACTCCGCGGCTTTTTGGGTCAAATTAGTAGGGAAGTTACATTTGAGCCTGCCCAGACGTATAGAGCGCCCGGTATCGTCTCAAAATGCGATTTCTCGACGTTTAATGACAAAAGACAACTTTTACTTTTCAAAAGTATTGTTCGTCCGAAATGGCCCGTTTCGCGGGAATCACCCTGTGCCCATACGAACAAAATTTTGAGTTGAAAAACTGACCTGAGTATGGCAAAACGAAAAGTCAATTTTCACTTATTACCTTAAAAATTAGACACACTGTGAAAGCACATTACAAAAATGCCAATGAGGGGATTTTGGGGGATTTTTAGTATGTTGTTGAGCAATGTTTTCTGAACCGGAAACAAGCTTCAGAAGTAAGGAATTAATTTTTTTTACCCCTCATACTATCTTTCCTGGACTATAAGACCATTGAGATGAAGGATAGGCCTACCTCTTACCCAGCAAAACCGGTCCCCACCCCTACCCAGTTCGGCGTTTTCGGAGGTTGAAGTTAGTAGTGGATTTACGGACACCCGGTACCGCCCGGTACCCACAAACCTGCTCTCTCCAGCGCAGCTGTCTGACGGCGTCTGTTGCAGGACCTAGCGGAGCCGCCTGGTGAGGCGAAGCAGCCCGCCCTGCAGGAGGCGGCCATCCCGGAGCTGGACGTGATGGACTTCTCGGCCGCAGAACCCACTGAAGAGCAGAAGGTGGCGATGCTGCAGCGGGTGCGGGAGGCGGGGGTGACTGACAGCCGGCACAGCCCTGCACTGCGCCAGGTCTGAACGCACCGCATGGCCGCCAACCGCTGACGGCATGAGAAATCGCGCAAGGGACTGTTTTTGGTTTTGGTCCGTGTTCGGGGAGGCTGACCAAAACATGGATTACCTCCACCCGCTGTTTGTTCAGAAATACCGTCGGTTCTCCCACGCTTCATAGTATCGATACCCGTACCCCAAATGAACCGGGTCTGGTTTTCGGAGTCGATTTTTCGTAGCTGAGTGCAGGGGTTGTGGGAGTGGATGGCGCCTTCTTACAGTTAAGTATGGTTGTTGTCCAAACATTCATCTAGGTGGAAGACTTGGAATTTTCGAAATCGGACTCTTCTGTAAGATTTTATGGGCCTCAAGTAAAATCAACCATGTTTGGGTGTTTTTCATACACATTTTTTTGTCTTAGTAAAGAGGGCGAAAGGCCCTTTGTTGTGCTTTGCTACCTGGGTTAGATACGGAGCCCAGGACTCGGATGGCGTCTTGAAGCCGCTGGCGGCACGTGAGCTGGCCCGGGGGCCAGGGCAGCCACCCCGTCTTCTCGCTTCTTGTGAACTTGTCGCGGGGACCGAGAACGACCGCGTCTCGACGGCGTACGCGCAGGGGGCGGGGGCGTACTTCGCCTCCACGGGGCGGGGTGTATCTGGGGGCGGAAACGCCACCACAGAGTGCCGTATCCCGGGGAGCAGGGCTGCCTCCGCAAGTGAAAAATGAATAACGAAGCACGAAAACACAATATTTTAGTTGTACACGTACATTTATTCACTCCATACAGGGCGGGGGTGTCATTCTGGCACCATGACACAGCAGCCGCGGGCAAGACAGTCAGGTCATTCTTTCCACATGCGCTCTCAGCGGCCGCCGAAACTATCCTATGGCGCTGCTTCGTCTCGCTGGTGGTCTCTTCTAACACCCGCAGCTCGCAGGCTGAGAGTGTGAGGTGACGATCGGGCCGCCCGAGAGGTATGCAGACCGTTTGCCAGTGTCGCCGGGGGGCTGCCTACCCTCTCAGGCGCTCCGAGGGCTGAACTGGGCCCTACGGATGGTGACCCCCGCTTGATCTGGCTAACCTCAGTTTACCATGTATTTAATATAGGAGCGTGACCAGGGGCTGGCCCCTCCCCCCTCCCCCAATTCGGTCACGTGGTATGTGGATGGCTCCTAAGGCGCTGGTAGGCAAACCCGGTGAACTACGCCGCGTGGGCCTGGACACCCGGTACCGCCCGGTACACACAAACCTGCTCTCTCCAGCGCAGCTGTCTGACGGCGTGTCTGTTGCAGGACCCAGCGGAGCCGCCTGGTGAGGCGAAGCAGCCCGCCCTGCAGGAGGCGGCCATCCCGGAGCTGGACGTGATGGACTTCTCGGTCACAGGACCCACTGAAGAGCAGAAGGTGGCGATGCTGCAGCGGGTGCGGGAGGCGGGGGTGACTGACAGCCGGCACAGCCCTGCACTGTACCGCATGGGCCGCCAACCGCTGACGGCATGAGAAATCGCGCAAGGGACTGTTTTTTGGTCCGTGTTCGGCGGGGGGGGGGGGGGGGGGCGCATGGATTACCCCCACCCGCGTTTTGTTCAGAAATACCATCGGTTCTCCCACGCTTCATAGTATCCATACCCATACCCCAAATGATTGACGTGATTTAATTTTAAAACATTTCTTAGCTAACGTACAATCGACAGTAATAATAACCGATCTCGCAAGTCGGTAAATCCATGTATTGGACCGGGCCTGTTTTTCAGAGTCAATCAACAATCCTGCCTAATTGTTCGCATTATGAACATCGTGTCGGCAGGCAGTGCGTTCCGAGTTGACAACCGAACCCTGCGCGATGCCAGGTGCGCCGTTCTCTCCCCGGTCGCTGCCCGCCGCTGCCGCACCGCGGACTCCCCGTCCCGCGTAGAACGTATTTCTGGGAGCTCGTCTCCTCCTCGTCGCTACTCGGTGACGATGCAGGACTGACATGCTGACGAGGGGATGACCACGTGGATACGATTGGGAGACCAGCAGGCGACGATCTGAGTCTTTCTCCCAGCCGTCACTTTATTATCTTTATTGTTCTCCGTTCGTGTGCACCTCGGCGCGGCCAAGGGTATGCAACTTCGGTATTCTTGGTACGCACTCGAAGTATTCCCGTGGTATTTTCATGGTATTCTCAAGAATAGTATTCGCAATAATCTCGAAAATGAGAACTATTGCTACAAAAACAGATATATTACGTGATTTATCTTCAAATTGAGTCGGTATTCCGAGAATTTTTATCAAGTATTCCCAAGTATTCTTAATGAGAATATATTCTTGGTATAGAAGTTGCAGACCCTTGGGCGCGGCCTCGGCGTCTTTCCCGTGTCTCTCTCGTCGCCTCCAGAGGGCGAGGGTGGTTTTGGCGACGAGATCGTGACGAGATAGCGACGAATGAAAAGCCAAGCGGTGAAAAAAAGTAGAGGCCGGGCGACACTTGTGATCCGCCTGCGCCGCAGGCAGTGTCTGGGACGAAATTTATTCAGCAGCGAAGTCGTCGAGTTCTCGTCGCATTCTCGTAGCCGGCTCATCGCCCTCTTCTCGCCAAAAACACCGTTTTGTACCTGGAGGCGACGAGAGACGAGCGACACACGGGAAAGACGCCGAGGTGCAGACGAATGGAGAACAAACACAGTGAAAGTGTTGTCTTCCAATTCAAGACATCCGCGACTGTTTTCAAGACCCTGCAAAATCGGTCCAAATCTCAAGACAACGTCTTGAAACCGGCCGGCATCGGCCGGCCGCAAGCCAGTTCCAAGAAGACATTGTCTTGAGATTCAGGCCGAAATCCGAGACAACGTCTTGAAATTTGCAGGGGTTTTTCAAAGTTACAAGCGCCGCTTCTCGCCTACAAGCGCGGAGTGTGGTCTCGAGGTAGCTCAAAACGTTTATTTCCCGCTGATTCCTCATTGGACGCGCCATAACCGTGTCCTCTAAATAGTCGACGCCAGCGACAGCGCATGCAAACGGGGAGGACCACTTTTGTGCTCACGTTTTATTCGTTGATTCATGTTTGATTCGCGCTCACGCTTTATTCAGGCGAACTTTTAAAATCAAGTTGCCGGCAGCGAATAAAACGTGAGTGCAAAACTGGCCCTTCCCCCTTATGTGCGCATGCGGCGGCGCGGGCGCGGAGTTTCAAAATGTCGTCTTAGATTTCGGCCTGAATCTCAAGACAACATTTTGAAACTGGGAGGCGGCCGGCCGGTGCCGGCCGGTTTCAAGACATTGTCTTGAGATTTGAACCGAAATCCAAGACAACGACTTAAAATTTGCAGGGGGGGGGGGGGGTCTTGAAAACAGTCGCGGAAGTCTTGAATGTCAAGACAACACTTTTACCGTGAATAAAGGGACGACCGGAAGAGTGACAGATCGTCGCCTGCTGGTCTCCTAATAGTATCCAAACGGCGACAAGGAGACGAGGTCTCAGGAATACGTTCTGCGCGGGCTGGACACCCGGCATCCACCATGAGACTATAGCTAGTATGGACTGGAATTTCCGGGGCGCGGAGGCGCTGCGCGCTCGGATGTCCAGGCAGATATCTCGGCCAATATTCCACGTATCGGGCTGGGTGAGGTCTCGATACACGGGGGAAGAATCAAGGAAGGGCCAGTTATCCTCAGTTTTGTCAAACACGACCCAGGAGCGCGTTCGCGGCAGGTATAAGTGACGCGCCGCGCCGTGTCAGGAGGTCCCGTCCTTTTTGATGCGGCGCGCGGCCGCACGGCCGCGCTGGCACGGCGCTGCCGTCGCTGGCTCCGCAACCCCGGGCCACTCCCTCCCTCCCGCTCCGCCTCGCCCCCTTCCCGTGCTACGCTCCGCCACGCCAGCGCGCGGTGTAAACAACGTTTTGGCTCGCCGGCTGAAGAATAAATATTCAAGACATTTTTATCTACGGCGATTTGTGAAAGTCTTCGGTACGTTTGCACACTATGTCCTGGCTTTTTTCTCTATTGCGCCACGTTAGTTTGCTTGTAACATTCGTTGTACGACATAAATTTTAGACCAGTTTGTTAACCTCACCAGTTCGTCCTTCAAAATTCATTTTAATCTTGCAGAACTATTGCAATGCCGAAAATTCCAGGCAGGAAGCGGCACAAGCACAGGAAAGACCATGACAGTGCTATCAGAAAGAAGAAACTGAGAGCTGCTGCAAGTGAATGTGATAGTAATTCCTCTGTAAGTCACAAATTTTTGTGTCTGTGTGTGTGTGTGTTTGTTTCATAATGCTCAAATGTGTTGAGATTTGCGGTACCGTTTTAAATATGTTCTGTTGCAGGTATCAGTTTCCTCTCCCCTATCATCATGTGAGAGTAGCACATCCTCTGTCATAGATTCTGTATGTTCAAATCCTATTTTTTCATATTCCTTCTTCACATGACATTTTTCTATTTTTTTTCTATTTTTTTTTTTTTTTTTGCCATAGGCTGAAGATAGTGATAGCATTGCATCGAGTGAGACTAGTGTATCTATAGTTGGTGGAGTCAGTTGTGACTCAAGTGTCAATTCCTCTGACAATGAAGACAACTCTTTATTGTCCAGCTGTGGAAGCAAGTACGAATTTGATGACCTCTCCAATGCCGTCTCCAGTGATACCCACAGTGAAACTCCGCCTCCACCTTCACCTGATGAAGTTGTTGATTTTAAAGTGCCTCTTAGTGATGCAGATCGTAAGGCCCCCATCATCTGAGAACACAGTGAGTAATATTATATTTACTGACACTGCATCAAATGTATTGAATGGCAGTACTCTCATACCTATTTTTTGTTTTCCAGGACCATTCTTCAAATCAATTTCTTTTAAATGAAGTAAAATCAAAATTACAACTGTTTCTGCAGGACCACTGTATCTGTCTAGTGGAAAAAGAAAAGTTTATTGTACTTTTTTTGTCAAGAACTGAAGACAAGATAACTCAGCGGCAGCTAACTTTCACATTAGATGGGAAATTTTCTCTTAAAGTTCATTGTGCTCCACACCACATGGAAAATCTCCTTAAGAATGTACTACCACCAAAATATTTAAATGCCAGTACAAGTGGTCACTTTATTGATCGGATGGTACAAATTATAAATTTTGTTTCTGGTTTTGAAATATGCACAGGAGTAGCACTCAGTGAATACAAGCCTGTGTGGGGTATGTGTGATCGTGGGGAAGTAGACAAGAACCCGTACAAGGAGATTCGCTACAATGAAACTTTTAGGTCATTCAAATGTGGTAGGCTTGTGAACCCTCGAAGAAGGCGGTGTCAAGAGTGCCAGGAAGTCTTCAAGATTTTAAGAAGAAAACATGAATTTTCTTCAAAGGATGATGTTCACCCCAACACACCAAATGTATGCCTCTCAGACAATCAAAAGCTGAAGAAGATCAGTGACTTGCGCAAAGAACTGGATGCAGCGAAACGCAAAGTAGAAAGGGTGAAGGCCCAAAAACTAATTGAAAAGGAAGGAGTAACAGTGGATCGTGAGCTCTCAGAAGATTTCAAGTCTGTCTTGGAGAAACTTGATGTGGATAAGCTAGTAAAGGAAGGGAAGATGACCGTAGAGCAAGCTTTATTTCTGGACCAGCAGCTAATGGCATTGAAAGCCAAAGGACCCAGGGGAAGGCGGTGGCATCCCGCTATGATAAGGTTTGCACTTAGTATTTATCACAAGTCTCCTGGAACTTACAGTGCTCTATGTGAAAGTGGAATGATCACACTTCCGAGTCGTAGAACTCTATTTGACTACACTCATTATAAACCTGTACAAGAAGGCATTCACTATGAAATAATTGAGAATGTGGCAAAAAAAATTAGTGAAATGAAAGATTACCAACGGTACAATGTCATCATGTGTGATGAAATGTATATTAGTAAGAACTTGGTTTATGAAAAGTCCACAGGCAGAGTGATCGGATTCATCACACTTGATGATGTGCAGGTGGAGCTCGATGCTTTGGATGCATTCATGAAAGACCCCAATGCCAAACCATCACGTCCTCCTCTTGCCTCCAAAATTCTTACTTTCTTCATCAAGGGTGTATCGAGTAATGTCAAAGAGGCAGTTGCAACTTATGCTGTGGACACACTGACCAAAGAGCAGCTCTACAGATGGTCATGGGATGTTATAACTAAACTTGAGAGAGCTGGGATGGCCATCATTGCTTACATTAGTGATGGTAGTCCAATAAACCGTGCCTTTATCAAGATGAACAAACCGTACACTGAAAACGGTGATGTAATTTTTGACACTGTGAATAAGGCTGCTCCACTCAATGTTCTCAACACGAAGGAAAACAAGGTGAGACGTTTATTTTTCATAGCAGACACCCCCATCTCCTGAAAACTATTCGTAACTGTTTTTACTCTTCATCTGAAAAAAGATACTTAAATAAAGGAAATGGAAAAATGATGCTGCGAAGAAGATTGGAAAAGAATGGACAAAAAATATTATGGTCGACCATAACAAACTTGTACCATCACCAGAAAAAGAAAACACTGCGGCTTTCCTACAAACTAAATGTACAAAATGTTTATTTAAATGCTTACTCCAAGATGAAAGTAAAATATGCTGCTGAGGTGTTGAGTGCTACAGTTGCTCAACATTTGGAAAATTTGAAGTGGGAAAATATTGAAGAAACTATCATATTCATTAGGAAAGTGAATAGGTTTTTTGATATGCTGAATGGTGCTCACTCTCAACATGGTGCTAGAAAGAAAAACTCTGATCTAGACCCCTATTGCACACAGAATGATGAAAGATTTAAAGCCTTGGAAGATTTTGTAACATATCTCGAAGAATGGAAAACTGATGCTGAGGCTGCAACAGCTGCTAACAAAACAGTAAATGAATCAGTTAATGTTAGTGGTAGCAATAACATTGATGACCCAGGTGGCAATCAGGATGATGGTCTAGATATTGAAGAGGGAGATGAAGTACAAGACCCTGCCAGTATCAGACAACTCAGCCATCAAACTATTGAAGGGATTAAAATTACTGTTTATGGTTTCACAGAGGCAGTCAAGTTCTTGTTAAGTGAAGGAGTGCAATTCATAAATGCCAGAGTGTTCTGCCAGGACCCTTTGGAGCAGTACTTTAGCAAGCAGCGCTCCAAAGGAGGAGGCAGCACAAATCCCAACTTCAGTCAGTCTCTTCGCAATCAGAGATCAATTTCTATTCAAGGGCAACTGAAAACCAAGAAAAACTACAGAGGAAACACAGAAGTTGAATCACAATCCATGACAATCAGTGATGAGCCTTTGCCCAAGAGGCAAAGAATTTCAAAATCTGTCACCATGAAGAAGAAATAAAATGAATGTGTTTTTATACTTCCTTTGAATCAGTATTTTCATGTGATTTTGTGCATAGTCAAATTTTCTATTTTTATACATATTGCATCTACTTATTTTCATGTTTCTGTTTGAAAATAAATGTCTATGAATATGGTTGTAATACTGAGTTGAAATCTTGGTCAATAAATAATAACAAAGTGAATGTCAAACATGTCTTTTAATTTAACCTGTAGCCATGTCTACAATCGAGTCAAGCACTGTCAAAAACAATTCAGAAATAAATAAAAAATATTTGTAACTGGATCACACTCACAACATTTAAAAGAAAATAAACAAAGTCACCAACATGGTAATAAAATATAAGTAAACAAAACAGTCTTTCACAATGCTACATGGCACTGCTGCAAAATAATTATCACTGACTCTTATCGAGGAGCTACTTTGTGGCGCAAAGTAATAGACACACTTGGTTTGTTATCATTAATCAGATTCATGTGTCTTTTAATTATACCCTTACCGTACGTTGAGATCAAACTCTTTGCTACCCCTGTCATAAAGGAAAGAGAAGACTCTTGGTCAAGAGCACATCCTATGACACTATCCCAATCATATTTTGGTTTGCCCACAACAACTTTCTTCAAAATATCATCCACTGGCAGACTTCCATCTAGTTTTTGTTCATGTGCAGCAATAATACTTGCCACAGACAGAAGGAAAACCTGAGTCTTACCCGTTACAAATTTTAAACCACCTCTGTTTCTTTTCTCTGTCCACTCCCTGTCATTCTTAAGCTGTTGTTCTAAATTTTCATAGAAATCAGTCTCTAAAATTCTGCTATCAATTATTTCTACAATTGACTGCCATTTTTTATTATTAGGATATTTCAAACCTAGCTGTTTGAAGCCATGACAAATTGAGCCTCCAATATAGAAGATACATTGCCGTTCTTCTTGATCAAAAGTCACATCTGGAACGACACTTGGATCACTTTCAGTAGCATTCCGAAGACTTTGAAAAATGAATATCACCAGCTGATCAGCAAAAGTCATAACAAATTCACTGAGGAAAGATTCACACAGGTCACTATCACACTTTAATATAGTCTTCACAAAGCTGGATATCTGTTCTCTAAGAGGAAGATTGGTCAGAATATCATCAGCAACTCTGAGGGCTGTATAAATAAGAGATGATGGCATGCAAAACAATTCTTGGGAGAGAAGCTTGCAAAAAGGTTGACATATCTGCCACACAAAATGATTCCACTCTTCACAGCCAATCACATTGTCCTTTGTGCTTTCCAGTAGGGCGACAAATGCTGTGCCAAATTTACCAACTGATGGTTTTGACATCATTACAGTCACTGTTTTGGAACCAATGTCGTGACATTTGTCCTTCAATGACTCGACATCGGGAACTCTACTTGCTAGATCTGAAAAAAGAAAAAAAAAACACATGACATGAACCCAGAAAATACAATCATAGTTTGAAAAAGGCCTTACCTTTCAATAAATGTTTCTGTTTGTGAAGATTGAAGTACCTAAGAGTACGATATTGCGCCCCACACCTTTCACACGTCGCAATGACTGGACCGGGATCCCTCCTCGGAGCCGGTCTCTTGAATGGAGAGGCAGAGCTAGCACTGGCAGGTGGGCGTTTTCTCGCCCTGCTTGGCCGCACCGAAGATCTTGGAGTAGATGTTACTTGTGGATCTTCCTCGATAGTGACATCGAGAAAGTAACTCAGATCCGCACTAAGGCTCTCATCCGCACAAGTTGCCATTCTAAAAATTAAAAGAAATACATTGAATTTTATAGCACTGCATCAGGACACCTAACCCCAACAAACAGCGACTTTATATTAGAAATTTAACGCCGAAAATGTCTTCTTTAAACCATCACAAACTTAAAAAAACGATGTTTATGAGCCATAAAATAAGTCACAACGTACCTCAAACAGTGACAATCATCAATTTGTCGTTAAATTATCTTCAACCGTTTCAACACGGCAAGCCAAGATCATGTTTACACCGCGCGCTGGCGTGGCGGAGCGTAGCACGGGAAGGGGGCGAGGCGGAGCGGGAGGGAGGGAGTGGCCCGGGGTTGCGGAGCCAGCGACGGCAGCGCCGTGCCAGCGCGGCCGTGCGGCCGCGCGCCGCATCAAAAAGGACGGGACCTCCTGACACGGCGCGGCGCGTCACTTATACCTGCCGCGAACGCGCTCCTGGGTCGTGTTTGACAAAACTGAGGATAACTGGCCCTTCCTTGATTCTTCCCCCGTGTAACGAGACCTCACCCAGCCCGATACGTGGAATATTGGCCGAGATATCTGCCTGGACATCCGAGCGCGCAGCGCCTCCGCGCCCCGGAAATTCCAGTCCATACTAGCTATAGTCCATGGCTCCACGCTTCACACGCTGCAGCTGGATGTGGGCACGGAGGGGGGCAGGCGAGGGGGTACTCACTCGAAGTATTCTGTGTACACGTCTGGGATATTCATATTCATATTCACAATTATTCTCGAATATTCAAGAGCATTGAGGTATTCACAACTATTCCCTTGTATTCGGAATATATTGAAATATTCATTGATATTCGCAGGTATTCATACATATTCAGTAGATATTCAATAGTATTCACACATATTCTGGTGATATTCATATGTATTCATATGATTCATATGTATTGATATGTATTCATATCAGGTGGGGCAGTGCGGCCTCACGGCGCTGCGTGCGCTGCTGCTGCTCAGGAGATCAGGAGCTCAGGAGAACCGCACAGCGCTGCGCTGCCCAGATGGACGCGGTCCGGCGAGTGCTGCCGGAGGTGCGCGTCCAGTGCATAGTGTGTGACAGGATTCTGCCAGAGGACTTCTAGCGGGCGCACAGCGGGGAGGCCGGGTTGCAGGCTGCCCTCTGCGGGCGGGGCCTTGTTGGCCAACAGGCCGGCCGGAGGGCCGCGGGGAGGACTGCGGGCGGAGGACTCAGCGTGGATGTGGATGTCGCGTGCGCGGTGCGTCAGGGCGCCTACCAGATAGGCAGCCCAACCGCCACACCGCTCCAGCCGGCAGCCGGCAGCCAGCCAGCGCCGCCGACAGGGCGGTCGTGTCGGACAGGGAGACTTGAGGTAGATCAGCTGAGCCAGCCGCGCCGAGTGAGCCGGAAGGTTACGGTTTTCGAGAGGTCGAAAACATGGGAGAAGGACGAGCGTTTCCCCGCGTGTCTGGAAGACGGCTCTGCCCATTGAAACGGCTGTGCTTTCATCGCAATGCCTTCCACCCCAGCCATCATGCCCGAGAGGTGAGCACCTGCGTCAGAAAGGTCAGCCATAGCAGTATTTTAGAACACCTCATGGCCAGGGTGGCTGATGTAAGGTAATGGTGTGATGGAAGCCAACGTCGCTGTTATTTGGATTTCTATAACTTGGGTGAGTGCGCACTCCACAGTTGTTGTTTTCTTTGGGCCCAAAGTGTATTGAAAATGTGTTTATCTTCCATTTTGTATTATTGTGTGTACTGTTATATGTTTTAAATTGATCTCAGAGGCTTTTAATATTATATCTCCCGTGAATTTAGTAATTTGACAGTTTCAAGGCCGTTTTCTTATGGCTTGCCCCAAGTGGGCTTATTTTGCTCCCAAGCATCGTAAACTCAGGGTTATGAATCCTTGATGATTGTTACTGCAATGAGCCTCTAATTTGGCTTTTCTTATTAGTAACGTACATTTACTTGTTAGTAAATTTACATATTGTTTGTGTCAATCGGTTTTCCTTGCTATGCCAAGGCCGTCGTATGGTTTCATCATCACCATGCCATGGCATGTTATAATTTCTCGAAACTGTCGCTTGCTGGAGATTTATCTGTATAAAATTAAGAGTGATTCTACTAGACCTTCATAGCCCTTCCAATTGACACAGTACCTTGTCATTATAATTAAGTTACTGCTATGTTGAAATTTTGACAGATGAATTTATCTCTACTATTGACTTTTGAGAATTAAGACTTATCTATCCCAGTCACTGTTAATTTCTTAATAATTATCCATGAGTATTGTCCTTTGTGCTTGCACTGCTGCTTAATTTAAAATAATCCTTACATGCATTCAATTTTGGAATTTGGTTTTTAATCTAGTAGTTTGTTTGTACCTCCACTAGTTTGGTTAACAGCAAGAACCTCAAGTAAACAAAATTCTCCACCAAGATTTGTAAAACCCAACTATGACAAAAAGGGGAGTGTGACATGGACTCTCCGCTCCGAGTGGCCCCTCATCCGGTGCCCGCGTGCGAGGGGCGGCACGGCAGCGGCTGCACTCGCGTGACATCTCGGCATTCTGAGCGACCTACAGAGTCGAAACTATAGTCGACAATCATCAGTTTGTTCCGTACATAAACCGAAGAAAAACTGAAGTATTTACAATGCCATTATTGTATACTTTGAAGCACAGTTTTTCGCATTCCGACAAAGTGCAATGTCCAGTCAAGATTCATATAAAGACAAAGACTATTATTACTTTACTATTTATGAGTAAATATTCGGATGTTTCTTATGAAATTCCTTAAGTTAAGTTTCCTCTAGAATAAATCAAGGAAATAATACCTTGTATTGCCAAAAAAAAAAAAAAAAAAAACGATATGGCAGATCAAGTTTTTATGAAGATGCATTCTGCTGTTCCTTTATGCAGGTCATATCTCCTTCAATGAGCAGTTCTAAAACACAACCTGATTCATAAAACGAAAACGTGATTTATTTCGTTTTATCCCAATCATATCTCTTTGGAAATAATAGTTTGACTTGAGCGCCCCGCGGGACGAGTGGTTGCGTTCTATTAATTACATCCTAATGTCGTCTAGCCTTCAATTCAAACCACGAGCGGCGACGCCGAGCGCCTGTGAGTGTCGAGGTAGGCAAGCCCGCACGACACCAGTGCATGTACAAGTCATGTTGCCTACCCAGCAGGCGTCATGGCCAACGCAGAAACCGAGCTGAGTACCGCGCTGGTGATAGGGAGCTGGATCGCGATCCAACCCATCGGCTACACGTACGTGAGCGTCACCACCAGGTACCACCACAACGGACGGGTGCATCGCCACGCATCCCCATACCAAAGCAGTGTGCAGACTGGGGACACCGCGGTATCCAGTGGGTAGACACTCGCAGGCCATTTGCGCGCGACCGCGATTGTCCCGCGCCTGACGGCCAGACAATAAGCAGCATTTTGAGAGTCCCACAGACATCGGAAACCCATGCATGTTCGGAACTTATTGATGATTGGCCCTACTATACGCACAGGCCAAACCGCATGTCCGTAAGTTGATTAAATGAGAAATGGCGCCAAATTTCCTATTTATTTAACTCAAATACCATGGCGGTACTTGTAAACACAAGTACCGAATGCAATAGAAAATTTGGTGTACTTTTTCATAGAATCAACTTACGGACATGCAGTTTGGCCTTTCTTGCGCGTATTGTAGTGGGTGTCAATCAGTTCCGAACACGTATGGGTCTCCGATGCTTGTGGGATTCACAAAACGTTGCTAACTCTTTCTAAGATTCAAATCTGGCCATCAGGCGCGAGAAAATCGCGGTCGCGAGCATGGCCTGCCCCACTACCCGGGAGCTTCCACCCACTGCCGCCCTCCCCCCCCCCCCCCCGGTAGACAATTTCTGACCCAAGTAAAACAACACTGTTGTTTTGCCTCGCTACCTTATGGTACTGTGCAGAATGAAATCCTTCATTTTCAAATTCACATCGATCATAGGCTGAATACATCCAACCCAAAATATACTTGACTGGGAGCTTCGAAATTGTTGGCTTGCCAAGAAGCCTGACAGATTTAATAGAGAGGCGACCGTGGGCCCGCCCAAGGAACCCCGTACTACACCGCTTTGAGGCGGCCGCCGGCCAGCCTCCCGGACTGGCCGCACAGCAGCGCGGCCCGATGGGCTGCCTACCTGCCGGGCGGTCCCCACCAACCACCACCGCCGCCGCGCAGCCCCCCTTTTCCCTCTCAGAAGGTTTTGGGGGCTGCACCTCTACGTAAGCTCTCTTTATGCTACCTAACATAATTTCACCAATCATAAGAGTTGAAATGCCACATTTATACTACCCCCCCCCCCCCCTGGTTTTTGTATTTTAAAACTAAAAACTAACTGACAGATTAAATAACACACTTCATCGCCATCCAACACCGAATCATAGCCTGGTAAAATAGATTACAAGGTAGATTCCAGTAGTCCTAGCAGAAGATAACGAGAATAAACCCCGGTTTTAATTTTACCACGCCAAACTCCTGAGAAACACGGCTCCGAAGACAGAGGCCACAGAACGACCATCTTCCGTTTGTGGCGACTTAACCGCCATTCAGAGACGTACCATGGCCTGGTAAAATATTAACCAGGCTAGATTCGAATAGTCATCGATAGGGTGGACCTTAATATAGCCTGGCTTCAATTTTTCTATGCCAAACTCTAGCGAAACTCCTCTCCGACGAATTTGCGCAGGTGGCGACGGTCTCGCCACCCACAGACGGAGCATGGCCTGGTTAGAGAGATAAGGGGCTAGAATCCAGTAGTCGTAGCAGAGGATAACTCCAATCCACGCCGGTTTTAATTTTACTCGGCCAAACCCCTGAGAAACTCCTATCCGAAGACAGCGGACAGTACGATGACCTTCCGTGTGTGGCTACTTTTATCGCCATCCAGAGACTATTATGGGCTGGTAAAATAGATACCGGGCTAGATTCTAGTAGTCCTAGCTGGGGATGACTTAAATCCAGCCTGGCTTCAATATTTCTAGGCCGGACTGCTTAGAAACGCCAGTGTCGTGACGGCTGAGGTATTCAGTCGACGCTCTTTTATGTCTAAGTCTTGGCGAAGAACCGTAAAGTGAAAGCAAAAGAAGGTGTCGCCATCTCTTGATATGTTGTTCCCGGGGTCCAGTTAGTCTATAAAGTCCTAGTTTACAGGTAGGATTTTTTGGCATTTCTGGGCGTGTCATGCGATTCTGCGTCGATTCAAGTAATAACAAAAAGTTTCTGCCCAAGAAATTTTCTGCCTAAGATTACATCGGTACAGACGCGCTGACATCAAGAACTCCCTCCACCAGACATCTGCAAATAGTGCCCATGGAAACAACAATTTTAAAAGGAGGCTGATAAACGTAATGTGAAGCAATACACCCCTTTCACATTCCGTTTCTCTTTCAAACCTCGGCGCCTCATTCTCCTCCTGCGCTCACTTGCCGCTTCAGATTGACCGCAGACTTGGGCCGCTGGCTGCTTGCCGGCGGTGGTACACCCAGAGAAACAGATTCTTAGGCTAAAAGCATTCAAGAATATTTTCTTGAATCAAGCCTATCTTAGATTTAAATCAATAAATATTCTTAGATCAAGAACTATATTCTTGGATGCTTTAAGAATACGCTGTTCTGGACTAATCAAGAATTCGTTTCTCTGGGTGTATACCTAAATCACAAAACTTATCCGCTCCTCCAACTCCTGTTCTGAAGCACTCTTGCGGGGTTAACCTGACCGACTATGGATAGACTACAATAATTTTTACAATAATTTTCGGCCCAACTCACGTCATGTGGGCGTGACGTCACGTGACGTGGTGTCGCGCTTTTCCGCGGCGCCCCGTCGCGGCCTGAGTCGCGATCACCGCAGAAGGAGGCAAACTGGGTAGAATAGACCCTAGTGAAACCCTGATGAACACGCATAGCGACGGCGCAGGGGCCGTCACTAAGTCAGACGGCCAGTCGAAGCTGGGTACAATTCTTAAACTTCATGCCCTATGCGCCTCAACTTAGCGTTGTCCGATCGCGCTCAAATTTGGGAAAGCGTCGTTTTAGACCATAAAATTCTTAACGAGACACCTGTGGTCAAAATCCCAGATTCTGGGGACACGCTTACTCTCGTGTGTCCTGTCCTCAATGGAGTAGATACGAATTTGTTAGTGGTAGCGAGGGAAGAGAAGAGAGCGTGCAGTTGATTTCCCGCCGTTGTCCTCTCATTCATTCGTCGGTGTTAGTGCCAGCTCCAGGGGCGTAAAAACGAAACGAAAAAGGGAGGGGCGATGCTTTACGTATTGCCTACCTTCAGGGGCAAATCTTGACGGGTTGCCTACCTTCAGGGGGCAAAGGTCCCCCTTCGGGTACCCAAGGGGGGGCGATCGCCCCCATCGCCCTCCCCCTTTTTACGCCCCTGGCCAGCTCTGACAGTGTGAGCGGGCAGCGGGCCTGAACTTCCCCCCCCCCCCCGTCTCCCTCGCCGCGACAAGCGATGAGCGCCAGAACAGCGCGGCACACTCAGCAGCAGGTGACGTCATTGTGACCTTGAGTCACTGCGCCGCGCTGCTGGCGAGAGCCGAAAAGTGAAATCATCCCTGGTTCGAAACTATCGACAAGAGGACGTCCTTTGGACGGCGGAGTTGGGGCGGAGCGCATTGAGTTGGCAAGGTACTGTAGCAAGACGAGTTGTGTCGCGAGGTTAAGAGGAGTGGAGGTTGGCCCGGCCGTCACAGAACCTCACTTGTTTCGCCCGTCGTCTGCTGCCGACCAATCACAGCTGGCTTGCGAGGCGCGAGTAGGCGCGAGCGCGCCCGTGTTGGCAGGGATACAGCTGCATGACACTGCAGACGACGGAGCAGAAAGGCCGCTATGCAAAATTGTGGTTGCAGTTTGTGTCGAAGAAGAGGGATCGAGACGCTACCCCAACAGCAGAACTCACGAAGTGGATGCCGCGATATGGAGATGAAGAATACGTTGAGAATAGTATGGGAAATCGCGCGGGCGGCACAGAAATACTCCGCGCGCCTCGCCAGGACGCGGGGAGTAGTTCCGCGCGGTGTGGCTGTCTAGAACTGGCAGATGACATCATCAGCGAGAGACTCAACCCTCCAGATGTTTGACGGTAGCTCATGGCCGTTGACGTGGCGCGTTGTGCTGCGCTTTTTTGACAGGCCCTGTGAAAGGGCTGGCATTACCGTTACCCTAGTTCGCAGCTTCTGCAGCTTCTTCACAGACCTAGCCAGCGACC
This sequence comes from Odontothrips loti, assembly GCA_038380765.1. NCBI lineage: Eukaryota > Metazoa > Arthropoda > Insecta > Thysanoptera > Thripidae > Odontothrips > Odontothrips loti. The sequence goes on from CM076254.1 coordinate 992,985, forward strand.
TCATGCGCAGGGGCTCGTTTTCATGTTTGCCCGCGTGCCGACTTTGTGCATAAGTAGTGGCGGTGCATTAAGCTGAGGCTAGAGTTCTTGTGCATGGGCCGGCTGTTGTTAGTAGGCCCTCGTCTATGCACTTATGGCCCTGCGGCCGGGCGGCGATGACTGAGCTTTTGTTTACGTCTCAGTTTTACAGCTGTGGCGCGGTGTGGCGTGGCGAGGCGGCGCTGGAGCTGGTGTCGAGGAGAGGAAGGTTTGGTGAGGTCGTCTTCTCATACAAGCCATACACCCAGTCTCGAACACTGTGAAGAGCTCTGGGTCAAGAGCGCCTGCGATCGGACCGGATAGGCAATTCGTCAAACAACGGTGGCACATGAGCGGCCTACCCTACAAGGCGCTAGGTGACCGAGACAGAGGGTGACACTACCCCGTGCGTCAGCGCTCTGGACTCGGGGTATATCGGCTAGCGGGCACCCGACAGCACTCTACTTAGGGACCGTACCCATATTACGTGACCGATTTTGGGCCACTTTTTAACCCCCCCCCCTCGTGACTTGGATAACCTAACCTTTCCATGTATTTAAGATAGGGCGTAGTATTTGGCTTCGCCCCCCCCCCCAAAAAAAATAGGTCACGTAATATGGGTACGACCCCTTACAGTTGGCTCCGCTGGGGGGCTGGAGAGTGGCTGCTGGTAGACCTACCTCTCTCTCTCGTCCGCTGGCCGTTCTCTAGGTTTCTCGGGCCGGTGAATGCTGGCTGGTTAGTAGTCAAGCAGTGTTACGGTAAACTGATTCATGCAATATGTTTGTCTATAGTGGTTATTCTTTGAGAGGTTATATCAGTGAACAACTGGTTATTCCACGAAAGGATTAATGCTTCTAAATAAAAAGGTTGTGGTTAAGTTTCATATTGCACACAGTAATTTATTCACAAATACAATGCATAAACATATTATACCTCCTGCCAACTACTAACTATAACATGCCCTGGCTAGGCTTTACCTTTACTTCCTGTGGTGCCGGTAAACTCACTACCTTGGCGCCGGGAGTAACGTAGCGAGTAGGTCAGAGGGTTGGACGCTGACTGACTCGAGACCCGTGTGTTCTTCACGGGCTCTCCGGTATCTCTTACTTTCCGCCACCCCCTGGACCGATCACCACCCACTTCCCCCCTCAACCTCGCACTGCCCGCCCCCTGGGCGTTACTCATCCTAACTTACTACCGACACATCCGGCGTGCAGCTGTTCTTATCTCGCGCACTGAGCGTGTGGCGATATGTTTCAAGCACGAACATGGTGTCCCGCAAAAATCGCGCCTGATTGATTTGGACTGCCTTGAAGCTAACGAACCCCACTGGGTCCCCCAATACAAGTTTTCTCCGGCGCCTCGATACGACCCTCAAGTATTGAATTTAGGCCGGGAAAACTTGGAGCGCATTCTCTATGGGATTTCCTGTTTCAAGAAATGCGACGGGCTGCAGCTTCGCCATGAGTGTTTAGGGTGGACCTGGGCGCATCGACTGGTTCCCCAACAATATACGTCCAAACTAGGCTTAATTGCAGCAGAAATTAATCGGCCGTGATTTGAGGGACATCCTGTATCGCAACAGAATGGCTTGATAGCGTTGACGCTTATAGTTTCACCAGAGCGTAACCGTCCTCAACCTCGCAGTTTTGAGCTGGAACGCCGATGTGCGGGTGTGTGTGTGTGTGTGTGTGTGTGAATCTCCCTGAAATGGAGCAACTTGTTGATTCCAGCCATGGACGGCGACACCCCATCGGCCGGGTGCGCGCTGCCAGCGCTGCCGCCAGAGATGCTGGTGCACATCCTGTCGTTTGTGACGGACGGGCGGACGCTGCTGGACGCGGTGCCACTCGTGTGCCGGCGCTGGCACCAGCTGGGCCTCAGCAGGGACTCGGCGGCCTGGCGCAGCGTCCAGCTCCTGTGCCGAGCGGACGACGAGGACGCGGCGCGTGTCCTGCTGCACGCCCCCGCCCTGCACAGCCTCGAGCTGGAGGGCGACGAGCCGCCATCAGGGTCAGTGTCTCCTCGGTGTGCTGGGATAGGGTGCTTCACTGGAAATAGAGGTTTCCAACGAGGCTCACAAGCGGAAGCTGTATAACAAAACTTCCAGGCCGGAAACGCTGCTGACCAGGTGTGAGAAATATTGGTAAACAAGGGCCACGCCAATTACGTGAAATTACCTCAATATTTACTGAACGCTATTCAAGTTTCTCATACCTGCCCTGGAGAGTTTACGGTCTGAAAGTGTTTTTGTTCTTCAGCCTCCGTTTCTCAGTATCACTGGAAATCTCTATTGGGTATTTCGGAGAAGCTCAAACCGGAAGTGGAGAAGACGCGCAAGAAGAAGAAGAGTGGAAACAGCAGAAATTCTAACAGAAATTTCTGATAGGAATTCTGATTACCTGATACATTGAGAGAAATGATTCGGCGTACGGACCAAATGTTTGGTTATCAGGCCTGAAGTGAGAACAATTCAAACACTTCTGACATAGGGACGAAAACTTAAAACGCAGGGACGAAAACTTCGGACGCCGTCTGAAGTTTTCGTCCCTACGTCAGAAGTGTTTGATTTGTTCCCACTTCAGGCCTGATAACTAAACATTTGGTCCGTACGCCGAATCATTTATCTCAGTGTAGTTTTCCTGATTGCCTGATAGCTCTTCTGAAATCCTGGTTGCTTTCCTGATTGTCTGATAGCTTTTCTGAGTTCCTGATAGCTTTCCTGAGTTTCTGAAAGCATGTTCTGATGGCTTTTCTGATTTCTGAAAGCTATTCTGATCTGTGATAGCTTATGCTGATAGCTCTCCTGATAGCCTGGAAGCAGTTTGCTTTCAGCGTAAGCTGTCAGAAGTCTGCTTTCAGAGACAACGCTATCAGGATGTTCTGAAAACTTTGATTTTGAAAGGGCCATAAAACCAAAACCACTCCGAATTCCTGGTTGAAATTCGGTATGCGACATCAGTTTGCTTATTTACGAGGGCCATTTTAATTTTATCAAAATCCGACACTTTTTTTCTGGCATCTCGAGAACGGTGCGCGCTAGCTCAAATCTGACTGCATATGTGGATGAGACTCGATTTTCACTTCCCAATGATAATTTTAGCACGACTCTTAAGTAATCGTGTCACTGATAAAATGCTCTGAAATGTTTTGAACTATCAGACAATGCTATCAGCAGCATATTGCTTTGAGATTCAACTACAGCTATCAGAACTTTTCTATCAGGGCAATGCTATCAGAAATTCGCTATCAGAGGTGCGCGAAAATTTATCAGAAATCAGAAATATTCCGATAGCTCAGGTCTGATAGCAAAACTATGATAGCTTTTCCTGATAGCATTTACACCAGTGCATAGCAAAGCGTATCTCCCGAGTACCCCGCGCGGCCTGAGGATTCAGATCTCCAGGTTGCGCGGAGGAGGTATGCGCTGTGTGACCCTACCAAGTGGTCGTGACATATCGCCAGCGAGAGCTAAGCCTCCAGAAATTTTGAGTTGGCTGGCTTGTGGCCAACGCCGTGGCGAAGATACTCTCTGCTGCGGTTACCCTCATACTGTTTCCGCTTTTCTTCTTCTTGCGCGTCTTCTGCACTTCCGGTTGGAGCTTCTCCGTAATACCCTATTCAACCCCATAATCGAAGCAGATCATCTTGACACCGGCAACTGCATGCGTGACAACACGAGGTCTTCAGACATCCCGAGCGTGACGTCCGCCAGTCCCGTATTTGTTGCTAACACTAATCATTACCAAAGTACAAGGGGAAACGTCGGGAGGCATTGAAAGAGATCGGTCCGTGTAAGAATGTGCCTGGCCTCTACTCACCTCAAAACTCACCATACCTCAGAGGGTGGTTCATGTGTCTAGTGGGGGGCTGACTCGTCAAAGGTTCCATTCTTACAGACAAGACTGGAATCCTGGGGGGGGGGGGGGGGGGGGGGGGGGGGGCAAACTCGATAATTTTTTCAGCGGGGAAAGGGGGGGAGGAGGGGAAATCAATGCTATTTCTTCATACCTTTACCATGTGTTTATTTTTGTGCAATAACTGAAAATTAAGTACAATTTAGTTCAGATTTTCGGCAAACATCGAACAATCAGTCATTTAATTTAAAATGACCAACCTCTCTGGCGTGCGGTGCGTGTCACAAATTCTCTAAGAATCTTCCTGATATCTATTAGAATTGTCATGGCTGACTGGACGTGCAAGAGCATTACGTAGGTAGGCCTCTTTTGGGTCATTGTGCGCCTTAGCCAATTTTGTATACGACGAATAGCACTGAACGACCTTTCGCATCTTCACTCATTGAATCATGCAGACCTCTCAATGCCTGAGCTGACTGCTTGGCCCCCGTGCTCTTGGCGAGGTGCTGTTTGCTCTGCAGAGATTTTGCCAACTGCTCGGCAGGTTCACAAAAGCCAAGTTCTTGTTCATTAAGATTACACGCGAAATATCGATAACCTCGCCGCGGTCCGAAGCGAGTTAAAAATGTCGCAAACTGCCCGAAAATCTGAGGGGTGCGAAACGCACCCATCGATCTCCATTTCCAACGCCCCTGCCCGAATTCAAAAACCGGTAATCTGTGTGACCATATTTAGGTGTCGCGCAGGGGTTACGAAGTGCCCCTATCATCAACAACAAAAACCAGCCAGCAAGCTCGCTACTAGCGAGCCTTTCACCTGTTAAATTCGGGCAACGAATGATTCAGTTTATTTCTAGACGAGCGGTAAATTGGGTTCTGCGAACTAAAATTTTGTTTGGGGAACTATGGTACTTGTTTGTTTCACCAACGAAAAGTTAGTTGCTCAAACGAAGTTCATTCGGGATCGAAACAACATTTTCGCTCCCAGGCAGGCAAGGCAGCCGAGCTAAGTTAACAGTTTTCTGAGCAATTTGCCGGTTTCTCTTTCAGTTTTCTGATTTTCCTTTAGCAGAAAATATTGATAATTAATAATAATAATTATTATTATTATTACGCCTCTGAACAAGCCTTTCACTAGGGTGAAAGTCTTAAAACAATGTTTGTGGAAAATTCGAAAACAAAATTCCTAAGGTCAATCTGGGCAAGTAGGACCCAACGCCGGTATCTCGAAAACAGTAAGAGATACACTGTGTGTCTTTTGAAATTTTATGGCTGAAGGGTCCGACCTCGGCCAGATAGACCTTAAGTATTTTGCTTTTCGAATTCTCCACAAAAATTATTTTGTTCTGTTTATATAGGAGGCACTTTCCGACCCCTGCGCGACGCCTAAATATTGTCGCACACGTTTCCGGTTTTTGAATTCGGTCTTTGTATGTAAAAATGTAACTTTAGATAAGTCAGCCCCACCAACTGTACCAACAGCGCACATGAACCACCCTACTCGTAGACTGACGTGGTTTACAATGATTTTGTTAACATGGATATCCATTATGGCACCTGTTACCTGACAGTACTAGTTATACCGCGATTTCTGATACCGGATACAGTTAAGGCCGTCACTCTCCCCTATGGCCCCCGCTGCTTTAGCGGCATTCTCGTGGCTTTGCATGGGATCGCAGACGAGTAAATCAGCACACGAGTATCCGTCAGGTTTCCTGCACCTACTGAGGTGGAAACATCAGTGACCTCGCTACCCGCCTCTGCTACACTCCCACAAATGTTGGTAATTTGTAATTCTCGCGTTTTCGGACACTTGAAATTTCGGTCACTCATTGTAACTTTGCGGATAGTAAGGCTATTCGATGAAGACCTGGTCGAGCCACTCCATGCACTAAGCACACTCGCCTTTGATAGTGAAAATCGGAAAAAGTCTCTCGAGACTGGCTGTACGCCTGGAGGGTAGGCAGGATCTCGACACACACGTCAGACTGCTGCCTACTCTCCAGGCGCTAGACGGCGATTTTTCCCCTTTTTCAGATAAAACTAAGTGCGCATAACGCAGGAAGGGCTTCAACGGCAGTTTAATAGGATCTCACAGAATATCTACAAAGGAAGACATTCAAAGCAATTTTCCAAATACAGAATGTTTTTGTTTTTTTTAATTTGGGCTGTAAACTGTAGATGAGTCAACGGGTTGTCTTCTTTTTCATCTTAAAGGGTACAGGATACCCCTAAGAACGAGTCGAGTCAGTACCAATTTACATTTTGTACCCTATCCTGGATCCGGGCCTGAATAACGTTCATATAGTTCAGTGGTTCAAATGTCGGGCAACGGTTTTCCTTAAATGTTGATAGATCGATTGAAATCCACTGAACTCAGTAGAGCAAAGCTAATTTTGAGCGAATTCCTTGAGTTTTCAATGTAGTCTTGTTGTGCTCCATCTTTGAATTCCGGTGTGCTTTTCCAGAGAGCTGCCAGCCCCTGGAGCCGCTGCGTTCTCGGCCTCGGCCCGTTGTCGCCTGCGCTCCGCTCTGCGCCGCAGCCGGGCGCCTCTCCGAGAGCTCCGCCTGGCACGGGGCGCCTGGAAGTGCGTCGGCGGCAGCGCGCTCACCGCCCTGGTCTGGCGACACCGGCACCACCTCAGAGTACTGCAGATTTACCTCCAGCCGCCCGCCGCCGGCGAGGTGAGACACAGGGTGGGTTTAGACTGTGAAGCTGACGGTGACGCTGACGGCGTTGCTCAGTTGTTTTGGGCGCGTTCTTGCCAATGACGTTAGAAATGCCTCGAGGATTCTTCTGATGCTGTCCATATTGGCGCGGTAAGTACAAAAATCTAGGTGGCCCATCTAGTGTCAGCGTCACGAACACACCCAAACCAACTGATCAACGCCGTCAGCGTCACCGTCAGCTTCACAGTCTAAACCCACCGACAGACTGACAGCACATTTCCGATGCGCACTTCCCCCCACAAACAACAATGTAATTAGTGAACAACGAGTTAGTGCCGTTTAACGCGAGTAATGAAAATAGGGTTTATTACGTGGAGTCTATTTTCTGAGGCATTACTTTGTGCCACAGGATCTGAGCGACGCGGGGGAAGAGCCGGCATCGCTTCTGGACGCCATCGGTCAGCAGCGACGGCTGGTCAGTCTTGCTATCGACTGTGAATCCGACATGCCCTGGCCGACCTACAGGGGCGAGCTGTCTGCTGGGCCGTGTGGCCTGCGCGAGCTGCGGGTATCGGCCCTGGCCGGCCCAGGGGCGCTCAACGACCTTCTCCGCGTGTCCGCTTCCTCTGTCGAGGTCCTGGACGTCGTAGACGTTTCCTACAACGATTTCGCATTCATTCGTGTTGGAGCGATGGCACGGCTCAGGGACTTGGGTCTCCGACTGCACCTGTTCGACGACGGCTACGCCGACGAGGAGGCCCCGCAGATGGTGTCAAAGGCCGTCAGCGAGGCGTCCTCTGTGCCTGGCCTGCGGCGGCTGCGGCTGGAGATTCACAACGGACACTTCGTGCGAAGTGCTGTCGTGGTCGACCAGTGCAACCAACTGGTCGACGGGTTCAGGTCCATAGCGCCGGCCGTGGAAGTCGACTTTACTTTCTGGAGGCTGTTTGACGCCGACAACGACCAGTAGAAACAGTCTCAGGGCGTAGCAAGCCAGTAGCAGAGCTACTCCTTGTTGTGTTCTATAATATAGTGCTTCCAAAACCTCACCTTAAAACCAGCAGCGAATGAGGTGATTTCTTTTAGAACAACTTAGAACAAATATAAAAGTTCTTAAAGAATGGTGCAGTTGCGTCAACACCCTTTTACTCCCCCGTTCTTACTCCGCCCGTTTTGATGAGAGAACCGGTCTGTCTACACGCACAGCGTACCGCTACCGCATACCTACCCGTGGTTGTGCTTATGCTTCAATTCTGAGCACATCAAATGTACAGTGTAGTTTTAGTAAATGGCAACTCTTTGCGATCTCGAAGAAAACGACTGATTCTGAAAAAAAAAAGGGTGGCAGGTAATCGTAGACTTGGTCGTTACAATTAGGAAACAGTATAATTCGAGGGCAAGAAAAATTGTTTCAGTAGGTCACTGTGTACAGTGTGTCACTGCGAGGTCACCTAATATAACTTAAACGCCTAAGACGTTACGTGTGTTCTGTTCTTACTAAAAACAGTTTCCTTTTATTTTAAGACAGGGCAAGGGAATACATGAAGACACACTTGTTGGGTAGAAGAGAGTTTTATTATTCACAGTCAGGCCACGTCTATTGAGATCATACCCTAGTTGTACAGGCTGACGTCGTACCGACATAGCAGCACTACGACAACAGCAGTTAAAGGCGGTCTGCGGGGAGGCGGGCAAGGTCGGGGGGCAGGGCGAGGAGGCCGCGAGGCCCCAGGTGCCCAGTCAGCCTCCGGCACTGGTCACCCTGACAGGGCTGAAGAAAGCCCTTAAGGAGACCTACGAGGTTCTGGAGAAGGTGGCCAAGGCCCGCCTGGATCTGGCCCTGGCAGAGGAGAAGCTGAGGCAGGCCCCGCCGCAGCAGCCCGCAAGGGCCTGGCGAGCGGCCGGAACCCAAACAGAGAGCTCCCCCCCCCCCCCCCCCCAGGTCGGAGGCCCGGAAACGGCCGTCGGAGGAGGGGGGTCCCGGAGGGGCTAAACGGGCCAGGCCGCGTAGTGCCGAGGCGCGCACTGCGCAAAACCGCAAGCGGCGCGAGCGCCGCAAGGCGCTGCGTGCGCGGCTGGGTGCGAGCTTCACGCCGTCCCCGAGGGAGGAGCGGCGCCGGCAGCTGGCCTGGGGGAAGCCGCCGGCAAGCTGGAGGCGGGCACGCCCACATGTTCTCCTTCTCCTTCCACAGGCCCGGCCCCTAGGAGCTCCGAGCCAGCGAACACCAACAGGCCCGGGCCATCCTGGGCAAGCGAGGCGGGAACGCCAGCCACCCCGGTAGCGCGCCCGGACGCCAACCCCCGGGGCCGTGAGGCCCGAGGTGACGGTGGGCAAAGGTCGCAGGGAGGCCGAGGAGGCCTCCGACGAGGTGCGGCAGCACCACGGGGCAGCCGGGGCCAAGGAGGTTCCCGCGGTGGAGGAGTGACCCCGGGCAGCAGGGCGGCCGAGGCCGTGGAGGCTAGGCGAGGCCAGGCCACCCCTCCCGCTGGGCGTAGGCCACAGGCCACGCCGCCAGGCGCGCGTGCCCGCTCGGTACCGCGAGTAAGGCTGCCCGGCCGTGAATGTCTTTTATTTCAGGTGACCCTGATAGGCGGTGGCGGGTCCAACTGAGGTCCCCACCAGACGCGGCATGCCCCCGGACACGGTTATGATATTTTCTTGTTCACTCCAGCCCTGGCACCAAGTGCTGTGCTGTGTGTTGTATTGTTTTTGTTTTTATTGTTAAATAAAAAGTCTGGAAGGGAGGGGTGAGGTGTATCCGGCAGTTGGCAATGCCCTAGTTCCAGGACCGGCCACCGGGTGGCGCCACAGATGGCGCCCCCGGGAGGCCGGGACGAGCGGAACTAGCGGCATTGCTTCACTGGCCGCGGAGCGGAGTACTGACTGAGTCCAGCATCATCAACCCTAAACCGTGAGTCTTGTGATTTAATCCTTACCCGAACCCAAACACCAGTCAGTCACTCATATAAAGACACAACACCTTGTAATTACCACATAGGCGGAGGGACCCGTCACTCTCTTGGGTAGTTACGACAGGGGTAGCCCACTCGCTTTTCATAACCGGCTCAATCCATTTTTTGATGACCGTTCTGTCTAGCTCAGCATTGGCTGCTTCCCGCAAGGCTACCGGAATATTACAGCTTGCCCGTCTGACCGGGATAGCCCCCTCCTTTAGATGGATTTGGGCATAGAATCCTTCGACAGGTGACCCATCCGATAAACAAACGGAGGGGAAACGCTGCTGCAATACCTGTATTACCTCAGCGTCGATTGGTGCTTCACCTCGTTGACAGCTTTGACTGAGGTCCACACCGACTAGATCACTGATGGCAGTACTCGCACCCATGGATGGCCGAGCACGAGGGGGAGGGGGAGGGGTGACTCGTATAATCATAATACTTCGCAATACTTGTAACAGTTTATAATACTTGTAATACCTCATATTACCTATTAGTCATCACCGTGACGAAAGCAAAACAAAAAACGCCTCTCATTACACTGGCCGGGCCGGCAGAGACGCCCCTCCTCGTGGTGGGCGTCACCGCCGTAACCCCTCGGCGGCGTCCTGGCTTGGACTCGACGGCGGCACCCTCCCAGACTAGGATTTCAATGACGCTCATGGTTTTCAGCGAAGAGGGTACAATGGTAATCCGGTGACGTACCATGGTAACCTGGTGGGGTACAATGGTAATCTGGAAATTAACAATGGTAACCTGGAATTTTACTATGGTATATGAGCCCACGCACCATGGCCATATCGCTTTACCATGGAGAGTGAGAAGGCGTTTATGGTAAAACACATTTCTCATTGAAATGAACGTTCATTGAGATTCGTGTTTACTATTACAAACTCTTCTAACCATGTAACTCAAAGTCATTTCAGTAGGACTTTGTGTTACCATTGGAATAAACGACATTTCGCAACCGCTCAAAGTTTGCACCGGCCGGTAATTTCTTGTTGTAGCTTAGCCCCACATGCTTGGTTTGATTCTTTTCACTCATTGGTGAGCTGTCCGTCATTTGAGAGCTTGTGGAACCTGTTTTCAAACTTAACGGCTATCCTCTCCAGACGACTTTGTGCGTTACACTTCTGAGTTATGCATTTGTATGTTTTGTTTTGTCAGGCGATCGCTGCTCTATGATACAGCAAGCCAATGCAAAGCCACCTATTAAACTTCCTCGCGCTTTCCTCGAGGAGAATAGAGGCAAGAAGTCATCTAATAAACGGCAGAGCAAAGATGCCCCAGAGGCTGTGGCAATGACCAAAGAATCTAGTAAACGGGTACGCCTCTTTGTGTTTTCGATCGCGTTGCTGTTGTTTTCGTGTAACTATCTCGGAATGCTGAAGTGGGATATTTCTTTGTTTTATTGCAGGCTAAGAAGCAAGTCACCACAGCTCTCAAGAATAGTTGTGCTGAGAGAATGACACATCTCTTGAAGATTCATACTAGTGACAAATCTTGCACTGTAGGTTCTACCAAAGATGCCAGTACTAATAACAGTCAGGAGGTTATCAAATCAGATGATGCACAGGAGCAGGTAAGCGGACCAATTGATGCGCCAAGCACCCGTTAAGCCAGCATCACCCAAACATGCACAGTTCCCCAAACACACATCACCGCATTGTGCATCAATTGTGCAACCTCTGTGCAACTTTTCAGCAATTGTGCACCACAGGAACTGATCGACACACCTATAGGTTATTGGGTGATGCTGCCTAAACGTCAACATCATCCATTAACGCACAATTAAAACGGAGGTCACCAACGAATTGTGCACGAATTGTGCACTCGATTGCGCACTTTAGAACAATTGTGCATCGTTCCTTGTATGAGAAATTCGTGTTTTTACATATGGGCGATGTTGAAAAAACGCCAACATCACCCATACGGTTTTCTCATGTTTTTAACTCGGTTTCCTCACCGGCTTTAATTGTGCATCACGCCTGTCACCTCCGTTTTAATTGTGCACGCACCTAAGTACCTGAAATATCGGGTTTAAAGAGTGGGTATCCGGGCATGCGTAAGAGGGAAAACATGAAAGCGCATGCACTCAATGTTCATGTGGAGTTTACGCAGTGCCTACCTGCTCTATTGCACATCCCTTGCACGAAGGAAAACGTGTTTGTGTGATATGCGTCAGCACTGCTAACGCCTCAGGTAAACTGAAATAATTGCAGTTTATTACACTTGTTAGTGCGTATCAGGATAATCCACTCGTCCCATTAGTTTTTCGCTTCATTTTTGCTTTTTTTGTGCCTATTTTTAATTTTTTTTTGCTTGCCACCGCCTTCCAGGATCAATCAACCTTTCGTGTGTGGAGAATTGGGGCAATGTCGCTGTTGACAATAAACGCAAGAAAGACAAAAAAAAACTGGATACTACGGGCAGCCGTATCCAGAATTGCCACTCATGTTTGAGAACAACTTTAAATCTTAACTTCAGCTTTTAAAAAACGGTGGCTCAGTGAAAGTGAAACCCCATCGTCTCTCGAAGGACATTTCCATTTCTTTGGCAAACACCTGTGCAGTAGATTCGTTAGTGCACCTTTATTCAACTGCCTACTGTGACAGTCCAAATTTCAGGATGTTTATGGACATGTGCGACAGCCCTCTAGTAAAACTGGCTATCCATATAACTAAGAATGGGGTACAGGCGGCGGCTTTCAAGATGCGCGCCGAGATGCTAAAAGACGCTTTTGATGGTGAAGGCATCACGGATATCGGGATTGGAATTCTGCGCATCGACTGCGCCCAGACGCCGAGTGATCTTGCCCGGAAATTGGGAATCCCCAATTTACTCACTGATGTGACCCGATACAGCTTGCAATATTGCCCGTCCATCGAGGAGGTTCGCCAAATCCCGGTGCTGACAGCGACAGCCAGCCCAGATGTTATTTTAAGGGGTGGCGTCAAATGTCTCCAGGCTGCAGTGGAGGTCAACGCCGCAGAAAATTTCAGGAACTGCCACAGACCGTTTTTGGATCCAGGTGATCTGGCTCTAGTTCCGAAGACGGACAGCTACGTGGAAAATTTTCCGCCTTCAGCTGCGATCTCCGAGTACGTGTGGTGCGCTGGTACGCGCTGTCACACCGCCTTCTTGGGAAGGCAAGTTCTTGTGTCTGTTGTCGGGAGGCAGGACAAGGTGCTAGGCAGAAGTGACACGGCTTCGGTCGAATTACCAATTTCTTGTGCACTGCAAGATTTGCCGATAAACTTAAATCTTCAGGGAAATTCGTTTACCCTTAGGGGAGTGGTCGCCTTCAACCCCCCATTCATAGGCAAGGGAGTTAGCCAGGCTACAGTGGGACTGGGTCATTACTATACTTACTCTCGCCGTGTAGGTGGCACTTGGCAGGTTCTGGATGATCTGAAAAATCGAATAACATCTGTACAGAATTCAACACGTGCCAATGTTGAACTCGTATTATACACGTGCTGATTACTAAGGCACTTCATTTGAACATTTCCAGTTTTGTAATTAAAGCATTTAATTTTATGTAACAAACTGATAATTTATCTTGAATTTATGTCAAGACTTTTTTACATGTGCAATAAACATTGAGTAACTTTTGCAATAGAACTTCTTGCTCCTATAAAAAGAAAGTAAAAACAGATTCTACCTTAGGATGTTCAATAAACCTGTCATCAAATCGTAATAATACATTAAAATTATGCACACTGGTAAAACTAGGGCGTGACCATACGCATCACTCAAGCATAGAATACTTTTTATTATTTCTGTTATTCCCACCAACATAACACATTTATTAAGAAACGAGTAGTGCACAAAAAAGATCTGAGAACTAGAGTCACAAATCTTTTCGAAGCGATATATTTCAAGTCGAATAAGAGCAAAGAAGAGCAAACAAAAATCGTGTCAAAATTATCAGAAACTCGTTTTCAGGAATGCGTTTTCAGACATTTGTCTATCAGACTTTTTCTATCAGAAAAAGTTCTGACGTTTTCGTCCACTTCTGATGGCTGAGTTTCTGATAGCTGTGAACGTCTGATAGGTTACTCAGGTCTATGCGTCTGAAAGCTAACTTCTGATAGCTCTGATAGAACTTTGATGCTTTATTTCTCCTGCACTAAGCACATTTTGAACGTAGAAAGTGCCGCCTGAGAGGTTCAATACCGAGTCCGATCCGAATCACTCGTGTGCACCCTGTGTAAGTTTCTAATAGTTTTTACAGGAGTGAATTTCAAGCTTACCACTTAAGTATTTCTGATTCCAGAGTGCCCCCACATTCAGAGCCATTTTCATAAGCAAAATCTAATGCCTCCTTCTAACTTATTGTCCCTATGAAACCATAGACTCTCAACAATAAGCGTAAACTTCGGTAAAAAAAATTCGGACTGCACGCTTAAAAGAGGACGTATGGTTTTAACATAAAGTGCACACTCCGTGCACAATTTGTTGGTGACCTCTGCTTTAATTGTGCGTCATTTACCCATTAAATGGGCGATGTCATTATACCCGTTTTTTCGGGTAATTAGGTTTGTGCACAATTGAAACGGAGGTGACAGGCGTGATGCACAATGAAAGCCGGTGAGGAAACCGAGTTAAAAACATGAGAAAACCGTATGGGTGATGTTGGCGTTTTTTCAGCATCACCCTTGTAAATACGTGAATTTCTCATACTAGGAACGTTGCACAATTGTTCCCAAGTAGCACAATCGATTGCACAATTCGTGCACAATTTGTTAATAAACGTAAACAGCCCTGGTGGTATCACTTAGTTCGCTGAGATTGTCCAGTACATCACTGTTTGGTGCATCACATTGCTTGCTTGTTACCTTCTCCTGTACACAACTGCTTGGAATGTCATTTGGTTCCCTTCTACATATACCCACCGCCGCTGAATGCCAATCCAGGCATCAAATATGGCACCGGTCGTGGTCAGATTCTCGGTTAATCTGAGAGCCTCCTCCTCATAGAGATAATAGGAGGGCAAACGCTTCATAGCTGCTATTAAATTGAGGTTCTCATCAACGTGTTTGTCACAAATCAAGCTCATAACTTTGCCATGATATCCGTATATTGTTGATTTCAGCAGCGATGTCGAGTAGGCATCGTTTCTTTGTAGAAGTCATCCAGTATGTCCTTGAAGCCCTCTGCCTAAAAAGATAACAATTGTGATTATAAACAGGAAATCTTCACCCTGGCGGGATAGTAATGACAAGATTCTGACATGACACGAAACTGACCTGTGGCAGTTTCGTTTCAAATTCTGACACAATTCTGACAAAAAACGGACATGTCTGACAAAATTCCGATTTCTTATAAAAATCGTGTTCGCCGTGTCCAAAATGTGTCCGCTGAGTCCGAATCGTGTTCGCCGTGTCCAAAATGTGTCTACTGTGTCCGAATCGTGTCCGCTGTGTCCGAATAGTGTCCGCCGTGTCCGAATCGTGTGCGCCGTGTCCAAAATGATGAACAGAAATGAACAGATGGTCAGAAATTACAAGGAATAACATTACATTGAACACTATGTATCCCTTAAATTATACAAGGCGTTAGGGATAGTTCACACACTTAGCATAGTCATAAGAATTTGATGAAACTCAAATCAGGTGGCGAGTTGCACTCGAAGCGCCATTTTCCAAATTTTTAATGACATTGTGGGTTCGAGAGCCACGCTACGATGATCTGAAGTGGCTGAATTTAGTCCGTCTTACGCATGGAGTAAGCTGGGTGACGGTTACCGCGCTGGACTATCTACACTCACAGAAGTCATAAGATTTCAACCAAAAACTCAGAATGACTTACTAGATGTGTTAAGAGAGGGTGGGCAGAGTTTGGAGGAAGTTGTGAGTTTCGTTTTAGAGCTAGATGGCCGAATGGCAAAATGCACTGAAATGGCGTGTCTGCCGGGGGCACCTCGGGTCAGTACGGCAACACTGCACCGGGCAGCCCCCCCCCCCCCCCCCCCCCCCCCCCCGGCACGCACAGTGGCGGCGGGGCTGCTGCTGTTTGAATCTCGGGTGGGCTGTCAGTTGAGCTACAGGAGGATCTAGCAGCCAAGTCTGGTCGCGCGCTTGCTCGCCCCCACCCCTCCTCGCGCGCTTGCTTCCCTGCCTTGGCTGGAGCGGCAGCGCCTATCCCGATGCATGGGCCGCTGCCGCCAACGCGGCGGTCCCCTACGACCGGAAGGCAGCCTCCCCCGCCCGTCCCCTCCACTCCCCGCAGCAAGGCGCGCACGGCGCGCATATTCAAACTAGCGACCAAATTCGCACACTAATTACGCTCGCGTTGGCGCTGGAATTGCCGGATCGGTGTGGTAGACATATCGTTTGAAAGCCCAGACTTTGCTCTACAATCGCCTCGCTTACTCCACCCACCTTAGATTAACCGATCACGAGCTGGAAGCAGAAGACGGCCGGCGGGTGGCCGTTCGTACACCTATTTGACGTTGTAGTTCGCTCTAGCATAGTCAGATCGGCTCGGTACGAATGTCATTTCAAAGCTAAGACTTTGAGCTAAAATCGGCTCACTTACACCCCCATCTAAAGTCAACCGTTCACAAGTCAGGAGCTGAGAAAGGCTGCCATGCGCTGCCGCGGCTGGCCGGCTCCTGCAGGCGGCGGCGGCCGAGCCTTCCGGTCGTGGGGGACCTTCTCAGATGGGAGCTGGGAGGCCTGGCTTCCAGTCCCCCCCGAGGGAGGGCGAGCAGTGGTGGGGCGGCGAGAACGAGTGAGGGGGCTAGATCGTCCTGTGTTGAGCTGCGCTGGAGCGGCGAGAGATTAGGACGGCCGCCAATCCGTTTGCATCCACGGAATAACCAACATTCCCGTGCACATCTTGCAGCAGGAATCACGTTTCGTAGTGCAATGAAGATATACGAATGTATATTTATTTGTAAAAATGCTCGGATTATTTGATTTTTCAGTCTGAGATGAAATATGGACGGACCGCGCAGCCATGGAACAGCCAGTGCGGCCAACGCACTACAGCGAAATAATGACCGCCTGTCAGGCGGTGTTGCGAAGTTTAAGGGGCTCACAAATCTGTTTGAATTAGTGATTTAACAATCGAAAATGAAATAAAAGTTCAACTGACACGACCACGGGCGCTCCATGTTCCTTCCTCAGGTGCAGCACGAACGAATTGACCTGCGCGAACAGGCCACTTTCCGTCCGCGGCTGTGACGCCCGTTCAACGTAACACTCTGGGGGCATGGGAATTTTCTGCCCAGAGGGACTTGAATGAAGAGTCTAGGAAGTGTTTCCATTTCATCGCGCAGCACAGAGTCTAGGCACTAACAACACACTCAGTCACATTTTAGAGGTTGCACTAGCACAAAGTCTCAAATATCTTTAGGCTTGGCGGGGGTCTTAGTCCGACAAGATTAGTTCAAACACTATCACAACGTATCACAGATTTGAGCCGGGTGGGGTGGAAGGATTTGTAGTTGAAAGTGCAGCCGTGGTTTGCATGTACATCAGAATGTACGCTGAAGTTTGTTCACTTTTTAACCATATACCGATCGAACTTCGCATACTCTTGCTCATATTGACCAAAGTGCGTACTGAAGTTCAGTTGCTCAGTCTCAAAAAATTCCAGCGCCACAAGCACTGAGTCGCCCTTGTTCACCGAACGATATGTTTTGATAATAGTCAAACACAGCTTGAAAATTTAAGTGAAGAAAAAATTGAAATGAAAACGGACAGGCAACTTTTGAACCGGTGACGCTCTACACGGTGAAGCGGTCCATTTGACCGCGCGGCCAAGCCGACATTGTTACGAGACGTTTCGTGGCCGACCATCACAAGCCACTGCCACGGCCGCGGTGCGAAGCGCCAACCAAAGCGCAGAACGATACGAATATACAGCCGAGTTGGCGACAACAGGCCTACTCACTGACCTAGGGACCACTCTAAAATCAACCGGATTTGATGTTATCACATGGGCAACTCTGGACTAGAGGAGATTGGTTAAGTCTGCTTCTGTAAAATAAACGGGCAATATTTGCATATAGGCATATTGGTGCAATTCTTTTAGGTTCTCCGCCCGCTACGAGCAATGCCAATGTGTCATTTTGAAACATGAAGCAGCCACATTGAGATGTTGCACATTGTCTTAATTTGCAGTTAGTTACACAAGTTCAGTTACATCCTATAAAAAAGAATGTGTAAAGTAAATGTGGGTACAACATTATTGAATATTTTTGAACTGAATATACATTTCTCCAGTTGGCAGAACAGTAGCATAGCTCCGCCCATTTTTGTGGCGCCATCTGATAGTGAAATAAAACTGAATGCAGAATGCGGCAACAACGACACTTGCTGAGGGGAGAAAAATAAAAAATACTATTACACTTCGTGAAATACTGGTAGGCCCGGAGTGTCACAAAACTGGATTTAGTGCAATTTTCATATTTACTATTTTTTGTAATTAAGAATTTTATGATTAGCTGGTAGTTAATTTTTATTTACAAACGGAACGTGAACGTGGATGACTAAGTTTTTTTGTTTCAACGGGAAATGTGAGGGGAATCGTGGCGAAACTTTATTGTCGATAGGTTGGCTGGTGGCGGCGCGGCCCGCGGCGTCTTGTGCATGTTTTAGGGTTGGATGCGGTTCCGACTCTTGAGTTGCCTCTCTTTTAACCAGGGTTATGCAGGTATTATGGAAAAGTCAGGAAGGTCTGAAAAACTTTGCACGGAGATTTTCGGTTTTGGCGTAAGAGGCACCATAGGAAATTTAAATAAAAAGATAGGTTAAGTGTCAATTTGTTTGCAAACATGGGAGGCGTTTCGATAGGTATCGTGAAGTTTAGTGTGTTTGGGTCACACGTAGGATACGTACGAGTGAGGAGAGAATGTGGTTGTTGAATTTTTCATAAGAGGTGTTTTGAGTTGTGGAAAGGAAGAAACTTGAAGTCTGGAAATGTTTATTGGCATTTGAGTTTTCGTATTTTATTGTGTGAGTGGTTGAAGTTTTGAAATTTCTTATTGTGGTTTGTTATTTAATTATTTCGTAAGGTTTTGTTTGAAGTCATGAAATCAATAGCGTATATCCATTGTACAGAAAGAATCAATTTGGGAAGGAATCTAATGGAAAATGGTAAGGTGTTGTGGTGGAACGTGTTTGATATAGGTTAAGTTTGGAAATGGTTGTTCGTCTTTATATGATTGTTTGTTTGTTCTTAGGCTTACATTATTTACATTGTCCACGTTATTTTTATTTTGGAGACTGTAGTTAAATGGCGAGTTAAATGGTGTGGTAGAAGTTCTAAGAAAATCTTCAATGAAAAACACAGGGAAGTATGGATCAAAATGAACTTTTGAGAGTGAATCTCTTAATTATCTGTTTCAAATTGTTTGTTTCAGGAGTTCAATGAAAGCAAAAGTGGTATTTGGAAATTATGTGTAGATTGTAGGAAAAGAAAAGTGGTCGGTTGAAATGTGATGTAAGAATTTGATACAAAGTGTTGTGATGAATTTCACAAGTGTGGACAAGGACAGAGAAGGTAAGGAATTAAGTTACATTGTTTGTTGTGTTGAAGTTTGGCATGAGTATTATTGTATTTTTGTAGATTAGACGAGTAGTGTCGAAATCTCAATCCAAATTTAGCTCTCTGTCTCCTCTGTTTTCTTTTTGTTTAGGGATACTGGATGTTATTTTACACTCCAGAAATGTATTAAACAGTCTCTGAAACTGAGATTAAATTCAGATTTGTCTGTCCATGCACCATTGAAATTTGTTAATGTACAACCTGAGTTGAGGACTGGTTGAAATTAATGGAACAGTTGATTGGGACTGCTGTGGAATGTAGAGTTTGATATGAAGTGTGATCAATTTCATAATTGTGGACAAGGACCGATAAGGTACAGAATTGATTTGAATAGTTTGTTGTGTTGAAGTTTTGCATGAGTATTATTGTTTTTATGTTTGCGGAAGTTAAAATAGTAGTGGTGTTGTTTGTAATTTTTGAATTTGAAATTGTGGGTGTAGTAGTATCGTCTTTGAAACAATTGTGGATAAAGTGTTTTCTGGAAGCAATTACTAAAAGGATTTGTAAGTTTGTGAGAAATTGGTTGGAAGTCAGTTGGTATTGACTGTGCTAAATTTTTGTTGTTGTATCCATGGAGACAGAAAATTTGTGTTTGGAAGCCATTGCATTTTGTGTTTTCTCTGGAAAAAAGGTGCAAGATTAAAAATGTTTTCTTTCAATAACAAGGTAATATACTAGTGAGTTGCAAAGAATGAGTTTTCATTTGCAAAAGTTGTTACCAAAATTTGTTTGTTCTATTTCAGCGTGGAAGTGATGAAAGTAATGATGATTTGAATCCAAAGAAAATTCGAAAGGATGAAAATGAGGTTAGTTGAATTAGACAATGGTTGTGAAGGACAGTTGTAGTGGTATAGAATTTATTTCAAATTTTGTTTTAGAATGGAAGTGGTGATGTTGCTTCAGGAAGTGGAGTGACTAATGAAATTGCAGCAGTGAATGTTCGAAGCGAAGGGAGTGATGATGAAGATTTATTTGATGTGAGTAATTGTTCAACAACTTCATGTGGAGTCTGTGGGATTGTTGTTTGTTGCCATTTTTCCATGTTTTGTTTTCAGAGTCTGGTGGCAGTAACCAACAGAGTCATTGAAAGTGCCGAGTGTTTGGAACAAGGAGTGGTGTACAAGGTTAATGCCATGTATACCAAAAATATTATTGAAAGCAACGGAAAGAGTAGGATGGCAGTGGTGGGTGGACTCCAGAAACGTGATGAAGAGAGTGAAACGAAGTTTGTTTGGTTGCCGGGTTCAGTGACCGAGAACATGCAAGAGGAGGATGTGAAGCGGGTTCCTAATGCAATCAAGAATGGAAAATTGTTGCATCTTGTCTAATATGGGCGGGATTTGGCGAAAAATTCCAACCTTATGATATGAGATACGTGAAAGCTAATTTTGGCAAGAAATGATTTGTATGTCTTTGTTGTAAACATTGTAATAAAATAACATTGTGGAATTGATTGTTTTGTTTGTAGTAGAACTGTTTGTTTGTTTTGTAGTTTGTGCATGAGTATTTAGTTTGGGTCAAAAAAGAATGTAGTTGAAGGGAAGGAGACTTTGAGGGATGTTGTTTAGAAATTCATTATTCAAGAGTTAGTCGGATATTTTTGTAGTATGTGTGTGAAGATTGAGGTTGGGTGAAATAAAAAAGTCAAGAAAAAGAGTAGTATACATTTGGAGTAAGTGGTACAAGATTTGCTTTTAGTTTGTAGCTTTGGAGTTTTATAATGAATCAAAGAATGTGGTTGCTGGGAGAAGAAGAAAGTAGAAAGAAAGAAGGAAACAGGGAAAGAGAGATTTGTGTTGGATATGTATGGTGAAAGGCTGTGGCTTTTGTTGTGGATTTGGTCTCCATATTGTTTGCTTTGGATAGTTTTTTGTGCATTGGAATCCTAAATTTGACAATCAATTTGGAATGGATAATTTGACGATAAGAACGCTTGTCAGGGCAGTGGGGATGCATTGTGGTAAATGTTGAATTATAATATTATTTTAGTTCTAGTTGTTTGATTGAATGATGTTAATTTATTTTTCATTGTTGTAGAAATCGAAAGGAAAAAGAGACGCGGTGGAGCAAGTTGGCGTGGCCGGAGGGGAGGAAAAAAGGGAGGAAACAGGGGAAAACCGTATGATAGTGAAGGTGATAAAGAAGATGATGGTGCAACGAGTTGTGTTGAAGAAGCTGCAGGATCATCAATTGAGGAAGGAAGTGGCGATATGAGAGAAAACGGAAATCGAGGCAGGAAAACATGGTATGATTGAAGAAAATGGTATAAAGTAACAGAATTCTAATATCTTATGAATTTGTCGATGATTTTGTCATTTTATCACCAGGAAAGGAAAGCGGCATTATACCAGAGAGGAGCGACGGCTCCACAAATTGAAGTTGTCAAAGGACGGGTATGTTTGAATTGCATACTAATATTTGGAATTCATCTGTTCGTAAAGAATGTTTAGTAAAAATTTTTCTTTTTGTTGTTTTAGTGAAAAAGATAGCGATGAAACTGAAGAAAATGGCATGGAAAGTGAACATGAAAGGTTAGTCATTTGGAGGTAGCAAGATGAACATAAATTAAATACAAATTTTGTTGGAATTTTTTTTTTTTATGCAGGTCTGGAATTGATGCTGAAATGGATGAAATGGAAGAGGCAATTAAGAAGACATGATGTTGTTTTGATGATGTTTTTTTATTTACAATTCTCTTCATCACTGAAATGAAATAAAATGTTTATTGCTTAAACAGTAAGTGGTGGTGGTAATCATTCTTAGTTTAAGTGGTTGATGGTTATGTTTTAGAAAGAAAACTAGTATCAACTGCGAAAGTGAAGTTTACAAAAAAATTTGTGCAAAAATATCTGTTCCAACAAATAAATGTTTCTTGGAATGGAAGCTATGAGTTTTTATGTGCTGTTTGCAGTCAAGAATTTCATAAGGTTTTGTAACTTGACTGATATTAATGTTGAAAATCTGTCCTGAACTTGTACTGACAGTAATATCTCCAGTATTACATTCAATTGATTGGATATCTAGAAATGAAGAGAATGGGTTAATATTTTGGAGGCCATTTCATTGAGAATTGAAGTTGTTCTGGTTACCTGATGTTGTAACTTTATGGTTCATTATAATTTGTTCTGATCTTATATCGAAAATGGTAATGCTGTAATGTCCTGCAACAATTGCGACATTGTCTACTTTTGAAACTGCCATATGGTTGTTTTTGCTTGATGGAAGTGGTGATGTTGAAATCTGAATTAGAAATGGGAGTAGTTTGAATTTTCTTATTTGTTCCTTAGTGAAGTGGAATGAAGGTAGAATTTACTGTTGTGTTGTGGTGAAGATCAAATATTTTAATTTTGCCTGGTTTGGTGATGAATAGAAATTTGTTCGCTTCAATATGAACTCCTGTATTTA
This sequence comes from Odontothrips loti, assembly GCA_038380765.1. Lineage (NCBI taxonomy): Eukaryota > Metazoa > Arthropoda > Insecta > Thysanoptera > Thripidae > Odontothrips > Odontothrips loti. Next base: position 1,015,456 of record CM076254.1, read on the forward strand.
ACCAGCCTTGTAGTTGGAGGTTGCAAGGGGTTTTGTAGTTCCTATGGGAAATTTTCTTAGCATTGTGAAAATGGGAGTTGGAAAGAGTTGTTATGAATAGTAGAAAATACCATTTTTCGTCCTTGGTGATGTCTTCGAGATTGTATGTGAAACAATTCCATCGATTATTAACTGCTAAGAATTGTGAAGAAGATGTCCAGATGAAGTTTCTTATAACATGAGATTCCAGTAATTGTATCTGAAAAAAAAAAATGGTGTGTTGTGGAGAAGACTGTACTGTTGTATTGGGCAGGGCAGGGAATGACAAAGGCTCAGTTGGGCAGTGTGGCTTTATTCAGGCAGGTCTGAGTCAGAGTGCACCGCTCCAAGGGCGAGCGGCTGCTTATAAAGGAAATGCAGAGGAACATCAGGAAGAAGTGAATTATATGGAAGGGGTATTGTAGTGTGTATAAGGAGCAGAGAATGGGCCAGTCGACTGGTTATTGTTGTTAGGTAGGGAATGGATGCATCCAAGATGGCGCCCCGCATGGTAGCTACCGGATCAGGTTAAAGGGTTTGTTTACAATTTAATGCTCGATACAACACTACTCCCTCCTAAAAGAAAAACGGAAACTTCCTTTAAGTTAACAATTCTAGCCTCTGCTTGCAAAAGTTTTCGTTTTTAACATTAAATTGTGAAATTTTCTTCCAGCGCTGACTTGACTTTGACTGTTACTTCTGACTTGTACTGAAAAACATGAGAGGTCCCCCGACAGTGGTTAGCCTCAGGGTTGTCCATCCCTTGACTAGGACCTCACACGTAAACAAAAAGGAAAAATAAAGAATGGGCGTCCCAACGTAGGCCTCGAGTTACTTCCCCCAGGGTACATTCCACGGGTGTGTGGGTGCCGTCCCAGGGTACTCCCTCTCGCCTGAAGGTAGAACCCAGAAATCTCAAGTTAGTCACCGCGTCGCTCCGTTGACCTGTAACACACAAACAACACCACAACAAAATCCACTCCTACAGCTTCCACACCCACTCCTTAGGAGGGGCATGCCTCATCCGTCTACTCTGGATTACGGATCGCCTTGGCGCCAGCCTGACTAACTAAAACCTAACTAATGGCACCGAAACTAAACTGCTTGTCTGAAACCTAGCCAGTGTTTTCCGGCTTTACCCAGTATACGTAACTCATAGTCCAAGTTGTTCCAGTGTCCTTAGCACGTCCCTGTAGACGGCCTCCTTGGACTGGTTGGCGTTGACGATGGTCACAGGAAGACTCTCCTCCTGCAGCAACCACTCGTCCATTCTGTGATGTAGTTGGTCGAAGTATTCTTGTTTTAGTGAATTCTCCTCCTGATGGCCACGCCCATAGGCCCTTTTAAAAGCCTCCTGTGCTGGGAGCCTTAAGTAAATAAAATGTTCCTGTCCCTTTGAGAAAACCCTTAGTATCCTTGACACTGCCTGAAGCACCCTTAACTGCTGTTGCTGTAAGTGGCCGTTCTTGATTAGTACTTCTGAGAATAGTTTTTCCACACTGTGGACTGACCTTTCCATGATCAATGTGCCTGAGACTTTACTCATGCTTTGCTCCCATACTGTTACCAGAGCGTAAATTGTAATGTAACTGAAGGATACATTAGAGTTCTGCAGCGATGTAGGTCTTACGAAATCGACAGGCCCCGGCTACCAGCCAGTAGTCGGCGTGGGTGAGAAATTCATGGAATTATTTTATTTTGGAATAGGGCGCCACCACAAATACACGTAATCGACAGCAGATATAACAATTTATTTATTAACAAACAAAACATTGTGTGCTGGTACACCATTAGGAAAAATAAACTAGTACACGGCTAAGTACAATCAATACAATCTAGAAACGCTCTATAGCGTCCAAAGTCTACGGAACACTGTATAAATTCAAGCACAACCAGGCCTCACCGAAATAATCCCCTGAATTTTGAAGGCCGTACTTAAAAGGTATTAGTAATTATATGCTCTACATGATAGTCCGAAGAGAAAGTTGTGTTTTAACTAGCTGACTCTGAGTCACAGGATACCATAAGATACATAATCTAGAAATATACAGTAATGGTAATGTCAATATCTTTGAACACCCTCACAATAATCTCCCGCACGATATTCCAGTCGAGCTTATCGCGGCAACAGGAAATACGCGGCATTGACAAAGATTTCAACCGCAACAGCTCCGCCCACCTTGCTAGTTGGACCAGGGTAAACTTCAAAGACCGGTAGGTCGGCTTCAGAAAATACAAGGGTTTAGTAACCATATAAAAAACATAACCCTGACGCTCCCTTACACGGGCCACGTCCCCTACGCGCCAACCTTCCCGGCGGAGCTGTGCCTGACGGCCGAATCTGTCCCTAAATTGTACCGCGATGCCCGCTGACATGTGGAAATCTTCCGACACGCAGTGGGCCATATTATCTCCGGAAGTAAACAAATCACCGGGTATCTCCCGAAACTTCATCTTGGCACAAAGCAGCCAGCGGAGGACACCGGCTCGAGAGCCGGAAAAACAAACTGGCACGCACTAATTACCGCGCCATACGAGCGCCGCTACCAACAAAACTTCAACCGTAACAGGAAGTCAAAAGTACACAGGTTAACAAAAAAACGGCTCTCCCGAGCACAACAAAATAAATCACACAATAATCAAAGTCTATAATGTTACTAATCTTTAGCAGATGGGGCGACGCGGTGATGATGGCAGCGGAGGACACGGGGCGGACGACGGTCACCTCATGACGTCCATATTCGCTGTTGGCCCATCAGGCCCCGGTGCTGGTGTTCGCACCCGGCCCTACCCATGGCCCAAGCCGCGGAGCAGCGGCGCGAAACGTCTACTCCATCTCCCCCATAGGGACGCCCAGAGAGTACAAGGGACCGCTAAACCACAAAAAAACGTAGGCCTATAACACAGCACCATGGTCGTTAATGTTCCCTGTCTCCCTCATACCGGCTCACGCCCCAAAAGACCCTGAACATACCGAATTTGAACCGTGCCTCCGGCGCCGTAGCTCGATGTTAGCTGTACGGGAGCTGGCGGGCGAGTGAGGGACCCGGTCGCCGCCGCCGGCTGGCCGTGCCAAGCGAGCGGGTGCGGGACGAGGAGGGCGGGCACGCAGGCGAGGGGCGAGGAGGTGCAGCCGAAACCCGACGTGCGGCCGCCGGCCGTAGCCGATCCGATGCCGACCGGCGCGGCTGCCCGCACGACGCCCGAGCCGGTAGGCAACCGACCCGGTGCCTGTATTCACGCGAGAACGCTTGCCCACTCCCCCGGCGCTAAAACGCATTCATCTCATCATTAATGTATCGCCCCAACCGTTACATTACCCCCCCCTTCCTACACTCTTTCACTCCCGTGAAACCTGTTCTCCCCGAGAACATTGCCGCCACGGGGCAGTGGTCGCTTCCCGAAATTTCACCGTATATCTTACTACCTGATAATTTCGTTATGAAATGATGCGACACCAAAATGTAATCTAAGCGCCAACCAGCATTCCTATCTCGGCTCCTTCCGGAGTAGCTCCAGAAGGAGTATTGCCGGCGATTCCCACATCCCCTTCTGAACGTATCGTAATACCCTCTACTCACCAGCTCCTGGAACAGGTCCTTCTCCTCCTTCAGGTTCCCCGCTACGTTCGGCACATTTTCACTCGGGGCTACATCCAACTCCGTATGTGCCACATTGAAATCCCCCAAGACTAATAACGGACGGTCCCTAAACCTCTCCAGCAAGGTAAACAATTTCGCATACCACCTCTTTTTTAATTCCAGATGCTGGAGGCCCAGCCCCGCATACGGGGCGTACACGTTTACCACCACAAAGGTGTCGAAGACGGCCGATACCACCCTTCCCTCCTGATCCCCGTCGTCCAGCCCCTTAAAGACCTGACGCGGTTCCCATTTCGAAAGCAGAGCGACTCCGGAATACCCTACGCGTGCGGACGGAAACGACACGACGTGGTACCCCCAGGACTTAACCAGCTCCAACACACCCGCGTCCGAGCACTTCACTTCCTGCAGGCCTATCACATCAAACCGATTACTACAGATGAAGTCGCCCGCGCCTTTCCTTATCGCCGCTCTCAAACCCGCTACATTCCAGGAACACACCCCCAACGGGGGTGTGCCCCTCCACAACGCTACCCACCACTTCGACCTCAACAAATTCTTTCAGATGCTCTACGTGCCAAGGCCCGTCTTTCTCTCCCTTGTCATTCTCCAGGAGGAAACCCCTACTTCCTACCTTTTTCACGATCGTGAAAGGACCTAGGAATTTAGGTGCCAGCTTCGCGGATATTTCCTTCCCTTTATCCGACTGAACGAAGTTTTTACGGAATACCTTTTGCCCTGGCAGTAAGGAAACAGGTCGACGTCTCAAGTTGTACACCCTTTTATACTTCTCATATGCCGCTCTCAACCTTTCTACCACTAACCCCCGGATTTTCTCCCGTTTTACGCGTTCACTTGCCGCTACCTCCCTGTCAGCAAACGCAGGTATTTCACTACCTTTAAAAACAACCCCTTTTAACTTCCCATTTTCTACAAATTCCTCTCCAAACATCAAATAATGTGGCGAAAACCTGGTCACTTCGTGGACCGCGGTATTCACAGCGTGTGCAATATAGTCCAAATTCGTATCCCAATCCTTTTGCGAGCCCTTTGACGAGAGGTGCGCCACCAGCATCGATTTAATTACTTTATTATACCTCTCCGACGGGTTCGCCTGCGGATGGTAATAGAAATTATACCTCACTTCCACCCCGAACGACGAGCATAAGGTTTGAAAGGCCTTACTCGCGTACTGTGAGCCGTTATCGCACAGCAGAACCGCCGGTGCACCGAATTTCAGGAAAACATCCTCACGCAAGTGATCACACACTTTCGCCGCGGTTGCTTTCTTCAAGGGTCGTAACCAGACGTACTTCGAAAATAAACATACAGTTACTATTATAAATTTAAATCCATCCCTCGATCGCGGAAAAGGGCCCTGGATATCTGTAGCGAGGATCTGCAGCGGCTTATTCACTTCTAGGGATTTACCGAAGAGACCCGCTGGGCGCTGAGTCGGGAACTTCGACTCCACGCAAGTCACACACCGAGCAATGTGCTTTTGGACGTCTCTCCTCATTCTGGGCCAATAGTAACGCCCCCTAACCCGATCCCAAGTTTTTCTAACGCCCATATGCCCCGCCGCGGCCGAGTCATGACACTCATGCAGGACCTTTGGACGCAATTCCTCCGGAACCACAATAGCCCAGCGCGGCGTTCCGTCCGGACCACTAATCAACTACAGTAGTTGCCCGTCCTCTACTTTCCACGCTGGGAAATCTTCCGGGTTTAACATAACGTCCCTTCTTAGACCGACAAACCACGGGTCCTCCGATTCCGTTTCTACCCTGACCAAATCTACCTGCGGCTCCTCTTCCAGGGATGGGGAAGGCAGGGGCTCCCTCGACAAGGCGTCCGGGGCCTCATGCTCCTTGCCCTTTCGGTGTACTATTGTAAAGTCATACGCCTGTAATCGAACGCACCACCGGCCCAATCTACCGCAGGGCTCCTTTAAATTGTGTAGCCATAACAGACTGGCGTGGTCAGTGATCACTTGAAACCTGTACCCTTCTAAATATCCTCGGAAGTATTCAACCCCCCACACCACAGCCAAACACTCTAGCTCGGTTGTCGTATACTTCCTTTCCGTTTTAGACAAACTACGGCTGGCATATGCGATCGGCCTGCCTTCCTGTGACAAAATGCATCCCAGGCCGTAACCACAGGCATCGGTATGCAATTCAAACGGTTTATCAAAATCCGGACACGACAGCAACGGGGCTGACATCAGCTCTTCCTTGATTTTAAGGAAGGCGACTTCGCATTCATCACTCCATTCGAACTTAGCATTCTTGGCTGTCAGCTTGTGTAGTGGTGCCATGGTAGCCGCGAAGTGCAGAATAAATCGCCTGTACCACGAAGCCATTCCCACGAACCTCTTCACCCCTTTTGCGTCCCTTGGACGGCGGAAGTCCGCAATCGCCCTGACCTTCTCGGGGTCGACTTGTAACCCGAACTCGTTCACTACATAACCGAGATATTTCAACTCGTTTCTACAAAATTTACACTTTTCGAAATTCATAGTAAGTCCGGCAGCTTCAAGGCGAGACAAGATTATTTCTAATAATTTCGAATGATGATCAAAATCCTTCGATATAACTACAATATCGTCCAAGTAGACGAAAACATGTGGTTTCAGATCTTCCCCCAGAACTTCGTCAATAAACCTTTGCCAGGTTGCAGCGGACGTTTTCAGCCCCTGGGGCATTCGGGTAAACTGGAAAAGGCCTCTCCCCGGCACGATGAAAGCCGTTTTCTCCTTACTGCTCTCTTCTAGCGGAATCTGGAAGTACGCTGATTTCAGGTCGATCGACGAAATGAAACGCGCGTCCCGCAACTGATCTAAAATCTCGTGGATTCGCGGTAGCGGATACGCGTCGGCCTTTGTTAGTTTATTGACCTGACGTAAGTCGGCTACCCACCGGTAATCCCCGTCCTTTTTCTTTATCAACAACACCGGCGACGCCCATGGACTCCTCGACGGCTCTACCACACCCTGCTTCAGCCACTCATCCAACCCGTTATGCATGACTTCCAGCATTTTCGGCGAATAGGGGTAGTAGCGCTGACGAACCGGCGGAGCATCCCCAGTGTCGATTCTAATACTGAAGTTCCGCGCGCAACCCAGCTGATCCCGACCCAACGATAACTTGAACTTATCTATTATGGCTTGTAACCGCCCGTTTTGTTCCGAAGTCAAAACCTCCGACGAGTACACCACTCGCTGTTCCCTTTCTGAAATCGAAGCCACCTCCACCCGGGTCCTGAACGGCGAATTACCATTTAGCAACCGCACAGGTCGGTTGCACTTCCTTATTAACTCAAGTTCCGAAACTACGACTCCCGCTATTTCTTTATCGCCAATCACCAATTCCGAAACATCGAATTCCTTTAGATTCCAGAACTGGCATTTACCCGTAAGCACGTTTGGCACAATACCGAACGAACGCCATAGGTCCATACCCAAAATAATTTCTTGTTTAATATCCGGAACAACCACAAAGGTACACAGTCGTACGTGGCCGTCAATTTCTAACGGAATTTCCAATTCCCCCGTGATCACGCACACGGTGCCGTCAGCCACCCTGGCTGCGTCATAGCGTGAACGTACGAGCGGAATCTGTAACTGCTTCAACCTATCCCAACCCCGGCCACCGACCACCGATACATTAGCCCCACAATCCAGTAAGCCATAATAGAGTTTTCCGTACACGGAAACCGGCAGGTACATTCTGTTGTCGCATTTAACGTCTATTCTCAACTCCAAAATGTTCAACACTTTTCCTTTCGGAACCCCGACCCGTCTCCCTACCCCAAAGTTCGATAAAGCGGGCGCTCTACTTCCGGAAATCGCGCGCACCCGTCGCGATCCCACCTCTATTCCCCCTTCACCCTCTTATTTGACTGCCTGGCTTTACACCGAACGCAATCCCTAGTCACCGCGTCCCTTTTCCCACAACGCGTACAGTATTCCCACTTTTTAGGGCTAGGGCAAAACCTGAAACCGTGGTCAGTGCCGCTGCACTGCCAACAGCCGACTCGGTTCGTACTTCCGTTTGTAGCACTACCGCTGCCCGTATTCCCCGTCGCAGCCTCCCTTCTGGCCCCAGTTGGAGCTGAAACAGCCGCACACTCGACCTCGGAGACGACACTTCTGGTCTTGCAATGGAACTCGGGTTCGAGTATCTTTGGCTTGGCCTTAGGGTTTGTGTAAAGGTCCGACCGCTCTTTGCTGCGGTCCAGCTCCTTACCCAACTCCTTCAGGTGTTTTATGGACAGGACCTTCGTAAGTGCCAGGCTGGTCTGATAAAACGGTGCCATATTATCCCTAATCATCTTCAATTGTTTTTCCTCCGAAACCCTTTCCGAGAACCGTGAAAACAACCCTAGCATGTTGGCCACATACATCCCAAACGCTTCTTTAGCGCCCTGCTTCCGGTTTCGAACTTCTTCCCATAGGGAATCCTCATAGTCCGACGGCAAGAACTCGTCGCGCATAGCACGTTTCAGTTCATCCCAACTATCTATATTATCCCGAATTGAACGAAACCAAACCTTAGCACCATCGGCTAAAAATTCCGGCGCCCCCAGAATCAAATCTGACAACTTCACCTTCTTGGCCAAGGCCTTTTCCTCCACTTCAACAATAAATGAATTCACACTACGCCGATCTTCCGCGCCCGTGTAGGTGATTCCCCATTTATGGAAGTCTGTCTTCCATAAATGGTTACGGCCACCCCCTCCGTCACGGCGGTCCCTCTCACGCTCTCGGCGCTCATCACGGTCGCGGTCCTCGCGCTCACGCTCGCGGTCGCGGTCACGCTCACGGTCGCGGTCCTCACGGTCACGCTCCTCCCGGTCGCGGTCCTCGCGCTCACGCTCGCGGTCGCGGTCACGCTCACGGTCGCGGTCCTCACGGTCACGCTCCTCCCGGTCGCGGTCCTCGTGGTCACGCTCGCGGTCCCTCCCGTCCTCACTGTCCTCGTCCCTTCTCCTCTCATGAGGTCTAATTGAAGACACCGTCCCGACCGACGAGGCGGCATAGCCGGCCCCCACACCCAGTCCCTTCAGCCGCTCGGTATGCTCTTTGAGCGTGAGCGCCAAGGTTTTGACGTCCCCTCTCAAGATTCCGGTCACCAGACCCAGCAACCGAACGATCCGGTGCGATAGGTGCGAGAGCAAAGACCTCAACCTATCCGGCCTCTTACCGTGATCTGTCACTTGCTTGAATTCGTCCGTCACGTCCGCCATTTTCAAGGAGACATTCAAAATTTCCTCCTCGTCCTCCAAAGGGTAAAGATCATCCGCGCCTCCCTCGTATGTAGCTAAAAGGTTTCTCAGTGCAGTCTTTAACTCTTTAACCCTAACACTCCGGTTGTACACAACCCCTCTAACGGCCAGTTCGAAAATTAACTCATCCTTCCATAACCTCTCAACGTCCATGGTGCTATGTCACTAACCTTAGTACAACAATTGAATCAATAGAAGAATAACTCGACAAGAAATCGCCTCCGCTACTCCGCAGCATGAGACAACAGCAGTGATGGGCCTCTTCCGCCATGATGAAAAGTAGTGTTGGGCGCTGCTGCGCCACCGCAACACGACCGCACCCGCTCCGCGTCCTCCTCCTCCGCCACCGCCATCGTTCGCCCCGTCAGCTATTACAACAGGAACAGAACCAATTAACAATTATACCACCAAAACCCTGCCCTTGGGCACGGGGGTAACATTAAAACCTAACCTAACAGTGGGCCTAGATTACATCCAATAACGCCGCCGATCTGGCGTTATTCGGGTGCATCAGGTCCACAATATGCTTAAACTAAGTGGGCCTGGACTACATCCAATAAAGCTTGCAAACCAGCGTTATTCGGATGCACCAGGTCCACTCGGCCATGTTTACCTATGTGCTTACAATACAACGAGTCATTCACCTCATCACCAACCATAAACTCCTCAAAAGTATCAATTAAAGTCACCCTAAAGGATGCGAAAGACCGTATATAGTCATTAAATTCCATTATCGCTGCTTGGGACTCGGCCGAGGTTCCCCAGCGAGCGATCGGTAAGACAGTACAAACAATCATTTTGCATGTAAGGTTATCCAAAACGCGGAGCAAGGACTTGAAAGTCTTCCGCAAAATCACCAAGTCAACACCTTTCACAAAATCGTTAGTGCCTATCATAACGCACACCGCATGATTTTTCAAACTTTCCCTATTTAACTTTACCAACGCCTTCAATTCATGGACAGTTTGGCCACTGACGCAGGTTTGACTGCTGATTACATCAAAACCCATTGGGTATCTCATCAACAATCTTTTAAAGATACTGTCACCTAAGAGAACACACGACTGCATCTTACAACACAATTCGATACAAACCACACAACCGCCACTCCGACAGACTCTGACACAAAAGGTAAGCATGGGTCTATAAAGATTAGTGTACATTTGACAAGGCAAAAAAAAACGGCGTACCAGCAACCACATACACGAAAAAGACAAGCAAACCCCACGTTGGGCGCCAATGTAATGTAACTGAAGGATACATTAGAGTTCTGCAGCGATGTAGGTCTTACGAAATCGACAGGCCCCGGCTACCAGCCAGTAGTCGGCGTGGGTGAGAAATTCATGGAATTATTTTATTTTGGAATAGGGCGCCACCACAAATACACGTAATCGACAGCAGATATAACAATTTATTTATTAACAAACAAAACATTGTGTGCTGGTACACCATTAGGAAAAATAAACTAGTACACGGCTAAGTACAATCAATACAATCTAGAAACGCTCTATAGCGTCCAAAGTCTACGGAACACTGTATAAATTCAAGCACAACCAGGCCTCACCGAAATAATCCCCTGAATTTTGAAGGCCGTACTTAAAAGGTATTAGTAATTATATGCTCTACATGATAGTCCGAAGAGAAAGTTGTGTTTTAACTAGCTGACTCTGAGTCACAGGATACCATAAGATACATAATCTAGAAATATACAGTAATGGTAATGTCAATATCTTTGAACACCCTCACAATAATCTCCCGCACGATATTCCAGTCGAGCTTATCGCGGCAACAGGAAATACGCGGCATTGACAAAGATTTCAACCGCAACAGCTCCGCCCACCTTGCTAGTTGGACCAGGGTAAACTTCAAAGACCGGTAGGTCGGCTTCAGAAAATACAAGGGTTTAGTAACCATATAAAAAACATAACCCTGACGCTCCCTTACACGGGCCACGTCCCCTACGCGCCAACCTTCCCGGCGGAGCTGTGCCTGACGGCCGAATCTGTCCCTAAATTGTACCGCGATGCCCGCTGACATGTGGAAATCTTCCGACACGCAGTGGGCCATATTATCTCCGGAAGTAAACAAATCACCGGGTATCTCCCGAAACTTCATCTTGGCACAAAGCAGCCAGCGGAGGACACCGGCTCGAGAGCCGGAAAAACAAACTGGCACGCACTAATTACCGCGCCATACGAGCGCCGCTACCAACAAAACTTCAACCGTAACAGGAAGTCAAAAGTACACAGGTTAACAAAAAAACGGCTCTCCCGAGCACAACAAAATAAATCACACAATAATCAAAGTCTATAATGTTACTAATCTTTAGCAGATGGGGCGACGCGGTGATGATGGCAGCGGAGGACACGGGGCGGACGACGGTCACCTCATGACGTCCATATTCGCTGTTGGCCCATCAGGCCCCGGTGCTGGTGTTCGCACCCGGCCCTACCCATGGCCCAAGCCGCGGAGCAGCGGCGCGAAACGTCTACTCCATCTCCCCCATAGGGACGCCCAGAGAGTACAAGGGACCGCTAAACCACAAAAAAACGTAGGCCTATAACACAGCACCATGGTCGTTAATGTTCCCTGTCTCCCTCATACCGGCTCACGCCCCAAAAGACCCTGAACATACCGAATTTGAACCGTGCCTCCGGCGCCGTAGCTCGATGTTAGCTGTACGGGAGCTGGCGGGCGAGTGAGGGACCCGGTCGCCGCCGCCGGCTGGCCGTGCCAAGCGAGCGGGTGCGGGACGAGGAGGGCGGGCACGCAGGCGAGGGGCGAGGAGGTGCAGCCGAAACCCGACGTGCGGCCGCCGGCCGTAGCCGATCCGATGCCGACCGGCGCGGCTGCCCGCACGACGCCCGAGCCGGTAGGCAACCGACCCGGTGCCTGTATTCACGCGAGAACGCTTGCCCACTCCCCCGGCGCTAAAACGCATTCATCTCATCATTAATGTATCGCCCCAACCGTTACAAAATTTGAAACATAAAAGCACATTTTTCAGGCTGCTTGCTCACTTGATTCAACAAATTAATTCCATCTAGATTCACCCATTTGTCCACAGGCTCCTCTCGTACTTGATACTTCTTTTGCTCACTTAGTTTTCTCAAAATTGTTGATTTTCCAGCTCCAATATTTCCTTCTATATACACCACTTGTACTCTCTTCCTCCTCAAAAATAGATAGGTTACTATCAAGACAGAAAATGTCAAAACTGCACCTAAAGTCAAACTCTCCATGATAACTCTGGTTCAACTGGCTAGCTTACTGCTCTGTCACCTACTGAGGTCAACCTCCCTGTTACAAGCATTTGTTCCCTTGCACACTCAGTCTTTCTCTCTTGGATCTCATGTGTCTCTATTGTCATTACTGCTCATTGAACTCTACACTGTATGATCATTCCCCATTCATATTTTGTTTTACTCCCGCGTCCGTTCATTTGACTCAAGTGGTACCGGTCTCTGCGCGGCTTTTGACTCACTTAGTCACTCCACTCAGCTTCACTCTAGCTGACTTTGCTCGACATGGCTGCTTTGTAATCACCAGTGAAAATTGTAAGTTTTAAATTTAATTTAATTGGTGCTCCCTAGAGTAATGTGTGGTGTCAACATGGGACACAGCTCAGGACTTGTCCCTGAACAGGTCGATTCCTATGTTGGTTTGTGTAGAGCACTCAACACAGCCATTTCTGACAGGTTAACGAGACACTCTCTAGCAGCATTAATTTCAATTTATTTTAAAAGATATGAGTATGGATAATGATTAGGGAACGATAACACAGTGGTTTTTCTAAAAACAAGAGCATATCTAATTCAAAGAAGAACAATATTTTAAACAACATGGTAAGTTAAATTTACTTTCCTCAAGTAATACTGCAAAGGTAAATGAAGTAATAGGAATTACAAAACCTTTCACTTCTTAAGAAACATTAAGCACATCACTGAGACCATTTGCACACAGATTCACACATACTATTTACAGAATACTAATGACATTTATATTTTTTTTACAGGTCTAACTTTCACTCTAAAAAGGGTTGGATCATCGGCGGTGGAGGAGGAGCTAATTCCTTCACCATAGCCCCTAGCTCATCAGAAGACACGTTCTTGCCCAAAACGCATCGCTTCTTCGGCGTCTTAGCATGTAGGTCCACGCCGATTTCTCTCGCCAGCCTTCTCTTTTGCGTCTTGCTAATATCTGTGCATGTTTTTTTTTATGTGGCCACGGCCCCCACATTTTCCGCAACGCAAGCGCGTTTTTGGTACCTCGGGAGAGGCCACTGTAACTTGGACCTCTTCCGGCAAACCAATGTCCATTGCCTCCTTCCCTTCTTCACCCTTGGAGACTGGAGCAGCTACCACCTCCTGAATCTTCACGTCCTTGTTGTCTTCCTCTTCCAAATCCCAGGGCGAGACTTCCAAATCCCATGACAACACATAGCCATCTTCCAAGCGTTCCAAATGGAGCGCCTCCATTTTGGAAATTTCCAAGTCTATACAATCTTCCTCGGAGATGCTAACCAACACCAACCTAACACTGACGGAGAGATGAATGCTGGGGCCACCTTTAGCGTCTTGATCGCCCTTGTGACTTGGTCCCAGTCCACCTGACTCACCGCACTGAGTTCACGCACGTCACACACTTCACTTTTAATCAATTTTTCTTCTTTCTCCTCCTCTTCGATCATGTCCCACCATGTAGGCCGGTTGGTTGCCCCCATGGATCCCGACAATGTTGCCTCCAGGTCCTCTATTTCCTCCTCCAGGCTGTGATCGAGTACCTGACCATGCCTCTTCTGCTGCTCAGCATCTCGAAGTTCCGCATGGACGCATGCAGCTTTTCTCATGAGGAGGAAGAGGAAAGTAATAATAAGGATAATGAAAATGAAGATTTTTCAGTGCTCAGGACTGAGTTAGCAGCAGCAGACAAACTCAAAGGGCTGCATGAAGTTAAACCCTTTGATGGGGTGGAAATCAACACAGTGCCTAACAAGCCACCCATTCCAGCAGGGGAAAAACTCCCTGAGGATTTGCAAAGTCTTGTTGACAGAAGCAAGCACTTGGATGCAGATCAGAAGAAGCAGCTGGAAGCAGTGCTGAGGGCAAATCATGATGTGTTTGCTCCAGACAACTTCTCGTTTGGCACGTGCCCATGGCTTATGTTCAGGATTGATACAGGGGATCACAAACCTATCAAACTGAATGCAAGGCCAGTCCCTCTACATTACAGGAAAGATGTACGGGAAACATTCCTGAAATACCTCAGGATGGGAGCCATCAGACCGAGCCAGTCAGCATGGGCTTCGCCAATCCTGTGCGTGCCTAAGAAGACTGGAGAAGTACGGGTGTGTGTGGATTACAGGGCTCTTAATGCAATCACAAGAGTTCCTGCAGCCCCAATCCCACGTACCCAGGAACTTTTACAGCATTTGGGAGGCAAATCTGTCTACCATTCTTTTGATTTGGCTCATGGGTACCACAATCTGGTGGTACACCCAGATGACCAACAAAAGACAGCTGTGATCTTGCCAGAGGACCTAGGCTTACCATGTAGGCAGTACGAGTACACCCGCCTTGGGTTTGGGCTCTCAGCAGCTCCAGGAGCGTTCCAGCAGGAAGTAGACAGACTCGTCACCCCTGCACTGGAGCCCACTGCAGACGACGACCTGGGCAACACGGTGGCTGCCTACATCGACGACGTATGCATCGCCGGTGATAACTTCGATCAGATGTTGCAACGCCTGCAAGCACTGTTCAACCGAGTCCGAGCTGGGGGCTTTCTTCTTAAAGCTAAGAAGTGTGAGCTTTTCCAGCCCGAAGTTTCATTCCTGGGGCACCGTCTCTCTGCAACAGGAATAAGGACTGATGAGAAGAAAGTAGAGAAAATCACGCATTGGCCTGAGCCAAAGGACGTCAAAGAAATCAGGTCTTGGCTAGGATTGGTGCAGTACTACAGCAAGTACGTTCCTCATCTGGCAACCAAAGCCACACCAATATTCAAACTCTTGAAAAAGGACGTGAATTTCAATTGGTCCAAGGAGTGTAAGGAGGCTTTTGATAGTATTAAAAAGCAACTTACAACAGCTCCAATTTTGGGCACACCAGATGTCACCAAAGGACCATTTACTGTCACCTGTGACGCCAGTTTGACTGGCCTGGGGGCAGTCATTACCCAGGAACAGGATGGTAAAGAGGTAACAATTGCCTACTGGTCGAAAGCACTCACAGCTCCGCAGAGAAATTACTGCACTACTCACAGAGAGCTGTTAGCTTTGGTTGAATCTATCAAAGCATTCAATCATTATTTGGCGGGAGCGCCATTTGTTGTGAAATCAGACCATGCAGCTTTGCAATGGTTAAGAAATTTCAAGAATCCAACTGGCAAGTTAGCCCGATGGCTGGAGAAACTGGCGCCATACAAGTTCCAAGTGGTTTATGAAAAAGGAACCCATATTGGACATGCTGATGCTTTAAGCAGAAGGCCTGCAAGACCTTGCAATGACAAATGCAGAAAATGCAATACCTTGGAGGAGAGGGATGCCGCAGAAGTAGCAGCAGTCAATCGAGTCCAAGAAGCCGGAAGTTTTCAGCTAGTCCATGTAAATGACTCCATCATGAACAGCCCAAGTCATATTCCCTTAATACATGCAGTCAGTCATGACGGCAAAATGGGAAAAGGCTTAGCACGCCAACTGGACCAGGAGTTTGGCATCAAACAAGAATTCCTGAAACATACAGAGAGAGGATGTCCTGGTTTAATTTGGGTTGAAAGAGGACACAGACTAATTGTGAACGTCATCACAAAAGTCAAGTATCATGAAAAGCCAACACCAGAGGAAGTGGAAGTGGCACTACTCCTGTTAAGGGACTGGCTAGAGGCTAGTAAAATAACAGAGTGGTGTTTGCCACTATTTTCTTGTGGTTTAGACAGGCTACATCAATCGGACCTGATCGAGATGCTTCATAGAGTATTTAAAGACTCTAATATGAAAGCATACATGTACCATTTCACACCATCAGAAGCGGTATATCACTGGAAAACTTGTGCGCCTGGATGTAATTTATGCACTGTGGAAGACAGGCAGTGTATAACACCAAACTTGGAAGAAGTTACCTTGAACTGGACGACAATAATTCCCGATGGAATTCCTTCTTTCCATATGATCAGGGATCAACGCCTTGATGAGGGAATTATGCCCATAGTCATTGCAGTCCAAGAAGGAAAACGGCCACCACTCCAAGATGTGGTAGGTTATGGACCATGGACACGAACTCTTTGGCATCAGTTTGACTCACTCAAAATTGAGGGTCAGTTACTGTGGAGGCGTTTTGAACACCCCAGTGGCATAGCTGAAAAGGAGAGACTTCAGTTAATATTGCCAGCCAAACATGTGAAAGCAACAGTGCAGTCATACCACAGTCAGCTGGGATCTGCAAATCATTTTGGAGTCACCAAAACGCTTAATTACCTGAAGCGATTTTTCTGGTGGCCTGGTATGCAGAGTGACGTCGCAGAAGTCATTTCTCAGTGTGAGAGATGCCGACGTGGGAATGGTCCAAACCAGAAGACCAAAGTTCCTTTGAAGCTGTACAGAGAAGGCTTACTTCATGGCCGCTGGCATGTTGATGTCGCTGGACCCCTGTACAAAACACAAGAAGGTTATCAGTGGGTACTGGTAGCGGTCGAGGCTTTTTCTGGCTGGCCAGTGGTTTCACCAATGAAGACACAAACGGCAGAAGAAATTGCCAAAACATTGGTCAGAGATGTGTTTTCCGTGTTTGGATCTCCATTATCGGTCCTTACGGCTAAAGGCAAACCTGTGGAATGCCAGCTGATAAGAGAAATAATGGAACTCTATCATATCCGCAAATATTGGACAACAGCTCAACACCCATCTGCCAATGGCAAAGCCGAGCGCTGGATTCGGACTTTGAAAGACAAACTGCGAATTCTAATGAAGAACGCCAAAGAAGACTGGCTAGATTACTTGCCTTTCATTGCACAGGCGTATCGAAACTTACCCAATCCAGTCCATGGTTTCTCGCCATATGAGGTTATGTTCGGCGCTCCGATGCGGACTCCGCTCACTTTGACGAGAGAGTCGCCGCCGAAACTGCCGGACATCAGTGATTTCCCGTACCAATTGCGGAGAAATCTCATGGAGGTCCATGAATAAGTCCGCAGGATGTCTCATGAAGCTGCAAATAAAATGAAACAGCGATCTCACTGCGAGCTTGGCGCCTTTTAGGCCTGGAGACAAGGTTTTCCTGTACGACAGAGCTCGAAAAACAGGAGAAATGGGAAAACTCAGGCGGAAATGGCTAGGTCCATTTACCGTGATTGACATAATAAATGACTGCAATGCCCGGATTCGAGAAGACAGAAATCCGTTAAATCTTCAACTCGTCCATCTCGACCGCCTCGCTCCGTTCCCGCTCAACGCAGATGTGCGTGCAACAGGCGGTGACGTCACAGACGGCGATACCCCGGGCGCTTGGCTCAACTATGTGGGGGTCGTCTCTACTCCGTGACCACTGCAATGGCAACGCCGCTCCGGGTGGCTGGCGCCAGGGGTGCCAGGGAAGGCCGCTCGCAGGGGGCCGCCACGCGCTGGCGCCTATGACAAGGGTGCATTGTTGGGCCCCAAGGCAGCAAAGGGCTGGAAGGCGCAGAGAGTCGGCTTGGCGTCAGTAGGAAGAAGCACGAGCTTACAATGTGAAGAATTCAGAGGCACAGACTATCTATGACCGTGTTGTCAACTTGGTTATGCCTGAATTGACTCCAGAAATGAAGAAAGACTTCACCGGTTGCCTCCAGCCATTGCTGTTCCTTACAGTAATCTTCAAAGAACGATTCAAGTCCTACCGTGTGACCCCAACTGTAAAAATCACTGGAAAGGACGGCATTCACACTAAGCAGGTTCCGCTAAGCCGTTATGGCTTTCAGGGCCAGCACGTGATCTTCATGGACGGAATGGGACTGCCGCCTTACATCACCTCATCTCTAGCTCAATCTGTTGGCACGGGAGTTGTCATCTACAACCTCATGAACTCTCCAAAAGAGTATGCTGGTCGCTGGAAGACTGCTGCTGCCAAGCACCTGAGGCACCTCCCCAACTACGAAGACATAATCTCATGCATAGCAGAAAGGAAGGCGTCCGAGGTGAAAGAAGTAATCAAAGAACTTTTCAACGTACTTCTTGCCGCTACTCCTAGGCAGACGCATCGTTAGGGTGGCGCCCTAAATATCTTTGTTCGAAAAGTTTATGTGCTGTTGCGTTTATGGGTAGTCTCTGGTACAAAAACTTCCCTAAAAAAATTTGGGTCGGCTCGGACCACTTTTAGTGGTCGCCCGAGACCCTCAAAGTTGCGATATTTGGTGCTGGTTGCCTATCCCGTGCCCCTGAAGGCGTGCTTTTACCGGGGGCCAGCATGCTGAAGTTTCATAAATTAAATCATCATATAATACGGTCGCACACCAAATTTCAACCCGCTCCGATAATTTTTAGTGGTCGCCCGGCAGCCTTTTGTGCAGCGCCGCGCCGCTCGCCGCCGACACTAGTTTGAACCGGGCTGCCGCCGGCCGCCGTAGAGCCCGCTGGCCAACAGCGCCGCCACCTATCGGCCTGTAGGACAACCACGTCTTCCCCCCCCCCCCCCCCCTGCCTCCTCTTTTTAACTTAAAAGGTGATGAGAGTGCTGAAATTAATTTTTTTATCGATTTTGTACAATGTTTTTATTTTTGGGCATTTGATATTATTTTGGGTGCGGGTGCGCCTTGATGTGTTCTTGAATCACATGCACAACACATTGTTTTTGGTCCTCCTTGATGGTGAGGATGTTGTTCACCCTCTTGGCCAAAGCGACTCCTCGCTCTGCAGCATCGTTGACAACCAGGAGGTTGCGGAAGAGGTGGCGGGCGTTCAGGTAGCTGGGGTTGACCGGCCACAACTCCGGGTCCTGCTGGAGCAGAAAGCTGCCGTCCACTCGGAATGAGAGCAACAGCTGCCAGGTGTTGGCCGTCACGAAGCTCGCCAGGTCCCTCTGGGCGAAAGCTGGGAGATCGGCAGCGGCGACTTTGGGGCGAATGACGCCGTTCTTGGGCTTCGTCAAGTTGTCCACCATGCGCCTCTTGCACTTGACTGACACGTCCTCGTCGAAGAAGGCCAAGCCGACGAGCACCTCGTTTGTGTACCACAAGTGGTGTGCCAGCTTCTTGGCGGTGACTTCCGATATTTCTCGGTCAGTGGTCTTGTAGCTATATAAAAAGAAAAAAGTGAGAACAATGTGCGCTAGTTAACACTCCATTTGTCACTTTTAGTTAATAAATATGTACCTCAGAAGCTTTTGCAGGAGGGCCAGGTCGTTCAGAGGTGCCTGGGGTGCAAGCGTGCACTGGTACCAAGCCTGTACGAACACCTTCACTAAAAATACGCAGATACGCTCAATTTGTTTGATATCTTCCGATCTGAAGGGCAGCTGCTTCTTCAGCATCCATATTTTCATCGAGCCGAGGTTGCTGGCCATCCATCGCACCAAACTGTCGGTGCTCGGCTTCCTGAACGCGACCTGCCGCGTCGAGCGGGGTGGCGTCCCACCCAGCAACATGACGGTTACCTCCAATAGTTCAAGGTAGTCCTCGCGTGGCTGAGTCTCCTGTCGAGGAAAAAATGCGTGCTATATTTAGTTTCGTACGGTATAACTTTTGTCATGACGCGTTGCGCAGTATTTTTCATAAAATACATACCCGTATGGTGGTCAAGCAGAAGTCCAGCGTCCTCTTGATGTCCTCCTCCCCGATCTTCCGAACGAGGGCCTTGCTGGTGTGGATGGTGTCGTACTTCGACAGATCGAGCTTGTCCCAGTTGTCCATCAGCGTCTTCAGCGTCGGGCTGCCCGGGGACTTCGACTTGCCCATCACTGCCTCAAAGGCGGCCTCCGTTATCAGCTCGTAGATGTGGTGACGGCACGGCAACCAGACCAGCACCTTCTCCAAGAACTCGGCTAGCTTTGCCGCCGCTCCGACTTCTTCACCTGCCAAATAGATTTGATATTTAAATGTGTAACATGGTAAAACAAAAAAATATCTGAAGACTTGTGCCTTACTTGTATTGGAAAGAGTGGTGTCGAAGCATGCCGCCGCCACTTCATCGACGAGACCCCACTGGTCCTTGATGAGGTCGGTGATCGCCCTCGCCTGAGTTACACCCTTGCCGTTGAGGAGTTTCAGGACGTGCAGAACGAAGGTCTCACGGCCGTGCGACACGACCACGGGCACCCTGTCCACTTTCTTGCCCTTCTCGGTGCTGTCCGTGGCGGTTGTGTCGGGCAACAGCTTGCCGTCGAAGTGGATGACCAGCGGCTTACCCTGGAGGGCGTCCTTCGTCGTGGCCATGTACTCGTCAGAGATTTTCTGGCGGATTTGCTGCCGACTTCTCCCAATGGACCGGCGGTTGACGACGTACTGCCCCTCGGCCTCGGGACTTATCGAGGCGCATGCAGCCTGCAGGATGTGCGACGCCGACCTGTCCGACGTGGCCGTCCTGTCCAGGGCACCGACGAACTCGGGCGTCACGACGCTCTTGGGGCGGGCGAGGCGGGCGCGTTTGGCTAGCGGCACATCGTAGTCACTGTCGCTGTCGTCGTCGCTGGCGGAGGACGTCGAGTCGAAGCTGACGGTGGCCAGGAGGGTAGCCTTCTCGCGGAGGTGGCGCTCGCGGTACTTGTCGGCAGCCACCTTCTGAGCAGCCAACTTCTGCTCCTTGGCGACAGAGGCCCGGTCCAGTGCAGCAATAGTGCCACGCCGTCCCTTCAGACGCTGCATCCGAAGGAACTCTTTATCCTCCTCGTTGGTCATGGTGGTCATGGCGTCCTTACGAGCGACGTCGAACAGGTCGTCAAGGGACTCCTGAAAGGCGCGCTCCCTCATAACGCGGGTGTCAGACTTCTGCCTCGACTCACCGCCGTGCTTCTTGAGCTCATTCCACGTCCTGAACATCTTCTCGACCATCGGGATGACATTCTTCTGGTCTCTGGCGGGAATGCTTGCCTTGTTCCAGAGCTCCAGCGTCGTGGCTGCCACGATGGTCGCTGACTCGCGCAGCGTCTTCTGTTCCTCGTGGTGGCGGTGCAGGAACAGCCCCAGGAATTGCCGATTCGATGGTAGCTTCATCCCCGACACAATCGCAGAGATCGGCGAACACCCCATAAAGTAATGCCGCGACTTCCGACAGCGCACGAAAGGCATGATAACTGATTGCAAACACAATTAACTTGGCGAACGTAAACAAAACACGCGGCGCGCGAAGACAGTCCCAAAAACGGCGCGAATGTGTCGCTCGCCAGTCAAACGGGCGGGTAAACAGGTGCCGAGGAGGGGGGGGGGAAGACGTGGTTGTCCTACAGGCCGATAGGTGGCGGCGCTGTTGGCCAGCGGGCTCTACGGCGGCCGGCGGCAGCCCGGTTCAAACTAGTGTCGGCGGCGAGCGGCGCGGCGCTGCACAAAAGGCTGCCGGGCGACCACTAAAAATTATCGGAGCGGGTTGAAATTTGGTGTGCGACCGTATTATATGATGATTTAATTTATGAAACTTCAGCATGCTGGCCCCCGGTAAAAGCACGCCTTCAGGGGCACGGGATAGGCAACCAGCACCAAATATCGCAACTTTGAGGGTCTCGGGCGACCACTAAAAGTGGTCCGAGCCGACCCAAATTTTTTTAGGGAAGTTTTTGTACCAGAGACTACCCATAAACGCAACAGCACATAAACTTTTCGAACAAAGATATTTAGGGCGCCACCCTAACGATGCGTCTGCCTAGGAGTAGCGGCAAGAAGTACGTTGAAAAGTTCTTTGATTACTTCTTTCACCTCGGACGCCTTCCTTTCTGCTATGCATGAGATTATGTCTTCGTAGTTGGGGAGGTGCCTCAGGTGCTTGGCAGCAGTCTTCCAGCGACCAGCATACTCTTTTGGAGAGTTCATGAGGTTGTAGATGACAACTCCCGTGCCAACAGATTGAGCTAGAGATGAGGTGATGTAAGGCGGCAGTCCCATTCCGTCCATGAAGATCACGTGCTGGCCCTGAAAGCCATAACGGCTTAGCGGAACCTGCTTAGTGTGAATGCCGTCCTTTCCAGTGATTTTTACAGTTGGGGTCACACGGTAGGACTTGAATCGTTCTTTGAAGATTACTGTAAGGAACAGCAATGGCTGGAGGCAACCGGTGAAGTCTTTCTTCATTTCTGGAGTCAATTCAGGCATAACCAAGTTGACAACACGGTCATAGATAGTCTGTGCCTCTGAATTCTTCACATTGTAAGCTCGTGCTTCTTCCTACTGACGCCAAGCCGACTCTCTGCGCCTTCCAGCCCTTTGCTGCCTTGGGGCCCAACAATGCACCCTTGTCATAGGCGCCAGCGCGTGGCGGCCCCCTGCGAGCGGCCTTCCCTGGCACCCCTGGCGCCAGCCACCCGGAGCGGCGTTGCCATTGCAGTGGTCACGGAGTAGAGACGACCCCCACATAGTTGAGCCAAGCGCCCGGGGTATCGCCGTCTGTGACGTCACCGCCTGTTGCACGCACATCTGCGTTGAGCGGGAACGGAGCGAGGCGGTCGAGATGGACGAGTTGAAGATTTAACGGATTTCTGTCTTCTCGAATCCGGGCATTGCAGTCATTTATTATGTCAATCACGGTAAATGGACCTAGCCATTTCCGCCTGAGTTTTCCCATTTCTCCTGTTTTTCGAGCTCTGTCGTACAGGAAAACCTTGTCTCCAGGCCTAAAAGGCGCCAAGCTCGCAGTGAGATCGCTGTTTCATTTTATTTGCAGCTTCATGAGACATCCTGCGGACTTGTTCATGGACCTCCATGAGATTTCTCCGCAATTGGTACGGGAAATCACTGATGTCCGGCAGTTTCGGCGGCGACTCTCTCGTCAAAGTGAGCGGAGTCCGCATCGGAGCGCCGAACATAACCTCATATGGCGAGAAACCATGGACTGGATTGGGTAAGTTTCGATACGCCTGTGCAATGAAAGGCAAGTAATCTAGCCAGTCTTCTTTGGCGTTCTTCATTAGAATTCGCAGTTTGTCTTTCAAAGTCCGAATCCAGCGCTCGGCTTTGCCATTGGCAGATGGGTGTTGAGCTGTTGTCCAATACTTGCGGATATGATAGAGTTCCATTATTTCTCTTATCAGCTGGCATTCCACAGGTTTGCCTTTAGCCGTAAGGACCGATAATGGAGATCCAAACACGGAAAACACATCTCTGACCAATGTTTTGGCAATTTCTTCTGCCGTTTGTGTCTTCATTGGTGAAACCACTGGCCAGCCAGAAAAAGCCTCGACCGCTACCAGTACCCACTGATAACCTTCTTGTGTTTTGTACAGGGGTCCAGCGACATCAACATGCCAGCGGCCATGAAGTAAGCCTTCTCTGTACAGCTTCAAAGGAACTTTGGTCTTCTGGTTTGGACCATTCCCACGTCGGCATCTCTCACACTGAGAAATGACTTCTGCGACGTCACTCTGCATACCAGGCCACCAGAAAAATCGCTTCAGGTAATTAAGCGTTTTGGTGACTCCAAAATGATTTGCAGATCCCAGCTGACTGTGGTATGACTGCACTGTTGCTTTCACATGTTTGGCTGGCAATATTAACTGAAGTCTCTCCTTTTCAGCTATGCCACTGGGGTGTTCAAAACGCCTCCACAGTAACTGACCCTCAATTTTGAGTGAGTCAAACTGATGCCAAAGAGTTCGTGTCCATGGTCCATAACCTACCACATCTTGGAGTGGTGGCCGTTTTCCTTCTTGGACTGCAATGACTATGGGCATAATTCCCTCATCAAGGCGTTGATCCCTGATCATATGGAAAGAAGGAATTCCATCGGGAATTATTGTCGTCCAGTTCAAGGTAACTTCTTCCAAGTTTGGTGTTATACACTGCCTGTCTTCCACAGTGCATAAATTACATCCAGGCGCACAAGTTTTCCAGTGATATACCGCTTCTGATGGTGTGAAATGGTACATGTATGCTTTCATATTAGAGTCTTTAAATACTCTATGAAGCATCTCGATCAGGTCCGATTGATGTAGCCTGTCTAAACCACAAGAAAATAGTGGCAAACACCACTCTGTTATTTTACTAGCCTCTAGCCAGTCCCTTAACAGGAGTAGTGCCACTTCCACTTCCTCTGGTGTTGGCTTTTCATGATACTTGACTTTTGTGATGACGTTCACAATTAGTCTGTGTCCTCTTTCAACCCAAATTAAACCAGGACATCCTCTCTCTGTATGTTTCAGGAATTCTTGTTTGATGCCAAACTCCTGGTCCAGTTGGCGTGCTAAGCCTTTTCCCATTTTGCCGTCATGACTGACTGCATGTATTAAGGGAATATGACTTGGGCTGTTCATGATGGAGTCATTTACATGGACTAGCTGAAAACTTCCGGCTTCTTGGACTCGATTGACTGCTGCTACTTCTGCGGCATCCCTCTCCTCCAAGGTATTGCATTTTCTGCATTTGTCATTGCAAGGTCTTGCAGGCCTTCTGCTTAAAGCATCAGCATGTCCAATATGGGTTCCTTTTTCATAAACCACTTGGAACTTGTATGGCGCCAGTTTCTCCAGCCATCGGGCTAACTTGCCAGTTGGATTCTTGAAATTTCTTAACCATTGCAAAGCTGCATGGTCTGATTTCACAACAAATGGCGCTCCCGCCAAATAATGATTGAATGCTTTGATAGATTCAACCAAAGCTAACAGCTCTCTGTGAGTAGTGCAGTAATTTCTCTGCGGAGCTGTGAGTGCTTTCGACCAGTAGGCAATTGTTACCTCTTTACCATCCTGTTCCTGGGTAATGACTGCCCCCAGGCCAGTCAAACTGGCGTCACAGGTGACAGTAAATGGTCCTTTGGTGACATCTGGTGTGCCCAAAATTGGAGCTGTTGTAAGTTGCTTTTTAATACTATCAAAAGCCTCCTTACACTCCTTGGACCAATTGAAATTCACGTCCTTTTTCAAGAGTTTGAATATTGGTGTGGCTTTGGTTGCCAGATGAGGAACGTACTTGCTGTAGTACTGCACCAATCCTAGCCAAGACCTGATTTCTTTGACGTCCTTTGGCTCAGGCCAATGCGTGATTTTCTCTACTTTCTTCTCATCAGTCCTTATTCCTGTTGCAGAGAGACGGTGCCCCAGGAATGAAACTTCGGGCTGGAAAAGCTCACACTTCTTAGCTTTAAGAAGAAAGCCCCCAGCTCGGACTCGGTTGAACAGTGCTTGCAGGCGTTGCAACATCTGATCGAAGTTATCACCGGCGATGCATACGTCGTCGATGTAGGCAGCCACCGTGTTGCCCAGGTCGTCGTCTGCAGTGGGCTCCAGTGCAGGGGTGACGAGTCTGTCTACTTCCTGCTGGAACGCTCCTGGAGCTGCTGAGAGCCCAAACCCAAGGCGGGTGTACTCGTACTGCCTACATGGTAAGCCTAGGTCCTCTGGCAAGATCACAGCTGTCTTTTGTTGGTCATCTGGGTGTACCACCAGATTGTGGTACCCATGAGCCAAATCAAAAGAATGGTAGACAGATTTGCCTCCCAAATGCTGTAAAAGTTCCTGGGTACGTGGGATTGGGGCTGCAGGAACTCTTGTGATTGCATTAAGAGCCCTGTAATCCACACACACCCGTACTTCTCCAGTCTTCTTAGGCACGCACAGGATTGGCGAAGCCCATGCTGACTGGCTCGGTCTGATGGCTCCCATCCTGAGGTATTTCAGGAATGTTTCCCGTACATCTTTCCTGTAATGTAGAGGGACTGGCCTTGCATTCAGTTTGATAGGTTTGTGATCCCCTGTATCAATCCTGAACATAAGCCATGGGCACGTGCCAAACGAGAAGTTGTCTGGAGCAAACACATCATGATTTGCCCTCAGCACTGCTTCCAGCTGCTTCTTCTGATCTGCATCCAAGTGCTTGCTTCTGTCAACAAGACTTTGCAAATCCTCAGGGAGTTTTTCCCCTGCTGGAATGGGTGGCTTGTTAGGCACTGTGTTGATTTCCACCCCATCAAAGGGTTTAACTTCATGCAGCCCTTTGAGTTTGTCTGCTGCTGCTGACTCAGTCCTGAGCACTGAAAAATCTTCATTTTCATTATCCTTATTATTACTTTCCTCTTCCTCCTCATGAGAAAGGCCGTCATACTCCAATGGGTGCAGGAGATAGACTTCTCCCAGAATGGTGTTCCTTTTTGATTTCGACACACTTATCTCCCAAGCTTTGGATAGCAACTTGGAAGGGTGCAGTGACACACGGCACAATGCCTGACTGTTAAACAACCGAATTTGGTAATTTTGTAATAGGTTTAGCTGTAATAGGGTTTGAAACAAACAACCCAAGTCGTAAAACACTGAGACCATTTTTGTTTATCCTCCTTGGCTGGATTTCCTCGCTGGACGTCTGCGGCCCTGCCTTTGTTGATATCAACGATTTTTCTTTTTGTTTCAGGTTCCCCATGCCGGTGCCAGCCCCGCCGTGTGGATGCAGAAGTGATGACCCAACTTTGGACAATTCGTCGGGCACCAACTTCCTTAAATTCACCCCAGACGTGGCTTCGACCGACACGGCGCTGGTTTCCTCCAGCTCATCAGCCATGACATCAGTTTCAAGAACCGTGTCTACTTGTCTTTCTGCAAATGGCCTCAGTAGCAATTTGGTACGAGACCTGACAAGGTAATACACTTTACCACTGTCAAAATCACCTTTATGTTTCGACATGCCCCGTTGTATGGGTACACTGTGATTTTCCAACTGTAAAATCTTTCTGCGAACATGTATCACTGCATCAAAGTGGTCTAGGAAATCATACCCCAGTAGATTTTCCTCAATGTCTGCTTCATAAACAGGGAATTCATATATTTTGCCCCCAAGATCAACTTGAGTAGCAACAGGACCATAGAGATTAGCCCTGTGCGAGGTGGCACTTTTCATTTTTAGTTTTGCCACTGGCAACTCCATTCTGGTTCGTTTGAACACGGTGATACCAGCCCCAGTATCACAGACCGCTGAGTCAGCTCGGCCTTCGATTTTGCATTGCACTATTGGTGCCATCCTTTTTATAGTGCTGCACATGTTGCACGAAGCCTAATCCTCATTTCTTTCTTCAGGCTCTGGTGCTGGTGGTGACTCATCCTTCCCGTTGTTCCTTGTCTCCAGCACTGGAGCGGAACTGGAATCCATTTTGACAGGTAAGGTTTTCTGTTTTTCCGGAGGAACTTGACTCTGATGTTGTTGTACCTCTTCCTTCTCCGGTCTAGGTGAGGCACTTATCAGTTTCCCTGGTTGTTTGGGACAAATGGCAAAACGGCCAACTGGGCACCGTTGTTGGCGTTGTTGTTGCCATTATTTCCAGCATTATTATTGCCTCCATTTCCATTTCCGTTGTTGCCATTATTGTTATTGGGGCGACCGGCGTTGGCAAACTGGTACATGGCCATGGCTGCTTGCAGTGCTTCAGGTGGGAATACCGGCAATTGGTAATTAGCAACTTGGCCACCATTCTGACCACCCTTGTTGCTTCGCTTGTTGCCTCCGCCGTTGTTGCTACTGTTTTGCCGCATCAAGGAGCGACACTCGTTTTTGTAGTGCCCCTTCTTATGGCAATGATAGCATTCAACATCTTTCTTGCTATTGTTGTTGTTGTTGCCTTGAGGCCTCTTTTTGCACTCCCTGGTGTAGTGCGTTTCCGTCTTGCAGTACGTGCAGTATGGTTTGCTTCTGCACTCATTCGTATAGTGGGTGTTGGTTTTGCAGAACGAGCAAAACGGGGTTCCAGAGCTGGACTGTCCCCCTCGGCCTCCACGGCCCCCACGGCTTCCACGGCCTCCTCGGCTGCCTCGGCCTCCAGTCTGGGTGCTCGAGGTGTGTGATGGGCCAGCGGCCTCTTCTTCGAGGGCCTGGACTTCAACCTCGCCAGTTGCGTCGTCGTCTTCCTCGTCCTCGTCGTAGTTGACGCGGCGGACCTTGGTGGCAGGCCCCTTGGAGGTGGACGGACCCATGTCCAACGAGCGCCCCCGACTGAGGTGACGCATCGCATCCTGGATGGTGTCGACGGACGCGTAGGCCATCCTGCGCACCAGAGCAGGATCGTGGAGCCCCCGGATGAATCGGCGCACCAATTCCTCCTGGATTTGGCGCTCGTTGTGGTTGGCGAGGTATTTCCGCCCCACTCGTTCCACTTCGTTGGCCCAGTCCCGGAAAGACTGGTTCGGTTTCTGGACCAACTCTTCGAACGCAGCCCTGCGCTCCCACAACGACTGGTCTATCGTGTAGGTGCGCGCCAGGACCGTATCCAAGTTCTGGAATGTGTGCTGCTGACCTTGGTCGCTGAGGAGTGCGATGACGTGGGTGGCGTCCCCGCGAAGACTGCGTAGGAGCTGCCGCCCTTTCGCCTCCTCGGACCAGTTGTTGCCCTCTGCTGCGGCCTGGAACTGCGCCCGGTAGATGCCGTAGCAGGTCTTGCCATCGTATTCAGGCGCATCCAGTTTCTCATGCCTCGATTCTCTCGGTCTCTGTTGGACTTGCTGTGCTGCTTGTTGTGCAGCTTGGTTGGCGGCGGCGACTGCCAGTGCTGCCATCTGGTTCCATTGGTCTGGTGGCGGCCCCTCCACGACGTGGACCCTCAGTGGATGGTTCAGCGGGTCTGGCTGGTGCTGGTGCTGCTGCTGTGGCTGTGGCGCAAAGCCACGGAAATCATCATCGGCGCCGTCATCGGCGTCCATGGCGTCGTCCTGGACGTGCTCGTCGACGTCCATGGCCTCGTTGTGGTCGGCTCCCTCTCCGTCGTCGTCGTAGCCATAGCGACGAACCGGCCGCAATACTCGTCGCAGTTGTGGCCCTGCTGCTGCCGCCTGTTGTTGTGCGCGGCCTCCGCGGCCCCCTCGGGCCCCTCTGGCCCTCCTGGCGCCGCGGCCACGGCCACGGCCTCGGACTACTGCTTCGCCCACGCCGACATCGACGTGCTGGATTTGTTGTTGGTCCTCCATTTCTGTTTTTTTTTTACTCCGTACTCGTTGTCACGCTCCTGTTTTACTCCGTACTCGTTGTTGTCACGCTCCTGTTTTACTCCGTACTCGTTGTTGTCACGCTCCCCTTCCCCCTTTTGAAAACGATGCTCGCTCTACCACCAACGGTGGTTTGGGTTTGGCTTTAAGGTTTTAGCCTTGTAGCGGATCGTCAAAAATGACCGGCCTTGCTCCTCGAACTCACGCTTCCTCTCTCCGAATGTTTTCCAGGTGGACGGTGGCGCCCCTGGGTACGGCACGCAGTATGTAGGGCTGCTGGAGGCCCACTGGTTCAACTGCCCCGCCGACTCTAAGGAACTGCAGGAATCGGCAGAACTCGCTCCAGAGGAATAGGAGCGGACAGGGGTGCGTGTGTGCGTCGTGCTCCCGTCAGCGCCAAAGGTGATAGTGGTGCTGTAATCAGTGATAACGCTGCTGGTGCTGCAGCTGGACACCCCGGACGACGTGCTGGCAGTGTCGTTGACGGTCTCTGGGACGGACCAGTCTTCCCCGGAGTACCAGGAAAGATCGGGAGCAACGTACGGCACGTACAACGGCATCAGGCTGTAGGGAATGTCTAATAAACCCCTTTCCCTTTGACCCTTGTCTAATTGCTACGTACGTGAGTACACAACACAGCTAGTGCAGGTCAACGTCAGTAGACGACACAACACCAACAGGTCAACGTGCGAACACGCGTATATAACTACCGCTACACACAAAAACCCACAACGCAATTAGCACAGGTCAATGCCCCCTAGGCGACGCAGTACTAATAGGTCAACGTGACTTTCTGGTTTGCGTATATGTCGATTCGCGACTCAGCAAGGGCAGGCTAATGTCTGACAGACAGCGCAACCCCCACAGGTCAATGCAGGTCAACGTTTACTTTAAGCAACTATGCACCCCGAACCGCCAAATACGACGCAGTCTTATGACAGGTCAATGTACGTGGACGGACTCGACTGTGACTGTAACTACTCCGTTGTCGGAACGCAGCTTCCAAAGAACAGGTCAATCCGGCAAGCGGGACTCAGTTCCTTTTCCACAGGTTAACCCTTCAACTTTCAGACTACGCGGCTCAACTTCGCCTGGCGGAGCGCAGCGGTCGCTTGACCACAGGCTATTCCGACCACGCGGCTACTAGGCTTGCTCGGCGGAGCGCAGTGTTCGCTTGACCACAGGCTAACCCGTCCTCGCGGCGCTCTGAGACCGTATGCCTGGCTAAGGGGCCGTACCCATACTACGTGACCTATTTGAGGCCACTTTTGGACCCCCCCTCCCCCCATGTGACCTACCGTGGTATTGCTCCGACCCCCTCCCCCCCCCCCCTGTATTCACGTAGTATTTCTATAAAAGCCGATTTCTCGTATTTCGTCAAAAGATGCATGCGTTTTTGAAAAGAAAAAAATTCTGTAAGAAACGCCAGGCAGCCGCGCCAGGCAGCCACGCAGCCACGCGCAACTCGTCTCAAGTCACCGTAGCGGTGCGTCCAAGAGCCGCCAAAAATTGGCAACAAAATAGCGTTTTGTGAATACTACGTGACTTGCCCCACGCCCCCCCCTCCCCCTTAGTGACCGACCGTAGTATTTTGTCAACCCCCTCCCCCCCCCTAAAACGGTCACGTAGTATGGGTACGGCCCCTAACTCCTCTTGCCTTCCTTCCCCCTTGCAGACCGTAGACCGCTGTCACCACTGTTGTATTGGGCAGGGCAGGGAATGACAAAGGCTCAGTTGGGCAGTGTGGCTTTATTCAGGCAGGTCTGAGTCAGAGTGCACCGCTCCAAGGGCGAGCGGCTGCTTATAAAGGAAATGCAGAGGAACATCAGGAAGAAGTGAATTATATGGAAGGGGTATTGTAGTGTGTATAAGAAGCAGAGAATGGGCCAGTCGACTGGTTATTGTTGTTAGGTAGGGAATGGATGCATCCAAGATGGCGCCCCGCATGGTAGCTACCGGATCAGGTTAAAGGTTTTGTTTACAATTTAATGCTCGATACAACAGTACATTATTTGTTAAAATGTCAGTTTGCTTTTTTACCTTTGATGTTTTCATTGTTTATCTATTTTTGATGTCGAGCAGTTGTAGTGATTGTTTTTTACATCCATTGATGACAAGCAATGTTTCATTGGGGCTTGGTGAGCATGTTTCAAATTGACATGTATCTTGTTCACAGTGACAAGAGAAACTTATTGGAGTTGTCGTTCTCAAGTTCAAAAAATTTAACTGGAGTATTGGAAAGAACATGTCTTTATTGTAGTTTATACATTTGTAAGATTTGAGTGAGGAAGTTTTTATACTCACACATCTGTTATTGTTGAAGTATATCAAATCATCGTCAAGCCACATTGATGAAACGACAGGTGAATCAGTATTGTGCAGAATGAAAGGAATTCTTGGTCTGCTTGTTGATGTTTGGGAAAGGTGGTATGTGGGATAATTAAATCCACTTTCTCGACGTTGAAGATGTGTGAGCCATGAAAATGTCATTTTGTTATATGAATGTGGGAATGGGTTTGATTGTTGTGTGGGGCAAAGAATTGTTTTGTTTAGCAGTTAGTTTTTGTTGGAAAGTTAATGTGAAGGCTGTGAGGATTTGAAATTGACTAAAACTGTGAGGGAATTGGGATTATTTTTGGTCACAGTTGTAATTTGTTGAATGGTTTTATTTCATTGTAATTTTTGTTTTTTATGATTCAGAAAAAAGGAAGAGAATCGTGGTTGTATTGTTTACTTAAATGAAACAAAATGTAGAGATGATGATGTGTTTCAGAAATGATATAGAAAGAAGTGAGTTTTTATGAATAGAAAAATTCAAAGTATTTTAAGAATAGTTTGATGGGAAGAACTGTTTCGTTATACTTACGTTTTAGTAGAGTGGTTTTAAATTTGAATGTTTAAATGTAAAGTTGTTTAATGTCTGGAATTTCTGGAATGAGAAAAGAAATGTATTATCATTTTGCGTTTCAGAAAGCAATGGTTGGAAAAGAGAAAAAAAAATGAAAGTTTCAAAGTTGTTCTGACTTTAAAACCAGGAGTTGTAAGAAGTCATGAGATGATGAATGTTGTTGACAAAATGAACTGCTATGAAGTGAGTATGGATGAATGGAAAAATTCCAACTGTTTTTAAACACTGTCTAAAGAATAATGTTTTTGTTATACGTTGCTTTCAGTTAGAGAAACATGAAGATCCTTTTTTGATGATGTTGCATCAAAGTGATAAAATTTTGTTGACAAGAGGAGAGCTTGGTGTGGTGAGGTCTTGTGAGGTCTTGTCTTGGCCAGCAAATGTAGTGATGAAATGATGTGAAGGAAGAAATCAAATCTGCAAAAGAGAGTTTATGTTAAGTAATTTAGGAACAAGAATGAAGAAGAAAATTTACAGTTTTGAAGATTACAAGAAGAATAGTAATGTTACCATGATGATAAGGATGTGAAGTTTGTTGCCTGTGATGGTTGTTCGTTGACGTTGTGCTGCATGGAAAGATGTTGTCTACGAAGTTTGGTGTTGATTTTTTTCTTTTATTTAACCTGTAAAAAATGAAAAGTGTTATAGTTTTTCAAAGTATCGGAATTGAGGAAGATGAAAGGAATGTGTTATACTTACTTTGGTATTTCAAAATTTCAACACGGAATATAACTGTGTTCTGATAACTCATCGAAATTTGAGAGTGTACACTTCACAAGGGACTGTTATTAAATTGTTTTGAAATGTGAATGTTTAGATGAAAAACCATATTGGTTTGTGATCACTTATTGGAGATTCGTAAAAATGTCCTTCTTTTTGTTTCGTTGAAGTAAAGAAAAGGTCAATGAGACTATAGGAGTCTGTGGAGAACTGTCCTTTAACAGCAAAGTGCAAACTGAATTGTTCAACAAGTGGAATAACTAATTTTGGTTCCAAATTAAAATCTCTAATAATATTGATTTCTGTAATATTAGGAATCCTATTTGCAGTTACTATTGCTTGAGTGAGATATTCTTTAAATCTTTGTGTTTTATATTTTGGCGATTTGTGAAGGAAAATAATAGCTTTGTTATTCATGTGGAATCCAGTGATGTGGCGAAATGAAAGTAGATGTTTTGTAACTGATAATTCAGTGTCTGTTTGTTTGTAGAAAATTTGGATTGAATCTTGAATTGTTGTTTTCACATAAAGTGCTGTTCCGAATGGATGTCTTTGTGATAAAATACAATCTGTTCGATCAAGACATGTAAAATTATGAATCTGATGACTCTCATTTATTTTGAAACGTGTTTCAACGAACATTAAAATGTCTGCACTTGTATAGAAGGCATGATTTTTCACATATGGTAAATACAAGTTTAGAGAGCGAATATTATGGAAAATAGCATATGGAGTTGTTGTATCTTGAGGAAAAGTTAATTCCATTATCAACGGAGACTCAGTTTTCATTTTTTCAATAGTGGGGAAAGTCATGTCGTATTCAGTTGGAGGGTTTGGTTTTTTGTAACTACCTTGGATAAATAACCCTTTCAAACTTCTTACTCTACTGAATGCCGTCTACATCAGTCTTCTTGTTAAACCTTCTGTCTTTGTAAGAACTGTGTCATATGATGAACTTTGAGACTTATGTATTGTGATTGCTTGAGCAGGTACAATTGGGAATTGTTTTCTTGTAACTTTATTAGTGGAGCCATATGAAAGATCCATTGTTCTTAAAATTCTTTCCAAAGGTGTCCATGTTTTATCTGCCTTGTCATGAAAGAGTTTATCTTTATAAATGTCTCTTGCAGATGTTCCCACAGATGAGTGGTCAAATTCTATATATAATCTTAAGGGCACCAATTCATTTCGAATGTTGTTTCCCATGATAATTTTTCTGAGGGTACCAGAAGCTCCATTTGTTAGTCCATCAATTGTGTTAATGTTTGTGGTTATTACATATCTTGCATTGATTCTTAGTTTCAAGAATCTTGGTAGTCCTTGTGTTTCACTGTATGGCTTTGTCTGAAAGAATTGCAATTTTTTCGGTTGAAGAATTTTGTTACCGATGCCAAATCCAACATCAATTGATATACAATCACATCCTTCCGTGAAGTGGTTTAGTAGAACATTGCCATTGTATCTGTCAACAAATTTGTTTTCATAAAAAAGTGCTGCAGCTTCAGGCATTGTGATATCCTCTGGGATGTTTAAAGAACGTAGTTCCCTTGATCGGGACATTTCGTCATCTTTTGTAGTAGTTTCTCCAATTGCCAATCTGTTTAAAGCCTCTGCAAATGGTTTGTCATCTTTTTGTCTCATGATTTCTGTGAGTTCATAAAATTTGAAAAGAGGCCACAATTTGCACAGATAAGTAACAATTTTTGTACCATTTTTAATTGTTGTGGCCTTGATTTCATAATGAGAATTTGAAAGAACTGATAGGATGGTTTTGGGAACCTGAAAAACTGACCCTCCTGTTACTGGACTGATTTGATTAAAGTCTCCCATTAGTAACATTGATATTCCTCCGAAAGGTTTGTCATTTTCAAAGATTTGTTGCAATCTTATATTGATGAGTTGGAACATTTCGTATGGAACCATTGAAATCTCGTCAATTACTAAAATTTTTAGTTTTTGAAAGAGAAACATTAATGTGTTTCTTCTGTCTGCTGAAAGCTTTTTACAATTGATAAGTTGTTCTCTTAGCATGTGTCCAAATCCAAATATGCTGTGGAGCGTCTGTCCCTTGATGTTGAAAGCTGCTTTTCCTGTATATGCACTTAGAAGTATATGGATGTCATTTGGGTTATTTCCCAATTGATGGATCCAAAATCTCATTGCAGTTTGTGTCAAAGCATGTAACAGGGTACTTTTGCCAACCCCCCTGGACCACTTACAAAGTGGAAAAATTGTTCTTTTGGTTTTGATTTGATTAGGTGCAAAATGTTGTCATGATACCTTTGTTGCTTCTCATTTAAAGATGAAATGAGTTTTATGTATTCTTCATTGTTTAAGAGTTGTGGTATTTGGAATTTTGAAGAAACTAGTTCATCAGGTTCACTGTTCATGATAGGGATTTCAATTGCAATATCTGATTCAGTAGCTCCTAATTCAAAAATTTGAAATTCATTATAATCTGTTAGTTCGTTACTGTCATCAACATCGTTGTCATCTGATTGTTTGTCATGATTTTTCAAGATCTCTTCGAGATCTATGGACATTTTGAAGTTATATTTCATGCGATTGTTTTCAATCATTGATAGATTATTGGTGTAAAGTTCTTTTGCATTTTTAATGATGTCTATCTCATTGCACCAGTTGCAGTATAGCATGACTTGTTCTCTGTAATAGTTTTCTTCATCTTCAAGAACGTTATAGTTTCTGAAACGGATTACTTTTGGTTTTGTTCGTAGTTTTATGAATCCTTTGTAATCCTTTAGAGGAATCCATTTTCCATGACTGTCATTGTTATCTTCATCACAAGAAACTTCATCATTGTTGTCTCCATATGCTGTTTCAGAATTTGTATTTGGTTTAGGTAGATGTTTTTATATTCATACATGGCAGCAAAATCAGCGAGACAAATGCTATCCAGTTGAATTGTTCGATCTGCATAATGTTCAATGAGGCCATCATATGTAATTTCGTTACTGTCTGGTGATAGTTCTTCCAAATCTTTCTTTGATTTGAGAAGTTGGACTCTTTTTTCTGGTGGTGCAGTATTTATGTAAATTACAGCTGCAGATTTTTTTGAAAGTGGAATACTAAGTCCATGGCAAACAGCCTCTTGTACAGAAATTTCAGATTTATTTGTGAATTCGTTAACATGTGTTCTTAATCTTTGTTTTAAGGAAATGTTCCCTTTCATCAAATTTGATCCAAGATCTCGCAAAAGTTGTGAAAGTCCTTTCTGACTTTTGTTAATATAATTTCAGATGTACCTTACTGTTGCATATGGATCAAGAACAAATTGAATGTCTGTATTTGCATTCCAGAGGTCTAAAATTTGTCTGTTATATGCATTAATTTTCCTTCCATTCAGATTTCTTTTCAGGAACACTGTTGGTCTCTTTAGTGATGATCTTATTGCCATGATGTATGTGTCCTCATCTAATTCTATTTTATTGAGAAAACTGTCAAATGTGCAGTCTTCATCTGTTTTTGCTATTTTTTCCATCTTAATTTTAATTGTGGTAAGAACATTCTTGACATGTTTTGCTTGTTCTTTTTCTTCTTCATTCAAAGGCAGCAAGATTTGTGTCGATCGCATTGGAGGGATTGGAAAATTAAAACGACATGTTGTTTTTCCCTTTTTGCAAGTTTGGGTATGTTTGTGATATTGTTTATTTAGTTTGTCTCCTAAACTTTCATCTTTTGCGCATGTGATGAATTTTTGAATGAATTCAACACATGCTTTTATAGTGTCTGGATCTTCTTGATTGAATGTTGGACATGAATTCAGCCATAATAACATGTGACAATGTAGAGATCCTCTCTTTTGGACCTCATATCGTCTAACATAGTGTGCTATTTTAAAGTTCTCAAAAGGACCAAAAGAACTTTGTAACACTTTCATCATAGCATTAAACTTATGATGGAAATACCAGGCACATGTAACGGGATCTCTTTTTACCAAATTTATTCTTTCTAGCTTTGTGAGCAATTGAACATCATCGTCAGTGATTTCTTCATTTTTGTTAACTTTAATGAGAATAATTAGTAGTTCAATCCAGTAAATTTCAGCTGCACTAAATGTATCAAAAATGTGTGCTGGACCATATTGTCTTATCATGGCTAATGCTTCTTTCGTTTTTTTTTCCCAGAATGCTGGACTTGAACGATCTTCATTTAAAACTTTATATCCATCATCCTGTTGAATGACATCACCAATGCCACCTGGTTCAAGGATGTTGGCAGCAGTTGTATGTTTTGCATTAATCTTTTTTCTCATTGCTATATTACATTTATTAACCAATTTTTGCAATCGTGATCGACAAAAAGTCATAAAAAGTTTTGGAATATTATTTGCTGCTCTTCGATCATAACTCTTTAATTCAAATTGTTTTAGGTCTCCATCTTTCAATTTTGATTTGAATGTACGAGGTTTCCCACAGAAGATTGTAGGAAATGAGAGGACTTCTGCATCTTCATCTCGTAAAAGTGAAATTGGTATTTGTCCTTCTCCTGGAGCAATAGTGATTCCATGATCTTTAACCACATAATCTGGAATGACATCTGGTATCATTAGACTCTCTTGATTTTGTAATTCAGTATCAATATTATCATCATCTGAATCTGAATCTGAATCTAAATGTATGGTCAAAGGTTGTGTTGGATTGATAGTCTCAAACTTATCAATGTCTTCATAGTGAGTGAAATATTCATTTTTTTGTGAAGAATCCTCTTTATTGATTTAACAGTCTTTGATTGTCATTAATGTATTAATGTCATTTTCATCAATTTTCTCATTGTTATTATCCATGGTAATAACATTTACTTCTTCATTTGCTTTCTTTAACCATTCAGCATCAAGTTTTATGCCATGTTTAATGTAAAGCTCTTGTTTAACTAGATACTGTGCGGCTTTGTGTACAAGTTCAGGACGGATAAGTTCATATGCATATGGTTTCTTATCAGTCATCCGTCTTTGCATTTTAACCAAAATTGTTTCTGATTCATTTAAACATCGTGGTAAAACACTAACTGTTGAATTGAGGCTTGTAGGTACATTAACACAACTTCCTTTTATTCCAAATTGACCACCAGCGTGTGGTTTCAGTTCATAAATTTTCATAAATGGTTGTCGAACAGCCAAAAGTCTTTCTTCAAGAGGGGTCAGATTTTGTAATTCAGGTGGAATTTTAGGAAACTCAACACCATTGACCAATGCATTTGCTGGTATTTTTTTATTTTTCAAATGGTTTTTGCATGTGTTGCACACAATGAATTTTCCATTGGATTTTGAATCAAAAATGCAAACAGTTTTTAATTGGAATGGCAAATGACTAGGAAATTCATTCATATAACTGATAGACTGAATGAAGTTCATCTGTCCACAGCATGAACAGATATTTGTTGGACCTTCACTGATTTCTTTGTAATATGCTGCTATAAGATGTTTTCTTTTTTCATCATGTTCTGTGTTAATTCTCTTTGTTTTAATGTTTTGAAGGATTTCATTATACCTGTCTGGATTGCTTTTAATTTTCTAGTTGTATTTTTTTTCCGTTCCTTGGTTTCATTTGGTTTTTCAGCATCTCGATTTTTACACTGATTTTTGTAATTATCATCATTTTGCCATCTGTTTTTAACATTCGCAAGATTGTTTGCTTTGTATTCTGGATCATTTTCCAATCTGTTTTTAACATTCGCAAGATTGTTTGCTTTGTATTCTGGATCATTTTCCAATCTGTTTTTAACATTCTCAAGATTGTTTGCTTTGTATTCTGGATCATTTTCCAATCTGTTTTTAACATTTGCAAGATTTCTTGCTTTGTATTCTGCATCATTCTCTAATCTGTTTTTAACATTTGCAAGATTTTTTGATTTGTATTCGGGATCAGTTTGTAATCTGTTTTTGACATTTGCAAGATTACTTGCTTTATAGTGAGAGTCAGTTTTCAACCTTCTTTTTACATTCTCTAAATTTTGCTCATTATACTTAGGATCATTTAGACGTTTCTTAGCTGCATGTGATTGATTAGTTTCTTGCTTTTGTTTTCTATATTCTGTATCATTGTCATATCTATTTTTGTACCATTGAGAAGTTTTTAATTGGGAATCCTTAATTTGTCCCATCCTTTTTTCTAACTGTCTTGTTACTATAGAGTTATCATTTGATATCAAATTAACAGGAGGACTTGGTGATGATTCTTTTACCAACTTTGCTTTTTTTTGTTTCTCTTGCATTTGCAGTTTTAAGTTTTCGTTTTTGTGCTTTTGACATTTGCACACATTTACTTTCTTGAATATTGTGTTGAGCAGGTTGGATTAAATGAGAAAGTTTTGATACATTACATGTTTTAAGGGTATGGTCTGACTCATGTTTTGTAGAAGTTGCGAAAGTGTCATGATCAGGTTGGCTCAAAAAAGAGCTTCGTGATGGATCAGTTTTTTCATTTATATGACCAGGTATATTCATGAGTGAATTTCCAAAAGTGTTGTTATCAGGTTGGGTCAAATAAGAGCTTTCTAATGGATCACATTTTTGATGAATATGACCAGGTTTGTTAATGAGACAACTTCCGATAGGATCGTGATCAGGTTGGCTCAAAAAAGAGCTTCCTAATAGATCACATTTTTTATGAATATGACCAGGTTGGTTCATAAGAGAACCTCCTAAAGGGTCGTGATCAGGTTGGCTCAAAAAAGAGCTTCCTAATGGATCACATTTTTGATGAATATGACCAGGTTGGTTCATGAGAGAACCTCCTAAAGGGTCGTGATCAGGTTGGCTGCAAGAAGAGGTTCGTGACATAGAAGTAACTGAAATGTCTTGGTCAGTGAATTGAAAGTTACCTTGATATACATTGTATTGCTCATCTAAAAATGAAACACCAAAGATGTTATAGTAAGCATTATATGAATTGATACTACAAATGTATGTTACCATTTCTTGTACAGATGGAAATTGTAATAAAATTGCTGTTCCATTAACATCAGTTCTTCCAAGGACATTTTTGGAATGAGAATCAAATATCCAGAACACACCATTTATTCTCATTATACCTACAGAGTAATCATCAGAAGTGAGAACACCAGTTTTGTGGTCTTGAAAAAACTGATGAAGACCATCTGAAAGATTAATTGGCCATTCAGGACCGTGGTCATGAACAGGACCGTCAAAAAGTGATGTTGCATCTGCTAATAAAACCAATTTTGTTCCATTGGGCAGTAGTATTTCAGAATATAATTCACATGGTTTCAGTCGACTGAATTTGAGTCGACACTTACTGTGTTCCTAACGAACTGTGTTTTTCACCCCCAAGCCAACGAACTGTGTTCCGTGCAGAAACACAGTCCGCTGGCGTATTTTCTAATATTTTCTATTTTAATTTAATTTTAATTTAATTTAATTTTTTTAATTTAATTTATTTTTAATTTAATTTATTTTTAATTTAATTTAATTTTAATTTAATTTAATTTTATTTTAATTTAATTTTTTCGAATTTTCTTAATTTCCGCTATTTTTACGGTATTTTCTGGCTCCGCCCACTTTCCCCCTCCCGCCGCTACCCGCCGGGGACCGGCTTTAAGTAACATACAGCCCTGTGCGATGGGCTGCCTACCGCCCGGGCTGACAGCCGCCTCGCCCGGGTGCCACGAGCAAGGTAAGGCCTGACCGGCATTACAGCGAAGGCACACGGATGGAAACCAATCTCACCAGTATAAAAATAGGAAATATGCGCAGTTATAATTCAACTAAATATTCGTTCTATTATTAAGTATTATTACTAGCTATCGTGTATCAGTCAATTAATAATAATTATCATTTGTCACATGGTCACCGCAGACCGCAGCAACCACGAAACCAAACCATACTTGCACCTTCAAAGCGCACACAACATGGTCATAGAGAGAATATGTGTGCACTGTGACCCTATTTATTGTTGCTTTATCCGCAAACGTTTAGTTGACTGTGAAATAAGTCGTCACAAACCAAGCGACGACATGACTTATTTGGGTGATCCATGAGCCACCACAGGGTATCTCGTCAGGTGACACAATTTTTACAGAGCGTGAATTGAGTGATTGGAGTATTTGAACCAAGTGCGTGTGAGTTTCACTTAGGGTTCATCGTAAGTACTCCCAGGATTGTAACAAGGGCGAACCTAATTTTGGTCAGTCTGGATGAGCATAATCATGCCTTTCTACTTGCAATGAGCGTGTTAAAAAACAGGTGGTCTTTGGTTTAACTACCACTTGCAAAGCTCGTTCGCGATTGAATATTAATTCGTCACACATTATACGAGAATTTGAAGTTTGCAGTTCGCAGAGGGCGAACGGTCGTACAGAGGGATGGAGTTGGGAGTACCTGGGCAAATCATGATTTATTCAACTATTTACTTTTGAAATGATGAACACAAGTTTCACAAAAGATTTATTCTTGAACATAAAAACCGATGAAAAGAAGCTGTCGATGATGAATGCTGGCGTCATACCTCGCGATTAATTACCGAGCTGTAGAAAGAAAGTGGGGAGGGGAGGGGAGCAAGGGGAGCGGAGGGCGGCCTCAGCCGTCAGAAATGTACCAACACAGACCACACACAAACACAGGCATACAAACACTGAAGAAGAGGCAAGTACGGCGAAAAGTACAGAAAAATATCAACACATGACAATAAATGGTCTACAAATATCATAAGCATAACTCTGTCATAAAATCTGTTACTGGCAGTCACGAAAGGTGGATGAGGCAGGTTGGGAGCATGATGGGAACGGAGGCCACTGCAGTTCCAACGGAACGGAGCAGCTCAGGTCTTTCACACAACGCCTGGGGGTAGGCAGTCCCGACGCATGCATGCACACACGTCTTGCGGGCTGGCCTACCCTGAACCTGGCAGGCGCGATCGCACGCAGAATTCGCAGTCAGTCGCAGACACACACACTAGACAGGCTCCGCTGAGCTTGCCGCTGACACACAGTACACACACAGGCTCCGCTGAGCACGCCGCTGACACACACAGACTGGCTCCGCTGAGCACGCCGCTGACACACACAGTCGCTCCGCTGAGCCCGCTACTGACACACAGACTGGCTCCGCTGAGCACGCCGCTGACACACAGAGTCGCTCCGCTGAGCACGCCGCTGACACACACAGTCGCTCCGCTGAGCACGCCGCTGACACACACAGTCGCTCCGCTGAGCCCGCTACTGACACACAGACTGGCTCCGCTGAGCACGCCGCTGACACACAGAGTCGCTCCGCTGAGCACGCCGCTGACACACACAGTCGCTCCGCTGAGCTCGCTTCTCACCGAGGCGCCAGATCGCTTCTGGCACCTCACCTGCCCCGAAGAGGTCACCAGTGGCTGAAGGCGAGCACCCGGGACTCCCTCCCCCACCGTCACGCTGACGGCAGGGAGTAACACGCGCGCTCGTGTTACCAACCAATGGGAGAGCTCGATTCGGGCACACCGGGTCCACGCCAAAGGCGCGGCTAACCCCCCCTCATCGGGGGGACCCAGGCAAAGTGTTCGGAAACGCACGCAAATAAAGGGTCTCTACGGTCGAAGGGGAGCCACAGTACAAAACAGGCGCACAAGAGCACAACAAAACAAGAGCACAACAAAACAAGAGCACAACAAAACAAGAGCACAACAAAACAAGGGCACAACAAAACAAGAGCACAACAAAACAAGACACAAACACAAGTGAACACAAACTGTGGCCCCTCACCTACCCCGAAGACGTCACCGTGGGTTAGAGCAGAGCCGGGCCTCCGCTCCCCGCCGTCAGCATTGCTCATGGGCAAAGCCGCGAGGGCAGAACACACAACACTCGCTGTGTCATGCCAACCACGGTGACGCTCGGACACACCGGGCCTCCTCACCAGGCAAGTGGCAAGGGTGCGCAGGCGGTTCAACCACCTATGGCAAGCACCCCTGCGGTGATCGGAGAGCACCCAGGCAAAGGCCTTTCAACGAAAAGGCACGCACGCAAATTCTAAAGGGGAGGGGGTACGGATACACATTTCCACTACTTCAAGTTTCTCGTACGCAAGTACAACGTCTCCGCCTACAAAGATGTGAAAGGCGCACGCTTGATTTGTATCGTCTAGGACTCAGGATCGCAACTCTGATGGGGAGGCACGCACGCAAGTTCGAAAAGGGGGGGGGGGGGGGTACGGATACACATTGCCACTTCTTCAAGTTTCTCGTACGCAAGTACAACGTCTCCGCCTACAGAGATGTGAAAGGCGCACGCTTGATTTACATCGTCTAGGACTCGGGATCGCAACGTTGATGGGGAGGGCGCCATGAGAGTCTCATAGAGTGGATGGGTTCACAAAACGTCAAGGGAGAGTGGGATGGGACGATACCATGAGCCGGCATGCAATCAAGTCACCCAAGCTCAAGGCCAGAAAATAGGGTAAAAGGTAGAAGGAGGACTGCCAGGAACAAATACTACATACAAATAACAGCATAATCTATAGGACAGACACTATGAAATTTCCTTTGAAAAGTAATGAGTCTGTAAACT
The DNA here is from genome assembly GCA_038380765.1 of Odontothrips loti. Taxonomy (NCBI): domain Eukaryota; kingdom Metazoa; phylum Arthropoda; class Insecta; order Thysanoptera; family Thripidae; genus Odontothrips; species Odontothrips loti. The sequence continues at coordinate 1,058,577 of CM076254.1, forward strand.
GAATGCTCTCATACATGAGAACTCTTGTTGCACGTCACTTTGAGTACTTTAGCTTCTTTCTTTCTGCTCTGATGACCAACGATGTTATGTAGACCTGTAAAATAAATAAAGGTCAGTCATTTGAAGTAATGACCTAACATATACCATATATCTTCCCTTAATAATACTACTTCTCACAGTGAGAGGGGAATAAATAGATACATACCTCAGGATATGTTTCTCTAATAATATAGATTAGGTATATGAATGCTTGTCTTCAGCTCCTTATCCATTACACCATGTACTGGAAGGGAAGTCATCCGAAAGAAGGCATCTGATTTCCACTTCTCATCCAAATCTGTAAGGGAGATACACTGTTCAATTATTTCATGTCACCGCAAACTGGATCTAACAATGTGTATTGCCTGAGACTCACCATCATAAACTTGAAGTGACATTCAACATTTAATGACGCAAACTTCGTCATGAGCACAGCTTCAACGATCAGATGCTCTAAGACTGCGTGAACTCCATGAAAGCTAAGCTGAAAGCAAAGGAATGCGTTAACAATATGAAGCAATCGGCTTCAATGCAAGAGCACTCAGATACAATCAAACATATCGTTTAAGATATTTACCATTAATTCAACCGCTTGTACAGTCCACTTGGCAAACACCATTCTGTTCAGAAATGTTAACACACCACAATTGTTTTGCTACTGCTATGTTTATAGTCCCCTATTTTCACTACATTAATAACTAAAAACAATCGCTACTAAGAGCAAAATAAAGTTCAACCACTGCATAAAAATCTAATTTCTGAAATACCTAAGAAGACAAAAACCTAAAACTTAAGCCGTAGAAAATGTCTGTCCAATCACTTAATAAATGGTTCTTGTTATAGAAGTGTGCTTGCATTCAATATTCCATTGCAGATAACAAAAAATTATTCCTTGACATGCAATGACAACAGATACATATTCATACAAATCGAATTTTCATCCTGCTTACTCATTAATATAAAACACTGTCTTCTGACCTGCAAAAAAATGAGCACCAGATCCTGAATTATGTACAGTTCACAGGCTGTCCTGAGCTCTCCAATTTTCATCCCAATTGCATATAAATAATTGTCCATTAATCACATTCTATGATGTTGACCTGAAAAAAAAAGTTCACCAAATGCTAAGCTATTTACATATTCCCAAGCTCCAATTGGGCATTGTCATTTACATATAGCTAATGGATCTGATGGTCTGAGTACAATGTGCACCATCTTACGCATTCCCGCAAAAACAATATGTGTATACTAAAACATTATACATAAAACTATAGGAGCTCGTAGGCTGTCCTCAGCTCTCCAATTTTCATCCCAATTACATAGAAATAATTGTCCATTAATCACATTCTATGATGTTGACCTGAAAAAAAAAGTTCACCAAATGCTAAGCTATTTACATATTCCCAAGCTCCAATTGGGCATTGTCATTTACATATAGCTAATGGATCTGATGGTCTGAGTACAATGTGCACCATCTTACGCATTCCCGCAAAAACAATATGTGTATACTAAAACATTATACATAAAACTATAGGAGCTCGTAGGCTGTCCTCAGCTCTCCAATTTTCATCCCAATTACATAGAAATAATTGTCCATTAATCACATTCTATGATGTTGACCTGAAAAAAAAAGTTCACCAAATGCTAAGCTATTTACATATTCCCAAGCTCCAATTGGGCATTGTCATTTACATATAGCTAATGGATCTGATGGTCTGAGTACAATGTGCACCATCTTACGCATTCCCGCAAAAACAATATGTGTATACTAAAACATTATACATAAAACTATAGGAGCTCGTAGGCTGTCCTCAGCTCTCCAATTTTCATCCCAATTACATAGAAATAATTGTCCATTAATCACATTCTATGATGTTGACCTGAAAAAAAAAGTTCACCAAATGCTAAGCTATTTACATATTCCCAAGCTCCAATTGGGCATTGTCATTTACATATAGCTAATGGATCTGATGGTCTGAGTACAATGTGCACCATCTTACGCATTCCCGCAAAAACAATATGTGTATACTAAAACATTATACATAAAACTATAGGAGCTCGTAGGATGTCCTCAGCTCTCCAATTTTCATCCCAATTACATATAAATAATTGTCCGTTAATCACTTTCTATGATCTTGACCTGAAAAAAAAAAGGACACCGAATGCTTAGCTATTTATATATTCCCAAGCTCCAATTGGGCGTTGTCATTTACAGATGGCCAAGTGATTTTTTGGGAACCATGTGTCCCGTCTAACATTATGTGTTCCTGCAATAACAACACATATATATTATACAACTATAGCAGCTCACAGGCTGTCCTCAGGCATCTAATTTTCAACCCAACTACTTATAAATAATTGCCCATTAATCATTTTCTATAAACTTGACTATCAATCTTAACCTGAAAAGAAAAGTACACCAAATGCCCTACTATAAAGAAACAAATTCTAAAGCTTCAGTTGGGCGTTGCCATTCACAGATGGCTAATGAATGGATGTGATCCTTTGGGTGCAATATGTTGCACAGCCAACCTACCCACGAACAGCACTGACAAAAAGTACAGTAGTTAGCTAAATGACTTTTTCAAGTTTCTCCTATCCTAATTGAGAAAGTGGACCTTAAAGCATTCTGATTGCACAACGTCATAGGATGGCCAGCAGGTGTCTGACGCTATAACACCTTCATGACAAGCTGTCATGTGCCAACTGGATTGAGAAAGAATGAAGTGAGACGACCAGAAAAGGGGAAGGACAGAAGGGTGCAACAGATTACCATGTGCAAGTCCAAATTCACAATAAACCTAACCTTTTACATTAGAAGACACCAACTCCCCAAGCAGACACTACACTGAAAATAAATTGTACTACAGTATGTATAAAATCTTCTCCCTTTGCAACTCACAATAAAGTATCATGTCCACCAATGTACATAAGATATGTCATTAAAGCACATTAAAATAGAATAGAAACAACAGCATACATTGTCACCCATAATACAACATAGCTTCATTCTGAGCCTTCAGATCCTAGATTCCAAAATATTCAATAACAGTGAAATACGGATATGAAAAGTTACAGTCCACGATTTGAAAGTAGCAAAACAAATGTGGGATGCCAGCATTTCTAAACATTTCTAATGCCATTGGCTGTAGCAGAGTATTGCAGCAACAGCAGAGGCAGGTGAAAATTAATAGGTTGCAGAGGTGCAGCATTCGCCAACAGAATACAGTACATAATCTATAAAGAGGAATGAAACACGTTTCAATGAGGGGTTTAGTACAATGATGTCTACAAAATAAGATGGGAACAAAACTTACCTACAAGTCTAGAGCACAAGTCTGCAACAATAATTCTCTTGACAATTTCCCAATGATCACAATGCAGCATACCTGGAAAGCAAACATGACAAATATAAATACATGTAACCAAATTAATGAGATAAATGAACCACACACAGTGAGAACTTACTTGAATACTCGTATTCGATTGTATTTGGACATATACACCAGGATCGTCATTGGTTTAATATTACTGAAACAAAAACATCTATTTAACATCTCAAAGTAAAACGCCTCGTTACAGTTGAATAAATGACAACCGTCTCAGCACAAAGAACTAATACTCACTGCAGTAACACTGTAACACTGGTCGAGAAACCATTTCATTTGTCTTCTGCTGTTTTGGTGCTCGATTTGCAGTCAGATCACCGATTACAAGGGCCTGCGAAACATACAACAAAAATTAATCACAAATAATTGCAGACTCCATTCATTTCTTCTCTTCTTTATTTTGTTTTAGAAAAATCAGATGCAATATACCACAGAACCATGCCAGTACAACATCATAAAATTGTCCACTATACAAGAGACAGTTAAAAATGATTATTTCCCATGTACCACTTGAATCATTACCCCACTACTGTTCTCCAGCAGATCTTGACCCCTTCATAAACCAAAGCCCTCTCACTAAGACACCCATAGTTATTATTGTCGTCAGCAACAACGAAACGAAAACAGGAGTGATAAATCAGTTTAGTACCACAGCAGCCCACACCCACCTGCCCCGCCCATCCACATTGATCCTACCCTGAAGGACGCGCATTACCCGTGTTTCCAAAATGGAATCATATGCAAGATTTGAAAAGAAACCAAACAATGAAAGCACTTCCAACACAAAAGTGGAGGATATGCATTGCTTTCAACACAACTTACATGAAAAGCACACAACAGCAGTCCGTCATTCTCAGTCTGTCATTTCCCAATAAGCTGAACACAGGAAATCTGAATGGCAAAAATCACAACCATGAGTAGACATAAAAAAAAAATTATGAGATTGAGATCAACGCATCACTACGAACTTACTTGAAGAACTCTGGAGCAACAGTTGCAGTTGGATAAATAACAACCCTCTGCACAGAGGACTGAGTGGAATTTAACACACAACCTGGCTGATATCCTGGAAAATACATCCACCGTTAATCAATTATAACAGGACTACAATTATTCCACGTAATAAGACCGTTGATCCTACAGCAAATCTTGCCCATTAATAACTACAAATGCATTCACTTTCTGCCCCCGCCCCCCTTTCAGTCGTTGGGGTCATAACCTTAACGACGCGCGTCACCAACGGTCCTGAAACGAATGACGGGTAAAAGTGTAGAAGGTCTCCACAAATCTTGTGAAATGTGCAACGCTTACGTAGAACACCGTGTTATAACGAGTCGAAAGATTTAATCATCAACAAAGGACCTGTTGCCTAAGCCTACGAACGGCCGCCCACACGCGTTCGCTAGACAATGAATGTTTAAACTTACCGGTAAGGACACGAGGCAGGATCGAAGAATGCCAACACCACCTCGAAATACACCCCTTCGACAATTAGTGTATCACCTAAATATGTTCAAACAGAATTTCACATTTCTAACTAACGCTTTGGCTTTCCCCTCCATCTTGAGCCGTTGGCAGTTGCCGGTAACCAACCGGGACGCGTCGCTAGATGGCGCTTGGGTCGTGCGGCGGCTGTTGTGTTTATGGTTTTTCGAATTAACTTTGATCCTTTTGGTTCTTTTCGATTTTATACTTTAGGAAAAGCTCACTGACAGACTCACTTCAAATTTTGAAACACAGCTACGGTTATTTCACTTGCTTCCAGAGACTCAGAAATTCAAATTTTGTACAGTCACGCGCGACGAACAAAAGACGGAGGTATAGTTGAGCAGCATAGTTGGTTCTGTCACACATGCTACCAACCAACTCATGATTCCCCGCCCCCCCCCCCCCCCCCCCCAAATCATATAGGAAATCAATTGACAAATCACCTGACGTACCTGGCCCTGCTACCTGTTGATTACCCCTTTCCCGACCATGTGAAGAGGAAGTAAAAGGTTTGTATCCCAAGTAGACTTTGCTTCTCGAGTCAAGACAGGCCGACACTTCTTCGTGAAGTGAATGACTGCTGTTAGAAAGTTAGGCTATGGTGTGCTACTCCATTGCTTGACAGTGTATATTATGGTGGTAACTGTTTGAAGACTGGTTATTTCTGTTAATGTGGAGAGGTTAGGAAAAGTTGAATTTTATATTTAGTTTGCATGTAAATTGAAACTGATTCTCTCCATTTACCACTAGAGATGTAGGAAATAGCCTTTCTCAGTGCAGAACTCTGTTTGGAACAAATGGGTGTGAACTGCAACACATCCTACGTGTAATGTTTGCAGCGGCATACACAAATAGTTTGTTGATTAGTGTGACCCACGGTTTTCTTTGTGTGTCATGTAATTATTTATATCGTGGTGCCTAGCTTTCATTACAGGAATGACATTATTTGCAGTGTGCTAGTTTGTTACTTATTTGTTTATTGGTGATTGTAATAGCATGTGATATTAGTTTCCACTCTTTTTTACCAGGTCGTTTCGTGGAAGCTCCAAAAGTGACGGCATTAGATGACCAAGCATTCGGATCACAGCCAGGAGAAAATGGCACTCGCCAGTAATGCTGTATGGTGAAGATAGCATACAGGATTTCCTTGATGCCATTTGGTAACAGATTCTGGTTTTCCGTCATTTACTCCTCTGACTCATATGTGTGTTGTCCAAAATTGATAATTTATTATATTCCCAGATTTGTATGAAGACATGGGAGAAAATAATACTGGACAACGACTGAAATTTTCCAGGTGTTGAAGGGAGTGGACTTCCTATTCAAGATTCCACTCGATAGCATTAAAGTATTTTTCTTTGACCATCCAAGAGTTTGCATGTTCAAGCAACAATCTGTTGATCCCAAATATTTTTGAATTTTTCTCCCCTTATGTGAGTGGCATCAGACTCATGAGTTGTTTTGCTATAATAAATGTTGATTTGATTTAATCCTTGTTTTGAACACCCTCAAATCTTTCTCATTCTCACACCAATGAATTGTTTTGGGTAATACTAACTCTCAATTTGCTTCCTTTGGATTAACAGTGGTTTTTGTAAGGTGTGAGTTTTTATATACAGTTTAGTTATTACTGAGATAATCTGAATTCCAGACAAACCTTATGATAGTTTTGAAGTAATTTTTTGTATGTCCCCCTAATGTATTATTATGAAAGCACCATTTTGTACTCCAGAAACTGCCTCTCAATTTAAGTGAGGCATTTCATTTTTAGGGTAGGATAAATTTTTTATTTCCTGAACTGCCACATTTTTTACTGAGTTCTAAGTTTCTGGCACTTTCAAACACAGTCCAAGCCCTAGAGATATAGTTATCTCATTTCAAAGAGGGAGTAGTTTTCCTCAATGCAGCTGTATGGAATGGACTGATGACAATGACAGCTAGACTTGGCCGTACACTGTGCACATTTACCAGCTTAACTTACACTTTTCCTGTCAAAACTGACAGATATGGTTATTCAGCTCAGGCACTCAATGAAAGCAGTACCTGCAACAGCTGAGTCGTACCCACACAATGCCAGAGAAAAGGTAATGACATTGTACAACCATATTGTTTCCTCAATTTGGCTCGAAACTCCATTACATAAGAGCAGAAGTTTGTCTCAAGTAGCCCCAAATCCACAACAATTTTGGCATATAGGTTTCAGATAACTGAAATATAAGAAGCCCTGACAGGCAGGACGTCATGTCTATCAAGCAAACCATATTCTCCTATTTTAAAAAACACCTTAGTGCCCATAGCGTGCGTCCCCGAGGGTTGGCCCCTCCCCCACCTCGACGGGGACCTGGACCCCCGTCGACTGTCCTACTGTGCCCTGCCCCGGCCTGGTGGCCCCCGGCGGGGCGCGCCCCCATGGTTTTACCCCCAGCGTGAGTCCCCCAGGGGTGCCCCCTCCTCGACGGGGACCCGAACCCCCCGTCGACGGCCCTGCCCCGGTGTGGCGGCCTCCGGCGTGGCGCGCCCCCGTGGCCCCTACCCTTGGCGTGCAGCCCCCCGGAGCGCCCCCCTCCCTGGCCGTGGTCGGCAGGGGGTCGAACCCTGTCGCTGCGTCGCCCCCCGTCCTGCTGTCCCTGCCGTGCCGTTTCCGGGTGCACCTGGGGTGGTCTCGGGCGGTTCTGTGCATGGCGGCCTAAATCACAGAGAAGTCGGTGTACAGAGCTTCTGTGCACAGAGGCTATGTGGTGCGTCTGTGGCGTGACACAGAAGGGGGACAGACCGTCTGTGTAATTAATTGACCTCACTTTTCTGTGATTTTTTCTGTGGACTTTTATTTTACTAACTTCCGTTCAGTCACCAGCTGTTGCCGTGAAGCGACAACTACTATATTAACAGTCATTTTTTTGCTGTGCGTCCGGTACTTTCCCGGAGCGCCGTATCACACAGTTTAAAGCTGTTTGCCGACTTAGGGGAAAGGCCTGGTGAGGGGACGGCTGGAGTCAGACGCCCAGCGCCCTGCCTATCTTTGCCTTTTGCCCTTTTAGTGTTAATTTACTGGCAACCTTAAATAATTAACGTTAAATTTCATACAAGATTAAAGTCATTTCCTCTGCAGCGGCTTTTAGGCATTCATTCAGTCACCCACGTAGGGTTAGTCCTCAATATCATATTTGGCATCTCTTTCGCTCTCGCAAGCTTATCGCTCGACTCGGGCGTGCGTGGGGTTTGACTCCGCACAGTTGGCAGTAGTATTGCACCGTCGCTGCGGCGGGACTGGACTCCGGGACTCGCTCCAGACGGACAGATTCGGTCAGCCCGTCATCGCCTGCGGTAAGCATTCTCCCGAGAACAAAGTTGGTATTGCTCTGTAGCTTTCCTTGTAATAACTTTTGTAACTGTGCCGTGCTGTCCGCCCAGGTCCTTTGAGAACGCGTCGGGCTTTCGTGCTTAACTTTAAGTCTTGGTGGTGTGAGAATGGCGGATGACCCGGGGCCTGCTGGTGGCGACGGGGAGGAGCACCGAGCGCAGTTCCTGGCTGGGGAGCGGCCGGAGAGCAGGGTGTACTTTTGCCCCGGATGCGACGATGGGTACTTGTACCACAGGAGGCGGGAGCCCCTGGCTGACGGTACATTAGTGTACTTGTGCCGCAACCAGCCGTGCCGGGGCCGTGCCAAGAGTGCCCCCGATGGCTCGGGCATGACGGTGGTCACCGCGCATCGGTGCATCGTGAACCGGGCCCACAGTCGGCAGGTCCTCGCCCTCCGTCGGACCATATTTGAAGAGGGGCTCACCGTGCCCATGCGCATGGTGAACGAGATTGTGGTGCACAGGCTCACTGAGTAAGTATTAATTTCTCGCTTGTCCTGACCCCCCTACCTACACTTAATCGCGGCCACGCAGTTCAGTGACGCCCCCTACGCCGCAGTGGTGTCAAGTGCAGTGTGCGCGCGCCGCTCGGCATGTTTTGTCTGTGTGGCCTGATGAGAAGGGGGTGGGGGTGGGGGGTAGTTTACTTTAGTGTTAATTTGCTGGCAACCTTAAATAATTAACGCCCGGCGAGTAGGTGCCACGGCCTGCGCTAGTTTTGCAATTTTTGACGGCCCTTAAGCAGTAAATTGTGCCATTATTTAGTGTTTTACTTCTCCTTAAGGACCCTCCTTAACCAATTTTCACTTCGCAGAGCCAATCCTGAGCTGGGATTGCACATAAATCCTGCAGCCCTTCAAAGGGCTATCTACGAGGCTCGGAATGGCGAGCGGCCGCAGCTGCCCGCGTCCCTCGGTGACATCCACGAGGCCCTCAGCAGCGAGGACTGGCGTCACCTCGGGCAGGGCCTGGTGCCGCCTTACCGTCAGCTCTATGACGGGATGGTCGGTCCCGAGGGCCATCGCGGGGCTGTCTTTGTGTTCCCGGAGGTGCTCCAGTGGATGAATGTTGAGTGCGAAATTTTCATCGACGGGACCTTCTGGATCGCGCGGGGGCTCCCTGGAGAAATTATGCAGTTGTTGGCAATTTTGACCAATTATAACGACCATGTGAGTACATATCAGATGGGCTCGTGATGTCAGTGCGACCACGGCATCGAATGCTTGCCTGGAGGATGTGATGGCCGCGTCCGTGTGACTAGGAAGCGTCTGCTTATTTCCAGGTCATTCCCATCGCATATGCCTTCCTCACGCGGGCCACGGAGGAGGCATACGTGGCAGTCCTGCAGCATGTGAGAGATCGGATGAATTTCCACGGCAGGCGGTTCCACACCGACTACGAGTTGGGGCTCATGAATGCCACCCAGCGGGTGTTTGGCAACGCTCGGGGCTTTTCCCTAAGTGGTTGTCTTGTACACCACCACATGAGGGTGCATGAGCAGGTGGGACGCCTCCACCTCACCGATCTCGTCCGCGAGAACCCGGTGCTGATGAGGCTGCTCCGCCGGCTCGTGTCGTTGCCAAGGCTCCCTGCAGACCGAATCGGTCAGGGCTTTGAGCTCGTCTGCAACGACGTGCTGCACGGCGGAAACCAGGCGAACCTCGAAGGTGCTGAGCCGGAGGCGGCCCGCCAGCGGGGCAGAGATCTCTACCGAGCTGTGCACCCCCTCCTCGAGTACTATTGGCGGGAGTGGTTGGTGCGGGTGCGCCCCAGGCGCCTGTCGGTGCACGGCCTGTACCACACCAACGATAACACGGCGGAGATCAACCACCACCATTTCAAGGCGCATCACCACGTTCGGGCCTCACGTTCGGGCCTCAGCCGAACACATGGGATGTGACCCGTAAGTTCGTAGTGTTTTAACCCCCCCCCCCCCATCCTCCTTAAGTTGAAACGAAATTTAACAAAGACTTTGTTTGCAATCACCTGAATTCCAACGGTTCTTTGCAGTTGCCATTCAGCGCCACCACAGGGAGACGATGTTGGCCCTGGAAAGGATCGAAAGTGGGCAGAACACGGGCCGTCTGCGGGCGCGCCAGCCAGGGTGCGGAGCTCACGGAATGTGCGCCGCAGGGAGGAAAGACTCTATGCAGGAGGCGGCATCCTGCAGTTCCTGGATGGCGTGTCCTACTCCATGGAAAACGTCATCCAGGACTTGACTCGGTGGGCTCTGCCGCTGGACCGCGATGGCCCTCCTGCAGGGGACGTGGCTGGACCTCTCGCTCCTGATCCACCTAATGATCCCCAAGTGCCACCACGGCCGCCCGCGCCTGCATGGCCACCACCGCGTCCACCAGGACCTCCGCCGCCAGGCCAGCCTCCGGCCTGGCCTCCTCCAGGGCCACCACCGCGTCCACCACCGCGTCCACTAGGACCTCCGCCGCCAGGCCAGCCTCCGGCCTGGCCTCCTCCAGGGCCACCACCGCGTCCACTAGGACCTCCGCCGCCAGGCCAGCCTCCGGCCTGGCCTCCTCCAGGGCCACCACCGCGTCCACCACCGCGTCCACCAGGACCTCCGCCGGCAGACCAGTCTCCGCCACCAGGCTCAGCAGGACCGCGACCTCCGGTGCCTCCGCCACGAGTACGCCAAGGTCCTCCTCCTGGACCACCCCCGCCTCCTGTCCTGCAGCCACCAGGGCCTCCGCCGGCAGGCCAGTCTCCGCCACCAGGCTCAGCAGGACCGCGACCTCCGGTGCCTCCGCCACGAGTACGCCAAGGTCCTCCTCCTGGACCACCCCCGCCTCCTGTCCTGCAGCCACCAGGGCCTCCGCCGGCAGGCCAGCCTCCGCCACCAGGCTCAGCAGGACCGCGACCTCCGGTGCCTCCGCCACGAGTACGCCAAGGTCCTCCTCCTGGACCACCCCCGCCTCCTGTCCTGCAGTCACCAGGGCCTCCGCCGGCACAGGAGCCTTTCCGCGGCCTGTTTGAGGTGCCGCCGCCCCCGCTGCCGCCTCCACCGCCTCTGCTACTGTTACGCGGAGGATTCCACCTGCCGCCACCCCCGCTACCGCCCCCGCTACCGCCCTCGCTACCGCCCCCGCTGCTCCTTGCAGCACCGCAGCCGCAACCTGATGTACGTGGTGTCATCTACCTACCGCCGCCCCCCAGGTCTGCCATCGCCCTGAACCCGGCGCAGCAGGCGCAGCTGGCGCTGCTGGCGCCATGGGTGACCTTTGACGATGACCCTCTGGGAGAGCGCATCTCTCCACCGCCGTCACCCGTCCCGGAGCCACCGTCTCCACCAGCTGGCTTGGCATTGCTGCTGGACGGTGATGCGATGGTAAGCCATCGTTCTATCACTACGTGTCAATGATAAACCGACTTGGCATGCGAATGACATCACTCTGCGCGTTCGAGTGCCAATCAGCAGCATTTTCTGTATCACGTGCTTGTGTTTCAGGATGTGGACGATACGACCGTTGACGTGCTGCAGGATGTGGACCAGGGCGCGGCCGTGGACCTGGACTTGGGCGCGGAACTGGAGGCCGTTGAGGATGGAATGGCACAAGATGAGGATTTACTGCTGGAGGTATGGAGTTGTCTTATGTATTTTTTCATGTAGAACCTACAGTTACAGTTTGTACTTATGATTACATTATGACGACATCATTAGTTCATATACGGAGTCTTACATATAAAGTACACCCGTATTCATGTTGCAAGTGTTAAAGTTTGTATATTATGCTGCAATGCTGGCCAGTCTGGCAGCACAGAGCGTGTGATAGGTAGGCAGTTATTATGTGTGCATTACATTCCTGGCATGCGGGCTGGCCTACCTCAGCATTCGCAGGCGCTCCGCGGTACCATCCGCTATGGCATCTTTGAGACCATCCAGACTTCTGTACGGACAACGTCCATGGAATTAGTTCGTTTCATTCACCTCCCTGGGGTTTCTCCGGCAGGATATTCCTTTTCAAGCCGTCCCCCTACAAGTAACTCCACCTCCGTCCCCTCGCAACCAAGATGCCGCGTCTCCCGCCCGCCATTCGCCTGCTACGCCCTGGAGGCCACCCACCCCAAACGGGCAAGAGTGGGAGCAGGAGCCGGAGCCGCTGGTAGACTCGCCGCCTGCACCGGAAAGACCGCCGCCAATTCAAGACCACAGCAGTGAGTTCAGAGTTCACGACTCTCTTGAGGCGAAATCAACCATGATCCATGCATCGTGAGATATTATTAATATTTTCTTGTGTCCTCGTGCAGGTGGTGACGAGATTGAAGTAGTGGAGGATGCCCCACCTCCTGCCTGGGTGCTGCAAAGGCGACGCCGGGGGAGGCCGCGGGTGCACCCCCTGGTCCCTCCCGGGGAGAGGCGAGGCCGTGGCCGACCACGCCGAGTGCCGACCGGCAACACGCCCCCACGCGTGCGCCGCCCCGTGGGCCGGCCTCGGGGCGTCAGAGGCAGAGGCGCGCAGCCCGCGGCCGCTGACGCCGCCGCTGACGCCGCCGCTGACGCCGCCGCTGACGCCGCCGCTGACGCCGCCGCTGACGTTTTCGTTATTACCGACGACGACGACGACGACGACGACGAGCAGGTTCCACCTCATTCCCCGCCTGCCGTTCACGTCGGAGCACCCGGCAATGAGGACATCGAAGGTATTTAAACCCCTTCGTGAACACTTTCGTGTGGTGGTTGACTGTGGACCGATGACAACTTTGATGCACGCTGTTCCAGCTCGGCGAGTCATCATTGCCGACCAAGATGCGGCCTACCAGGCGGCACTCGCGGCGGACATGGCCAGAGACCGGGAGCGGCTGACTGCTGAGCGGCGCGCGCAGGAGGAGGCTGCTGCTGCAGAAGCCCGAGCCGCCGCCGCGGCCGAGCTGCGCGACAGCGCACTGCGGCAGCTCGCGGCCCTGCCTGCCACGGGGCCGGGCCTCGGCGTCCTCGTTCAGCTAGCGCTGACGGACGGAAGGCGCGTGAGTCGGCAACTGGGGGACGATGTCCCCATGTCCGCCATCGGCCTCTTGGCCACCGCCGAGGACCCGCAGCCGCCGTGGTCTATAATGGTGGTGCGGCAAGTCGACCAGCCGGGGCGCGTCGGCATCGTCAACCAAAGAGTGCCGGTTGATGGCGGGAGCCGCGTTGGTGCCTTCTTTGTGCGTGAGCGACGTGTGCTTTTGCGAGTGGTCGAGACAGAAGAGGTGAATACATTTCGCAATGAAGAAATTTGCTTCGGAGAACGTTGACCCCATCGGCTTATCGCCCCATGCGCTAATTTACTCCTTTGCACTATGTTCCATGTTCAACAGCACGCTATAGCTGCTGCTCCACTCGTGCCCGCACCTGCACCCGTAGCCGCGAATCCACCTGCGCCCGCAGCCGTGCTCAACCGAGTCCGCCGAGGGGCTGCGGTGGAGGCAGAGCGACGCATCGCAGATTTGATTAACGCCGATGAGGTATGTAAGCTAGGAGACCTACAACAAATTATATTATGTGACGTACTCACGGCCAATTCGCTTCCTCCTGAGATCAATAGTAGAGAGCGTAAAGTTTATAGCTACTAGCGCCTGGTGTGCAGGCAACTTTTTGCTTCCACATGCACGCAAGCAGTGCAGGCTGGCCTACCCTGACACTTGCAGGCGCTTGGAGGAGGGAACATTAGGGAACGTCAGTCGGCAATCGGTAGTCGTACAATAATTTAAGAATAATAATAGTATGAGCTGGTAGGGCATGACTCCCGTATTCCCATTTCACCTTCTTGCGTTTACCAGTGTCTGTTTTGTTTAGGACATGGACGTTCCGGAGGACGACCTCCCGCACCAACTCGGCATTGGGGATATCGATGAGGACGTATTCATACCAGCGGAGGAACTACCACCGTTACCACTCATGCCGCCGGTGGCTGGCGCGCATGGGATCTGCAGCATATGCCTCACCAATCAGGCCACAGTTCTCCTTGTACCATGCCACCACTTGTGTGTGTGTGCTGTGTGCAAAGACTTTGCGATGAACTGTCCTAATTGTAACAGAATTGTGCAGACTACAATCACTGTGTATCTCAATTGAATAATTATAGTCCACACAATTCTGTTTCAATTTGGTGAGTTCGTGTTTGTTAATTCCCAGTCCAGGTAGTCAGTAACAAGAGAAATATTGAGTTCTCTACAATACAGTCTATCTCCTGTTAAATTTCTATGATAATATAATTTACCTTGGTCTTTAAGTGGACAGGACTGAAATTTGCTCTGCATAAATGTGAACCAAGCCATTATACCTTCCACAAATTTCTTGCAGCTGCAGGAAATTGCAGTTTTCTTTGAGTAATGTCTGGTGGACAGCAATTTAAATTTTTGGTCAGCGCGCTTTCTTGTGTGGAATGGCCAAATTATTCTTCATGGTTTCCTGCTCCTCGAGATCTATTGTATTCTCAGGAACAGTCTACAGTAGTCGGGTATTATCTTAAGCTAACATGCAACCAGTTCGGGGAAAAAAAAAAAATTGGTTTGAGTGGGTCAAATATATTCTGCAGTTTGCAGACTGTTCATGTGTCCCCTTCATATTTGAATACTGATATTGGTAAGCTCTAATCCCATTTTGTTGTCTCCACATCAATACAAACAAAGACATGGAGTGGTTTGGATGGAGGCCTCTCTCACCCGCTAAATTTGTAGGATAGTATAAGTTGCCTTGCTTTTTATGTGGGCTGACCTGAAATTCTTTGTGTAAATAGGACAGTGTTTTTTTTTTTTTTAATGTTTATCAAGTATTGTTGTTTGTTGTATTTCATGGAATAAAGTCACACTGATATTGATGAGCTCTTATCCTATTTTGTAAGCTCCACATCCAGCAACTGAATACAAAAGGAAACATGGAGTGGTTCATATGAAAGTCTTTCTCCTGTGAAATTTCTGGACTAAGATAAGTTTGCTAGTTTTGTTTAAATATGACACTGCTGTTTTTAGATATTTGTATTAAATATTGTTTTGTATTGTTTTGAATGAAACCGAGTCATTGCATATTTTTTGTACATATTTATTTCACGGTAATACTTATTTTTCCCATAAGCTAGGGGCCAAACGTAGAATTCTGTTTACTTGTTTCAGCTACTGCACTCTTTCTTCAATCAGTTATTTTTAAGCTATGCACAAGTGAATAATCAATCTCTTTCTCACAGTGAACAACATGCTTGACATTATTTCCAGTAAGATAATCTGTACTGTTTAAAACACGGAGTATTTTGACATTGTCGGAAATGCCACTGACAGAAGCAACTAGACCAACCAGCTATTTTCCTGGCGCGCTACAAATACAACATCATAGTAACAGTTAATTTCATGCTTCCTACATATGGTTCTTGTTGGACAACAATTTGATTTCTAAACTTACAAACTATCTGATCAGAATCACTCCATTTCATATGCTTTGCTTTGGTACCACCACGATCACTCTCGTAAGTTAAAGATGCTTGAAGTTGATGAAACAATGAAAAAATTTCAGCTAGTAGAAAAACAAATACTTCAGTAGAAAGAAAATTTGAGACATAGAAATAACAGACTACTTACTGTTACTTGAAAAATGCATCTCTGGACTCAATGGCATCTGAACTTTCACTCCAGTAACCACCAGTAGGTGGACAGATACATGGCAACAAGATTGGCAGCGAAGTATCAGACCATCTGAAATGGGGGGCATTGCAGTCTATCATTACTGTTAGGTGAAGATAAATATGGAACTGGGAGACAAATTGGCAACACATACTGTCATTTGGAAGAGTTACTAAGGGCCTCCTGGACCGCAGACTGGTTCTCGTCTCTGCAGGTTATAGCTTTTCAATCAACTCTTACTCGGAAGGACAATTTTTTTTTTCTCAGGTGACAGCTGAGATATAGATATAAGATTGTACCGAAACCTGGTAAGAAATACCAATACCAGTCACAGCACCAGACAGGGAGGGTACCGGGGTGCCCAACTCACAGCAGCAGACGACACAGTGCCAAACAAAACAAAATAATTAACAGCTGAACGGCGGAATGGCGTTCGCAAGTAACAGGTGACAGGCGACTGGCGGGAACCGCGAGCAAACATTTTCTGTGCACGCGTGCCGTTAGGCGAGGAAGTGTGAAGTGTGTAACCAGAAAAAATGTCGCAGCAATCAGGCGTGTCTGGCTGCAGCCTCCTAATGAGAAGGTAGGTTGTTCTCCAGACATAGGCCTGAGCAGATTGGCAAATCATTCAGAATTGAAGAAATTTGTAACACTTCTCAAATTTAAGATAAGGCAGGAGTTAGCTGCTCCAACAGACCTTTCATCCAGTGGACGTTCTGAAAGTCTTTAGACTTTTTATGTCGAAGGCATTCTGAAATCTTGTCAGCCCCCTCGCTTTGAGATCGACAACAATTGACAACTACAGAACTTGGGCCCACACTATTGACGTATCAGTTCATTTGGAGTTTTTGATAATTTCTTCAATGAACCTCGAATATCATGGCTAAAAAATGCTGACTGGCCTGGGATGAAGGGTGTTAAGTCTTTGTCTTGGTCGCACACGATTGGCATTCCATCAGATTGGAATCAATCTTGCTTCACTGTTAGCACCGTTCACATTTAATACAAGATCTGTCTGCTGAACAAAGACGGAAATTTTGTGTGACCCACAATATCCCTTATTTCATGTTCACAGGCTTCAGGGGGAACTGGGAAGGGTCAAAAATTTAAATCTAGCGGCCGACGGGATCTGGTAAGTAGTAGTGCTACTTAAATGGATTCACCTTATATAGTGAACAAACATGCTTTAGCATGAGTCATTACAAAATCATTTTCATTACAAAGCTCTTTCTCTTTGTGTCTTGCAGGGCACGCCCTACCTCAACTATGACGGAGTGGGAGGCCCAAATCAGTGGGCCCCCAGGTACGCCATATGAGGGAGGGGAGTTTTGTATCACCATTAAGTTCGGGAGCTCATACCCCCACAAGCCACCAAAGGTAACACTTAAAAATATGTGATGCAATACATTTAATGATGTTTCTGAACAATTTCAAATGCTTATTGATAAATTTCTGATTTCTAGGTGGCAATGAAAACACGCATATACCACTGCAATTTCAGCAGCTCAGGCGAGATATGCCTGAATATTCTGAGGGGTGATTGGGCAGCGGGCATTACTGTCGACAAACTTCTACTATCAATAAGAAGTTTGATGGCAGATGCCAACCCTGGTAAGTACTTCAAATGATATTAGATTGCAACCAATTCCCTACTTGCATTTCAAATTCATTGAGAAATAAACATTTCAGGCGATCCCTTGGTGCCCTCCATTGCCGCTCTGTACCAAACCAACCGTGCAAGGCATGATGAAATAGCGAAAAAATGGGTGGAGGCCTATGCGAAGAAGTAAGTATTCTCAGCTCTTCCAATGCTTTTGTAGCCTTTTCCAAAAAAAAACAAAAATCAAATCATTCCTACATGTTGCCTCTCTCTCTCTTGCAGGAAAATTTGAATCAAGTTCATTAATTTCATACAAGTATTTATAGTTATGATAGATAGAAGTTTGTCAACAGTAATGCCTTGAGCCCAATCACCCTTAAGAATATTCAGGCATATTTTGCCTGAACTGCTGAAGTTGCAGTGGTATATTATATTATATATTGTATATATTATATTATAGTGGTGTTTTCATTGCCACCTAGAAATCAGAAATTTATCAATAAGCATTTGAAATTGTTCAGAAACATCATTAAATGTATTGCATCACATATTTTTAAGTGTTACCTTTGGTCGCTTGTGGGGGTAGAAGCTCCCGAACTTAATGGTCATAGAAAACTCCCCCAACTCAGAAATGTATCATTTTCTTCAGAATCATCACTAAATGTATTAGATAATTGTTTGTTCTTTGTGGTTTTAGAAGCTGATTGTAATGTGAAAGTTGCTTGAGGATCTAAATCAATAAGTAATACTTTTTTACCATCAAGAGCAAATTTAGAAGCAACATTCTTACACAATGTAGTTTTTCCAACTCCACCTTTTTTGTTACAAAAACTAATCATTTCCATGCTCATTATTTTCCTTTCCGTATCGTTCTTCTAAAATAGCTGTCATTAAAGCTGTATAACTTCATTTTTTCTCTCATATTTTTACCCGTTCTTTACCTACACATACCATACCATCCATATACATGGTAGGAAGGAACCCGGTCCACTTGATTTAGTACCCCCCTCTTAACTTTTTATTGGCAACAGACATATGGATGATAATGGTGTCGTTCGTTGTGGTGTAGCGTGCAGCAGGAAGAACTGGGGAGCTGAGTATCATGGTACAAGCTTTTTGTTAAAATGAGGGAGAGGGCAGCTGGGAATAAAGGCTAAACAAACAATATAATTTTTAGATTATCTAATTCTGATATTTAGTAAGTGCACAAGGCGGTATTAATCAACACAGTAAGGAATAACAAAACTTGGCGACAAAACCAAAGTGTGGCACGAACCCACTAAAGTAGGAATATTGCGTACAAACGCAAGTTTACATGGTGGTGAACTTAGATTTAATTTAGTTAGACAATTTTGTGGAGCCTGTAAAATCCTCAGAAATTGAGCAGCTTGGGCCATATCAGTGCAGCCAAGCCGCGCACTGACCAGGGTGGTGCGGCCTACCGGACCGGGCGGACGAGGACGCAGATTGTTGAGGGTCCTCGCGGCATTGTAGTGAAGCCGACGGCGAAGCTTAGAGCTGTGGTGACTTTCAGAAGTCTCGCCGTCCCGTATTCCCGGAGCTTTCGTCGTGTTCCAGACTACTCGCTCATATCCGGCGGCGGCGTCCATCTGGCAGGCGACGGCAGGGAAGCAGCTGAGGGGCAAACAACAAGGCAGCATCAACTCTTACGGAAACACAAGCAAAAAAAGAAAAAAATTGAAAAGTTACGTTAATATTCAAGATATCTAAATTAAGACGACTGCGGCTGGTCCACTCCTGGTGCTTTGATTGCAGCGAGCCGATCGAAATAAACGTATTTTCGGCGTCGCTTGCTCTCATTGCCCGTTTGAGTGGCCGCGCTAGCCGCCTTTTTATTCGAACGCGGTGATAAGGATACTGTGCAGGGCCTAGGCCAAGGCGGGTGGTGGGGCGGGCAGGGAGGTCAACTCCAAAAAAGGATTGCCCACCGGCGGCCGCGGCGGTGGTGGGGCGGGCAGGGGGGTCAACTCCAAAAAAGGATTGCCCCCCTGCGGCCGCGGCGGTGGAGGGGATGCTGGCGTCTGGATGTCGACCGTTGTTGACAACGAGGGCGACAGGGGTCGAGGGAAGTGCGGCGGTGGTGGTGATTGGCCCGGCCGCGCTCGACCAGACTCGACATCCGCGTCCGGCAGTCCGCGTGTCTGGACGAATTGTTGGTGGCGGAGTAGCAGGGCCTGCCCTAAAGACGTCCAGATACTGCCTAGCACCACCAGAGAGCAGTTAAAGATGCCAGAGAGGAGGCGCCCGTACACGACAGCCTCCACTATGGAACGGATAGCGAAGAAGATAATGCATGTAGCGACGAATATAGATGACCACGAGCCGAATGTTTCTAGAAACCAGAGGGCCCGCGAAAACACCGAGTTCGTGATGTCCGATAGGTCGCGGATTGAGAATATGTCCGACGCACGGAAGCCGCTGCCGTCCGCACTCTGGCCGGATGCGCGACGCGCGATCACATTTAAGATCGGCGTGCGCATCGCTGGAAACTGAAACGACTCCTGCAGCTGTTTCATCGTCGCTCGGTCGTACGTACCGGACTGACTGATGACGTTGTACAGGTGCAGGGGCGGTGCAGAAGCCATGTGTGGCTGCAGCATTTGCGGGCGGTGCGATGCGTTCATGATGTCGGGAGTAAACTGAATCCAATGATAGTCAATGAAATGAAGAGGCGCCAAAAGGGGGTTGCAGGGGATTTCCTCGCCAATGGGGACAATTATTCGAGTGGCCGGGTCCGCAAATGTTTCCGCATCCCCATCGAAGATGGGGATTTGCGAATAACATTTTTGTGCCTTTCGCAGGGGCACATTGCGGGCTTCGCACTGGGCGATGTACAGCGCATTGCCCAGTTGGATACCTGCGTAACCGTAAGTCCCTTGCATTAATTTAGCCACCGGATCTGGTGACAAGCGTGCCAACAACAAGGTTTGTTCCAAGCGAGCCTTATCCTGATTACAGTGTTCCCGCACCGCAAAGGCAGACAAGTGGGCGGTGCGAGTGTAGGACATATATTCTAAAAAGAAGCTCTTAGAATTAATATAAAACAAAAGGTCCACATTAGCTGGCAGCACTGAACGCGGTTGGAACGGCAGCGGCCGATCGTCACGGACGAGCGCCACTACACGGGGGTGGTCCGTGAGATAACCGGAGGCCGCTCCACACACTGGGAAGCGTTCCCCCTGCAATCTCAGTGCTGTCAGGTGGAAGTCGTTGGCGACAGTCAGATACGTGGCATTCCCGTCCATACGCGTGATGTTAGCGTTACCATGATACAGCAGGTCATAGTCGTCCTGCACGCAGTCGGAGAAGGGGTGCACATCCCACACGACGTCGCCCTCTATAACGTCGAAGCAGTAGCCCGCGGTGTATTTGCACACCAGACCCGACGGGAGCCGAAGTTCGTTTTGACTAATTTCCACCTGGGCCCTGAAGTCTCGCAGGAGGGTGCGCGCGTTGCCCGCCGCCGAGACTTTCTCGTAGTGGATACCACGGAAGTCGAACGGATGCGGCGAGCAGTGGGCGTCCCGCCCGAGGGCGCCGCGGATCAGGAGCCAGTGGTCGGTTGTGGTGTTCGACTTAAGGCCCGTCAGGTATTCGCCGTAGACGTGGGCGTCGCCGCGGGAGTGCATGCGGTTGCAGGCGTTGGCATGCACCTTTTCTACTGTCGTGATGTGGCCACCATGCACCTCGCCGTACTGCTCATTGTTAATCCCGCAGTAGAACACGCGTTTCTCGATCTCCATGCGGCAGGTTCGCACCTGCACCGTCTGGAACGTCCGGCGCTGCACGAGTTGCACCTCGTGCAGTTCCGGGGCAGGCAGTTCGTGCGGTTCCGGGCAGGGTTGCACGCCGGTGAGGGAGATGACAGACACGTTCATTGACGGGCGGCTACAGTCGAAAACAACCATAGCCTGAACCAGTCCGAACCACAATACTGGAGCGACCAACCGTACGATTGCCGGTGCGATCATGTTTGTGGCTCCAAGGGCACCAAGGGATCGCCTGGATTTATGTTCTTCTTTTTCCGATGGCTGCGAGTTATGTAAAGTAAAAAAAGGAACGGCCTTTAAGCATTGGATTTACTTTACAGTCAATGATCTCATTTTGCGAATCCTATTTTGCGAATCGCCCCGGCGGGTCGGCGAGAGGACCGGCGGCCGGCGGCCCTCGGAGGTAGGGCCCGGGGCTGGATTTCCTCATCAGCTGTAACCGGGAGCGGCCCCGGGAACGGCCCGCCCGGGGCCCGGAAGGGACA
This sequence comes from Odontothrips loti, assembly GCA_038380765.1. Lineage (NCBI taxonomy): Eukaryota > Metazoa > Arthropoda > Insecta > Thysanoptera > Thripidae > Odontothrips > Odontothrips loti. The sequence goes on from CM076254.1 coordinate 1,080,334, forward strand.
GTTATAAACACCGGATTTGAACTTAGCCTGATCAGGATATTACCAAACGGACATTTGATCCGTGTTCGGATCTCAATTTTGAACAGAACGGGCCCAAGAACCAAATCGATATCTTAACTTTGAGAAATCCAGACTCACAAAATTCTGTGCGAATGAAAGATAAGACAAAATTTCAAATTTGACTGATTTCTTCAGTCAGAAGGTAGTATTTTCTTTGCAGCAACACAAGGAGTAGTCATCAGAGAACGTTCTTGTAAAATTTCAAGTTTGTCCAAACTCGAGAAGTTGGTCAAAATGGCAATTTCGCAAGCCGGGCGGGGCCGCGCGAGGCCGCGCGACGCGATCCAAAATTACGAAATTTTCATTTTGACCAACTTCCCGGGGCCGCTCCCGGTGACGGCTGATGAGGTAGTCCCGCCCCGGGCCCTACCTCCGAGGGCCGCCGGCCGCCGGCAGGTCAGATCCCTATTTGCGACTGGCCATCCACAATTTTTTCGCAAAATGGAATCATTGACTGTACTGTTGGCACTTCATGGTACACAATGATGTTCGTACTCACCCCCGGTCCGTCTCGGCCGACGTGTGTCTCCCAAGCTCGCTGGTTCTGGACTGCGCCGAGAAGAGGGCTCCGATCGCCTCGGTTTTGGATTTAAACTAGGAAGGGGAGAAAGCTTATCAATTTCCTTTCCTTTCTCTTCTAAATACTAGCGAAGGGGCGTCAGCGCAGCTGCATTTAGCCGAGGGGTCCACGACTCGAGACAATCAGTGTACAGCTTTAGAGACAATCAAGCACAATCATTGATTAAAAATCTTAAAAACTGCATTACAATGAGGCTTGAGCTACATTATGGTGCTAAAAACGGCCGAAAAACGCCATTACTAGACTAAAATTTCGAAGCGTCTGCAAATTTGTTGCAACAATCAACACACTCAACACAATCGGTGTACACTTTAAGGCAGAGTTGTGGACCCCTCGCATTTAGCTGTGTTGACGGGACTAGATTTCGTGTATTTGAAGACTTGATTTTAAACTATAATGTTGGGGCGAGGCCCGTCAAACTCTACGCTACTATATTTTGTTCTGTGTGGAATACGTGGGAATGACCACAAAAACAGACGCTCATGAGACACCCGCGAGATAGTCATGAGAAGCGCGTGAGACACGTCTGAGACGTCATAGGTTCAGGAAACGCTGCAGAATTGCTGCCTCGGCAAATCAGAATAGGTGCGAATTTGGTGAACCGGATTGGGTGGGGGATTTGTCACTAATAACGTACAAATTTTGTACCATTTCCATTTTTTTTAATACATATTGTAACATAGGAATATACAAAATTTTAAATGTTTACTAGTGAAAGAAAAATGACATTTACAATTTCCAATAACTCTTCCTATGAATTTTTTTTTAGAAAGAAAGGAAAACATCAGTTACTATTAATTAGGTCTTTAATTTTATCCTGGACCTCTTTGTCTTTTCGAATTCTGCTCATTAAATTCAATGTTGCTTTTGTGACATTCTGTATACTTCCAGTACAGCTTAAATTGGTGTACACTGCAACATTATAGAAGGATCAATCAGTACAGTGAAGCAACAAGTTCTACACAACAGCCAGAACAGAAGTAGCCCAGTGGCCCAACGCTAAAGCGCGCCGCTGACACGGCGACGCTGGCGATACTCCCGTTGCTAGTGGTGCACAGCGCAGGGAGTATAGACACAACCGCCAGCAGCCAAAAAAAAAAAATACCAACAATAATACTCACTTTTCACAGCCTCAGTAATTTTTTTAGGCAGACCCACTGTGTCCCTTGTGCCACTGCATGTTAGGTAGGGAAGCCCCAAAACTACCTCTGGCACACACATCATGAGAATTTGGTGGAATAACTGGAGAGGCTTTTCACGAAAAGCCTTCTTGTATCCCCAAGCTAGGTCTTCCCTCACATACACCTCATGCTTTGGTGACAACTTCTTCTGCAAAACAGACTGATCAGTTAGTTTTTGAAAATAACTTACAGATGTCTCTCAAAATATAAATCATAACAACAACATAATTACCATTTTTTCCTTGCTCTTGTTTGAAGTAATACATGGTAAATTATTGACCAGTTTCTTTATATGGGCCTTGCGTAGGGGAACAGGCAGCCGCTTCACCATCTCTTCTTCTGTTGAACACCCATCAAAACTGATATCTAGGGAAACAGAAACACATCTCATTTGAACAGGACACTTAACTGAATTTTAAATCAATATCAAAGTCCATACAGTATCTTCCTACCGTCTTCTACATTTCCCTCTTCTTCACTATGAGTCTCATTGTCGTTAGTGGCTTCAACTGGGGGGGAAAAAATAATTAAAATCACAAAAGTCATAGAACAATAATTTTTTTAAGAATTCTTTCTTTCCATTTTACTTACATGTCAAATTATAGAGAGCGTGGTCCCTGGCTGCCTCACTTACTTTCCTGCTCTTCACAGCCTTTCTCTGACGCTCATCTAAAAGAGCTTTCCGCTCCTGAACTGCATTGCAGTCAGTGCCCCTATTTCCATCAATTTCCTCTCCATCCGCAGTTAATTTTATTGTTTTGAGGTATCTCTGTGTTCCTTTAAACAAAAACAAAAAAGTCATTAGGCAATACATTTTAAGGCTGTAAAATCAAAATTAGCCAAATTTACTCTTTAAGAAACTCACCTGTCCTTATAATTCTCGCCATAAGATCTTTACCATGCCAGTTTACGAAGCGTTTCTGGCCTTCATCAACTCCTCCTTTCACCGTATTTTTATGAACGACACTGCTCGATGCAGGGTTCTCCCAGAGCACCAGCACATAAGACATGATAAAGTACTAGACTTCCTTGAAATGCAGAGCGCGCGTGGAGTAGGAGGAGGAGGGGGGGGGGGGGGTACTCAAACGCTCACGCCGGCACGGTCAGCGAACAGTGAATGAATCAGCTGATCGGCTGGCGTAAGGAAAAAAAATGACAGCCAGGTGCACCACTACGCGTATAAACTGCGTCAGTTTATTTTAGGTCATGTTTCACAATATTTCGTCCAAAAGTAGGTATTTGACTTTAAAAAATTAAAAGACGTTTAAGGAAGTAAAGCTGGTTGTCCAATCCCTCCAATCTTTTCTATTTTGATGAACGGTTGTGTTGACTTTGCATGTGGAAGTTGGTAACATAACTGTGGATAGTGGCTATTCGACTATTTCCACTCTCAATGTAAATAAACATACATAAATAGGCGGCTTCGGTTTGTGGGCGGAGGCGGTTATGGGTGGTGTGAGGGAGCATGGAAGAACAAATTGCCGGCGTTATTAATTTCGAAGGAATAGCATACTGATTTTGCTTGTTTCAAAAAGGTAATGAAGCGAAAGGACTGTGCCAACAAGCTATAATAACTGCTGCTAAGGGCGATGGAATACTGTAACCAAAATTCCCCGTAAGTGTGCTAAATTTAATTGTTAGGTTATATTTTCTTCTCTAAAACGTTGCTCATCGTATCCTAACCGATGTAATGTCCGTATTTTGCAGTGGACAGGCTCCAACAGCGGTGTCGAGAAAGCGGAAAAAGAAATGTCGGGTTGTGGATTTAGACAATTTGAACTCAGCCACTAAAAATCGATTTGTGGCCGCTCTCAAAGAGGAATCAGATACCGAATCTGAATACATCATATCGTCTCCCAGCCACAATCCTTCTACTTCTGAAGGTAGGCGGTAACAGATAGTTATTTAGATTTGTTCATTTGTAGGGTTATGTTCATGGTCAAACTGGTTTAACTCTGTTTCTTTTCCCCATAACCAGTTTGTACAGCAGAAGCCACTCCTTGTCACAGTTTTCATCCTGCAAAGCCAGTCATCAATCATGAGTTTTATCCTGACCAAGAAGACTTGTCATCCATTGAACTGACTCTATCAACCCTGCCAACTTCACCATCAGCAGCAACAACATGTCATGATGAAGACGTGGAATTCTTTGGTAAGCTCTGATCTAAACAGATGCTCATGTTTGTTAATTTTAAGTCTATTATTTAGTTTGACAAATTATAGTGGGCACAGTATTGATACTCATGTGTTTCCTCTTGTCTTGAACAGACTGCAAACCACTCTATGACTCGGAGAATGAAATTGATGGCGATGATGATGAAGATGATTATTTCAGTGGTGAATTCTTCGAAACCTTCCACGCAGACTCATCTGAACCAGAACCTTCTGGAGGTACCCCTCTGTTTGAAGGATCGAATTACAGCTTGGACACTGTTATGATTGCTCTTCTCACATTTGTTATGGCGCATCGTATTTCAAACACTTGCCTTCAAGATTTCCTAACGTTGCTCAAGTTAATACTGCCTCAAAATAATAATTTAGTAGATACTGTGCATATGTTTTACAAGTATTTTGAAAGTTTTCAAACTGCTGGTACTAGGCACTATTATTGTAGCATATGTAAGAAAGTTCTGATTTCTAAAGATGCAGTTTGTGACCAATGTAATGTGCATAAAGTAGACTTTTTCCTCCACATTTCCATAACTGAGCAATTAAAAAGACTTTTTCAGTTGCCAGGTTTCTTTGACAGCCTTTCATACCCTGAAAATAGGATTAAAACAGATCTTAATGCCTATGAGGATATTTATGATGGTAAGACATATAAGGATGCAGCAAGAGGTGTAATGGGGTGTATGAAATGGTTGTCGTTTCTTTGGAATACTGATGGAATATCTCTTTTTAAATCATCAACTTATGAAATCTGGCCATTCTTCTTATGCATTAATGAACTTCCTCCAATGTTAAGATATAAGAAAGAGTACATGTTACTAGGTGGTCTATGGTTTGGGCATGGAAAGCCAGACCCTAACTTGTATTTAGGGCCTTTGTATAAGGAATTAAGAAATCTGAAGAAGGGGGTGTATTTCAATGTATTTGGTTATGTCCAGAGTGTCTTAGTAAAAACTGGCTTAATAGCAGGAACTGCTGACTCTCCTGCTAGGGCTGTGTTTTTGCGTCATAAATTATTTTGTGGTCTCTTTGGTTGTTTAAAGTGTTTGTGTCGAGGTGAGAAGTCTGAAAGAACTTCTTATAATTTTGTATATCCCTATGTGGAAAATTTAGTATTAAGAACAGAAGTCAATTACTTAGAACACTTAGCAGAGCTCAGGCGTTTACGCATAAATAGACCTTCCCTAACTGACAATTTTGGAATAAAGGGTCCAACAATCCTTAAAAACATGGTAGTTGGCTCACTAGTTAGGTCTACTGGCATTGATGTAATGCATTGTGTCTTTTTAGGGGTTACGAAAACTTTCATGGAGTTTTGGTTTACTGATAAGCACAAGGAGGAACCTTATAATTTGTTTGAAAGAAAAGATGTAGTCAGTGACTTCCTACTGTCTATCAAGCCACCGTCATGCATACAGAGGGCCCCTCAATCCTTAGATAAAATGAGTTTTTGGAAAGCTTCAGAGTACATGTCATTTTTCTTTTACTATAGCTTATCTATTTTGTACCTTGTTATGGAACAAGTTTACTTCAATCATTTTAAGCTTTTGTATTTAGGTATATGTCTCTTGTGTAAGCCTAGTGTTTCTGAAGCTGATATTGTTTTGTCTCAATTATTGTTAGATGAATTTGTTCATCGCTATGAAGAGTTGTATGGTGTCTCAAAAATGGTTTCTAATGTTCATCTTTTAAGACACTTACCAGATGTTGTTAGAGAAACTGGACCTTTATTTATAACTTCTTGTTTTGTTTTTGAGAATTTAAATGGAGTGTTGAAGTATATTGTTCATGGTACGCAGCATGCTGGTCTACAGATTCAAAATAACTTTGAACTTATTACAAATGCAAACATTATGTTAAGAAATACCCAGCCTAGTCATTTAAAAGATTTCTGTGTGAAAATGTCATCAAGTAAATCCCGTGTGCATGTAGTGCAGGAGCTTGGAAATGGTATTAGTATTCTAGGTCCAGTTAAAAAACGGTATCATTTAGTTGACTTGCTGCAGTCAGTAAATTTGGAAGGAAATGTATCCTATTTCAGGAAACTTAAAGTTCATTCAGACATATATGTTAGTCACTCTGTAAATTCTGGCAACAAAAAGGATTCTTCCTTTATTAAATATGCATTAAATGGAAGTACCTTTTATGGAATTGTTCATATTTTTGTTAACTTAACTTTGTGTGATTGTGTTAGTGTTTGCTCTTGTACTGGTGAGTGTTTTGCCCTTATTCAAAGATTGGACTGTTCTTTAGCATTTCAAACTCTTTTTCCAAATGAGCCAATATTTACTACTTGGAAGTATAATAAAATTGACACAGTTGATAAAGTTCCTGTGTCTGATATTAAAAGCTTATGTGTAAGTGTGACTGTTAATGAAAACTCATACATAACGCCTGTGGTACAGTCTTACTTTTTTCAGTAAGAATTTGAATTTTGTATTTCTAGATTATGCATTGAAATTAAATGAAATGGCACAAAATTTGTACGTTATTAGTGACAAATCCCCCACCCAATCCGGTTTACCAAAAAAAAAAAAACTTAAAATGCTTGTTAAAAGTTTGCAAATTTGCTGGCTTAATAAATTAAAAGGGCAAAGGGGACTCGCACCTATTCTGATTTGCCGAGGCAGCAATTCTGCAGCGTTTCCTGAACCTATGACGTCGCAGACGTGTCTCCCGCGATTCTCATGACTATCTCGCGGGTGTCTCATGAACGTCTGTCGCACGTCTCCCGCGCGTCTCAAGGACGTCTCGCGGGTGTCTCATGAACGTCTGTCGCACGTCTCCCCCGCGTCTCAAGGACGTCTCGCGCATATCTCATGAACGTCTGTCGCACGTCTCCCCCGCGTCTCAAGGACGTCTCGCGCATATCTCATGAACGTCTGTCGCACGTCTCCCCCGCGTCTCAAGGACGTCTCGCGCATATCTCATGAACGTCTGTCGCACGTCTCCCGCGTGTCCCATGAACGTCTCGTGAACGTCTCCCGCGTGTCTCACGAACATCTCTCCGACGTCTGTGGAGTGTCTCGACGGTGTCCGTCGGACGTCTCAAGAACGCCTCCCGAAGGTCTTTGTTATCGCTCAATCTTATCTCGAGTGTGTCTTGAAAGTGTCTCAAAAACACGCAGAGTGAGACACTGAAAAGATACGATGTGGACATTTACGAGACGACCCGGAGACGAAAATAATGGCTTACTGGTGTCTCCTAGCAGTCTCTGTCTTGTCTTCTGCGGAGACACTCTGTAGACATTCTCAATCCACATTTTTTTGTACGGGGACCACAAAATAGTTACCAAATAAGTGAATGATTATTATAAGCAAATGAGCAATAAGGCACAGTTACAAAAGTTATTACAAGGAAAGCTACAGAGCAATACCAACTTTGTTCTCGGGAGAATGCTTACCGCAGGCGATGACGGGCTGACCGAATCTGTCCGTCTGGAGCGAGTCCCGGAGTCCAGTCCCGCCGCAGCGACGGTGCAACACTACTGCCAACTGTGCGGAGTCAAACCCCACGCACGCCCGAGTCGAGCGATAAGCTTGCGAGAGCGAAAGAGATGCCAAATATGATATTGAGGACTAACCCTACGTGGGTGACTGAATGAATGCCTAAAAGCCGCTGCAGAGGAAATGACTTTAATCTTGTAGGAAATTTAACGTTAATTATTTAAGGTTGCCAGTAAATTAACACTAAAAGGGCAAAAGGCAAAGATAGGCAGGGCGCTGGGCGTCTGACTCCAGCCGTCCCCTCACCAGGCCTTTCCCTTAAGTCGGCAAACAGCCTTAAACTGTGTGATACGGCGCTCCGGGAAAGTACCGGTCGCACAGCAAAAAAAATGACTGTTAATATAGTAGTTGTCGCTTCACGGCAACAGCTGGTGACTGAACGGAAGTTAGTAAAATAAAAATCCACAGAAAAAATCACAGAAAAGTGAGGTCAATTAATTACACAGACGGTCTGTCCCCCTTCTGTGTCACGCCACAGACGCACCACATAGCCTCTGTGCACAGAAGCTCTGTACACCGACTTCTCTGTGATTTAGGCCGCCATGCACAGAACCGCCCGAGACCACCCCAGGTGCACCCGGAAACGGCACGGCAGGGACAGCAGGGGGGCGGCCCAGTACCTCTATCAGCAATGCCTCTAAACTATGTTAGTGGTATATTTTACGCGTTCCTATTTTACATTTACACAACAACGTCAAGATACACCTCTGGGAAATTTGCCTCTACCTGTAGAGGTAATTGCATGCAACGCGAGTGCTCCTTAATCACCTCTAGGGCACGAGCGTAAAATGCCTCTACTGCGTTAGTGGTATTTCTGATGGGCGGCATTTTACCTCTAGCGGTCACGTCTTGAAAGTTCCTCTACATCATCGAGCGAAAATTGCTTCTATCACAATAAAAGTGTTTCCTGCGGTCGTCGAGACACCTCTAACATTAGGTGCGTTTTCTGCGCATGCCAAATTTACCTCTAAATAGACGAAATCAATTCCCATGGCACGCGCGTGTCCTGGGGTCGAAAGTATAAAATTACTCCGCTAAAGACCTAACATTTAACGAATCCGACCGAGAATCAAACCATTTACCATGCCGTTACGTTGAACGCCTCCAAACAAAAAACAGATAATACATCCACTTAAACAGCTGCCTTCAAAGGATGTGCGTCCAAATCCGTCGTGCATACACAGTGCTGGCGACCACTTCCAAACAAAATACATCCAAAAGTTTACATTGTATCCGTAACGTTTCGCCGACCCACGGTAATCAGAAGCGACAATAACGCGAGCGGGAGCGAGCATCGAGTGCTGCTCTGTTTAGTTTAAAAAGTAAGTTCCTCATTAAGGGACAACGGCGATGCATCGTACATGTTGTCGGCGACTGGGCTTCGGTGAGGCGGCAAAGTGCGCCGCAAAGGTAGGCAATCTGTGCGCCTGAATAAATTACTCGTGGGCGAGAGGTCAACAACTTGTGGGCACTTGTGTCTGTGTACAGGGGAAATTTACTCCGAATTTACTCCGGTCCGCTCCGAGTTGCTCCGATCTACTCCGGGCTGCTCCGAGCTACCCCGGTTTACTCCGGCATTACTCCGTTTACTCCGACAATACTGCAAATCGCTTTGTTTAGATAGCTCAGAGTTTACTCCGGAAGCAAAGTACCCCGATGTACACTTAAAACTTGATACTTGACCCCTCGCGGATAGGTAAGAAAATCACACCTGCTAGAGCCGGTACTTGAACACCAGGAATCAGTTCGACTCAAAGCACACTGCTGAAACTAGGGATCATGCTTTATGAACGTCCACGACACAAGCGAAAAAACCTGGGTAGGCAACCACGACCTGTACATGCACACGTGTCGTGCGGGCTGGCCTACCCTCGCACTCGCAGGCGCTTCGCGTCGCCGTTCGCGGGGTTTAGAGTGTCCGAGTTCAAGTACCGGCCGTCTTTTAGCAGTTTGCCTAAGAGGTGCGGCGATCAATTAGTCACCTTTCTATGCAGCCAACTGTCAGGTACATATTCAGGTGTCAAAATATGTATTCGTTCATTGATTTTTTTTTCTTCTTTTCATGAAGCAGGCTTAATTATTCCTCTTATATAAAACCAATAGCCGTCCCTCACTGTGTACACCCCCAGAAAATAAGTTTATGCGTGATTTATATTCTAGCCGAAAGGAAGCGTTAATTAGTAATGTGCTTCAAGGGATATTGTACATAACAATGTGAGAAAGTATCTATTTTAATAATCCATATATACACATGCCAGCCTATCTGCTGTGCACTCAGTGACAAGTCGTGCTCCTGCTGAGATGGGGTTGAACGCGATGTATCCATATGGTAGGTCCCTCTGTATTGACAGAGCCGAAGAGCGCCGGGAAAGTAGGCAACCTTGTTTAACTGTCCGCCCAGGCAAAATAGTGGTACATCGCCCCCTTCGTATGAACCACTACTGGATCCACGCCTACCCGCGAGGATAATGATCGGCTCCTTGTCCTTAGTCTTCTGTGTCGTGCGGTCTTGCTTACCCGCAGGCGCGTTGAATCCGCGCGACACGTACTCGATAGTTTTGTAGGGTTGAGTTTAATGTTAAATGTTGAACACGGCAGGATAAGAAGGGCGAGAGGGTGTCAGGTTTACACTCCCCAGATAAGTAGGCATTGAACTACAAGAAACACCTGCATGTATTCCGCATAAGGGGCCTTTCAAATATCACGTGGTACAAAAATAGGCCACTTTTTGAACCCCTCCCTCCCCTGCGTGACTGACCGTGACTTGTGGCTAACCCCCCTCCCCCCCCTCCCAAGTCACGTGGTATTTATTTTTCACTCAATTCTTCAAAAATACGTACATATGAATGCATTTTGTGAATTTTCCATACCGATTGTGGTGTAACGGCCTTTCTTTTGACCGTCCTCATATGTGAAAATCCCACGACGCTAAAGGCAAGTGGGAAATCAAATTAGGCGCAAATGAAAAATGAACAGACACCGTTCCCGGCACACCGCGCTGGCTGCCTCGTCACCGCTGGCAGGACACGGCAGCCCGCGGCAGCCTGAGCCAGTAACTGTCTGCTAGCGACCCGCTCGTCGCGGCGAGCGTGGGAGTGTTTGGAACGATTTCTGTAGCGCGCGAATTTTACAGCTGTTTATAACGAAAAACATTGTACCACGTGACTCGGCGTCTCCCCCCCCCCCCCTACCCCCCGTGACCGCGCGTAGACATTCGCCAACCCCCCCCCCCCCTCCTCCCTAATTCGGTCACGTGGTATTTGAAAGGCCCCTAACTTCGGCCCCTACTTCAGCCCACTTAAAATACGGAAAACCGCCCGTGAGTCATGCCCTGTTGCAGGACGAATGGTTGTCAAGTCCGTGTTTCTGGAGGGTATGAAGAGGGGGGGGGGGGCTGCTACATGCAGGAGTGAGTGACTTCCCTCCGCGGATACCATACGATGATGCAGATGAAAGATCGCAAGTAAGAAAATCAGTCGTACGGTCGGTGTTTGAACCCGTGCTCTCCGAAACTGGGGTCAACCTGTTTCTGAATGAATGCTCTTTGTTCGCTCTTTACCGCGAATAAAGGGTGTGCGGTTTCCTGACTCCGTCCCTTTGCTGTCCTTCCCCGTTTAGGAGTGCAAGGGGACGGAAGTGGCCGCAGAGAGGTGAAGCCGGTGCGACCGACCACCGACCGGTAGTTAGGCAGACCCGCCGAACGGCAGTGTCGTGCGGGACTGCCTACCTCCATCCGTGCCGGCGCGCTACGCTACGCTGCGTTTCGTTCGATCTTCGAGCAGCTTCCAATGATCTTTCGTCGTCGTATTGACATGCTTACAGGAAACTGCGCCAGTGACAGTATTACCAAATGTTTTTTTCTTATCCGTGTTTGGCACTGCGTGCGATGTTCGTGTGATGTGTGAGATGGAAGCGAATAGCACCAATGAAAACTCTAAGAAGCCGAGCAGCACCAAGCTAGAACGGACTAGATCGTTTTGTTGTCACCACAGAGTCTGCTTCTACGATTTTCAGCACTGTGTCCACAGTGACTGAACATTTGGCGTTGGATGCTATTCCGACCAAAACGTCCGTGAGCGCGGTATCCAGGTTGGTGCCTGGCAATGACCTTTTTTTCCTCGGCGTATAATTGCGGTATTTTGCTGCCGTGCACTGACGGCGCTGATCTCAAAGAGGGACGTAAATGTATCGGTAAGTTCGTTCGCGGTGAGTACAAACGTGTAGTGCCTTGACGCTAATCCTCGCTGCTGTATCGTTTCACCCTTCCTTCAAATACCCGTTGACACGAGCTCGACAAGCTTCGATCGTTTTCTGGAAAGGCAGTTCCGTTACAGGAGGTGTTAAGGTATTCGAAACCGATAACTAGAAGCGTTTACGATTGCCTCGGTCTGAGCGCGCGGGTTCAAATACTAGCGGTGTGCATAGGCTTACCTCGCTCTGTTACGAGTCTTGTGTATTGTGGGTTGCCAGCTCGGTTGATAACCACCTAACGGACCATGACGCGGTGTGCTCACTGCAGGCCGCTGCAGGCTGGCCCATAAGGGGCCCATTGCCAACCCGAATCACAAGACAGCCGCTTGCTATACCTTACGACGAAAAAAGGGGAGGGGGCACATATTACGTGACACTGGTGGTTAGGCAGCCCCGGACTCTACATGCACGCAAGTGTGACGTAATACGCGAACGCCCCCTAAATGCCAGTGACAGTGTCATATACCCGGTGCTCGAGCTCCCCGCTGTCGAGCACTCGAGCACGAGGCAGCGACCGGGCGTGGCGTGACGTAATATACGAACGACCTATCGGCAGATAGCCGTGCCATGTAGGTCTCATGACAAATGTGAGAGAGCACACTCTGTTTCGCAGTCGCTCTCCCTATTAAAAGCACGCCTGATATCCTGCTAATCCCTAGACGTGTGATTATTTCAGGTCGTAGAGCTACGAAAATCGTCCCGCTATAACACGTTGTGGAGTGGTATTTGAGCCTGCGTACCACACCCATCGCCTCTGCACGTCGAGCGCACGAGCCAGCGCGGATGAGCTGTCCAGCCGTGGACTCTGGTGCAGCGAACGAGCTATGGCTGCCCCTCCTCCTTGGCCTGCACGCGGACGGACTCGGACCGGAGTGTGAGGAGCGCGGCGGCGGCGGCGGACGGGACGGGACGGGACGGGCGGCCGCCGCCGTACCCAGGACCCGGGGCCGCCGAGGCGATCTCCTCCACGGCGGCTCCCGACAGCACCGGACGAGCCAGCCTGCGGGCCGCGCTGGGCTACGGCGCGGGACCTCGGGTAGAGGAGGAGAAGTGTCTGCTATTGCGCTGAATAAATGTGTTGCCAGCCGGTCTTCCCTCAAGCCCTGTCTGTAGTCTTGTTTCCTGATTTGCCTCAGAACTGTCCACCACACCAGACACGCCCCGTTCCCTCTCACTCTTGGCGCCTGCAGGCCGGCAGATAGGCAACCGCACAGCGCTTTGGTGTGCGATGGGTTGCCTAAGTTCCTATTCACAGGGGCTTCCCCTCGTTTTGAGTACAGAGAACGGACATTTAATTCATTTTTTTTTTTTTTTTTTTTTCTTCTTGTCTTTAGGTCTCGAATGTCCACTGTCATTATATAAGTACAGACTGAATTGACAATGCCAGCTCCAATTGTATCATCCCAGCAATAGACTTAAGGCCGTCAGGGACTGTGTGTTGTTGGATTTAAAATAAACTATTCCAGTTTGATCATGTGCCATTTTTAAGGCTCGTCATTGGGCATCATTTGGTTTTCATACCACTATTTACTAGATAGAAAGGGAAATAAAACTCAAAGGCCATGTGTTGAGTGATGAAAACTGATAGATTTATTTTTATCATTGACAGGGAATGTTCAGTCAGGACAATTAGAAAGCTTACATTTACTTCAATGCAAGATTTGAAGTGCCGTTTGCATTCAATATTGAAACAATTCATATTGCCTCTTGAACCGTATAGAGTCAGAATTCTGAAGAAGTCGACTCTTGATCACATTCACTGGAGAGACCGAGTGATGAGACAACTTCTGAAACAAGACAGACATCGATAACGAGCATAACTTGGATTGAACTACAATGTAGACCACAAGTGGGGAAAAAATGCACTGGAATGAAAAGTAAACTTACATTTACGCATAGACAGCTCGAGGCTGGGAGGCACGTTCTCTGCACTTGGAAAGGGTTGAAGTGACCGGGAGAAACTGGGATGACAGAGCAGCGCATCTTCTCGGACTAATGCAGGTGGTGAAATGAAGTAGGGGAGAGCAATCTGAAACCAAAAGAAGCAGGAGGCAGTCTTATGAAAATAATAAAAGGAAAGCAGTCCCTCCAGAAGACGCTGAATTAAATGCAAGGAACTGCCATGGCACAAGTAAACATGTCATAACTACCATCTCGAAATAATAAATGTTAAAAACACAACCAGAAAACCAATATTAACATTAAAGAAAATTATGCACAAGATTGAAGCAATCTGCACACTAGCAGTAATGACAAAAGAAAAGTGGCAGTGAATAAGAACACACAGCATGGAAAGGTAAACAAAACTAAAACCATTTCAAAGAAACTACCCAAAAAATTCCGCAGGCAAGAGGGATGCAACAAACTATACAGAATGGACAGAACATATGAGTGGGGACAAAATATTTTCTTTACCGCAAAGAGTAAATGAAGAACACATCTCAAACAAACAAAAAATGGAGTGGCATAATAAATTAAGACAAGTCACTCAGTCATTGTTTCAAGATGGAGACAGAAAATATATACTGGTTGTACATAACACACATCTGCAGTGAACAGCAGGTCAAATCGTTAAGGACTTGGAAACAAAAACAAAACAAACTCAGCACAGAGAGGGGCAGTTAAAAATGAAAAGGGAAAAAAAAAAAAGAAGAAACAAAAAGAGGGGCCATGGGAAACAAAATGATATCAATACATGGACACAGCATAGGGACTAGTAACTCGCAGAAAATATATGATCTACCAAACATGTGGCAAAGAGAACAGAAATACAGGTAAGCCAGTAAAAAGATCAGGCAGATATATCATAAACCAGAGAAGAAACAAAATATTGCAAGATATGTGCACCAGAACACAATGCACAGGTAATGACAAAGATGGCAGTGAGCAAACAACGATCCATAACAGAAAAAAACAAAAACAAAACAGAAAATACACACAGAAATACAGGAAGGACAGAGCAAGTGGCATTAATGACTTAAGACTAATTCAAAACACAACATGATGACAGCAGGCAAATATCATAAAAACAAGACAAAAAGGGCAGATCAAACCTTACATAACTTGGTATAGAAGTGGGAGAAAATTATGGAGAGATTCCTGTAATGCTGGCTCTCATAAATGGAATAGTGATCAAAGTGCACACTGCCCTATGTTCAATTAGGACAACTTACTTTTCACTCGATGGGCTAACACAATACAGTAGCAATAGCATTATGAACACTGTTGGGGATGGAAACAGAAAGAACGGCAAGAGGCATTTAAATACACAATGAAAACAAAACGAGTATGACAAATCAATGGGAGGGTGACCAGAGTGAAGGGAAAATAGAAAGCATACTTACATAGCACATGAAAAACAGACCACAGAAGGGGGCACAACTATTTATCAACCACACACAGAACAATGTTAAAATGAGAAAAATAGCAAGACAGTGACACAAAATCCACACAAGTAAGGCAGAGCAAAACATACACTGAAAGAGCACATAAACACCATCAAAGCAGGGACAATGCAAATTATGAGAAAGCACAAAAACATACAAAACACACACTGCAAATGGCAAATCGAATACACAAACTCTCAGGCAAGGGAAAAGCACGATATGACACTTCATTAAAGCACATCACAACGTAACAGCATTGAGCATGGAACTGCAGATGAGCAGAAATAAGATTAGCTTGTAACAACACAGGGGAAAGCAAGTCACCGGAGTGCACACAGAGACACGCAAACAAACATTTAAGCCTGAGAATACTGACAGTACATAATGCGTTTAACGATTTAACAGCAAGGGACATGGGTGAACGATAGGTAGGGTCCAAAGCAATGTCGAGATACTTAGCTAAGTTTGAGAGATGTGGTGTCCCAGCTTGGCAAGTTGTTGACATCCCAGTTCGACGCGCGTCATTCACCGTCAGCAGGAAATGCACTCTCCCTCTCCAAGTTGCAGAACGTCAATCCAGAGATCCCTTGAAGTATGAGGGGGATGTTTTAAACTATTAAGCAAATCAAAAAAGAATAAAACAAGAAAAAAAGAGAAGAATGGCTTACCTTTTCCTGCTTCGTATAAGTGAGTGAGCCATAGCATTGTGGAAATAACATCACACCGCAACTTCACGAGACATGGAGGCCCCAAACAATGATGCGATGGGATGGGGCTGGCATACACTAAGATAAGAAGGAAAAAAATTAACTTTACTATTCAAGTAAATTAATTCAAAACATGCTGGGCATGGACTCTACTACACTTTGAAACCATTCAAACTGCAAGTATGCAGAAGCTAAAGCCGAGGACCAACCTAACCTCTAACTATCACACCCAACGAAATTAAAGTAACGACTGTTTCTGAGAAGTTCCGATTTCGACAGCGAGACGACTTGAATAGGTCGCAGGCAAATAAAATGGGCTACGGCAATTATAACCCGAACGGAATAACTCTGCTGCTTGCATTTTTACACGTAATGCATTTAGGCAACCGGGTTTATTAAATGAACCGCTCACTTACCTCGCATGGTTCGTTCGTACGTTGACACAGCACTGGTGAACACAAAGTGTTAGTGAATTTTGAAAGTTATCGAGTATCTCAATGCTCAGCGCTCAACGAATTTCCATGGCGTGCCTGAACCTGCTCGGAAGCCGTTCTCATTCGGTTCGTAACCAGGTTCGTAACGGTCAGCGGTCGGCGTCGGCGGTGACTTCGGGTCGAAAGCCCAGTAGTGCCAACCGGCCGTGTCATGTCATGTCGTGTTTCCGTTCGCCATCGCGATTGGGAATAATCCAGACGGTAGGAAAATGTCTTTCAATTTAAGTAGCATTTTAAGAACGCGGTGGGTGGTCTCTATCTTTTGTCTCGTCTGTCATCCACACACCATGTTGATAGTAGTACTGGTGCCGGAACAATAACAGCGACGAGCAGGAGAGGAGCAGACGAATTCCGATTTATCGGATTTATCTCACTCCTCTCGTCGGTTCTAAAGGTACAATCTTTCAATTTTAAACCGTAGTTTACCGATGTCGCGGGGCCGGTGGCAGTAAACCTCGTCATGGCGTCCCTCGCGAAGGGGTATCACAATCACGAACGCAGGAAAAATGTCGGAAACAAACAAAACAGAGCAAGGACTAATGTTGTCTTGTACATAGAGGTGCACCCCTCACCATTTTCTCTTCAATACAACATTGTTTGAGAGGCGATAATTGACTAAGCGTCCGGCTCCCCTCGGTGCGTAGATAGGTTAATGGTCGCGATTTATATGCAGCTTGCAAGTGTTCCAGGCGTGCCTTATTTTTCTAAATTACTCGCACTGTCAGAGGCGCTACTTAGGGACCATTCAAGCGTTTCATTTTTCATGGTGGCTAACGCAGATGCAACAGAGAATCTTGTTTTATTTTTATAGCCCCTTGTTTTCTTTCAGTTTTTGGCGGAATGTATCTTCATGACTGGCTGCTGTGGAATGAGAAGAATCAACTGAGGGCTAAAGAATAGACTGGGACGCCTATCCTTATTTCAGAACTGGGTTGAAAGTTGTTTGGCGCAATATTTCACAAGTGCCCAGGACGAAGCAGTTCAATCACATCACTGAAGTAACTTTGCGATGGATAATAAATGCTGAACTACATGTCATCATACAGTGTTTTTGATAATGATAATAAATGATTTTTAACTGACATATGTTGTCTTGCATCTAATCAGATCCAGCCTCCCCGGGCAACAGCACAATGAGTTATATCTTAATACAACCAAACTATCTGTGTCCTATGCAAGTCCTCGCTCTGAGCATGGGTTCATGGTATGTGGCTCTCAAATTGCTTTTGTCTCACAACTCCCAGCTTTGCAAGACTGCAAGAACTGACTCAGAGACCAAAAAAAATTAAATTAAATTAAAATAGAAGGTTGGAGGGAGAAAAAACTTGAACCAATTTTTGATTTGTATTAATTTAATTAAAATAGTAGAACTGCCTACTATAGCACAGTGGAGATCAACATTAAATAACAAGACACAGGTGAAGAAATCTAGACAGTAACATCAACAGTATTCAAAACACATTGTTTTAGTTGAAAATTAACTAGCCCTACTGATAGTTACAGACAAAGACTAAATCACACCAGACACCTGTACAGAGTTTTAATCAGCACAATGTGAAGAGTGAGAAAGCAATACAACTCACAGCAGTAACTTTTATGAAATAATACTACAGCTAACCAACACCTGCAGAAAATTTACCTCTTGTAATTCCCACAGTAATTGGCAATCCAGACATAAAACACTAAGATTTAGACATCTACATATGCAGTCCATTGCAGTCTCATCAGTCATAACAATAATAGTACTTCCATTCTTTATTCCACATTTGGAGGCTAATTGGGCTAATTTAATAACTGGGTTGATATTAGACCTGATAAATTCAAAAATATAGAGCAAACACAGGGATTGCAGACTTAGAGGCTAAATATTTCCTAAAATATACTTTCTAATCTGTGCCTGCCTGCACACCGCTAGAGATTCCACAACCTTCAAATACCAATCACACATTCTATGGTGGAGGTTGAACCATTATTAAATTATTAAATTTTTTAAGAAAGACTGCACAAAGTGCTAAAACTTCAAGAATGAATTAATGCAAAAAAAGTAAAGTAAAATTATTAAGAAAACAGGACAGATGTTAATAACAAAAACAGGAAACACTGCAAGTAAAACGTTAAGTGCTAAGAAAACCAGGAAAAAGCATATAAAAATCAGAGGAAGAATAAGTACACTAAGTCATTGGAACGGTGTAGCACCTGTTCAAATTTCTTCAACAGAACAAGATGTTGCTATTTTTTGACAGATGGGGCACGTAGGGTGCTTCATGAACCTATTGCTGTGGTCTCCGCTGTTCAACCTGATGGATGACCTCGTCTACCATGTTGTCCATGAGGTGCGAAGCCCTCTCCAGAAACCTTACTATGGCCTGGTTGATGGGGCCTGGAGGATGAAAGAGGTCTTCTCCTAAATTTTGCAGGCGCTGGTCATTCATAACTGCAGTCCTGCGCCGTCCCCTAGTTACCCTTCTGCCTGCATTCAGGGCAGTGATAGTTATGTGAGCCCTTTGTTCCAGACGGACAAGTCCAACTGAAAATTAAATAAACAATTATAAAATTCAGTGGGATTTTAGTTATTGCAATTTGTCACGTCAGATTTCAATGATCATTTCAATAAAATCAACTTACGGATGAATGCATAAATATTAGGGTGTATCCCAAGGGCTTCCCGCAGCATGCGGTTGTGAGATTCGCATGCATTGTTTGTTCTCTGCATTGAGCCAAACACACTCATCCTCCTTCTCATCCAATCTCTGGATATATAGTTCCTCCAGATGTATCGGAGGTAAGGAATGACAATCCCAAATATGTAATTTCCCTCCAGCCGTGCCTGGACGACAATTTGTTGGTACCCTTGCATTATCAAGTCCGCAGGGAGAAGGGCCAAGGCTAAGGTCATTCTTACAATTCTTCTGACCTCAGCTATCCTCATCATTCTTCTGAGGAGGTTCAGCTCTACAACATGCCTCATAAAGCTCTGAGACAAACAAGAGAAAACAGTTGTGATAATTATGTTGAATATAATACAGAAAAAGAATCTGCCATACAATTAAATTTTAAAATAGCTTACCCTGCATAAGTGCCACAGGCACCCTTGAATAGGGACATGGAACACGTTTTCCCATGCATTCTGCTGACCAACTTCGAAGTCAGTAATAACACGGGTAAGTTCTATCCCAGGACCTAACAGATCCTGCAGGAGTTGAAAGACAGCTGTGTAAGCATCCTGAGTCATGCTTGACATCAAGACCCATGCAAAAGGCACAATGTGATTCCGCCAAACTCCAACAATGCCGAACACCTGTGCAAATGTACCATACCTCAACATTACAGAAGTCATAAAATTGGGAAAGTAGGAATGAGAAGCTGTGTTTGAATAGGGTCATGGAAGGATAAGTGGTTGAAAAGTCTGCTAATTCACTTACTTGTTGTGCGAAGTCACGATTGTGTGGAACCACTCTAAATGTGCCATCCCCATGGAGGACCCTGAAAGTCCGAACCATGTCAAGATTTCTCTGAGAAATGAACAGAACATGGTGGTTTCCTTGTATGTCATCCACAGAACCACCATAGATGTTGTCATTGCCATCTTCAGTCATAGACAAGACGGAGTTTTGAGGATCTAGGAGGATATGGCTCAATTCCCTCAAGTTCTGCGGTACAGCAGGGAATTGGGATAGTCGGGCATTGCGCATTGATGTTCTCATGTTACCAATTGTAACTTGAGCTGCCACTTCTGCCCCATACCTGAAATAAATTGGCATGATCACTGAAACAACATTTCACAATGGAAGTTACACAAGAATAACTCTAGTAGTACTAACCCTTGACTCTCCTCAGCAATAATTTGCTGGTATGATCTGTACTCCAGAGCACGGCAACGCTGTAGGATTGCCTGGCGTAGATGCATGACATCCGGGTAGTCCATATCAACGCCATGGTTTGTATGGGGGTTCATATGGATGAAGCCTTCCACAGGGTCGAACAATGCTCTACCACGGCAACCCCTTTCATAGTAAATACATTTCATATACAAAGTCCCATCTGGTTCTGGCTGGTTGTTTCGATGGTAATGGTAACCATCGCCAATATGGTAGAAATAGCAACCCTCCCGGGTTCCAGCCTCCCTTGCTATTTGGAACACCCTGACACCATCACCGGGGCTGCCAAATGCCAACACCAGGAATACCAAAATACTTTTCATCCTGCAAAACAACTTTAACAAATTAGTGAGCAGGCTATGAACATTGAAGTAGACACGCGTATCCGTAAAAACAATAATTCATTACCTCAAATTGTCAAGAAGCCCTGCTTGCAAGTTGTTGGAAGGCAAGCTGATAACACTGTGCGAGGAAACTCTACATTAACCAAGAAAACGGTGTTGTAGAAGAATTATATGCTTCCATCACGAGAAGTACGGCAAGATTAAAGGACGTCGTGGATTAATGGATTCACACAAAATAAAGACACTGGGAGTTGCATTCATTTAGATACATACATAGGCACACGCACACGTGTCCCCTGGAGGGGAGGTGTTGGTGGTGGGCTTGATGTGCCAATAGTGGTCTGCTTATTCGCAGATGTCAGAGCCGCCCAGAACAATTGGAAGGCTAAATCCATGAACGGTTTACTTTTAAGGCCTTCCCTCCAACGCTGCCGGATTGACCTAGCACGAAAAGTGTTGTCATTGGTCAGGGCCAGAGCTTTAGAAGAATCCAAGATCCTTTTCTCGCCAACCTCGCCCCACTCCCCGCAGCATGCCCGCAGCCAGCTATTCGTTTGTTCTTGCTCGCGCTGTCGTCCACTTGTCCGACTTCTCCCCCGTCCATTCGGTATTCGGTCCGTTCAACTTCGGAATCGAATCGGCAATCATCCTCATCGGTTCGGTAGGTACAGGTAAAATATATGCCGAGATGAAGACGCAATTTCTGAGCCAATAAATCTTGCCAGTAAAACTTTGTCAGCCAAACACGCAGACTCGAGTCGATTTTGGAGGTTGTTAGTCTATCGCTTCGGCGTGGTGTCTCTTAACATTACTGGAAATTGTAGAACAAAGACCCTCCATTTCTTACGGGCTAACGCCGCAAGGCAGAGGTCGACTATTGCATATGAGCATATGAGTCTTCCTTCTTCTACATTCAATAGACCTTTTCACCCGAGCGCACGCAGTATATTGAAGAACGCGGTAAATCAGTCTATCAGACATCAATCAAAAAACCGATAAGACTAAGACACTCGGAAATATGTGACCTATAATATTCTGATAATTTATTTCTGCTTCCATGCTCCATTATTTCCTTATCTCTACAAAACCGGCCCGGGGAAGGCACGGGTGACAAGGTCTATGGGCCTGTTCAATGACCGAACATGCGGTGTGGTATGGTGTGCTCTGCTCTGGTCTGTACTAATCCATTTCGGATGGTTACTGGTGCTACCAATCCACAGCACACTTTCAGTCACTGGATAGCCCATCACAGTGATCTTGGACCCTCACACTAATGTTTTTCTGTGTTTCAAGCGATGTGGAATCAAGAGCTCATTGAGCTACTTAGTACCCCTCCACCCCCGTTGGGGATGCACTTCGGTAGCGCAGAACAATATGTGCCACAGATGTCAGCTCCTGGTGTTGGGACTACGCAGGAGCAGTTCAGATTTGATTGTCCTCCACCACCATTAAGTGTAAGTGAAATTGGCTTTTATGGTTACTCATATGCATGCATTTCTTGTCTGCTTGGTTCCTGACAATCGCATTTAAATTGTAGGACTCGACCAGTAGTGGAATCTTTTCTGTGGCACCTCCAGAACCGACGTTGAGGATTATGCAGCAGCAGTTCAGATTTGATCGTCCTCCACCACAATTAAGTGTAAGTGAAACTGGCTCTACGGATACTTGCATGCATGCATTGCTTGTCTGCTGTGTTGCTGATAATCGTATCTTAATTGTAGGGTTCGACCAGTAGTGGAATCTTTTCTGTGGCACCTCCAGAACCGACGTTGAGGATTATGCAGCAGCAGTTCAGATTTGATCGTCCTCCACCACAATTAAGTGTAAGTGAAACTGGCTCTACGGATACTTGCATGCATGCATTGCTTGTCTGCTGTGTTGCTGATAATCGTATCTTAATTGTAGGGTTCGACCAGTACTGGAATCTATTCTGTGGCACATCCAGAACCGACGTTGAGGACTGTGCAACAGCAGTTCAGATTTGTTTGTCCTCCACCACAATTAAGCGTATGTGAAACTGGCTTTTATGGTTACTTGTATGCATGCATTTCTTGTCTGCTTGATTGGTGATGATTACATTTCAATTCTAGATGGCGACCGGTAGTCTTGCTGCTACTGGCTGCTCTTCTGATCAGGCCTGCCTTACCGACCAGGCCTGCCCTGCTGATCTTGCCTGCCCTGCTGACCGTAGTGAACCATCCGCTGATCTGGTCTGCCCTGTGGACGACCTTCCACCTTCTGCTGACCTAGCCTGCTCTACTGACCTGGCCTGCTCTACTGACCTGGCCTGCCCTGTTCACCTACCCTGCCCTGTTGACCAGATTGACTCATCCACTGACTTGGCCTCCTCTGATGAACCCGCAGAAACAGTTGCTGAGGTTGGTTACCATCTGACGGTTTACTCTACCTTGCACCTCATATTTGGACTCTCTCATTTGATTTCATTAAAAACCGTTCTGTTTCAGAGAATTCTACGCTCTAATAAGGCTAAAGTATCAGTGCCAAACCCGGTCAGAGGGCCTCCCAAGCGTAAACCAGTTGCTGCCGTAGGTAGAGCTGGGCCTTCCAGGGCAAAGCAGCAGCCCCGCATAAAAGCTGCAACTAAAAGGAAGAATGAGGTAAGGTGTTTGCTACTTTTATGAGATAATTTGAGGGCCACTGTATTCACAAGCAATGTCTTCATTGGCAGGATCCCATTGACAAATTACACGACGACATAGATAAGGTATTTCATATCACAATTTTTGTACGGATTTCGTGAGGCTTTTGAATCATGTTCAGAGTGTCATAGTAATATATTTTGTGGGTTTCAGATGCTGGGGGCTGATGTTGAATTGCCCAATGAGGATGATGATGATGATGATGATGACAAAGGCGATGATGATCAGGATAAGCCCGCAGCAAAGGTCAAAGGGCCTCCCAAGCGTAAACCAGTTGCTGCAGCAGGTAGAGCTGGGCCTTCCAAGGCAAAGCAGGAGCCCCACAAAAAAGCGGCTACTAAAAGGAAGAATGAGGTAAGGTGTTTG
The DNA here is from genome assembly GCA_038380765.1 of Odontothrips loti. NCBI lineage: Eukaryota > Metazoa > Arthropoda > Insecta > Thysanoptera > Thripidae > Odontothrips > Odontothrips loti. The sequence continues at coordinate 1,103,917 of CM076254.1, forward strand.
CTACGTTTATGTGATAAGTTGAGGGCCACTGTATTCACAAGCAATGTCTTCATTGGCAGGATCCCATTGACAATGTACACGATGACATAGAAAAGGTATTTCATATCATTTTTGTATCTTTTGAATCATGTTCAGAGTGTCATAGTGATAGATTTTGTGGGTTTCAGATGCTGGGTGCTGACATGCAGTTGCCTGATGACAATGATACTGATAATGATGGTGAGACAGGCAGGCAGAAAAATGACAAAAAGGTGAAGGCAAAGCCTAGGACTAAGACCAAGCCAAGAACAAAACTTTCCTTGCAAAGACCTGTGAGTCTAAAGTGATCCTTCGCCTATGTTTTTCTGTAAGCATCCTCCTATGAAGTTCCGCTCTCTGAGTTCTGTATTTTCTGTATTCTCCAGGAAGCCCTTGATGAGGATTCAGATGTGGATGAAGAAGAAGAATTGGCAAATGGCCCTACTGAGGCCAACCAAGGGCCAAAACCAGTTTTTTGTGAGTATATTTTTTTTTTTTCAGTAGGTGTTCAGTCATTGAGGCCAAGATATAACATGCTTTAGCATGACAATTGGCGCTTTGATATTTGGCTTCTTTCATGTAACTTCCATCCCTCTCTTAATCCTACAGCTGACAATGAAATTATTGAAATATCAGATACAGAGTCGCTCCCTGATATCGATTGGGTATGCACTTTTCCTTAAGTTTGAGGCCAAGACAACCATGATGTGAAGTGCATGTTAAATGCAGTCTGCAATCTTATAGAACACGTCACAGAAGGTAGCAATTGAAGTTAAAAGCCCTGTTCATTCTAGTTTTTTCTTATCCGCAGACGTTCCCCGGAGGGGCAAGAATAAACAGTGAAAATGAAGATGAGGGGAGCACCACGAAAGACTTTGACTGCGTAATATGCCACCGTTATTTTTATGAAACTGAAATGTATGATCGAATGCGTGGTGTGATGCACCCATGTGAATGCAAAAACTTTTGCTACCCGTGTGCCGATTCGTGGTTCATGAAGCACCCTACGTGCCCCATCTGTCAAAAAATAGCAACATCTTGTTCTGTTGAAGAAATTTGAACAGGTGCTACACCGTTCCAATGACTTAGTGTACTTATTCTTCCTCTGATTTTTATATGCTTTTTCCTGGTTTTCTTAGCACTTAACGTTTTACTTGCAGTGTTTCCTGTTTTTGTTATTAACATCTGTCCTGTTTTCTTAATAATTTTACTTTACTTTTTTTGCATTAATTCATTCTTGAAGTTTTAGCACTTTGTGCAGTCTTTCTTAAAAAATTTAATAATTTAATAATGGTTCAACCTCCACCATAGAATGTGTGATTGGTATTTGAAGGTTGTGGAATCTCTAGCGGTGTGCAGGCAGGCACAGATTAGAAAGTATATTTTAGGAAATATTTAGCCTCTAAGTCTGCAATCCCTGTGTTTGCTCTATATTTTTGAATTTATCAGGTCTAATATCAACCCAGTTATTAAATTAGCCCAATTAGCCTCCAAATGTGGAATAAAGAATGGAAGTACTATTATTGTTATGACTGATGAGACTGCAATGGACTGCATATGTAGATGTCTAAATCTTAGTGTTTTATGTCTGGATTGCCAATTACTGTGGGAATTACAAGAGGTAAATTTTCTGCAGGTGTTGGTTAGCTGTAGTATTATTTCATAAAAGTTACTGCTGTGAGTTGTATTGCTTTCTCACTCTTCACATTGTGCTGATTAAAACTCTGTACAGGTGTCTGGTGTGATTTAGTCTTTGTCTGTAACTATCAGTAGGGCTAGTTAATTTTCAACTAAAACAATGTGTTTTGAATACTGTTGATGTTACTGTCTAGATTTCTTCACCTGTGTCTTGTTATTTAATGTTGATCTCCACTGTGCTATAGTAGGCAGTTCTACTATTTTAATTAAATTAATACAAATCAAAAATTGGTTCAAGTTTTTTCTCCCTCCAACCTTCTATTTTAATTTAATTTAATTTTTTTTGGTCTCTGAGTCAGTTCTTGCAGTCTTGCAAAGCTGGGAGTTGTGAGACAAAAGCAATTTGAGAGCCACATACCATGAACCCATGCTCAGAGCGAGGACTTGCATAGGACACAGATAGTTTGGTTGTATTAAGATATAACTCATTGTGCTGTTGCCCGGGGAGGCTGGATCTGATTAGATGCAAGACAACATATGTCAGTTAAAAATCATTTATTATCATTATCAAAAACACTGTATGATGACATGTAGTTCAGCATTTATTATCCATCGCAAAGTTACTTCAGTGATGTGATTGAACTGCTTCGTCCTGGGCACTTGTGAAATATTGCGCCAAACAACTTTCAACCCAGTTCTGAAATAAGGATAGGCGTCCCAGTCTATTCTTTAGCCCTCAGTTGATTCTTCTCATTCCACAGCAGCCAGTCATGAAGATACATTCCGCCAAAAACTGAAAGAAAACAAGGGGCTATAAAAATAAAACAAGATTCTCTGTTGCATCTGCGTTAGCCACCATGAAAAATGAAACGCTTGAATGGTCCCTAAGTAGCGCCTCTGACAGTGCGAGTAATTTAGAAAAATAAGGCACGCCTGGAACACTTGCAAGCTGCATATAAATCGCGACCATTAACCTATCTACGCACCGAGGGGAGCCGGACGCTTAGTCAATTATCGCCTCTCAAACAATGTTGTATTGAAGAGAAAATGGTGAGGGGTGCACCTCTATGTACAAGACAACATTAGTCCTTGCTCTGTTTTGTTTGTTTCCGACATTTTTCCTGCGTTCGTGATTGTGATACCCCTTCGCGAGGGACGCCATGACGAGGTTTACTGCCACCGGCCCCGCGACATCGGTAAACTACGGTTTAAAATTGAAAGATTGTACCTTTAGAACCGACGAGAGGAGTGAGATAAATCCGATAAATCGGAATTCGTCTGCTCCTCTCCTGCTCGTCGCTGTTATTGTTCCGGCACCAGTACTACTATCAACATGGTGTGTGGATGACAGACGAGACAAAAGATAGAGACCACCCACCGCGTTCTTAAAATGCTACTTAAATTGAAAGACATTTTCCTACCGTCTGGATTATTCCCAATCGCGATGGCGAACGGAAACACGACATGACATGACACGGCCGGTTGGCACTACTGGGCTTTCGACCCGAAGTCACCGCCGACGCCGACCGCTGACCGTTACGAACCTGGTTACGAACCGAATGAGAACGGCTTCCGAGCAGGTTCAGGCACGCCATGGAAATTCGTTGAGCGCTGAGCATTGAGATACTCGATAACTTTCAAAATTCACTAACACTTTGTGTTCACCAGTGCTGTGTCAACGTACGAACGAACCATGCGAGGTAAGTGAGCGGTTCATTTAATAAACCCGGTTGCCTAAATGCATTACGTGTAAAAATGCAAGCAGCAGAGTTATTCCGTTCGGGTTATAATTGCCGTAGCCCATTTTATTTGCCTGCGACCTATTCAAGTCGTCTCGCTGTCGAAATCGGAACTTCTCAGAAACAGTCGTTACTTTAATTTCGTTGGGTGTGATAGTTAGAGGTTAGGTTGGTCCTCGGCTTTAGCTTCTGCATACTTGCAGTTTGAATGGTTTCAAAGTGTAGTAGAGTCCATGCCCAGCATGTTTTGAATTAATTTACTTGAATAGTAAAGTTAATTTTTTTCCTTCTTATCTTAGTGTATGCCAGCCCCATCCCATCGCATCATTGTTTGGGGCCTCCATGTCTCGTGAAGTTGCGGTGTGATGTTATTTCCACAATGCTATGGCTCACTCACTTATACGAAGCAGGAAAAGGTAAGCCATTCTTCTCTTTTTTTCTTGTTTTATTCTTTTTTGATTTGCTTAATAGTTTAAAACATCCCCCTCATACTTCAAGGGATCTCTGGATTGACGTTCTGCAACTTGGAGAGGGAGAGTGCATTTCCTGCTGACGGTGAATGACGCGCGTCGAACTGGGATGTCAACAACTTGCCAAGCTGGGACACCACATCTCTCAAACTTAGCTAAGTATCTCGACATTGCTTTGGACCCTACCTATCGTTCACCCATGTCCCTTGCTGTTAAATCGTTAAACGCATTATGTACTGTCAGTATTCTCAGGCTTAAATGTTTGTTTGCGTGTCTCTGTGTGCACTCCGGTGACTTGCTTTCCCCTGTGTTGTTACAAGCTAATCTTATTTCTGCTCATCTGCAGTTCCATGCTCAATGCTGTTACGTTGTGATGTGCTTTAATGAAGTGTCATATCGTGCTTTTCCCTTGCCTGAGAGTTTGTGTATTCGATTTGCCATTTGCAGTGTGTGTTTTGTATGTTTTTGTGCTTTCTCATAATTTGCATTGTCCCTGCTTTGATGGTGTTTATGTGCTCTTTCAGTGTATGTTTTGCTCTGCCTTACTTGTGTGGATTTTGTGTCACTGTCTTGCTATTTTTCTCATTTTAACATTGTTCTGTGTGTGGTTGATAAATAGTTGTGCCCCCTTCTGTGGTCTGTTTTTCATGTGCTATGTAAGTATGCTTTCTATTTTCCCTTCACTCTGGTCACCCTCCCATTGATTTGTCATACTCGTTTTGTTTTCATTGTGTATTTAAATGCCTCTTGCCGTTCTTTCTGTTTCCATCCCCAACAGTGTTCATAATGCTATTGCTACTGTATTGTGTTAGCCCATCGAGTGAAAAGTAAGTTGTCCTAATTGAACATAGGGCAGTGTGCACTTTGATCACTATTCCATTTATGAGAGCCAGCATTACAGGAATCTCTCCATAATTTTCTCCCACTTCTATACCAAGTTATGTAAGGTTTGATCTGCCCTTTTTGTCTTGTTTTTATGATATTTGCCTGCTGTCATCATGTTGTGTTTTGAATTAGTCTTAAGTCATTAATGCCACTTGCTCTGTCCTTCCTGTATTTCTGTGTGTATTTTCTGTTTTGTTTTTGTTTTTTTCTGTTATGGATCGTTGTTTGCTCACTGCCATCTTTGTCATTACCTGTGCATTGTGTTCTGGTGCACATATCTTGCAATATTTTGTTTCTTCTCTGGTTTATGATATATCTGCCTGATCTTTTTACTGGCTTACCTGTATTTCTGTTCTCTTTGCCACATGTTTGGTAGATCATATATTTTCTGCGAGTTACTAGTCCCTATGCTGTGTCCATGTATTGATATCATTTTGTTTCCCATGGCCCCTCTTTTTGTTTCTTCTTTTTTTTCCCCCTTTTCATTTTTAACTGCCCCTCTCTGTGCTGAGTTTGTTTTGTTTTTGTTTCCAAGTCCTTAACGATTTGACCTGCTGTTCACTGCAGATGTGTGTTATGTACAACCAGTATATATTTTCTGTCTCCATCTTGAAACAATGACTGAGTGACTTGTCTTAATTTATTATGCCACTCCATTTTTTGTTTGTTTGAGATGTGTTCTTCATTTACTCTTTGCGGTAAAGAAAATATTTTGTCCCCACTCATATGTTCTGTCCATTCTGTATAGTTTGTTGCATCCCTCTTGCCTGCGGAATTTTTTGGGTAGTTTCTTTGAAATGGTTTTAGTTTTGTTTACCTTTCCATGCTGTGTGTTCTTATTCACTGCCACTTTTCTTTTGTCATTACTGCTAGTGTGCAGATTGCTTCAATCTTGTGCATAATTTTCTTTAATGTTAATATTGGTTTTCTGGTTGTGTTTTTAACATTTATTATTTCGAGATGGTAGTTATGACATGTTTACTTGTGCCATGGCAGTTCCTTGCATTTAATTCAGCGTCTTCTGGAGGGACTGCTTTCCTTTTATTATTTTCATAAGACTGCCTCCTGCTTCTTTTGGTTTCAGATTGCTCTCCCCTACTTCATTTCACCACCTGCATTAGTCCGAGAAGATGCGCTGCTCTGTCATCCCAGTTTCTCCCGGTCACTTCAACCCTTTCCAAGTGCAGAGAACGTGCCTCCCAGCCTCGAGCTGTCTATGCGTAAATGTAAGTTTACTTTTCATTCCAGTGCATTTTTTCCCCACTTGTGGTCTACATTGTAGTTCAATCCAAGTTATGCTCGTTATCGATGTCTGTCTTGTTTCAGAAGTTGTCTCATCACTCGGTCTCTCCAGTGAATGTGATCAAGAGTCGACTTCTTCAGAATTCTGACTCTATACGGTTCAAGAGGCAATATGAATTGTTTCAATATTGAATGCAAACGGCACTTCAAATCTTGCATTGAAGTAAATGTAAGCTTTCTAATTGTCCTGACTGAACATTCCCTGTCAATGATAAAAATAAATCTATCAGTTTTCATCACTCAACACATGGCCTTTGAGTTTTATTTCCCTTTCTATCTAGTAAATAGTGGTATGAAAACCAAATGATGCCCAATGACGAGCCTTAAAAATGGCACATGATCAAACTGGAATAGTTTATTTTAAATCCAACAACACACAGTCCCTGACGGCCTTAAGTCTATTGCTGGGATGATACAATTGGAGCTGGCATTGTCAATTCAGTCTGTACTTATATAATGACAGTGGACATTCGAGACCTAAAGACAAGAAGAAATTAAAAAAAAAAAAAAAAATGAATTAAATGTCCGTTCTCTGTACTCAAAACGAGGGGAAGCCCCTGTGAATAGGAACTTAGGCAACCCATCGCACACCAAAGCGCTGTGCGGTTGCCTATCTGCCGGCCTGCAGGCGCCAAGAGTGAGAGGGAACGGGGCGTGTCTGGTGTGGTGGACAGTTCTGAGGCAAATCAGGAAACAAGACTACAGACAGGGCTTGAGGGAAGACCGGCTGGCAACACATTTATTCAGCGCAATAGCAGACACTTCTCCTCCTCTACCCGAGGTCCCGCGCCGTAGCCCAGCGCGGCCCGCAGGCTGGCTCGTCCGGTGCTGTCGGGAGCCGCCGTGGAGGAGATCGCCTCGGCGGCCCCGGGTCCTGGGTACGGCGGCGGCCGCCCGTCCCGTCCCGTCCCGTCCGCCGCCGCCGCCGCGCTCCTCACACTCCGGTCCGAGTCCGTCCGCGTGCAGGCCAAGGAGGAGGGGCAGCCATAGCTCGTTCGCTGCACCAGAGTCCACGGCTGGACAGCTCATCCGCGCTGGCTCGTGCGCTCGACGTGCAGAGGCGATGGGTGTGGTACGCAGGCTCAAATACCACTCCACAACGTGTTATAGCGGGACGATTTTCGTAGCTCTACGACCTGAAATAATCACACGTCTAGGGATTAGCAGGATATCAGGCGTGCTTTTAATAGGGAGAGCGACTGCGAAACAGAGTGTGCTCTCTCACATTTGTCATGAGACCTACATGGCACGGCTATCTGCCGATAGGTCGTTCGTATATTACGTCACGCCACGCCCGGTCGCTGCCTCGTGCTCGAGTGCTCGACAGCGGGGAGCTCGAGCACCGGGTATATGACACTGTCACTGGCATTTAGGGGGCGTTCGCGTATTACGTCACACTTGCGTGCATGTAGAGTCCGGGGCTGCCTAACCACCAGTGTCACGTAATATGTGCCCCCTCCCCTTTTTTCGTCGTAAGGTATAGCAAGCGGCTGTCTTGTGATTCGGGTTGGCAATGGGCCCCTTATGGGCCAGCCTGCAGCGGCCTGCAGTGAGCACACCGCGTCATGGTCCGTTAGGTGGTTATCAACCGAGCTGGCAACCCACAATACACAAGACTCGTAACAGAGCGAGGTAAGCCTATGCACACCGCTAGTATTTGAACCCGCGCGCTCAGACCGAGGCAATCGTAAACGCTTCTAGTTATCGGTTTCGAATACCTTAACACCTCCTGTAACGGAACTGCCTTTCCAGAAAACGATCGAAGCTTGTCGAGCTCGTGTCAACGGGTATTTGAAGGAAGGGTGAAACGATACAGTTTCTACCGAGACCAGGGAAACCGCTAGTTTCCGCACCCAAACCGAGAACGCCCGTCAAACGCTGACGTCTCGGTTTGAAGCTATCTCTTAGATTCATCACTTTGGCGAGTTCGGAGCCTAAAGGGGTTTTCCATCTGCGTCCTAAACACTTATTTCTTTATGGTTTTGGAACCTGTCACATTCTATTACAGCGATATGATCGAATGAAACTTTTCCCCAGTTTGCGGACCTCCTTCAAACCGTGATGTTTGGAATCGTGACGTCGTTTGACCTCTGACCTTTCAAACGTCATGGTCAAACTCGCTCTGACCGTCCCGGTTTGAAGGGCCGTCTGCCAAACTCGAGCTTGGTTTGAACCAATCAGGTCACACGATTCTGTGCTGCCGTAATTAAGGCCTACCATCGGTGCGCACGCAGTACATCAGCCAGAGGCGCGCGTACTCTAACTCCCCGTGCTCCTCGGAGTACGTGGGAGAGGCCACCGCGACGGCGGCCGAAAAAAGACGATTCTCGGGGCGACTGCGTAAACAGGATACTCGAGAACTCGTGACCCCCTCGGCGACGGCCTTGGGCGAGAGGGCTCCGGCGCGGCACGCGTACTCGGTACGTGGAAACGTCGGTCTCTCGGGACGGCGGGTCGAAAAAAGAGACCCACATGCCGATCCGCGTACTCGCCTCAGAGGGTACGTGGAGAGGGGCCTACGCCGTCGGTCAAAAAAAGACGATTCCGGACTGCGGACTGCGTGCTCTCAGGAGTACGCAGGGAGCTGTCCCGTCGTCGGCCGAAAAATCTTGCTGAGACCATTCGACGTCCCTTAGGTCTCCAGCGTCGTCCTCAGAGGAATCGACAGCCTGAAAAGCAAAGGTGAGAGTGAAAAAAATAATGTTAGCGATATCGTTAGTTTGCATCGGTTTGATGTCTGGTTTCCCAAACTAGGGTCAAGCCGAGCAGCAAGTCCAAGTTTGCGGTACGTCTTCAAACCGTGAATTCCAGTTTTTCATGTTTTGTGACCGAGGGGTGTAAAAAACGATACCAAAAGCTTTGGAAAGTATTTAAAAATCATGGGATGTATTCATTTCTTACCACGGAGCACTAGAAATACCATTTCTAGAGGGTGAACCCTTCAAACCGAGACGTCGGCGTTTGACGGGCGTTCTCGGTTTGGGTGCGGAAACTAGCGGTTTCCCTGGTCTCGGTAGAAACTCAACAGTTTGATCTCTGCCATTGGCACGTGACGTCCCTTCAAACCGGCACGCTAGTTTGGCCGGACGTGCACGCAAACCTGGACGGCATGCCGTCAGAGTTTGGGGGACGTCACGCAAACCATGGTCGGTCCTTTTATGAACCAGAACTGGATAAGCAAAGCCAAGGGCAAGGTGATAGGCCCCCTCTTATGATTTCACGCCAAACGGCACAAGTCCAGCAAACCACGTGTGCTACTAGTATTTGAACCCAACTGTCGGTCTTTGTGGAGTTATCCTTCCGAAAATATGTTTTGGCCCTTAAAAGGGCCTCTTCCTCTTCATCGCGCTGAAGTTCTCTCGCCGACGTCTCCGCCATGAGGCGAAACAGCCGCACCAGCATCTGATACATTTTTGGCCTTTCGTTCAGATGCACAAGCATATGCGGAGCGAGCCGCTGCTGCTCGAACCGCACACGGGGCAGTAGAGTGGGAACACCTGGGCGCACCACAAGACGAACGATTCCTCTTCTATGTTGCTTCAAGACTGATGCTGCGACAGAAAAACGCTCGCTTTTTATAGATTACTGGTGTAGCGAGTGCGAGCCAATTGCATTGCAAAATCGTTCCGAGCACTACCGGTGCGTTTCCATTCGTCAGCGCGTAGGGCGGGAAAATCATTTTTGAATGTTTTAAAAAGTACCCCAAACCAAGACGGAGAAATATGACGTCAAACGCATACTCAAACCATCGCAACTCAAGTTACACGTCCTCTGTTTGCAGGACGTGACTTTCTGACGTCATGGGTTTGAGGGACGCGAGACGACCACGTTTCCAGGACGTCCGCTGAAAGTGACAAGGTAGAAACGATACAGCAGCGAGGATTAGCGTCAAGGCACTACACGTTTGTACTCACCGCGAACGAACTTACCGATACATTTACGTCCCTCTTTGAGATCAGCGCCGTCAGTGCACGGCAGCAAAATACCGCAATTATACGCCGAGGAAAAAAAGGTCATTGCCAGGCACCAACCTGGATACCGCGCTCACGGACGTTTTGGTCGGAATAGCATCCAACGCCAAATGTTCAGTCACTGTGGACACAGTGCTGAAAATCGTAGAAGCAGACTCTGTGGTGACAACAAAACGATCTAGTCCGTTCTAGCTTGGTGCTGCTCGGCTTCTTAGAGTTTTCATTGGTGCTATTCGCTTCCATCTCACACATCACACGAACATCGCACGCAGTGCCAAACACGGATAAGAAAAAAACATTTGGTAATACTGTCACTGGCGCAGTTTCCTGTAAGCATGTCAATACGACGACGAAAGATCATTGGAAGCTGCTCGAAGATCGAACGAAACGCAGCGTAGCGTAGCGCGCCGGCACGGATGGAGGTAGGCAGTCCCGCACGACACTGCCGTTCGGCGGGTCTGCCTAACTACCGGTCGGTGGTCGGTCGCACCGGCTTCACCTCTCTGCGGCCACTTCCGTCCCCTTGCACTCCTAAACGGGGAAGGACAGCAAAGGGACGGAGTCAGGAAACCGCACACCCTTTATTCGCGGTAAAGAGCGAACAAAGAGCATTCATTCAGAAACAGGTTGACCCCAGTTTCGGAGAGCACGGGTTCAAACACCGACCGTACGACTGATTTTCTTACTTGCGATCTTTCATCTGCATCATCGTATGGTATCCGCGGAGGGAAGTCACTCACTCCTGCATGTAGCAGCCCCCCCCCCTTCATACCCTCCAGAAACACGGACTTGACAACCATTCGTCCTGCAACAGGGCATGACTCACGGGCGGTTTTCCGTATTTTAAGTGGGCTGAAGTAGGGGCCGAAATTAGGGGCCTTTCAAATACCACGTGACCGAATTAGGGAGGAGGGGGGGGGGGGGGGGGTTGGCGAATGTCTACGCGCGGTCACGGGGGTAGGGGGGGGGGGAGACGCCGAGTCACGTGGTACAATGTTTTTCGTTATAAACAGCTGTAAAATTCGCGCGCTACAGAAATCGTTCCAAACACTCCCACGCTCGCCGCGACGAGCGGGTCGCTAGCAGACAGTTACTGGCTCAGGCTGCCGCGGGCTGCCGTGTCCTGCCAGCGGTGACGAGGCAGCCAGCGCGGTGTGCCGGGAACGGTGTCTGTTCATTTTTCATTTGCGCCTAATTTGATTTCCCACTTGCCTTTAGCGTCGTGGGATTTTCACATATGAGGACGGTCAAAAGAAAGGCCGTTACACCACAATCGGTATGGAAAATTCACAAAATGCATTCATATGTACGTATTTTTGAAGAATTGAGTGAAAAATAAATACCACGTGACTTGGGAGGGGGGGGGAGGGGGGTTAGCCACAAGTCACGGTCAGTCACGCAGGGGAGGGAGGGGTTCAAAAAGTGGCCTATTTTTGTACCACGTGATATTTGAAAGGCCCCTTATGCGGAATACATGCAGGTGTTTCTTGTAGTTCAATGCCTACTTATCTGGGGAGTGTAAACCTGACACCCTCTCGCCCTTCTTATCCTGCCGTGTTCAACATTTAACATTAAACTCAACCCTACAAAACTATCGAGTACGTGTCGCGCGGATTCAACGCGCCTGCGGGTAAGCAAGACCGCACGACACAGAAGACTAAGGACAAGGAGCCGATCATTATCCTCGCGGGTAGGCGTGGATCCAGTAGTGGTTCATACGAAGGGGGCGATGTACCACTATTTTGCCTGGGCGGACAGTTAAACAAGGTTGCCTACTTTCCCGGCGCTCTTCGGCTCTGTCAATACAGAGGGACCTACCATATGGATACATCGCGTTCAACCCCATCTCAGCAGGAGCACGACTTGTCACTGAGTGCACAGCAGATAGGCTGGCATGTGTATATATGGATTATTAAAATAGATACTTTCTCACATTGTTATGGACAATATCCCTTGAAGCACATTACTAATTAACGCTTCCTTTCGGCTAGAATATAAATCACGCATAAACTTATTTTCTGGGGGTGTACACAGTGAGGGACGGCTATTGGTTTTATATAAGAGGAATAATTAAGCCTGCTTCATGAAAAGAAGAAAAAAAAATCAATGAACGAATACATATTTTGACACCTGAATATGTACCTGACAGTTGGCTGCATAGAAAGGTGACTAATTGATCGCCGCACCTCTTAGGCAAACTGCTAAAAGACGGCCGGTACTTGAACTCGGACACTCTAAACCCCGCGAACGGCGACGCGAAGCGCCTGCGAGTGCGAGGGTAGGCCAGCCCGCACGACACGTGTGCATGTACAGGTCGTGGTTGCCTACCCAGGTTTTTTCGCTTGTGTCGTGGACGTTCATAAAGCATGATCCCTAGTTTCAGCAGTGTGCTTTGAGTCGAACTGATTCCTGGTGTTCAAGTACCGGCTCTAGCAGGTGTGATTTTCTTACCTATCCGCGAGGGGTCAAGTATCAAGTTTTAAGTGTACATCGGGGTACTTTGCTTCCGGAGTAAACTCTGAGCTATCTAAACAAAGCGATTTGCAGTATTGTCGGAGTAAACGGAGTAATGCCGGAGTAAACCGGGGTAGCTCGGAGCAGCCCGGAGTAGATCGGAGCAACTCGGAGCGGACCGGAGTAAATTCGGAGTAAATTTCCCCTGTACACAGACACAAGTGCCCACAAGTTGTTGACCTCTCGCCCACGAGTAATTTATTCAGGCGCACAGATTGCCTACCTTTGCGGCGCACTTTGCCGCCTCACCGAAGCCCAGTCGCCGACAACATGTACGATGCATCGCCGTTGTCCCTTAATGAGGAACTTACTTTTTAAACTAAACAGAGCAGCACTCGATGCTCGCTCCCGCTCGCGTTATTGTCGCTTCTGATTACCGTGGGTCGGCGAAACGTTACGGATACAATGTAAACTTTTGGATGTATTTTGTTTGGAAGTGGTCGCCAGCACTGTGTATGCACGACGGATTTGGACGCACATCCTTTGAAGGCAGCGACAGCAGGACGGGGGGCGACGCAGCGACAGGGTTCGACCCCCTGCCGACCACGGCCAGGGAGGGGGGCGCTCCGGGGGGCTGCACGCCAAGGGTAGGGGCCACGGGGGCGCGCCACGCCGGAGGCCGCCACACCGGGGCAGGGCCGTCGACGGGGGGTTCGGGTCCCCGTCGAGGAGGGGGCACCCCTGGGGGACTCACGCTGGGGGTAAAACCATGGGGGCGCGCCCCGCCGGGGGCCACCAGGCCGGGGCAGGGCACAGTAGGACAGTCGACGGGGGTCCAGGTCCCCGTCGAGGTGGGGGAGGGGCCAACCCTCGGGGACGCACGCTAGGGGCACGGCCCGCCAGGGGCCGCGAGGCCGGGGCAGGGCCGTCGACGGGGGGTCCGGGTCTCCGTCAGGGTGGGGGGGGGGGGGGGCACCTCTGGGGGCTTCATGCTAGTGGTAGGAACCTACTTGGAGCTGATTGTCACTGGTGTGTGGTGGTGTTCACTAAACGTTTCCCCAAATGGTGTCAAATTTTGCTGCAGGTTTCTGAGGTGAAGAACTCCCAGCGTCACACAGTCTCATGTAGTGGAAGACAATTTTACTAAGAATTCCTAGTTTCTTAGGAGAAGAGGAATAATCCAGTGAATACGAACACAAAAATTTTCTTAATTAGACAGTTTAATGATGTCTAAAGAAAATACTAACAGCAAACACTTAATGGATGACATACCAGAGCCTAACAATAATTCCACATAAATTATTTTGTCAAGAAGACTGGTTTTCAGTTGCACAATACTCATGAGAAACATTCCCTTGGCTGGCATGTGTCCAGCTCAGTAGTGAACAGTAGTGAACGAATGTCACATTGTTGACGAATATTTCACATCACTGCAGGTATCAATGATGTTTTAAATCTGCAAAGGTCATAAAATTTCTGTCACAAATTGAACTTTTAAATTAGTACTAGTGCAATTTTACTCACAGGGAGAAAGGACATACAGAAATTCCAGATAACAGAAGAATTGATGAGCAATTAAGATGTGTTATAAGCCAATTCAAAAACTTGTCAGCATAATTCACATTGGTGCCAAGGTACCACCATACTGGCCCCATGAACACTACAAACGTGGAAAAAGAAAAGTAAGTCAGAAATGAGAACAAAAAAGCAGTAAAAAAAAAAAATTGCAAAAGTTCTTAGGTGAACTATCACAGGCACCTTTCACATATATCTGGTCGTGCCACCCATGGAAATGTTTTATTTTTTTTCTCAACAAAGATGAACCAATCGTTTATGCACTAAACATCTGAACAGCTGTGCAGCAGATCTGATAACATGGTATGGACTTATTTGGAAGGCAAGTGGACTAGCATTTGTCACAGAAATATCCAGTAAGCAAATGACTGTAAGAGGGGGAAACATTATTCGTGCAAGCTCCTTTCCAAATAAATAAATAAGTAAATAAATAAATAAAAATGAACCTCACCTCTGTCTGCGCAGAGCAACTGTTGGTTTCCACATCTACCATAAATGCTGATAAAGGTGCTCATCAGAAGAGAACAGTAGTCAAAATATTAACGGACACTGCAAATGCAAAACAAGAAAAACAGGCATGAGAACCGAAGAGCATAATTTAAAAACAGTGAATTTTAGGTGTAACATGACTTACAGGAAGGGTCATATTCATGTAGTGATTTGTGATGTGTCAGGGTTTGGATCAAATTCTTCATTGTGTTAGTTTTTCAAAAACATTTGGCTGGATTAGATTAATCATGTGACTGATGATCAAAATCCTACGTCCATCAAGTATTTGCAGGGATATCTCTCCTCTCCCCATTTCGACTGAAAAATAAAAATGCATCTGGAAAGTCTACATATATATAAAACACAGAGACACAAATATTAATTTAGTTACATAACTATTTGAGAATCCTGAATTCAGTTGAATGCAATCTCACCTTCAACGCGTCATTACAGGAACATGATGTAAAGACTTTAAGGCCTTCGTCTTTCCCTCTGATACAATCACCGGAATTGTTATGCAACTGTACTTCTAAGCTGCAATGGAACATATCCATGGATTAGATTTGCTAGTAATGATGAGCACCGCAGAGACAAGAGGATAAATAAAAAGCATACATAATTGTGTAACAGTGGTATGCGAACATGGGAGATTGAGTGATGGAGATCTAATGATGATTGGTGTCTCTTTTCGTACTAGTTTCCACAAGTTGTATCAGAAAGTTGTCAAAATGTGAACTTTTCCACTTTAAATGCGGTATAATGAGTCGCTGTGGCCACTAGGAGTATTAACAACCATAAATCTTGAGCCTTTGTGGTTCCAATGAAAAAAAAAAAAGCAGTGATGCCAAAATATGTAGGGGATATTTACAGAAATAACTTCATAGCTCTCACAATTTTATACTATTCATTACTATACTCACAACAAGTGGTGTGGGATGTGTGGCACCATGTAGTTTTGCTAGTATTTGAATAAGTATCAGTGCTTGTACAGAGATTTAGATTTCCAACATAAACACTTCAGTCATGGCTTGCTGGCGAGAATCCTCACAATTGCCACATTGCTTCCCTTCTTAATTGAACACTATCATCAATATAGGGTTGTTCATCTGCACAGTAGTGATATTTTTTGTCTCTCTTCAGTGGGTGTGTTGTAGTCCAGTACACCACCTAGAATTTTACAAACATGGATTAAGTCTTTCTGGGTATGTTCTTAAAATAAATCATGAGAATTTGCCAAAGATTTCTTATAGAAATATCTCACCTTGGTATGGAAGTGCTCGAAATTTTTTTAACATGCAATGGCAGTTCCTCACGTGCATACAGATGGAAATACAAACCGAAGTATAACACAACTGATCAGGTTCCCACTTGGCAGGTACATTTTAATTGCTTCCCATTTTTCAAAAGGATTTTGTGACTGACTCCTGAACATGGTTGATAACAAAGAGCCAGAGCTAAACAGCTGCCCGTCTCTGCAATGGGATGCTTCAGAGAAGCAGATGGTACGCAGTCTATGAGCCGAAGCTACACAGTCGCTGTGCTTGGGATGCTTCATAGAAGCACGACCACATTGTTTCCGTTGTCACGAAGTCCTATTACTCCTCTCCTACAGAGGCGCATTCCTCAAGTAGCCACTGTAATATGTTGCAGAAGGT
Source organism: Odontothrips loti (assembly GCA_038380765.1). Taxonomy (NCBI): domain Eukaryota; kingdom Metazoa; phylum Arthropoda; class Insecta; order Thysanoptera; family Thripidae; genus Odontothrips; species Odontothrips loti. The sequence goes on from CM076254.1 coordinate 1,120,113, forward strand.
AGAGGCAATAAATACCTGCAATGATTTGTACACTAAGCAATGAAATGAAAGTAAAAAGCACCAAATCTGCTTTACATAAAGCAACACTTACATTTTCAGCAGTGAGTTTATCAACAGTCAGAGCAAAGATTAAGAACAGCTTCAAACATTGATAATTCCTATACAAACATGACTGATGACAATACTTCCTCTGACATAATCTGTATTCATTAACAGCCTGTAAGAGAAAAGTTCAAAAAAACAAAAAGAAGCACAAAATTATTTTAAAACTTAACAGATAGTAAACTTACATCTGGGCCACTGTGACCAACACTGGAATATCTGTTTAGTATATTTATGACTGTCATTGCGCCCATTAAATCTTCAAATTGGTCAAGATGGAGAAAGTCTTTCATCAATGCACAAAAGCCACATTCAAGTGATGGACAAGGCCAATCAAGGCCAATCTTTTCAAACACTTCACAACAGAAAAAATACAAAATGGAATCAACACAGGAAACAATTGAAGAAAAAAAGCAAGGAAAAAGCCAACAAAAGGGAACTTACTTTACACCTTAGGGGGAAAAATTGTTGTCCAGAGAAAATAAGCCTACTACAGTTGTAATAGTTCCAAGCACATGAGCAGTTTTGGGAAGTGAAAGTTTGGGAAGTGAATTCGGCAGCTTTCCTGCATTTTTAATTCTAGTACCAGGGTCTATCCTAAATTACCACAGAAAATGAGGGACAAAAATAACAAACATGAAAAATGGAAGAAGAAAAAAGTGGAAAAAAAAATAGGTACTTAGTATTTGAGTTTATAAGGCACTCACCTTATGATGCTTGTGTGTGATTTGCTGTGTCAAGACTTTCAAAATACAGATAATATCTTCTATATGATAGACCAACAGAGTAACATGCTTTTCAGGTTCTTCAGACTGTACAAGAACATGGGTGGATTTAGAATAGGCAGTGTTTCAGTCAATGACCATTGAGAGATATAGCATACACGAGAAATTTCACACTGAAGAAACTTAATGACACTCACACAGCACACACAGATTACTTACCATGATGGGAGGGGAAATTTACAGATGGCTGTTTGCTCACTGCTGTCATCATTACCCTCAGTCACTGCACTACCCATCAGAGGTCATCATATTTCCCCTGAACTCCATGAAACTAGATAGCCCTGTAAAAAGAGATTCATATTTTAAGTTCTGCTTTTTGAAGAAGGGTAAAACAAACACCACACCGCAATTAACTTCCTGAACATACAATGTTGCGAGAGATGATCGACAAAATGCAGGTATTACAGTGGATGGATGATTGAAATTCTAGTCTTCCCATTAAAAATTTGAAGTGATGTGATCATCCACAGGAAACAAAATTCATACAAGAGATAGACATCTGTTCAGCAGCAAAAAGCACTGAGAAGTGAAATGAGTAACTTGTCTGTATTCTTAATTCTGTTACTACAGTCTATCCAAAATTACCACTGCAAATAAGGGACAAAAAGAACATATGAAGTGAGAACAAAAAAGCACATTTAAAATACAAAAATGTTCACGAACTTAGGCTTACCGAGTATTTACATTATGATGCTCGTGAGCGATTTGCTGAGTCAGGACACGGATTTATTTTTCACCACTGATTTGGCACAGAAGAGGCTGCGGTGAACTTAGTGAATCGTACTGCATCATAAATGCATAAATGGCGTCTAACCTTGAAAACAGGCACAAAAGTTAAAACCAGTTACAAAAACCAAGACAAAAAACTTCAAAACTAGAAAAATAAAATGGGTGAATAGAGGAACAAGATTCAATCCTCACCTTCATGGATTGCTATACAGTGAGTTCTTGGTTGCAAAAAGTTCACGGTCCAAACAACTTTGGCAGCACCTGCATGTTTTCATGCTTAATCTGAAGGCAAAAAGAAGAAATTTATTACCCAAAACATGTAGTAAAAATAATTTGTTTGGTAAGGATCATGTAGTTTTAAGGTGGATTTGAGACTAAATTCTGTCTTGTACTCATATACTTCACTTTCTTTTCAAGTGTCTTCAAAAGGAGGCTTAGATTTCCCCAGCACTCACATAGCTAAATCAACTTGTAGACCTAGAGATCTACCCAATTCTAGATAATAGCAATTACAGATCTTGCATCATCTCATCTTGACTTCCCATAAAGCGCAACCTGCATTCCAGGCCACCAATAAAACCAGATATATTTTTGATGTGCAGTTGTATAAGTGGATCATAATTATTGGCCTATACAAAAATTATTCCTGACAAAAAAAAATGCACAAATGGATAAGAGCACTTTGAATCGTTTGAAAAAAAAATGCACCAGTTAAAGCAGATTTTAGAAATACCTATATGGATAGCCCCAGTAGACGGTCTTGACCAGCTGTGTTTTATGCTCCCATTGGAAGTCCTGGCACAGGGCTGTGATTGTATTAAAATTGATACACTGCTAAATGTACACTGAGAAACAGTGAGCTAGGGCCAACTAAGACCACACGTCATGTCTCACTTTATGTAAAGACTCCTACTTCTGCAATAATTACCTTTCTTTTTAGGCAGACCAATAACTGAAGCCAGGTGAAAGAAACAAAGCCAGGGCCATCCCAAAACTGAAACAAAGCAAATCAATAAATTAGCAAAATACTAAATAATGTGGATTTCTTGATTAATATAAGCAGAATTCCACAACAAACTGTTCGCACAATAACCCTTAATGTGATCAAAACACTTTAAAATTTGACAGGAACTTGTCATTACCCAAAGAGTTTAAGAGAGTAGACGATTGTTCAGAAGTTTGTTGTTGGTGTATCCACATTCACTTTAGTTCGGAAGCATTAATAAGCCCAACAATGAGCACAAAGAAAACTAATAATGCTTTTGTTTTTGTAATATGTACACACAATGAAATGTAAAAATTAAAATGCTGGTTAACAAACAACTTACTACGAGATAAGCAGTGCAGACAGCAGTGATTACAATCCATTTTTTATTTATTTTCCAATGCAACACTCACCCAACCTGCGAAGAACGTAGATCTTGCATGGCGAAGCACAAACAGTTGCATTCCACAAGGGGCGAACATGGCAATTTGTCAAGAGCCTTGAAAGTGACAATTCCATAGGATTTAATTTTACTGAATCATCTGATGCATATCTTATTTCACCGAATATTATATCATAGAAATCCAATCGATTAAGAGCAGTCACACCAGCGAGTCAAACATCGTTCCTGAAACAATTGTTGTGTCAATAACCATCCGCACAATTTTAAGATAAGAAAATGGCCACAGCACAAAATATGAAAGGAGGGTATCGATTTAGTTCCAGCACATGGTTATTTGCAAAGACAAAATCAACATACGACAGTGAACACACTTCAAGTCCATACCAATCACTTTATTTACAGCATTTCGAGTACCAATGAACCATGTATAAGTTCCACGTTGCAAAAATGGCTCACTATAGAATCCTAATCGCGTTCTATGACCGTGAAACATCAATCACCATCGCGAAGTTCCAATGATAAAAGTTCGTTTTCAGATAACATAACCTAGAAACAGTTACAACATTGTGACAGCAAATCAAAAGAAATGAGCAGACAGGGTAATAACGAAACTTGGCGACCGATTCAAGAGAATACTCACTTATTTGCCTCTCTAAATTGATATGCTGCCTTGCTGTCGAAAACAAGGACGGCTTGTCACCTACGTCTCTGTTTCACAGAGCATCTCGACGACAAGCGTCCACGGCAACAGTTCTTCACGTTCTATCAAAACACTTACGATGGTTTTGACGTGTGGATGGAACGCCAAGATAAAATACTAAGCCACCCGGAGAATACATTCCGAAGGACAATGAGAAGTTTGCGAATCCTTTTCATAAATAAATACTACATCCCCGCGATGCCCAATATTTTTATTATTGTCCAGCCCCGCCCCATTCTACCTCTCCGCCCCCTCGCCCTCCATCACTTGCACCAACATAACAAAAAAAACGGTTTCATTTTCGCAGGTGCGTTTCACAGTTGTCGTTGGCATCCGGCGTTAACACTCATTTTGTTTGTTGTTACAATATAACGATGCGTATGTTACCACTGTGCAACGAACAGTTTTCATAGGTTTGTTTCGTAAAGCGCTGAAAGATATTTACAGTGTAGTGCATAGCACCTTATGAAAAATTTGTCCCGGCGGATAGCGCCCCCCCCCCCTCTCCTCCCTCTGTGGACTCTCCCCTCCACCTCTACCGCCCCCCCCCCCCCCCCCCCAAGCCATACGGGCTACCTCACACAGGTAGACATACCCCTCGCGGGGAGGGGGGGGGGGGGGGGATTGCACTCGATGGGGAAGGGGGCTGCCGCTGCCGGGCCGGGCAGTGAGGCCGGGCGTTCCCGCGATCAGGGAGCGCTTGAAAAGTAGGCAACCCAAGCCTGTGCAGTCAGAGTTCAATGAAAAGCGCGCATTTGGCGTGCAGATTTAGAGTAATATTGCCTCTCTGTAATGTTTAAAAAAACACAGAAACTTCTGTCACGTGGCGTGCACAGATCATCTGCTTTCACTCACAGAAAAAACTGAGCACAGAGGGGGTCTGTGCTTGTTCTGTGCTAAAAAGTTCTGTGAAGTTCTTGTGATTTGGCACAGAATTTTTTACAGTATGTGATAACGGTAACTGTGTGCGTTGGCCATAAAACAGACTCACGTCCAAGCTGTCTGCGCGGCGCGTCAGCCGGCAGGTGGCCTACTTACTACATAGTGTGAGCGTCATGTCAACACTGCACGGCGCCGTGCGCCCGCCGGACCCCGTGCTCGAGCCCGCGCCGATCGACGTCTAGCGGATGCGGACCGCGGACCGCCGCGCCGAACGCGAGCGTGGCTGTGGCCGCTGCCGGACGGAACTTCATATCAACCAGACCGCCGTCCAGGACCCGGCACCGGCCGAACCCCGCGCCGGGCAGCCGCACCCAGTGGCTGCGCCGCGGTGGCACTCCCCCCCCCCCCCCCCCCGGTATGTTCAACAGCCCCAGCCCACGGCAAGTCCGACGGCCCAGGTGACCCCCATGGAACGTGGCGGTGTGGGACCCCGAGGGCCCACCCGGCGTGCTGACCCATGGGGCCCACCTGATGACATTTTTTTTCATGAAATTGCCTAACTTCCAGGGGTACACAAGAAAAAATGAATTTTGGAGAAAATCTTAATTCATGTTTAAATATCCCATTACATTACATGTGTTGGACCTCCGCCGGGGGACCTTCGGCCCGCAGCGGGGACCTCTGTTTTTGGGAGGGGAGTGTCTTCCGATACGCCCTTTTCTGGGGGGCTCTCTGCCGAAACCGAAAGGAGAAAACCATGATCCTTGCAGGCCCTATATGACCCTTGTAGGCCTTGAGGTCTTGCGGGCCCTCGGGGCCCTGGGGCCCGGGGCCCAACGCTGGCAGGGGGCCCCCCCGGCCAGGCCCCGGTTCCCGGCCGGGTCAGACCGCCACTGCCACGTTTGACGACGGGTAGCCCGTCACCGCGCCGTGTCCCCCGACGGGTGCCTGTCATGACCGCCGTGTCGCAGCCCGGGTGCTCTCAGTGTTAAAAGCAGAGCCTGGGGTTTTAACTCTACCCAGTTCAATTTTGGGGCGAGTAAAAATCTCTCCGACGGTGCCAAAAAATACTCAGCATACCCCAGCAGCGATCAACACTGTGCCCGGGAAATTTAACTCTACCCAGTTCAGTTTTGGGGCGAGTTAAAACCTCTCCGACGGTGCCAACCTACACTGCGCACACCTCAGCAGTGATCAACACTACCCGCGGTTTTAACTCTCCCCAGTGCACTTTTGGGGCGAGTTAAAACCTCTCCGACGGTGCCAAAAAATACTCAGTACACCCCGGCTGTGTTTAAAGCAGAGCCTGGGGTTTTAACTCTACCCAGTTCAATTTTGGGGCGAGTTAAAACCTCTCCGACGGTGCCAAAAAATACTCACCATACCCAAGCAGCGATCAACACTGTGCCCGGGGATTTTAACTCTACTCAGTTCAGTTTTGGGGAGAGTTAAAACCTCTCCGACGGTGCCAACTTACACTCCGCCCACACCAGCTGCGTTTAAAGCAGAGCCCGGGGTTTTAACTCTACCCAGTTCAATTTTTGGGCGAGTTAAAACCTCTTCGACGGTGTGAGAATACACTGAACACACCCCAGCTGTGTTTAGAGCAAAGCCCAGGGTTTTAACTGAGTTAACCCAGTCCAGTTTTGGGGTGAGTTAAAACCTCTCTGAATTTGCCAAAAAATACTCAGCACACTCCAGCAGCGATCAAGACCATACCCGGGGTTTAAACTCTACCCAATTCAATTTTGGAGCGAGTTTAAACTTCTCCGACGGTGCAAAACTACACACTAATCACAGAAGCTTCGTTTCAAGCCATGCCCGGGGTTTTAACTCTACCCAGATTATTTTTTGTTCGAGTTAAAACCTCACCGTCGGCGCCAACCTACACTGCGCTCACACCAGCTTCGTTTCAAGCCATGCCCGGGGTTTTAACTCTACCCAGATAATTTTTGGTTCGAGTTAAAACCTCTCCGACGGTTCCAACCTACACTGTGCTAACAGCAGCTTCGTTCAAAGCCATGCCTGGGGTTTTAACTCTTCCTAGTTCATTTTTGGGGCGAGGTAAAACCTCTCCGACGGTGCCAAAAAATGCTCAGCCCACCCCAGCCGTGATCAATACTGTGCCCGCGGTTTTAACTCTATCATGTGCAACATTGGGGCGAGTTAAAACCTTTCCGACGGCGCCAAAAAATACTCAGCAAACCCTAGCAGCGATCAAGACTATGCACGAGGTTTTAACTCTATCAAGTTCATTTTTGGGGCGAGTTAAAACTTTTCCGACCGTGCCAACCTACACACTGCTCACACCAGCTTCGTTTCAAGCCATGCCCGGGGTTTTAACTCTATCCAGTTCAGTTTAAGGGCGAGTTAAAACCTCTTCGACGGCGCCAAAAAATGCTCAGCACACCCTAGCTGCGATCAAGACTGTGCCCGGGGTTTTAACTCTTCCTAGTTCAATATTTTAGGCGAGGTAAAACCTCTACGACGGTGCCAAAAAATGCAAAGCCCACTCCAGCCGCGATCAAGACGGTGCTCGGGGTTTTTACTCTATCTAGTTCAATTTTGGGGCGAGTTAAAACCTCTCCGACGGTGCCAACCTACACGCTAGTCACAAAAGCTTCGTTTCAAGCCATGCCCGGGGTTTTAACTCTACCCAGTTTATTTTTGGTTCGAGTTAAAACCTCTCCGACGGTTTCAACCTACACTGTGCTCACAGCAGCTTCGTTCAAAGCCATGCCTGGGGTTTTAACTCTTCCTAGTTCATTTTTGGGGCGAGGTAAAACCTATCCGACGGTGCTAAAAAATGCTCAGCCCACCCCAGCCGCGATCAATACTGTGCCCGGGGTTTTAACTCTATCTAGTGCAACTTTGGGGCGAGTTAAAACCTCTCCGACGGTGCCAAAAAATGCTCAGCACACCCCAGCTGCGATCAAGACAGTGCCCGGGGTTTTAACTCTTCCTAGTTCAATTTTTTAGGCGAGGTAAAACCTCTCCGACGGTGCCAAAAAATGCTGAGCACACTCCAGCCGCGATCAAGACTGTGCCTGGAGTTTTAACTCTATCTAGTTCAACTTTGGGGCGAGTTAAAACCTCTCCGACGGTGCCAAAAAATACTCAGCACACCCTAGCAGCGATCAAGACTATGCACGAGGTTTTAACTCTATCAAGTTCATTTTTGGGGCGAGTTAAAACCTCTCTGTTGGTGCTAACCTACACTGCGCTCACACCGACTGCGTTTAAAGCTGTTCCTGGGGTTTTAACTCTACTGAGTTCAATTTTGTGGCAAGTTTAAACCTCTCCGACGGTGCCAAAATTCACTGAGCACACCTCAGCTGCGAGTAAAGCTATCCTTTGGGTTTTTAGTCGACCTAATTTAATTACGGGATTAGTTTAAACCTGTCTGGCTTTCCGGAACACTAGAATGCACATACGATCTGCTCTTGTAGGTGTGTTTGGAGCTAACAGTCATCCTTCTTCGATTTGGGAGCGATTTGAAACCTCTGCTAAAGAGCATTTACCAGACACGAAGCTGGTGTGAGCACAGTGTAGGTTGGCACCAACGGTGAGGTTTTAACTCGCCCCAAAAATTAACTAGGAAGAGTTAAAACCACGGGCATGGCTTTAAAGGAAGCTGGTGTGAGCATAGTGTAGGCTGGCACCGTCGGAGAAGTTCAAACTCGCTCCAAAATTGAATTGGGTAGAGTTAAAACCCCGGGTAGGGTCTTGATCGCTGCTGGAGTGTGCTGAGTATTTTTTGGCAAATTCCCCAAAACTGGACTGGGTTAACTCAGTTAAAACCCTGGGCTTGGCTTTAAACAAAGCTGTGGAGTGTTCAGTGTATTCTCACACCGTCGAAGAGGTTTTAACTCGCACAAAAATTAAACTAGGTAGAGTTAAAACCCCGGGCTCTGCTTTAAACGCAGCTGGTGTGGGCGGAGTGTAAGTTGGCACCGTCGGAGAGGTTTTAACTCTCCCCAAAACTTGCTCTCATTGGTGTTCGTCGGAAAGGCCCTGTGCCCCTTCTAAGGTCATGCCATCGCAGTTCCGGAGTGCCAGCTCCCCGACCTACGACGGCTGCTCCGACTCATGTACTATCGCGGCCTCTCGGGCAGCCCCGCCACCGCGGCGTCCGTCACCACGTCCAGCACGCTCTCGGATGACCGCTGTGCCAGCCCTGGGCCGCCGGAGTGGGGCCCTCGCAAGCGCGGATCCAGGAGGGAGGAAGGGGGGGGGGGGCGAAACGACCGTACCCTCCCGAAGCCGCTCCTAGATCCGCCACTGAGCCCTCGTGGCTGAACATCTCCGCGCAGTCGACGCAGAAGTTGCGGAGGCCGACCGCCACCTGTTCGTCCGTGTCCGTGTACTGCTGCGTGTCAGCGGCAAGCTCAACGGAGCCTGCCTACTTTGTGTGTCTGCGACTGGCTGCGCATTCGGCGAGCGATCGCGCCTGCCAGGTTTCAGGGTAGGCCAGCCCGCAAGACGTGTGTGCATGCATGCGTCGGGACTGCCTACCCCCAAGGCGTTGTGTGAAAGACCTGAGCTTAGGGCTATGCGATATTCCTTTTTTGATATCGCGATACGATATTAACTTCATATCGAGGGATGGATCGATATAACGTATCGACGATACATATCGGGGATATCGACGGATATCGACGGATATCGACGGATATCGACGGATATCGACGGATATCGTGGTATCGAGGAATATCGTGATATCGAGGGATATCGTGGTATCGAGAGATATCGTGGTATCGGGATTGTTTGGAATGGAGCTATTCTTCACATATGAGGTAACTACTTGAGGAGGGGGGGGGGGGAATCATGCTTACGCAATATGTGAATGGCCCCTAACAGGGATATCGTGGTATCGAGGGATATCGCGATATCGAGAGATACCGTGATATCGAGGGATATCGTAGTATCGGGGATCGAAGGATATCGGGATATCGGTATCTCGATATATCGATGAGGTTTAACAACAAATATCGGACCCCTCGATATCAATGTGATATCGATATCGACTCGATATATCGTGATATCGCACAGCCCTACCTGAGCTGCTCCGTTCCGTTGGAACTGCAGTCGCCTCCGTTCCCATCATGCTCCCAACCTGCCTCATCCACCTTTCGTGACTGCCAGTAACAGATTTTATGACAGAGTTATGCTTTTGATATTTGTAGACCATCATGTAGTCACTTGTCGCTTGGGTCGCTTGGTCTGTGATGACTTTTCACATTCGACGAGACGTTTGCTGAAGAAGCAACAACAAAAAATGTCACAGTGCACACATATTTTCTTTATGACCATGTTGTGTGGGCTTTGAAGGTGTAAGAATGGTTTGGTTTCGTGGTTGCTGCGGTCTGCGGTGACCATGTGACAAATGATAATTATTATTAATTGACTGATACACGATAGCTAGTAATAATACTTAATAATAGAACGAATATTTAGTTGAATTATAACTGCGCATATTTCCTATTTTTATACTGGTGAGATTGGTTTCCATCCGTGTGCCTTCGCTGTAATGCCGGTCAGGCCTTACCTTGCTCGTGGCACCCGGGCGAGGCGGCTGTCAGCCCGGGCGGTAGGCAGCCCATCGCACAGGGCTGTATGTTACTTAAAGCCGGTCCCCGGCGGGTAGCGGCGGGAGGGGGAAAGTGGGCGGAGCCAGAAAATACCGTAAAAATAGCGGAAATTAAGAAAATTCGAAAAAATTAAATTAAAATAAAATTAAATTAAATTAAAAATAAATTAAATTAAAAATAAATTAAATTAAAATTAAATTAAATTAAAATTAAATTAAAATAGAAAATATTAGAAAATACGCCAGCGGACTGTGTTTCTGCACGGAACACAGTTCGTTGGCGGGGGTGAAACACAGTTCGTTAGGAACACAGTAAGTGTCGACTCAAGGGGCACCATAGGAAATTTAAAAAAAAAAAAAAAAAAAAAAGGCCGATCTTGAGTGAAACTATGAGGTCACTCCGTGCCTAAAAAAGCGGAATAGTCGATGCAGAGAGCACCTCGCTACGCTCGGGCTCAAAAAGTACAGAGAAACTGAATACCAGGTATGTATATGTGTAGTCAACTGCAGTTGGACTGCAGTTTAACTGCAGAAAATTGAAGTATTTTCGTCCCCTTGGGTTGTGTGCAGTTTTGTTGGTAGTTCGATTTGCAGTCTTGTCAGGATTGTCATTTGCACACATGGGTGCACACAACTGCATACAGAGGTGCACTGCTGCACATGGAAAGCCATTTCAGAATAAAGTTCCAGCCTGTAGTTTGTCTTTAGATTCGTCCCTGTCCTGTCTGTAGTTCCCAACACAAGACCCGTCTGCATACCCAATGACAGATAGGCTACCGATTTACTGAAGATATGGCTCGTGAATGCATCTGCAATTAGTAATTACAGATGGTCTACAGATGCATTTGGCTACGACCTGCAGTTTTCAACTATATTCCTGTCTACATACGCTACGCATACGCTACGACAGTTGCGGTTTATTTAGAGACAAATATCTAGTTCGTAACTATACTTCGGGGACTACAGTTTCAACTTCAGCAGGTCTCAAGATCCTTTCACCCCCCCTTTCACGGCCTCAACGCGCTCGACCGGCACGTCCGCACGCTCCGGCGGTCAGACCAATGGTGAGTGGTTAGTATCCCCGCCTGTCACGCGGGAGACCGGGGTTCGATTCCCCGCCGAGCAGGACGTTATTTTGCTGCGTCTTTGCTGTTTCAACGCCAAAGCACAACTTCCCCTTTTATTTGCAGCGGTCGCTGCACCTCCCCGCCGCAATGGTTATTGCAAATTTCTGCAGCCCAGGACTTAGGGTGGTCCATATGCGCAATGTTGGTACAATTGGTGGGGGCGGACTCGTCAAAAGTTCCATTTTTACATACCAACCCTGAATCTTAAGATCGGAAATCAGTGAGGTAATATTTAGTAGTCGCGCAGAGTGCCCTTATCAACAGTAAAAATCAGTATTTTTTGAAAACTAAAAAAAATATCCTAAGGTCAGTCTGGCTAAAGTAGGGTCCTTTATGGCCAAAATTCCAAAAGAAAGAAACACTGTATCTCTTACGGTTTTTTAGACATCGGCGTTTAAAGTGCGAAAATCATGGAAAAACTGATTTGTTCGCACTTGAGACGCCGATATCTCAAAAACCGTAAGGGGGCTTCCATAAAGGATGTCCGGGTATTTTCTGGCAATTTTAACCCCCTCCCCCCTCACGTCCACCCATGTCCGGTCAGGCGCGGATCCAGGGGGGGGGTGGCACGGGGAAAGTGCCCCCCCCTTCGGGCCTATCGGCGCCCGCGGGGCGCCTGAAAGGTAGGCAACCTGCAAGCCTCTCCGCCTGTAAGTAGGCAAAAAGTGGTACTTTGCCCCTCCCTTGGGCCGCTCCTGGATCCGCGCCTGTGTCCGGTTCTAGAGGAACCCCCCCCCCCCCCCCCTGGACGTCCGGTTTTTTAAAAAGTGCCAAATGCGTAAATATTTAGTGTCTGGCTTATAAATGGGGTTCATCTTCCGAAAGAGAGTGGCTGTATGCATTTTTTAAGATACTTCAGCATCTTGGAGACGCACGGGTTGGAAGCTTCGTGATTCCGGAGAAATAGCATTATTTTGGCGGTATTGACGTGGACGTCCACTTTAGCACCACCCCCTCTCGTCCACCTATGTCCGGTTTGTAGGACCCCCCCCCCCCTCCCCTAAAAATCCGGACATCCTTTATGGACGACCCCCAAGAGATACAGTGTTTCTTTTGAAATTATAGCCCGTGGCTGGGCCGCTCTATCCCGCGCTACCCCGAGCGTTACCCTAACGTTGCACAGAGGATCGACTGAATATATCAAGTTTACGAATTCGTATTTCTAACCTCATCTGCCTCTATGTCGTTTTGAGTTAACTGTCTTTAGTCTTCCCTGTTCGCGCTTTTAATCCTCAGTAGCGTTTGACGCGAGTTTTCATCGTAGTAGCCTCGCCAAGGGCCCGCTTGCGAAACACACAGAAGCTGGCTGCAAATGGGCAACTAGCGCCCAGCCCGTCCGCCGGGTCGGCAAAACGGGTCGGCACAGCTTTGCGGCGCTCGGCAGGTGGGGGTGGGAGGCGGCGAGCAGGGCAGAGCTGCCGAAGCTGCTGCTGAGTACGTGTGCTGGACCTTAACGCAAAGAGTTCTTGCCCAATTTAAGAACAAAATTTACTCGTTTTGAGCACAAAGATTGAGACCACTAATTTGAGATCGGCTGTTCTTGGACGGAGAACGAGTTTTCAGGGTATTCCCCTCTGTTCGTATACGCAGATGCAGCACTCGAAACGTGTTTCGTCAAGGCTAGGTACAGCCTTGACCGAAAACGTTTTGCGTGCGATCGTGTAGATGAAGCGGCCAGCAGCCATCCCGAAGAGATGTTAACATAGCTTCGTCATTAACGTCATAGAGCAGCAGTGTAAACAAAACATGTCCAGCGCATGGAACACGCGCCCATCAGTGATATGTTTTCGGGATTACGTGCCACGTGTTCTAGACTTTCGTCATGCCGATTCTAGACAAGAAGTAGACCCGGCCACCAGCTTACGATAAGGCTGGTCCCCGGATATACTAGATTGCCCTTTGCGAGCACTCGAACCCCTGACAGGATATGCATGTCCAGTTATCGGCTTATTTCTCTGTGTCTCGGGACGGAGGTCAAGCACCGTGCAGACGCATTACTTTCGTAAAACTTTGCAAGGCTTTCCTCATTGTTGGCACTTTACAACATTTATTAGTCACACACAACACAACATTCGTGAGGACTCATTCGTGTGACGTGACGAATGAATCTACCTACGTAACCTTTTCTTCTTCTATCAAAAACAGAAACCCAACACAAGACGAGCCACCAGAAATTTTCTAACGGGCCTTTTTAAACAGACTGTGCTATCATGTATTGGTTTTTGTCCCTCCTATTTTGCCTCTTCGTTTACTTCCTCCTCGCACAAGCAAAATCATTGACTGAATTGATGTCCTCGATGCATAATCTATTTAAAAAAATCAGGCTTAGACAAAATTTCGACGCCATCGATATCGATTTGGTATAATTTTGACAGTCTATTCCTGCCTGGGCCTGTACCAGATTGAGCACTGTAAATCCTGTGGTAAGTAAACGTGCCACTATAGTGGCGTGCACTTTGAACGCCAATTTTTTACAACCACTTCCATTCGGGTCCAATTATGACTACCAATATCGGCGAGCGTCTGTGGTCGGCAATTTGTGGTAAGCTTGCTCGGCAAATTTTGGCGAGCTGTGTGTTAAAACATATGGGAAATGGAGAGACAGGACGCCAAAAATTATCAAGCACGATAACTCGCCAAAATTTGGCGTTCAGAATTGGAAGCCTGTTCAAGCATGTTTGCCAAAATTCGGCAGCCCCAGCGGGCCGCCAATTCTTGGCGAGTTTGCTTGCAACACGATTCACAATGAGGTACTTGTTTCCAGGCGCGGATCCACGGGGGGGGGGGGGGCAAAGGGGTTTTGCCCCCCCCCCCCCCCCCCAGGATGTTATCAAGGCGCCCGAAGGGCGCCTGAAATTTAGGCAACCCGCCGAACTTTTCGCCTGTAAGTAGGCAAAAAGTGGTACATTGCCCCCCCCCACAAGTCGATCCTGGATCCGCGCCTGCTTGTTTCAGGTACCGCGGCGCTTTTTGCAGACATGTCACATTAATTTAGGCGAGCAAATGGTTGTGAAAATCTGAATCTTGGTCCGAGGACATGCGGGAAAGTTACTTGTGTGTTTGAGTGCTTTTTAGGCGTTTGTAAGATAGTGCTAGACGTGGGCTCACCTTTCTTAACCAAACCGCATCCACCTAGGACCAAAATTCAGCAATCTGTACACAAAGACATAAAAATGGTAACTGACCAAAATACAGCACGGAGACACCTGCAATGAGTCAGGACTCACACCAGACCGAATGCCATCGATAATCTACCACACCTGTTACGGCTCATGAGACGTGAAAGCGATCTCTGCTGTTATCTGCGCGGCAACGTGCGCTGAGAGTGCCAGTGCAGCCACTGCTCCGCTTGACACCACCCGGCTCAAACAATGTCCTCTACACTTTGGCTAATAACCTTCCTCATGCTTTGTGCGGCCAGCAAGGAGAGCGCCGGAGATGTGCTGCAGAATAGCAAAAGCCCGTTCAACACCCCTCTAGGAGAACAGAGGTGCGTACTGTGACAGCTAAGGACCAATAACGTGATATAACTAAGCAACTTAAATATGTCGTCCTTCATTTGATTTGCCCGCGCGCTTGAGTGTCTACCTGTGGGCTGCAGGGTGCTTCATCTTAATGGTACTTCAATCTAGGGGGGTTGCCTGCCTACTATGCACACCCCAGCGTCCCTCACTGCAAAAAAAAAGGACAATAAAGTGCCACAATACTCAATTTGAGATGTTCGAAAATGAAGTTTCCTTCATTAATATTGAAACGAAGCCTCTGGTTTGAAACAAAGATTTATCTGGCTGTAACGAAAAATTCTATAAATCTGCAGGACAATTTCTCAGTAAATGGCCCGTTAGGCCCAAGGTTGAAACGCAGATTGCTTTTCGAGTAGTTTTTTCCACTGAAAGATCAATTTAGAATTCTAGTCTTTGACATTTGTCTTTACAGTGCAGGAATGTTTGTTCATGCTCTGAATTCCTATGTGAACTACTACTGCCTCTTAATATTGCTAGTTAGTGCACACTGGGTTCGAACAAATAAAAATGATGTATTGCAGAATCGTTACACTTCACTTTTACCTTGCGTTAAATTCATTAGACCCCTGTATTACGGTATCGTATATAAAGTACGTACTGAAAATGTCGGAAGTAGAAACCTATTCTGGCCACCCTCCATCGGTAAGCTCCGGCCCGATTTGCCACTCCGTTCAAGTGGGGTAGTCGGAACGTGCGTGGAACTGACTTGAAGGAATCAACGACCTGTGACGATCAGTTTTCCTTCTTGTGATTAAAACTCCCGCTCTTTCAGTCGGTCGGGCAACGGGCTCAGCTCAGCTCATTAACTGTCGCTAGGTAGCGCCGGGTGGGCTGGCAACCCATCAGGCTGACCTGTTAGTACAATGCACCATTGCGCGCTTGCATTGTTAGCTCCGCACGCCAAGACGAAGATTGAAACAAGCTCTGTAACTAGTCGTTTAAAAATGCCTGCTAGATAACGACGGTCACGAATTAAATTTCGAACCGTTCATGTTTTTGTAGTCTCTTGGTATATGAACGAAGCTGTTCGTAAGAAATTTTACCTCTCGAATTTGGAATCTGAAAACATTTGGAAAGGTAACCGGGGTGCTCAATAATTATTGAGAAAAACGGCGACTGAACCTCCTACACTGAGCTAACAATTCTGGATTTCACCACCCTCTAAGAAGTTTTTCTCACGAAATTGCAACAGAACTTTTGAAATTTGAGAGATCTTTATTGGCCGTTCAAAAGGCTAAAGAGCCTTACAGGTGAAAAGCCTACTACAATACGTAATAGGAGCATTACAACTCTGCAAACATAGTATTTCTTTGTCACTAATTACATAGGATAATTGAAACGCGTTGCATAGTGGTACGACTGTCCCCACCAGAGGCTTACAAAATTGCGAGAGGAAGTGACAGGAAATACATGTTGGCAGGGTAAGCAGTGCGAACAAATTTTAGATAAAGAAGATATGAGCGACAAAATTTGCAGGCATACTTACACAGAAAATTAATGACAGTTATTGAGTGTTATAATTGAGATTTACAGTTAAAGCTGAGCAACATGTATAAGTAATAATTGTTGGTTACAGCAAAGATGAGACAATATTTTATTTTTGATTAATCTATACGAGATATGAAGTTAATTATAAAGTTCTAATTGGTTATACAGGCGACAGGCTGTAATGTGAAATGATTCGGTGAATT
Source organism: Odontothrips loti (assembly GCA_038380765.1). Lineage (NCBI taxonomy): Eukaryota > Metazoa > Arthropoda > Insecta > Thysanoptera > Thripidae > Odontothrips > Odontothrips loti. The sequence goes on from CM076254.1 coordinate 1,136,631, forward strand.
TATTTATACGGTGAATAGGAACAAGTCTATTTTTATTAGAGCGGGTGTTTCTCTGTTGAACTTCATTCATCTTTGAGAATAAGTCACGTAGGTATGTAGGGGCATTATATTTGAAAATCAGCCATGTTAAGAGAGCCACTGAAAGCGTTCTTCTCTCCCTGATCTTAAGCCAACCCAGCCCTAAATATGATGGCGTGACATGATCAAATTTGCTTAGGCCAGTGACAAAGCGAAGACAAGCATTCTGAGCCCTTTGTAGTTTAGTTTCCACCAGATCAGACATATTTATAAACAATTCTGATCCATAATCAAATGTAGGGAATAATAGTCCATTAACTAGAGCTTTACGAACTCGTGGTGGAAGAATTGTAAAATTTCTTATCATCTGAGCGACAGAAGAAAATATTTTATTAACAACATTAGTAGAATGTGCAGCCCAACTTAAAGTAGGATCAATAGTAACTCCGAGGTTGCAGACTGTGTCCTTGTATGATATCTCAATTCCATTAATTTTTAGGGCTGGTATTGGGTTAGTTTTTACAGCTGTAATATACTTATCAGTGCCAAGAATGATTGGTTGGGTTTTTCAAGATTCAGCATTAAATTGTGGCTCTGCAGAAAGTGCCACAGTCTCTGGATGTCAAACTGGACCTTCTGTACAGCAGTGGAGATTTCTTTTACATCAAAATGGAAATAAATCTGAGTATCATTTGCAATGAGATGTGGTATACAAAATTCAAGTACTTCAGGTAAATCATTGACATAAATACTGAATAAGAGAGGCCCAAGGACACTTCCTTGAGGTACTCCACTCAAAATCTGCAACCAATCAGAAATATTATGTTCATCAAATACAACTCTCTGCATTCTTTCACATAGATAAGATTCAAACCATTTCACCACTAGTTCAGAACAACCAATAGATTTAAGTTTAGTGAGCAGGAGTTGATGATGGACGCAGTCGAATGCTTTGCTTGGATCCAGCAAGACTAGCAAAGTTAACGTCCTTTGGTCCATGGCCTTTCTAAAGTCATCCCAGACTTTTATAAGGGCTGTTGTTGTACTGCGATTTTTGCGGAAGCCGGATTGCTATGGATGCACTATATTTTTTGCACAAAGGTACTCATTGAGTTGATCATGGCCTACTTTTTCCAGCACTTTACCTAAAACAGATAGTACTAACAGGGCGAAAGTCCTTTAATTCAAGTGGAGACTTCGTTCTGGGCAAAAGTCTTACATTGGCTAACTTCCATGCTGCAGGGAAGACACTATTTTGTGAGCAGTAATTTAAAATATGCTTTAGAACTGAAACAACAGACAAAAGACATAGATTAATAAATTTGATAGGGACTAGATCTGGCCCAACAGCTTTTGATTTAACATTTAAGATAGAATTGATAATATTAACAGGGAGAACATATTTAAAGTGAAATTTATCACTTGAAAGAGGTTGTTTAGTATTATACCTGTGAATTTCTTCATGGATAATATTATCATCACTCACCTTCCCCACATTAATATAAAATTGGTTCAGTTCATGAGGGGACACAGTTGGGCATTAAACATATGGTTCAAGATTTTGCTTAGCTAATCCCAGAGTTTTTATGTTCTTCCACATTTTGCTTTTATTAGAAACATCACTCAGCACTGAATAATAGTACTTTACCTCAGCATTGCGTTTTACTTGATTAGCCATGTTTTTTAGTTTCTTATATTTATCCAGACCCTTCTCTTTTTTCTTTCTTTTATAACACTGCCTTGCCTTTTCTCTTTCATTTAACAGAGTTTTCACTTCTTGTGTGAGCCAAGGTGGGTCTTGTTCTTTAAGTTGGATAGTTTTCAGAGGTGCATTTGTATCAATAACTTCCATCAAACATTGGTTAAATATGGTTACTTTGGAATCAATATCAGGAGCTATATATAAATCATTCCAGTTAATACTCTGCACTTCTAAGTCAAACTTTTCAGCAGAAAAGTTTTAGAAGTCTTGAAATGTCCTTGTTTGAGCAGTATTCTTATCTTTTTGTAGGCTAAAGACGGAATACAGTAGATCATGATAGGAGAATCCTGTGGCTATATTTTGTCCATAATCTATGACAATGTCATTACAGTTAGATCCAATTACATCCAGAGTTGATTCACATCTGAGATGATACGTTGCTTCAAAGAGAAGACATGTTATATTACATAAGTCAAAATATTCTTCAATAATTCTAGTCTCAAAGGATACACTGTTAAATCTTGCCTTTAAGTCACCACAGATAACACAATATTTATAATTCATTAGATGTTTACATAATGCATCTAAAACGGTATCCATAAAACCAATGTTAGGAGGCCTGTAAATACAAGCTATTAAAATTTTCTCTTGCTTCAATGTCACCTCTAGTATTATGAATTCTGGTACAAAATCATCTCCACTTGACATCTCTAAGACCCTTGCTTCCAACCACTTTCCCACATAAATTGCCACACCTTCGCCCTTTCTATGCTTTCTATTCACACAGAATGCATTGTAGTTATTAAGTTCAGTTTGACTAGATTTCTTATAAATAGTGTCACTCACAGCCACAATATCTATATTACTATAGTCAAAAATAAATTTAAATTCTTCAAACTTCTCATTGTTGTTCAGTGACTCAGCATTAAAATGCATTAGCTTCAAATTTGTTGGATATTTGCTTGCTATGTTATTGATGTACTCCTTCAGTCCAAAGTTGGAAGACATATCATGGATTCAGTGGAATGCTAGTGGGTTTTCAAATTACAATTAGGTTTTAGCAGCCATCTCAGTTTTCAATTTTATTAGATAATTAATTATTTTAAGGTAGGTTCTGTAACAAGAAACTTGATAAGACAGGTACTCTCTACTATGCACCATATATACAAATATATATTTACAAACAAAATATATTATTAAACACAACAGAAACAATAAATAATAATAATAAAGTCTGCAGTTATTGGAGACTAGTAGCAGTTGCTTCCTCTTGGTTACTCAGGTGGGTGATCAGTCAGAAGCCTTTGTAAGTCCTTAGGCGTTCTCACTCTGTGATGATAAACACCAATTTTGCGATGATGACCCCATCTTGTGTCCACACTGGCAGGTCCTTGTATAAGTTACGAGCTTCCTTCAAGAGAGCTTGTCTTCCTCCAGTCAGGTCTTCCATGATAGAGACGCCTGCATCTTTCAATTTCTTTTTGGCTTGGAACAGCTGTTTACGTTTTGCATACGAAAGAAACTTTACAATGATGGCTCGCTGTTTCCCTTCCTGTTTTAGGCCAACACGATGGGATCTTGATATTTCTTCTTTCTTCAGTAATACACCAACTTTTTTGGCAACATCAATGACAATTTTATCGGTGTCTTCATTCCTGTCCTCTCTGACTCAAAAAATGCACAAATTTTCTAGCCAGTTATGCTGTTCCAGCTCATCTGTTATAGTGTCCAGCTTTGCAAGTTTGGCGTCAACCACCTGGGCCCGTTGCTCCATTTTCTCTTCAATAATTTCTAGCATGGATGTCTTAATGGAGTCCGTTGTACTCACTGTGAGGGACTTCAGCTGCTCCGGGTTGAGTGTCACCAGGGCTGCTTTTGGGCCCATGCTGACACTTCAGGCTCTGGGGCCCCTAACCTAACTTTCATCTTCAAGAATCCGTTTGTTACGGTACACAGTCAATCAATGGGCACTATCACCCGAATTCACTGCAGAAGGCACTATGTTAGAGTTCTGCTGTTCCTTGGCACCTGCCAACTAATGCATCCTGAAAAGTACACTAATTTTTCACACCTGCTCCCCTGACATCGAAGTACGCCGCCATGTTGAGACTGAGACTAGAATACCAAAGGGCACGCCTATCCCATCCCGCGAAGGCCAGGGCGAGTTAACATTTTCCCTTGCCAATTTCCCTTGATACTGCGCAGGGCGGACGCGACGGCTGCTTTCGACGATACATGGCTTGTGGCCGACGACGCCAGTACAACCCCTGCGAACACCAGGGCCGCCAACTGCTCTGACTGTGGCTCGGGGTCACCGAGGTGTTCGGGGTGCAAGACGACTCACTGTCCCGAGCAGGTGGTGGCCGTCTGTCATCCGCGCTGCTCGAACGTCACCCTGTCATGCATTAAGACGCTCTGCGGGGGCTTGGCCGCGGCGGGATGTGCCGGGAAGTGCACCAAGGTGCGCATAAACCTTTTGACTGTAAATCAAAGGGAAACCTACGTTACTCAATTTCGGCAACATTGAAATGCGCGATGCGGTGTCCTATACCAGGCACTTTTAATCAACACTTACTTAATAATTTACACAAATTATCCGAAGACTGTTGTGTGCTTCGAAACGCAACATTTCAGTTCACAAAATAGTACGATATATATTTTGCTAGTACAGTGGTATTCGTTATTCCTCTATTCCGCTATGTCGTCGCTCTTCTGCACGTAAGGACAGATATTTACTAAATTGCTGCCCTTACAGAGTAATGATATAAAGCGGGTTGCCCAAGCGACGAACGTTCTTCTCTTTGATTTTCAGTGCGCCGCTACGGCCGTTAGTACTGTCTGAAGCCCTATCTTTCCTGTCCAGGAGTCCGCGGTGTGCGTAAAGGCGTGTATAACCTCCGAGCGGGTCGTGTGCGGCATGGCGTGCGACTCCTCGTGCGCATGCCCTGCCAACTGCAGCAGCAGCGGGGGCGAGCCGCCTCTTCGCCTGAGCCTGGCTACAGCTATGGTGGTCGCGGCGCTCACGGTGCGGCCTCTGGTGTTCGTGTGAAAAGGCCTGTAGTTTGCCTCAGGTCCGCATGTTTGCGGTGCAGGGTCTCTGTTTCTAAAATAACTGAGCATCGTAAATGCTCATAAATTATAATTGTCACGGAGAGGACGAGGAGAAAAATGGAATGCATGTGACATTAGAGAGGGGCAAAAAAAAGCGAAGTCAAAAATGTCAGTGAGCGAGATCGAATCCGGATGCTATAACAAAATACAAGATCTTTGCGACTTTCGAATTTTGTTTTCGATCACCGGAAGGGGTCGCGCAGGGCACCCGAATGGGGCATAACTGCCCCTTACAGCAGTCAAAATCAATGTTGCAGAAAAATTTTGAAAATATTTTCTAAGGTCAAGTTGACCAAAGTAGGGCCCTAAAGGCCTTAAATTTCAAGGAAAACGCCGTGACTCTTACGGTTTTTGAGATATCGGCGTTTTTAGTCCTAAATTTGCAGAAATCTAATTTTGATTTATTTTCGCACTTAAAACACTGGTATCTCAAACACCGTAAAAGTTACAGCGTTTTCCTTGAAATTTAAGCCCTTTAGGGCCCTACTTTGGTCAAATTGACCTAAGCAAATATTTTCAAAATTTTTCTGCAACATTGATTTTGACAGCTGTAAGGGGCAGTTATGCCCCATTCGGGTGCCCTGCGCGACCCCTTCCGGTGATCGAAAAAAAAATTCGAAAGTCGCAAAGATCTTGTATTTTGTTATAGCATCCGAATTCGATCTCGCTCACTGACATTTTTGACTTCGCTTTTTTTTTGCCCCTCTCTAATGTGACATTCGTTTATCCTAGTTTGAAACGCAATGCCACAAAATTGCTTCCGTGCACTTGAGGGAAATCGTGGTACGAAGTTAAGAGTTACACTCTTGGCCAGGGTGAGAACCGAAACCTAGAGCTATCCACTTCTGGGAGGGATGGATCCTAGGTCGTGTACAGAGCAGTTAACGTTATATATGCTTAAACTAGTGATCTTGATACACAATGACCAAATTCTTATAATTTGCAAACATATGGACGACATTACAAGTGTCACACCTGGTATTATTGGGGCTTGTTGGGAGTAGTACGAGTCGGCCACCCCTCGGTAATCAATCAAAACACTGAATCTCAGTTTCCGCGACCGCGGCAGTGCTGATAAAGGTGGAAAAAACTATAGCGTTTTACACCTACAAGATCAATAAAAAAAAAAACATTCGTCGCGAAACAAAGACTAAGTGTAAGAATTTGAATTTCGACAAACGGAAGACGCCGGAAGTATTTTTATATCGGACAGAAGCAAAGAATCTCCACAAAAAAAAAAAAAAAAGATTGTACGGTTAGAAAAACGACACTTTAAAATACAACTTCGACGTCCTGAAACAAGTACTGTGTATAACTGGTTTTTTTTCGAAATAACTATTGCTGTTTGGTTACGAGGGGGCGGGGGCTACTGTACTCTTCTGATCCGAGTATGAAGTGCACGAATTATTATTAATTATTATGAGGTGGGGAAGGCAAAACAAGTTAAATTACACTAAGGGCTAAAAAAAGCCATCTTTTTCCCTACACACGGAAAAAAAACTAGCTGTGAAGCTAAAACGTAGTATCGGGTGCTAAAACCAATTGCAATATATCTACTGCAAAGTGCTAAACACCAGAGCTAAAAAAAATTGTCGCATCCACCTTAGCAGAAGTGCTTCCAACTTCAGCACCACTGTTGCTCAAATTTTAGCCTCGTGGTTAATCAGGGAGGGATTTCAGCTAAAATATTAGTGCCTTTGATAACTTCCTTGGTCCTGACGCGAAAAATATTAAGCTGCTGGGCTAAGGTTTTTTCACCATAGTGAAACATTTTAGCAGTATTTCTACGGTCCAATAGATTGCTGAAATAAAATAAAAATGTTCTCAAAACTGGTTTATTTTTTTACCCGTTCCTTACCTACACATAGCATACTCGAGTGAAAAGGAACGGGTATTTACACCCGGTCCTGCTGATTTAGTACACCCCCCCCCCCCCCCCCCCCCCCCTAACTTTTTATTGGCAACATACATATAAGATGATAATGGTGTCATTGGTTCCCGGTTCGGGGCAACATCGCCAGCTGATGTGTTGTTTTAGTTTTCGAGTTTGTACGTAATATTTTTAGAAAATTAGAAAATTTTCAAGAAGAGGTGAGTCGTCCTATTTTCACGGTTTCAATTTCTGAAATACGAATGTCATTCGCGCTGAAAGTTGGTAATTACAGTAAACTTCTATGTGCTCTGTCATTTATTATGGCTTCAATGTTAATAAATGTTATTAAAAAAAAAAACTTGGTTTTCGTGAAAATCGGCGCAGAGGGAAGACCGGCTCTGAATTTAGACACGTCAATGGTGTACAGTGTACAGGGGATTGATGGGGGCATTCTGCCTCAATATATCATATAAATAGGCGGTTGACTTCGAAAATTAGGTCACTTTGGCCGAAAGACGCGCCGTTTTCGAGTTTTGGGAGTTAAAAGTTATTCGTGGACGCGGGGACGGAGCTCGAGAGGACAGAAGACAGTACGCATTTTAACTAACGTTCATTATCATCCATACATCTGTTGCCATTAACTCCCACTAGAATGGAAAAAAGTTAGTGATTTCAGAACAATTACAATTTTATAAAGTACAATCATTCTAGACATCGTAAAGAACGGGTCTCTTGCCCTTTTTCAAATCATTTTGATAACATTTTCTCCTTATCTTTATTTTCAGTGTAGCTAATCAGTCAAATTCTTATCCACTAACTTACAGAGAACTTAACAGTATAGCACATCACAATTATCACTTTGGAAAGAATCACATTATGGCATAAGGACACTCTAATTTAGAAGATATCATACTTTAAAACAACAGTAGTTCCACCAGAGGCCATTTTGTACATGCAGAGAGGATTGTAGTGAAAAAGGTTTTCTTGACCAATTAATCTTATCAACCAACCAAAGCCACGCACTTCAGAGAAGTAACCGACAGTTTCCAAATAGGAGCAGAGAAAAACTGCCTTATTGTTCGAAATAATAATCATTTCAATCTCAGCAAATTTATGAAGACCAATGTCATCGACATTAATAACAACAAGGTGGCCCGTCCCTTCCGTCAACCTCGGTGCCAGTTCCGCTGCGCTCCACCGGCACTTCGGTTCGACAGGGGGACTTGGCCAGCTTGGCCTGCCGGCGGCGTTTGCGGGGGCCTTCGGCCCTCCGCCTCAAGTCTCCCTAGAAGTGCCCGGTAGCAGATGTTTTTGTTGCGATTTAAATCGTTAACCTGAGCCCGTCCCTGTGCGCGCCGCGATATGGTAATGGTGTGCGCGCGGCGGCCAACCCTAACCTCAAACAGCAAGAACAGACAAATTTTCATTAATCAAAAATGCGATACAAATCGAAAATTGTTGCCACCGTACGTGATTCTACGTTAGGAAAGGAGTTTATCCTCCAAATTTGAAGTTTTTCTGTGAACGATAAGTCAGCGTCCCGGCTCCTGCCGTTTCTAGAGAAACGTGTCGGGACGGGCTAAAAACCTGCCTGGGCTTGTAGGTAGTTCCCTTATTCGTAACCCAGGAAACAACACATAGAGTGGGCTAGTGAAGAATATGAGAAGGCAAACTTTATCTATATGAAGCAAATGTATCAAGTTCAGATCGGTCAATCAAATGAGTGGTTCCATGTATAATGTCTTGCCTAATTGAAGCATTACCAACAACTCTAAAACAAAAACCTTGCTGGTGTTGGCCACCGTTTTGGACAGATTGACTCTAATCGTACATGCATTGGCTGTCACTAGGGTAAATACACTCTGAAATTTTTCAGAGTCCTTCCACTCTGAAAGTCTTTTACAACTCTGACCAAGAGACTCAAGAAATTCGCGCACCTCAGAGTTAAAATTTCAGAGTCATTAGGAGAGTTTCAGAGTTGTCAGTACGTCGGAGGAACTCTCAATGTTTCAGAGTGTGGTTGAATGTTAAAGTATGCCCATTTCGACTTGTTGTAACGACGTCACGATGGGGGTTTTGAAACTGAGTTTTAGCCAAATCCGCCGTCATTTTTTTGCTACCACCCACGGTTCTTGAGATAGCAGAAAAAAGTTTCCCAAAATTCATGAAAATAAAATGGCCCTAGTAAATTTCTTCGTTAATGCTACATATCAAATTTCAGACAAAAATTCGAAAAACTTGACGATTTACAGCCTTCTTGTTTTTTACCTCACTCTGAAACTCAGGCTCAGCTCTGGGAGGGATTCTGGAACTCTAGCACAGACTCTGGATCTCTGGAAGTCACTCTGGAACTCAGAAAGGAAGTCTGCAACTCTAAAAGAAACTCTGCAACTCTGAAAGAAACTCTGCAACTCTAAAACAAACTCTGCAACTCTGTAAGAAAACTCTGCAACTCTAAGGAAATTCTGGAAATTCAGAGTGGATTTACCCTAGTGGTTAAAGTGATTAATCTGTGCTTTGATTCAAATCCTATTGTAGACACTTCAATCATTGGTACCATAAGTTTCAAAGGTCTCCAGTAATGTTCTATTATGTGATGTTTTGGCTTTAGATTTTCCTTGGTAAGTTCAAAGTACAACCGATTGTGATCATTAACTGTCAGAGCAAGCGAATTACCATAATCCCTTGGCAAAACCTTGACATGCAGTATGCTTCTAATTAATACTACTCAATACCAAGTGCAACTCATAATACCTATCATTTTCAGGGACCATGTCATATACAAGGACTCCAAAAATTCCTATAAAAGTGTCCATTTCTGCCCCAGTCATTTCCAGTTTTTCTTTTTTGAGCACAAACTCCAAGATCAAACGAGTATAATCTATTGTTAACAGTACTGATGAACATAATTTAATCTATGAAAATGACTCAACACATGCATGCCACACCTTCGATGAAGTTATGGAACTAATCAACACAAATATCGGTAGGCGTTTCAAAAGTCGCCAGCTGATTAAAAATACGTTCTTCTTTGATGCCTGTTTCTTAAACATTCAGCTGCAAATCCGCTTGGTAATTTTCTGGCGTACGAAAAAGAGCAGGATCTTCCACTATCATAGAATAAGCCTCTTCTTTGGTGCATCTACAAATTCTACAATAAAGGTTGGCAGTAAATGTCTCTACAAAGCCGCACACACCACACACACTACTCAGACGTTTGTTGTCACCCAAATGAAAGTAACAATAAAATATAACCTGAAGTCACCTAAGTAGTATATATTACCTATTCGGACACGCCGCCATTTTTATTCCCGATTCGGACATGTCCTGTCGAAACGTGTCATTAGGGTGTGCCATACTTCATTTTTTTCGAAATTCGCTGTAAGCGTTTCCTCAATCGAGGCCATTTTTCATGCTGATTCCGAGGAACAAAGGTAAAAAAAATTTGGAGGCCGTTAAGGGGGTCCGACTCGCCTCGGTTGGGAGCCTAAATGCCCCTCTACAGGGCGAAAAATTAATGTTGTCAAATAAAATTGAAAATAAATTCCTCAACACAAATCGACGAAAGTAGGGCCCTAAAGGGCTGAAATTTCAAGGAAAACGTCGTATCTCTTACGGTTTCAGAGATATCGGCATTAAAAGTGCAATAATCGATTTTTGCACTTTTAATGCCGATATCTTCAACCATCCAATCGTTTTAACGTTTATGATACGTCCCATTTTCCATTTAAGTGGATAAACTATATCCTTGTAAATATGTCCTGTTGACTATGTGTACTGGTCATGAATTCTAAGTATGTTGTGATCTATTTAGTAGTCTCCAATGTACCTGATTCTCTCCAATTGCCAAACTTATGTTTAGGTACGTTTTTACTATCCAATTGTTTTAACGTTTATGATACGTCCCATTTTCTATTTAAGTGGATAAACTATATCCTTGTAAATATGTTCTGTTGACTATGTGTACTGGTCATGAATTCTAAGTATGTTGTGATCTATTTAGTAGTCTCCAATGTACCTGATTCTCTCCAATTGCCAAACTTATATTTAGGTACGTTTTTACCATCCAATTGTTTTAACGTTTATGATACGTCCCATTTTCCATTTAAGTGGATAAACTATATCCTTGTAAATATGTTCTGTTGACTGTGTGTACTGGTCATGAATTCTAAGTTTGTTGTGATCTTTTTAGTAGTTTTCAATGTAACTAATTTTCTAAAATTGCCAAACTTACCTTTAGGTACGTTTTTACTACCCAAATTCTTCTATGCAATTGTTTTAACGTTTACATGTGCCATTTTCCGTTTAAGTGGATAAACTATATCCTTGTTAATATGTTCTGTTGACTATTTGTTCTAGTCATGAATTCTTACTTTGTGATTGTTTTGCGGTCTGCAGTGCACCTAATTCTCTGTCAGATTTATGGTTTGCTAAGCCAACTGCAAACTTTTTGATGAAGTGATTTGATGTTACATGAAATAAAAATTGTCCTATCTAATTACTGTTTTATTAAACAACTTGACATTATAACCACCATAATGGACACAATATAAGGAATGGAATACTTAACAAAGAATAATAAATAAGAATATGAATTAGATTGGAGATATTATACAGTTCCTGAAGAACTAATATCTATCAATGGTTCATGTTATCCAAAATCTTGTGAATATCACAAGAACTGTGTCAATAGAGGACATTGCTGACCGACTGAATATTAGTCAGGGCACTGGTAGCAAAATGTTAAAAAAAGCTGGTTGTGGGTAGACTTGTGATCATCTTGCTGCTCTTTTTTGTGCTTCTTAATATGGTGCCAGTAAGAAGAACTCCAAATTGTGCACCTCTCCAGCTTGTTCCTGAAATAATACCATCTATTAGTATGGTTCATATTATCCATTATCTTGTGAACATTATAAGAACAGTGCCCATGGAAAGGATGTGATAAAATTTCTACTGAAGCATACCGACTTCTTGCGTGCAGGATGTGAGGTTCCACAAGGTATCGCAGAGAGTTTCATGCCTTGGCAAAGTTTGCCACTCCCATCCCATCAATGTGACTCCTCTCCGACCTAGGGCTTGTCCAGACAGCTGAGTCATCTGCGATTCCTGTGGTTTGGGGTTAGTGAAGATTAAGTGTCAGCTAAAGCCAGGTACACAAGAGTGCACAATGCTAAAGGGACAGCAAAAATTAACTGACAAAGTACCACCCAGAACTCAGAAGGCAAACCTCAAAAGAAGCAAACTAAATCTTGTCTAACCCCAGAATGCAAACTTTGAGCCCTCAGACCGGCCGTGCACATGAGCTTCCGACCCCACAAAGTTAATTCTTCTGGAAATATGATCAAAAATAAATATTTGATAACCCCTGTGCGTATATGACATGCGAAAAGGCCGGTAAAAGGATGGAAATGTCCCAGAAGGGCCCTAACCCGGCACGCACACGTCTCGACTTTCAACACCTGCCTAGAGCTGGAAAGAAGTCCCACAGAAAAATTTGGACCAGCATCGGCAATTATAAGGTTTAAAGATTCAATCAAGATTCTAAAATAGTTAAAAATCAAATGCACTTCGCCAGAAACAGCCCATTCAAACTCGCCCGTACGCGAGCGGACCGGCCGCACACTCCCACATTTTTCGAGCGCCTCTCTTACGCTGTATCATTGTTGGAGTTGTCGTGTCACAGTACAAACATGGCATACGCTACGTGTGATATTCAGTGTCTTCGCGGCAAGGATGGTGAACTCATTGTGAAGGAATTTGCCTTGTACGAGTCAACGGCATCGAACGATGTTTTGACAATCGTTCTGTTTGCCCCTCCGTATGACGAGCAGCTGATACCAGAAAAGTATCGCAATGCAAACGCGTACGTCCAGTACAACATGCACAACATATGCTGGGCTGCGGGGGACGTCCCCTATGACCGTCTCACATCCACCCTGGTGGAAACGTGTTTCGCTTACAAAACGCTTTTCGTCAAGGGTGAAGAGAAACGGCGTTTAATTCAAGAACATTTGCCACACGCTGATGTCGTGAACGCGGAAGAGATGGGTTGTCCCGCCCTATCACGGCTCGCACAATTTCATTTACCGTGTCATGGCAAACACTGTACTAACAAAAAGTGGACGTGTGCCGCTGCAAATGCGAAGCGCGTTGGCTTGTGGGTAAAATACTACATGGCTGACAAGTGACTGACACTAGAAAAACAATTAGCGGTTTTTGAATAGGCCTCCTGGGGACAGGATTTTCCGCTTGAACAAAAAAATTCTGACGACGGATAGGTGTTACTCCTTGGGTCCGTTGGAAAACACTAGGTTCGTACTTACGCGGTCCTGTCAGAACGTCATGAACAAAATATCGTATTGCCTCGCTGGCACGAGCTAATCCGAATTTCAGTAATGACGTTCTGCCTGGCCCTAACTTAGGTCCCCTCGCCACCACGCACACCGAAGAGAGGGAAGGCCCTTAGGTTTAGGTTAGTACTTACACGGTCCAGAGGTAGAACGTCACATCAAAATATCGTATTGCCTCGCTGGCACGAGATAATACGAATTTCGACGATGACGTTCTACCTGGACCTAACTTAGGGGACGGCCCCACACACACACAGAACAGAGGGAAGGTCCTTCGGTTTAGGTTAGGCTAGGTTAGGTTAGGCTGGGTTAGGCTAGGTTAGGCTAGGTCAGGTTTAGGGTACGTTAGGCTAGGTTAGGCTGAGTTAGGGGTAGGTTAGGCTGGGTTAGGGGTAGGTTGGGTTTAGGGTACGTTAGGCTAGGTTAGGCTGAGTTAGGGGAGGTTAGGCTGGGTTAGGTTTAGGTTGGGTTAGGTTGTGTTAGGCTAGGCTGGGTTAGGTTAGGGTAGGTTAGGGGTAGGTTAGTCTGGGTTGGGTTAGGTTACAGCAGGTTTCGACAGGACATGTCCGAATCGGGAATAAAAATGGCGGCGTGTCCGAATAGGTAATATATACTACTCACCTAATCCAGGTACACTTACAGATATAATATCCGTCTCCAGCTTTTTGAACTCCTTTATGAGAGGCCAGAAAGGTACCATACAAAGAACGGTTGTGAGCATCAAAAATATGGGCTAAAATGATATTTTCCAATCTGCAACTCCATTCTGGAGGTAATGTAGCACCTGAATGTATTTGCAACCCAAGGGTTCACAGTGAGGCCCCAAAGCTTTGTTCGCCTCAACTCCATCATAATAACACGTCAATGGTCCGACATTATCACCCTCGGGGAATCCAGCAACTTTCCGTTTCCATATTTCACAACGGATTAAATTACGGATCCAATGGGCATTAGCCTTCAGCTGCTGCATTTGAGATAAAGTATCTTCCAGCACATGGGGCAACTGAAAAAACTTGGTGAACACCAGCTACAAAAGAATTAACTGTCCCCAGACCGTTGTCATATTGAGCGTTACTGAACCTTCAGACCTGCCTCGTTCCTCTCGACTAAATTTCATATGAAACAGGAATTCTGTTAGATCCACACGATTCAAAATACTGTAGGCGCTTGTATTCAGTCTTCAAGTGGTTAATTAAATGGTTTCCTTAAAACATTAAACATGCCAGCAATTTCTGGCTGACATGACACAAGTTTGGATAAGATTCAGTCACAACTTTCTCCAAATGTTCCAAAACAAGGACTAGTTAAGTATGCTGAAAAATCAGCCACCATTGTATCTACAAGATTGCGTGGAAATGCTGGATTTTGATAATTAGCCACACGCTCATCTCCCTGATTTTTAAGCAGATTCTTACAAGAACTTATGGTGGACGAAAAGAAAACCCCCAAATTGACTAGATTCTTCTAGAGCTCCCTCTAAATGACCAGAAATAAAGTGAACTCCATTATCCTTACATGAAGAAATTTGAAGAGGAGCCTCTTCAGTTGGAAAAAATAGGACATGGTGGTTCAAAATCAGATGCCTCCGATAAGAATTGTAAGCATTGTAATCTCTACAGCAATTAACTATCTTACACTTAAACTTACTGACACTTTGATGAGCTATTTTGTGGCGAATATTGAAGGAACAAATGCCCTTGCACACGACATCACATGGGAACAACATTATGGACGAAAGCTTCTGCAGAGAGAAAATAAAATGAAAATAATTACTGAATATTTTCTTATAACTATTTTCTTACATCTATATCCCTAGTCTTTCAAACTGTAGAAAAGAGCAAGAATTTATGCATTAAAGATATGAAAATAATTAGGAACCAGTGAGTTGACTAATAAAAATCACAGGATTAAACATAAATCCAAACAGATCCAACACACATGTAAAACTAACTAGACAAGCTACTTTAATAAAACGTCAGAGATGAAAAGAATGAACTTCAAAATGTTTAAGTAGAAAAACAAAGAACGTAAAATAATGCCATAGGCTCAGTACAAAACACCATACTTGAGCTAGAATACAAGTCATCAACCTAAGGACACGTAAAAGAGTTTGCCTTAAATTTATCAAAGTCACGAGCAAGATTTGCAGATGCGGCAATTAAATCTCTATTGTCAACATTTCTTATAAATGGCGCGTGTGATTTGTCGTGAGTACCAACTTAAGCATATCACTGTTTCTAACGGTTTGATCCCATGCTTGTATGGACACGCATAGACATAGACCCATACGCTACGCCGGAGACGAAGCGAGCGCCTGCCGGGTAGGCAACACTTTCGACTCGGCAGTCATTCCCCAGGCAGCCCACCTCCTCCTCCCCCGAGGGGTTACTCACTCTGTATTTCGACGTACACAGAATATTGAATACTACTGAATACAAGTGAATATTAAGAATATTACGGAATAGTGAGGAATATACGATTCATCTTGAATAGGAATGATTATATGGGAATACCAGAGAATAGGGGAGAATATTAATTGAATACTAGAGTAGGGGAAAATATTATTGAATACCAGTGAATACCCATGAATATATCTGAATATTTCATGAAATCAGCTGAATACTTCAGAATACCAGCGAACATTAGTCAATATCTTTCTTCAGATGAAGCTTCCCGCCCTTTCCGGCAAGTCAGCCAACTGCAGCCAGTGCAGCCAACAAGCAGTCCGCAGTGGCTCGCGCCCGCAGCAGGATGTAACCAATGGACGATATGAATACATATCAATACATATGAATCATATGAATACATATGAATATCACCAGAATATGTGTGAATACTATTGAATATGTACTGAATATGTATGAATACCTGCGAATATCAATGAATATTTCAATATATTCCGAATACAAGGGAATAGTTGTGAATACCTCAATACTTTTGAATATTCGAGAATAATTGTGAATATGAATATCCCAGGCGTGTACACAGAATACTTCGAGTGAGTACCCCCTCGTCCTCCCCTATCCACCTACCCGCGCCAACCCATAAGCGGAGCCAAGCCGGTGCATTGGGGGTGCATCTATCCCGTGATAGATGCACCCCCGGTACATCTACCACGGGGGTACATCCATCACCTCACACCGGGCCGCTGCAGTCTCGCCGAGCTTAGCTGGGCCGGGGCGACCGGGCCGGAGCGAGCCGGGTCCGGGTCCAGGCTAGGGTCGAAAACTTCTCAACAATAATCGATTAATCGACTTTTCGATTACGTCAAAACCCGTAATCGACGCGACTCGATTAATCGATGGGCCATAATCGATTTTAGTCGATTACATTCGAAAATCGGTAAAAAATTATTGGCAAAACCCGCATTTTTGAGTGCAAGGGGAGAAAATGCATTTTATCGAGTTTCCGCAATCAGGAGAGAAACACACAGCGAATAAAAGAGTAACATTTATTTAAAACTTCTAAAAAAAATTAAACCCGTCAGGAAATTAAAAATGCCGAAAAATTATGTGACAGAGGCCGGTATTGGGCGAGCGCGGGGTATCGTCGTGGGGTATCGTCGTGGGGTATCGTCGTGGGGTATCGTCGTGTCGTACGTAAGAGGCAGGTCGCGGGGAATGCAAGACAGGCAGGTGCGTTGCGCTCACGCTCCAATCTAAACGCACTTCCACATAAATAACATGGTTAAATATTCTTTAAGGCGAACCATAGAACTCAAATTAGGTTGGCTATACACCAAAAATCCCATCAGTAGTGCATCGAATGTGATCAAAAGAAAATAGGAAAACAAAAGCACCATCAGAGCAGTAGTCTTCAGTCTCAACCGGCATGGGGCATGGTGTACACATCACTTCAAACCGAAGACTTACTAAACAAACGAAGGCGATGGCGCGATGGCAGTTACCAACTATGCGGAGCAAACAATGCCGCGAAACGCAGTCTAATTAAATTACAGTGACGAAAGGACACAAAAACCGTCTCAAAACCGATCTAAATGTCGTAAAATGCCAAAATCTCAGTTTTGGGAAAATAATCGGATAATTGGCTTGATTTAATCGATTAAGCAACTTAGTTGGGACAGCCGTAGTCGATTACAAAATAATCGAAGTTAGTAGCGCATAATCGATTATAATCGATTAATCGAAGTTTGGGTTTCCAACCCTAGTCCAGGCGGCTCCTAGTGTTTTGACGAAATACGCAAGGAGAAGACGACAGCTGAAGAAAAGGAGAAGGAGACTCGAATTTTAAAAATGACGGCGTTTTAAAATACGGTGCCGTGATTTTGTTTCATGAATACTGCAAAAAAAAAAAAAAAAACTCTCAAAACAAATCCAGGATTTTTGTTCAGAAACGAGAACCCTCCCTCCCTCCCTCCTCCCCCGCGGGAGTCGGGCGTACTTTAACAGAAGACAACTCTAATAGAAAGAAGTGAGGACAAGGTAAAATATAAACTGGCGTCACATTTTTTTCTTTCGGCATCGCTTATTTTGTCCTATTGAACCGACATTAATCGCAATAAAATTGTCAGAAATGCGGAACAAATCACAGTACTTCTCCTGCCGCCCGCCCGAGCTGGCAGCAAACCTGGAAGGGTAGCGGCGCGTCGGAGACTCGGTCACTTCGTCGCTGCATATGCCAGAGTCCACACGTCTGTTACTGTGTTGATCTGCACGGGGCGCATCAACTACGATCATGGATGGACTCATCTTTGGAGCTCGACTGGTCGCAGGACATGGTCCTGTCCGACTTGGACTCCGAGACAACTCACGCCGTCGCCACACCTATAAAGGTATCATAATTTTACTCTGTGTCGTCAGTGCGTCCTATAACCATGTGTGTGTTGTGCCATGGTTTCGTGATTTCGCGACCGTCATCCACGTGTCACGTGTGTCGTGCCGTGGTTCGCTAGCGTTTGGTTAAGGTTCGTAGGCGTCGTCCGGAGGGAATGACCACTCTGCCTAGCCATGGCGTGGGCCATAGGGAATGACCACATTGCGAGACGGGAGAGTCTGAGCTCGGGTGTTTGTGTGTGCGGGGGTGTCCTTGGCCGAATTTTGAATCGCGATTTTGTTTTCAGGAGGTGACATCTCCCCATACTCTTACCCTCGGGGTCGGCCTCGCCACCGGGACCGCTGGTCATCGTGGGCATCCACGAGGCGGTGACCTTAGGGTCGCCGCCGGTCACGGTTAGTGTCAGGGTTCGTTTTGACTAAGTTCTCTCGTTTTCATACTTTTCGGTGCCCAGTTTCAGACGCTTCTATTGTTGATTTCAGCACACCCCGGTGGCGGTGGGTCTAAGCATGCCCACGCTCGACGACCCCGTGGTGCCTGCAAGGGCCGCCTCGCCTGTTCGTGTTCCTGTCGTGGAGAGACGTCTTGGCCCTGTCGGCCGTCGGCCTGATGGCGATGCAGCTCATCAGCGTCACGGCGACGGTGTGGTGCCCCGGAGGGTCGCCTCCCTTGCACGTGCCCTTGTGAAGAGCCGTCTCGGCTCGGCAACCTTAACTGTGGGCGGGGCGGACTTCTCCCATCAAGGCCACGAAGAGGGAGCTGGAGGATGCGGAAGCACACGTCCGGATGGCATGTCGAAGACCCAAGGCTCGCGCTAGAGCGGCGTCTGCCCACGCTGAAGCCGCGGAAGCCCAGCAGGTCGCTAACAAAGCACTAGATGCCATGCGACAGAAGTCGGCTCCTGCATTCGCTGCGAGGAATAGGAACACAGTGGGGGGGAAGGCGTTTTGGGGCGGTCATGCGAGAACTGAAACTGAATTTAGTTGACCTCAACGATTCCAAGGCTAGGAATTCAAGAGCTTTCATTAAAAACCTTAACTTTATTTTCTATTTAAATCGAGAGCTTGAGTAGGCGGGGATGTGGGTGAGAAGGGGATGGGGTTGTGTGAGGACTAATGCAACGCCAGGGTACACGACTCTCGACGGCGTCCTACGCACAGCGGCGGGTCGTTGTGGGTCTGTGGCGATGCTGAGGAGAGGGTGTGTGAGGAAAAGTGCAACGCCGGGGCACGCCGCGCAGGTAGAGAGATAAGGGGGGAGGGGAGAGGGGCGAGCATCACGGCAGGTACAGCTGACTATGTAGTTTACCCTCGACTTCTATGTTTGGTGTTTTGTTTTGGCGAATCGTCTACACCCGTCGGGAGGCAGTGCGAGAGGTCGAGGAAGAGCCCCGAAGGTCATGGGAGGCGCTGGAGAGGCCAGCCCACGCAGGACCCTTTGACTACATCGAAGGTGTAAGTACTACAGCAGCAAGATGATGACAATGCTGGGAATACCCCACGCGACGCCTGGTTCGCCAGCCGCAGCGTGGGATATTGACCGCGCGCGCGCACACACACACACACAGACCCTATCAATTATGTTTTATTTCCAGGACGGTCGGGTAATCCGTAAGGCGACGCGCCCGGCAGCGCCGTGCCAGGCCGCCAACCGCCGCCACCCCCCACCACACCCCCACCGCCACCAGCAGCCCCTGTGGTAGCAGCAGTAGCTGCGGCGCCAGCTGTGAGCGACGCAGATAGCGAGCTCGCCGTCGTCGTCGCCGAGAGCAGGCACAGGCAGGGATGTGCAGCACCACAGCGAGCGGTCATCATGGTATCACCGCCTACAACAGACCCGGGGAAGAAGAAGGGCCCCAAGGCCAAGGGCCCCAAGGGCAAAGCCCCCCTGATGTCTTAAGTAAGTGTATTTGTTCGACTCCTGTATATTTAAGTTTTTAACTTATCTTTCCTTACAATGATTTATTCTGTTTCCAGGCCCTCAAGATGAAGAAAAAGTTCAAAAATTAAATGAATTCATAAATTTCCTTCAACAGTAATCTCTATTAATTATTTTGACAGTAAAATTTGTGAACATATGATTTGAAAGTAATTGTGTTGTTCTTTAGCCTTCGCTGTATGACAGTATTTCCAACTACACCTATGAGGTAACTGCACGTAGTCGATAGATATTTTTTTATCTGCGGAAAATCTTCCCCTGTAGGCCTATAAAAACCGCTTTTTGTGATTTTTCTATTTTTAAATTTTTATTTACTTTTATTTTTTCTATACACTTGCAATATAATTATGACAAACACACAACCTAACCCTATGCAAGTCATTGTGTGTATGTGTTCATCAAACTTTTACGAATAAAAGCTGTATGAGAACAAATTAATTCAGCCTTCAACGACCATCACAAATATGATTTTCCAGGCGTTCCTCAGACTCTGTCTTTGTGGAGATTTTGGTTGTATAACCTTTATGAATGAAATAACCTTTCAGTTGTGAGATTAAATCAGACCAGTTTTGATATGCATCATGACCCAATTTCATCTGAGTACCTAGGCGTTTTAGCATGATAGGTCTCGACCTTTTCATGTTAGCCCAATATGAACTTGCCAGCGTAATTTGGGTGAGAGCATCTAGCTGTTTAATAATCACGGAATTCCTAGAGACATTTTTGTTTTTTAGGTACAGAGTCAGAGTAAGACCACCAATACAGACAGTATCAATACATTTATGGTTTTTCATTCCATCCATAAAATAGTTAAAAATTTCATCAGAGATAAGTCCCTGGAACTCATCATGCGAAATTCTAATCCACTTTCTATGGCCTCTGCTTTTACATTCACCCATGAGTAAGAGAAAGGTAGAGAATGTTTGTACATCTGTACCAATTCTCAAAAGCTTCCCATAATCTTTAGTGAATGGGAAATCTTTAATTTTTATTTGAGTGGGGCATGACAGCATTGCAGACTCAAACGCTTGATTGTCAGACACCGGGGCATATGCCTCGTTACATAGGTGATCCAAGACAACCACATCCCTGTCCTCAGAAGGACAAACAACAGTGTCGGCTGTGTACAGCTGATCAGAGTCAAGGGGTGTAGCCACTACAGACGACGTGCTGGCAGGGGATATCGTCGTAGCAGACGGAATGTGCAGCTCACGTAGCAGGTCAGCTAGAAGCCGACGCTTTGCAGGCGGGCTTGGTGCAGTCGTCCAACGCGTGCTTTGTCGCCATCTTTCAGAAAATATTCGTCGGATATCTTAGGTAACGCCCGATAAACAACTGGAATGAGTGAGAACTGTTGTTGCGTTTTATATGCTGAGAGCTCGAACTACCACCGCGAGCTGGCGACGCCTACCGGCGAAACTTGGAACTAACTCACATATGATTCCGTGAGAGGAGCGCGATAGCTTTGGGTCGGAGATTAACTCCCGGCTGCTTTGTTGAGAGGAGTGGAAAAGCTTTGGGTTGGAGATTAACTCACACCGATGCGCCGCGCACGGCTGCATCGGAGCGGTGACGGTGACCGCCGGCCAGCTGCGCTCGCATGCTATTGGTTATTAATCCGATTTTAAACCATCAGCGCATACCGGGCGACGCCAGCGACGCACACTGCGCCGCCTATCGTGAGAAAATGGAACTAATGATAATGTATAAAACCGGGCGGACGACGCAACGAGGACGCAGTTGTGTCACAGAGTTTTTTAACTGCCTATTACTGTCGAATTGTGCAGAAACGACACCTAGATCATCTCTGGGCAATAATAATTAGTTTTTGAACATTTTTAACACTTTGAACAAAACATTGAGCGTTACTAGCTGGTCACCCTTACAGTAAACAACGTTTTAACCGTCATTTTCGTCATCAGCACCGTCATTACACCCAAGAAAAGCACCCCGTTTGACAAATTTGCTCAAGTTTCAAAAAAGTTACATTTAGGCCCTTATTTTCAAAATGGCGGCTCAAGGGGCCGAAACGGTGCGTCGTACGGATATAGGGTGTGTTCCATTCAATTTGTCGTCGTCGCATTGTGCAGGAACGACTCCTAGATCACTTCTGAGCGATAATAATTAATTTTAGAACATTTTGAACACTTTGAACATAAAATTGAACGCTGCTCAGCTCCTATGGGTCCGAAATGAGTGTGCTGCGGGTCAAAATGACCGGTGTGACCTAAACAACACGCCTGCAAAAAATCGCGCTTTATATATGTTTTGCCGTTTTGTATTCGAAAACGGCGTGAACCGCTATGACCAACATCAGCACCTACGTCCAATACAGACAGGATCGAACTTGCATGTGTGCAATAGGGTATTTCCGTGGATCCTGGGCCGGAAGGAGAAGAGCAAAAGTAAGCCCCAGACCGGAACCAGTAGGCGAGAGTGGGGGCTCGGACCGGCTCGGGCCCAGCGACGAGCCGAGCCAGCGCTGCCCGGTCGGCTCGTCACCGGGTCTGAGCCGGCCCGAGCCCCCACTCTCGCCTACTGGTTCCGGTCTGGGGCTTACTTTTGCTCTTCTCCCTCCGGGCCGGGATCCACGGAAATACCCTATTAATCACATCTGCAGAACCGACGCCGCGGTCAGTGGACTGGGAGGGTGGAGCAGTGTAGTCAAGAGGGGACGCGTGCGGCGAGGGAGAGATAGATAGATGGCTAGAGAGCGCGACAGAGAGAGAGAGAGAGAGAGAGAGAGAGAGAGAGAGAGGGAGAGAGAGAGGGAGGGAGGGAGGGAGAGAGAGTGTGTGTGTGTGTGTGTGTGTGTGTGTGTGTGTGTGTATGTGGTGACCCTGCGCCACAATAGGTAGGTTGGAGGTTCGAACCCGCCCGAATCACACTTTATTTCACTTTCACCGCTTCCTTTCACCACACTTACGCCCTAGGAACGATTTAAGATTTTATTGTACTTACGTCCTTTCTTCACGAAGCCATCGGTATGAACTTATGACCTCTTGGAACAAAGGCCCATCCAGGCACTGCACCATCAGCCCCAACCCGCATTTAAGCCCCTTCTGCACTCAGGCCCCTCCTCTCACATCCCACCTTCGCTACGCCATAGACATAAACCTAAGACCCTTTCGAAGTTATGCCCAACCAGGCACTGCAGCACACAGCCGAAAACCCGATTTAAGCCCCATCTGCACTTTGGCCCCTCCACGCACCATATCACTTGCGCCTATATGTATGCTTAAACGCGACAAAACGCACTTAGGCCCCGCCTTTCACCGGCGTGAAAGGAGGGGATGGGTGGATGCTCGAGCCACCCCTCCGGAGCCGGCTCCCCTCCCCTCCCGAACCGCGCGGGACAGGTCGACCGGTCACACCGTCTTCACTTTTCGGCTGAGCGGACAAGTGTACAGGTCGACGTCTTCACATCTTCACTGTGCTGGTAGCCTCATATTTATACACACAGAAGCAATGATAGGACGCGGAAAACATATTTCAGGTGTAGGGAATATAGGGGAGGGGCAAAATGTCCTGCAAGAGTGCATTGTGACGCAGGGATGAACCTCTTGTATTATGCTCCGGGAAGTGGACCGCAGCACCACAAGTGTGATCCAAATCCAGCATTTGGAGAGTATTTAGAGAGGCGTAGGGAGCTGATCGCCCTAATGTTGAAGCAGAGGGCGGCATGGGCCAACCAAGCGCCAGATTTTTCTGGACTTCGTCACCAAGTACATGTTTAACTTGCTGCTTTAGTGATATGTATTTTTGTGTGCTTCTCATCTTGAGTGACATGTGAGGTTATTCATGATTTATAATGACATGTAAGCTACTCTTATTAATTAGTGTCACTAGTCCTTGAGTCAATAAAAATAATATACTCATTTACAATTTTGTTGCTTCATCTTGGGCAAATACCCTGCCATGTTGGTATCATTTAAGAGTGGCATACAAATTATTAGATGAACTGAATATCCAAACCAAACATCTGCATTGCTAAGTAACTACGTCTGTCTAACCTGACCAAATTTCAAAAAGAGTTTGCTTTAAAGCTTTGAATGAAGTCTTTTGTTTATAAATTAAATGGCTACTTCCCTCGACCTGAACAACAAAATGAAGAGCAGCATATAGTACAAAGCATTAACACATGGACTAATCACATGTTGTGTGTTATCTTATTTCAGCATTGAAGATGCCAGAGTACGGCAACAATTTTCTCTCTTCCAAATAGTGAAGGTGGTGGCGTACCACCAACTGAAGGCCAGGCAGCATCTGAGGTACCCCAGGACATTTGAAGAGGTCGACAATCTTCTTCCAAACCCAGATGTGGGTTACCTTGGTATGTAAATAGCATTTGGCATGCAGAACATGACTCCACTTACTGACATGGACCTTCGGACATCTGAATTTCCTCCTGGCCCCTTCAAAACACAGCTCATCCCCCTCCCCCCCCCCCCCATTATACAGCACTTATCACATTTATGTGTTCTGACAGGACGTACTAAGGACGACAAGGAAACCCTCTACCACGGCATGGTTAAAGAGGCAGGGGAAGAAAGCACTATCTGTGCATCCAGGAAAATGCTCAAAATTCCCAAGGGCAAGAATGACGTGGTGGCCGATGCCACTTTTCAAATTACACCAAAGCTACTAGGAGCCCTACAAGTTTTTATTTTGTCTTTCTTCGCTTTTAGCTTTGTAAGTTTGGATTGGAGTACTGCATTGAAAGAATCTACAAATATTTGGTATTCACTCTTAATTTTTTTACAGTGCTTCCCTATGGCTTATGTAGTTATGAAATTCAAGACCACAAGTTCCTATGGATCAGCCGTAAATGCTCTAAAGAATCTTGGCATGCCAGCCAACATTGTGGTGACTGACTGGGAGGAAGCAGAGCGAGCGGGTTGGAGGAGGGCTTACCCAGAGATCAAACTGTGGGGCTCCCTCTGGCACATCATACGAGTGAGTAGTATACAGTGTGAAACTTTATTTGATTGTAATTGTGGTCACTAGTAAATTGTGTGTGCAACCAGGTTTCATCACAGCATGTCTCTTCTGATGCAAGTAGTCATGCTTACAAAAGAGGTCTTTAAATTTTATTGTAATGATGTCATTCTATGTTCCAGTGTCTGTTCGGAAAGGCCAAAAAGCTTGGCTTGGGAAACCACTGGAAAAGCCACTTTGATGATGAGGGAAGTGACGTGAGCCTCATCTTGAGACTAAGCTGTGCTTTACCAACGCTACCACCAACTAGGATCGTGGAGGGATATGAGTGGGTGAGGTCCCACCTTGACCATGTAACCCCAACAGCTCTGAAGGTGAAAACATTTAAATTTCTAGACTATATTAAAATGCAGTGGATTAGCAGGTACGCTACAGACCTGAGGCAACTCTCTCTGCACGAGCGTTCAGTAACATCTTCAAGTGGCCAGGAGGGAGTGCACCGCAATTTTAATTCTAAAACTGACGCTCACCCATTCTTCCCTGATTTCCTCGGTGAGTACTAACAAGTACAACTGAAATATCCAGCTAAGTTTGATTTTGGGGTGGCCAATACGATGTTTCGACAATGGAGTAAGTCGGAAGCTAGGAGGACAAGACTTCAAACACCGAAGGCACTGCGCCCACGGAGTAGTACATATTGTAAACGAAACGACGGCACCCCGTGCCTGGAAACAGGCGGCGCGACCGCTGGTAGTGCGACTGTCCAGCGTGGGAGGACAGGACGTCGATCCTAGGCTTTGAATGCTGCGGGATAACCATCCCCGGGGGCCGAGAGCACCGGCTGCCGCCGCCGCCAACGCGGCCGGCCTTCCCGTTGACAGTGTCGCGACCGCCACCCGAGGACACCGGCGATCGCGGGCGGCTGCACCGAGGCCGTGAAGCTGCGCCGGTGGTGACTCGAGACGGCCAAGTGACCGACCCTGTCTCGTGCTGCCGGGTGCGCCGAGGCCACCTTATGCATGCGCATGGCAACGGACTTCGTGTCTATTCTGCAGACTCCGCAGAGGCAGAGAGAGGAAGCGGAATCCCTCCGCCGTCAGAGCCCACACACGGCGCACGGCGCGTCCAATTTTCAGGCACGCAACCGCCGTGGACCCAGCGTAGTGCTAGCGGCACATCGTCGATTCGTAAAATAAACGGCAAATTGTGATACCAAGGTCCCACTTGGCACAGTCGTTCCTAAGACCCCTTTGGTCAATTTGGTCCATGTAACACCCAACTTTTTCCTTGGGGGTGGATTTTATAGGGGGGTGGGGGGTAATTTAACGTTAAAATTTTGAACGGACCAAAGTTGTCCTACAGATCCAAACTGGGTGTCGATTCCGAATGATTTTGACTTAAGGATTCCAAATATGACCTCGGAAATGCGCTCCGACAACCGGAAGTCGTTCAAAACCGCCATTTTGAAAAAAAAATGGCCGATTGTTTGCTGTTTTAAGTTTCGAACGGAAACAGGGCCATGCGAGGTGTCGGTATATATGTTTTCGAGGTCGGCGAGATCAGTCGTGGTACCGGAAGTGGACTCCAGGCACCGGAAGTCACTCTAATCGACGTTTAATAACGCGCGCACGGCTGTACAAGGTGTCGATACCTATAATTTCGAGGTCCACTCATGGCACTGGTTATAAGTTACAAGTTACACACATCAAAATACTCTCTTTCGTCCGTGGGCCATGCGGCGGGCACACCAAGCAAACCCTCCCCCCCCCCCCCTCTCTTTCTCTCTCGCCTACTCCGCGCGTCTCCGCCCGTCCATCTGCCGCTGCGCGCAACAATCGCGGCGCGTTGCTTCTGCCCGTCTGTCTGGTTTTGCTGGCGGATGACGAGTCCCAGTGCGTGAACGTGCAGTGTTACATTTTTAAGTGGTGAAGTGATTTCGAGTCTCCGGCTGCCGACGGTTGTCTTCATGAAAAGGTAAGATTTATTTCTTCGTGCCCTACTCCTGCGAGTGTCTTCTGTCTTCAACCAACGCATGTCATAAACCCAAATCGAATCTATGGTTTTCCCACTGTTACTATTTCCTTTCTTAGTGTCGGATTTTTTTCTTCTATCATCCTGTCAGGTGTTGGGTGTCACGACCATGTCGAAAAAGAAGGTGGTGGTGTGCGCTCGTCTTGAGCCGTTGAGGGATGTTGCAGAAAATGATTTTAAGTGGAATGAATGCTGTTTTTGCCAGAGTAGAGGTAACACCTCTTTGTCATGTCCAGCTGCCCATCCTGTTGAAAAGTTAAGAAATACGGGAAATGCTTCAGTGGCTGCTAATCTGACTCAGCTGAAAGCTTTTGATTTTAAGTTGCCCTGTGGCCGCAATTTTAATGTTTTGGTGGATGAAGGAGACGGTATTGAAGCTTGTTTCATAGAGAACAAAGAACGGTGGCACAGAGCGTGCGCCGTTAAATTCAGAAACCCAAGATTTGAAACTTTGTTTAAGACTTTGCGGACTTCTGAAAAACCAAAAACTTCAGCCCAGCCTGACTCAAATGAAAACCTTGTACGTCCCAAGACACGATCTCTGTCATCACCCCCTGTAGCGATGAAAGACGTGAAATGTTCTCTTTGCCTGGGCCCAGCAACTTGGAAACATACGTTGTGCTTGTGCGCAACAAAAGGCATTTCTGAAAAAGGTTAGAATCAAACCTAAAGTCAAACCTGTAACAGAAATTTTTATTATTTGGAGATTGACGCCGGCCTACTCGGCAATGCACAGTGCTTAGAGAGTGCTGGCCTAAAACAAAAGTTTACTTGGTTTTATTACTACATAGTTTCACAAATGTCTCGTCATTACCCAGCCACTCACCATTATCCTTAAAAGAACTGCGTGCAAATGCAGCTTCCGGTGCCTGGAGTTCACTTCCGGGTGCCACAGGTCAGTTCCGGTGCCACGAATGGACCTGCCACCCTCGAAATTATAGGTATCGACACCTTGTACAGCCGTGTGCGCGTTATTAAACGTCGATTAGAGTGACTTCCGGTGCCTGGAGTCCACTTCCGGTTGCCGGAGGTCACTTCCGGTACCACGACTGATCTCGCCGACCTCGAAAACATATATACCGACACCTCGCATGGCCCTGTTTCCGTTCGAAACTTAAAACAGCAAACAATCGGCCATTTTTTTTTTCAAAATGGCGGTTTTGAACGACTTCCGGTTGTCGGAGCGCATTTCCGAGGTCATATTTGGAATCCTTGAGTCAAAATCATTCGGGATCGACACCCAGTTTGGATCTGTAGGACAACTTTTGGTCCGTTCAAAATTTTAACGTTAAATAACTCCCCACCCCCCTATAAAATCTACCCCCAAGGAAAAAGTTGGGTGTTACATGGATCAAATCGACCAAAGGGGTCTAAGGAACAACTGTGCCAAGTGGGACCTTGGTATCACAATTTGCCGTTTGTTTTTGTGTACCGCTAGCACTAGCGTGTCCAAACACCGGTGCGATGATGTTCGCCGGCGAGATGTCTCAGCCCCAGCTTCCACCCGGACATCCACGTTCCGGATGCACCTCGTCGAGGCCTTGCACGAGGCCGTCTCTGTCTCCCGGACCTCCATAACCTCCAGCCCGCTCCAGACCAGCACTGACATCGCCAAGTGTTTGTCAAACACTTGCTACCGACCAGTACCATTGGCAACCGGGGCGCCCGCTCAGGCCGCGGGCACCAGCAGGACAGCGTAACGGGGCCCGGGCGGCCCCAAAGGCAGTAAAAACAAAAAGAGAAGGGAAGAGGACGGTGAGCAGCAAGTAAGGGAAACTTACATTGCCCTTTACATGCTACAGTGTTGGTGTACTACCATTTCATTTTTTATTTCTTTTCAGAGGACTGAAGCTGTTTAACCTTTTGGAAATAAAGTCTTAAATGAGAAGTCTAGTAGTGAATTATTGTGAATACCTATCTAGCCTTTTCACTAGGCACACATCAAAGAGACTTCATCAACCGAGGGGAGTCTGCCCACAATCTCATGATCACATGAATCAGTCACTAATTAACCAAAATTTGGAATGACAAAACACTTGTCTCAAAACAGACTTTTGTGTAGCCTCTCTCAACTAGATTAAAACAACTGTTCCCATGTTAAACCCGAGGAGGTAAACTTAAATCATATCATTTGGAACCAATTTTAAATTTGGGCGTAACACTTTGCGTTGATGATATGCATTAGTGAGAAGGAGAAGGATCTTGCAAGAAACAACCAAGTACTTGATTTTATTTTACTACACACGACTTACATTTTACCCTGTCAGAACAAGAATTAAATACTATGCATATTTCAGTTGGTGGTGCTTAGAAAGGCAGGTAAAGTCGAATTAAAACATTAGTCATTCCACAGAGTTAATAGAGTTCTGGCATACAGTAATAAAGAAAATCCAGGTCCACTTACGCTCTAAGATTTTCTCCATTATTATATTCCAAATAAAGAAAAGAGGTCAATGAGAGCCATCCTGATCGATTATTGTTAATCTTTCTGGTTGTAGGAGATGTCAGAAACCAAGTTGCCCCATCTGCTTGGAGGAGTTGCAACAAAGGGCAAACATTCCTTCTGCACATTCTGCATAGAGCAGTGGATGGAATTTAAGAGCAGTTGCCCAGTATGTCGTGAAAAATTAAATTGAATCCTAAATTACAGAAAGTTAATAAAACAAACTGATGCAGTAATTCTGATCATTCCGAATTCTTCACGTTACATGAACAATGACTGAGAATACTGCAGCATGGCAAATGCATTAATTGCATTACAATAATTTGTGCCACTTTATTTCTGATACACTAGTGAGTATCAAATTACACTGAAATCTATAGTCAATGAATGATGTACCCAAGGTGGGAGCAATAATTGACTTATAAACCTTGATACTGTATACAGAGCTTTTATAGAAAAGTACAGCCTCTTCTGATTATTTCTTAGTATATCTATTGCAGTTCTAAACTCACCACGTGCTTAACTAGAAGGATAATGACTATCAAGAATTCCATGATTGGCTGATTGGCTGAGCGATAGCGAAGCCCTTACCCCACTGGCCCAAAAATGTTTTGTCTGTTTGTCTGTGTGCGTGTCTGTCCGCGCGATTTCTCGAGAACGGTTCATCGTAGAGGGCTCAAATTTGGACCACAATCTCCTTGCATCATACCGGAGTCAACCTCACCTCGGGGGCATCCTACCTCAGGTGCTGCTGCAGGTGCCGGTTGATAAACCAGGGCCTTCTTGTGCAAGAACTGGAACAGGAGGGCTAACTTCTAAATCGTGCCGATTTTTAAACTTGAACATGGCGACCGACCCCTGCTAAAATCACCCAAAGACCCAAGTCAAGATGGCGAAATCGACCCCAGGTGCTGCTGCAGGTGGTAGTGGTCAAAAGAAGGCCTTCTTGGGCAGGAGCAGGAACAAATAGAAAAACTGCTAAACAAGCTGTATTTTGAGCTTAAAGATCGGAACCGACCCCGTTTCAAATACACTCAGGACTTCAATTGCAATGCCGAAAAGGAACCCATGTGCTGCTGCAGGTGCGGGTTGGCGAAACAGGGCCTTCTTGTGCAGGAACTGGAACGGGAGGGCAAACTTCTAAATCGAGCCGTGTTCCTAACTTGAACATGGCGACCAACCCCTTCTAAAATCACCCTACGACCCTAGTCAAGATGGCGAAATGGACCCCAGGTGCTGCTGCAGGTGCTAGTGGTCAAAACAAGGCCTTCTTTGGCAGGAGCAAGAACAAATAGAAAAACTGCTACAAAAGCAGTTTTTTAAACTGAAAGAGCGGAACCGACCCTGCTTAAAATACACTCAGGATTTCAATTACAATGCCGAAAAGGACCTCAGGTGCTGCTGCAGGAGCCGGTTGGCAAAACTGGACCTTCTTGTGCAGGAACTGGAACGGTAGGCAAACTTCTAAATCCGCGTTTCAAACTTGAACACGGCGATCGACCCCTTCAAATATCACCCCCAGACCCCAGTCAAAATGCCGAAATCAACCCAAGGTGCTGGTGCTGGAACGAATAGGAAAACTGCTAAGGAGGTAGTAATTTAAACTTAACATTGGGAACCGACCCCGCTAAACATATACTGAAGACCTCAATTACACTGCCGAAGAAGACCCCATAGGTGCTGCTGCAGGTGCCAGTGGTCAAAGCACGGCTTCCTTGGACGGAAACTGGTTAGGCCCGGGTAGGTTAGGTTAGAGCAGCATTGAATGGTGAAGAGAAGTCTTCAATGAGTAGGTTAATCTAGGTAAGGTTAGAGTGGGTTAGGTTAAAGTAGGGTAGGAAAGGTTAGATTTGAGCGCAATTAAATACAGCAGAGAATCCCCAAATACGGTGGGACTAGGTACGTCCAGCGGTTAGGTTAGAAGCGCAGCGAACCCCGCGCCCTTAGACCGGCAGGGCGCCGTACAGACTGATTAGCCCCGCAGGGTCCTACTCGCCCGGTGACAGCCGCCGGCAGGCCAAGGTAGGTGTACGCCAGGCGTGGAGGGGCGGAAGAGTGGTTCGCGGTGAGCGAAGCCTCTTACGCCCCGACGCGGTCTGGCGTACGCCTACCTTGTTTAAAAGAAGCCGAAACACC
The DNA here is from genome assembly GCA_038380765.1 of Odontothrips loti. NCBI lineage: Eukaryota > Metazoa > Arthropoda > Insecta > Thysanoptera > Thripidae > Odontothrips > Odontothrips loti. The sequence goes on from CM076254.1 coordinate 1,167,965, forward strand.
GCGTCGATGGGTTTTCGGTTCCATGTTAACAGCTGCCATTTAGCAGCCGCACAGCTGACCGCGTGTGTTTGTGTTCAGGAGTGATATTTTGTTATGTCGTTGGCGAGTTTCAAAGTTGTGGTAGTGAGCTTAGAGTGCGATAGTTTTGTCAAAATCCCAGTCAGAATGAGATAGAGTGGAGGCAAGCAGAAGCCGGAGGCCTAGAGAATTCTCACAAACCTGGTCCAGTTGTTGGCGGACAAAGGACGAGAGACAACTCGCAATGCCTAATGGCATTTCGGGCGGCAGAAGTATTCAGAGGATGACTGATCCTGATCCAATGAGGTATGAGCTTCAGATCTCGACATGTTTTCCAAAACTGAAAATCACATAAAAGTTTGTCCTTCTTAGCAACCAGGCGTTTAAAAACACTGATGTTACTCACAGTGGGCTACCCGTAGGGCTTAGTCATATTGGATTTAAAAGAAGCAGTAGTTTCGTGGCGAGACATGTTAAGAAAGGTACGATTTTCGGTGCACAACGTCAAAATATATAAAAGCGTCAATAAACAGACGCGACGCCATGGGCGGCCCCCTTTCTCCCGTGTTCGCTGAGATTTGCATGGAGGATTTCGAGCGGCGGGCGTTGCAGTCTGGTGGGGTTGTCCCCAAACACTGGCTCCGTTACGTCGATGATACCCTCTGTGTAGTCAAAGCAGACGAAGTCTTACCACTCTATTGGACCGCATTAACAGTATTCACCCCAAAATCCAGCTCACACGAGGTGGAAAACTCAGGTTCTGTACCCTTCCTGGACGTCCTCCTCCATCGTCAGCCAGATGGCACAGTCAACACATTCCGTTTACCGCAAACCCACTCACACCGACCGCTATCTCTTCCTCCCATCATCACCCCTCCACCCTCTTTGACCGGGCGGCCCGTTGGTCGGACCCAGATTCAATGCCTGAGGAGGAAGCACACCTTAACCAAGTTTTCCGGGACTACGGTTTCAGCTTGAAGCAGATCCGGAACGCCCCGAAGAAGGCTAGGAAACAACCGAAGCCACAACACACTTCCGATTCTGGCTCCACCGTCCTCCCCTTCGTGGGGGGCCCAACCCAGATCATCACTCGGATTCTCAATCGCCATGACATCCAGGTCCGCCACAGCCCAGTCAGCACCATCCGCTCCTACCTCCGCGGTGTCAGAGACCCCGTCGAACCCCTAGCAGTGTCCCGGCGTTTACGAGATACCCTGCGGGTATTGCGAGATGGCCTGTGGGGATTGCGAGGTGTTTTATGTTGGGCAGACCTCTCGCCCCTTCAGCACCCAGCTCCCTGAACATGAGCGTTCGGTACGCCTAAAACAGCCACCAAAATCCGGTCTGTCCGAACACGCCCTGGAGAAAAAGTACAACATAAATTTCACTTCCGCTCGCCTGCTGGCTAGAATCCCCTATCGCCGCCCTCTTCCGATCCGTGAGGCACTTGAGCTAGAGAGACGTTCTGCCAATTGCAACCGCGACGACGGTCTTGGTCTCCATCCTGACTGGAGATCCGTTGTGCGCACCCTGCCTCCGCCGCGTCGCTTTCAAGCGTCGCGCGCTCCTCTCTTCTATCGACAGTGACGTCACTTGGTCCGGCAGCCCGCTGGACAGCCAGGCGGCAGCCAGCAGCCAGTGCGTTCAGTTCGCCTGAGGAAGGGACCATGAGCGGTCCCGAAACGCGTTGCGTGTGTTTATTGACGCTTTTATATATTTTAACGTGGTGTACCGAAAATCTTACCTTTCATTCCATGATTACTTACAAATTATAATACTTGCGTTGCAGAGCTATGTCGAGTCTCCACATGGAGAAACTGAAGTCAGCCTATCAGGTAAGTGCCACCATGATCAAAAACTGGAAATGAACCTGCTTCATGCTTAAAGAATACGGAAGTCATTCATGAAGAAGTGCAAAGTAACCCTATGGTATCAATTATCAGATACTGCAGCAGAAGAGGCCCGCATCCTGGCAGAGCTGGAGGAAGTCCCAGCAGCTATGAGGGCATGAAAGGAGGCAAGTACCTGAAAGAAGTCAAACTTTTCTATTGTTTTCATATTATGCTCAAGTGGCTATGTTTCATGTAACAGGATGTGAACAAGTTCCGTGAATAAGCTGTAAAAATATTGAAGAAGGTAAACTCCTCGCAGTGCAAAAGGCACCTGAAAAAAATAAAAAGTGGCACTGTGTTATCAGCAAGGCACTCTGAATTTCAGCGGAGTGGCATGCTAATGAGCGGACTGGGGCCATTCACAATTTTTGATGACATATTAAGTTACAATGCTGATCAATATTTAAGGTGCTAACACCGTAGTTGAAATATTAGTACGTAAATCTTGTGCTTTCAGAAAAATGATCTCCTAGACACCATGGATAATAAAGTAGGCGGGCAATGTGATCCTGTTTACCTGTTCACATGTGGAGTGTGATGCTGCCAGATATAAGATGGAACACTTAAAATTTATTAGTGAGCATAACAAATGATTCACTAAGATTCATTACTCTCTTACAGGCAACCATATATGGTACCCAAAATATTTTAAATTGCACTGCCGAAGAGGGGGATGAATATTTCGAAAAGGAAAAACCCCCCAAAATAATGGTCTTCACCTTGATGAGTAGTCGAGGCTTATGGTGGCTGTGCTTCAGCCATGCAAGGTGAACTGTAATCTTTAAAACAAAGGTGTCAGAAGAAACAATTAATGTAGTAGGTGCTCGAAATGGATGCCATGTTCTTGCAAGCACAACTCACTGCGCCGTCTGAGGGAGGAGGTTGCTTAGTGGATGACATTTGGCCTCTCTCGGATCTCCTCTGCTGCGGCAACAATCTTGGCGACAAGTTCTTCCTGGGTGACAGGTGCACCATCCTTGTAGACCAGGTCGTCTATGTGGCCCCAGAGGTAAAAATCCAGAGGATTTAAATCAGGACAGCGCGCTGGCAACGCCACAGTGTCCAACCGCCCGATCCACCGCCCCGGAAAAGCTGCATCCAAGTGGTCGCGGACCCGCGTAGCAAAATGCGCTAGCGCCCCCATCATGCTGGAACCACATGTTCCTGCGGACAGCGAGGGGCACATCCTCCAGGAGAACTGGCAATACCTCCGGAAGAATTCACGGAAAAAAAAGTTTGGTTGAGGCAACTGACATGGCAGTTGTCAGCGGTCCTGAGAACACTGCCAGTTGCTGCAGCTAACCGACACACACCTGACATAACAATGACGTTCAGTTGTCAGAGCAATACTTTTGATATCGTTAAAGAACTGGAGTGAAGTTGCGGAAGTGAATATGTTTGTTGCGAACGCAGACATTTTGACTAAATGAAAATGTGAGCCAGAAATTTCTCATACTGTCACGTGACGAGAAAATAGAGCATAGTCACCCACCGCCATGAGTTGAACCCACACCTGCAGCGTATCATGCGAGCTCGGAGCCCCTGAGCCACCGCTACAATCTAAGAAAGGTTGCCACCCACCGCCATCTAAGGTCCATCTCATGTTTTTTAAGTCCGATGTCAGTCTTTATAGCTGAAGCGTGCTCACCGTTACAGCTGAACGCCAACGTTACTGCAACAGGCCTCAAATAGCTGTTGGTCTAAACAGGAAAGTGTGCAAGTGACAAGTCTCAGTCAACCATATACCAGAAGGCTCCAGCAACAATTTCAATTTTCTTGATGTCAACAAAAATTTTGCTGCTGCCAACAACGTTTCCTTTCGGCCAACAAAATGTGTTCTCAGGTCCGCTCTGAACTGACATGTCAGTTGCCACAGCTGACCTTTAGTTACGACAACAAAACCCTTTTTTCCGTTGAAAATGAGGTAGTTGTTGCCATTCAGTCTTTGTGGCAAGATGTACGGCCCAATCAGCCACCGGCCGACAAGCCCAGCCCACACTCTGATCGTTAATTTTTCCTGATAACCACGAATGTAACGCACATGATGGTTGGCTCCTTTTTCAGTGATGGTTGTTCCGAGGGTTGAAAAATTCCCTCCTTGGAAAAAGTTTTTTCATCGGAACACATGATGGTAACGTCAGGATAGGCCAGCAGCCACTGTGCCTATGCAACTCGCCGAGTTGAATAAAGAGAAAATTTGAAAAATCAAAACCCCTAAAATAATGATCTTCACCTTTACGTCAACATGTGTAGAGGTGTCGTCTTGATGAGTAGTCGAGGCTTGTGGTGGCTGTGCTTCAGCCATGCAAGGAGAACTGTAATCTGTAAAAGAAAGAAGAAGAAGATCCATCGACTCGATATTTCGGCTGAATTTCGAGGCTGATTCGACTTGGTTGATATAACATTTCAGAGCGGTGCGTCGTATCTCCTCACTGCCACGACTTTCAAATTAATTCCTTGAGAAGGTTTTTACAGCTCTTTTTCCCCCAAAAATATTTTGACGTCAAAACGACATCCGGAGATGTTCCCCGAAAACTGATTTGAACATCAGAAATACTAGGAACAACACTTAACAATACGTAACACAAGTTTCAAACAGAATTGAAATGAGTAAGACTCTTCTCCGCACCCTTGCAGTTCAAACGGACGTATTTTTCCGCGCCCACGAATCTGTCAACAGACGTTGAGCCACATCTCACGTCTGCACACTGTCCCAAAACTCAAATCGAATCGACGAAAGAGTGTTATCGTTTCCCGGGCCCATTAAAATTTTATCGAATCGACAGACCTCCTATAGTCAGAGATTTTGCTGCCATTTATCAAACTTTTGTCAAAACGACCACCGCTTGCTCATTCTTTAGATGAAATTCTGCCATCGGCTGCGCTTTACGCTTTGCCGCGCATGGTGACGTCTTTGAATTGAATCAGAAACATCGGTCAGCCGTGCTCAGTGACGTTTTCCTTTGATTTCGTCAATTCGATGTAGCAATCATCGTATTGAGTAATACTGAAATTTGCAAGACTCCCATTGGTCGGGTCGTCGACATGTAACTTCTGAAAGGGGCTAAAACAGCACGTGATGGGTAGGTAATTTCAACTGCAGTGACCGCGTGTCATTTGTAAGTTGGCGTAAATACAACAAGTAAAGTGAGAAATTTGTTTTCAATTCCATCACACACAAAATACATACCAAAGTGTAACCTGAGGCAGTTGACAGGACAGGCCATGTTTCGAAGTACTGATGTATCGTCATTTTACGAGAATCCTCTGGCTAAATCTGAAAAACGAATAAGTCGTCACAGACCAAGTGACGAATAACTCGTCACCGATTTTGGTTTTGCAAAAACCGCTTAAAAAGTATGTCTTCTTGAAGTTTGGTTAAATGTGACGAATTATGAACCCTACGAATACGTCGTCACGTGACGAATAAACGTCGTAAAGTGACGACCTATTCAGGTGATCAGTGAATCGTCACAGCTTTTCTCGTCATATGACGAAAAATATTTACAGTGCACGGTGTCCAGGTGTGGACCAGGAAGTTAATGGCACCTTCCACATTTACATTAGGATCTGATTTAGAAGCCAAAGTTACCGGTAACGCCCTGTATTTTGCGTGTCTGCGTAATAATTCCCCTCATGTCCGTAAACGGAACGTTACCCACATAAGCGGAACCCGTTTTGACATTTGAAATCAATTGTACATCGTCAGTACATGTAGGTACAGCTAGTATTTGCGTTTGTACACCTGTCATTAACTATTTTTTAAAATTGACGTTGGGTATGCCACCTTAACGTTTTCAAAAAAATTACAAATAGTCTGTAGGCACTCCTAAAGTGTCGTATCATCAGTAACAGCGTTAGTACACGTTTGTACACATTAAACAGCGGGTGTTGAGTCACCACAATTTTTTCTTCAATTCAAAGCTGGAAAGCGAATTTCACGTTTTCCAATGCCAGGTTTTCTTTTTGCCCCGTGACAAGGAAAAAGATAGGCAAGTCCACATTACACTAGATCCGTCTCTTTCTGGCTCGGCCGGGCACGTGAGAGAAAAAAGAACAGAGCTATTGCGTTGCGGGCTTGCGTACCTTTTCCTGGTCACGGGGCCAAAGTCACACCTGGTATAAGTCAAACCTGAAACTCAGACCGTGCACGCCCGTTTTTTTAAACAACCGAAGAATCAAATTTGTAATATGTATATGTTTACGATGATGAAATTCATGTTATGAACTCTGACTTACCGACTTGAAACTGACCTTAGATATACATTCAAAACAAAATTTAAGTGTGTGTGTGGGTCATGGCATGAATAAAATTTAGAGATAATACACCTGGTAACCAAAAATGCAATTGATCCCGGGTGAAAGTGCTTAAGTATAGATTATATATCGCTTATGTATACTCTATATACATATGACGATACATACCTATTTATACAACTATATATCACCCCACCTATAACCGTATATAAGCTTATATATAGCTATATATTGACCTTCTTCATATATACTTCATATATGACTATATATAAGACATTTTTACCTGGGATAATGATCAACAACGTTAATACAAGTCTGTACACGCCCACGATATACACTGAAAGCCAAATTAAAGTGTGTGTGTAGCTCATGACATAGTTAACATTTATAGAAAACACACCTGACGACAGAAACTGCGATTTGTCATGCTCCACGACGTTAGTACACGTTTGTACAAGCGAAAGATATACACATAAAGCAAAAAAAAAAAAAGAGGTGTGTGTGGGTCATGACATAGTTGAAATTTATAGAAAACACACCTGATGACCAAAACTGCGATTTGTCATGCTCCACAACGTTTGTACACGTTTGTACACGCCTTAGATATAGACTTGGAGCAAAATGAAAGTGTGTGTGGGCCATAACAAAGTTTAAATTCATAGAAGACACACCTGACTAGAAATGCAGTTCGTAACGCACCGCGACGTTAGTACACGTTTGTACACGCCTTAGATATACACTTGAAGCAAAATGAAGATGTGTGTGGGCTATGACAAAGATTAAATTCATAGAAAACACGCCTACTGACTGAAAATGCGGTCAGTAAGATTCCACGACGTTCGTACACGTTTGTACACGCCAAAGATTTACACAGAAAGCAAAATAAGGATGTGTGTGGGCTGTGACAAAATTTTAATTCGTAGAAAACACGCCAACTGACTAGAAATGCAAAGCGCAACGCACCACGACGTTAGTACAAGTTTGTACACGCCAAAGATATACACTGAATGCAAATTGAAAGTGTTTGTGGGTTATGTCATAGTTGAAATTTATAAAGAACACAACTGATGACCAGAAATGCGATTATTTATGCTGAACAACGTTAGTACACGTTTGTACCCGCCTTAGATTTACACTGAAAGCAAAATTAAAGTGTGTGTGGGTCATGACAGAATTCAAATTTAAAGAATGCACACCTACTGGGCAGAAATGTGGTTTGTTTTCCACCACGACGTTAGGGCATGTTTGTAAACGCCTCAGTTAGCCCAGTCGGAAAATAGATGTCTATTCGATCTTGTAGATGATCTTTCCATCATCTAACTGGTCTAGGTACATCTAAGTCTTATCTATATAATGTCTTTTCATCTACGTGTAACGGAAGATGTGCTGTAGATGGTATAAGTTTCATCTAAATCATGTCTTTTCATCTACGTCTAACGGAAGATGAGTTGTAGATTGTCTAAGTTTCATCTAAATCATGTCTTTTCATCTACGTCTAACGGAAGATACATTGTAGATGGTCTAAGTTTCATCTAAATCACGTCTTTTTATCTAGGTCTGTGCAAAGACGTGTTTTAGACCATGGTAGACAGTCTATTTCAAATCTAAGTCGTCTATAGGTCGACGTGTCATTTGTACGCTTATTTCTGGTTTATATAAAAACCTGATTATGCGGCGGTTTGCCTGAGCGCGTGTCAGCTAGCGGTAGGCAAGCCCGTCCACCACCAATAGGCAGGAGGATCAGCGGCCGGGCCTAGTTGGGGCTCGGGGCTGGCGCTATGTGCTGTGGTCAGCATGATACTATGGACGCTACGTTTTTTCTGCGCATATTGTGGCGAGCGAATCAGTTTTCTCTTTATACTTATCTGAATTTCTATTATTGATAAGAGCGGAGATTTGGAGTGAATTAAGTGTGTCAGAAGCGCCTGAAAGTGCTTCTGTAGGCCGACCCGCAATGCACGGGTGCACGCATGTACGTAAGTTGCCTACCCACTAGGCGCCCACACCAAGCGCCTGCGGGAGGTCAGGCTGGCCCGCCAAGCATGTGCGTACGCTGGAGTTTTCCCAACAAAATGTGTCTTCGTTCAATAATTGGTGTTTAAATCCAGTCTGTATTAAATAGGTTGCATAAGAATGAGTTTTATGACAAGAACCAGCTTGGAATTATATTCTGTTGCCTTCATGGTAATGTTCAACTATTCTATAGTCACAGCATAATTGTGCTTAGTGAGCACATTTCAAATGGCAAACGGTAAATGAAAAATTCTTCAGTTCATTTAATTCAAACCTTAAAAAGAAGTCACATACGTACATGCTTATCACTATGGTAAAACTCATTCTTAACATAATGTAGGCTAGAGTAATAACTTGGCATAAGAAAAAGACAGCAAAAAAGGGGGAAACCATGTCCAATCCATGAAATTTCATTCTTGATGTAATTTACTACACTGCATTACCATTCAATACAATCTAGAAAAAAACAGACAGAAAACAATATCAGTAATCCAGCATGATTGGCTTGTAAATAGAAATAGCAACATATGGATAAACTATTTATTTTGTTTATCAAGACATTTGAAAACAATCACACTGTCTTCATATTCAAAGGAAATATCATTGCTACTTACAATTCACACTGGTACCCTCGACAGTAATTGCAGTCTCCAAAAGATAAGCACAACGACCCAATTATGTTCTTCAGTCCTGTAATGGATTGGCAGTATATAAAAGTAGTTCTAAAAGAAAACAATGAGAAACTGTTTTAGATAAAACTTTGTCATGGCTATAATGCAGAATGTTTTGCACTAAATATATTGCACTAAAGATATTGTCTACTCAGACAGGTCCACTGAACATTTACCTGGCAAGCTGGTAGCAAGATTTGTCCATTGTGGACTTTCCCAAAGTGTCTGTAGTTTCGGTGTAACCAGAACATTCTCGATTTCCACAAATGTTACAGTATGTGGAACACGTTTTGAAACTTATCCTTCTGCGATTTAGTGTCATCTGAAAAAAGAATGAAAGCTAAGATAAATATATAAATATATATATATATATATATATATATATATATATATATATATATAGAGAGAGAGAGAGAGAGAAAGAATCTCTCTTGAAAAGCTTACCTTGTAATTTCATGAAACATGAGGTGGCATCGTCTAGCATCCACAACCATGCTCAAGCATAGAAAAGCGGCTTTGCCACGATATTTCTAGCCACACATATACACTCATGTGAAACTGCAACACATCAAACATAAAGTCTTTACCAACAAATTTCAATCAATGACCACTGTTTTCATATTCACTTTTGTAAGCTAGTTTGATTAATTGATAACCCACATTTTCAAAGTGTTTACATCAATTATGTACAGTAACACCTTCCCCCAAATCATTTAAGGTTCGGATACACATTAAAACAGGAATGGGCATAATTTAAAGACAATAAAGATGGGCAATTACCATGCCGAATCTGGTCCAGAACATGGTAAAGTATTGTGATTTGTTTTGCATAGAATACCTAACATCTGAACCACTGAGGTACATACCGGTTTGTGGCTACAGTCTAACTAAAGCAAGGTGCTGTGATGCGCATTACAGAAGCTACAAAATAGCCTTTCAACCAAAATATGCTTTGGATCAAAGGTAGCCAATGAAAATTTACTGCAAAATTGCATTTTGTTTCGAACCAAGACACCACAACAAATGTTATGGGAGGAGGGGGTGGGGGGAGCGGGGATCATCGAGAAAGCAACACAACTTACCTTCAATTGCATAAATAAATCCATGGGAAATAGAAACACTTCTTGTAAAATTTTATGTAAAATAGAAGACTAAAAAACTCGTCGCACGAACAACACAATCACGTAAGTTTGTAAGGGGGTGTTGGGCGAGATTTTAGTCCCACTAACAGACAGCAGACTGCAGAAGCAGAAAGCTGCTGAGCTGATGGGATGCTGGGCAACGAAGACGAAAGTGAAGTCAACAGAAATGGGAAACGATGTATTTATGGTAGGTGGATCGTCCGACTAGTAATGTGGATCTATGTGTAACTATTTTCATGGGATTTTTTCTGCGTAAATTTTCTGATTTTTTAAAATTTAGTGAGATAATCATTACTGTTCTCCCTTCTCTGATAGGTTATATGGTAGATCATTTCACATGTTCCCTGTTTACTTTTACTGTCCTTATCATGTCCATTCCTCTTGCCTTCCTGCAGAAACACCCTGCCTTGATTATGGTGGACTTTACAAGAGACGTATGTGTGGGCCTAGTGCCAGCAGTAACTGTGAAGAAACAGCTCAGTTGAGACCTAAGGCTGTAGAAAAATCAGGAGACTCAAGTTGTGCTTCAGTAAGTACGGTTTGTAATTGCAGTCACTATATCCTTATTTTCTCGTGAAACAATAAAGTTCTGTTTTTACATAGACTCTACGTGTTGATGATGGGAATGTGAGGTCATTGGAGCAGGATGATACCTTCAGTGATGAATCTTGCGTGGCGGAGGTCGGAGGGAGCAGCTCTGTTATGACATCTGATGATGAGGTAAATTTTATTTGTTGCATGATTCATAGTTATTCTTTCAGCAATACACATAGTGTGTGTGCTTTTTTCTATTTACCAACCAGCCACATTTTTGAGTAAGTTGTTTGAAATGGCAATGACAAGCTGAAACAGTTTAGATGTGACTAAAGCGAGCATACTTGAACATTTTGTTTCATGTTAATCAATCAAGTAGGCTGTATTGATTCCTCTAATCAGTATTTCTGAGAAGTTACAAAATCTGCCATCTTGAATTGGTTGGTCTGAATTTTTTTGTGAAGGTTTCCTGTGTTTCACCCGGCTCAGCTGTTGATAGTGATACTATAAGCACTGTCCACATTTCCTCTGCATCATTTTTTAAAAGAGTTAAAGCTTTAGAATGTGAAGTGCAGCAAATTGAAGAGGACTTGGCTTTTCTTAGGGAAGCTGCATGCACTATTGAAGGTATGTACCTTTCTTGATAAATTATACTGTATGTATTACTCTGCCCTCAGAATGAATTTTTGGTTCAACTGTTTTACTCTCTTTGTTGTCTATTTCAGGCAAATCAAGTGTGCTGTCAACATTAAAGGAAATGGTTTCGTTGTTCAAATATCAAACAGAAATTAATGGAGATCAAACTGTGAGAAAAGAACAATACTTTGCTCATTCAAACAAGCATCTTCATCAACCGGCAAGTGTGGAACTTAAACATTACTGTCACATTTATTTAACATCATCAATTTTTCTGAATTTTCTTTTTGAAATGGCAAACATGTTTGAATTATTCAATCAAAAGGTGATTTGGTATCATTTATTTGCTTTAGAAAGTGACACTGGATCGTGAGGAAAAGATTCCTGATGACGGCACATCTATCTCATTTCACAATTCATCAGATGGAGAGGTACTAAAGACCTGCTGTTCACATAATCTATCTTTTCAAAGGGTTTTCTGAAAGTGTTTAATGTTTGTGAACACGTCTTTTGATTCCCTCCCCCCCCCCCCCCCCCCCCAGACTATGATTCTATTTGGTTCAAAATCGATAGCATCAAGTTGTATCAAGAAACTACGTCACAGCAAGGAGACAATTTTAGCAGCAGATCTCTGCACTTTGGTATTTTCTTCAGAAGAAATGGCATTGTGTTCAATGAAGGGCAAGATAAACAACAAGTCTCGGGGATCTTTTAAAAAGTATCCTATTGATGAATCTAAAGTTGCAGGGATAATTGGTATGTTTTTAATATTTAATTTTGTTGCAATTGTATTTTATACCTTTTAATGTGATTGGTTTTTACAGATTACATTTGCCAATGGAAGGGAGTGCACTGTGAGGAGTTCAAGACAAAAATACGGACAGCCATTGCCAATAAACTTGGAAATTTTTCCAAGACTGAGTTAGGGAAATCAATTAGGTTGCAGCATGAGCTCAAAATTCAGGAAGAGGGTGTAAATCATGACACTGATGTGTTCCTTTTCTCTGTATAATAGTGTCCTTAGCCCCAAGTACTGATTGTAACGATAGTTATGCAGAATCAATCTTTGCACCTGCACATACAAATTCAATGACATATGATGGAGAGTTTGCTCATGTTATATCTTCATCATCAAAGAACATTCAATAAAAAATAAATGAATTTCATTCGTAGCTGATATGCAAAATTTTATGTAATGTCTGTGAGCTGTGGATGTGTTGGATATGTCCTACAAAGATTCTTGTATTTTTCTTCCTTTTCCTGTAGTGAAGCATTTCATTTCATTTATTTCTCATCCTTAGATAGTACAGGAAACCTTTGGAGGTTGAGTCTTTGAAAGAAAGTTGCTTTTGCCAGTTCTACCAAATGTGTTGAATCTCACTTCACACCTAACTGCTAATCAGATTTTCCCGAAATTGAAAATAACCTCGAATAATACCTGCAACCTCAGAGTTTTCAAATTCACCTCAGAGAAACTTGAGTGTCCTGGGTACCAGCCTAACCCGTAAACCATCGATCTTGATTTGTATTGTATTGCAATTATTATCAATGAGTTACGAGTTGCTGCTGTCCGCATACAAGAAGCATTGGGACTAAGAATACTTTAATACTGAATGAAAGTTTATGGAGAAAGTATTAGGTGTGCCCTACTCGATATTGAGGTTGGTAACAATGAACAACTGTGCAGCGCGCGGCGCTGGTCAGAACTTCGGAGCAAGAAAGCAGTAGCAGCTACGCGCCCAATTTAACGGACGGTCCTCTGTCTTGGCGGCAGGCGAGTTAGCATCGCACTTCATCATGGCGAAATCGGAGAAAACCTCAGAGTATTTGTCATGTAAGTGAATTGAGGGTCTGATGTAAGTAATGTAAGATACTTTATTTCATCGCCACATTCCCCTCACATATAGGCGTTCATGTTGAGGTTAGACGTTCATTCAGGCAGTCTCGCGGATTACAAGTTTGCTATCACTGCAACTGCATTTCATTTTTCACAGCTTGTTCAGGCTAAATTTTCGTAATGTCGCGCAAACGTCCTCGGGATTGGTTGACGGCTCATAATGAGAAAAGAAAAGCCGAGAGAGCGTCCCGCAAGCTCATTGCTACAGATCTGTTAGAATGGGCAGGAGTTGACTACGAAGACTCGGAATCAGATCGCGAAGGCTTCGCGGAAGAGAACCAGATTCAAAGCCCCCATTCGTCGAGAGTTGAAACATGTGAATCCTCAGGCCTAAGCACCACTGTCCCTGATTCTTCTTCGTCTCCTAAGCGAGACATTCACATATCCTCAAACTTCCTTGATGATGGTGGCTGCGTTGATAAGTTTGATTCTTTAACATTTCACGTGCAAGACCATCACACTGCTTCAGATAGACCAGATAATCTTGAATGTGAAAGCAAGTTTGATTCGGCGGCTACTCCTATACATGACTGTGACTCAGACTTCCAAGAGAGTGCATGTAACCTGTTGGAGAGTGATGCATTTGATTATATTCTTTCATCTTCCATTGTCTTCGACTGTGACATATGTGTAAAATGCAAATGTGTCGGTTGCAGTGAGTGTGTTCATGTGGATGGAGTGTCATGCCAACATTGTAGTTATTGTTCAGATGCTATTGACTCGGATCTTGATCAAAGTGATGGTGACGATGATGATAAATTTGACTTTGATGTCCACGAGGATGATCTGCTGTCTGAATCAGATAAGCGGAATAGAGACATAAAAGCTGATTTTGTGGACATAGTTCTGAAGCACAATATTACTCATGAGGCCACAGGCTCTCTATTGCAGTTTTTCAGAAAATATAACTTTGGGGATTTCAAGAAAAGTCCTGCAACAGTACTGAAAACACCAAATGTCATTTTAACACGAGTGGTACCTCCTGGTAACTACTGGCACAGGGGGATAACGCAGGATACTATCGACTTTGCCAGGAAACATAGTTGCCGAGTTGTGAGAGTATCCCTCAGCACGGATGGTTTGCCCATTGCCAAGTCCTCTGGGGCAGACTTTTGGCCGATATGCTGCTGTTTCAACAACTCTAAAGAAGTGCATTTAATTGGGTTGTATTATGGTCCTTCCAAACCAGCTGATGCTGATGTTTTTTTACAAGAGGCAGTTGCTGAACTCAAAATTTTAGAAGAGAATGGTATTGATTGTGATGGACAGCATGTATCTGTTGAGATGGGTATTGGTGTATTTGATGCTGTTGCCAAAGCTTTTGTCCTCAACATTAACGGTCATGCCGGATATTGCAGTTGCACTAAATGCACTGAAGAGGGTATTAAGTATGGCGGCAGGATGGCCTTTCACAATTTTGATGGTAGATTGAGAACTGATAATGCATTCCGTAATCAACTGCAAGAAGATCATCACCACGGTCCAACTATATTGACTTCTCTAAAAACTTTCCGTCCGGTCACAAATGTGGTCCTGGACTACCTTCACCTCTGCTTGCTGGGAAACCTCAGAACTCTTCTCTTCATGCTGATTGCTGGGCCTACAAAGGTTCGCCAGGGAGGAGTAGTGATAGCCAATATCTCCAATGCCATGGAATTTCTGAGCTCTTGGGTGCCTAATGACTTTGTGAGGAAAACTCGATCATTGAAGTATGTGAAACGTTTCAAAGGAACGGAGTGGCGCTTGCTCCTGTTCTATGTTGGTGTAGTTGTGCTATCTCATCTCCCAAAGCACCTTTATGAGCATTTTCTTGTTTTCCATGTGGCATTGACCATTTTTGCACGCCCTGAGCTGATTGAAAGTCATTTAGACTATGCTAAGCAGTTAATAATGTATTTTATCAAGAATTTTGAGAATCTTTACGGGAAAATGTATGTCAATCACAATATGCACAGTCTCTCACATCTATGGATTGACGTTCAAAATCATGGACCACTTGATGTCTTCAGTGCTTTTAAGTATGAGAATTTTCTGCAGAAACTCAAGAGAATGGTAAGGAAAGGAGACAAACCATTGCAACAAGTTGCACGAAGATATGAAGAGTTGAAATGGAAATCCCAAAAAACTGATGTAAAAGAAAAAGTTTTATCTGGCCTGCATTGTAATGGTCCCCTTCCGGCCGACTGTCAGAATCCACAGTTTACATCCTTTATGGCACCTAATAAGATGAAAATCAATATCTCAAAAGCCAACAATTGTTGTTTACTTCAGGATGGCTCTATTATCTTGGTTGAAAACATAGCTCATTGTCAGAAGCAACCTGTATTTATTGGAAAAAAATTTCAGACTGTGGGGGACCTTTACTCATTCCCTTGTTCGTCCCAGATTTGTGGTATTTTCCTTGCCACAGACCTCTCTTCAGAAACATTTACCTGGCCATGTGCTGAGTTCAAAAACAAGTTTTTTCGTATGCCACACAAGGGTGGATATGCATTGGTTCCCCTCATTCATGGCGATGAGTAAATAAACTTAATTTCACTCTTCTTGTCAAAGTTTTTACGGTCTTGTGTTTACACTGTGTTTTATTTTTGTTGTAGGGCCATTCTTCATCGTCGATTTTAGAGCTGGCCCTCAGCTTGTTCAAGGGCAGTGGATGGCTGCAGATAGGAGTGTGTGTTTGTGGCCTCCAGAAGCTGATAATATGGATCAGCTGACTTACGATAAATTTGTTCAGGATCTAAAAAATGTACCCAAAGATAACTGGACTGTCCATAAAATCATTAGAGTTCGTGCGTGTGGAGGTATGCCTTTAGTGTGTCCCATAGGCGCTCGCAGTGGACTCTCCCCACCACCTTCCCCACCCTGCCGCATCGAGTGCCTCACCCCCCCGCGAGGGGTATGTCTTCCTCGCGCCACTGGGATTTTAAATGCTGGAGCTGGCGTGGAGACTACGTCAATTGTCGCGCACCCTGCGTGAGGCTAGAAGCAGACGTCTTGTCCATCCCATAACCCTATTTTAGAGAATTACACTTAGTTATTTTCGTGTCACATTGCGTTGTAAATGTGCTAAGTACTTTTTCACATTTCGGCCCGACACGCGTCAATTTATTTTGATACTTATGTTAAGATTGTACTCATATTTTGTACATACCCCTCGCGGGGGGGTGAGGTAGCCGATCTGGCTTGGGGGGCTGGTGAGGTAGAGGTGGAGGGGAGAGTCCACTGCGAGCGCCTATTGCAGCTCTACTTTACTGCTTTTAAGGTGAAGTATAACAATGTTTTATGTTTTCATCTTTTATTCTAAATTCTTTAGGCAGCTTCTCCAAGTTGAGGCTCAAATTACGTGATGCTGAGGAGAAGTCCCAAACAGACTTAAATACTGCTGAGGAGGAAGATCGTGATTTGTCCAAACCACGCAGAAGTAGGCGCAGGAGGGATCTGAAGACTATTGAGAGTGGCAGTGAAAGTGATGATGTGCAAAGTCTTCAGGACATGAGCAAGATTCCGCTCCCACAAGTGAAATCTCCTGTTCTCACTCTGTCAGAGTTTCAAAAGCATAAAGGTTGGTGTCATCAGTCTTTTCTTATTGGAAGGAACTGCCCCGTTTTGAAAGTATCAAACTCTTATTGTTACAGGAAAACTTGATACCAAGAAGACTTTGGGTCAAACTTTAGAAAAGTCAAATGATGACTTTCCAAACTTAAAAGGAAATTCAACCCTTGAAGCTGACTCTTCCCTACTCCAGCTTAAGAATCACTGTGGTAAGAGAAAGTCATGTTTCTTGACCACTTTGGTATTATTTCAATTTATACATCTCTTATTCTTTTCAGGCCAAAGGGATAGCAATACAAAGTGTTTGAAAACTTCACCTTGCAGACCTCAAGTAAGTGTCTTCCTGTTTTATTTTTCTCTCTTTAGTGAACATCTCTTACACTGCCTTGCTTGGTTCTTTCAGGGTAATGACATGGAGCAGCATACTCCAAAGAATGACATTCCTGCATCGAGGTTTTATTCTATTGACTCAGACTCAGGTAATAGTATTTGTCAAGGGTAGTCTGGTTTTGCTGCTCTCTCAACATAAAATGTATGTTTAACATCCATTCACTTTTTCCCTGAAAGGTTGGCATAGATTTTCAAGCAAAGAGGAGAAGCCTAGTACGTCGAATACTCTCAAATGTAAACCTCACAAGAACATAAGAACTATTGCCAATGACGTGGAGCCACCAAGTTCAAAGCAAACTAATGACCACTCGCTCAGTTCGTCTGTAAGTTTGTCTTATCTCCTTTCCTTATGGAAATTGGTACAATCACACTTTTTCTACCAGTTATTATGGAACCTTAATATTCTCAGTTATCCAAGGCTGCCTCGCAGCACCATTCGTTTGGTCGCTTCACTCCATGTTTGGAGGAAATGCCTACCGACAGCAAGAGTGATGGTGGGTCTACCGCAGCTAATCACAGTAACAGTCAGTCTGGTAATCGGCCTGTAAGTTAATATCACCTTCTTACATTCCCACCTAGTTTGCAGTTACTTAGTCGCCTCATTTTATTTTTTATGCACTCGATATTTGTGTTTTAATGTGCTAAATTAATTTTACTTCAATGAATTTTCAAGGTTGCCTCACATACCAGGGATTTAAATGATGCTTCCCCCAATTTATTGAAGAGGGAAATACCGTCCAAAGCTCAACTCAGCAATAGCCATTCTTCTAATGTACCTGTAAGTTCATCTCCCCTCCCTAACTCCTTGCTCTCCTCTATACTTACTTCTCTTTAACCTGCTATTTTTCAAGGTTTCCTTACATTCAAGAGATTCACCTAGGAATGAATTGCTTATTTCAAGTGGCTCCAATTCTCCTACTTCATCTGTGAGTCCATTGCCCTCCTCTCAAAGTTATAAACTTACTTGCCTCTCAGTATCGTTCTTTTTATGCTTATTATTTTTTTGTAGTTTTTTTCTAAATTTCAGATTCCGTGACATTTATTAACAATTTTTGTTCTTTCTAGGTTATCCCTCCTATAGAAAGTTCTCTTGCTGCTGATGCATTCAGCAATAGTTCTGGCATTGATGGCATTGATGACAGTGATAAGCGCTCTCCCAAAGCATCTGTAAGTTTTCCACTCTGTCCCACTATTATTGGGAATACTGATAGTGTTCATCTCACAATAGTTTTCATTGACGAAAACTGTTTCCTGTGTTGGGACTTAAAGGTCTCTAAATCCAAGATGTGGTTAGGGTTTGTGGTGAGGCCATAATATTGATGCTGCCATTTTGTCTGTTCTTTCAGGATGCCAAGAAAGCTGCCTTTGAAATGGCAACCAAGCTTGACAATACAGGTGAAGTACTGCTTTTAATTGTGCCCTCTGTGTTATCTTTATTTTTAACTTTCATTTTAGTGCCTACTTGCTTCTGGATGTTTGGGCTCCTATTGATGGGAGAGGAATGCCGTAAGGGTAGGCTGTTGTGAAAACATTTTAATTTTGATCCTACAGTTGAAAGTGTATTAAAACGCCTGTACAGAGACCACTTTAAAATAACAAAACGCTCTGGAGGCCTTCTTCCTGAAAACTAACACAGGCTATAGTTATTAGTATCAAAATTTTGTGATTCTGAAACATTAGTTGCTAGTGATTTTTTACTCAGCAGCTTGATACAGATTGTTAAGATTAAATCAGGATTGTGGGGGAGACATCACTTGCAACATGGTTTTGGATACTGATAACTTCCTTATCCATCAGCTAATAGCCTCCAGAGCATTTTTTCTTTATAATTTGGCTCCTGTGCAGGCATTAAAATTCAATTTTGACTTTTGGTCCAACAACATGATGTTTTCAAAACAACCTTCCCTTGTAGTTAGTTTGAATTATTGAGTATCTGTTAACTATTTCTATTTTTCTCTTTATTCAATTATCTTTCTGCCATAATAGTGGCTTCCGTTTTTTTTTTCCATATGTTTGATTATTTTCAAAGTATCTTTTTCTGCCATCTCTAGAAATTTGCAGTATCTAATGACAATCTTTCTTCACTGTACTTAGAGTTTAAGGCGTACCTGATCACAAACATGAATCATATGAGAGCCATGATGGCACAAATGTCAAGGCAGTTGGCCGCCTTGCAGCTGAGCCCCCAAAAGGGACACCCAGTAAGACCTGCAGACATTGAAAATGAAAGCCTGGACATGGAGGACTCGATGCATGGACTGCCAACAGATGATGCAGCCTTCTTTTCGGAGTTTGATTTGAAATTAAAAGAGGCACCATTTTTCCGCTCTGTGGTATTGGCTTATTTTATCTTCTTCCTTTGCTATTATAAAATGGTGTCAGTGGTGTAAAACTTCACAGCTGTTACTGTTTTTCAATCCTGTGGCTATTTCTGCTGTCTTCTTTGTGAACTTTGACTCATGTTGGTGTCTGAGTTGTAACTTTTCTTTGGGATAGACTTTTGGTTTTGGCAGATCATTTGGTACTTTTTGTCTTCATTTATTTCGATTTAATTTTTTTTAATTTTTTTTTCGTAAGGTGGGATAAATTGTAACTTAGTAGTTACGCTATGTATTTTTACAATTATTTGTTAATGATTTTCAGGTTAAAAGTCTATTGGTTACTGTGGGCTCAACCACAGATATGGCTGAGGGCGTAAGGAAATGCCTCAGCAGCATTATGCAGAACAGCCTTGCATCCCAGTTCAGTGTGAAGGGGAAACGGGGAAAAGATGCCTTTGAACCACTCAACACCTACAACATGCTGATATGTAAGAAATTATTCTTACTACTTTGTTAGTTATATCTGAAGTGGGGCTGGTATTCCTTGATTTTCATTCATGTTTCTCATCAGGGCTAATGAAGAAATGCAAGAAAGTAAAATTCTCCAAAAGTTTAGAGGTAAAAGAAATCAGGAAGGTCATGACCGACTGGTTCCGCCTCGCAGGGCAGAGGTCTGGTGGGACCAAGTTCCTCGAATACAAGGCCAAGGCCAAGAAGGCCAGTGATGAAAAGAGGTAGGTGTGATGTTCCCACATTTATTTCAGAGTTCCTATGTTTAAAAATTCAGCTCTAATATTTTCTGTCTTAAATTTACAGAGATGCTGCTCAGGCTGAACCCGCTGGTCTGAAGCGGAAAGTAAAAAGTCCAGTGAAGGTGGCCCGCAAGTCACCTGCAAGTTCCCCCATGAAAAAAAAAATTAAGAGCTCAGCCAAAACCCCTTCAAAGTCTCCTGCGAACTCGCCCAGGAAGGCCAAGAAGAATTTGACTTATTTTGATTCCGCTGAATCAGAAGACAGTGCTACTGGCTTTAGGTACAGAAAGCATTACTTTTCTCCTGTTAAAAACTTAATGTATCAGTGTTGAGATTATAATTACCCTTTTTTTGTTTTCTTTTACTTTTGCAGTGATGTTGGGCTGTCAAGTGAGCCCATCAGTATCGTTTCCAGCTCATCTGATTGATTATAGTATCTCATTTTGTTTGGAGACTTCTTATAATCTTAACTACTTTAAATTTAAAATTTTAGAGTTGTTTTTAGTTTGTTTTCTCAATGCTTATAGCGCTGGTTTGTACTCTAGGATTGTTTACATTCCCTTTAATTGTGATGGCAACTTGCGTCGATCTTATGTATATTTTATTTTTGTTTGCTTTTTTCGACAAGTGCTTATTGTTTGGAAACTTCTTATAATGTTTACTACTTTAAATTGAAAATTTTAGAGTTGTTTATAGGTTGTTTTCTCAATGTTTATAGCGCTGGTTTGTACTCTAGGATTGTTTACATTCCCTTTTATTGTGATGGCAACTTGTGTCGATCTTATGTATATTTTATTTTTGTTTGCTTTTTTCGACAAGTGCTTTGTTTGGAAACTTCTTATAATGTTTACTACTTTAAATTGAAAATTTTAGAGTTGTTTATAGGTTGTTTTCTCAATGTTAATAGTGCTGGTTTGTACTCTAGGATTGTTTACATTCCCTTTTATTGTAATGGCAACTTGCGTCGATCTTATGGATATTTTATTTTTGTTTGCTTTTTTCGACAACTGCCCATTGTTTACCCTGTAATTTTGAAATTATCGGAAATTGTTTTATCCAAACTACAATTAAAATTATTGTAGACCATAGTGTATATCTATTATTGTATTTATTCGGGAAGCTGCGCCTGTTGCACGCAGTTTACCTGCACAGCTCGAGCTAGGGCCGGGGCGCCTGTGAGCTGGAGGGTAGGCAATCCCGCCAAGCGGTTGTGCCATCCGGAGGCCTACCCCCAGGCGCTCGCTGTCGACGTCAGACGTAACAGCGGTGCTCCCCTCCTGTTCCTAACACACTTAAACCCGAGCACATCATCATCTATGAAAGATCTATGTACATCTAATGCGTAGTCTATTTACAGTCTATTTATAGTCTATCTCTAAACTTAGACATAGACGTAGACTAATAGACGTCTATCTTTCGTGCAAATGGTTACCACTTAGACGTCTATTAGACATAGATCTTAGCCCAATCCTAGACGTCTACTGGTCTAACAATAGACATCTAATAGACGTCTATTAGATATCTTTTTTCCGACTGGGAGGGTGGGTTTAGACTGTGAAGCTGACGGTGACGCTGACGGCGTTGATCAATTGTTTTGGGTACGTTCGTGATGCTGACACTACATGGGCCACCTAGATTTTTGTATTTACGGCGCGAATATGGTCAGAAATCGGAAGAATCCTCGGGGCATTTCCAACGTCAGTGGTAAGAACGCACCCAAAACAACTGATCAACGCCGTCAGCGTCAGCGTCACCGTCAGCTTCACACTCTAAATCCATCCTTATACACTTTTAGCATAATTATAGTTTGTATGGTTTAAGACATGGTTGAAATTTATAGAACCCACACCTACTGGCCAATAATTTGGTTTGTAATGCACCACGACGTTAGTACACGTTTGTACACGCCTTAGATATACACTTATAGCAAAATAAGGATGTGTGTGGACTGTGACAAAGTTTAAATTTATAGAAAACACGCTAACTGTCTAGAAATGCAGAGCGTATTGCACCACGACGTTAGTACACGTTTGTACACGCCAAAGATATACACTGAAAGCAAAATGAAAGTGTGTGTGTAGCTCATGACATTTAAAACACACCTGACGACCAAAACTGCGATTTGTCATGCTCCACGACGTTAGTACACGTTTGTACACCCCAAAGATTTACACTGACAGCAAAATTAAAGTGTGTGTTGGTCGTGACACAAAATTAAATTCATAGAAAACACGCCTACTGACTTGAAATGTGGTGAGAATGGCACCACTACGTTAGTACACGTTTGTACACGCCTTAGATATACACTTGAAGCAAAATGAAGATGTGTGTGTGCTATGACAAAGATTAAATTTATAGAAGAAAGTGACGAACTGTCGTTGGGGGTAGGAAAGTGCGCGAGCCGGTTTTGTAAGGTTCCAACATTATTCCATAAAAAGACCTCTGAATGAGTCGATATCTCAGCGACGTCAACACTTAAATTGCGATGGCGGGAACCCTTTGCAACGCCCTGCACGCCATTGTTAAGAAGTGAGATTTAAACAATCAACCTTCCAGTTCCAAAAACGCCTGGAAACGTCCGGGCGCCGCGCGGCATCTCTTCGATGTTTCTCGGACTGCGGTCAGCATCAGACCATTTTTGACCGCCCGAATCTCCTCCTGAGGCGTGTTTGTATGACAAATGTCACTCTTGCGAAGACGCTAATATAGACTACCTGATATTTACATGTTTTTGTGTCTTAGGGTTTCTCAATACGCAATGTTTGGTGTGTACAAACGTGTACTAACGCTGTTACTGATGATACGACACTTTAAGAGTGCCTACAGACTATTTGTAATTTTTTTGAGAACGTTAAGGTGGTATACCCAACGTCAATTTAAAAAAATAGTTAATGACAGATGTACAAACGCAAATATTAGCTGTACTTACATTTACTGACGATGTACAATTCATTTCAAATGTCAAAACGGGCCCCGCTTATTTGGGTAACGTGACCTCTATAGACACATTCCCCTCTGTGTTCCCCCGGCTTAACGTCGCCGCGGGCTCGGGGACGTCGCAGCCCTGACATTGACGATGGGCATGCGAAGCCAGACTGAGTGCGCAAGTTCGTTGACATCAAGTTAACCAAAACATCGGTGTGTACTTCTTGCGAGTAGCAAATGAACTAAATAGCGACCCACAAGGTTAATGAGAAATGACCCCGATTCAATTAGCCCAGTACGCTTTTGTCGGCTAGCACTGAACTTGCAGTCTCATGTTTGGTTTCGCCGAGACAAGTCCTTTTCCTCCGTCGGTACACATTGATCATCAGAGTAGTGCGGTTCCGGGGTAAGTGCTTTGGCGGCTTGAGCAGCCTGCACGCAGCGTGGTCTGTGGTCCGTAACGCTTGAAAATTGGGTCATTTCAAAAAAATATGATCCATAAAATAATTTCTCTCACGGATCGTGTCCGTCTGGATGTACAGTGTTATAAGTAGTTATAATTAAAATTGCAAATGACCAGCAGATGCAGCTCACTTTTTGACCAATTTAGAAATAATTTTTTTATTAGAGAATGGCCAAGGCTGAGAAGTGGCTTGGATCATTCTTGACGAAAGGTTTTTCTGTATTGGTTCCCGACATTTCAGAATGACTTGAATCTACTCAAATTTTAGAACAAAACTGTTGAACATAGTCGGCATCGTTAGAAAGATTGTAGTTAGGTACACTGTATTTCGAATTGCAATACAAATAGTTATTGAAAAAGAGTTGCAATACACTCTCCATAAGACGTAATAGGCCCGTTATTGCAAACTTTTTGCAATACACTGTATTGCAAACAGTTTGCAATTACGGGCCCATTGCGTCTTATGGAGAGTGTATTGCAATTCTTTTGCAATAACTATTTATATTGCAATTTCGAAACCAGTGTAGTCATTCTTAAAAGTGTGTGGCTTACAAGTATATGATAACCCGCAAAGCATATTTCTAGCTGTACACATATTCTAATTGTTTACATTAGTATTAATAAAGTACATTAGTCTCTTAGGGGGTTCAACGCGATTGACGCCTATTTTCGCATTACGCTGATTTACATCGTGCTTCGTCTCCAGTGCGAAATTTTGCAAAGTACAAAGTTTCGTCAGCAGCTTTGTCACATGAGGATACTTCGCACTTGAGAAGCTAATAGACTTGGGCGACCCCTTGTGGATTCCTAGCTGCAACAGGAACCAAGCGGCGAGCACGCAAAAAATGGCACAGTTTCTTTTGCTGACGTATGAAAACATTTGATTTTTCAACTATGTTTAAGCCAGGTACAAAAGTATATTGCTTGACTCAAATATCGTCATATTGGTGCCAAGCTTCGTTATGCGTGGAACAAGATTCACTTCCATCATCAGAAACTCTGCCAAAGAATCTTCATCTATCGTACAGTTTGCTTCCAATCAAGAAAACCCGCAGTTCGTCTTGAGATCAGCGACTCTGCTCACAAAGAACGCTCGAACATCCAGAAAATTTTCATGCTAATTTGGTACAGATTTGATGCGAGCGGCGATGTCTTTCTAATTTCAGGCACCACACCACTCCAGCGGCAAACTGTGATACAGTGTTTTACACCTTCCCTCAGGTAGATAACAACATGGCGGTCGTGAACATGACCTGGGGCACGTTCTACTGGCTTCTGGTGCCCGTCGTCCTCCTTTGGTATTCGTACTTCCGCTACTCCCGAAGACGGATGTACGAGTTGGCCGACAAGATCCCAGGACCTTTGAGTTTCCCATTAATAGGATCGGCACACGAGCTGATACACGCACGCAATGCTCAGGGTAAGCCACCGACCAGAAATATTTCTACTGATTATATTTAGCCTCACGTATTTCGTGGCGACGGAGATGTAAAAGTACCGTTGCACAAGTACTACGAGAGGAAGTTTCACGTGACTGTTGAAACATATTTCGCTCACCATCCAGATTAGATCTCACCGATTTCGGTGATTTTTTTGTGAGTTAGTGCACATGACGGCTACATGTCCAATGTTTGCGCCTGAAACTTAAAAAAAAAAATTACAATATTTCGAAAATATTAAAACTTATCGTAGCCATTTTGAGTGGACTGAAAAAACGACTTTAAAAAAATATCTTAGTCGTCGTTTTCCCCCTTTAAACATTACATTTTTTGGACTTGACACGCCATTTTGAAAGCGCTATCATTTAGAAACGTTTCAGAAATGTTTTCAAGGCTTCTAAAGCACTGTATTATATATATATATATATACTGAAGTCAACCTTATTTTTACATGATTCCTAGAGCACACGTAATTTGAGAAATAAAGACTAAAAAACTGCTGTAACCGGGGATTCCGAGTTTGCTTATTAACATGCATCGACAATGTACCTGGTGGAGTTCGATGGCGTAGCCTGGCTGCGTCAGTCTTGAGTTTAGACGACCGAATGATTTGGACGCCACGCGGGTTAGCTTCGTCCACCTGCCCGTCCGATTTTAAACCCGGAGTGAGATGCACTCGGACCCACTTAAAACTACACTGCTTACCAATCGTGTTTGTGATCATATGCTCAAATCTTGCAGATTTGTACAAAATATTTTGGGACCGCTCCAAGGATTTACCATGGGACACTCCCCTCAAGATATGGGTTGGACCGCTGCTATACGTCGGACTGCAAGAACCCCGTGACGTCGAGGTAATCCTGGGCAGTAATGTGCACCTGGACAAATCACATGAGTACCGGTTCTTCCGGCCTTGGTTTGGCAAAGGCTTGCTGATCTCTAGCGGCGACCACTGGCGTTCACACCGAAAGCTCATCGCTCCCACCTTCCACCTCAATGTGCTCAAATCGTTCATCGAGCAGTTTAACCGCAACAGCCTCGAGGTCGTCAACAAGATGCGTAAGGAAATTGGACATGAGTTTGACGTGCACGACTACATGAGCGAGACTACCGTTGAGATTCTTTTAGAGACAGCCATGGGGGTCAGTAAGAAGGAGCAGCAGTCGGGCTTTGAGTACGCAATGGCCGTCATGAAAATGTGTGACATCTTGCATATGCGGCATACGAGGTTCTGGCTTTACCCAGAAGCCATTTTTCGCCTCAGCAAGTACTTTAATGAACAGAAGCGCCTGCTTGCTATCATTCATGGGCTCACCAAGCGCGTCATCAAGAGCAAAAAGGCGGCGTTCGTCAAGGGCATCCGCGGTACCCTGGCGCACAACTCAGAAATGAATACTACGACCGAAAAGATAGATGTCACATCGGACACCTCTACGGAGGACACCGGAATGTCTTACGGCCAGAGTTCCAGCCTGAAAGACGACCTTGACGTCGACGATAACGACGTCGGCGAAAAGAAGCGCCTGGCCTTCCTGGACCTGCTCATCGAGTCCTCACAGGGCGGCGTGCTCCTCACCGACCAAGACATCAAAGAAGAGGTCGACACCATCATGTTCGAGGGCCACGACACCACCGCTGCCGGCAGCTCCTTCTTTCTCTGCATGATGGCTCTGCACCAGGACATGCAGGCCAGGGTCGTCGAGGAGCTGAACCAGATCTTCGGGGACTCTGACCGGCCTGTCACTTTCCAAGACACACTCGAAATGAAGTTCCTGGAACGGTGTCTAATGGAGACCCTGCGCATGTATCCCCCAGTTCCTGTAATCGCACGCACGTTGCGTGAAGAGGCTACAATGCGTAAGTAAAGTACTCCGAACACTTCTATAAGAGAGAGAGAGAGAGAGAGAGAGAGAGAGAGAGAGAGAGAGAGAGAGAGAGAGAGAGAGAGAGAGAGAGAGAGAGAGAGAGAGAGAGAGGGGGGGGGGGTGAGGATATAGGATCACGATTGTCATATTTCCACATGTTTTCATTTATACATTGAATAACTTAAAAAAGAATACTGATAGTAACTGAATTGTGGCAGGCAGGAGGAGAATCTTACGCAGCAATGCTGGCCTACACTGTAATTGTCTATGAGACAAGTCTTTTATCATACGAAATGTTGCGTTTACAAGCACAGCATAACTTCGGGAAAATATGTCACAATTATTGGACTAATCGGGCATAGCATGGTACCATATGTGAGAAGTTAATTTATCCCAAATCCTCCAACAGTTCTGATGTGCTTAACATCGCAATATTTCGTGGGACAAAATAGACCTATAAACATTGAAAGTTTACTAGATAATGGCTATCAAACGTGTTCTCGTTTCAATAAAATCAACATATCTACGTTACTAGCGCCTAGATTAAAGAATCCGAAAACAGACATTCCGACAGCTCATCTCCATGCAGTATGTACAACAGTTCATTGTTCCAGAGTTCGTCCGTTTCTTAAGTCAGTTTTTTTTAAAAAAATAGGTTCGGATAAAAACGTTTGACATTCCATCGACAAAGTTATTGAAAGGTGTTCTAGTGATTTCGGGTTTTGGATTTGCCACACAAAGTTATAGCAATTTTTGTGACGTCTCATAGACGTTAAGTAGTGTGCCGGTTAAAATGTCTTCCTCTTTTGTGTTTTTTTCCTCCAGGATTTCCAGTTTGATAGTAGTACCAGTCAACACGTTGAAGTTACCTTAACCTTAACGATTCATACTCTTTTTCTCCAAATCTGATCGGCATGTAACAACCCCACGGCTGGCCGCCTGCTGCAGACAGTTAAGTCCTCAACGTCATCTCTGTCACGCAGCCTCAGGCTACGTTGTCCCTGCTGGTTGCACCGTGACCATTCCCATCATAAAAATGCACCGGAACCCGCACATCTTCCCCAATCCGGACGTCTTCAATCCCGACAACTTTTTGCCCGAGCGTTCTGCAAGCCGACACTACTATTCCTTCATTCCCTTCAGCGCTGGTCCCAGGAGCTGCGTCGGTAAGAGCAAATCTTTTTTTTTTTTTTTTTTTTTTGGGGGGGGGGGGGGGGGGTGTTAGTAATCGACATACTCCAAGATTGATTAAACTTTGGGAAAGCACTTTAAAAGCAAATCTGAACCTATTCGTTCAATATTTAAAAAATACGATTCCACAAAGTGAAATCCTAGGAGGCCCGAAGTAGATTCAGACGATATTACCGAAATTTTGTAGATTTTGTAAATTTTGTTGTTTTTCTGATGGTTTGAAGTATCTTTCGAATGCGTATGTGAAAAACAGGATCTGGAAGAAAAGGAGAGTGGAAGGAGTGAGAAGTGTGAAGAAGAAATATGGATGAATGATTCGTTGAGAAAATGTTGGATAAATATTGGAATGCTATCAAAAAGAAAAGGAACTGTATTTTTTGGGTAAATTAAACAATTGTTAGGCGAAAAAGTTCGACGGAAGAGAGTTTAGAATTTCGTGGGAAGATTGGCAGTTGTAGTGTTCTAGGCTCGTTCCAGCGAGCAGCTGGCATTCTCACCACTGGCTACTGTGGCTAGCCCTAGTCTCGCTCAGGGTCACAACTGCATTCTCAATCTGTACGTCTACAATGCAACGCGGCGCCCCGCGGTTGCTACAACAGTCCTCGTGTGATCGAGAGCGGTCTCTGGCGGTCGACGATAGCGCGCTCTGTCAACTTGGCACGGAACTACCGATCGAACCTCAATCCTATGAACTTAAAAATGTTTATTCTCAGATCACATTGAATGACAGGAAAACTAACTACTTTTGAACTTCTGGGGCGGGCATGAGGCATGAGAACGTTGATAAATCTTACTTTCAAACACTCGTCCACATCTTGGCTGGTTCACTTGGTTGGAAATTTTTGAAGAGTATAACATAAAGCTACCACACTCATTGCACAGCATTGCTTCCCAGCATTTTTAAACACTCCATGGTATTGAAAAGCTGAAAACACTGAAATGGTCCGCCCCGACCTATTCAGTGTTTAAAACGCCCAATGAGTCCTCCGCTCTGCTTTTGTGTGGGGTTGCGACCACCGCGCAATGTTTGAAACATTACGGCCAGCACTAAAGGATGAGAATCCATAGTCAACTGTAGAAGCCTAGGCCTCTCGTCTGGGTGAGGGTCTTCATCTTCATCACAGCGGTTGCAGGATGGAGGCGAGGGGCTCTTCAGGGGGACGGCAGAAGGCTTGGTCTAACTGCGCCATGAATGCATGGAATCCAGGGAGGTTCTGGAGGCCATTCTTCTGTGCTGCAGCTGACTTGATCTTCTCCCAGCACCGAGCCAGATCGCCGTCCTCGTCATGGTCCTCGTCTTCGTCTTCCTCGGGCTCGTCTTCTGCACCCTCGACCCTCGACAACGCGTTCTGCTGTCGTGACGTCGTCGAACCAGGCCCACATGTCGTCATCGGTGAGCTCGTTGAGGTCCTGGCGGCCCCGCAGCATCCCCGCGAGCTCCGTGACTTCATCGGGAGTGTTGATGACGGCGCCGGGGGTGACAGGGTCCGTGGGTGGCGGGCAGGCGGTGACGGCAGCAGAGACGACAGCGATGTCTGGGAGCAGCTTCCGGAATCCGTTGCGGATGTTGTCGGCGGTGACCAGCTGCCAAGCTGCCTCCGCCATCAGGCAGGCCTGCTTCACCTCGATGGTCTTGTAGAAGGCGTCGGTAGATCCGGGGAAGTCCAGCAGCCTCTGCACAAGTCCCGTCGGTCTTCTTGATTTTCGAGATGATACCTTGGTCCATGGGCTGGATAAGGCTGGTGGTGTTGGGCGGCAGGAAGCGGACGGTGACGCGGCCGATGGTGATGTCCTCGTCGCCGTGGGAGGAGGCGTTGTCCACGAAGAGCAGCACCTTGTCGTGGCGTCCCTCTTGGTCCTGCAGCTTGATGACGGCGTCGATGAAGTGCAGATGGAGCCACTCGTCGAACACGGTCTTCGTCATCCAGGCCTTCTTGTTGTAGGTGTAGACCACTGGCATGTCCCGGATCTCCGCAGCGGAGGTGAAGCAGCGTGGCTTGCGGTACTTGCCGATGACCAGAAGGGGGATCTTGTGGGTGCCGGTGGCGTTGGCGCTCATGCCCAGGGTGATGCGCTCCATTGGCATCTTGGTCCCCTTGGCGTGCCTCTCGGACCCCATGACGTAGGTGCGGCGCGGCAGCAGGCAGTAGATGAGGCCAGTCTCGTTGAAGTTGTTGATGTTCCTGGCCTCGTAGTGGCTGTCCTCGATGAAGGTCTGCAGCTCGGTGACGAAGTTCTCCGCCCCCGCACGGTCTGCAGACAGCTGCTCCCCGCCCACCTGCAGCGAATGCACACCGTGCCGCTTCAGCCACTTCTGGAGCCACCCGCTGGTCGCCTGGAACGTGGTGTCGTCCCCGTGCCGCTCCTTGGCCACCTCCACGGCCTTCTTCATGATGTGGTGCGCACCCAGTGGGTGATTAATGAGACGCTCCTGGACGAACCACTCGTAGACCTCCGTGTCGACCCCCTGGAAGACCGGCTTGCGCATGTTCTTCCCCGTTTTGTTCTCGAAGTTCTGCAGCTGCGGTGCCTGGTTTTTCCAGCGGTAAACCGTGGAAGGGGTGACGCCTGCTTCTTCTGCGACGGCGGTGACCGAAGCCCCGGCAGCAAGCTGCTCGAGAGCCTTCAGCTTCTTCGTGATCGGAGAGTTGTTGTCGGCCCGAAGCCTCCTCTTGACGGGCGTGATGGTCTCCATGGCGAGCTCGATGCGTCGACGACTAGCGTAGACGGTGTGAACAGCTTAGCTTCAGAAATCGTAATGATAGCAAACAGAGGGGACCCCTTCCTTTTAACACCTCCGTCGCGGCCAGACGCGGCCTACCGTAGGGCCCAGGTGTGCAGTAAACAACCCTTACCGCGCGCAGGAATTCACGGGAAATACACGCGACGAATCGTGTAAACAAGGGCTCATTTGGCATTTTGAACACTGATAGGTCGGGTCGGAACATTTCAGTGTTCAGAAGCGTTCAATTAGAACTGGAACAGAGTGCGCCGCGACGTGTCGGCGGCAGTGTTCAAAGGCTTTCAATTGCTAGAACAAAATTAGAACAAGGCCCGCCGTCGTGCCGGCAGGGGCCGGGTGCCGGGCGGGCGGAACCGGGCCGAGCCGGGCGAGGCCGCGCGACGCGATCCAAAATTGCGAAATTGCCATTTTGACCAACTTCTCGATTTTGGACAAACTTGAAATTTTGCAGGAACGTTCTCTGATGACTACTCTTTGTATTGCTGCAAAGAAAAAACTACCTTCTGACTGAAGAAATCGGTCAAATTTGAAATTTTGTCTTTTCTTTCATTCGCACATAATTTTGTGAGTTTTGATTTCTCAAAGTTAAGATATCGATTTGGTTCTTGGGCCCGTTCTGTTAAAAATTGAAATCCGAACACGGATATCGGATACACATTTGATATCAAATGTCTGTTTGGTAATATTCTGATCAGGCAAAGTTCAAATCCGGTGTTTATAAATGTCCCTTCCGGGCCCCGGGCGGGCCGTTCCCAGGGCCGCTCCCGCTGACAGCTCCCGCCGCGGGCCCTACCTCCGAGGGCCACCGGCCGCCGGCAGGTCAGATCCCTATTTGCGACTGGCCATCCACGATTTTTTCGCAAAATGGGATCATTCACTACAGTCGACTCACGACGGCTACGTTTGAAAGTCTGTACCCTTTGCCGCATTGTTGCCCAGCCACCCCAAGCTTGATATATCAACTTTTCAAACGCAGCAGTTTTCTCTGTTCGTTGCGACTGTACTACGCTACAGGCAGTACTCCGATTGGTTGTAATTTTACCGTCCCCACCAACTTTGCCTCGGCTCGGCTTGGCCTTTGCTTGACTCAATCTTTTCGCCTATAAGAGCCTGCAGCTCGACTCGTATTATCAAATTTGTCAATTGAAAATGCTTGAGTTTAAGCTTTTGAGTTTTCGCATGGACATGAGAATCTGAATCAGCGGGTCTCCTTCCTTCTTGCAAACTCTCATCGAAATCGTACAATTTCGTTCGGAGAAGTCCATAAGGGGCCGTGTCAAAAAAATCCGAATCCTTAAGATTGCAAAAGGCTACTTCGTGCTTAAAAAATCATTTTACAGTAGTTTTTTGGTTTCAAAACTAGTGGGAAAGTTTGAACTTCTGGGATTGAGGAACGGTGCGAATACAAAAGCGAGGGGTGTAATGCTCCTCAGAAAGGTGTACAATGACTTGAGATCAATGAGTGTCTGTGACTTTGATTGTAGTTGAGTGTATCCGACTAATGAAATTGACTATTTTGACTTTTTTGACTTTTCTGAATTTTTTCTGACTTAAATCCGACTTTTCTAATTTCCTGCAGACGTTTTGCTGACTTTTTTGACTTTGCAGACAATTAGTGACTTGTTAAAGTGGGATTGCAGGATTGTCTTGTAAGAGAGTTAAATGGGTCAATTTACTGAGAAAGCAGCAATTTTAATTCAAACAATTGAATATTATAACAATACAGGTGTGTTTTTCGAATCCACGTTATGCAAATCAAGAATGAAACAAGCTGGCCCGTCCCTTCCGTCAACCTCGGTGCCAGTTCCGCTGCGCTCCACCGGCACCTCGGTTCGCCGGGGGGACTTGGCCTGCTTGGCCTGCCCGCGGCGTTTGCGGGGGCCTTCGGCCCCCGCCTCAAGTCTCCCTAGAAGTTCCCGACAGCAGATATATTCGTTACGATTAAAATCGTTAACCTGAGCCCGTCCCGTGTTACTGTTGTGCGGCCTTTCCCTCTGCGGCGGCGGCCAACCCTAACCTCACAAAACAAAAACAGAAATATTTTCATTACTCAAAAATGCGACACAAATCGAAAATTTAGGCCACCGCACGTCATTCTACGTTAAAAAAGGTTTTCTATAAAAGATAAGTCGGCGTATACACGTCCGAACGAACGAACATCACGCATCAGACTATAAGCCCGGCACCTACAGTTCCTAAAGAAACGCGTCGGGACGGGCTAAAAAGCCTACAAAGCTTACTATTAAAAAAAAAAACCATTACAAAAGCCTTTTTTAAACATTCAGAGGGAATTTTGAGATGTCCAGTTACGTCAAAAGTTGGAGTACCAGTTGTAAAGTGGTATTTAAAAATACAGACGTAATCATTACTGAATGATGTGATTCAATGAATAACCCACCTTAAGAAACTGAACCAAGAACAAAGGACACCAATCCCTCTGGTTTCATTGAATGTTAGTGACTTTTTCTGGACTTTTTCTCGAGTGGAAGCGACTTTTGTGAGTGTAAGAGACTTTTTTAAAAGTGTAATTTTTTTTTTAGTGCTTACAACTAGTTTGATTGGAAATTGCATTAATGACTTTTTTGACTTAACGAGTGACTTTTTACTCCCCTGCACAATGACTTGTCGAAGTAGTCCCCCCCTCGCACAAAAGAACCCATAGATGTATTCCGCGACCGAATTGGTCTAACCTTTCCATTTCTGGTCCGTTTTTGGTGGTACGACAAACTGTTCAGGCTCCAGAGGCCATCAAAGTTAGTCGATTGTCCTCCTTATCACCGTCTAAATTGCATTTCAAGATTTGTGTGAGAGACTTTTTTTCGACCCCATACTTCGGTCTTTAAGACGCTACCAAGTCACGAGGTACGGAACAAAAAATAGGTTTGGCGTCCACGCCTTTCTAGAAATGCTCATGAGGTTCTCCCGACATTTTTGCCCCAGGATTTCCGGTCTGTAAGAAGGGTTCTGGAGCTTCTGTCGTGGCGCGTTGTTGGAATGTGTATCATTCCTAAAGAGGGTTGGCGACTTACCTTAACCGATGCGGTTTTTGGGTAGTTTTGCTTTCCGTCGGTTCTATCAAGGCTCAATTTGTGTTCTCTCTCCCACATTTGTTCAGGCCGAAAGTATGCGATGCTCAAGCTCAAGATTCTGCTCTCCACCATCCTCCGCAATTATCGTGTCCAGTCGACAATCCCCGAGAAGGACTGGCAGCTGACGGCCGACATCATCCTCAAGCGGGCGGACGGCTTCAGACTCTCACTCGAACCGCGCAAGAGGGTGGACAAATCGACGGTCTGACAAAATGCTGCGCTTTCCCAGTTCGGAAATATTCGAGCATTGTATTCTGGTAAAATATCTGTGTGAAATTAAAAATACAGGCCTAACGATGTACCAGGCCATTGTTAGTTCAATGTGGGGGTTTAGCGTTAAGATCCTTGGCGCAAGAGTTTGTGGTTACATTTCGAATGAGCAGACGTTTTGTTCACAGACTCACGTTAGTAAGTTATTCTAATCGATTAAAAATGTTAATAACAAATCGTAGTATTTTCTCTTCTGCAATGTAATCCTTAGTAAATTCTTCATCTTTACACCTCACCCTGATGGGACGCTCCGACATAGGTGGTTGGTGAACTTATCTCTCCCCGACAACGATAGTTGACGGACCGACGTCGGGTTCGGAACCTCGCGCGAATTTTGTCGGAGGGCTCACATCGGAGAGACATCTAATTTTGTCGGAAGAGACATTTGTCGGATTTTGTGGTCGGACTTAGATCACAGGATATAATCGGAAACTCGTCGGATCGCAGAATTTGTTTAACTTACAGAACTGAATATAGAAGCCGCATGCTCGTGTCGGAATCCGTCGGAGTGTTGCCGGACTTTGCGTCAGAATCCTTCGGAGCCGTGTCGGAATGGGCGGCGTCGGAAGTCGTCGGAAGTCGTCGGAGGGGTGTCGGAATGCTCGTCGGAAGTCGTCGGAGGGGTGTCGGATTGCGCGTCGGAGAGTTGTCGGAGCGGTGTCGGAATGCTCGTCGGAAGTCGTCGGAGCGGTGTCGGAATGCGAGTCGGAAGTCGTCGGAGAGGTTTCGGAATGCGCGTCGGAAGTCGTCGGAGGGGTGTCGGCTTGCGCGTCGGAGAGTTGTCGGAGGGGTGTCGGTTAGTGTCGGACGCCGTCGGAGCGGTGTCGGTTAGTGTCGGACGCCGTCGGAGGGGTGTCGGCTTGCGCGTCGGAGAGTTGTCGGAGGGGTGTCGGAATGGTCGTCGGAGGGGTGTCGGCTTGCGCGTCGGAGAGTTGTCGGAGGGGTGTCGGAATGGGCGTCGGAATTCGTCGGAGGGGTGTCGGCTTGCGCGTCGGAGAGTTGTCGGAGGGGTGTCGGTTAGTGTCGGACGCCGTCGGAGCGGTGTCGGTTAGTGTCGGACGCCGTCGGAGCGGTGTCGCTTAGTGTCGGACGCCGTTGAAGTGGTATCTGACTAAACTTTAGAAGTTAAGGGAGCGAATATATGCTAATATTGCGGGTAGTACTTGCGAAGCTGCCACCATATACTTGGTATGAACACACCTGACAAACCATATTGCATTGTACAATGTGCATTTAATGCATCCTGTAGCCGGCCGATAAAAATGTAACATATCGTAAAGGAAGTTCTATGGAAATACAAACACACACATTTCAGATAAAATTGCTTATTTATTTCTCATATTACAATCTAAACTATACACTTACTTAATCAGTCTTTGGTGAGTAATCCACCTTTACAAGAAATTCCAAAAGCAATCAACTTATTAACTACCAAAATTCAATCAATTTCATGCAAATTAGCCAAAGGTACCAAAAATACCTGTCCTGCTTGATAAACCTTAACAGCTGGACTCCTAATTCTCTCAACTCTGACAATGTGGGGAAGTTCTTCCCCAACCCTCACTTGAGCAATGTGTTGAGCAATATTTAGAGTTTGGGCAATGTCATACTCATTTACAAACACAATACATTCTTCCCTACCTTCATCTTGAATTACAGCAATAGATTGCACAGCACAAAACGTATTGTCAAAAGTGTACACTAACGTATTATCAGACAGTCCACCTGGATTGTAATGAGGCGTATAATATTGAACCCCATTAAGCATGACACGGTCATACATGGCTAGTGGTTGCACAGCCAGGCCCTCTCGCTGCATGAGGTTGGCCTCCTCCACTGTCGGTTGCCTGTGTGTGACCTTCCCTAACACATATGCATTGCCCACTTGGTGTGCGTTCTTATACATTTTGGAAAAAAAAGACTGCAGGAGATCCCTGAGAGCTTCGTCAATACGCTCATCATGAACACTACGGTACACTCACGCACAGAGTAGATGCCTTGCAGTTATTTGAAGAATGCAATCTTTGGGCGACTTCACAAATTTAAGTACCCTATGGTTCCACGATTCAAAATTAAAAGTGGAATAGCACCATAATGAGCCGAGCTCTCTGACACTTCTCGGTAGATGACGTAATACATGAACATTGTAACGCATGTTGACAACTCCATGGTACTCCTCAAAAAGGCGGACATAATTATCAATGAGATCTTCTGCATGGTTTATATCCTCAGGTGTAATGGAATCCTGAGAGAGTAAGGACATTGCATGAGAGAGCATCTTAAAGTGATTAAGATGATTCTGAGGTATAAGACCTCTCAGACAAACACAACCATAAAACAGAAGCCAATTACGCCATTCTGTTCCATGAAACTTGGATCTGGTAGAAAAAGGCTTAGGCTTACGTGAAATGCTCTTTGTTGGCTTAATTTGAGCCAGTCTGTGACTGATGACGGTCACCCTCCTCTGAAATGCTACACCTGGAAGGTGAAGAAGCAGCTCTGTGTGGAACTTTGTGACCCCCAAGTAAACAGGATGCAAGTCATCCATTGCATTACTTGACCTTAAATCAAAGTATTCCAAGTTCATGAGCTCAGTTGGCCCTTTATGGCCTCTGAAATTTTCCTCATCCTCAGGGACTGCTAACATATCTGCCCTCATGCCGGCATCAGTTCTGTCAGCAGGCCAAGGAACACCCTCTTCTGGAACTGGGTATTTACTATTGACAGTTTCATTTAGGCAAAAAGTGCAGCCATGAGTACCGTTCCATTTCAGCATGTTCATGAACAATGCCCTACCTTCAGCATCAGCGGAAAAACCCAATGGTACAAATTTACTGTTCACCAGTTCTTCCCCATCTGGTGTCCAATTGATGCCATTGACAGACAAATGATTTAATTCTCGTACAATAGGGGCAAGAAAAACATTGGAATTTGGAAGCACTTTGTCAACACAAATCCCTGCCAGAAACATATGTTTTTGACGAAGATTGGGAGGCAGTTCATTGATACGAAGGAGCACAACCCAGATTTTGATGTGAGCTGAAGTGCTCAACTTCAAACCGTCACTGTTAAAAATATAGGAGAAGTTAAAACGGTTAGCCAAGATTCCACCCTCCCTCATCATATTTTGATATATCTCCCCATCAAAAATATCTTCAATAGCACCATCTTGTCTCATCATTCGTGTTTGCCTGTACTGAAGAAGGTCTGCCACCCCAGGTACGGCAAGAAACTGTTCTGTTTCCTCACACTTAACGTCACAAACAATTTCACTCGCCTCCTGTCCAAAACATTCTCACAACTGCCACAGACAAGAGGGTTTGGAAGTCTATTTCTTCGACCTAAATGAAATAGACAGTGATAGCAGTAAGCATGGTACTGAATTCCAGATGAGTTTTTGTGCAAAATTCTCCACAGTTGTTTTTTGTTGGTTGGTAAATTTCTTCTTCACAAAGAAAAGTTGATGGCCTTCATATTGTTAATCAGTGACTCGTAATCCCAACTATGTCTCACACTTAATGCAAGTTGCAGTAACAGTGCCTCTTTCTTACTTCGTAGACGGCCTGCATGCAAAGGTACGATGAGTGTGGCATCATCTAGATCAAAGTTACCATCATCTTCATTGTCACTATTGTCACTGTCATCATCATTCATGTCTTCTCCGAAGTCATCTGGGTCTGGCTCGTCTGGGTCAGGATCACCGCCAAGATGGTCTAGGTTAATATTATCTGCTGCGTGCGGTCCCTCCTCTTCACCATCAGGATTGTCAAAATTGTCACCTTCTTCAAGAAGGTATGCAAATAACTCCTTATCATCTTCACCACTGAATGAGTCTGAGCTATCATCACCACAATCAGATGCCTGTAAATAAAACAAGAAAATATATTTCAAATCTTCAACTGAGGGTGAAATTCATAAACTTAAGTTAATGAAGTACCAAAGAAAGTACTGTTAGGAGACAAAGATGAGCAGAGTGAAATGCAACATCATGCATGCTCTTATTTTCATCTCAGACTGGGCTTTCAAACCAGCCTGACGTCTTGAACTTGAATCTGATTCCTTTTCATTAATCAGAATGCTCCCATTAAAATAAAAAGAAGTCTAAAAAAAGGACCTTATAGATAGTGACAAGTGATTTTCTAAGTGTGATTAAAATTTGTCCTCATTTCAATGCAAAAACCTTAATACTGGCTTTCTCAGCAAGTATTAATCTATCACTAATAACATTACTTTTAAATGCATAAGATTCATCGCTACAACATTACCAATGAGCAATCACTACTGCAGTGATGGTTTTGCCGAAGTGATGGCTGCCCTGATCCACCATGATCAGACTGCTTATCAATGAAGTCCTTTGCATTGCCAGATGAAGCACCAGCCTGTAAAATACAACACATTTTAATAATTGTGTGTGTTACAATCTTAACAAAATTAGAATCTTCAGTAGAAAGAAGTGTATGCAATTTGGTGCATACGTCTCATGATGTTATAAGTAAATGAAAAAGAAAGTAGGGGTTCAAAGTAACTTGGGTTTTCGATCTTAAATCTCATTTCTTTCCGTCACATAACTTTTCTGAAAGCTTTCATTTCAAGTTGAGATTGAAGTCAAGATTTGTGAGTGTGATATAAAAAGAAATGTACAGTTGGTGGTAGGTTATTTACCAAATGTATCACTTTCCTATCAGTCCTACCACAGCAATTGTTACTCAACTACAAACATTCTTTTGAAGTACAGAAAATTATTGAGTTCAACATTACCGTCGAGAAATCCTCATGGGAAGAATCTTGCTCATCCTGAAACGATGGTTGTGAAGGAAACTGCCTTGAACTGTCATTTCCAGATTCACGATCCAGAGAGTCCTGAGACTCCGCAGATAAGGCACCAGATAGAACATCCTGTTAAAATTTTAAAAAAATTACATTTTCAAAATTGTTTGCAGTGTCAATGACCTCAAATTTGCTGAAATGCACCATAATTTGAATCAGCTCCTCAATGTACCTCAGAAGTACCTCTGTTTGACGTCTTGACTGGTATTTTCGTGCTATGGCATCATTTCGTTTTCTTTTCTTTTTCCTCCACTCCGTTACCCTTGACGTGCCACCCCGAGGGCCTGGCATCTGGCCTGACCATCAATAGAAAATCACGTACTAGAATTTGCTGCTGGCTGGGCTGCTAGCTTACTGCAAACATAACAAAAATAGAAGAAAGTGGCAATAACCTAACCTTGAAAAATTGCTAAACAAGGTACCAAATATCAAAAAACCTTATGAAAATTCATTCTGCCTGAGTGCACGGATAAAATAAAGAATAGTTAAGATAGGATGTTAGTGATGTCAATTATATATAATATATAATCTGGCTGCCGGCCTTTCGTAAGGCTTTCCGATACCGGTGCGGGGGCGGGGAGCTGCGAATAATGGAATGAGTGTCATTAACGTCATTAACCAAAAGACGATCGGGGAGATTTTGGTTGCCAACGGCAGTGAGTAGCGAACAAAAGCCACCGGAAATATTCGCCTGAATTAGAGCATAAGTTACTGTGACTAAAAATTAGAAACGAAATAATTCCATCTTTGACGTTTGACTTTGGAGTTGCGTACAACTCAGGTTTGCAAAATACTTCCGACCAGTCCAGACCGGATCTTTAACTGCAGCACAGCATGTAATTCTTCCGAGTACAGCCAACTGTGTCGTAGTTATCGTTATTTCTTATGTCATTGTAATTTATGTTATAGCACGATAATTATCGAATATTTGTCAATCACTTGTGGACAGTAAAATTTCGTGAATTGATTTGGATGTAGTATTTGTTTGTAACGGTTAATGCCTGAAGTGAATGTGCGGGAGGTTGGCAGCGTTATGGAGGAAGAGGGATGAACCCGAGCCGTTGGCGGTTAAAAATATTGAAAAAACTCAGGTACAGGTAGCGGAGAAGATTACTTCAGAGCAGGTCCATGCTGGGATTCCCTCGTGGTTACAGCCCGCTCTGCGGGAACAGTAACAGAATCTGCAACACATTCGTTACAGAATTGAACACCACAGAATTAAAATAACATTGCAAGACTGACGTTACTATTTAAGAATTAATTTGGAACATAAATGACATAAGTGTAAAACTTTTAACAGAGAGGTATGATGCACAGACTTATAAATGATGAAAGCCCCGCCACAGAATGGTTTTCAACCCCTTATAAATTTTAAAATGAAAATGGTTGAAGTTCTTGAAAAGTGCAGTGCAATTCTTCACAAATTAGCTACTCTCAAAGGAACGGATTGAAAATTTAGGGGGCCAAGCATCCAGCCTCTGACCTTTCTGGACTATACCAACACTCCAAGAAAATTGACCCTCCTTTCACTCACCTTTTAACACATTCAGGAACTGCTCATAATCCTCTGCATCCACATTAGGGCAGGGACTCTCAGCAAAATCTTCACAGCTACTG
Organism: Odontothrips loti; assembly: GCA_038380765.1. NCBI lineage: Eukaryota > Metazoa > Arthropoda > Insecta > Thysanoptera > Thripidae > Odontothrips > Odontothrips loti. The sequence goes on from CM076254.1 coordinate 1,208,469, forward strand.
GTCTTCGGGTCTGCGCAAACCACAAAGAGATCAATAACAAAACAGTTGTGAGTTCAAGCAATACTTTGCAACAGCACGAGATACTAAATCTTTCAACAGATTGCCCTGGACAAGATAATATCATAAAGAAATCAAATGCTTCGGATAAAATATGGGTGTAGGCAAAGCACACTCCCCGAAGAACTACTAACAGGTGCACCAAGCCAAACCTAGCTCAGGTAAACCAAACGCTTATGGTAACTCAGCAGCAGTTAAAACTAAACATCTTTCATATCGCAGCGAGATCGATATTGACAAAAAGGACAACTCAGTTAGTGGACGAAACTCATTATTACGCATTCAGACAAACTAAACACGGTACTGCACGGTGCCAAGAGGTGAGATAACCTAGGGGCGAATGTCACAGAACAGTGCAATAATTACCTCTTTTTGCTGTCTCAACGGCCTTTTTGAGACCGGCATTGAATTTAGCTCGCTTTGAGGCCATCGCAAAGCATGAACCAAAACCACGCCACGCCGAGTCCCGGCTGATCAGAGAGAGGGCTTGACAGTTTATGAGATACTGGTAGGGCAGCGGCGAGCTTCCGTCAAGATGCGGAGTTTCTACCCCGAGCTGAACGCCAATGAGCGGCCCTGAGCAAAATAGAAGTATAAATGGAAAATAAAGGAAAATTTATGAAACGGAAGTAATCATATCAGAAAATAGAAGAATTTTTGAACATTTTTTTAAGATTTTAAACTAAAAATGCATAGAAAGTCGACTTACGCATTTTCAAATGGCTTCATAAAAGATGCGGACTTCTGCAATGGTGCGAACGAGATAGGGACTTTTGCAAGAGGTTGGTACCACATACGGAGTTTCTGCGCGGCGCGCGAACGATACGGCATTTTGAATGCTTGCGGCAGAGATACGCATTTTGGGTGTATGAGCTACGACTTACGGCCTTCTCATTGGGGACGTGCGATATGAGGACGTGCACCTTCTTAATGACGGGGGTGATGTGCTTCAGCACCGCCGAACTGGAGGACATGCTGGAGGATCCCGGAGAAGGACGCTCATACCTGCAATCGTGGTTCCCGACCTCCCGCGCCATACCCAAGCCGTAGAAAAACACATCAGGTTGGTGATGCTCACTACTCCGTTGGATCGCGACAGTAACATCCGTCATTAAATAAATTCAAGGAAGGTCATGCCTAAGTCTCCTTCCAAGCAAGACTTCAGGTGCACGAAGAACCGACACGGGGTCAAATGAAGAAAAGAAAAAGAGGTAGGGGAGAAGGGATGAATCTCGTATTGTAGCCACCTCCTCGTGGTAAGTTCTGGGTCGTCCAGTGGGTCCGCCACACTTGCAAGACTTGCTGGTGGCTGTGACATTTCCTACTTCTGGATTTCTCACACATGCTATGAAGTACGCTGTGATATGGGTTGATAAGGGACTCATTGTGTCGCTGGGAGCTGGAATGGCTTGGGCGGGATGATGAGTAGCTCTCCTTACCTTATTTAGTGCCGCGACAGCGGCAACAATGCTAAAAAAGTACACATTTTTGCTATATTTTAGGTTTTCTTTCTTTACGTTTGCAGCATTGGGTGTCGTCACGTGACCTGCCACTCCATAGACACTTACCCAACATGACCCGACCCCAACCGACTCAAAAACGTACCGACTTACCGTGATTTATGGCCTGAATAGCCGAAGAAGCGACGGTGTGTTGCGGGTTGCCTACTCTCAACATAAATGGCTCTGTCGGCAAGGCTAAAAGTTGTCCGAAAATTCTGAAAAAAATATTTTTGGGGTTCTGGTAGGACGGGCCAACTTTCCTGATATGTGGAACTTGCAATTTGTAACTTGACCCTGCCATGACCGCCCCTACGGACCAAGCGACACCCGATCTACGGTCGCTTGCCGTTTTGCGCGCCGCTGACACGCCCAGCCCCCGCGAGCGTCAGTCGTAAGGGCACACAATTGGCAGTCGGAGCTGAAACACACAACGAAACTCCCGGTGGATCCAAGATGTCTGCTGGTTGCCCTAAATCTTCGGCCGCAGTGGCGGTTAAGATGCAACTAGAATTCTTGCGCTACGCGCTTGTGACCAGACCTGTGCCTCATCTCAATTCAGCAACGACGTACGGATTCGATCTGAGACAATATTTGGAAGCTACAATTTTTACATTCAGTCGTCGCTATGCGTCCCTGCTCGGTCCAGAACACACAAGCCGTAAGTAAAGTACACACACGAGGTGTGCCGTTTGCCACGGGACAAGGAACGCAGTACAGCTCCGTCTCTCTGTCTCTCACGAGTCCGCGGGCGAGACGCGAAGAGACGGAGCTTGTGCGATGCGGGCTTGCCTACCATTTGTCACGGGGCAAATGGGACACTACGGACTCGTTACTTTTCTCGAAATCACGCACCTGAATTTCCGTTGTGGTTGGTCACAGGGTCAGGCGTATTTTACGGACGCCCAGTTTGAAGACTGTCTTAGCGCCCTGAAGCGCGCTTATACGCAATTCACGAATGCAGTACGCAACGACGAGGACGTCTGCTGTCTTCTTAGAGCGCTGGATCATTATTGCAACTGATATCAACGATAGTGTTGCAATAAATCAGTTATTAGCCCCATTTTATAGTACTCATTATTTCCACGCTGTCAGCGGCGCTCCACCAGCCCGCTACGCAGCGGACAGAGAAAGGGGGGGGGGGGCACAGGCAGCACTCGGTGCGCTTCGACTTGGAGGCCTCGGACAGCAGCATGGGCTCCGGGCCCGGCCTCTGCCACATGGCGACGAGCACCTCTAGCCGCGAGGGGGCCGTCCGGAGGGCGCGCAGCCTGCGCAGTCACTCCGAGGCCAGGGTAGCCGGCGGCCCCGCGGACGAGGCCACAGGTGCTGTCACCGCCAAATGGCGCCGCGGGCTCTGCGGGCCGGGGCCTCCACGGCGCGTCCACACTGGCGCGCCCTCAAGGAACGCGTAACCATCCAGGAGATCTCCAGTGACGACGTGTTGACGTGTTGCACCAGGACCGTCGAAGGCGTCGCTCGGCACCTCCTTCGACGTGGCAGACCCCGTGGAGCTGTCACGCTCCCAGCTGCTGGGGGGGGGGGGGGGGGGGCGGGGCGGGGTACCGGCCACCGAGGCACGCCAGGTCACGGCAGGCCACCCCCTGCGCGAAGGAGGCGTTGCAGATGGAGTTGGTGGCCGAAATCAAATCTTGGCGCCAAGGCCCAACGAGCACCACGCCGACGCGTCACTCACTAGCAGAAGAAAACTAAAGCCTCGCCGGGGGGGGGGGGGGGACGCACCTGTTAGATTTGACCAGTCGCGACCGTTCGTCTCTCTCTCTCTCGCACCCTGAGGCAACCTGGGCATCGGAGCGGCGCACAGGAAAGCATTACACTTCCGTGACAGGCTGCATGTGGCGGCTTTGGGGTGGAACTGCAAACATGAAACATGGATTTCACGAGTGCTTTCCCCCTTGATGAACTTACTTGTTAAGGTCCATGTCCCCTGAGTATCTCTTGAGTATAGGTACAACAAATGCAGTAACTGACGTTGAATTCAAAACGTACAATTCAATTGCCTAAGCTAGATTTAGAAACGGGTTTAAGAGGGAACGATGCACCCGGCCGCCAGTGCTGCTAGACCCCGAGCGCTCCGAGGGGGGGGGGGGGAATTCGAAGCCAATTCGGGCTTGGGTTGTCGGCCAGCCGTGTCGCATTCGGCGCGGGGGAGGGTGGAGGGGGGGGACGGAGAGGGCGTTGAGCAGGGCCTCGGTCCCCGGCCCGGAGGCCCCGGATCTCGGAAGACTGCAGCAGCAGGACCCGGTGGCACCGTTCCCGCGGGGGAGGCGGCGGCGGCGTTGCCACATAAACAATACCTGGAATGCTCCTTCACAAAACGATGGGGCCCGGCCCCGGCTGGCGAGGGGCGACGCGCTGTGCTGTGTTACTACTGGAGTAAGGACTGGGTGGAGCACCAGCGCCTATCCCTTCTGTTCTGTTTAATGTTCGGTTACTCGGTGTCACGGATGGGAGTGGATAAAGAAAGGACTGCACACGTGTGGGTACGTTAAGATTTTTATGCTTGTATTATTGCTTCTTTTAATATTTTTATAAGCATATTTATTATTTTCACCTTACAATGCATGATGTAATACTCTCCATGTTCTACTCCATATCCACGGAGTGAATAACAACAATGGATGTGAAGTGGATCTGTCACAGAATACCTAGTCTATGGGATCTGCAATAATTTTACTGTTTGAATGTACTTGGTAATACGACTGTGATAATTACTAAATCATTTGAAAAAATAATAATTTATGTGATCATCATCATACCTTTTACTTTCCGTGGATATTTCAGTAATCTTGGTTTTAGTTTTCGTCGAGTGCTGTCGCATGTCAGCTGCAGTCAGCTGATGCCGGCCGGGCCCGGGCCGGGCCGCCTGCCCGTACCAGCCATCCCGAGCCGCTCACCGACCGTCAACTCCAAGACACCTAGTTCGCGTTGGGTGGGTCGGATCGGGATGATACACATATCATCCGGAAGCTTTGACCTTCCTCTAAAATCGGCTCGCTCTCGCCCCCTATCCAAAATTAATATCTTCGGAGCTAGGGCCGAGGAAATGCCGTGGTGCGCCATCTCGGGCCCGACCCGTGCCCGGCCACATACTCCAAACGCCCTGGACGGTTGTAGAATTGTCAGATCGGGATGGTACACATATCATCCGAAAGCTTAGACCTTCCTCTATAATCGGCTCGCTTACTCCCTCCATCTAAAATTAATATCTACGGAGCTACGGCCGAGGAAAGGCCGCTGCGCGCCGCGCGCCCTATGCTCCCCAGCCAAGCGTGGCGGAGTGGTGTCGCCGTAGCGATGCTAGCGCCGCGCGGTGGCCGCCGAGGCTACTCCCAGCCCCCGCCGCGGCTGCGAGCCGTTTCGGCCGCGCCAGAGCACCAAGCCGTATCTCCAGGCCTATATACGCCATGGGCCGGGCCCAGCGGCGCTGCGCGCGACAGCCGAGCCGGGTCGTTCTGCGGCCAAATAATTCTTGCCGCGCGAGCTAGTGGACGGCTGTTGACGCCTGGCGCCATCTCTCGGCGGCCGGTGGAAGCATCGCACCAGCGCTCTGCCGCGCGACGCGGGCAGGCGGCCGCGGCCTGCCGATCGCAAAACAAGGCTGTTACTGCTGCTGCTGCGGGGAACCGCTAGGAAGTCACAGAAACGAGTTGCCCATGACGTGTGCGGCGGGACTGCCTACCCTCCGGGCGCACCGGCAGCAGTTACGCGCAAAAAAAGCATGCTACTGCTGCTGCTGTTTGTTGCTGCTGCTGCTGCTGCGTAGAACCGCTCGGCAGTCACAGAAACGCGATGGCCATGACGTGTGCGGCGGGACTGCCTACCCTCCAGGCGCTAAGTAAACGGATCATCTGTTTCTTTCATTGCAGGCTGCTGTGTCCAGAGTGCCACGTCACTGTGAAAGCGTGGCGAATGACGCCCCACTTGCGGGATCACCACGGTGCATCGCTGGCGGAGCTGGGCCGCGGTGCTGCTGAAGTAACCACCAGCCTGCGTCGGCGTAGTGGCCGCTACACCACACGCACGGTTCTGGCTGGCCACTTTACGGACTTCCCGGTGGTAGCGCCCGTGCTGATAAGCTGCATGACGCGTCTGGGAATAGAGGTGGTGCAGGGCCTAAACCTGGACCGTCATCCGTGGAGCGATCCAGGCCTGCACGCCTTCCAGGAGCACGTCGTGACGGAGGACGTAGATGTAATTGCTGACGCGGACGTGCCACCACCGTGCCAGCAGCAGCAGGAAGAGGTGGAAGTCCCGGAGCGGGCAGCATCGCCGCCCCCCGCTGCCGTCAAAGTGGCGTCCGACCACCCCTTCCTCCGCCACTTTTCGGGACTGCCGGCGTGCTCGGTGAGACCGTGGTGTCGCCTCCTCGGCGTCCTGACCACGCTGGCAAATCAGTACGATCCAGAGGTGTGGATGATCGGCGACCCGGAGCTCCTCCGGCGGTATGTGATGCTGCGCGGCGCCGTGGCGCGGCGCACGCTTCGCAATGACATCAGCGTAATGTGCGGTGCGGCGCGGTGCTGCACGCACCCCGAGTTTACCAACAAGGAGGCCGCCGTCGAGGAGCTCCAGGCCTCCCTCGCGGCACTAGGGCCTCGGAGAACGAGGGGGTTCCCCGGCGGACCTCCGATGCGGCCAGGAGAAAGCTGCGGGATGCCTGCCTCGGCCTGGATCCGGCACTCCGCAGCCTGGAGGAGCTGTTCGGGGACACGGAGGGCGTGGTCACGCTGTACCGTAATCGGGTGTTGTCGCCCACCTGGCTGCGCGTCGCATCTGTAGCCATGATGTTGGTGGTGGACTTAATTGGCTACGCCAATACTGAGAGGTCAGTACTTTAAATTAAACGTGAACGAGTTTTTTTTTTTTAAATAAAAATGTATTGCAGCAAAATCTAAATCCGTCTGTCTTTCCAGACTGGCTGTGAACTCTATGTGTAAGGGTGTTTTGACGTACGGATCGGGGCAGAAGTACAGCCTGGATACGGACACTGCCAAGATCCTGCGGCGGTACCTGCGGCTGAGGAAGCGGCTGGACGTCCAGTCAAACCTTTTCTTTGTGAACACGAAAGGCAAGAAATTAAAGCCACTTCTTTGAATGTAAATGTGAATGTCCGTTGGTTCTGCACCCCCCCCCCTCCTCCCCCGCAACCGCCACGCACCGTCTGCGTTGCCGTTCGCCTGAAAGATACAGGTCGCCGGCTCCCGACCGACGCCGCTCATTCGCAGTTTCACTGATTGCCATGGAGGGTATCTCGAGGGAAGCTCTGCAGCGGGAGCTCGCAACCAGGAAGGTGTACCCGAGATTGCTGTTTTGCTGCCCGTTTTGCCTCCGGACGGATACGTGGGTGGTAAACAAGCAGCTGCACGTCGAAGAGCGCCACCGCCACTTGAATCCAGCTGAGGTAGAGGCAGCCATCTGGATCGAGATGGTTATTAATGACTATCCTCACTAAAATAATATTTTTTTACCTATTTTATTTTCTTTTCCATTCTTTGACAGCGCGGACGGATACGCGGACTGCAACCCCCCGGCCCTTTTAAGGGCCACGCAAAATATATCCCGGAAGGGTAACTCTAACAAAGACGGAATATCTCGTAGCCGCAAAACTGCAAAGGGGGTACCCTTACGAAATGAAAAATACACAGAAACGTGATGATCAGCAGTCAAAAATCGCGGCTCACCGAACGTTTGGCGGGAGAAACAAGCCAGAAACCGGTCTGAAAATTGGAAAAGCTGGTTTCCTTTCAAAACTGCGGTGGCGCCTGAGAACCGCCGCGAAGTCACGCGAACGTGATTTATCACAGGATACGGCAGCCTGGTGTAATTTAAATGTGAATAGCTTTTGAACCCGCACCCCCTCCTTCCCAGCACACGCCACGCAGCGTCTGCGTTGCCGTCCGTCCGAAAGATAGAAGTCGCCGGCGCCAGGCCGCAGCCGCTCATTCGCAGTTTCAATGAGCGCCATGGAGGGCATCTCTAGAGAATGTCTGCAGCGGGAGCTCGCGTCCAGAAAGGTGTACCCGAGGATTATGTATTGCTGCCCGTTTTGCGTTCGGACCGATACGTGGGTGGTGAATAAGGAGCTGCATGTCGTGGAGCACCACCGCGATTTGGATCTGGCTCAACTGGAGGCAGCCATCTGGATAAAGATGGTCAGCTATCCCGAATAGAATTACTTCTTATTTTTATTCTCTTGTTCTTTGACAGCGCCCGTAGGCGGACTGCATCCCCCAGGCCCTTATAAGGGCCACCCAAAACATTTTCCGGAAGGTTCGCTCCGACAAAGACCACTTCACACCAACAGCGGCAGCCGCTGTGACCCGCACGCCCCTGGTGCTCTGCGGGTCTGCCTATCTGCCAGGCGCTGACAGCAAAAATAAAAAAAAATAAAAAAAAAAAAATTGCAGGGCCTTGATATCGAAAACGACCGACACACAAAATGTGTCACACTGTTTGCTCCCAGCTGGACGGGGGGGGGGGGGGGCACTGATCTGTGACAGAAGTGACCGAGAACCCAATCCAGTCAACCCGGGTTCCCCTGAGCTGGAAACCCAGTTTGAACTTCCCGCCCCGCCGTCACGGTTTGACCTACGGTCACCGGAAACGGCATGACGTCACTTCCGGTTCCTTTCCTTGGAGCGGCAAACGCAAACCGGGTCGGGCTGGAATGCCGTTTCCTGGCACGTAACGAACCCGTGATGTTGACGTTTTTCCCGAAAAGGGGTGCAAAAATCAAGACTGGAGAAGCGATCGCGAAGGAAATGGAGCTCCGATCGGTTTTGGCGTCACGCCACGCTCTCCGCTTGCGTCTCACTTGGCCGGAAGTGGTCGAAATGCGAAATCGACCAAGTCACGGGTTCTCGAACGGTCGTGGGTCCTGGCGTGCAAACTAAGGGTTCTGTGGTCCGAAGAAGGACCCATGCAGTCTCTGAAGAACCTTTGACCTCAGGGATACTGGAACGACAATCCTGTCACCCAGCACAACCATGCCATCCTCTACAAAGAGTTCATGGCGGGTTTGCCAATAAGGCCGAGCCTCAAGCACAGCATGATGTCTATCTTTGGGCCACCCAGACTTGTGATATGTCATCACAGCCACTAGGCCAGCATCACTTGCTGTCTCTTTCTGGAATTCAGCCGTAATATCTACAGACATAGGTATGTATTTGACTACCTCATGTACTTCTTCCAGCATTTCTGGATCATCCTGGACAGGATCATTTAGACACTGTAAGGAGAGCAGGTCTGCTATGTACAGGTATTTGCCTGGCAAATATTCAACTTGTGGCTGAAACTTGACCAATTTTAGCATGAGCTTTTTTAACCTGTTATTTGTTATTTTATGAAGTGGCTTTCTGCACACTTTTACCAAAGGTTCATGGTCAGTTTGCCATAGTACATTCTGCATTCCCCAGATATACTTTATGAATTTTTCACCAGCAAAAACCAATGCAAGCAGCTCTTTCTCAACTTGTGCATAATTTTTTTCAGAGTCTGTCAACAGTCTGGAGTCCAGTGCAACTGGCTGTCCATTCTGGAGCAAGCAACAGCCCAAGCCATACTGACTAGCGTCGGCCTGCACCACAATGGGTTTTCGGGCATCAAAAGTCGCAAGAACAGGGGCTTTCGAGACACTATTTTTCAGTGCTTGAAACGCCCTGGCATGAACAGGGTACCAAGAAAATTGGACAGATCCTGATAATAGTTCATAGAGAGGAGCAGCAATTGTTGCCATCTGAGGAATGAATTTCCTTAGATAGTTACACGTACCAAGACATTTTTGTAAGTCTTTCTTCGTTTTTGGCTCTTTAATTGCATTTATTGCTCTTGCTCTTTCTGGGTCTACCTGGATCATATTTTTAGACCACAAGTGTCCCATGAACTTTACTTGTTTTTGTCTGTACTGAATTTTGCTGTCATTAAACCTGACATTTTCAAGTTCAGCATTGTCCATTACTTTCCTCATAATCACATCATGTTCTTCATGATCTTTCCCAGCGACCAGAGCATCATCAAAATAGTAAATGGCACATGTGCCTTTGAATGCCTGCTCAGTCATGAACTGAAATATTTCAGGAGCACGGCTCAAACCAAATGGCATCTTTTTAAATCTATACAGCCCAAATGGAGTGGAGAAAGTAAACAGTAAACTTGACTCCTCATCCAATGTGGCATGCCAGAAACCATCTTTCAGCTCCAGTACTGTGAAAACATCTTTGTCTTTCACTTGCTGTGCCAACTCTTCCAGAGTGGGGATTGAGTACTTTTTCCTAATGATAGAACTGTTGAGCACTTGTGGATCAAGACAAATCCTCAAGTCACCATTAGATTTTTCCCTTATTACAAGGTTGCTCACAAATTTAGGAATTTCTTTTGTCACTTTAGTGACAATGCCATCTTTTTCCAGGCTTACTAGTTTGGTTCTCAATCTTTCCACAATGGGAAAATGGTACCTCCTAGAAGGACACATTTTTGGCTGTATTGTGGGATCAATGAGAATTTTTACCTTCTCCTTGAATTTCCCCAAGCCAGTGAATAAATGTTTATACTTTTGAACAAACTCATCCCTGCTTTCAGGCATGGTGAGTGGCAAAGCAGACACTGAGTAAACACTCCTTTTTGGATGCTCTACTCTTTTGACCAGATTTAGAATGTCACATGCCTGAATACCCAATATTGGTCTGAACTCATTGGTGGTTAGATAAAACGTACAGAACATTTCATCACCATATGGAGTCTCAGTTAGAAGTTTAACTCGACCAACCGGAGTGCTCAACACGTTGCCAAATGCTTTCAGCCTTACGTCAGTTGGAAACACCCGATAAGATTTTTTGAAGAGTTTAAAGATTTTCACAGGCAGGACACTGACCTCAGAACCAGGGTCTAATTTAAACAGGATATAAAATTGAGCATCAAGCCTCAATTTTTCTGTGTATTCTGCCCGTACCCTTTTGGTAGGCAGATCGTCCATCCCACCATCATCAGGTATGGAGTCCAACATATGTACTGCACTTACCTCAGCACTTCCTGGTGGTGGCGTGTTCCATCCAGTCAGTAGGTCGTCTTCTGTGTCCATGTCCACCAGTTGGACTGTTTCAACTTTTCACGCCATCTCTTGTCGAGGCCGTGCCTTTTCTGTTTGGTCTGCTTGCTTTTTGCACACACTGCTCCAGTGATTGAGACCTTTACATTTATGGCACTGTTGGCCATGGGCCGGACAGTTTCCAGGCCCATGCCATTTGTTACATTTCTTGCAACGGTATTTTTGGACGTGTTTCAGCGGTCCAGACGCAGGTTTGCCATGGGCCTTTTTTCCCTGTGGTTTTGACACCCGTCCACTTTGCACCTGGCTGGCCATGTGGCCACCTTGTTTTCTTTGGTAGGGCATTCTGCCAACGCTGTCCACCTCTGCGGTGGCTTCTCCACTTGCAGACGGGTAGCGCGCCGTTGCTTCGACCGCTTTACTCACGTCAATTATCTCATTTAGAGACAGATTGGCTTAAGCCCTTAGATTCTCACGTACCTTTCTATCCCTGGTTCCCCAGATGATACGGTCACGCAGCATACTATCTTCTATGGGGCCATATTCACACTGTTTCACTAAGTTCCTTAAATCTGTAAGCCAGATTGCAAAGCATTCTCCGGATTTCTGGTTTCTTGCATTGTCAAGAAAAGTGTTTACTTTTTCTCCGCTGCGTTAGAGTCAAACAATGCGACCACCGCATCATAGTCATGGATTTTATCTTCGTCAATTACATCATTTCCTGCATCATCCTTCTTGTATTTAACAAGCTTATCCTTGAAACTGTTATACACATCCGAGGCCTCTGCTCCAGCCTCACCCATCATGATGGCACACTTAACTTCCGGTGAGGCCCTCTTCTGCCCTATTGCCACAATGTAAAAGTCAAACTTATGCTTGAAGGTATTCCAGGATGCTTGGATGTTTCCCGTCTTCATTACAACCGGGCCTGGTCTCTGAACAGATCCCTCCATGATTACTTCCCTGTTGCACTCACTTCACTAACACAAATTCACTCCACTTTTGTGGTACTATTTCTTCTCTTCACTCGCACTAGGCTGGTTTTCTAAACACTTTTCTTGACACTTTGGTTCTTCCTTAAGACTGCGCCATGTTTTGTTTTATATTCGGTTACTCGGTGTCACGGATGGGAGTGGATAAAGAAAGGACTGCACACGTGTGGGTACGGTAATAGAAATGACATCTTTATTTACAAGCGGATGTGACGTTGGGTCATGTGATTCCAGTGAACCCTCATTGGCTCCCGCCAAGTCACATGACTGGCTCTGCCAGCCAATGGCGTGACACCTCACAGGTGTACCAACTTACAACACCTTCAGCATTAACCGCGTGTTACATGGTTATTGGGGGTAGACCCGGTCCCTAGGACCGGGTTCCTTCCGGAGGACCGGGGGCCGGTCCCGCAGCCCCGACCCCAGGCACCCGCTACCTGCTGCTGCCTGCCGCGCCAATCCACTCCGCTCCTGTCCTCTCCACGCCGCGCCACACCGCAACGCACCACACTACTAGATGGTCCCCTAGGCCTGGCCCGGCTCGTCCCTCGCCCCGCCGGGGAGACTGCACTGAGGTTGGCTTCACTTAGATTGCACTCATTGCCACTCTAGTCGAAGACAATTCCTTACTTCAGTGGAAGGGCACAGGCTGCGGGGCCTTTTCTGTTTCAGTGCCTACTACCGAACAAGATTCCAATGTTTTGAGATATGTGATTGACACCATTGTCTGTTTGGTGATTTCCCGTATCATTGATTCTCATGTAACTTTAATTTCTTAATAAACAGACCATTAATGCAGAACTTCAATCTCGTTATTACCCCAACTGTCCATAATTTTTCATAATGAATGCAGAAAAAATGATAAACTGGGGGGGGGGGGGGAGTCAGGGTTCTGTGTGACCAATTTGATGCCTTACAACACCCACATTACAACAGTAAACTAATATTGAATAACTGCACTGCAGAGCAGGTTGCACACACTATGCGATAAAGTCTCAAAAGGCATTAAAATGATTGGGAAACGTGATCAAAAGGCTGTAAAAGTGGCCAGTGGCCCTAGCCGAACAAGGCCCCGGGCCCTGGACCCCGCCGAGTGCTCGTTTTGAATTTGTAGCATTTGTGGCGGGAACCGCGCACCGGAGGTGCGCGCCCCGACGCGGGTGCGCGTACTAACGGGGCGGAACGGGGCTTTCCGCCGGCCGGAGAGCCCCGAAGGTCGAGAGCCGAAGCATGGGACCCGACCCTCTGGTTCTACTGGTACTTTGTGGCCTGTCTCCCCCGGCTAGGACATAGGGGAATCCGCGGCAACGAGAATCTGGCAGACCGAATTCCTGAATTACATTTGTCCCAGTGCTAGGAAACTCTCGCTTGGGGGAAGGAAGAAAAAAATGCGTCGTTGGGCGACAAAAGGCTGTTGGATTCTTCTGCAACACGGCTCGCCCAACGAACAATTTCGCAAAATCCCCCCTCGCCCAGAGTTTCCTAGCCCTGCATTTGACCATAGCAGACCATAGGCTTGACCGGTAGTCTCTCTCTCTCGCACCCCGAGCGCACCTGCCAGCGGCGGACAGCGACCGTGTCAGTTGATTTGCCGTGTCCAGCACAGCAGCATCGCATCGCAGCAAATTTCTACAAATTCTTCAGTCATGAAAACAAGTAAGTTTTTATGCTGTTGCTACAAGACGAGACACTCGGTCGTGAAAATCCCTATTTTTGGCGTATCCGCCGCGTGTCTCGGCGAATTTGATTCCATTCCCGTGACAGGTTTGTGACAGCCCGGTTTGTGACCTGTGCGTTTTGTTTTGTAGACAATGCGGTCAGCGAAGGCCCAGCCCTCCGCCAAAGAAGGCCCAACCCGGGGCACTTTGCGGGGATGGCGGTGGGGCCTCCGCGCCCCCGCCGATTGAGGCCGCTGCCGCCCCCCACACCCCGCCCCAGAGCACGCCCGCCCCCAGGGGCCTTCCGGGGGATGCAGACCCCACGCCGCCGGCAGCGCCGCCCCCGGCCCCGCCCCCGCCACCGCACCGCGGCATGCAAGAGGCCGTGCTGCCGGTGCCGGCCCTGCTGCTGCTGGCCGGCAACGGAACCCATGGTAAGTAAACCTGCTTTATTTTACACTTGTCTTGTCAATGTAGCAACAAATGAGCCTCTCGTCAGTTTCATGAGGCAACCCTTTGTAGCAAACTGTGCACATGTGGCTAATACTCACAAGAGGCCAGCCTTGCTGACATGAGAGGTTTGTTCGTGCTACACCCTTGTAGAGTAGTGTCTGATCAACTTTCATTTTCAATCAACAGCTTCTGCAGGACAGAGGCACCGGGTGAGAAAGCAGCATTCGGCCCATTCCACTTCCTTCCCTCTTCGGGTTTCATGGTGCCCAAATTTTACAAGAAGCCTTGTGGTGCTTGTGGTTGAACTTTGCTTTACGAAAGTAAAGTATTGTTGAGGTAACTTTTAAATCAATGTATATAACATTGCCAATATCAATCCCTTGTATTCTAGTTTGTCGCTTCTTTGTGTATCTTAGCTTTCCACTTCATTTTTAGTCATTGTTGTTTTACGTTTCGAAAGCATTTCTTGACGTGTACGTGTATGAATGTATGACGAAAACTTTTTCAGTTTCAATCATGATATTAAAGATAGCTCATGCAGGATTTATTGACTTTGCATTCTGGTTTGTCGCTACTTTGTGTTTCTTAGCTTTTCAATTCATTTTTACTCACTGTTGTTTTACATTTGTAACCATTTCTTGACGTGCTTAAAACGACCGAAGGTGCTGCTGCAGGTGCCGGTGGGCAAAACAGGGCCTTCTTAGACAGGAACTGGAACAGGAGAGCCAACTGCTAGAGGTTGCAGTATTCCGAACTTGGACCTGGGAACCAAACCCACCTAAAAGGACCCCAGGAACTAGTGAAAATGCTGAAATCGACCACAGGGACTTCTTGGACACACTAGTGTGAATGAAATCAGGAAATTTGTGAAGTTCTGATCGTTTTGGGGGGCTATCTGATCGTTATGGTGATTCTCTGATCTTATTTGAGATTTTCTGATGGTACTTCCAAATATCTGATGGTAAAACAGAGACGCTGATCGTTTTTTTGTCTGATGGTATTTCATTTTCTGATCGTAATTGTTGAGGTCTGATCGTTCCGTCGTCCCTCTGATGGTATATGAGGTGGTTCTGATAGTTCTGTCGTGGAAACGATCAGAGTAGTGAACCATCAGAATTAGGTGGCCATAACTTGCGAAGTTTTTGGAATTTCTTCACAAAATTTGATATTTGGCATAAACACACAAATTAAGTAGGGCCATTTAAATTTAATCCAGATCGGACAACTTTTTTTAAGCTATCTCAAGAACGGAGGGAGATGGCGCGAAACTGACCTCGGATTCGGCGTTTTTACGACCCTGATACCCCCCAAATCGCGTTGTCAATGTCTGACATAAGAGAGAATTCTCATTAATTTGACATCGTATTAAACGATCAGAAAAAGTACGATGCGAGCTGTTACGATCAGGGTTATGCGAACGATCAGAAAGTAAATACGATCAGCAAGTGAAATACTATCAGCTAAGAAAACCATCAGAAGGTGCGCGAGAAAGGATCAGCAAATCGGTTTTTTACCTGATGGTAATGATTCTGATGGTTAATTTTGCTGATCTCATTTACACTAGTGCAGGAACTGGAACGGGAAAGCCAACTGCTAGAGGCTGGAGTATTTCGAACATGGACATAGGAACGGGAACGGGAGTGGAACGGGAGGGCAAACTGCTTAAAGGTGCGGAGTTTCAAACTTGAACACAAGAACCGAGCCCTGCTGAAACAACCCCATGACCAGTTACAGTGCCAAAATCGACCCACAGTGCTGCTGCAGGTGGTGGGCAAAATATGGCTTTCTTAGACTGTTACTAGAACGGGATGGTGACCTGCTAAGAGGTGCAGTGTTTCAAAACTGGAGCATGAGAACCGTCCCTGCTAAAACAATCCCAGGAACCTAATCGACCTCTGGGGCTGTTGCAGGTGCCGGTGGGCAAACCAGGTCCTTTTTGGGCTTGAACTGGAACGGGACCAACTGGTGAGAGATACCTACTTCTATAAAAGAATGGATCCCGTTAACAATGGCTCCAGGAACCCAGAGACAATGCCAAAATTGAATTCACGTGCTGCTGCAGGTGACGGTGGGCAAAACAACAGTTTTTTCTCGTTCCTTGTCCTGCCAATGGACTGCTTGAAATCATACACACTACCAAATATAGTACCAAAGGGAGAAACAGCAAGGCGGAGCCCTGCACGGGGGTCTGGGGGCAGAGCCCCCAGTGAGCAAAGCGAGTTTGGTACCTATGACTTAGAGTCACAACATAATGAGTGTTCCAAAATTAATGCCTCTTGAAATGCATAGGTTTTCTCAACAAGACTTGATCTGACAAAAAAAATATTCATAAATCATAGCAATAGTGTGTCCACTTTGGGACTTTCCTTCTATTTTCATTATCTGTCTTGGTTTGGCTACTGCTTTTTATTTTGGTTTAAGCTGCCTAGCTGATGAAATTGTTACTACAAAGTAATCCTTAAATGCTTTTTCTAATTTGTTTTTATTTTTTCCTTTACAGATGTGTATGAGGAGTGGCTAAAAGGCCATTTGAAGGTACGATCAGACGGCCACTTGGCGGACGTGGCCAAATACACTAAAGCGGAGGTGCGTGAGCTGGCCACTCTGCCGCCGGTCACCCTGCCGCCGGCCATTCTGCCGCTAGCCACCATGTTTTTCCCCATGAGACGTGGAATGGACTTAATCACAATGAGCTGGGAAGTGGACCACAATGCCCTCTGCCTCTACAGAGGGTGTTTCATGATTTAGACAGTGTCGATCTGCGATGATTTTAGTAGTGTTATCCATGTTACTGTTATTTATGTTCTATATTCATGTTCTTAAGATTTTTTCATTTGTGTGTTTGTGTGTGTGTTCCATTTCATGTCGTTTCAACTACGTCTGCTACGTGTAAGGACAAATATAACGTAATCTAATGAATGCTCAAGTTGTAACCAGATTTAAAATAAAAATTGAGGAAACACATTTTCAAATACATATGTATATCTAACCCAACCTATATATATCAAAAAATTTCACATCGCGTTCCGTCTAAGCTTCTTCTAGCACCACCTCTGAAAATTTAGCAATAGAATTCGTCCGTCTTTTCGAATCGACAGATTGAGACGACTGCGAAACGAAGACGTCCAGACAAAGTGGCGTCTGCATTTTAGAGTGGGACGCCATTTATGTGAGTGGGATGGCTTTTCGTACGTGGTCCGCCCACAATCTTTTTTAAAGAACAAACTAGTGCCCTTCTCGCACAGGTACGTTCGAAACGACAGTGAAACAAAGTCGTTGATGCATTTTAGTGCCACGGCGACCAGTTAACCATTCGGATTCGATATTTAAGGCTGTGTCCGCTTGGCCCACCCAGTCACTGCTTTTCCAATTCGCCTGCGGGCCAGAATATGGCAGAACAATTTGGAACAAATGTGGAACAATCTAAAACAACCTCCGAAGGTGCCTATTGAAGCCAGTTTTGTTAGTAAGATGGCTTTTGGAACGTGACCCGCCCACAATCCTTTTTTTAAAAAACAAACTAGTGCCCTTCTCGCACAGGTACGTTTGGAACAGCTGTGAAACAATGTCGTTGGTGCATTTTAGTACCACGGCGACCAGTGCACCATTCGGATTCGATATTTAAGGCTGTGTCCGCTTGGCCCACCCAGTCACTGCTTTTCCAATTCGCCTGCGGGCCAGAATATGGCAGAAAAATTTGGAACAAATGTGGAACAATCTAAAACAACCTCCGAAGGTGCCTATTGAAGCCAGTTTTGTTAGTAAGATGGCTTTTGGAACGTGACCCGCCCACAATCCTTTTTTTAAGAAACAAACTAGTGCCCTTCTCGCACAGGTACGTTTGGAACAACTGTGAAACAATGTCGTTGGTGCATTTTAGTACCACGGCGACCAGTGCACCATTCGAATTCGATATTTAAGACTGTGTCCGCTTGCCCCACCCAGTCCCAGCTTTTCTGAGTCGCCTGCGGGCAAGAATATGGCAGAACACTTTGCAACAAATGTGGATCAATTTAGAACAACCTTCGAAGGGGCCTATTGATGCCACTTTTGAGAGTTAGATGGCCGTTGTTCCAAGTTTGTTCCAGTTTGTTCTGCGACATGCCCAGTAGTATTGCTTATTGTTATATAGCCACGGGCTGGCTAGCTTCGCCGTGGGTAAAATTGCAGAACAATCTTTCATTTTGTTTGCACGTGGCACAGAATGTGTGGAGAAACGTTGTTCCAAGTTTGTTCCAGTTTGTTCTGCGACGTGCACAGTAGTATTGCTTATTGTTTTATAGCCACGGGCTGGCTGGCATCGCCGTAGGCAAAATTGCAGAACAATCTTTCATTTTGATTGCACGTGGCACAGAATGAGTGGGGAACCGTCGTTCCATGCTTGTTCCGATTTGTTCTGCGACATGCTTCGTGGGATTTCTCATTCTTTGTTAGACACGGGCTGGCTGGCGTCAACGTTGGCAAAATTGCAGAACAGTCTTCTATGTTGGCACGTGGCACAGAATGGGTGAGGAACCGTTGTTCCAAGTCTGTTCCGGTTTGTTCTGCGACATACTTAGTGGGATTGCTTATTGATTGATAGATACGGGCTGGCTGGCTTTGACGTGGGCAGAATTGCAGAACAATCTTTCATTTAGATTGCACGTGGCACAGAATGGGTGGGGAACCGTTGTTCCAAGTTTGTTCCAGTTTGTTCTGCGACATGCTTAGTGGGATTGCTTATTGATTGATAGATACGGGCTGGCTGGCGTCAACGTTGGCAAAAGTGCGGAACAGTCTTCTATGTTGGCACGTGGCACAGAATGGGTGGGGAACCGTTGTTCCAAGTTTGTTCTGCGACATACTTAGTGGGATTGCTCATTCATTGAAAGATACGGGCTGGCTGGCTTTGACGTGGGCAAAATTGCAGAACAATCTTTCATTTAGATTGCACGTGGCACAGAATGTGTGGGGAACCGTTGTTCCAAGTTTGTTCCGATTTGTCCTGCGACCTGCCCAGCAGTCGTTCTGATTGTACTTGTTTCAGCAAGACATATCATTTGTTTTATATTTAGAGGTGTGGTTGTGGATGGATTGCAACTGTCGGAACACCTGTGGGACAAACTTTCGGATGTGGTAAGGAGTCTGATTTTTTTTTGTTTGCGCCATTCAGAGGGTCGAGTTGTCTTTTGGATCCTTGCCAACCCACCCTCTTAAAAAAAACGGAAAACAACAAATCGTGTGTACATTTGCAGAGGTATATTGGAACAACTGTGGAACAATACAGTTCGGACAGGTTGGTATTTGTACAATTTTTTTCGCGCTATGTTTGTGACGATTTTGGTTTTTGTAACCTAGCCCTCCCACCACCCTTTTGTTTTTAAAGTAATTATAACATTTCCGCATATGTAAGTTTGGAACAACAGCGGAACACTAACACTGAGACATGTTACTGACAGCGCGACCACGCTTTTGTTCGTTTTGGGGTCTCTGAGGCAACTGTCGTTCAGCCCACCCACCCGACGTTTTGCTAAGTGGCATGCAGGTCAAAATATGGTAGAACAAATTGGAACAAATGTGGAACAAGCTAGAACAATCCGAAACGGTGCCAACCGTGAGGGCGGGCGACGATTTGGACATTTGGGTTGGCCATGTTCAGATGGGTAACGTCCCTGTGGAGCTAGTTTTGATAGTGGCGCCAAAATTTCGATGCTAACCTTCAGTCGTTATCCTCCCCTATGGAGATTCGAGAGCTCGACGACGTACGCGCCACTTTCAGTCCGTGAAGGCACTGCGAAGTCCGCCATATTGCCCAACTTTGCAAAGACGCTCTGCAGTCAATTTGTGGAATGCCACTGCAGCTAGGTAAGTTGTGGTCGAAGCATCAAAACGACAAATGTTGTTGCGTATGCATGTAACTTTCATGTGCTAGCGTTGAAATTCCGAAATTCACTGTAATGATAGGTTGTATCGACGATCGAAACCAGTGGTTGCCACTTGGCTACAGGGCCAGTCCGCAGTGTCATGATCGAAACGCATTTCGTTTCGGGCGATCTAGTTATAAGTCATTCAGGGCATACCAGTTCATGATAAAAAGCAATTTTTTTTATGTCGGACTGTATAATTCACTGTGCGGGTCATACATTGTGCGGAATTGTCGTTTGGGACGTCCTGCAGAGTAAAGTCGCGAAGAGGCCCTTGGCCACCCGGGTTGGCTGACCGGCCATGTAGCCGTCCGGCTACAACTCAAACACGCTCCGATGGGCGCCAAAATTTTGGAAATGGTCGTTTTGGGTCACTTGCAGGGTTGGGAACGTTATTTCATCGAGTAACGACGTTATCGTTACCGTAACGGTAACGATAACGGGATACAATTTTATTTTGCCTGTAACGATAACGCGTTACGTTACCGCCCCCCTGTAACGATCGTAACGCGTTACCATTACAAGAATATATAAATCGCGTAAATTTACGGGTAGGCATAGCATGTCATTCACGCCCTCTTCCGCGCCCGGAAGTGTAAACCTCTTTCGCTTTCCGAGGTAGCCCGTTCCGGCGTCTCGCTGCGCGTAGCTGCCGGACAGCAGCGCTCCTTCGCCTGGCCTGGCTACACCGCAACACTGGCCCGCTCGAGCTTGTTTGAAGACCATACAATTTTGCCCAATCTTAATAGAGTTACCTTTATATCATTACGCTTCATAAATTACAATTGAAGACAAATCAACACGTGTAATATTGCATGAAGTACGAGGAGTCTTTGATTCATGCAGAGAACCAATTATTTTCTTTTATTTCGGGAGACACTCTGCGTGTAACGGTAACGTCGTGTCTATTCCGTTTCTACATGTCCATGTTCGAAATACTGCAACCTCTAGCAGTTAGCCCTCCCGTTCCAGTTCCTGTCCAAAAAGGCCCTGTTTCGACCACTGGCAAATGCAGCAGCGCATGTGGTCGATTTCGGCATTTTAACTGGTTCCTGGGGTCATTTTAGGTGGGGTTGATTCCTACGTCCAGGTTCGGAATACTGCAACCTCTAGCAGTTGGCTCTCCTGTTCTAGTTCCTGCTCAAGAAGGCCCTGTTTTGCCCACCGGCACCTGCAGCAGCCCCTAGGGTCGATTTTGGCGTCGTAACGGAGGTCCTGGTTAAAGTTTAGCAGGGGTCGGTTCTCATGTTCAAGTTCAAAATACCGCATTGTCAGGCAGTTTGCCGTCCCGTTCCACTTCCTGGCCAAGAAGGGCCTGCTTTGCCCACCGGCACCTGCAGCAGCACCTGGGGTCATTTTTGGCAGTTTTCCCGGGACTTTGAGGTCATTTAGGAGGGGGTCCATTCTCATGAAAAATATCGTATCTGGGACCGTTCTACCCAAACATTTACATGAGTCAGCTATTATTATTATTATTATTATTATTATCGGGATGGCGTTATAGAGGGGTTTGAAAAAGTTTTGATCAGTGTCGATGGTTTTCTTTAACAAATACCTTCATTTTATGGTATTCAATGCTAAACCAAGCTTATTTTTTCTCTGCAGTTTGCTCAGGAGAAGATTCCCAGAAATAAGTTCACAAGAGATAAGTAGCGGGACTAGACTACATGGACATTTACAGGTAGACAGAGTGTTTCTATTTGTATTGAAAACATTGTGTTGGTCAACTCCTCTAATTGATGCTCTCAATTACTTCTAAATAAAATATGGATGAGTGCTGCTGCAAGCAGAAATAGATGTTTCCGCAACCAGCTACAAAATAATCACTTCTAAATACTGCTGACAGAGGTATGATTTGGGACGATCCTTCTTGATGTTTCTCCTTTATGTGTTTGATTGGTAGTTACTGAAATTAGTGGTTCAATAAATGATGCAATCCTAATTTTTTTCATTGTGCTCTTAGTGTTGTGTTTGTGAATCTATTACCTTACTTTTTTCATTCTGTTCCAGCTTATCTTAGTGTTGCTTGAATGCAATGGAAAATACTATTCTGTGTGGAGGCTCTTCACTGCTGATTGCTGCTTCGTGCTGTCACGCTGTAATGTATCTGGTGAGTCAATCCATAGCACTTTTGTCTACGGCTGGGACCATTAAAAAGTATCTGTTTTGAATCATTAGATACAAGGACTTAAATTTAGCTGTTTCAATGCAAGAAATAGGCACCTATGATTTAGTTTTTTGTTAGTGAGATTACGGGTCGAGTTTAATTATTCTGAGCCCATGCCATCAGAAAAATATTAAAAGCAGAACTAAAGTGAATTTCTTATCATAAGGAATCAATTTGGGTACAGATCAACAAATTTAATAATTATTATTTTCAAAGTCTTGTCATGTGCAGTTTGACGAATTTCATTCAAATATGGGAGCATTTGATTTTTTTCTAAACTAAAGCCGTTAATGGGTAGAAATTAACATTCGACTGACCTACTCAGAGCTTCGGAATTGTTGGTGGAAGTGAAGAGTTTGAATAGTTTGAATGGATGAGGGAAAGTGTTTGTGATTTGGAGGTGAAATTTTGATTTGTTATGATAGTGGTTTGTGTGTTGTTGTATTTGAAATGGAAGTGGAAGTGATTGTGAAATAACAAAATACTTCACTCAGGTTACGCCGGCGAAGGCATGGCTCAGTTTAATGCGCTCCTACCTCGTGCCACACAGTCCACGATGCCAGCGAGCCCCCCTCTGTGGTCCTATAAGAGTTGCGAAGACCTCGAAGCAAGCAAGGCAGTCAAGCCCAGTCAGCCAATTTCTTAGCAGTTTTCTGGTTATTCTCTTTCAGTCTTCTGATTTTCCATTAGCAGATAATAGCCTCTGATAATAGCCACTAGGGTGAAAATCTAAAAATTACGCTGTGGTGGCCGTCTTCCTTCTTGTTTCGCAGGGTAGGTCAAATGGTTTCCCTCCCTATACTCTTGCCTCGCAGGACGCGTCAAATGGTTTGCCTACCCGCGCGGCGCTGTTTAGCTCAGCCTCCTTGGTGAACGACTCAAAGAGAGAGAGAGAGAGAGAGAGAGAGAGAGAGAGAGAGAGAGAGAGAGAGAGAGAGAGAGAACAAGAGGGGAGGGGGAGCTGGGCATTCGGAGCGGATAGAGATGTTTTTTTTTATTTCATCACTTTCGAAATGTTGATGGGCTCAGTGGGCAATCGGTGCAGGTAGGTAAAAAAGAATTTTTGATTTTTTTCGGAATTTTTGGACCACCGGAAGTGGTCCCGCAACGCCTTTGAAGTTAGGCCCTTCGCCCGTGCAGCAGTAACAACTAATGTTGGAATTTTTTATTTAAATATGTTTTCTAAGGTCAATCTGGCCAAAATAGCAACTGAATTTCAAGGAAAAAGCTGTAACTCTTACGGTTTTTAAGATATCGGAGATATTTAGTCCAAAATTCGCGTCAAGCTGATTTTGATTGATTATCGCACATAAAACGCCGATATCTCGAAAACCGTAAAAGTTACAGCATTTTCCTTGAAATTTAGAGCCTTCGGCAGCTATTTTGGCAAGATTGACCTTACAAGATATATTTTTTGAAAAAATTCCAACATTAGTTGTTACTGCTGCACGGGCGAAGGGCCTAACTTCAAGGGCGTTGCGGGACCGCTTCCGGTGGTCCAAAAATTCCGAAAAAAATTCAAAAATTATTTTCTACCTAACTGCACCGATTGCCCAATGCGCCCATTAACATTTCAAAAGTGATGAAAAACAAAAAACACCTTTAAGGAGCGGGGGCGGGGCCGGGAGGGGTCGACATGCCTGGGCTCCATCCTGCAGCGTCACCAAGACGCCACGCCACCACGGTGCGGCCCCAACTGTGAACACTTCAAGCTCTTCACTCAAGTTACACCGGCGAAGGCATAGCACGAGAGCTCAGTTTAATGCGCGCCCGCCTATTATTATAATATTGTGGCAGCCACGCCGTCGAGCTCCCCCGTCGTCCTATAAGCGGTGCCAGGCTGCCAGGACCATGCCTTGCTTCCAGGCTGCCAGGCCCATGCCTTGCTTCTTTTGCCTCTGAACAAGCCTTTCACTAAGGGGGAAAGTAAAAAAAAAAAAAAAAAAAAAATTAGTTTGTTTTGATGCTACGTGTGCGCGCTGGGAACAGGAGAGCCTAAAGTGAAGCGTAATCTGAAAATCTACCATTAGTCGTTTTGTGACTCCAACTTGCGCCCAAAACCTTCGATGCCGATGATTGTTCGTAGGTTCCCAGAAGTACAGAAAATTACGCCAACATGCTTACGCAGGTGTACGCCCGTAGTTTGCGATAAGCAATGACTTGTACTCACGCATCTCCCGGAGGTAGGCTTTTGTGGGGTATGGAGTAATGTTATGGGATCCGCGAGTGTTGCTGGCTTTTGCCGACTCTGGAGAAATTTATGGAGGACGTGTTAAATGGGAAAAATTACGTTATAACAGGAAATCTGAGTCATTGCAGCAACTCAGTTCCATGACTCCTCTTGTGAAGGTTGAGAGCGGTCCCGTGTGTGATGACGAATTGATGATAAGATTTACGTTCTCCGGTGATTCATCCTATGCATATATTCATAAGTATGTAGAATATATTGCTTTAGCTACGAGAAGTATCATCCAAGCCACTGATGGTATGATGTTCACTCTCGAGAATGTGTCCAACCCTGCTTCTGTAGGAACTTTAAGATTTCAAATCTATCCTAATCAATGTAATGAGGTTCCAAGTAGTTTCTTGTCACACTATCTGGTTGGGTACTGAGAATCAACGTTTAATTTGTGTACCGAAAGAGATTAGACCCTATGCAACAGTTCTGAAAGAGAAGTATGGGTTGAGGAGATTTTTTGTTAGTAAGAAGTTCTGCGACGAGGTTCTGTCTTTTTTGATGAGTAGTACTGCTCAGCAGAAGTTTACTGTAGATTCGAGTAAACTCTTTACTCGATGTAGAATGTCTCGTGTTGTACTTAGTGGTGTGGATATTGTTGGTGGACAGGAGATGAGTTATGCAGACTTCGCGGATACTATTATTGCTTTCTTTTTTACATCATATAGGGACCGATTTGCTATATCGCAAATCATAATGGATTTGACTACCGCCGAGGAAAGGGATAGAAAGAAATGTAAAGAGGAATTATCATTTATGAAGAAACTGTACAGATTCTTTATGAGATATTCTAACCAAGTATTGACTCATGAGAGGAATGGTAAGAAAGGTCAGATAACTGCTGATGGTGTACTCCTTGATAGGGATGAATCGTTATGGAGCGATTGCGTGTCGTATCTGAATGCGCTACAAACGAACATATGGCTTCAAAGGTTGGGGTTTATGATTTTCCCGAGTACATTTCTTATGATCATTTACTTAGACCCTCGACGTATCCCTTAGCTGATGATTTTGAGGATGAATATAAAAAAAATGTATGAGTTATGCACTTTTCAATCTCCCTAACCATTAACTCCTCTGGCACTCTCGTAACGGGCATGGGTGTAGATGCCTCACTAGTTAACTCACACCCATGCCCGTTACGAGAGTGCCAGAGGAGTTAATGGTTAGGGAGATTGAAAAGTGCATAGTGGCTGATTTAAATAACTAAGGATTGGAGATTAAACCTGATTTACTTCCGTCTAAATTGAAGAAAGTAGGTAAGCAAAGAGCTGGAGAGAGGAATAAATAATTGAGTAAGATATATAAGAAAGATCCTGTTATTAAAGAGGATGTTGTTGGGTCGTTAATTGCGGAAGTGATATCACCATCCGCTCCACCATTATCTGCTTCTAATGTTACCCCGTATCCCTCTAGTGAGTTGATTATGACTGATCATAGTCAACCGAACTCTGTACTAATAGAAGAAAGAGACTGTTGAGACTGTGAATAAGGTTGTAACCTGTTCTTTTGGTTATAGGGAGGTTGTGTCTGTCCCTGGTGATGGTTTGTGTCTTTGGCATTCTCTTACACACTTATTTGGGTTTAATTTGTCCGCAGTGCGCACCGGAGAAGCCCGACTCTGCTGCCCGGGACAGTGTATACACGCCCGGCAGTACTGGCCCAGCATTTATCTGAGCACCTGGGATTCCCCAGGGCGGCGGCGGGGTCCACAACTGGAGGTCACGAGGGTGCGGAGGCTGCGAGGAAGCGCGGACCCGACGGGAAGAAGTAGCGTAGGGATAGTATAGGATAGGTAAAGAAACGCCACGACATCCGCCAGTGACAATGATCAGCGAGCAGCGAGACGAAATTTAAATTTATCATAATTAACTCTGCAGAAAACGTCGTTTTTTTTTAGGCACGGAGTGAAACGGAGTTGCCTTATAGTTTCGTCAGATTGGACTGTTTTTTTTTTTTTTTTTTTTTTTTTTTTTTTGCTTGGAAGCATAGCCCCATATGGCCCTCTGACAGAAGTTTTTCGAACTCTCCAGATTATCGAAGGGTACTCGTACAAGACACGCTGACGTGTTTTTACACTTCAAAAATATCACACACCGTTTAAAAACGTGTTTTAAAGTCGGCTTTCTCACTCCTTTCAATGGAGAAAGTAAGAGACAGAGCACCTCGTCAACAGGCACCACTAGTCCAAAATCAAAACGATCTAAAGAATCAAAAATCTGTCTAACAGAATTACGGACAATAGTCGTATTAAATAGTCTAGCGTGTTGTTACATTCAAAAAATATCACTGTGATCAGAAAAACCACTTCAAACTTCAGCTTGCTCTCTCCAACCAATGGTGATAGCAAGAGACAGAGCTACTGTTACAACGCCTCTAGACGAGCTATGCTCGACTCGTCAGCAGGCTGCATCAGCAACCTCTGCCTGACTCAGTATCATTCTGTCCTTCTCCAGAGCACAGCCAAATCGGACGTCCTTCTTTTTTGTTGCGTAGCCTTTGCCGGGTACCCATTGTCGATGTGGCGAGCCGAGCCGAGGCACGCCGAGGCCCCGCTAAAAGGGAGACGACTCAAGAGTCAGGACCGTTTGGGACCGGTGGGGGGGGGGGGGGGGGGGGACAACAGTGCGAGAGCCTTGCAGGAGGCTAGCGCTAGGCGGCCCGCGTATGAGAATGTAAGCGTTACACTGACCGCTACCTAGACGCCCTAGCTCTTCAACTACTCCCTCTCCCCTTAAAGGAGATACAAACCACCCCGAACCACCCCAAAACTAAAACAAGGCTCAACCAAAATCCTGATTCCATAAATTTAAAAAAAAGAAAGCAAACAAAACCAGAAAAAAATATAAACTTAACTTCTATAACCACCCCCAAACAACCCCAAAACTGAAACAAGGCTCAACCAAAATCCTCATTCCATGAATTACCCGTTTAAAAAAGTCTAGCCCCAGAAGCAGCCCGCGATGGGAACTGGCCCGAAAAGGGCTCCAGCGGGCTAGTCCGGCTCGAGTCCCAGAATGTTACAAATTCAGCACTAGTCCCGGGTGTGGCCCGGGGACCTGCGGTCGGACTCCGTTCGGGCTTTTACACGTCGGGCTACCCCGAAATCAGCTCCAAAACATGGGCAAAAATAGAGCTGGCAGGGTTTCGATCCTCAATCCCTCAGTTCATGTTCCTCGCTCGCTAACCGTTCTGCTGTGCGCTTCACATGGAAGAGAGTCCGAGCCGCAGCAGTCACACTCCACGCCTCGACGGCAGTCAAAACGATTTTAAGTCCCCGCGGGCGTTATATGAAGGGGGATCCCACAAAATGTTACCGTCATCTTTGAATATGTTGATCAGTAACTCTTTCTAAACGTTTTGCACACTATAAGTAATCGAGGTAAAATTTTGGTTTTTGCTATTTAGTATTAATAATAATTCAATAGAGCACGTTTCAAAAGCTTGATTTTTATTTTTCGCGGGTCTGGATGATAAGAGCGGAGAGTTTAGTTCTCTTTGGCTAGTCACTCGTGGCGTACTGCTAATTTCAATCAGGCCGTTCTTACGAACAAATTTTTAAGGCTTCCCGTTTAAAAATGTTTCGCCCCGAAGTTTGTCCGGGCGGGGTTTCAGTCCGAAAACAGCCCGGCGGGCTAGTCCGATATTGTCCCAGAATATTCCCAAATCGGCAACCTGGCGGGTGTGTCCGAAACCTGGCTACGGACTTATTTCGGGATTTGCTACTGGCGGGCCCGTCCGGGAGCTGTCCGATTTCGCGTCCGGGCTTACCCGCCATTGGTCCGATTTGAGCCTGATATGACGCGACCGAAAATGAAAACAAGTCCAAGCGGACTTGAACCATCATGCCTTCTCTTCTCAGCTATCGCCTTTGCTCACTGTGCTACCCGGACATCTGTGGAGCACTGCCTCGAGCTGGCTACTGCTTTGGAGTCTACCGAGCCCGCGCTTCTTCGCCCCACAGAAGGCAAAGTAACGGGCGGATCTCTGTGCGGTTTTCGACGCTATGACGAGCGTTGCCTCCTCTACATACAGTGATGTAATGCAATTTTAGACACAAATACTGTTTCATTTTCAAAACGTGAAAAGCGTCAGACCAATTCTATGGTACAAAAATAAAAAGAAACGCACAGTAAGCCGAAATGTCGATTACTTTTTGCACACAACGTTCTACTGTATGAGATAGGGTTGCTAGTTACACTTAAGGCCATTACTTTTAAATATTATCGAACAAAAATTTAAGTTAAAATACACGCCTGTCCTCGATGAGTTTCCATGCCAGGAGTAAAAATTTTCTAGGTCCACAAAAACGCGGCGTAAAATGCAGAGAAGTCCGAAAAGAGTCCGACTGCTCGGACCGATAACGGATTGGTCCGCAAAGGACGGACTTTTTTCGGATATGCCCTGACCACCGGACTGAATCCGGACTGCCCCGCTAACCGGGGACTAAATTTGGACTAGCCCGGTCCGGCATCGGGTGGTTTGCGGAACAGTCCGAGAGACCTCGGACACTTCGCGGAGCTGCCCGGAGCGCCGGGGGCTCTTTCGGACGGCTGGCGACCAGATTCAGGAACAATTCGTTTTCATGCGGGTTCTATATACTTTAAATTTCATATTGTAGTGCAGATTCGAAAAATTTCTAAGTCCCGCCAACTGGGATGGACCCGAAAGCAGCCCGCGATCTTGCCGTCGGACTGATTTCGGGCTATTCCAAAAGTCAGGAACGTGGCGGAGCCGATTTCGGGCAGTCCCAGGATGAGCGCAGGTCCGTGGGGCTGATTCCGGGCTGATCCAGTCCCATTCCTTGCATCGTCGGACTCACGGTGGGACAGCCCGATAACACAACGGACCGTTCTTGGAGCAGCCCGCGGTACTTCGGGCTCTTTCGGAGCTTGTTTCGGCCAAGTTCTGGGACTATTCTTTTTTAAACGGGTAAAAAATAAAAGAAGGCAAACAAAACCAAAAAGAACAAAATATAAACTTAACGTCTATTTTAACCAAACCCCCGTGAAACTCCGGGCCTACCAGTATCTCACACAGTGGGATAGTATTTTTTCTCTTTCGTTTTTTTTACATTACAATTTCCTTCCTTTTGGTTTTGGATGTTCTGAATTTGTCGAGGTCGACAAATTTTAAGGCGGGGCGGATGTTGTGCGGAAGCGAGATCCTCGCACACATTTGAAAAGCCCGCGACGCGCGGGTGAAGATGCAAGCGCCCGCGGTCGCCACGGCCCCCTAGACAGAGGCCGCGGATCATATGTCACAGGCGGATCACGGCCGGCCGCATCGGAGGCCCGGGGCTGCACCCAGAAAAACGAATTCTTGATTCAAGCCGAGAACAGCGTACTCTTAAAGCATTCAAGAATATAATTCTTGATCCAAGAATATTTCTTGATTCAACTCTAAGATTGGCTTGATTCATGAAAATATTCTTGAATGCTTTCAGCCTAAGAATCTGTTTCTCTGGGTGTGGAGCGACGATGCGGCGGGCAGTCGTGAGCGGTAGAGAGAAGGAGGCAGATGTGCTAATAGCCTGAAGCTAAATGTAATAAAGTATGGAGCTATTTCGAGACCGCGTGAATCCATAAAACCAGAGCAAAACAAATCCCTCCAAATTCAAGCTATTAGTTGCTGCAGCGAAGGATGTGGCAGGTTTGGACGAGAAGACGGAGAGGTTTGACAGCGCCAGCGCCTCCAACATTCTGAAGATTAAGCAGTCTCTCGTCAAATGACTCATCCGGTACAAAGGGATGTGTTGGGGTGACGAGGCACTGCACGGCCTCGTCCCCACCATCGACCACCTCCGGCAGCGCCTGGAGGACGAGTGGAGCGACGAGGTCGCGAAGCTGGCTCACATAACGCTGGAGCAGAAACGGTGGAACTGTCCCCAACGACTGCCCCTCGCAGCTGACGTAAAAAATGAATGACCACCTGATCATAGAAGAACAGAGTCAAAATGTTAATCGACAGGCGAAACGCAGAAAAAGGCCTGGAGAGCCTTCTGTGTGCTGCTGTGCAGAGTGCTGCTGCTGGAAGTACAAACTTACAATGACGCCATGAGCACCCCTGAGAGGGAAGATTCAGAGGTCATGAAAACCCTCAGCGACATGGAAAAAGCTGTCGCGAAGAAGCTTGTGAGGATAGAAATCAGAGGGAAGAAGGGCCGAAAGGTGCCCGTTCTTCTTACATCCGTGCTGCAAGAGAGCTTCGCTGTCCTCATGAAGCTCTGGGATGTTGGAGGGGTACCTGCCAACAACACATTTATGTTCCCGGCCCTGGCCTCCTCCAACGGGTGCTACAGGGCGGACGTGCTGCTCCGTAGGACGGACGAGGCTTGTGGGGCTACAGAGCCGTCCCACTCGCGGGCACAAGAGGCGGACCGGAGCCGCAGCCGCAGCGGGCGGAAGCGGTTCCGACGAAACTCATCAACTTCATCATTATCGTCAACCCTCCCGGATTCATTCATAGCCGTCAATACCCCGGATTCATTATCTTTATTCATTATTTATTCCCAGGATTTTTATTTTATTCTGAATGTACCATCATTATTTTGTATAATTCGCGGAGCGAGCGAGCGAGCGGCAGCGAGACGCGAGCCGCGAGGCGAAGCGAAATCAGTCACCAGTAGTCTTTTTGTCCGTGCGTAACGCTTCCTATTAAGCTTTAATAAAAGTCTGTCACGTGACTGCTACACAAAGGGCCTCAGCTCTTGCCCTCTGCCACGCTCCTGCCCCCTGTCTGTCACGCTCTCGTCCCGTCTGAAATGACCATAACAGACAGAAATGCCCGTGTCCGTGCGTAACGCATGCTTTTCAGCTCTGCAAAATGTCTGTCACGCTCCTGCTCCCTGTTTGTCACGCTCCTGCCTCCTGTCTGTCACGCTCTACCCTTGTATGTCACGCTCCTGCCCCCTTCCTGTCACGCTCCCGCCCCTGTCTGTCACGCTCATAGCCCTGTCTGTCACGCTTCTACCCCTGTCTGTCACGCTCCTACCCCTGTCTGTCACGCTCCAGCCCCCTGTCTGTCACGCTCCAGCCCCCTGTCTGTCACGCTCCTACCTCTGTCTGGCACGCTCTCGTCCCATCTGAAACGACCATAAAAGACAAAAATGCTCGTGTCCGTGCGTAACGCATCCTTTACAGCTCTGCAAAATGTCTGTCACGCTCTTGCCCTCTGTCTGTCACGCTCCTGCTCCCTGTCTGTCACGCTTCCTACCCATGTCTGTCACCACATTTTCGTTCTGAATGTTTAATGGTAAATCATTAATATTCGAGCGAAACCTACTTTCACAATCACCTACAACCAATCAGGGGCAAATCAATGGAAAGAGAAACAGGCAATGATGTATTCAAAATTACCGTAACAACCTCAGTGAAAGTAGACAGGAAAGGGTATTTCGCAAGAGTTTTCACCAGACTGTAAATACACGCATCAAATAGTGAATCATGATTATATCGTTCAAAAAACACAAAACTACGAAAACAAATTAAACACTTAGAACATACCGGAATAAAATGTTATACATATGACAGGTTTGGAAACGAAAATTGCAAAGAAACCGAGCGAGCGAGCGACGCGAATTAACAAAACCCAAGAAACTTCAAAAGTAACGAGTTACAGATGGAACATGTCCTTACCGCGCCGCGCACAGGCCCCCCGGGCCTTACTAGTTTGTATTCACGCATATTGTTTTCCCATACCTGTGCCTCGGCCGTAAGTTATTTATGAACGGCCCCTGGTCGTAATTTAGGGATGACCCCTATTACGGCCGCAAGTGAACACGCCAAGAGCAGACATCAAACCGGGAAAGTCTTTTTGGAAACGTATCCACAATCGAGGATGAACAGAGCACGCACACGCCAAAAGCAGGTTGAAACACAAAAGTTGAGAACAGCGAAAGAACAGAGAAAGTGCGTTTACGAACAAAGCGACAAACAGGCTTACAACCGAGAATGAACCGAGCACGCTGGCCAAGGTCAGGTTCAAACACGGATATCGAGAACCGGGAAGGAACCGTAAAAGCGCGTTTGAGAACAAAGGGGCGAACCGGCAACAACAAAGGAGCGACCCTTCATTGACAAACAAAAGGAGGGGGGGGGGGGGGGCGAACCGGCACTGCACCGACTCCGAGCAGGCTCCGAACGTGCTGTGAAGGCAATGCATGTTTACAACCTGTTCTCAAATCAGAAACAGAACATCCTCTAAAAGTACGTTAGTAGTCAATTCTCAAGCATCCGAAACCTCCTACCTTTAACAAGCTTTGCCTGTTGTAAAAACAGACTTGTCACAGCCTTAAAACATACTTTAAAACAGACTTTGAACATGCTCACGGTTGTACTTTCCGCAAGGGTAAGTGTAATACATGCAATGCTGACTGAACTGCTTCTGGTACAAGCAGAGAGTATGAAGATCTGCACGCTTAGGACCCTTACAGTCAGGAAGCACCTAATGTTTATGTAGTGCAGCATGTGAAAAATTGCTCTAATCTTTTTTGTGAATCATTGCAGGAATTCTGCTTATGTCCTGCACTTTCAGGAGAAAGTGTTGGAAGTGCTGAAAGAGAAACTAGAATATACATGGTTGAGATGCCCTGAACACAAGGAGGAAAGAGCGGAAGCTGTTTGCACTTGGCTGGCTCAAAAATTGATTCTTGAATTCTGTAGTCCGATAAACAGTATGCTGTCCAGACGTACAAAAAAAAAATGTTCCAAAAGTGTAATGATGGACTTATGTGTTTTACATTTCCAGCCTTTTACATGATTTCTGCTCGACTGTGCTGGAAACAGAAATAGGGTATGTGGTCTAAACCTGACACATGGACCGTGTTTGATACCTGGTTTCTTTGTAAAGAGCAGTACATCATGAGGTGGTAGTTCATACCTTCCTCTCATCGTATGTTTTTTCCCCACTTGTTTCATAGTTGTTGTGGATGATGTATTGCGCGGGTCCTGAAATTTACAGACACTTCTGGGTGTCGAGTACATACCTATGCCCACCTCCACGCAGCAGGACCTGGGATGAGAAATTTATGTTACCTGTTGCCAAAACTCGGGTTGATGACGGCAATTTGAACTCTCATGCGAACGGGCAGGGTCATGGTCATTTACCTTGTGAATCATTATGTTTGTCTTTCATCCCAGAAATGTTCGCACCACCATATGACGGCACTCTGCTACCAACGTAATACAGACGCCAAAACCAATATGTGACGAATTATGTCCACGGACTCCAGTACCACCACGGTGATAAACCACACACTGAGTGGGTAATTGTGGACTTTAGGGGCTGCACCACCTATAAAGACATGGCCGGTACCGTTGGAACCGGCTCAACGCCTAGAATTGGAATATGCCAATCATATACGGCGCTCTTCAACCTCTTTATTTAAAAAAATAAAAATATGAGACGACCTAACCTGTCACAGTGCTCAGGAACACGGGTATTTCGGACACATTTCTGCATGATTATTCATCAAACGATGTGAAACGTCGTTTTCAAGTATAGCCTTTTCTCAGGGAAGACTTTTGGTGCACACTTTCGCGTTTAACTTAGAGAAACCAAACACCATAAATCCGTCTGCTACAGCGATTCTCCCCACAGCGACGCTCGACGAGTGGTAACCCTAGGCGCTACCGCAGCGCCGGACTGGTGGCCGAACACCGAACCCCGTCGGCACCGGCGTCGGCGGCTCTGTCGGGCGGCTGCGGGAGAGTGCGCGATCAAGGACAACCTGCTATGTGCTGTGCGTCGTCACCTCCGTCATCTCCCTTTGACCAAGGTGACACTGTCACATTTTCGTTTCAGTTTGAGGATACCCCTAATGGCTGCGTGCCTACGGCTTGCTAACCTCACAATCATTTCCCTTTGACACCCTAATGGCTGCGTGGTCTGGCTACGGCTCGCAACCTCACAATCATCACCTCACAATTATCTCCCTTTCACTGTCACATTTGCGTCCTCACATATCATCTCCCTTTGCCACTGTCGACACTGTCCAAGGAACACCAAGCTGAAATGAAAAAACAACAACACTTTGAATTAATACGGCTCGCAACCTCACAATCATTTCCCTTTGACACCATCACCTAGTGCCATCAGAATGCATCAGAATGTGCTATTTTTTCTATTCCTCTTTCAAATCTTCCAAAAGCCTAGTCAAAGGGAAATGATTGTTAGGTTGCGAGCCGTATTAATTCAAAGTGTTGTTGTTTTTTCATTTCAGCTTGGTGTTCCTTGGACAGTGTCAAAGGGAGATAGCACTCTCCCGCACGAGCCGCCCGACCGAGCCGCCGACGCCGGTGCCGACGGGGTTCGGTGTTCGGCCACCAGTCCGGCGCTGCGGTAGCGCCGCGTAGCCAGCCTAGGGTTTCCACTCGTTGAGCGTCGCTGTGTTTTTAAATAAAGAGATTGAAGAGCGCCGTATATGATTGGCATATTCCAATTCTAGGCGTTGAGCCGGTTCCAACGGTACCGGCCATGTCTTTATAGGTGGTGCAGCCCCTAAAGTCCACAATTACCACTGAGTGCTATGAGATTATCCAACACTGGACCTCTCAGTACGCACGGATTTATGTGAAGGGCGTGGAAAAGGGGAGAATGCTTACCCCGCCCGCCCGGGCCAATCCACCCCTGGCCCTGTCCCCAGCCACGTGGTCAAAATGCCCGTGCCCGGGCCACCTAGCGCCTCGCAGCACCACCACGCGCGCACACTGCCCGTCTTTGCATTGGTAGTTGCGCTTACACTCCTTGACCCTGCGTTTTCTGGTTTGCTTGGTTTCGCGTTGGACAGAGCTGCGCTTGCACTCATCGTCCTCGTTATTAGTTTTATCTCTAGGGTTGCTTTCGTCTTTCGCGTTCTCTTTTCTTCAGTGTTACCAGATTGGGCTACAAACCGCGAATTGGGCTGTTTTGAAGACTGAAATGTAGGCAAAAAGCAGGACAAAATAGCCCAATCGGCTATCTAGTTTCTGAAAAAGTATCATTTTTGCGGTTTATTTTTTCGTTTTCGCGGTTTAGGGTTGGTAGCATGTGGCAACACTGATTTTCTTTGCTGCGCTTGCACTTTTTGTTGATCAGTTTTCTGATTTCTGGTTTGTTTTGCGTGTCGGTGCTTTCCTCTTTCGCGTTCCATTTCATTCTTGGTTTCGCGTTGGATAGTAGCTGCGCTTACACCTCTCTTCCTCGAGGTTTAGTTTTCTCATTTCTGGGAAGGTTTGCGTGTTTTGCTTTCGCGTTCCATATTCTTGGTTTCGCGTTAGATAGTGGCTGCGCTTGCACTCGTTGGTTTTCTGACGCTTTTTGTTGCAATGTCAAACAAACGCTCGTTTGCGGACGTTCGTGACGAGTCTGGTTCGTGCAAACGGTCCAAAGCTGAATCGGACCCAGACATTTCGGAATATCTGTCTGGATCTGATTCAGATCTGGAGAGCATTTCTTCTGCTAGTGATGGCGACATGGCTGTCGCTGACGCAACTGGCAGTGAAGGTCAATCAGTTGACTTCAGTGACGCTGCCATTGCGGGAGATGATTTTACGTTCGAGGATGACGAGGAGCTTGATGCTTCACTGTCAAATTTGAGCCTCAGTTAAGTGGTGCCTGATGTCGTGGCTCCTGCGACTCCTCCAAAGGCAACCTGAGAGAGGCACTGCAAAATGCAATGTCGAAATGGGGAGAAATGCGCCAAAACTCCCTGTTAAAAATTGCCAAAATTCAGGGGACCATCAAATCGGTAAATGCAGAGCTTGTCAAGGCTGAGAAACCGTTCCGGGAGATGGCGGCAATGTCAGCTAAACTGCACAGGGAAGCGGTTGCTGTGGGGCATGCGTTTGGTTCAGTCGTCACCATTGCCCTGAATAAGGCCGGTAAAGTCTTTGAGGCGCATGAGTCTGAAAGTAAGTCGGTGAGCGATGCCGCGGGCTCTCACAGAAGGTCGGTAGCTTCGTGCTGTTGTTATGAAGAAAAGAGGGGTAGAAGATCTTGAACTCGGCCTAACCTAACGTCAAGTGGCGTCTCGTGGTGTCCCATGGGCCGAACCTCACTTTATATATCCGCTTCCAATGTTTGGACATAATTTCACGACTACCTTGTTCTCGCCAAAATTCAAGAAAAACGCTGGACGTGCCGATTGCAGCGCGGCCACGCCGCCAAGGACCCCCTCGACGCCGGGCGCCAGCGGATCCTCCCCGCGCACCCGACACCCAGTCCCTAGCCTGGCACCGCGTCATAGGGTCGGACTGGCCAGGGCGGGAGCCGGATGATTCCCGGCGGGGCCCCGCACCGAACCCGAAAATTAGAGGCCCGAGGCCCTTGGGGCCCCGCTAACGTTCTAAATGTTTGATTCAGGACCGTCACGCTGAGGTGGGGCCCCTCCATCCAAGGCCTTAAGGGCCCCAAAGATGACCCCTAAACGGTTGGTCAATGCGAAGACCAAAATCGTCAATCTGTTTGCACGAAGTTCTGTAGAATTACGCCGACTGCTTACTTAGTGTGATATAGTAAACTAGTACATGTGAAAAATTTGTACTTGAGTTTTGAAATAAAAAACGACGATTCAAAAACCGTTATGAAAGCAGATGATACTTTGGTATTATTCCTACTTTCGTTCATGGTGCGACGTTGTGTTTGCCCATACCCATCCTGCCCCCCGCTCCCTTCTCCCTTTCTTGTGGGAAGCGTTAAACTTGTAATTGCTATTGCGTAGGTTAATATACCATTGTGCTGCCGCAAGTAAGTGTTGCTCATTGAAGAGGGGTGTCACAAAAATGAAGTGTTGGACGCCCCTTTTGCAGCGCTTCGCTATAACAAGAGCGCAGCGCGGAGAGAAGAAAGAGAGGGAGCGATGGTCAACGGACGGACGGACGGCAGAACGCGGCCCCCCCATGCGGTATAATACTTCTGCGTGCTTGCCTGCCTCTGCATGAGAGTACAAGCCGCTGATACATTATCTTTATATTATTGTTTCTGTTGAGGATATAGGTGATAATGAATGTATCATCTGCAAAAAAAAATGTAAAAAATACCGAGGATGGGGTATGGCTTTTTTTCCTTACGCCTCTCTGTTTTTGATACGGAGGGGGGGGGGGGGTAGAGGAAGATTTGGGGGCCCCTAGGTCCTGGATCCCGCCGGGGCCCTTTGGTAGGAGTCCGACCCTACCGCGTGAAACTGAGAAAACCACTGCACCAACGAGTCGCAACTCCCAGCAAAAGGCTGTGCCACAGCAGCACAGCAACAGCAAAAACAACATGTCTTCTGCAAACCGGCTACCTCTGAAAAATTAATAAAATAAAAATACGATGTTAAACATTCATATTTTATATATTTTTAAACGTCTTGTAATGGAATTTATTACTTCCTGCAATCACTTTATATAAAACTACGGAATAATGAAAACCTCTGTAGGTCCAAATTTTTGTTGGGTTGGCACTTCCTACTCCTAACCTACGGGCGCGCACGCTGTTCATTTCAAATTTCGTATCGGATCTTGCTTTTATATTTTTAATTTTTGTCGCCCAATCATGCTTTTATATTGTTTATTTTAGTGTTTATTCAATGCTCAACATGGCGTAAAATGTTATGAAAGGCCTCCGAAAATTATAAAGGCACAGGAGTAGATGTGTGTAAAATATTTAATCTGACTTTGGCAGAATTCCCCAAGCAACTCAACTCCCCACACAGTCTCGGCGTGAACACTGGGTGGGACTGGTGCAGCCCATGAGGGGTGGCCACGTGCGTCGAGGTCAAAGAGGCCAACACCACACCAGAGGTGGTAGAGTAAGCAAGCAGCAGAGATTGTCTTACAAAACATTTGGTGAACTACCAGCGCCGGAAGTGCAGCAAGTGGCACGAAGCAGGCAACTGCCCTGCCTGCGGCCGAAGGTGTCAGAAATGTCAAGAGCTAAACCATTAGATTGTAGTGTGCACCAAAACTCCCATGCCGAAAAAAACGAGGCACCACTACAAAGCCAGAGAGATGGATTCAATGCAAATTTCGTCCTTGAAAGAGGAATCCTTGCTAGCGGGCGGTCGGAAGAAAACGGCCGCGACGAAATCGGCCCGGCGGTTCTCCCGGGACATTAATATGAGACATACGTCAGTGAGTGGTAGTTTGGGAGGGGGTCGCCATCATTGAGCCCCGCGCGGAATGATCCCCACCATTCCGTTATTATTCTTTTATTAATGGTAAATGATTTATAATTATTGCATGGCTAATAGTGTTGACTTTGCAGGGTTATTGAGCCCCATGTGATGCAGATGAAGAGTCTGGAAATTGCATGCACGAATATTTCATAAAGACACTGAAAATGTCTAAACTAGTTGATCCCCTAGTTTTTTGGAATTAAAGTTAAAAATATGAAAAGTGTATTTTGTTAACACAAATGAATAAAATAAATAAATAAATGAAATAAATTAATTAGATTACAAAAAAAAAAGAGTTGAATAAAACAAATAATAAAAAAAATAAAAAAAAATAAATAAATAAAATATATGCCGGATTAAATAAAATAAATGATGGATTAAATGAAATAAATAATGAATTACATAAAGTAAACAGTTAAATAAATAAAATGAGGCGATCCGCTCCGTAGCGGAGTTGGGAGCCTTGTAATCCATGCAGGTGCTCGTGAGCGCCGTGCTCTGCCTCGGGTCCGCCGCACATCGCAGCTTGGCGGGGCTGCCTACCTCACAGGCGTTCTCGTTGGCGGCAGCGTAGGTGCTGGAGTTGTAGAAGTAATTGGTTCCCCTCCGAGAGGATGAGAACTAGGAGTGTTGTGCGAGTTGCAATGGTTTCTGTCCCCCGTAGCGCAAAGGTGTTGGGGGCAGAAGAAGTGACGAGAGGGGGAGGGGGGGTAGGACGAGGCAACAAGCGGTGGACCAAGGGGGCCCCCTGGACTCGGGTTTGTGTTGCAGGCTTGCCCACCTCCAAGGGGCAAGTGTCATATTTCGATGCCGTCAGCGTGTCGCGTGCCGGGTGTCGGATGTCGCGCGCGGAGGAAATGCACCGTGCTTGTGTTTTCGCAGTGTACTGCAGTGTCAGCAGTTTTCTGAGGTGTGCATCTTTCCCTGTCGCTCTCGTTGGCGTAATGTGTGTTCTCTCTCGCACTTATTGTGTTAAGCGTGGTGTAGTCTAGGTTGTGCAGTGCACATCTGCGATATGCGCCCAGAATTTTTTCGCAGTTTACTACAGGGTCGAGCTAACCGTCTTTTGGCTGTCGGGCCTGGGGCGCGGGCGGTTTGGCGCGTTCCGGCACGGTTCGGCACGGTCCGGCACGGCCGGCGCGGGCGGGAGCGAAAACAGGCGGGCGCGGTCCGGTGCGTTTCGGCGTGGGCCCGGGGCGCGGGCGGTCCGGTGCGTTTTAGCGCGTTTCGGCGCGGTCCGGCGCCGGCGGGCGTGGGCGTAGGCGGGCGCGTTGCGGCGCGGTTTGTTGCGGGCGTTTTGGCGCGATCCGGCGCGCTCAGGTCTGGCGAGGGCGGGCACGAACAGGGGCGGCGGGCGACCAACTCAGTGCCAAATTAGACCCTTCCTAGTGCCACATGAACTGCCACACATGCTTCCGACTTAGCTAAACTTGGTTCTAAAATTGCTAAATGAGGTGGCAATGCTGCTAAACTGGGAGCTAACACTGATAAAGTGGGCGCAATTGCTTCTAAACTAGATGCTAAAGCTTCTAAACTGGGTGCTAAAACTGCTAATCTGGGTGTTAAAGCTTCTAAACTGGGTGCTAAAGCTTCTTAAATTGGTGCCAAAGCTTCTAGACTGGGTGCCAAAGCTGCTACACTTACTACCTGGGATGCTATGCTTGCTTCCAAAACTGTAACACAACAAAGGTACCGCAACCTCACACTGCTAAACTTACTGCCAAAGCTGCTAAATTTTATACCAAAAGCTGCTAACCTGGGTGCTAAAGCTGTTAAACTGTGTACGAACACTGCTAAACTAGGTGCTAAAGCTTCTAAACTGGGTGCTGAACTGAAACTGCTAATCTGGGTCGTCTGGGTAGTGCAGTGCACATCTGCGATTTACGCCCAGATTTTTTTCGCAGTGTACTGCAGGGTCGAGCTATGCGGCTTTTGGCTGGCGGTCGATCCGGCGCGGTACAGCGTGTTTCAGCGCGGTCCGGCGGGGTCTGGTCCGGTGCCGGGCAGCCGGGTGTCGGATGTTGCGCGCGGAGGCAATCACCTCTGCAACCGTGGTTTTTCGCGGTGTACTGCTGTGCTAGCAGTTATATGAACTATGCATCTCTCTTGGCGCTCCCGTTAGCGAAATATGTGATCGTCTGGGCGGTGCATTGCACGGGGTGTGGCGCGCGACTCTGGGTGGGTTTTCCTGGAAGAATAATGCACAGTGGGATATTTTCTCTTTAGTTTTATTTGTCTTAGAACATTGGTCAATATCGTTTACATGCAATCAGGCTAGAATTAAAAGTATCAATTTGCGCAAATGACACTTAACAGGGTAGGGATCACGGTGGAGAGAGATACGGTGGCGGCACGGGCGGGCCTTCCCATGCACCGCGCTGAGGCAGAATTTGGGACGGGATACGGGTTATCCCTCCGGCCGCCAGGGGCGCCACTGAGCTGGCGGGCCAACTGCGAAGCCGGTCCTGACTACTTGCAGCCCGGCCCGCTGACCCTTTTGGCCGGCAGGCGGGTTCAGCTTATGCTCGGTCGGCGCTTGAGTTGGCCTGGCTAGCGACCGCGGGAACTATGAACTCACCGCTAGCCTGGCCGCACGCGCGCGCGACTCGTTGTCATCGAGTGCGGGGAGCAGGCGGGGAGCAGGGCCGGGACCGGGGGCTGACAAAGACCATCGCGTCACTCGACTTGAACTCGCAAATGCATTACGGATGCACGGGATGCAAACAGAGCCGTTGAAAATATTAACAGCTAAAATATTTTCTGTAAAAATAATCCAGAGGTCATTTTCACTTCGTGCAAACCCCTTACATGAACACGTTAATGCCACAGGTGCCACAGCCCCTGTACGCACACCTTAGACCACCCACACAGTTTCCCCGCAGCTTGGCCTTCGGGCACCACGGCGCTAGCGGCACAAACTCAAAGTTCCCGCCGGTCGGGTCCGGGCTAACTCAAGCGGTGGCGGAGCATAAGCTGAGCCCGCCTGCCGGCCAGAAAGGTCAGCGGGCCGGGCTGCAGGTAGTCGGGATCGGCTTCGCAGTTGGCCCGCCAGCTCAGTGGCGCTCCTGGCGCCCGGAGGGATAACCCGCATCCCGTCCCAAATCTTGCCTCAGCCCAGGTAGCCCCGTGCCGCCACCGTCTCTCTCTCCACCGTGGTAGGGATGAACGGATCGTTTGCGTTTTCTATGACTTAATCTTTTTTCTGACGCCAAGGAATATCTGTATCCATCATTGTATATATTTCGTTCTTAAAGCACCGCAATATTTTTTTTCTGATTCTCAGACAAACCGCAGCCGAAGTATCCCCGCGTTAAATTCAAACAAATCTCACAAAGAAAACAAATTGATTCTTTTCTTGCGCATCTTAAAATAGCTTCCCTCATCTCATAGTCTTCATCCCGCAGGACGCGCAGGAGATTTTTGTGAGGTATCACTTTCGAGGGCTGTACGTCCCATCCATCGTCTTCATCTTCTTCACTTTCCTCCTCGTCCTGGTTGGTCATAGTTTGTACTATTTCTTCTTCATCATCGCACTCTTCCTCCCATGTTTTCCAGGGAATTGGATCGTAGTCCTCGTCCCCGCTTTCACTGCTTTCCTCACTCTCTTGATTCTTTGCCCCCAGTTATTTCCCTAATATCTTCGTTCTCGTCCTCCCGTCATGGGGAAAATGGTTATGCTCACCTTCCTTTAATACTTCGTCTCGTGATCGCAGTGGCAGAGCATTCCGACTGCGATCGAAGGCACCTCCAGTATATTTTTTCATTTTTCTCCAGCCGCTTAGTATATACGAATCCTCTGGAATATAAACGGGGAAACCCTCCTCTAACGGATTTGACGATGCGTGCTGTCATGGTTGTGATCGGTTAGATGACAAGACTGAACTGATTCTTTCGGATGCGCCGCCAAGATTAATATACTTCGCAGTGTGTGTGTGTGTGTGTGTGTGTGTGTGTGTGTGTGAGCGCGCGCGTTTGTCTGCTTGATTTCATGGTGGATATAAAAGTAGCTGGTATTTGGTTCAAGAAAGTGTACCACCATAGTTCAGCAGTTTTAGCACCCAGTTTAGAAGCTTTAGTACCCAGTTTACGAAACGCGCCGGATCGCGCCGAAACGCCCACGCCCACCTGAGTGCGCCCAGCCGCGCTGTACCGCGCCACCGACCGCCAGCCAAAAGACGGTTAGCTCGACACCGTAGTACACTGCGAAGAAAATCTGGGCGCTTATTGCAGATGTGAACTATACTACCTAGACGACACCACGCTTAACACAATAAGTGCGAGAGAGAACACACATTTCGCCAACGAGAGCGACAGAGAAAGATGCACAGCTCAGAACACTGCTGACACTGCAGTACACTGTGAAAGCACGGGCACGCTGCATTTACTCCGCGCGCGACATCCGACACCCGGCACGCGACATGCTGACGTCATCGAAATATGACACCTGTTCCCGGGAGGTGGGCAAGCCCGCAACACAAACCGTTGCCTCGTCCTACCCCTGTCACTTCTTCTACCCCCAACACCTTTGCGCCACGGGGGACAGAAACCATTGCAACTCACACAACACTCCTAGTTCTCCCACACAAAAAAACAGACGTCTAAGAGACGTCTACCACCGTCTAGTAGATATCTAGGAGTGGTCTTTCAGTCGAACATCTACGCAAGGTCTACGGATTCCGTTTTTGCAACAGCTATTAGACGTCTACTTATCCTGAATCTAGTAGACGTCTACGTCTAGATTAAGTACAGACGAAAAAATAAATTTATGACGGGTATCGAACCCATGATCTTCTGTTCTGCTCTCCCGCTCTCTAACTACTCAAATATCACGCCACTTCAGGATAATACAGTTCCATTGGCTATATGAACGAAGTTGTGATCTACTTACCGTCTATATACGGTCTAGTGCTAGACGTGATCGACCTTTAGTCCCCCTCCCCCCTAACGCGTAGACGAAGTAGACCTTAGGTAGGTGGTCTATAGATATCGATATTTGATCTAGCATTAGATATCTACATTTACAAAGGCATAATATAGATTGTCAAAAGACGCTCTGCTCAGACCTATGCGCGTAGTTGTCTACACATAGACGTATTTTGTATCGTCTATAGACGTCTACTTCATGTCTACCAATGGACGTTGATCTGGAAGACTTACTTCCGACCATCTATAGACGACTATAGACGTCTATAGACGGCCTAGATGCAGGAAAAATGGTCTAGCTTCGTCTATAGACGTCTATTTTGTACGTGGGATCATCCTCTCGGAGGGGAACCAATTACTTCTACAACTCCAGCACCTACGCTGCCGCCAACGAGAACGCCTGTGAGGTAGGCAGCCCCGCCAAGCTGCGATGTGCGGCGGACCCGAGGCAGAGCACGGCGCTCACGAGCACCTGCATGGATTACAAGGCTCCCAACTCCGCTACGGAGCGGATCGCCTCATTTTATTTATTTAACTGTTTACTTTATGTAATTCATTATTTATTTCATTTAATCCATCATTTATTTTATTTAATCCGGCATATATTTTATTTATTTATTTTTTTTTATTTTTTTTATTATTTGTTTTATTCAACTCTTTTTTTTTGTAATCTAATTAATTTATTTCATTTATTTATTTTATTCATTTGTGTTAACAAAATACACTTTTCATATTTTTAACTTTAATTCCAAAAAACTAGGGGATCAACTAGTTTAGACATTTTCAGTGTCTTTATGAAATATTCGTGCATGCAATTTCCAGACTCTTCATCTGCATCACATGGGGCTCAATAACCCTGCAAAGTCAACACTATAAGCCATGCAATAATTATAAATCATTTACCATTAATAAAAGAATAATAACGGAATGGTGGGGATCATTCGGCGCGGGGCTCAATAAGAGCCACCCCTTTGGGAGGGGAGGGTTCGGGTGAAGGGTTCGGGTGAAACTGCGCAGTTCAGAGAATAAAAATAAATGCGGTGGCGGCAACTGCGCCAAATATGGATCCGGGAATCCTTGATAGGGCAGCGTGCAAGAGATGCGAGGAAGGAGCAAGACGAAAAATTCCGAGGAAGCAATAAAAAGATGTGAAGTGCACGTAATGCGCCTGGTGTGGTCAGGCCCAAAGCGCCTTACCTGAAGAAACTATGCAATGACGCGAAAGAAGTCGGTGGGAAATGCGCACCGCAGGATTCACGGTCAAATGGGACGACTGACAGCGCAGCTGAGCCCCGCAGCCGGCGGAATGGCGTTGCCGAGCTGGGTGGGCGTAGCCGAGTCGAGGGTTGTCGGGCGGGGCCTAGCTCGGCCCAGCCCTGCTG
The DNA here is from genome assembly GCA_038380765.1 of Odontothrips loti. Taxonomy (NCBI): domain Eukaryota; kingdom Metazoa; phylum Arthropoda; class Insecta; order Thysanoptera; family Thripidae; genus Odontothrips; species Odontothrips loti. The sequence goes on from CM076254.1 coordinate 1,252,943, forward strand.
TGGGAGCGTCCTTAAATTACGCAAGGGCGTTTTGGGGTGTTTTAAACCCCCCCCCCCCTCTCCCCATATAAGGCTCTGTAAGATTTCGAGACCCCCCCCCCCCCCCCCCTCCGCCCCCTCCTTACGTAAGATTTTGCCAAATTTGCCCAAAATTGAAAAAAACCGTAAATAAATGAATTTGAGTGTTTTTTGTTATTTTTTTGCTTACCAGTATAAAGGAGAAATGTTGAGAGTTGGGTATTTAATGAAGCAGACTGAATTAAAGGTACAACTGGTTTAATTATTTGTACTGTCCAGTCCAAAAATTAAAAATTAATAAATAAATAAATGTTATAAAATAACAAGTTATAAAAGAGAAACGAAAATTCTTGGCCTTTAAAATTTATAGAGCCTCAGCCCAAGGGCTTCTCAGCCACTCCTGTACAGAAGAGATGTGTTCAATGCTTGGCTGTGGAGGCGCACGCTCGGCGAGCAGGCTGAGCGGCACCTCTTCCTCCGGCAGCCACTCGACGTCCTCAGCCCCCGTGTCGTCGTCGGTGGTGCGGCAGAGTACCTCGCTGTCTCGCTGGGCCAGCTGCGCGGTGATCCTGGAGGATCGTCGATGACGTTCGACAGGAGTAGTCTCCCTATACAATACAAATTTTCCCTGAAACGTCTGCTCCACTAAAATACCATACTAAGACTGGACGCGTAGGTACTGCTTAGCCTGCTGCTTCTGCCCATAATAAATCTTACGTAATGTTTGCCGTTGACCCCCCCCCCCCCACGTAAGGGCAACATAAGATTTGAAAGACCCCCCCCCTCCCCCAAAACCCCTTACGTAATTCAAGGACGCTCCCTGTCAGTGCTAGGAAACTCCCGGTGGTGGGGGAAAGGAGGTGGGCGCGATGGGGGCACAAAACTGGAGGACGACAGGGGCCAACCCCTAGAGACTGCATATTTCGTCACAGGAATTATTTTGTTGTTTTAAAGACCCAAATAGACAATAAAAGAGGCCATAATAAATTATTTTAACAATTTTAGAGTCATTAATGTCACACAAAACACTCTATTTCCTTAAATAAGTTGTGAAATATTTTTAATGTTGTCTAACCTGCCATCCGCCATCTTGGTTCTCGTCCCAGTTCAAATTCGGCTAACGTTGCGGCAGGTCGCTATTTGAATTGTGTTTTTGTGCAGGAAATTGTGAAAGTAAGTTAACAAAGAAGTGCATGTATTCGACAATATGTCATTTAGTAGATGCGTGTTCGTGTAATTTTCATCAATTTTTGGCCATTTTATCATGTAGTATTGTGTGTCTAGAAGCATGGTTCAACCACACTAAGACTAATCTTTGAACTTTCCATGATTAATTGATAACATTCAATGCAATAGGCTTGCAGGAAGCTTGAATTTAGCTAGGGCTATGTTCATAACAGTGGAAAGTTCAAGACTAAAATTTTTATGCTCATTCTAACCTTGATCAGATAACATTTTTCTGAGTGTTCTTTATTTAGGCGTATAACTTTCTTCATTGCATGCTCAATAGTTTTGTAATGGTCGACCTATGTTTGAACTAATCATTTCTCTGCCTATGTGATCAAAGATGACGATGAATCAAGGTTGTGAGGGTCCTGGTCCTGGACTGAAACGAAGGAAGGACAATAATGGAAGATCCTGTGAAAGTAGTGAGCTGCCAGTATCACAGGAGAAAAGGAAGCGGAGAATGGAAAGGACTGAAAGGAGTCACAGTGTGAAATGTACAATCTGCTCAGTTGTAGGCAGTGGACAACCTCCAAATTGCCAAATAAGTTTCAAGCGTTTTCCCTACAAAGATCTTCAGAGGTTTTTTTATTTTCTCAGGAATCCATTTCAGGATCAACTACGAGGGTGGGCAGACATCTATTTTGTGGTTACATCATTGGTGTTTATCAAAATGTTCATGTGCTTGAGTGCATTCCTAGCTGATGATGCAGATCCAGAGACGGACTGGCCCGGGTGGGCTAGGTGGGAAATCCAAACCGGGTCCCCCCGGATTTAGTGCCTTTTCGGGCCCCCCTGGGGGCCCGCCGTGCCCCCCCTAAGTCATTCTTAGGACCCTAGTGCGAATCAAGCATTAAACGTAACGCTGGTAACCAGCGCGAAAGGAATACAACGAATAACGCAATGCAGAAGCCTTCGAATCGTAGAGGGTGGGTAGTGTAGCAGGGCGGAGCGAAGCGAGTGCCGGGATGGAATAGAGCCATGCCGTGAGCCGCGTCGCCGTCGCCAGGCTTGGTTGGTTGGTGCCTACAGGTTTAAACCCGTTGCGCTGCGTCGCCGCTCTCGCTCCACTGCTGCCGGCGCAGGGCACAAGCTTTTGCCCGACCATTGTTACGTCGCGCCACCGCGACGCCCGCCTCGTCTCGTTCGTTTTCGCATCGTGCCCGCTCGACCTTACTCTTTACGTTATTTGGTGAGGCGCACGGAGCTGAGGTAAGTTTAACAACAAAAGCATTTCTGTTAGTGTGGTTGTTACAACGAGGTTCTGTGTTAATGTTTTTATTTTCATCCGTTCAGTTTCGTCGCTAACGCAATCGATCTTGTACGCCCTGCGCCCACGTTTGGAATCCTGTAATCGATGTGTGCGTTGTAAGATCTTCGGTCTTCTCGTCCTCATCGGCGGTACGTTAACAGTCAGCCCCGGGAGAGGCGCGAGTCACGCCGTTGGAAATCTTGTTGGTAAGTTGATGTCTGCCAGAAAATTGATCTTTAAATAGGGTATTCCAACAGATCCTGAAACGGAAGTAGTACGTAAGAACCGCACAGCTGTACGTCGTGCTTTTGAGCTTTCATTTTTCGTTTTTGGATTCGCTCGAATACGCTTTAGTGAATAGATATTCTTAGCGAGGCTCGAGAACGGAAATAGTCTTCTTGTTCTACTTCCACAATCGAGTGGAAGCAACGGCGTTTTATTGTAAAGGCACCCCTTTTCTTGTGTTTAAGGGTCATGTCGGAATCAAAGGAGAAGAGCAGTGACTACAAATATGCTTCAGGGGCCCAAAAGCGCAAAAAAAAAAAAAGTGAGGGTGTGGCTAAGTTGGATTTGAGCGGATGACAACATGGGCGTTGTCAGGGCGGGCCGCGCTGGGACGTCCCCGCCGCTGCTAGCAGACGGCTCATCGGCGTTCGACCGGGGGGCTCGTTTCCGCGGACGCATGGCGGAGAACAACCCCACCGGACCAGGGCCAGCGAGCGAGTGCAGTAGCTCCGGTAGTAGTTGACTCCGCCGCCGTCCAGAAATGATGGCGCCACCGCTGAGCGCGACCGACACTCTGATAGGCTACTTGCCCGGCGCGCACCGCGAACACCTGAATACTATAGTGGCGACGCGCATTCCGACCCGTCACACACCCCCCTTGCCCTGAACAAGCAAGGGGCCAACCTTAAATTATCAAACCATTACTTTTTCCAGCCCTGCCTTGTTGTCGGCAGGGTAGGTTTTTATTAATCCCATCTAAAAAACATACAAATTACGCTCACAAACCTTGTAAGTCAAGCGCCATATTACCAAATTTTGCTTCCTCAAAAGCCTTGCCCGTTGTAGAATAATAAAACCCAAATTTACTGAGGATATTATTAAACCTAATCTGTGTTACTGTATAACAATGTTGTTATAACCTGTACAAAGCCAAAATGAAGTTCTTTTTGAGTGAGAAAGTCCGAACCATCAGTTTGCCTGCTTGCAGCGTACCGATACAATGTCACCGTCTCACCATATCAGCTGAAGGAAGCGCACTCGCCGTCAGGAGCCTGAAGGAGGTGCCCGGCCCTGCACCGGGACGCCACGCCGCTTTGTACTCAAGGACCTTGTACGACTTCCTGAACAGGGATATCTTCGACGGGGGACTGCCGCAGACGACGCGAGTCATCTGGTCGGAGCAGCTCACCCACACCTTCGGCCTCACCAGTGCGGCTTGTGCTGGAAGAGCAGCGGGCTACAAAAGGCTCAACAGGAGGCTCCTGCACGGCGACCCTTCGCGGGATGGCAGAACACCTTCCAGCCCGACGAGGCACACGGAGCAGCATTCCAGAGGCCGAGATGCAGAGGATCAACACGCGGTTCGGCAGGAACGTCAGCTTGACGTGCGATTCGCCATTCTGCGACCGCGCCCTGGACAGGCAGTGGACAGACGCAGAGGAGAGACAGCTCCTAAAGGAAATGAAGGAATTTATTGAAAAGAGCCCCAAGGAGGATGTCTGGGAAGGGGTAAAGGATGTATGTAGCGCGTACTGTTTCGTCTTTCACTGCAGTTTTGGCAAGCAGGTACTTTCAATTTTCCCCAATTTTTCTTTTTCTCAGGCAATGGGCTGAACGGCTGATGCATGCAAGGCATGATTTTATAGATATATCAAAGGCAAAAGGGAGGTGCCGGACTCAATTTTGAACCATTTTAAACCAAGGGCAGATTGGTAAGCAAAGTCCTATCTGGTCTAAACCTTATTATTATTATTATTATTATTATTCTGAACTATCATCTATGAATTACAGAATTTTGTCAACCAACTCGGTTTTCAACAAAACCTAAGATAAACATGGCATTAGCTACTTCTATCGTTTGATCTGTTATAATAAATTTGCATACACTGTAAATCTGCTTCTTCTTTTTTTTTTCACCCTTTGTAATAAAACGTATTCAATGTGAGGTGTAGACAGACCTTCCGATATCCACTTTGTACTCTCACACTTTATTTTGTTTGTGAAAATTATAGAATTGCAATGCAATTGTAGACACATACATATAAATATGGCTTTAAGTAAACACAGCGCATTGTGAGGACCTGGCTCCCACTCAGCGCGGTGTGAGGACCAGGCTTCACACAGTAAGTAGCGTGCTGCTGCAGGTGCTGCTGCAGGTGCTGCTGCAGGTGCTGCTGCAGAGCCGGTTGGCAAACCAGGGCCTTCTTGGGCACAAACTGGAACGAGTGGCAAACTTTTAAACCGTACAGAATTTTTAACTTGAACATGGCGACCGCCCCCATCTTAAGTCACCCCAAGGCCCGAGGAGCAAACCACTCTGAATTTTTGGTGAACGCATGCCTGAGTTGTGAGTTGCATTGGCTGAATTTTTGTGAGTTTGAGTTGGCTGAATTTTTCTTGAGTTGGCTGAATTTTTCTTGAGTTGGCTGAGTTGGCGTGATTTGGCTGAGTTTGCTGCGGGTTTTTTTTTTTTTCCTTTGTTGAATTCGTCGCATTTTGCGTGTATTTTTCTCATATCTGGCCTAGCTGGCAAATCTAATGCGTAGTACTACGTCCGGACTACGCCCTAATAAAACGTTAGCATAAAATTACGCTTCATTTGGACATAAAGGCACGGCAACCAGGGTTGTTAACGTTACTTTTAAAATGCAACGCGTTACCGTTACCTCGTTACCGCAGACTCGGCAACGATAACGCGTTACCGTTACAGCCTCCAGAGAAACGTAACGCGTTACAGTTACAGTAACGTCGTTACTTCGTTACTCGTTACATCAGTTTTCAAAAAATGACGAAAAACGTTCTTTTACAAGTATTGTGTGTTTACCATCGTGTACCAACACTAAATTACAAAAGAAAAGTGCGTATATAAGTATAATCTTTTTATGAAAGTCAGGAACAATAAAATTAAACGCTTTCTTTACAAGGAACCATTAAATTACGATATCATAATGAGGGGTCAGGTAGAGGGTCAGACCAGACAGGGTCAAAAAGGGTCATTTGCACCAACACCTTCGGTACACGCGAGAGCACCTTGTTTTCCAAGTTTTTGTTGCCAAGCATACTGCGCAGGTCCGTGAACGAAACTCCCGCCACCCAGAACAGGCGCTAGAGCGACCCACTTGGCATGGAAACATGGCGTTGCACTATGTTCGCATTTATCGATCTGCCCGTCGACATTTGCCAATGTAACGAGGAAAATGTAACGTGCGTTACGACTCGTTACTGACTTGAGTAACGATAACGCGTTACCGTTACAAGCCGCGGAAAAATGAAACGCGTTAGCGTTATCGTTACAGTAACGAAGTAACGCGTTACACTAACGTCGTTATTTCGTTACGTAACGTTAACAACCCTGACGGCAACTATGGCATATAATGGCATACCACAGCATACGCGTACGAGCCACGGTCTTACTCACTCAAGGGATCCCTCAATCCTTTGAGAGGTGTATAGTGCCTCACGATTTCGCCGAGAAGACGGTGATCCGCTGGCGGGATTCGCGGCGATCGGCGATCGGAAATACAGACCAGTCTGTGAAAGCAATAGGAAGGAAGAATGTCAGAGTTAGTGGAAGCGAAGATAGATGAGTTGTTGGAGAGGTGGGAAAGAAGAAGATTGGAAGAGGGGAGTGTGGAGGAAGCAATGAAGTTCGCGGCGGAATGTAGGAGGAGGATGGAGGGTTTGTTAAAAGAGTGGAAGAAGAGTGAGGAGAGGAGTGATGAAGAGAGAGAGGATGAAGAAGAGGATGAAGAGATAGGAAGAAGATGGAAGAAGGAGGAGATCGATTTACTGACAAAAAAAGTGAACGAATGGAAGGCGTTACAAGGAAGAAGGCCCTCACAGGCCTCACTTTGGAAAGAGATCCACAGGGTAGAGCCAGAAAGAGACGGAGATAGTGCGTTGCGGGACTGCCTAAAACCGAAACTGCCCGGGGCCAGTGATACACCTGGTATTCTTCACTCTACTGCAGTCTATAAATACATGTACAAATCTTTAATAAATCCTACTCTTCTCTTGTTCACCACGTGTCCCCTCTCTCTCACCAAGTGTCAGATGATGGCTCCCCCTGCTCTCCCCAAAGACTTCCCCGAAGCCTTGGGCAAGCGCGTTTGTAAATTTTATGCTGAAGCAGGCTGGATCCAGAAATTCCGTAAGTGTGTTTGGGTTTAAGGTTTACTTCACTCTGCCCATCAGCAACAACAACAACAACACTAGTGCCCAATTCCACTAGCTTGGCTGGGCCGTTTCCATGATTTCCCTGACAAAAACAAAATTCCCCGACTTTCCCTGATTTTCCTGATTTCCCTGACTTGTAACCCTGCAGGTGTTGTTTCGATGCAGTGCCCTGATGGCGGCTGTCCGGGAACACCGCAGTTTTTATTGAACACGCTCCTAAGGTCGAATGCGAAGAAACGACCCAAGAGCGCGCGTCGGGGGCCAAAGAGGAATCAGGGTATCACCTGAGGAAGCCTAGGAGGTAGGCAACCACACCACCGCCGGTGATGGGCGGGCTGGACAGCGTACCAATTACCAAATATTCAGTGGTTGTCTCATCGCCAGTTTCGTCTCAGAAGCACACCAGACTCAGTACGAAATTCAGCACAAACATTTGATAATACCATAATACTTCCATAGTATAGTGCTCCGTACATGACAAAACCGAGTCGACCGCCCCTTGCCTTAGTATGTATGTGTTCATCCTTAGCTGCAATAAGCACTGCTCCGCGCCTGGCGCACCCCTACCTTGGCCTGCTGGCGGCAGTCTGTCAGGCCCCCGGGAGTCTACGGCACAGCCCCCTGCCGACCCCGGTCCCTCCCCACACAACCAAACCACGGCCCGAGCCCGTGCCCCGTGCAGTGACGCCATCACCAGGCGGACGGGGAAGGTACGAAATCAATCTCGGCTCATTTGTATTCAGCTCGTAGGTCAATACCTGCAACTTCAGGCGGTGGCCCACAAACTGATCCACATGATCCGTGATTGGGTACGGGCCGCGCGCCCGGGTCGTGGGTAAGCTGGGAGAGAGCGACAGAGCGTCTAGGAGGAGGCTGTCATGGCCCCATTATACTACGCTTTATATCACAAAGTATTTCTTCACCCCGGACGGACGGGCCTTAGATGACGGCTACTGGGTGAAACGTCTATTCCACTGTGCCTAATTCCCCCCCCCCCCCCGACCCCATTTGACTCCATTCCACTGCGGCACGCGCCTGCAGGCAGATTCCGCACAGCGTTGTTGGGAGAAACGAGTGGGAGTGGAACCGGCTGAGGGGTACGGATGGGACGTGAGCGTTGCCGGCTAGGCGGCAGGTCGGGGGCGGGGTCGGGCGAACGGGCGGCACGGAGCGTTCGGGTCACATACGGATCGGGCTCGCTCAACAGCCCACTGGCATGGAGAGGGAGGGGGGGGGGGGGCGGAAGCGGCGAGCGAGCACCGCCGCATTCGTTTGTTTCGGAAAGAAGAACAAAACAAACGAACCCGTTGTTGTTGTTGTTATTGATTCTGGTTCCTCCTCCTCCTCGACGACTGCATGGAGAGAGAAAATATTGCGTGCGTGTTGATTTGCTGACCTGAAATGGGTAAGTTTATGGTAGTTTATGGTGGTTTGTTGCTAAACGCATGTATGAAAGCTGCTTCGTTTCGTCTTCTTGCGCAACGGGTTTTGTTTTCGATGCTTGAAGCTGTATGATCGTTTGGCAACTTACAGATGTATGCGTTGCTTTTACAACCACTGTCCCGGCTGTAATTTTCGAATTCCCTGATCTCCGGCTTCAGCCACAGAACATAATGTTGTCATGTTATTTCTTTAGTTCAAGTGGTGTAAAATCGAAATTCGTCCGTGTTCGGTCGGCCACCTCTCCTGTGGTACGTATCGTGGTGTAGACCATTCGGGCGAATTGCTGTCAAATTTGATAGTAGTTGGGTTATCACCCTATTTGAATAGTGTCTCCTTGGCTAAAGACGGATTTATCTTCTCGATGCGGCAAGTGTATGTTCTGGTCGGACTCGTGGACGCTTATAGTGTCGTGCATAACCTTGAATAACCCTACTTGGTGGCCACCTTGGAATATTTTATGGTTTAGTTTTTTGGTTTTCATAAAGTGTATATCTAAACCATTTAGTTTAATTGTAAATGACCGTTCGCTTCTGTGGTTCTCCTTAAATTATACCTAAAGTTTTCATTATGCAATGGCTGTTGTAATGAAAACGGGCATTCCCTGCTATCTTGTAGGTGTCCAAAGTCTGCAGCAGGTCTAGTGAATGCTTGAAATTCTGCTCATCTCACTGCCTTTGCAACTTAAACTGTAACCCACTTCGATACCAAGGAGGAATGTCGTTTCACTTGTCTGGAAATCTAAACGTCTGAACTTATTTGGCACGTATTGGCCACAATCGTTATGGTTGGGAATACTAAACCCTTTCATTGCTTGTTTTCAGATTCTGGAGTACCGTCTGAGGTCCAGTGGCAACTGCTACTAGGGATGATTCAGAAAGATGACGAGCTGCTCCATGGAGTGTTGATATGGCCGGGAGGCAAGCAAAGAATTGCTGAGGTCTGGAGCCAGATGGCCTCCAAACTAAACAGTATTGATGGTGCTACTGCGCAGAAGACTGGTGACCAATGGAAAAGTGTGAGTGAATTTGCGCAATGCTACTGAAGCTGCAATTTTTGTCACGAATTGTTTTTTTGTTTTTGTTTTATGTAAATTCTTTTACCAGGCTTGGAACAGTCTCAAAAGTCGTGCGAGGAAGGCGTTTGGGCAGCAGGCTCAACCTTTCATGGAGGCTGGGAAGGAACCTCCAGGTGTTGAATTACTCAACCTTTTTCCTCTGTATGCGCAAGTTATTAATTTGACTGGTGTACAAAATGCCCTGGGCAACCTTGTGAAGGTGAATTCATTGTAGTAGTGTTTTATTGTAAGTATAACTTTATTTTCCAAAGTGGTATGTCCTCATCATTTTCTCAGCCGGCTACTGGGGCACCCAAAGAGGCATCGAAATGGAGCCGGGGCCCAACTGAAAAGAAGGTGAATTTCAGGTAAAGAGTATTTAATATCAGACATTAGATTGTGTATTCATACATGACTTTCCTCTTACAGTTGCCTGTTCCTCTGCAGTGTTCAGCAGTACAGCAGAAAATTGTTGGGGACCCTAGTGCCCCTCAGGCTGAGAGAGTTGTTGGCACACCTCCTCACTGGGGCACCGCCAGTGGCCTCGCGGTTTTGTTGCCGTCCCAAAACCACCATGCCGGCAGCAGTAACGTTGACAATGTAAGTTCAATTCATTTCATTGATTTACTTTGTATGCGCTTTGAACGGAAAGTACTAAACTGGTCTCTACTTTGCAGACTATTGCACTGGGAAAGGTTTTGCACACGCCACCAAGGGCATCTGGTTTGACCCCTCAGGCTAAGAGACGCGGTGGAACGTGTGAGAAAGGTAAATGTTGCTTCATCTCACATTTTGTAGAATATGTTAGCCTATGAGTGATGCATCAGTGTCAGGGCTCTGTGAGCTGACATTAATGAAAGTATCGTGTCGATCTTTGGTGTTGCAGGCCAAGGAAAGGATGCCAAGGAAAAATTATTGTTGGTGCTGGAACATCATACCAATGCTATGCGAGACCTTATCAAGACCATTAAAGATATGCAGATGAAGTAGCCTGTACGTTTCAAGTTATGTACATGGCTGATTTTTTTAACTGAATGTTGTACATTGAGTGTTTCAGCACGCCGACGACGCCCACCGGCACCAGCACCGAAACCTACGGATTCCGTACGTCTGCTCCTGACCGAGCGCATCACCTGACTGACCCGAGTCGAGCCGATGCCGCAGGCTCGGCCGCCTCCCCCTCCTCCCATTGGCCGCCGCTGGCTAGCTCGCTGCTACGCCACGCCACGCCACCGCTCGGCTCGCCCAGCGTCTGCAGCTCCGCAGAGCCGCCGCCACGGCCGCTTGCGAACGCAGCCCCCGCTAGAGAAAAAGTTTCCACAGCTCCTCGTTTCGTGCGGAAAATTTGAAACGCGAAAAGCGTTACATTTCCGGAATGGTGTTGTGAAACGCCGGAGAATGAACCCGGTCCGATCCTCGGCGGACGCCCCGTTCAAAAGGCTGCGTTCGAAACGGTTCGGCGGGCTCCGACGCCCATGTCCGAATTTCCAATTTTCAGGCATTTCCCGGAATTTTCCAGACCTCGGACCCGGCCACCCCGGTTCGGAGCGACGTTTTAGGGGGGGGGCCTGGTTCGAGGGTTTTTTCGATACGGCTTCGATTTCGACCACTTTACTGGTGGGGCCTAAGTGAAAACCCAACTTTTCCGGGTTAAATCGGATCTTTTTTCCACTTTTGACGCCCTGCTGGGTACCACTGGTCTTGTGACAGCCGCCGGCAGGCCAAGGTAGGTGTACGCCAGGCGTGGAGGGGCGGAACGGTGGTGCGCGATGAGCGAAGCTTGTTACACCACGACGCGATCTGGCGTACGCCTACCTTGTATGTTAGTGTGCTCACACTAAAACCATTTGTGCAACGGACAATTGTGCTTGACAAGGATGAGTGGAAGGACTAAGCACGAAAGGAGAAGTACTTCCTCACAGAGCCTGAATGGGAAGATCTGGAGGCTTCGGTCAAAGTCCTCAGCCAAGCAAGGAAGGCGACAACTTTTCAACAGGCTGAAAACTTTTCCGTGGGTAAATTTAACGAAATTTGGATGGGCTGCAAGGCAATCACCGGGAACAGAGAGTCTGTTCTTGCCGATGACCCATGGGTGAACGCTCCCGTGCTGTGATGTACAGCGAAAGAGGCAAGAACAGAGAGGCAGGGGAGAAACTATCTGCTCTCTTAAACTACCCGGCTTTTAGTGCTGCAATTTTTCTTGACCTCCGCTGTCTCCTTGCCATCGCAGGGGGAAGCTGACCTCTGAGACCTGTGGCAGAGGATGCAGGCTGTGGCTGGACCGGTCCTGTGGATTTATGTGATATGTCCCCTCACACGCGATATAAGATCGTAGCTTTTCTACGAGCTAAGGGAACAGCAGGTTAATGGCGAACAAACTTTAACCATGAGGGAAATGATTGCGAAGGCGTTGGCTGGAGCTGGTATTGAATTTGATAAGGCCGTGGATTTAGCCAACACTGGCTCTGCAGGTAATGTGATAGACCGGGCAATGTTTGAAGCTGGCATCGTTTCAAATGAAACCGTTGCCGCTCGATTTGAGCGTTATGATGATCTTATTTTAGCTCGAGAACTGCGAGACCATGTCCTTAAAGGTATTAAGTGTAATACGTGCAATGCTGACTGGACTGCTTCAGGTGCCAGCCGAGAGTATGAAGATCTGCACGCTTGGGATCCTTACACCTAGGAAGATGAGAGATTTATGTTAACTGTTGCCAAAACTTGGGTTGATGACAGCAAGCGAGCAGCCGGGACGCGGCGAACGGACGAAAGCGCGCGGCAGGCACCAACAGTCGAGTGTGGCTCGGCTCGAGTCAGTGTTGCGTTCGACGCGCCGCAGACCGGGTGAGCTGATGTGCGTCCTCTCCACTGGACCGGAGTGGGTCGACGTTGAAGCCGTGAACGAAGGTTTTCCTGATCCTGACGAACTCGATGATAGTGCTCCAATAATCACTAACTTGGCAGCCTGGACCAATTGACCATTCACTGAAGACCTGCAACAGCAAGAAATTTAACATTTTTAACCCTTAATTTTTTTTAAGTTTTATTGTTCACTTTTAGATACACACTTACCTCAATTCACTGTGTATTAGCTTTTTAAACTTTCTTTAATGAATGTAATTCATTACTCACCTGTAATAAACCTGTAATAACACACATCAGGACGTCAATTATTGAAAAACACCTCCCTCTGGGACATTTCAGCACGTTTTGACGACTTTGGAAAAATACTACGTGCCGGCGGGGGGGGGGGGGGGGGCGAGGTCGCACTACGGTAGAGCACGGGGGGGAGGGGGGGGGGTCCAAAAGTGGCCTAAACTTGGGCACGTAGTATTTGGACGGCCCCTAAACTGGTGGTTTAGTGGTTTAGTTTTGATTTGCATCTGTTGAACGTAAAAACGTTATGTGCCTGGGAGGAGTGTTTATGTCATGAAGGGAGGTAGGTTTCTTATGTGATCTTAGGATAATGTACTGTAATGTTTAAAACATTCACTTACACCTCTGAATTTTGTTTTAAAAGTCTTTGTTGAGTTCTTTTAAATGTATTGTTCGAATTTAAGTATCTTTGATTTCAACACATGAACCCACCAAACCCGGCTCATGAAGCGGCCGCCGCAGACCCGGGTCCCCCCGGTACCCCCGCTGTCCACCCCATCCCGGGACCCCCCATCTTTAATATTCGAGGGGGCCAGCGAGCAGGTGTTCAACATCTTTCCGTAAGCATCGACTCTATTAGTAAACTTCAATCAGAATGTAACTGTAAATGCTACAAGGATGGCTATTATTTTGTAGGGCTGGACCATGGCGTGGTCGACCATGGCGTGGACCATGGCGTGGTCGACCATGGCGTGGACCATGGCGTGGCGGGCGCGGCGGACGCCGACCTAACCCCCGCCCGCCGAAATATGTGCGGCAGGTATGTACGGAAATGAGATGTGTACCATTTACGTGCTCTGAACTTCTCCGAACGAAATAGTACGATTTCGATGAGAGTTTGCAAGGAGAAGGAAGGAAACACGCTGATTCAGATTCTCATGCCCATACGAAAACTCAAAAAGCTGAAATTCGAGCATTTTCAATTGAAAAATTTGATAGTACAAGTCGAGCTGCAAGCTCTTATGGGTGAAAAGATCGAGTCAAGCAGTGGGTAGAAACGCACTAGGGAAGAGCGAGGGACAAGGCGCGACACCGGGCGGAAGTGCGAGGCCGGAACGACATCGCTCGCTGGGGGAGGTTGTAACTTTTGAACGGATTAATATTTTACAAAACGCGAAGGAAATTCGGAAAGACGATTAATTTCTTCATGGGGTAGACGTTGTGCCGACGTTCTTTACGTTGTGGTGCTGCGACACTAATCACATAACCTTCAACTTTTCCCTTACTCAGTGCGTGAGTCAAGATGGCCACCGTCTTTTGTTTACCCGCATCGGTTTGGATGCTGCACGCCTATTATTATTAGTGTCGCACGCACAGAACGTCGTCACAACGTCTACCCCATGAAGAAATTCTTCTTCTTTCCGAATTTCCTTCGCGTTTTGTAAAATATTGATCCGTTCAAAAATTATAACCTCCCCCAGCGAGCGGTGTCGTTCCGGCCCCGCACTTCCGCCCGGTGTCGCGCCTTGTCCCTGCTCTTCCCTAGTGCGTTTCTACCCACTGAGTCAAGCAAACGCCTAGCCGAGCCGAGGCAAAGTTGGTGGAGAGGGTAAAATTACAACCAGAGCACTGCCTGTTGCGTAGTAGTCGCAACAATGAACAAAAACTGCTACGTTTGAAAGCTTATCAAGCTAGGGGTGGCCGGCTAACAATGCGGCTAAGGGTAGACTTCTAAAAGTAGCCGTAAGTCGACTGTATTTCCCTCCTGAATTTTTCAACCGACTACTTGATGATGGGTGGTGGTAAACAAAACAATTGAGGATACCGACGTCGGTTTCAGTTTTAACTTGAGCGCGAAAGTTTTGATTGTGGTTGTGACGTAAAGTAATCGATTATACAGGTCCTTCAAGGAACAACTAATCAACGATAAGGTGTTGAAAAATGCTACCTCTTGTAGAACTACACATGAGCCACTCAGGGGAGTAAACCTGAAGAGTGTTATAGTTGGCATCCTCAGGCGGTATAGAATACCTATCAAGTGTATTGTCTTTCGGACAATAAAGAAAATTATATTTTAGATGGAATGCTGTTGGCCAATGAGGCAAACAAGACGCCTGAAGAGTACAGTGCCATGGACTGGGACATGCTTGAGAATGCAGAGCTGTCTCAAGATGACTTCCAGCTCTAGAGTGTCGGGTGTGCAGAGCATGCACTCCAGCTAGCCATTGATGATGCGCTATCCAAAAATGGTGTAGCCAAAGCAGTGGTAAGCAAAGTGCGGGAGCTGGCCAAGCTGCTCAGAGGCTAGCTTAACTGTGACCAAATCACGAAAGCTGGGCTGAATCTGCCATCGTTGGAAATGTGCACACGGTGGGGGGGGGGGGGGGGGGGGGGGGATCCACCTTTGATTGTTAGCTGAGCGATAGCGAACCCCTTTCCCCACTGGCCCAATAATGTTTTGTCTGTTTGTCTGTGTGTCCACGCGATTTCTCGAGAACGTGCACGGTAGCGGCGAAAACTTCCAGTCGAGACCCTCTAGCCTAGTAGGTGTTTTTAAAATGTTAAGGTTTTGGTAATAAATGTTTCTGGATGTTTGGCCGTTCCGAGTAATTTTTAAAACTGGTCTTAGATCTTATAAAATAATTAACATAGCTATTACGACAGTAACGCACGCATCGATTCCTGTTCATATTTCGATAGAACAGTGCGAGATGCGAACTCTTCCGTGTGAATGGACCCCTACTTTAGGTATCCAAGAAACCCCCACTACATGCCAAAACCGACCTCAGGTGCTGCTGCAGGTGCCGGTTGGCAAAACAGGGCCTTCTTGGGAACGAATTGGAACGGGTAGCAAGCTTTTAAATCGTGCAGAATTTTTCACTTGAACACGGCGACCGCCCCCATCTAAAGTCACCCCAATACTCCAGTCAAGATGCCAAATTCAACCCTTGGTGCTGCTGCTGGTGCTAGTGGTCAGAACAGGGCCTTCTTGGGCAGGAGCAGGAAGGAATAGGAAAACTGCTAAGGAGGTAGTATTTTAAACTTAACGATGGGAATCAGCCCCGCTTAACATATACTGAGGACGTCAGTTACAATGCCGAAGAAGACCCCATAGGTGCTGCTGCAGCACGGCCTCTGTCATAGCACGGCCTCCTTGGACGGAAACTGGTTAGCCTCGGGTAGGTTACGTTAGTGGAGCATTGAATGGCGAAGAGAAGTCCACAATGAGCTGGTTAAGATAAGGGCAAGTTAGAATAGGGTAAGTTCGGTTAGAGTCGGTTATGTAAGAGTAGGGTAGGTTCGGTTAGAGTCGGTTATGTAAGAGTAGGGTAGGTTCGGTTAGAGTCGGTTATGTAAGAGTAGGGTCGGTTCGGTTAGAGTCGATTATGTAAGAGTAGGGTAGGTTCGGTTAGAGTCGATTATGTAAGAGTAGGGTAGGTTCGGTTAGAGTCGATTATGTAAGAGTAGGGTTGGTTCGGTTAGAGTCGGTTTTGTAAGAGTAGGGTAGGCTCGGTTGGAGTTGGCTAGGTTAAGTAAGAGTAGGGTAGGCTCGGTTGGAGTTGGCTAGGTTAAGTAGGAGTAGGGTTGGCTAGGTTCAGTAAGAGTAGGGTAGGCTCGGTTGGAGTTTGCTAGGTTAAGTAAGAGAAGGGTAGGCCCGGTTAGAGTTGGCTAGGTTTAGTAAGAGAAGGGTAGGCCCGGTTAGAATTGGCTAAGTTAAGTAAGAGAAGGGTAGGCCCGGTTAGAGTTGGCTAGGTTAGGTAAGAGAAGGGTAGGCTCGATTAGAGTTGGCTGGGTTAAGTAAGAGTACGTTAAGTTATAAAAGGTTAGAGTAGGTTAGATTAGAATAAGCTAGAGTAGGTTAAAGTAGCTTAGGCTACAGTAGGTTAGATTAGAGCTGCATTGAATACGGTAGAGAAGTCTACAATGAGTAGGTTAGTCTAGGGTAGGTTACAGTTGGTTAGGGTAGGTTGGAGTAGGGAAGGCAATGTAAGACTTAAGCACAATTTAATACGGCAGAGAATCCCAAAATACGGTGGTAGTAGGTACGTCCAGTGGTTAGGTTAGAATCGCAGCGAAACCCGCGTCGTTAGAGCGGCGCCAGCAGGGCGCCGTACTGAATGTGACGCCCTGCTGGGTACCACTGGTCTTGTGACAGCCGCCGGCAGGCCAAGGTAGGTGTACGCCAGGCGTGGAGGGGCGGAACGGTGGTGCGCGATGAGCGAAGCTTGTTACACCACGACGCGATCTGGCGTACGCCTACCTTGTATGTTAGTGTGCTCACACTAAAACCATTTGTGCAACGGACAATTGTGCTTGACAAGGATGAGTGGAAGGACTAAGCACGAAAGGAGAAGTACTTCCTCACAGAGCCTGAATGGGAAGATCTGAAGGCTTCGGTCAAAGTCCTCAGCCAAGCCAGGAAGGCGACAACTTTTCAACAGGCTGAAAACTTTTCCGTGGGTAAATTTAACGAAATTTGGATGAGCTGCAAGGCAATCACCGGGAACAGAGAGTCTGTTCTTGCCGATGACCCATGGGTGAACGCTCCCGTGCTGTGATGTACAGCGAAAGAGGCAAGAACAGAGAGGCAGGGAAGAAACTATCTGCTCTCTTAAACTACCCGGCTTTTAGTGCTGCAATTTTTCTTGACCTCCGCTGTCTCCTTGCCATCGCAGGAACAAATAGCTGACGCAAAGGCTTACCTCTGTGACCTGTGGCAGAGGATGCAGGCTGTGGCTGGACCGGTCCTGTGGATTTATGTGATATGTCCCCTCACACGCGATATAAGATCGTAGCTTTTCTACGAGCTAAGGGAACAACAGGTTAATGGCGAACAAACTTTAACCATGAGGGAAATGATTGCGAAGGCGTTGGCTGGAGCTGGTATTGAATTTGATAAGGCCGTGGATTTAGCCAACACTGGCTCTGCAGGTAATGTGATAGACCGGGCAATGTTTGAAGCTGGCATCGTTTCAAATGGAACCGTTGCCGCTCGATTTGAGCGTTATGATGATCTTATTTTAGCTCGAGAACTGCGAGACCATGTCCTTAAAGGTATTAATTCCGATTCCGATTCCGTTGACAACATCAAAAGATTCTAGGAAGCGTTGGCCTTCACGGCTTCTCAGTCTAAGTCCACCCTAAGTGACCTACTATTCAGTAGTCTCCAATGTACCAATTCTCTGTAATTGCCAAATTTTCATTTTGGTGCGTTTTTACTGCACAAATTGTTCTGTGCAATTGTTTTAATGTTTCTGATACGTGCCATTTTCCAGTTAAGTGTGAATTAACTACAGTGGAAGCCGCTTATAACGAATCCCGTATATAACGAATTCCCGCTTATAACGAATTTCGTGAAAGTCACCAACAGAAAACAGGCCTATTAAAGCAAAATCCACATTTAACGAAATCCCGCTTATAACGAATTCCCCCCGCGGCGAGGACCCGATTCGTTATAAGCGGCTTCCACTGTATATCCTTGTAAATATGTTCTGTTGACTGTGTGTACTGGTCATGAATTCTAAGTTTGTTGTGATCTTTTTAGTAGTTTTCAATGTAACTAATTTTCTATAATTGCCAAACTTACCTTTAGGTACGTTTTTACTACCCAAATTCTTCTATGCAATTGTTTTAACGTTTATATGTGCCATTTTCCGTTTAAGTGGATAAACTATATCCTTGTTAATATGTTCTGTTGACTATTTGTTCTAGTCATGAATTCTTACTATGTGATTGTTTTGCGGTCTTCAGTGCACCTAATTCTCTGACAGATTTATGGTTTGCTAAGCCAACTGTAAACTTTTTGATGAAGTGATTTGGTGTTACATGAAATAAAAATAGTCCTATCTAATTACTGTTTTATTAAACAACTTGACATTATAACCACCATAATGGACACAATATAAGAAAAGGAACACTTAACAAAGAATAATAAATAAGAATATGAATTAGATTGGAGATATTATACAGTTCCTGAAGAACTAAAATCTATCAATGGTTCATATTATCAATTATCTTGTGAACATTACAAGAACTGTGTCTATGGAGCGGATGTGTAATTATGCTTCTACTGAAGCTTACAAATTTCTTGTAGATGGATGGGTGCAGGATGTGAGGTTTCACAAATTAACTGACAGAGTTATATGCCTTGGCAAAGTTCGCCACTCCTATTCCGTTAATCTTACTCCTCTGAAGCCTTGGGCATTAATTAGATTTAATGGTGATATCCTTGGTGGGTGGTGTGATTGCAAAGCTGGTTGTGGGGAGACTTGTAATCATCTCGCTGCTCTTCTATATGCTTTGGAGTATGGTGCCAGTAAAAAGAACTCAAGATCGTGTACCTCTCAAGCTTGTTCCTGGCTTCCTCCTTCTATAAAGGAAGTAAATTGTTGTGAAGTTAAAAGTATGGACTTGAGAACAGCAGAAAGGAAACGAAGAAGAATGATGTCTGAGGATGAGGATAATGCAGATTATGTACCTGTGAATACTCCTGCTGTAAGACCACAACTTGTTTCTGACAATGAACTTCAAAATTTTTTCAGACGTTGAAAATTGAAAGTTCCGAATCTGTGATTTTTCGTGTGTTACCGGATTACTGTGATGAATATTCTTTACCTGATATTGGTGTACCCATTCTTGATGATTTCTTTAACAAAGACTTATGTGACCCTAATCTGACACAGCTCAGAAAGGAATGCCTCAAATTGTTTCATAAAACTAAATTGTCTTTAGAGGAGGCTATGAAAATTGAAGAAATCACCAGGAAGCAGAGGGAAGTTGGAGTGTGGAGGAGAGTTCACATTGGTCGTATTGGTGCATCAGATATCCATTCCTTGATTTCAACATCTCTCAATGACCCTTCTATTACTACTGTAATGCCACTCCTATTCCGTTAATCTTACTCCTCTGAAGCCTTGGGCATTAATTAGATTTAATGGTGATATCCTTGGTGGGTGGTGTGATTGCAAAGCTGGTTGTGGGGAGACTTGTAATCATCTCGCTGCTCTTCTATATGCTTTGGAGTATGGTGCCAGTAAAAAGAACTCCAGATTGTTCCTGAAATAATACCATCTATTAGTATGGTTCATATTATCCATTATCTTGTGAATATTATAAGAACAGTGCCCATGGAAAGGATGTGATAAAATTTCTACTGAAGCATACCGACTTCTTGCGTGCAGGATGTGAGGTTCCACAAGGTATCGCAGAGAGTTTCATGCCTTGGTAAAGTTTGCCACTCCCATCCCATCAATGTGACTCCTCTCCAACCTTGGGCTTGTCCAGACAGCTGAGTCATCTGCGATTCCTGTGGTTTGGGGTTAGTGGAGATTAAGTGTCAGCTAAAGCCAGGTATACAAGAGTGCACAATGCTAAAGGGACAGAGCAAAAATTAACTGACAAAGTACCACCCAGAACTCAGAAGGCAAACCTCAAAAGAAGCAAACTAAATCACGTCTAACCCCAGAATGCAAACTTTGAGCCCTCAGAACGGCCGTGCACATGAGCTTCCGACCCCACAAAGTTAATTCTTCTGGAAATATGATCAAAAATAAATATGTGATAACCCCTGTGCGTAGATGACATGCAAAAAGGCCGGTAAAAGGATGGAAATGTCCCAGAAGGGCCTTAACCCGGCACGCACACGTCTCGACTTTCAACACCTGCCTAGAGCTGGAAAGAAGTCCCACAGAAAAATTTGGACCAGCATCGGCAAATATAAGGTTTAAAGATTCAATGAAGATTCTAAAAAAGTTAAAAATCAAATGCACTTCGCCAGAAACAGCCCATTCAAACTCGCCCGTACGCGAGCGGACCGGCCGCCCACTCCCACATTTTTCCATCGTAAATAACACTTTAAACATGCCAGTCAGCTCAATGTTTTCGCTCCGATGAATTCTTTTACATGTAATGAAGCCCTCCACAAAAATTCAACTTGATCTAAATCATATTTCTACCTTACGCGAGCGAAAACAATGCTAAGCCCTATGTCCACCGTACGGATCTCGCGCAGAACTGGTCACCAAGATGGCCGCCGCGCTCTGCCGCCCTCCGATTGGAATACGACCTATTCCGGAGTAGAGCTTGACCGGAAACGAGAAGATGACAAGAATCACAAAAGCGGATACGGAAGTCTACGGTATGAAAAGTTACGCAGCACGTGCTACGCCGTCATCCACGAGCTGACACAAAAATTTGGAGGCTTAGCTCTCGCAGACGATATGTCACGACCATTTGGTAGGGTCAGGCAGCGCCGGAACCACTCTGCGCGGCCTGAGTATGCACGTCCCCGGGCCGCACGGTTGAAGTATGCGTTCATACCGTATACGTCCGTATCCGCTTCAGTGATTCTTATAGTCTTCTCGTTTCCGGTCAAGCTCTACTCCGGAATACCCTATTGCCCTGACATTCCCCGTTTTTCACAGTTTCTCCAGCCGATGCACCCTGCATACCCTATATTACCACGGTGTCTGCCAACGCGCCACCCATCCTGACCTGCAATCCAGAGTTAACACTAGAATTTGGAAAAAAAAGCAAGACTTGAAATGATCCACGTTTCCTTCGGAAATGAAAATTAACTTGGAGCTAATCAAATAAAATTCCGAATCACATCAATATAAATATATAAAGATCAGGTTTTGTGACACTTCGGGCCTACCAGTATTTCACGAAATGCCATGAATAGTTTTTTTCGTTGATGTTGTTCTATTGAGAAGTTTTTCAAACTTCTTTGACTTTCGCATGTTACCCATTTACAGGAGCGCCGTACACTAAAAAATACAGCAAATGGGCTGAAAACCGAGTTCAAATATAGCTTTCTCTCTCCACTCAAAAGCGAAAGAAAGAGACAGAGCCAGCGTGCTCGGTTCCTCAACTAGCTCTTTCAGTATCATCTATCCTCCTGAAAGTTAAAAATAGGACCTCTCCCTTTCTTGTGAAACAGCCCAAATTGTTGATGTGCCGAGCCGAGTCGAACCCTGCCAAGAAGAGGTAACTCAAGAGTCGGGACCACTTCGGACCCTAGAATATGCACAAGACGCAAACCCTCAGAGTCTCTCAGAGCGGAACATTGTCAATGTGCCGACCGGTCGGTGTCTGTGAGAACAAGTAGGGGGCCGCTACCAGCCAGCCAACCTTGCGACAGTGAAGTCTCGCCACAACTCCACTCACATCCCGTTTTACATGGTGTCTCCAGTCGCGTCTATTCTCACCAGCATGCTAGAATAAAAAAACTCATTTAAAATCACCCACGTTCACTTCGTAAATGAAAGTTAATTCAGAGTTTGCCAAAAAAAAATCGTATTGCAAACATAAATATCTCTTAAAGTTTTACTAAATGCAATTTTGTGAAACTTCGGGCCTACCAGCATTTCACGAAGTGTAGAAGTAAAAAAGTAATAACTCGTGACTAGTTTTACATCTCATTTGTGTATCATTTCGATAGGTTAAGCTGGATGCAGCCTAACGAGGGCAGTCGCGTACTGAATTTAACTTCTTTTCCCAGTACCCTCCCAGTCGCCAGCCCTATGTTCCAACCATTTTCCCTCGTTTTTAGCTGAAGTAGCGGATGCAGACACTCATGAACTTTGAGACGGAATTATCCGTCACTTCGTCAACGATTAATGAATACGGGGAATCGCCCACGTCATACAAAAGTTCTCCCTGAGAAACTAGAGCAATCACATACTGAATCAACTTTGAGCACTTCGTGCGGTGACATCGGACCTTTTCCAGTGGACTTCCCTCAGCTCATTCAGCAGTTCACCGAGGTGATCATTGGTCTTCACGGAGGCGTGAGCTGCTAAGAACACCGACAATTTTAACTCCGAGAACTTGACCTCGTTGTTTACTTCGACAGTGCCTGTTATTCCAAGCGGAAAATTGTGTCACGACCGGGAACATGCGATTTTCAGAACCATAAGAAAAAATAAAAATAATTAAACCACCATAGTTGCGAAAAGAAGGCGGAGTTTCTCGGTCATGTGTTTTTGCCTATGCGACATGCTTAGATGTCGTTGCATGTTCCAGCAGATCGGTGTGGTGCGCCCTCAAAGCCTTTACGCACACATTGCAGTACGCCTCCGGCTGGCCTTCAATTACGTTTTCCTTCGTATTCGGAGCGAGAAGTCCTAACTATTCGACAATATAACCATAACGAGGTTACATTCTACTTCTAACCTCTTAGAGCAGGTGAAGCATCGAACACCGAACTCACTTTCAATTTGAATTAATAGCAACTGCCGCCAGTCGTGATCCTGGCACTGCGCAGATACAAAGCAGCCGACATATACCGAACGCGAGTGGTGGTGGGGACCAATGGCAGACAGGCCCCTTATTTTTTGGGGGTCGACCCCTTAATTAAGGGGCCCGGCCGTTTAAAAAAGGGGCCGGCCCAGAAAATTAAGGGGCCGGCCTGAAAAATTTAGGGCCTGGCCCCAAACATTTCATGGCCGGCCCCCGGAGAGCTGGGGGCCGGCCCGATAAATTTGGGGGCTGGCCCCACAGGTTGAGGGCCGGCCCCTAAATACCAGATGGCCGGCCTCAAAAGAGTGTGAGCTGGCCTAAAAGGTACAAGGGCGGCTCAAAGGTGTAAACCTGCCTTAGTGAACCGCTAACTGCAAATCGTTTACGCAGCTTTCAAAATTCATTACATTCAATCGAAGTTATTGAAATATTCAGGTTGGAGATTATTGTTTCCTTATATTTAACTGAGTCAGGTTAATTAGTGAAATGCAATTAACGGTTTTACAATTGTTGTACTTATACTGTGATTTTTAATATGAGGTAAGTTTAGACAAATTTTTCGTTACGTATTTACGAATTAAAGATTCTTCAATTTGAAAAAGACGTCACAACAGCAATCGGCAGTTTCCCGAAGTATAACGATCTCTGGCCTTGTTTAATGCAACATCATCGGCCCAAAATATAAGAGGCCGTCCTCATGTAAAATGTGGCCGGCTCGAAAGTTTAGGGGGCCGGCCCTAAGTTTAGAGGGCCGGCCCCAAACGTCGTGACGCATCCTAGAAGGTAAGCAAAATGTGGATAAATTAGGCAGGCAAACCCGCAACACACCCATTAAGAGGATCTTGAGAACGGCTGGGTTTAGAGAGCCGGCGACACCACCATCGTTTTCAGCGCGAAAAGTTTGGTCTGAGAAGCCCTTGCTTGATTTTGGTTCTTTAATGCTAACTTTACCTTTGGACGTGGCGTTTCGCCTTGGGGGCCGCCCCTTATGTTATGAGGCCGGCCCCCAACAGAAGGGGCTTTGTGAGTACCCCTCATTTGTCGGGCCGGCCCGAAAGTTTGGGGCCGGCCCGAAAAATAGGGGGTACTGGAAAAGCCCCTTATTTTTGGGGCCGGGATTTCGGGCCTCTCTGCCATGGGGATGGGGTTTGAAAGTGGTGCCAAACGCCACATCATTAAAACTCGGCGAAATACGCTATTCCGCTGAACCCCAGAACGGAAGCAGAAGAAGGCAAGAAGTACAAAAGGATGGGCGAGGGGGGACGTGTTGGACGGAAACGGACACAGTCCCACCTCTCCCCTCACCCATCTTTTAGTACTTCTTGCCTTCTTCCTACTTCCGTTCTGGGGTTTAGCAGAATGCTTTATCTCACAAACTCGGGCAGGCGCAAGATATAGCGCAACTTGGGACTAATAATCATAAAAAGAAGCCCAATTCGCGACCTGTCGCAAAACGCAATTTTTAGTCGTAAACCGACGACCCAACATAGCCTAATTTGCCGTAAGTCGCACGATCCAGCAACACTGACCGGTACGATGCCTTTGCTTACAGCACTGTACTCCCAAGCATCTTCCTGAACGAAGACAATAATGTTCCGATTGCCGATTTCATTCGTGTGTGGCGCGTAAGCAGTGTTCGTTACGGACACAGTTGCGCAAACAATCCATGCACACGTTTACCTTATATCATCTACAACGACCCCCTGTCCCTTGCCGGGGATGCGCACAATTTTCAGTCCTTTCAATGCATCCTGCCAAGCTCTGTACAGTGCTTAGCGGATGGGCTGGTACGGCGGGTGCTTCCACTTCATCTCAGTATGTCAGTGCCAAACATGTACCCCCGCGTTCAAATCCGCCATGTAGATGAGGCCGAGGGGTCCACAGCTCAGCCTATAAGTGTACACCGATTGCGTTGTTTGTGTCGATTGTTGCAACAAATTTGCAGACGATTCGAAATTTTAGTCTAGTGATGGCGTTTTTCGGCCGTTTTTAGCCCCACAGTGTAGCTCAAACCTCATTTTAATGCAATTTTCAAGATTTTTAATCGATGATTGTGTTTGATTGTCTCTAAAGCTGTACACTGATAGTCTCGAGTCGTGGACCCCATGGATGAGGCTCAAAGCTGACGCTGGATCCTCCTTCCTGAACTGTTTGAACTCTTTCGAGTTGTACAATGCTAGAACCTACAATATGTGCTATGTTATCTGACAAATTTTAAGGGGACTTGAATTCGAATTCTTCGGTATCACAGAGATATTAAATGGGTTAGGTACTGGACATTATTGTTTGCTGGGGAGGGGGGCGTTCACTGGCAACAAAGTACTGCGAAATATTAGTTTGCAAACTTTTGCAAGACTAACTAAATTTAACATAAAATGAAAGGTGTTAGGATAACGTTAAATCCACGATGCTCGATTTAACCTTATTCCCACCTTAGCATGCAGTAACGTTAACTATTGTATCGTTGAACTTATAACGGTTAGCAGCGTGAACCTAGATTAATGGTAAATCTTTGGGCGATAAATTGTGTAACGCGTTAAACAAAGAACATTTAAACTACGTTGCAAGCATATAACGATATTTTGATTCACTGCGTTTGGAGTTAGTGTTCTATTCTAAACTTTAACTGTCAAGGTGTGTGCAAGATTTAGGGTTACGGTAAGTTACGACTCCCTGCGTCAAATTCGAGGTCCACGTCCGAGGATCCAGCACATCAAGGTTGACCACAGTATTTTTCTCCTGCATTGAACTTTCTCAATTTTTTTTTTCCAGCTGTAACCGATGAGCAGAACGTCGCGGGAAAGTGGTTGGTCTATAGAACTTCTCCTTAGCCATTAGACCTTGAGAAGTGGAGACTCACAGAACCACTGCGTTTCCGTGCGATCTTCCAATCGACAGACCGTGAATGTATCACGGATCACGAATTATACTGAATGAAGTGGCCAATCCTCAAGCACAAATCCGGACATGAATTGGAAAGTTCTAGAACTTACTGTAATATTGTAGTTCCCACTGTATGTTATAGATACTATAAGTCTTCAAGCTTGCAAATGTGAAAGCTTAATCTAAATTATTGGACAATTTGGTGTCATTTGTGGCCGTGGCCTCTCGAGATGTCAATGATAAGGCCGGACGAGAGTGCATCAAGTAAGATCAGGGGTTAATAAAGAAACCTCAAACTCAACGTGTGGATTGAACTAGCTGTTTTCTATACTACATAATTTTTAAGATGTTACTGAAAAGATTTTAAATGTTTCTGACTTTTTTCCTCTTGAATAATATTTACATACTTTGCTTTTGTACAGACGAGCATGCTTGTATCATCCTACATCATCTATACTCCCATTCCTGAAACCAAACCATACTTTCGACCAAGGTGCTACAACTATGAAAGCAACTATATACGACGCAAAGAACAGCTATTTACTCACAGTTAAAGTAAGTTGAAATTATTGCCCTTCATGTGGATGTGAAATTCGAACGACGCCGACCGCCTCTTGCAGTGCCGCCGCTTCCCAGCTTTTCCCATCCCCACCCCACCCCCTCGCTGCCAATCGTACTCAAATCCGAACGCAAACGCATCAAGCTATTCCAGCTGATTTTCTGTGATAAAAATTCGTTATAAGCGGATAAAATATGGGCAAAATGCTCGAAAAACCGTTCGCTACAACCAAAATTTCGTTATAAGCGGAATTCGTTGTAAGCGGATTATTTTAACACTACGTAAACGGGTTTTAAATCGGTGAATTCGGCGCTGTTCGTTATAAGCGGGATTTCGCTATATACGGATTTCGCTTTAAGCGGATTCGACTTAGGTCCTGAGTCTATTTTAAGCGTGGTCGGTTCCCACCTTTAAGTTTAAAATACTGCTTTTTTAGCAGTCATTCCTTTTGTTCCTGCTCCTGCTTAAGAAGGCCCTGTTTTGGCCCCTAGCACCTGCAGCAGCACCTGGGGTTGATTTCGGCATCTTGCCTGGGGTCTTGGGGTGATTTTAGAGGGGGTTGGTCTCCATGTTTAAGTTTGATATTCTGCACGATTTAGAAGTTTGCCCTCCCGTTCCAGTTTCTGCCCAAGAAGGCCCTGTTTTGCCAACCGGCACCTGCAGCAGCACCTGAAGTCGATTTTGGCATGTTGTCGGGGGTTTCTCGGACGATTTAAGTGGTGGTCCATTCACATGAAAAAGTTCGTATCTCGCACCGTCACCGTCCTATCGAAATATGAACAGGAATCGATGCGTGCGTCGCACTATCGGAATTGCGTCGTTAACTATTTTATAAACTCTAAGATAAATTGTTAAAAATTATCTTTGAAACTGCGGGGGCCGCCGGCAGGTCAAGATGGCCAGGTCCCCTTTTCGAACCGAGGTGCCAGTAGAGCGCAGCAGAACTGGCACTGAGGCTTGACGGAGGGACGGGCCAGTTTGTTATTCTCTGTTATTGAAGGTGTATCTACTGCCCATCAAAATTAGCGCCCCACTTTTTCCGATTCTCGCCATCTCCACGTTTTTAGGCACGGAGTGACTTTATAGTTTCACTCAAGATCGGACTTTTTTAGGCACGGAGTGACCTTATAGTTTCACCCAAAATCGGACTATTTTTTTTTTTTTTTTTTTTAAATTTCCAATATTGCCCCTTACGCCAAAACCGAAAGTGTCTGTGAGAAGTTTTTCAAACCTTCCTGACTTTCGCATAGTACTCATACAAAGGCGTCGGACGTTATTTTACACTCCAGAAATGCAGCAGACAGTCTTAAAACCGAGTTCAAATTCAGCTTTCTCACTCCATCCAGTAGCGAAAGAAAAAGACAGAGCTAGCGCGCTCGGCTCGTCAACCGGCTGTGTCAGTATCATCCATCCTTCTCCTGCCACGCTAAAAATCGGACCTCTCCCTTTCTTGTGAAACAGCCCTTATTGTTGTTGTGCCGAGCCGAGTCGAGCCCTGGTTAAAAGGGAGGCAACTTAAGAGTCGCGACCGCTTCGGACCCTAGAGTATGCAACGAGAGGCACAAGCCTCAGAGCGGAACATCGTCGATGTGCCGACCGGTCAGTGCCAGTGAAAACTAGGGGGCCGCGGGCCGCGCCGCGACCAGCCAACCTATAACAATGAAGTCTCGCCACGATTCCCCTCACATTTCCCGTTTCCATAATGTGTTCAGTCGCTGTAGACTACGACAATTCGGCATTTCCCATATAACACGGTGTCGGCCAACGCGCCACTCGTCCATTCTCACTTGTATTCTGAGTAAAAACTTGTTTTTTAAAGAAAACTTTGAAACTTCAAATCACCTACGTTTCCCCCGTAATTGAAAATTAACTAAGAGCCAACCAAATAAAATTCCGAATTACAAAAATAAAAAAAATCTAAAAATTGCACCACCAAACCCAATTTTGTGACACTCCGGGCCTACCAGTATTTCACGAAGTGTAATAGTATTTTTTAGGCACGGAGTGACCTTATAGTTTCACTCAAGATCGGACATTTTTTTTTTAATTTCCTATGGTGCCCCTTACGCCAAAACCGAAAGTATGCACGAGAGGCACAACCCTCAGAGCGAAACATTGTCGATCTGCCGACCGGTCAGTGCCAGTGAAAACTAGGGGTCCGCGGGCCGCGCCGCGACCAGCCAACCTTTCGACAATGAAGTCTCGCCACGATTCCCCTCACATTTCCCGTTTTACATAGTCTCTTCAACCGCTGTACCCTACGACTATTCGGTATACCCAGTATACCACGATGTCTGCCAATGCGCCACCCATCTAGTTCTCACCTGCAAGCTAGAGTAGACACTTAAATTTAAAACAAAAACAAAAAACTTATAGTCATCCACGTTCACGTTCCCTTCGTATATAAAAGTTAACTAACAGCTAATCATAAAATTCTTCATTTCAAAAAATAATAAATATGCACTAAATCCAGTTTTGTGACACTCCGGGCCTACCAGTATTTCACGAAGTGTAATAGTATTTTTAGGCACGGAGTGAAACGGAGTTGCCTTATAGTTTCGTCAGATTCGACTGTTTTTTTTTTTTTTTTTTTTTTTCTTGGAAGCATAGCCCCATATGGCCCTCTGACAGAAGTTTTTCAAACTCTCCAGATTATCGAAGGGTACTCATACAAGACACGCTGACGTGTTTTTACACTTCAAAAATATCACACACCGTTTAAAAACGAGTTTTAAAGTCGGCTTTCTCACTCCTTTCAATGAGGAAAGTAAGAGACAGAGCACCTCGTCAACAGGTACCACTAGTCCAAAATCAAAACGATCTAAAAAATCAAAAATCTGTCTAACAGAATTACGGACAATAGTCGTATTAAATGGTCTAGCGTGTTGTTACATTCAAAAAATATCATAGTGATCAGAAAAACCACTTCAAACTTCAGCTTGCTCTCTCCATCCAATGGTGATAGCAAGAGACAGAGCTACTGTTACAACGCCTCTAGACGAGCTATGCTCGACTCGTCAGCAGGCTGCATCAGCAACCTCTGCCTGACTCAGTATCATTCTGTCCTTGTCCAGAGCACAGCCAAATCGGACGTCCTTCTTTTTTGTTGCGTAGCCTTTGCCGGGTACCCATTGTCGATGTGGCGAGCCGAGCCGAGGCACGCCGAGGCCCCGCTAAAAGGGAGGCGACTCGAGAGTCAGAACCGTTTGGGACCGGTGGGGGGGACAACAGTGCGAGAGACTTGCAGGAGGCTAGCGCTAGGCGGCCCGCGTATGAGAATGCAAGCGTTACACTGACCGCTACCTAGACGCCCTAGCTCTTCAACTACTCCCTCTCCCCCTCGAAGGAGATACAAACTACCCCGAACCACTCCAAAACTGAAACAAGGCTAAACCAAAATCCTCATTCTATGAATTTAAAAAAAAAGAAAGCAAACAAAACCAGAAAAAAATATTAACTTAACTTCTATAACCACCCCCAAACCAACCCAAAACTGAAACAAGGCTCAACCAAAATCCGCATTCCATGAATTAAAAAATAAAAGAAGGCAAACAAAACCAAAAAGAACAAAATATTAACTTAACGTCTATTTTAACCAAACCCCCGTGAAACTCCGGGCCTACCAGTATCTCACACAGTGGGATAGTATTTTTTAATTTCCTATGGTGCCCCTTACGCCAAAACCGAAAGTCTCTGTGAGAAGTTTTTCAGACCTTCCTGACTTTTGCATAATACCCATACAAGAGCGTCGGACGTCATTTTACACACCAGAAATGCAGCAGGCAGTCTCAAAACCGAGTTGAAATTCAGCTTTCTCACTCCATCTAATGGCAAAAGAAAAAGACAGAGATAGCGTGCTCGGCTCGTCAACTGGCTGCGTCAGTATCATCCATCCTTCTCCTGCCGCGCGAAAAATCGGACCTCTCCCTTTTTTGTGAAACAGCCCTTATTGTTGATGTGCCGAGCCGAGTCGAGCCCTGGTTAAAAGGGAGGCAACTCAAGAGTCGGGACCGCATCGGACCCTAGGACATGCACAAGAGGCGCAACCCTCAGAGCGGAGCATTGTCGATGTGCCCACCGGTCGGTGCCAGTGAGGACTAGGGGGCTGCGGGCCGCGCCGCGACCAGCCAACCTATCGACAATGAAGTCTCGCCACGATTCCCCTCACATTTCCCGTTAAAACAAAAAAACTTAAAGTCATCCACGTTCACGTTCCCTTTGAAAATAAAAATTAACTACCAGCTAATCATAAGATTCTTAATTACAAAAAATAGTAAATATGAAAATTGCACTAAATACAGTTTTGTGACACTCCGGGTCTACCAGTATTTCACGAAGTGTAATAGTATTTTTTCAAGCTAGGAAGTTGCCGTTTTGCATAGACTTGCCCCCATCGTTGTAATTGAAGTTTCAGAACCGGGGGGGGGGGGGATGTTTAACTGCGACGGAGTGGCAATTTTGACCGTAAAGGGTCCCCAAAACACCTTTGAATTTGCTGAAATATCAACATTTTTGGTGAGCAGGATCAAATGATGGCCCTTGACAAGCTGACGTCAACACTTTCACGATCGGTCAAACCCACCCCCACCTTCCCCCATCCCCTAAAGGGGGTTGGTTTGGGGGGTGGCTCCCGGATTTGACACTTTGGGACCCTCACGTGCTACTATGGGGGCAAGTCCATTCAAAATGGCAATTTCCTAGCTTCAAAAACGTGGAAATGGCCAGCAGCGGAAAACGTGGGGCGCTAATTTTGATGGGCAGTGTATTACAGAGCCCGTCTGCAATGTCGCAAGAAAACGGTAAACTTTGACAGAAAACGTTTGTAATATTCCACAAGTTCTGTAAATTTACAACTATTATCGTGAAACAAGTACTGGTAAGGTAAAGGTAAGGGAAATAAATGTAGTGTAGATTACAGACTACATGTAGTCTTAGTTTGAATAATGTTCCGAGAAATGTGGCCAGATGGCGAACTTTTAGTTCGCTGCCCCCGGTTAAAAATGAAACATCAAAACTGGTGATAAATCTGGTGCATCTGGATCTATTATTTCTTTGCCTAATACGCATTCCAGGATTTTTAAGGGGTCTCATTTTACACAAGGATTCAAGTATTTGCTTCTGAATGCAAAAATTCCACTTCAATTTTTAGTAGACGGCAGCTTTATCATGAGAAAAGCAGTGGATACTGCAAGCAACTCATGGTGTCCTCCGGTATTTTACGATTGAAAAATACGTGTAGACTCCTTAGCCGCTCAACCAACTTTTTCTACGCGCAACGCGCCCCCAAATCGTGCATGAAAACGGACAAATATAATTAAGATCTCGTAAAATCTCGCGAAATGGCGCGC
The DNA here is from genome assembly GCA_038380765.1 of Odontothrips loti. NCBI lineage: Eukaryota > Metazoa > Arthropoda > Insecta > Thysanoptera > Thripidae > Odontothrips > Odontothrips loti. The sequence goes on from CM076254.1 coordinate 1,284,463, forward strand.
ACTGGTGGCCCTACTCCACACCTCGCTGGTTTCCGGAAGAAAAATGTCCGCTGAATGTATGCCCGCAAAACGGCAAGCCCGTTGCATAGCCATGTCCACGGGTATTAAATGGCCATCAATTGCATGTCCGCCGATTCTTATGGCCCGATTAGTTAATAGGGCCCCACCCATGTGTTGATTGTTGCGAAAATGTTGTGGAATAGTTCTACCTCCTGTCTCTTTCTGATGCTTTGGCACAAAAGGAAGACGACATTTTTCAACAAATTTGTTTTTAAAGAATATTACGAGTCATATCAGTCACAGGCACAGGGCGATTCTGTACGTACGGGCCCATTTCATGTATTTGTCTCCTTGCGTCTTTGAAACGCGTTGTATCGTGGTATGTGAGCACAGAAATTCACTGTACCCTTTAGTTTCGCATTTCCCCGCTGCAACCGAACTCATATGTCATGTGGGTACCTCGCACGAAAAGTATACCAAATGTAAGTTCCGTCATTGTCCATTTGGACCATTGTTCAACTTTGGTGCTCCGGTACTGAAAAAAAGCACATTAGGAGCTTTTGGAGTTTCTACCTTGGTCTAGTAGCTTCACTTTACCAGATTATGATTACCCTCATCAGATTTTTAATTTGAGAAATTCATGGCTGAAAAATGTCCACCGTAAATGGTTTTTAAACATTGAAAATTAACAATTCTCGCTTTTGTCTAACAAGACTCGGCCGTAGTATAAAAAGAGTAATATTGTATCGAGAGAAGCAACACTGGAGATTCAAAAACAGCTGCCACTGACAGTCTAGGGCAAAGTATTTTGGCGCCAATGAGCGAGGAAAGTCAAAAAGCGGCGCGTATTTTTATAAATGTAAGTTCCGTGTGGCCCCCTCCTTCATTGCACAGTTATGTTCCAAAACTGTAATATCCTGGGAAAGTTGTGGGGCGTAGTGCTGATGAATTTCGCAAAGCATGTCCAAAGTGGGACTCGCGGTTTAGGAAGACGGGGCAGTGAAAACTTGTTTTGTAAGATTCCGTCATCGAGTATTTTCTGTAAATTCCGTCATTTCGTATAGGGGCTGAAAGCAAAAATCCAACGTGTAGCGCGCCCACGCTCCGAGAGGTTCCTTGGAACCCCCTTGGTACTGTTTAAAGCCAAATCGACCCCGGAAAGCAAATTTCATTTTTGCACTTCAGCTACTCTCAAAAGGAGCCCGTACGCACGGAATTGCCCCACACTAGAACACGATGCCGCACCTGGGGGCCTCACTCTCACTCTGCCGGCTATGTATACCCCCCGTGAATTAATTATTGTTTCCCCTTCGACCTGATAAGCCCCATGACTTCCATGACTGGAATGAAAGTGGGCGGACTTGCAAGTGTAGCGACCCTTAACGCCTTAACGCTCCCTACAATGCAAATGGTCCCGGCCCCGGCCGTTACATAGTTTAAAAAACGCCCACATCTGTCAAAAAATTACCCAAATACGGACTTAAAACCGAGGGGCCTTTGTAATCGCGGACGTTATCCCTTGTGTATTTTGTGGTAGGCCATGTTTTTGACGGACTACATGTTCATGGACATTTTGCCCCGGACATATCTTCGTAGCAGCCGCTTCGGTACGGCATCGTAGACGGGACCGTCTTAGCGGCGGCCTTACGACGCGCTTACGGCCACGGCCACGACGTACCACGACCCACGACGCCCACTACGAGGCCTGAACTTGAGCTGTGCGACGGAGATACTGTGCGCTGCAAGCGAGCAAGCAGGAGGCGGCGGTGGACATACCCCTGACCGCAGTGCGGCGGCGATACCCCCAGCCATCGCTGCGGAGGGGCAGGGAGTAGGCGGACCCCGATGGAAGGAAAAGCGACAGCTAACCTCGGGCGTTAAGTTCGGCAAGCAGGTGTGCACAGTTACTGCTAATGTACTTTCTTTTGTGCATATTTTAAGGTACAAAAAGGTTGCACGTTAACACTAACTGTACAAAATTGTCCTGCACTAAGTACGATCCTACGTATTTATGTACAGGTGATTATTTTGTACATTACTCATTGATCATGTATCCAATGAACAGTATTAAGCGAACATTATTGTTAACTATTTTTTGTATTTAATTAATTACGGTGTGCAGAATTACATTGTAAAACGAAGAGCGAAATTCCTCCCCCAAATAGAGCGAGGCGTCCGATTACACTTAAATTGAGCGAGCTGGTGGAACATTACGGAATAAGGGTGGGGAGCATCGCTCGGGCGAGGAAATCTGATTCAAAGAGATCGCTTTCCCGAGAGCGAGAAATCTATCTCCAGGATTTCTAGTCTATGTTCGACTCTGTACATTGCTAAACGACAGAGACTGCAGACTCTTATGTATACTGGATTCTTTTCATTGGATATGTTCGAATTCGTGCAGGACATAATTTGTCATGTGTCACCGTACAACCCCGATGTATCTAAAGATATTTACGAAAGATATAGTACATTTGCAGTTTGTGTGTGTTAGTTTTTCTGCGGGACGGCGAAAGACGAAGAGCTGTGTCCCCAAATAGAGCGAACTGCGAGCACAATAACTGCAAATCGCCAAATTTGTACAGTGCTGACGAAAAAAATCGCACACATATGATATATGCACTTCATTGCGCCAAATTGTCAATTTGCAGTTTGCTTGTCGGAGTGAGCTTCTCCAGTCAATAATCACCCAGTAATGCATGTTATATAAAGAAAAAGAACTCACGGACTCGACCGAGTTTGGACACGCTTTGGTCGGCAATGTGTGTATACCGATTTTCACATCGAAAGTTCAAAGTAAATGACTAAAATAGCTCCGCCAGTACAAGTTAATTGAGACGTAGTACTAATACGTTGGAAAAACAGACAAACGGTTGTAACTCAGTGGACTAGTTTCAGCTGGATCACTCTTCATAAAATAGGTTGGCAAAATTATGACCATTCGTAAGTAATTTTAATTTTGGTCAATCGTTTTATCGTATAATTTGTAGACGCTGGAGGCGATGCCAATCTGGCCTAACAACGCAATGCACAGTGCAATCTATAGTGATATTCTAAAATATACATGGAGAAACAGTGAAAACAAGACTTCAAATACTTATAAATTAGGAATTTAGCATTGGACAGTAAACCGGGGCACATTGAATGAGATTGGAAATGATTTGAAGCAAAACCTTTCGCAGAATACACTTTTAGGCATGTAGTTAATGGCGTACACTGTGCAAATTAAAAATTAACTAAATTGCGATATGTTCTGGAAACTAGATTTTATTCAGGAAGAGTGTTTACGGTCAATCCATTAAAACTGAGTAGTCTCAGAGGGATGGAGACTTTTTTCTTACATATTGTCGGAAATTCTCTAAAACATTTCTTACTCCGAACTCGCGTAGGTCTGCGAGACTCTCTAAATGTTGCTAATAATTGTTAAGAAAAGATCAAGTCTGATCGTCAGGCACGGCAGCTCTGCTCCTGGTGACACCCATTTGCATATGCCGTATTTGCCATATTCATTAAAAAATAAAAAATCGCGCTGGCAGCCGGGCCACCGCCGCTCCTGTTTCCCGAATGGAAACAAAAAGAAGAACAGCTGCAACGACGGCAAAGTACACCGCAGCAGCAACACCACACACAGCTCCTTAGGACAGGGCGGTCCTCCGCTGCTGCAGTTCGGCCCTCGCTTCCCTTCCCTTCTTCCCTTACGCTCCTTTTTCGATGTTCAACTACCCTCCCATTTTCTTGCTGAAGTAACAAAATTGTCTATTGTGTCGCGACAAAACTACCCCTCTCCCTCCTCCTTCACTCTCAAGAAAGAATGCTTGAATCAAGCATAATACGCTTGATCCAAAAGAATTTCTAGGCTTAAACCGCAGATTCTCCGCCAAGCATAATATGCTTGTTCCAAGCATGACTATGCACGATTCAAGAACATTATGCTTGACTCAAGTATCGTCACAACTGGCGCCAAGCATCGTTATGCCTGGAACAAATTTCATATCCTTGGAACACACTTCATATGCTTAAAACAAGCATTTTGCGTTAGTTCAAGCATTCATTTTTGAGAATGTTCTCCCGCGTCCCTCTCTCGCCGATTCTGTCTGTTGTGGCGCCGGCATCAGAGAGAGAGAGAGAGAGAGAGAGAGGGGGGGGGGGGGCAGAGCGGGAGAGAAAAGAAGGCAGCGCAAGCGCGATGCGGTGCAAGCGAGATAGAGGCGTGTGCGTGCGTCGGGCGCACACGCGGGGGAGGGGGGGGGGGGCAGTTACGCTGGGGTGGGAGGAGGGGAGGGCAGTCCCGCCTCCACCCCTCCCGGCTCCCGCCCCCACCCCTTCCGGCGTTCCGATCCGCTCGGAGGGTTTGTCCGCGCTCTGCATCCCTCTCAGCCTCAGTTGCGCCCCGAGCTCCAGCCCCGGCGGTGAGCCGCTAGTCTGCGCCGCGCCGTGTCCTGGTGGTTGGTGCCGTCCGCGCGTGCTGCGCTCCGCGTTGCTTGACGCTCACGCGCCGACCTGCCTCCCTTCCCCCGACACGTGCGCGAGATTCTGTCGTGTGCGCGTACGCGTGCGACAGTGTTAATGGTATTGTGTGTTTTTGTGCGTGTCGTGTGACTGTGCGATACTGCTCGTGCGTTCTTTTTTGTTTGTTTTTTGTTTTACCTCGATGCGAGTGTTTACGTGTGTCACGTGGTTCGCCTATCCGCTTTGTACGCTGCAACATTGCCGCTAAAAGAAACGTGCGCGTTGGATGATGCCGCGGTTTGAATTCCGTTTTCGTCGAGGGAACTGTCGTGTGTGAGTGCTGCGTGTGCGTTTCCGTGCGTTCGTTACGGAATCACTGAGGATTGTGAGATTCATAGCGGTAACCGGTGGAACAGGAGGCACGGTGAGTGTGTTGGACGCCCTTAATTGACTTAAAATTTCAACATGCCCCGCTTGTTCAGGAAAAACTCAAAGGAGTTTCAGGAGAAAAAAAAATCAAAGCGTTCATTTGTACAAGTCAACCTTTCTTTCATTTTCGGGGGGGGGGGGGGTGTTGAGGCGAAAGGATCTCTTTTTGTAATTTTCTGAAGCAGCAGGACACTTCTAATAAAATATTTTGGAATGTCCTGCAGACCTTTGGATATTTTTTACTCACATTTGCTTTGGCTTTTCTCGTGATAAATCGAGATTCACTGAATTGACTGCGGTACTCTACACAGGTTTAACGAAGCAAATCTTCTTTTTAAGAATGGCCGCAATCCCAGACCTCTCGGTACACCCACAAAAATGAATTCGCGAATTAACGCAAAATGTATGTTAAATAAGGATGCTGGGCGGAATAAGTGGAATCAATTCAAGAAAGCTTTGTATCAAGAATCATCACCGAGAATTGCACCTTGAATCAAAAAATCGTCGGGCCGGAAATGACGGAAGATGACGGGGGAGGGGGTACAAAAGTGGCCAAAAATGGGTGACGTCATATATGTAGAGACACGAACTTTATGATGTTTTGAAACCTCCAAATATGCGCCTTAAAATTGTCCAAATATGCACTTTTTATGCACATATTTTGGGGGAAATATGCGGTCAAAATGTAGTCTTAATTCATAAATTATGCAAGGAAAATGCATGAGTGTAAGTACATGTCTTAATATGCAGAGTTTATGCACTGATTATTTTTTTAAAATATGCAGTGAAAGTGCAGATTAAAATTTTTAACAATATATGTGTCTAGCTTCATACGCCACACATTTTTGACAAGGACACAATAATAGAAATAGAAATTCGAGAAAAAAGTTCAGAAAAAAAAATTGTTTCAATTTGATAAACAATTTTTTCCAATCGTTTTTCGAAAACGATCAGAAAATCCTGATCAGATTTACACTAGTGCCGCCAGCGCCTGCTCGAACTCGCACAGACGACGAGGCAGAGCACAGCGCGGCAAAATATGAAATGCGGGCGAACCAAGTTATCACTTTGAACTCAAAAATGGGTTGAATTCGTAAGTCCAGCGACCTCTGGGGTTGAAATATGCTTGAAAAATGCGAAAAATGCAATATGCAGCGAACAATTACAGAATATGCGACTTTATGCGGACAGAAAATGGGTACTAGCGGGTAAAAGTGACCTACCAATATTGAAATTACAACATTCTGAGCATATCTCAGAAACATGCGAATATGCGCGTTGCATAAAATTCGTGTCTCTACATATATGCTCGGCGCCTAAACTTACTGACTTTGACCCGGCATCTTCGGGCATGAACATTGCCTTGAGTGAGGCCTGTTCCCCTTGATATGGTAAGGTCAAGGCTAATCCTAGGAACTGCTGGGTGTTCAAGTGTATAGTAGTACACTGTGAAAGAAATATTGGGATTTTCTCAAGTGTTTAGGAAATTTTTAACCGACACATCCTTTTGTTTTTATAACATGTGGTAAATAGAGGTATTAAAGAAGTCTTGCAAATCTCACAAGAATCGTAAGGAACCCATTTCTAATTTTTTTTTTATAACCGACTGATCACCTATGATTTTCTAGAATTATTTCTACTAACTTATACGTGAAGCGGTGTACCTCATTTCTCTGCGGGCGTGTTTGTCGGTCGCTCAAACCACGGCACAGGGGATACTACTGCAGTGCTGCTCAGGGGCGTAGCCAGACTTGGGCTTCGGAGTGGGAATGCCGCACTAATTGCCTACGAACAGGCGTTTGTTACGCAGGTTGCCTACCCCGGTCGCCGGTTTGGGGGCTGGCTACGCCCCTGAGTGCTGCCAGCTCATTCATTTTGCCGTTAGAAATGCGAGCGCGCCGCTGGTTGGTCTGCCGCCGGCACTAACGCCCGGCATGGCGCCATCCCCGCTAGCAGCAGAGCCCACCAGAGCAGGACTGCAGTGTCTCACGCCACGCAGTGCAATGCAGGTGTAATTTGTCTTCTCGTTCGCCTATCATGCGAGTGGCGAATGGCGCTTGTAAGAGTTTTGGGTGAGCAGGCGCGCCACGTCTCGGGATGCTAACATCAGGCGATGAGCAGCGAAGCAAAAAAAGGGGCCGGGCATGATGTGTGGGGCTGTGGCCTTAGTAGCCTCATGTTAAGAAGCTTTCACGCGCCATTTCACATTTTTTTTCGCCCCCCAAATGGCCACTACAGCCACATGTCACGAACCTAAGGGCAAACCAACTTTTCTCACCTGTAACTTTTCTGATAAATCACGAAAAATACGGAATTTATTGGCTTACTTAAGGTAGTCAGCTCCAGTTTTTAATGTTCATTCACATTGAATCTGAACTTAATTCAATCTGTGAATTTTGGTATGGTAAACTAACTTTTCCTTATGGCACCCATTGACCTAACATTTTGTATGGCAACACCTTCCACATTCCTAATAACAACATGTAGGTTTCGAAAAAGTCTCGGGGTCACTGACTCGCCTGGACCGGGCACAGAGTAATAAAGTAATACAGAATGTTACACCTAAAAAGCACTCCAAACTTTCATGATTTATGTCATATAGACATTGTAATACAAGTAATACACCCAGCATTGCATCTACAGTTAGTATCTACACTGTTGATTTGAATTTTGCGATCGCTGGGAAGACTGTCAGACCGTTTCGAAGCATTGCTCTTCGTGGAGCGTGAGAAGGAAATTTTCTCATAAATTGCTATAGCACTGCTACGCATCAAAATGGGCGTAGCTGGGAGTTCGTTTCCTTGATTTTACACTGCCTTAATTTCACCAGTGATGAAGATCGCAAACATTTTGTGGCGTTCATCGAATAATGCAGTGAGGGTCGCGTCGCAAAGTAATGCCCCTGGAGGAGCGCCATCTCATTGCTGGTGGATGCGTAATGGTTAGTTAAGTGAAATTCAGGCGCACTCTTTCAAAATCTGAAGAATGCAAGGAATTTTCTCCGGAATATACATCGAAGACATAATGGTCGTTAATGCACCCCCGTCCTTCGTATAACCTTTCTCTTTCACTCCGCGTCAAGGTGCAATGGTGCAACCCGCTCTCTATTTCCCACGAGTCTCTGCTGTTTTGAGATTGAGATGCAGGAGAAGTGGTCGCTGGCACCGGGGCGGGGCGTTGGTTGGCACCTCTGGGAAGCTCTTCGCCTGCATGAAGACGAAAGGCGTGGCTCCAGGCGGACAGGGTCGCCACGCCCGAGGCCAGGGCCCGCATCAAGACACTCGGCGGACGTAACCCAGTGGTCCCCACGGCCCAGCGGGTCGCATAGCTTTCAGCCACCGCCTCCACACCGCAGTGCAGCGCTGCCAAAACAGAGCGGGGGGAGGGGGGGGGGAATTTTTGATAGTATTTTGAATACAGTGCCGAGTACAACTTCAACTTACTGTGGACAGAACTATAGACAGAACTACAGACGAAACTGCAAGTGTTCCAATTTTTTACAGACCGTCCACAGTTGGTCCACAGTTCGACCTCAGCTTGTCTACGGCAAACTGCAGTTTGTCCGCAGATAACTGTAGTCTATCTATAGTCTGAACTTATTCTTCAGTTCAGAATCAAACAACCATTTTCCAACATGAAATGGTGAACAGTCTTAAGAGAGTTTGTACACATACAAAATGCGTTTCAAAAGGTACTTTAACAACAGACTGCGGGCATAGTTTCGTCTACAGATCCTTCCACCGGGGACGATCCAAGTGGTGGAGCGAACAGCGGGGATACTCTGATACCGGATACAATTAAGGCCGTCACTCTCCTCTATGGCCCCCGCTGCTTCTGGTTTCTCTATGGGACAGAGCATGGACCTGGAGCCGCTATACAATGGAGAGATGCATACAGCTTCCCCAGCTAGGGTCCGTACGCTCAGAGACCTTTTTACTTACGAACTATTTCAAATATTGGTTATGTGTACAAACATTCTTCGTCTTCTCGTTGTTTTGAACATATTAATAATTTTGGTCGTGATATAGCGTACATCACAATTGTTTATTTTGCACAAAGAGTTTTGTAATACCATCCAATCGCAGGCTACTGGCTAAGGACGCTCCGCTGAGACATCGGACCTTGCCGTCGCGCTACACGAAGACTTCGTTCTTGGGACCTATCGAATTCCTAAAACAAGTTTTCCGAAATCAACAAGCATCGATTTGACCTAAATTATGTAAAAGTACGCCAGACCACGTCGAGACGTAACAGGCTTCGCTCATCGCAAAGCACTGTTCCGCCCCTCCGCGCCTGGTGCACCCCTACCTTGGCCTGCCAGCGGCAATCGTTGGGATCTGTAAGGCCCTGCAGGGCACCTATCCCTTACTAGATTGAATCCGCTCTTAGTGACGTAACCGTTACGCCCCCCCCCCCCCCAACCACCATTTTCTTTTTTGTTTTTGTATTTTTGAGGACCGATAAGGCCCAGGCCGAAAACGAACTTCCAAAGTACTATAGCTAAATACCCTAGTAGGTGAGGTTTTCTTTCGCATGGTCAGGGGAAAGACACATTTCAATTTCCCGGCTGTGCTTCAAACCGTTCTCGAGTAATCGTGCTGACAAAGAGACTGAAACTTTTTTCAGCCCCTACCGAGTAAGGGCTTTGCTATCCCTTAGCCAATTAATTCAGCCCTAAACCTGTGTCAGGTTCAAACGTAGGAGTCCGTTTGTTAGAATGGAGTCGAACACTCAGAAATAAGTGCTTGAGTCAAGCATCAAATGCTTGCTCCAATGCATTTTCAGTGCTCAACAGTGAGGGTGGAATCCGTTTTCCTTGTGGATTCCTTTCGTTTTATCCCTAGAGTTGGCGAGTGTCCCCAAACATCCCCCCAAAATCGTCAATTTAGTACAAATGACGTCATTGATGACGTAGGCGGGAAATTTTGTAGGTCACGTGACCTACAGGAAAAAATGACTTATATTAGCTAGATATCATTTTCCGGGCCTAACCTAACCTATTCAGCCACTTGCAGTCGACAGAAAGTGGTGTTAGACAACGGACATGACAAAAACGCGTCTTTCTGTAATTCAGGTATATGTGTCTGTAAGTGACGTCAGTCGATCTGGGACCGATCAGATCTTGATAACATAACCTAAAACTGACCCTCTTTTGCCAAATCAAGCGATCTAAGAAAAAATTTCCATCACGCCCTCACCCCTGTTTAACCTCAAATTATACGCAAACAAAATATGCTTGAAACCTAGCCTCTTTACTAAGAATATTGATTGACGGAGCTTGAATTTAAAAAGCCCGTTAAATACGAATGCCTGAATCACGCACCTTATTACGAGGTTTCTTTATTCAAGTACAGTAGTGAAAATTTTATTTGTAATACTAAATAATACTGAATAATAATAATACTTTATAATACGTATACCTTATAATACTTCATAATACCTTCGAATACCTACATACTTAGAATAACACTCCGTACACGGTTCCGACGAGTCGGACCCGCCTCGAAGCTTCTTACAAGCAGAACGAAGCTTAGCGCCGGTGTGAAGATACTGGATTTAAGCATAATATTCTGCCTATTCATCTGCATCATATGCTTGATTCGAGCATTCGTTTTTTGTGAGTGTATACGTCCTCCGCTCGCACAGTGTTGCGGGTGCGGCTTCCCTCGATTTCGACTCTGGCTCAGCTGATGGCTGGGCGGTGGCTGGCGCTGGCAGAGCTCAAGGCAGAGCCGGCAGAGCCCCTGGCAGGGTAGGCACGCTGCCGCACAGCGGTACGGGTAGATTGCCTACCCTACGATTCACAGGCGCTGGCCGCACCATGTCCTCACGGCGGAGATGACAACACGAAGCCCGTTACTCATGCGAGCGCGAACTGATCCGTCGGTCTCCGAGAGAGTGAGAGAGAGGGAAGATGGCACCCTATTGAGAGATAGAGGGTGGGGGGGGGGCTAGAAACATAGAGAGACAATGGGAAAGGGGGGGGGGGCTAGAGACATAGAGAGAGAATGGGAAAGGGGGGGGGGGACTCTTACGACGTGAGCGGCACTAAGGCGGTTTCTCTTGTGTGGGTAACTGAAGGTATATATGTTCGGCCATAGCCACTATTCCTCTCTTTCCCCCACAATTTCTTGCATCGTGTATGTCGTACATTCTGGCAGGGAAAAAAAACGTAATTTCTTGTCCAACGAGTCGCATTCTTCCCCCTTTTCGTTATCTCTCTCTCTCTCTCTCTCTCTCTCTCTCTCTCTCTCTCTCTCTCTCTCTCTCTCTCTCTCTCTCTCTCTCTCTCTCTCTCTCTGTCTCTCGCTCGCTCGCTCTATGTTCCCCTGCCTCATTCCAGCATTTAAGTACCCTGGTTTTCTCCTTTCGCCGCTCCTCTCCTCCTGCTTCTCCCGCTACTTCACGCAACGCGCGCCGGTCGGAGCTCTCTGGAGCGAAGTGGCGCCACGCTGACGCCACGCTGACGCCACTGTCGCTGCCTCAGGGTCACTGAGCCGTATAAGGGATAGGGCTAGCCAGGGCTGGTGGCTGTAGGGAAGGGTTGGGGACAAGGATAAAAGGGACAAAAACGAAAAGGAAGGAGTGGTGGAGAGAGATGGTGGGAGAAGTCGTCAGCGGTACGGAGGTGATGATGAAGTCGGAAACCTGAGACTGAGCAATTCTTAATCCGTGAACTGTGGGACTAACTGCTAATGGACTGCCAATAATTTAACGAAAAAAGGTCAATTCTATATACCAGGTGTATCATTGGCCCCGGGCAGTTTCGGTTTTAGGCAATCCCGCAACACACTATCTCCGTGTCTTTCTGGCTCGGCCAGACGCGTGAGACAGAAAGAGACAGAGATAGTGCTTTGCGGGACTGCCTAAAACCGAAACTGCCCGGGGCCAATGATACACCTGGTATAAATAGGAAGCAGATGATACCAACTCTAAATGTCTTCCAGTTTCTTAAGGGCTTCAGGGTCTAAGAAGTTATGAAAATAAAGTTTTATGTGTGTGTCTGTGCAAAGTTTATGTGCACCATGAGGGAGAGCCGACGATATTTGAAAGGAAAAAAACATCTTCCTGCGGCAAATTTGTTGACTGGAATGTTTATTTTCGGTTTTGGTTTTCGAGACCGAGTCGAGCAAAGGCCCTTGGCCAAGCGAGCGAAGGTGAGGCCAGCCGAGTGCAGGCGGAGCCGAGCCGGGCGTTCTTGCTTCTGGACAACAATGTGACCCGAGCAGTGCCACGGCCTCATTGGTTCATTGCAATGGACGTATTTGTACACATCTGATGTATACACAGATCTGTCCCTTCCGTTGAACCAAATCGTCCATTCGCATGTATAAGTTTTCATATTTTGCATTTTTAACGTAGTGTTGTACATTAGAATGTACGAAATTCGAACATATGTGATGTATGCACAGGTCTGTTCAATGGCAAAATACAAAATTGTCCATTTGCAATTACCGTGGATCAAGAAACCGGTTGGTGACCTCGCTCTTAGCTGGCAGTGTTTCGGTGGTCGTAGGAGTAGGGCGGAGGCGAGGCAGACATGAGGAGCAGAGCTGAGACATGTACGGCCACAGAGATGTGCGGAGGGGAAAAGGGTGCAGTGGCGGCAGAGGTTATGGCCATGCGGGAGTGAAGGCGAGAGAGATATGGCTCGGAGGGGGGCAAGGAGACGTGGGGTGCACGGGCTTGTGTTTAATGTACGTCTTGCCTCCCTTCACAACCTCCTCCCTAATTTCCTCCTCCCTAAGTCTGTTTCTGTCTATCTTTCTGTGTCGGACTGTCCGCCAGTCTCTTTCTCTCTCTCCCTCGCACGCACCAGGCCTCAGCTGGGGAGTGAGGCTTGGCACCCAGAATGTCACGTTGCGGCGTCGCGGTCAGGGCGCGTCCCGAGGACACAAAGTAGTCCTAGTCGCTGCTCAGCTGCTGCCGCTGCTCCTTATGCGCCACATAACGCGCTCCATGAATCTTATTATGTCCTTCCTGCTCGCCCCGCTCCTGACGCCCACTCCCCATCTCCCTCACTCATACTCACCCACTACCCCCCCCCCCCCCTCTCTCCTCTCTCTCTCTCTCTCTCTCTCTCTCTCTCTCTCTCTCTCTCTCTCTCTCTCTCTCTCTCTCTCTCTCTCTCTTGTCACCCGCCTTCTCCGTATCCGCACCTTAGTCTGACTGATTACTGTCTCCTGCGGGGCTCGCCGTCCAGCCGTCAGCGTCCCCCCGGCCCCGGCCTGCCCCCCTTGTTCCTTTTGGCTGCTGCAGCGTAACATGTAAATGGACGCGAAACCCCGCGCTGCCCCATCCCAAGCGTCCCCCCCCCCCATCCTCTTTCCCTCCCCTTCTTGCCTCTCATTATCGTCACCGTGATCTAATCCACGCCGACAGTGGTTGCCGCAGCGCGCCGCAGCCTGCTATGTGCGCCGAGGACGCATTACTGCCTATAGCTGCCGACGCTTGTGTTCCGGGAGGGGAAGGGGGGGGGAATCGGCGCTTACTTTCGATCATCGCGAGTGGTGGGCGCGCAGTGAGTGAGCTGGAGTTATCTGTTTGACGGCGTGCACTCTCAAAAATGATTACAAGATTTAAGCATCATATGATCTAAGTTAAGCATACATACTTTATGCTTAAAACACAAAAAACCCACACGCATTTTATGCTTGATTGAGGCATGTTAGGCTTGCCCTAAAAATGCAATCCGTGCCTCAGTTATCACATGCTGGTATCAAGCTTACACACGGTTGATGCACGCAGATGATTCTTAAATCAAGAAAATCCTACCGGAATACAGGATCAGCATCAGAATCGCTTTGCATTCAGCATTCATTTTTGAGAGTGTGGGAGGAGGAGGATGAGGGCGGAGGGTGAGTGGCAGGGGGTTGGTGAGGACCTTAAGAGCGGTAACCGCTCAAATTATGGTGCGGGCAATCAAATGTTCTGGGCTTCAATGCAATTTAGTATCGTAGATGAGCTTCACGTTTGTGTACAGCGGTTGTTTATTTTTTTTTACAATTAATTTTGATGTTTACACACTTGGTGTAAGTGCAGGAAGGAGGGGTTAAGAGAGAGGAGGGGGAAGGGGGTCTGGTAGGAACTAAAAAAATTAGCTGCAGAGGCAGCGATCATAACTAAGGTAAAGCGGCATACCCACTGCTGCGCTAGTAGAGATTGAAAATTTCCGGAAATCGTGGAAATATTTCCGAAATATTTTCGAAATATTCCCGACATTTTGGAAATGTTTGAAAATTTTGCTTTTTAAGCCGTAAAACCACCCATTCTCATTTATATGCAAGAATTACTCGAGATTATACTAAATGAGCGTCGAATCATCCTGACAAAGTGGTAAAAAAAACCTTGCTTACAATGCTAGGTCATTTTTAATTAACAAGAGATCACAGATCAGTTCCAGAAAATAGTCTTAGTATAAAAGCAATCAAGTATTTCTATAGGTCTATAGGTTCTAAATGTACGTTTCGGCACACCCGAAGACCTATTCGGATTTTACCACGGTCGTGTTGCACGCGCGCAAAGTCGGTATCACTATCACTACTTTTTGTAATTATCTACGGAGTTCATTATCAGTCCTTATTGCAAGGGAATGACTGCATATGGAAAATGCGAGTTGAGCATATTTTCACGACCCATGCGTCCGTAAATGTTGGCAATGCGAACATTATTTAGAATATGTACCATAGGGTCACACAATACCATTTATAATTGAAAATTAGAAAGTACGAAAATTGCTTGTGATCACCGTGTCGCACCTGCACTGTTAGCATTGATTCCAACAAAAGTCGCTGCTGGCGCAAAAGCTGTCTTACGATGTCCGACCGTCGCCGAGGGGAGAAAGTATCACCCAATCTCATCGCGTTTACTGGCAACAGCGAAAAATCATTTTCAAAACTAGTGAACTCTGTTGCTTTTCTGGTCATGTTAGTGGGGAAATGACATTTGAGTCTGCCCAGGTGAATAGAGCGACCAAAAAGGTGTTTCATGACAAAAGACAACTGTTGTTAAAAAAAAAAAATCGGTCCAACGTGACCTGTAGTCTGGGAATCACCCCAAAGTTCAAATCGTGCGACGAAGCGATCGGCGCAGCGTGCGGCCAGTAAAAGCAACAGAAGTGCATCTTTCAAGCGTTTTTGTCAAAATTTCCAATGTTTCCAATTATTTCCGACCCCTCGGAAATATTTCGGAAAGTTTCCGGAAATATTTCCAAAATTTCCGGAAATATTCCCGGGCCTTCAATCTCTATGCGCCAGTCGGCGGAAGCGCAGAGAGCGAGAGGGAGAGACTGTGATAGTGACGAGGGGGTGGGGGCATTTTCTCTCTCTCTCCTCTCTGCCATCCTCGCGCATGCTGAATGGGGTGTGCCAGCGAGAGAGTGAGAGAGACATAGGCACAGGGTATGGGGAGAGGGTTGAATCCAGTGACTTTTCGGTAAGTGACGCTTTTACTTCGATCAACGTGAACACAGTTTGTCCACCGCCACTAATTTACAGATTAAAAAATAAATTAAAGTAAGATGACATAAAATGCGACATGAATTCGACCTCCATGTACTATGTACACTCCATACACACTCACACTCGAGTTGCCTTCACTTCCACTTCTAAGGACTTTCGTTCGTGTATCGATAGAAGAGGTGTCGTGTCATATGTCACACGTGTCATGTTTTCCTCTGAACAGAAAACATGCATCATGTTTTCGGAGTCGTGTTGTACCTGTTCTTATCTGGGGAGGGAACACGAACACGTGACAGGTTTTCGGACTAAACGACAATTGATGTGACTAGTTGGTACGTCAGTAATGTTAGAGAGTACTTGGGCTCGGATTCACAAAAGGGCGCGTGGATCAAGAGAACAGACACAACGGACAAGTTTTACAAGTTCTTTTCTCAATCAGGATTCAACCCAGGAGTAACAACTAACTAATCGGAGTTTTTTGGGGGACCGCAAGTTATAAAGGTATCGCGTTGCATGCCATAGACCCGAAAGTGACCCGCATTATGGGAATCACCCCCAAAATCTCTGGTGCACAGTATTATCCTAGTGGTTCATACGTGCAAAACTTTGTCAAATCGTGTAACTGGCGAGCCGAGCACCTTGGTGGTTAGGCACGCTGCCTCACAGAGCTGCATGCGTGTTGCCTATCCTCCGATTCGCAGGCGTTGGCTGAGCGCCTTGGTGGTTAGGCACGCTGCCTCACAGAGCTGCATGCGTGTTGCCTATCCTCCGATTCGCAGGCGTTGGCTGAGCGCCTTGGTGGTTAGGCACGCTGCCTCACAGAGCTGCATGCGTGTTGCCTATCCTCCGATTCGCAGGCGTTGGCTGAGCGCCTTGGTGGTTAGGCACGCTGCCTCACAGAGCTGCATGCGTGTTGCCTATCTTCCGATTCGCAGGCGTTGGCTGAGCGCCTTGGTGGTTAGGCACGCTGCCTCACAGAGCTGCATGCGTGTTGCCTATCCTCCGATTCGCAGGCGTTGGCTGAGCGCCTTGGTGGTTAGGCACGCTGCCTCACAGAGCTGCATGCGTGTTGCCTATCCTCCGATTCGCAGGCGTTGGCTGAGCGCCTTGGTGGTTAGGCACGCTGCCTCACAGAGCTGCATGCGTGTTGCCTATCCTCCGATTCGCAGGCGTTGGCTGAGCGCCTTGGTGGTTAGGCACGCTGCCTCACAGAGCTGCATGCGTGTTGCCTATCCTCCGATTCGCAGGCGTTGGCTGAGCGCCTTGGTGGTTAGGCACGCTGCCTCACAGAGCTGCATGCGTGTTGCCTATCCTCCGATTCGCAGGCGTTGGCTGAGCGCCTTGGTGGTTAGGCACGCTGCCTCACAGAGCTGCATGCGTGTTGCCTATCCTCCGATTCGCAGGCGTTGGCTGAGCGCCTTGGTGGTTAGGCACGCTGCCTCACAGAGCTGCATGCGTGTTGCCTATCCTCCGATTCGCAGGCGTTGGCTGAGCGCCTTGGTGGTTAGGCACGCTGCCTCACAGAGCTGCATGCGTGTTGCCTATCCTCCGATTCGCAGGCGTTGGCTGAGCGCCTTGGTGGTTAGGCACGCTGCCTCACAGAGCTGCATGCGTGTTGCCTATCCTCCGATTCGCAGGCGTTGGCTGAGCGCCTTGGTGGTTAGGCACGCTGCCTCACAGAGCTGCATGCGTGTTGCCTATCCTCCGATTCGCAGGCGACGTGTGGATGGTAACATTTATATTGCCAATAGAGTTAGGGCAGGTAAAACGATTGGAAAGAAAATCGCGGCAGGTATTAAAAAAAAACACCTGCGAAAATAGCAATTTAGCATGGTTTCGAAATTATGTTTTGTGTGCATGTGATTGTGCTGCGGATTGCGGTCCGAGCGTGAGTTATTTACCTGGACTTACGCTCTACACGGGGAAGTCCGGATGCTACACTTCTAACACTCCTCTAAAGTACAGGGGAAGATTTCAGTCTGACTGCTTAGAAACAATGCACAAGACAATATCAGCGCTGACATGGGTAAGTTTTCGTGTCCTTCGCATTGCAGTGACAGCGCCCGCTCAGACGCAATACGATACCTCGCGCTGAGACTCGCCTATTTTTTTCGCCGCTCTGGAGACGTGCCTAACTTTTCCGCGTTTTCTCGTCGCGTATCTCAGCGGCCGGAGCGCTCAGGCGCGTGGCTCTGCAGGGTGCGCGGAAAAGATAGGTGACTCTCCCGAGCGGCGGAAAACGACGAGTCTCAGCGCGAGGGATTGAATAAGAAATGATGGCATATGGTGAAATACAAACCAAATTGTAACAGTCCGTGTATCAGTGTTCAGTTTTAAGCAGAATTGTGGTCCCCTCACCTCGAAGCCGCCCCTGTCATTATCGCTCTCGAAACCATCGATCTGTTTATTGGTCAGAGCACCCGTAAAGTACAAGAAGTTGACGCGATATACTCTGCAAACAGAGGAGTACAGTCACTTTGCTTGTAAAACGGCACAGTAACCAATATGCTGTTTTTACAGTACACCACATCACTATACTATTATAACAGTACATCGGATCACTATGCTGCTTAAATAGTGAAGTTGGCTAACTATACTGTAGTAAAAACATGCATTGAAAACGCTACCTTTGTTGTTGAAGAAGCATGGTATATGCAGAGTAAACTGTAAAGATATTGGGTAGAAATGTCAACCCATTTGAGAAAAAGGGGTTGAAGTTGTAGAACCCGAAGGGAATTAAATCGGACGTTAGGCAACCTAAGAACTGACAGCTTATGTTTAAGATTTCAGTCTTCTTAGGTTTCGATTTGCACCCTTTTTCAACGTAATATGAAGTAAGAGTAGACCTTGTTTAATTTTACATCCCGAGGCGGGAACATCTATTCACAACTGGATTGACTTGAGCTTCTCTCTAGAGGCTTCAGAAAGCCTACGGTTCCCGAATGTCTGCGTAGCCGTGTAGTCTACGGAGCTCGGGTCCAAATAGAAAGTTCACGGGATCAAGTCTCAATTGAGTCATGTGACTTATGAATCACATTTAGGACAATGTATGCATAGGTCAAACTTTCCTGGTCCAAATGTATCATTTATATGCACCAACATTTCTATTTATTTTAAACGAAATGATTTTCATCTACTTATTGAGGTGTAATTTCTTAACATTGTTTGAAGGTCTCCTGTTTTAACAGTTTAATATGGTTGAAACGCTTCAACGCTTAGGGTGTAAATTATGTGAAAAAGGTTAAAATTGCTATTTCCAATTTTTACAGTGTGTAGCTGGTCCTTTTCTGAAATCAGAGCAAAGGTGCATACGACGGATCCGAGAATCCATCCACCCACCTTTTTTCACCATTCCTTCGGAAGAACACTTGACTGTATTGGAATGCCGACATGTTCATTGGAAAGTGCGGACAAATGCAACGAGTGAAAGAGTCAGACAGCGGGGCGTATTCTTCGGAAGCAGGGGGAGCTGGAAACGAAATTTGTTTGAACTAGTTTGTATTGCAATGATCCCATATTCTTTGCAAGCTACGAAGAAAATTGTTTGTAATACGACCGAACAATTTCTTCGCAAGGTTTTGACAGTGTGCAAAACACGGCTGGAAAATATAATCCAGGTAGGAAAAAATATAGCTGGGTATCAAAACACAGCTAGAAAATGAAATCCAGCTAGAAAACGAAATCCAGCTGGAAAATGGAATCCAGCTGGAGAATTTCCAGGTTTGAGGAAACACCTGGTGGAAATAAACGCATTCCCAGCTGGGATTGTTGTATATTCCAGGTGAAATTCACAAATCCTGGTGGAATTTTCGAAAGCTATCTGAAAAAAGCCACTGGGATATGCACCTGGGCAGACGTGAAAATATCCCACATTTGCCGTATTTGGTGTTCCAAATAGTGAAAAATGGTTAAAAATAATTCTTGTCCTTACAATGACAGCAAAGTCGACTATACTCTAAAACGTGTCCTTCGAAAGTAGTTTCACGAGTCCAAGGACTTCAATGAAATTATCTTACTTCTTTTTGCTGGAAGATTGCCTTAGCCACATTCAATCTGTAATTTGTAAAACTTTACTATTTCTGGCGGTAAAGTGTCTGAACAGTGTGCAGCTGGTATTGCGACGATGTCTTGCACATTATCTTTCACATTGTGACTAATGATTCCCGTAACTTACTAATCTCTCCGTGACTTACCGCGAGATTCGATCTTACTGTTTTTTTTTTGTTTTTTTTTTAATCCCTAATTATTCCTTGCCAAGGGCTGACATATTACACAGTTTCACACATGACACAGCGCAGCGGTTCCCACGTAAATTGCACCGTTTCGGAGCCCCACTTCCACCCTTTCATGCGACGAGGGACAGCCGTCCTCGACGCTGGCGGCTGAGCCGGGTCGGACCGGGTTTACCCAGAAAAGAGACTTCTTGATTTATTGCCATTACATTACATTTTTGTATGTCTAAACTAAAAGAAGACTTAAACCAAAGTTTTAAAATTGAATCAAGTCCCATTTGAGTTTCATGAAAGCAAAAGTAGACTTCATCTTTTCAAAGGCTACGTTTTTCTGGTTGTCGAGGAGTCGAATTATTTTGATGGGAAACGCGTCGTGCCGGTGTCGGCCGCGCTGATTCGACCGTCACCTTGATGGGGAGTTTTGAGTCCGCTGCGTCAGAGGGCGAGTCGACTACGCAGACCCGTGATTGGCAACCTTTTTATTTTAACCGAAGACGCCAGACCGTGTTATACCTGTTGGCCGCGTGCTGCAGATGGACGTCGATTTTTTTTTGTCACCGTCTACGCTGGATGCGATGCGATGCGGGTCGCGAGGAAAAAAAAATAGGTCAAGGAAAATAAACTTGATCCGATTCCCAAATGGAATCTCCAGCATTTCGTGCCAACCCCAGCGCGGGCGGAGGAATGGAAAAGCTAAGCAAGGAGGAGGGGGAAGGGGGGGGGGGGGGGAGGCACAAGGCTCCAGCAAGGCCAGACGGACATGGCGACCGGGTACGATGGTGCACACAGACAAACCGACCCTCCCTGGTAAGAACAGGCTATCTTTCTGTTGGTGCAAACAATAGTCTTACTGACGAAACTTTCGACCTCGACTTATTTGGGATGCTAAACGATTCTAGTGGCTCTAGAACGCCGGTTTTAAAAAATCAAATTCGAAAATTTTCCCTGCTAGCCGCTTGCGTGCACAACCAAACAATGACAGCTGTTTGTCTGCACAGGTAAAAACGGTTGCAAGTCTGTTCGAAACGGCAGCATGAAATGAAGGATTAATAAGAGAGCGGCAAGCCTGAATTGCTAAATTGTGCCGCAGAATCGTCTGCGTCGATTCAAGCCGTGATCGCGAATCACGGGATTCATGGAAGGATCTTCAGTGTAAAGTGCACCAGGAATCCGCAGTAAAACTGTAGTTTTTGTAGAGAAAACTATAGTTTAAGTACAGAAAAAGTACTAGTTATTTGGGACAAACTATAGTTTTCTTCGCTTACTTCACTTTAACTGCATTCAAACTGCAGAAAAACTATAGTTTGAGGTGCTACAGTTTGAACACTATACTCGCAGGAAGGAATCAAAATCGTTGCTTCAACGAATATGTTAGTTGCTTTCGTGGCAAACAATAAAGGTTGCGGGAGTTTTTCGTTTGCGTCGGCACAAAGTAATCTACGCGTACAAAAGGCAGGAACAAAGAAGTTATTCTACCGCCACAGCTATAGCCCTTATCGGTATTCTTGAAAGAAGTTGATGTTAGTACGCGGTAATCATCATGTTTTGTTTTACGCGGGGATGGCACATTACGAATGGGCTCGATCCGACACGATACTTGGAAGCCCAATCTTGCAAAGGGAAGTACAAAAAATATGAGCGTCGCTCAAACCAGGTGTGTTTCGTCAGCCCTGCCAAGGCAAAGGCAGCTAAACCCGCAGCATGCTAGCCCCTCGCGCGGCCGGCCGAGAGCCGAGACGACCACTTCGCTGGTTTGCGCGTAAGGTTTTTGAGAAGTCGGAGGTAGCAACGAGCGACCGCGACCACCAATGAGATACGGGGCTAGGAGGGCCAAACATGACTACCTATTTGCTGGCTAGCCACCACTCTATCCCGCGTAGTTACTTTTCCATTATTCAGAAGTTTAGAAGATGGCTTTTTGCACACCTTTTCGATTTGGACCCAGTGCGCCGGGCTCGCTTCGCTCTTTTGTCCGCTTACCACCCTATTTCGTTTTCGGCTAGCAGTACATCCCATGCCACCGCTTCTGCTGGGGATGAAGAGCTCATAACCGACAGTCTAGAAAATATAAAAATTCTCTCCGCGATCGAGACAAGCGGGGTGGGGGAAGGGGCGGGGTGAGGGGGGGGGGGGCGACTGGCGGTGGCAAGAGCCAAGAGGGATGCTGCTGGTGGACGTTTTCGTCCGTTCGATACCACTGCTTGCCATTCAGTTTGCTCCGTCTTGTTTGCCACGCGTCACGTAGTGTGGGCTCTCGCCAACCCCCTTGCCCTGTCTTTTCCTGACCCGCAGCCCGACTGCTTCCATGTCTCTCTCTCACTCTTCCTCTGCACACGCACTCACTCACCCACACCCTTCGCCCTCCTAGAATCAGCAGAGAAACAGCGCGAGGAGTGAGAGAGATGGGCGCAGAGATGGACAGACAGATATCGAAGGGCTGAGCATCGCTCTTCTCGGCCGCCGTCCGCAACTCATCGGCTGCCTCTGACGCACTCAGAAAAATCGTTTCTCACCTTGAGAAAGGCTCAAGAGCGGATGGAGAACATTCTCTGGATCCAATCCCAATGTTCTCAAAATCCCCGGTCGGGTCTCAAACCGAGAAACGATTTTTCTGGGTGCGGATACGTGCTTTTGGAGTGCACAGCACGTGCCACCGGGGACCGAGCCCGAAGAAGGCTCCTCGATGCAGCTGCCACCGCTGCAGCAACGGCCGGGGCTGCTTCTCGAGGCCCTGCTACTGCTCTGCTACTGGCTCGCTGCTACTACCCCACCGCCGCTACCACTGCTGATGCAGGTGTTGCTATTGTCGTTGGTGCTACTGCTGCCGCAGATGGTCCCACTGTTACCGCTGCTGCTGGTTGGGTCCCTGACGTGACGAGCATTCCGGAGCATAAAGCCCGGCCCGTGGTCTCCCCCCCCCCCCCCGCCTGGATGCTCGGAAAGTCTGCAAGCGGCGCGGGGCGGCGGCGGGCCTTCGTCGTCCGACAGCACGGCAGACAGAAACCCACGCAGTTCAGTCGTCTCCTGTAGCCAGGAGAGACCACAAGTAACTTCTTGCTCCTCGTTTTCGGACGCGAATATCAAAGCAGCAACCAGCAACGGCGACTGACGGGGGACATTTCACTGTATCCAGAATCTGCTTTTTCTCCTGTTTGCACCAATTCTGAGTAGGTGTCTTCCGTTCGCTTTCACTCTCAGAGAAATAAAATTGAATCGACCAAGTAATGTTGCCTGAACTAATGTAGATTGAACTTAAAATTAGTTGAATTGACGCAGGATCTTGATGAAGGCAACATTCCTTAGTCGATATCAGTTGATCCAACTCAAATCTCAGATAAGCAAGATTTTCAACAGCATGAACTAGAACTTCCAGTTTAGACAGCGAAGCGTTAGTTAGTTCAACTAACATTTCCCTGAGAGAAAAAATATTGTAAGTTGCGGCTACTGATCAGGTTGGTTGTCTGAGATTTGAGTTGGATCAACTGATGTTTTTTCTCCGTGATTAAATGTGATTTTATTAAGACTGTCGTTTGATTGGGCAATCGAACCAGAGAGGGTGTGATTTTACGGATTTTATAGATCAGTAATAAACCTAAAATGAAAAGTCAACGAAACTACCACATTTTCTGAGTTTTCATAAAGGGATATATGTTATTCCAACGCAAGGTTAGGTTAGAATAGGTTGGAATACGTGACTTGAGGTTAGTCGGCACAAAAGGTTCCTTCGAGGTACTTTCCTCCCGACTGGCTTTTCTTCCAGGGACTTTCCTTCCATCGGCATTTACTTCCGAGAAAGTTCATCACACACCCTGTTCCTCCCGCTCCCCAAGCAGGTGCTGTTTCCACCTTCCCATACCCCTTCCCTCACAGGGACCTCGACAGGGACTTTCCTCCCGACTTGCTTTTCTCCCAGGGACTTTCCTCCCGCGGGATCGTCCGCACCTTCGATGAAAGAGACGGTCACCCACAAAAATCCCTATCGGGAAAATCGGCTAGGACTGGTCTGTTCATGGGTGTGCGGACCGCGGTAGGGCATTGCGTCCGTATGTGTTAGTGTAGGTGCTCTTATTGGACTGTTTGTCCCTCCGCTGTTCCTCACTGCCCGGTGCCGCATCCGAGGGCTTACCGAAAGGGCTCGCGCAGGTCCCACCGTAGGGCCGGCACAAGCGCCGGCGCGCCGGTCTGCCCTGCCCCGAGGGGACGGCGAGACCTACACCTCCTCCCCCATTCTCTCTCTCCGATCCCATGTCGAGAAAGGGGTAGCAGCGGACTTCCCTCCTCAGGATCTCCTTCCCGCCCCTGTCCTCCTCCCCCAAATCCCCCCCTCTCTCCCCCCGGCCCCCCGTTCTGCAGAGAACGCCGGGTGGCTCTTGGGAGCTGGGAAGCCCGCCGGTTTCGGAGCTTACGAACAGTTGGTGTAGCGAAGGAAGTCCCCCCCCCCCCCCCGCCCGCCTTCCCTTCCGATACGCCCTCCCCTATCGCTCCTGCCAGTCGCCCTTCGGACCCAATCACACTTGAGGGGCCATGCGGCCCGCGCTGCCCACAATCACTTGCCTCGTGTGACAAATAATTGCACTGGACACACTCACAATTCTGTAACAGAGAAAGTTAAAGCAGTGGCAGATCCAGGATCTGCACGAGGAGGGGGCCCCGGGGCCCCCGTATTACCCTTTGCCTACCTACAAGCAGAAATGAAGGGAGGAGTGGGGGACCCCCCCACGGCCCACAATTCTTGGAAAGCTAACGATAATTTCTTGGCGGTGAGAAGATATTTCTTCGCAATATAAAGAAATACTTTGCCAAAACGCTTTGGAATAATGGCTTCATTTTCTTCGTAATCTGAAGCTAGGTCTTACGTAAGTTTTTGACAGTGCAATATCCGAACGCGGCTTACCATTTCGCATGCAGTTGTGCACAGGGTGGGGACAGCACAAAGACAGAGGGATGGAGATGACTAGCTACAAAGAACGAAGCCGTGCAAAAAACACTCCGCGATGAAGGGACATGGAGGACGAAGCTATGGTGTATCGGATTCCGATAATGACAACCGTTGTGCTCAGAGAGTGGACAAGACAGAGAGATAAAAGATGAACAGTAACGAATGAATAGGAAGGGGGACAGGCGGGGGGGGGGGGGGAACAGGTCAACAGCTAGTAGCGAGGATTCTGGAGAAGAGCGAAGGGGAAAGATGCCGCAGTGGGGGAGGGCAGACGGCCGGTCACCGGGGCTCTCTGGGGACACCTCTGCTCGCTTGCCCCCGTTATCGGTGCCCATCCAGGCGGCCGCGTGCACGCGCCCAGCCCGACAAGACGCCTGCCGCGTGCCGTCTGCTCTTCATACAGTTACGTGGCTGTTGATCGAGCTGGTAATTGCGAACACGCTTTGCATGTGTGCGTGCACTGACAGCAATAATGCGTGCAGCAACGCGTGTGAATAACGTGTTCTTGATCAGCAAGGCATATTGCGTGTGTTTCCTTCGTCGAAGTAAAACATACATTGAACATTAAATGTACGTCCGAAATTGGATCCAAACACTTGTTTGAGTGTGTGTTGCGTTGGAGTCTGTTTCAGCCAGTGTGTGTAAATGTGTGTGCAACGTGTCGTGCTAGAGCCTAGAGGGCTTAGGATCAAAGGAGTCCTGCGAGACTCGGCTTGGCACCTCCGCAGGAGAGAGAGAGAGAGAGAGAGAGAGGATGGAGAATGGGGAAAACCACTAACAACAATTTATGAACATGAATCCCAACTGCGTGTTACGCTGGCGTCACATAATCAAGCGTCGGAGAGCGTCCCTAGGCCGCACACAGGTTTCGACTGCAAAGGCGAGCGATGTCGTCTTTTCGCGTCGCGTTTTAACGCACCAAAAAGATGATAACGAAACTGAAAACGCCGCCGCGCTGTCTTTGCCTCTTCTGCGGTGTGGCGTGCACGGCACAGTGGGTTTTGCCGGTATGTAAAACGCCCCTCCCCTACTCCACCTCGTTTCCACACAGACACACACACAGACACAAGGGCGGCTGCAGCGGCTAGCTACGGTCTGCTGCGGCTGGACTGTCCCCCCCCCCCCCCTGGCAGTGAGCAGGCAACCATTTAGGGAAGGCTCTCCTACTGCCCCCCCCCCCCTCCTCCTCACCTAAGTCCCCTGCGGATCCGGCCACCGTCTATACATGAGACCTCCCACTAGCATAGGCAACAACTGCAAATATTAGACTATCATCAGCAAGGGAACTAAATTAGCGTAACGTAAACGCAGTCGTTTCAACCTTAGCATTATATTTCCTTTGGCATTCGATCAGCGGAAATGAACAACTGAATCATCAGCATCCGCAGTGGTATAGCAGCAGCACCTAAAATCGTAAGCAATACACATTTAACAAAAATCTTCAAGCGCAATTCTTAGAAAACGGCGAATTTTACCCAAATCTAAAAGTGCGACAGTTCGCTGGAATGAAAAAAGGTAAAAATTGAATTTCAAAAATTCTTACCATCCAAATCCAAACTAAAGATTATCGCATATGGTAGAAGTATTGGGAGGTTAGGTTAAGAAGACGATAATCTATTTTAGGTCTTGATGCTGACTTTTCATGACAAAAGTACCCCAGAATCAAGCGCGTACCCGGGGGGGGGGGGGGGGGTCAATTGCCCCCCCCCCCCCGGAAATGTAGGCGACCGGCATAACTTTTCCGCCTGTAAGTAGGCAAAAAGCGTGACTTTGCTCCCCCCCCCCCAAAAAAAAAGCCGCTCCTGGATCCGCCACTGCCCAGAATACCTCTAGAAGCTCGCGCTACGGTGCAGTAACCACAGAAGTAGTCTCAGGAAAATGCTTGCAGGTTAATTCTCGTGATAGAAGGTCCCGCTTAGGATCGAAATGTTTGTAAGTGGACTAAAACGATATATTGAAAAAAACTTAAGATATTTTTGTGACATTCCAGCTGCTCAACCCACGAACTTCACGTTTCTAAGTCTTCTACATATTTTACGAGTAAATGTACATAACTTCAAAATGGGGTTATATCTCCGAAAAACTAACATGTGAAAATGTCGTGTTGGCCTCATGTTTTAGGACGTTTGTGAGCTGTAGAACAAACTTCTATCGTGAAAGTTGTCCTGCAAGGAATGCGCAAAACGCCAATATGTAAGACAAAAAGTTTTGGTAGAAGATACGTGTTATTTTATTAAGAATGCTTTGGTACTTCCAGGAATGTAAAAAATAAAAAGGCTTTTGGAATATTTAGCCATTTCACAGTTTGTTCTACATCCCCTTAAAGCGAATTTTTTCCTTCTTACAGTTATAAGTATAACGAAGCTTAGTGCTTGCGGAACGACACCTACTGAGGCAAATATTTTATTGTTAGGTCCCGCATTTCTTTTGAGACGAGCACAATTGGTTTTAATTCGAGCATATTTTTTGGATGAATATTCAGAGTTTAAGCAAAAATTATCATCCAGTCAAGCACCATGCCTGATTCGAGCAAACTTTTTGTGAGTGTGGTTGGTTATGCGGCGAGCGGGCCAGCCCAGCCCCTCCCCACTGCTACGCGAATCAGGAAATCATCTCAACAGTTTTATGCCTCGCGCTGCGTGTGCGGAGGCGGACCGGGGGCTTTGGCTTAGGGCCTTACGGGGCCCATTCGAGGAGGTTAGCGGCCGGGCGGGGCGCGCAGATTTGCTTATTTCAAGGAGGTTCTCTTCCCTCCCCGCCGATGAAGGGATGGAAATGGCTCGGGAAGCGGTGCGCCTGTGGGGCCCCTAAGGGTGATGCCGAGGAAGAGAGAGAGAGAGAGAGGGGGGGGGGGGAGTGAAAAATGGTGGAACACAGGAGGGCATCAGGTGCTTATGCATGAGTGTGGCTTGCGGAATCACTGCTTGAAAACATGAGATACACACAGGTCCGAGTTGAAACATACTAGGCAATGCGAGCCATTCTGATCCAGAACTGCTTGCAGTGAAGTTCTCGTTTCGTTCCCATGGTAGCATGTAGGGACCTCACTCAGTGTGCAAACGGCAGTTCAGTGCCTGCCATTCTCGTAATTAGGAGCCATGCGGGGCGATAGCGAGATTGTTCGACCTAACGATTCGGAACGGAAGGGTATGGCAGGGTAAAGTGTGCCGTGCCGGGACGCCTGGACGGTTCGTTGGCTGGTTTCAGGACAGAAGATGCCCGAGGAGCCGCGGCTCGGTGGTGGATTGGATTTACTTTAGTACCATTGAGATATATAAATAGTATGAAGGCTTCTTGCTGAAAGGGGGAGCCGAGCCGAGCCGAGCTGCAGGGCAACGGTATGAAAGACACCAGAGGCAGAGGTTTGGGTTACCAACTCTACGTTGGGAGAGGAATGCCGAGCGGTTTCCTAGTGTAGCAGCAGCAGTACGCATAGGCGACACTCGGAAAAGTATCATTCATAGCGGTGACCGCCACTGCGCATGCGGTTATAGAATTTGTTATTCTGTGAAGGGCATCTTCGCATGCGCAGTGAGCTAACGACGATCGAGCGCTTGTTACTTCTTTTTTTCGCTGTTAATTTTTGAATGTAAAAATTTTAACCTTTAGCCGCTTGACACAAATTGTCGCAAATTGTATTCTCCCTATTATGAGAGTGATTTTTTTGC
The DNA here is from genome assembly GCA_038380765.1 of Odontothrips loti. Lineage (NCBI taxonomy): Eukaryota > Metazoa > Arthropoda > Insecta > Thysanoptera > Thripidae > Odontothrips > Odontothrips loti. The sequence goes on from CM076254.1 coordinate 1,312,637, forward strand.
CGTTTCCGGTTACGTCAGGCAGGAGCCGCAATATATCGCGACTGTCCGCAGTTCGTCACTTTGTTCGTCGTTCGCCACTTGGACAGAATTTTCATCCAAAAGAATAAAAGAACTAATGGGGATCTTATTTAGCGCAACATTGCGGGAGGAGCCCCCGTGCTATTCGAATGACACGGGATCTTATTTAGTGGTCCACTTTCTGCAGAGCCTACCATTTCACATATAAGCGGGTGAAGTATCCCCCTAGAATGAGTCATCAAAGTTGCTGTTTTAGAACTTCGAGAGCAACACTTGGGACATTCCACTTCAAAATTTGAATTCGGGAAGTCAACTTTGAAAGAAATGACAGGCTCTGCACAAAGTGGGCCACTAAAAAAGATCCCGTGTCATTGGAATTATACGAGGGCAATGTTAAGCTTCCTGCCTACTTACAGGCGGAAAAGTTTTTCTGGTTGTCTAGAGTAATTATTGTTCGACCAAATTTGGCAAAAAAAAACCTGTGACGTATATCTTATGTTCTTAACAGATATAGGAAAAATATGTAAGGTGACTGCTTTGCTTGTTACTTGGTCTGTCGCGGCTTACTACGTTTTAAAATCTGTAGTTTTTGATGTCTTGCCAATTGCTCTCCAGTGGAGGTAATTGTGTTGAGTGGAGGGAAGTAGTAATGAGGCCCTCAGGTCTCATTGCTACTGACGGATCTAGCAGGGGTGGAGTCACGCAACGACGGCTACCTCAAGTCATAGCATAGGTAGTCGGCCTCTCGCCTATAAGGCGGAGCGGAGTGTGGACCACTAGAAGAAGGTTTTCGTTTGCCGTTTCCCTGCGGGGCCTGCGAGTTTCGTGAATGGATCCTTCGGAGGAGGGCTGTATTCCGCAATGGGCCCCCACACGCGGCCCATGGCTCATGGCCCGTGCCTCATGGCCCATGGCTTTGCCGAGGGCAGCAGGAGTGGGAGAAAGTCATGGGACAGATAGCAAACGCGCTGTGAGACTCGAGATCCCACGTAAAATCTCGTGCAGAGGACGTTTATAAACTACGTAACCAATCGGGGGGGGGGGGGCTTAGCCAGGTCACGGATAGGAGGGAGGAGATAGAAAAAGTGCGCAGGACACCCCTTTCTGCCCACCACTTAAAAAAAAAGAAGAAAATTTAAAAATGATTTTTTTCCTAAATTTTCAAACAGTTTGGTTCAGCTGTTGAATACTATGGAAATGGCTTCAATCCATTATAGAATGGGTGGAACAGTAAAGCTTTGCCATTAATGGTCTTATGCAGACCATTCTGAAAGTGATTCAGTTTAAAACGGCAGAGCCATTCACAAGAGTTAGTTTTTTTCTGGTAATTTTCAGTTTTGTTTTTACCAGAGTGTTAACCCTCAATTCTGTATACGTGACTCGAGAGTTTTTGCCAAGCAAGTCAAAGATGCTTGGTACAAGTATTGCCTTAATTCTGGCAATACTTGGCTCAGGTATCGTCCAAAACCCGCATTTATGGCAATACTTGTGCCAAAGCATCTTCGAGTTGCTTAGCAAAACTTCTCGAGTCAAGTATACAGCGTGTACGCGTGCGCATGAGCGCTGACCGCCGATGGGCTTCACACGGCGAAACTTACTCGACGTAACTGAACCTGTACTGAACGTGATTTGGCCGCCCGTTACGCCAGTTCTAGATCGGCACACATTCTGAAGGCACAAATGGACGTGGTGGTCGTTGGGGCCCACGCCGCACCCGGCTGCGGCCCCGGAGGCTGCAAGGCTGTGGCGCGTGACTGGAACAGCGCCTTGCACGGCCCAGCCCAGGCCGGCCACTCTGCGGAGCGGGTCTAATGACAGCACAGGATTATTAGCACGATGCGTCACTATAATAGTATTGCATTACCCTTCTCACTCCCTCTCTCCTTATTTCCTCTCCCTCTCTTTGTTTCATTATAACTCTGCCTTATACTCCCCGCTTTCATTTAACTCACTGTCACCCTTTCTGCATATCCTACCAAGCGACATAATCTACTACTAATAGTACTTTGCGCGCGATGAATTCAACTCAGTACGTTCCAAACAACATGATAATTGGATGATAAAGCAGATATGACTAATGGAATGGTCGTACACTCACGCAAGACTTGACCATGATCCTCAAGGATTTAGCGATGTTAACATCGCGAGTTTGTTGTTTCAGTCTGCTGCGTTTCTTAGCGATCGGAATTCGAATACTTGGGCGCAGGGAAAGCGTGATCCGTAACTCTTGCGTACTTATCTGCGTAAATGCCCCGTATGGAAAAAATCAAAACGAAAAAAGACCGAGGGCAGTCAATTGACTGCTACCACTTAACACCGCAAATGCGGTTATTTGAGATTCGCACATGACTAAATATCACTGACTTTTTTTGCTGTCACTTAGACCTAACTTTCAATAAGTATGTACGGCAACCCGCTTAGTGTTAACACAATCTACATGTGTCGATAAGGAGATAAAAACATATTTTTCCCACATGTTTGAAATTTATGATTTTATTTAGCATTCTTTTATTTAAAATTTTAACTAGATGTGAAGGCTTACCTCAACGTGTATCCAAAGTTTTTACAATTATTATTTTTTGGGTTCAAAACACTTTTATGAACGCGCATGTTAAAGCCCCCGCCTACGGCACGGCACCGTACACGAGCGCGGACCTGAATATTTCGCCCAACCTCACAGACACGTCCCGGCGTCCGCTTCGCAGCGCAGCCAAGCCATCCTGTGTGATATACAACGCCGCGGTGCGCCCCGGGCGGCAGTGTGCGGCAATGTATTTGTATCATTACAAAATACATTCCCGATGTATTACAGCAGCACCTGCCCGAGGCGCCGCCGCTGTGGGTGCGTCGGGCCGGAGGCTGCGGCTGCCGGTGTGATAGCAGGGCCGGAGGGGCGCTAAAGTGCAGAGGTGCGCGCGTGTGTGTGCGCGACGCGATATTATTGCACAGGTGAGCATGTGTGAGTGTGTGTGTGTGTGCATGAATACAGGCAGAGGACAAAAGAAGGAGAAATGTCGGTTTAGGTGGGAAAGAGAGATAAGGGAGAAAGCTGGAAGAATGAGGCTGAAAACGAAACATGCTCCAAGGCCTTAACTCTAGTCATAAACGCTGTTACGCTGTTTCGAAATGTTTACGCCCACTTTTTGAAAAAAATGTTCCTGATCAGTAGCCAGCAAGGAGAAACAGATCCGAAACAGAAAAATTTAGAGAAGACATCGGTCGAGAATCGCGTCCTTTCTTTAAGTGTGGCAACTGACAGAGTCGCTGGGTTGCGGCTAAAACGGCACGAGAAAACAACCCTCGCATTCGTAAACAAACCAACATAAGCGGTCGCACGAAATCTTGCTGACACAAACTATGTGAGCCTCCAAGAAATGCTGAGTGTCTCAAAGATGACCACCCGCCTTCATGCTGGTGTCCGTCTTGCTTTTTCTTAGACTCCGTTTCATTACCATGTTCAGTGATCATATTTTTAAGGATGTTGATTTGTTAGAAAAACATTCATGAAGAGCCGAGGGGGGGGGGGGATTTTGAGGCGTACACATTATTACCGATTTCCAGCGATTATCAATGATTACCGGCAAACCCTTAAAGATATTTGTTATTTATCGCGATTTTTGGGTTCCAATAGCCCGTTTGTAATTATTTTCTCCAAGGAAAAAGTGCAACAGAAATGAATACATGTGGGCATAGATGCCGGATAACGCATGAGTCCCCTGACCTCCCGCTCTCGCGTCGTTTCAATGACATAGCGGGGCACCCCTGTTGAAATACATAGGTTGAGGAGCGTTAGTAGAATGCTTGAAGCCCTAGTGCACGCAACGAAACCACGAGTACGAAAGTACCTAAAGCGTTGGCTTTGAACGAAGCCATTAGCCCATTGCTGCCTGCTACGCTGCTACCGGGGGCAGGGGGGGGGGGGGGGGGTAGTACCACCGGGCGGGTATCCGTAACTACCACACAAAATTCTACCGGGCGGTGGTACTACGGGGGGGGGGGGGGGGGGGGGGCAGCCTATGGTCACGATCTTATCCTGAATGCATGGTAAGGTTAGGTTAGCTAGATCACGATAAGGGGGGGGGGGGGGCAAAAGTGGCCTAAAATCGTTCACGTAGTTTATGAACGTCCCTTAGACTTGGCTCTTGGGGAGTGAAAGGGGGGGGGGGGGGGGGTTTGTCGCGCCTCTTGCTTACATTCAGGCGGGTTGTATTGCGGGTTGTCTACCCAGTGTACCGGTCCGGGGAGGGGGGGAGCACCCCTCCCCCCCCCCCTCCGCCCTTTTTTGAGCCCGAGCGGAGCGAGGAGCTCTCTGCATCGACTATTCCGCTTTTTTTATTCTCCCCATTTTCAGCAAGTGTCGTTGCTATAGGTAACTGTTGTTGTTTCATTGGAGTTCCTTCATATGCCGCTAGATGGGGCCACAGAAATGGGCGGAGCTATGCCGCGGTTCTACCAACTTTCAAAATTTATAGTTATTTTAAAAATATTAATTATCGTTGTTCTTGCATTACATTTAACATCTTTTTTATCATATGTAATTGAACCCTTGGCAACTAACTGCAAATTAATAGAATGTAAATCATCTCAGCATGGCTGCTTATTGTTTCAAAATGACATATTGGCATCGCACGAAGCGGGACGGAGTGGGCGGAGAATCTAAAACAATTGTACCAATATACTTTAAAAAAAAAAAATCCAGTTCATTTAAGAAAAGCAGACGTAACCAATCTGCTTCAGTCTACCACTGGGCATGTAATCACATCAAATCCGACTTATTTTAGAGTCGTCCCCTGTTCAATGAGGAGGCCTATTGTCGCCAACTTGGATCCATATTACCTATGATCTGCGCCTTGGTTGGCGCCTGGCGCCTCACAATGCAGCCGTGGCTTGTGATGGTCGGCCACGCAAAGCCTCGTTACAATGTCGGCTTGGTCGCGCGGTCTGATAGACTGGATCACCGTGTGGCGAGTCGCAGGTTCGAATGTCAGAGCTTTCCGAATTTCCTTTCAATTTTTTTCTAAACTTAAGTTTCCAACTTGTGATAAACAATTTAATAAAACACTCATCGTTCAGTTAACGAGGGCGACTCAGTGCTGTAAGCGCTGGAATTTTTGGCCCTGGGACGATTGGGTCTAGGTTATAAGATTTTATGGCGTAGCGGAGAGGCTATTTTACCGAGAGCCGCGGAAAACAATATCCTAGTGTATGGCGTCAAAATTGGCTATGCCGATATGCAAACACTAGATCGTTCGTAAAATTCACAAACTAAGATGTCCATGTTGCCACCACAATACCGGAGCACACGGCACCGGACGCTACCCTTATCACGATCCGTGCAAACGCCTTGTCAGCAGAAAGCCATATTTTTTTTCGGCCAGAGCCGCCCATTCAGCGATCGTGAAAACGGCCGCCACAGCGCGCAGCCAATTTGACGCGTTATTTACCTTATTGCGCCTTTCCAGTTGCCGTTTCTACCCCGCAACAACAGCGGAAGGGGTGAGGGCGGGGGGGGGGGGGGGGGGGGGGTATATCTATACGCACATTTCTGCAGGCGGGGCAGTGAAGGCGGAACCGCGGAACCTGCGGGACGGACTGTGCAGCGGCGGCAGCGGGTCAGTCGTTTACAGACCGGCAGCGCCGCCCGCCTCCTCGTTTCGCTCATTTTTGCACGCTTTTGTGCTTCGCATACGTGGCCATTCTCTACCCCCCCCCCCCCCCCCCCCCCCCCCCCCCTCCCGCTCGCCACGGCATGTCGGTGGCGCCGCCCTCCCAGCTCGCCGGCGGCGACGGCAGGCAGGAATGAGAGAGGTATTTTGTTGAGAGCAAACCGTCTCCATCTCTCTCACCCAAATTACTTAAATACCCACCGCAGCATGTCGCACCTGTGCCTGTGTGGAGTCCGCTACAAGTTAAACGTTATAACTTTAACGTTATACCACAACGTTAGGGTTACCCCTTGTGTGAAGTAACGGATCCCTGGTTTGTTCCCATCAGTGTACAAACGGAAAGCCACTCTTCGTGTTGCATATTTGTGACGTTAAAATAAATTTTCGTCCAAATAATTTTGTTGTTATGTATTTGGCATTTTGTGTTGTGTTGCAGCCACCATGTCACCGGCACCGACATCGCCGACACGTTGCTGCCAGGACGGCCCCGGCGACGGAGCGGTCAGCAGCAGACGTCCGGTCAGAACAGGTGAGGTTCAGTGTGCGCGGGAGAAATCGAGAGGGAAGAGAAATCGAGAAAAACAGAATGCGTCCGTGTTTGAGAGAGGCTTAGCTATGGGGTTCACGACTGAGGGGGAGGGGACTGTTAGCAGCAGCAGCAGCAGCAGCAGAGGCAGCGGCTGCTCGGAGCAGCAGGAGAAACGGTCCGTTCACAAGCAACAGCAGCGGTGACCTCTGATATTGCGCCGCGTTGGCCCGTGTTCCCAAACAGTCACATCAAACCGCCCCCAGTCATCCGGACCGCGGGCACTGGACCTGTTTGTCTTCTGGACGGCTTTTGGCCGTGGCAGGCGGGGGCCTCCCAAACCACAGCGTACTGACTTAATAGACTATTCCACTCAGCCCCGTTCCTGGAAGAGGAGTAGGTCGGACGTCGTGCACAAGGCTCGCCACGAAATAATTGAGGTGGCCCGACCACCCCATAGGTGACGGTTCTTACAGACGACTGTGTCACTAAATCGCAAACTTCTCGCCCCTTCGCCCTTCCCCTAATTACGCCCGTGGTGAGCGAAGCACATAGTTAAATATGTGCTCTGTAAGATCTCACCCGAATCCCGAACCATTTTGAGCGCCCGGCCTGTCCGTAATTTTACGGTCGAACATACTCGTCCGGTTTCTAGTTTTGCAACGAACATCATGAATCGAATAATGAAACAGGTTGCGGGGTCCATTGTAGATGGCTCAAAGAGAAAGGAAAATCAATCCTTGTTCATCAGTGTATTGATTCGATCACAAGTTTTCGATCTGGATTTGTCCTTAAAGTAAGTTTGTGCCTAAACTGGGAACATGTACGAGAAGATAGTGTAGAGAGAAGAGAGTGTAGAGAAAACTGAGCGCCTCGGGGATGTGCTGGCTGGTTAGCCAAGCCCACACGGCACGCGTGCATGCTACAGGCGAGGTTGCCCACCCACCAGGCGCCAAGTGCGCCACCAGTACACGGTAACAACATAGCCTAGGAATCCTGGGGGATTTTGTCAAAACCGAGACAACTTGACCCAAACCTAGGAAGTCCCTAGGAGTTGGGTGCAGATTCCTAGGGACTCCCTTGGAACTGGTCACCTCGGTCTACGTTCCTAGGAAGTTCCTAGGAAATCGGCGCGATTCCCAGGGAATCCCTAGGAATCCGTTTCCAGGGGTCCGGAGAAGAGCGGAAACGGAAATAAGAGAGGGGAACCGCAGCAGAGAGTATCTCCGACCGCGGCGTCGGCCACGAGCCAACATCAAAAATTTGGAGGCTTAGCTCTCGCTGACGATATGTCACGACCAGTTGATAGGGTCACTCAGCGCAGCACTCCTAGCGCGCGGCCCTCGGAAGTAGATCCGGAGGCCGCGCGGTTGATGCGCTGTGCTGTGTGACCCTATCAAATGGTCGTGACATATCGTCAGCGAGAGCTAAGCCTCTAAATTTTAGATGTTGGCTCGTGGCCGACGCCGCGGTCGGAGATACTCTCTGCTGCGGTTCCCCTCTCTTATTTCCGTTTCGCCTCTTCTCCGGACCCCTGGAAACGGATTCCTAGGGATTCCCTAGGAATCGCGCCGATTTCCTAGGGACTTCCTAGGAACGTAGACCGAGGTGACCAGTTCCAAGGGAGTTCCTAGGAATCTGCACCCAACTCCTAGGGACTTCCTAGGTTTGGGTCAAGTTGTCTCGGTTTTGACAAAATCCCCTAGGATTCCTAGGCGATGTTTTTACCGTGTAATCCGTATGCCGAATAAGTCATACACCACAACCAGCATGACATGCTGCAAACCAAGCCATATCCCATGTGAAACGGATCATATATGGGCTTCATATATGAAGTCATATATGAGCCCTCATATATGCATTTGTATGGAGGTCATATATGATTATATATAACCATCATATATGCCCATATATGGAACCATATATGATTATATATGGCTCCATATATGGAACCAAAATCATATATGGTTACATATATAGGCATGTATAGATTTTTATATGCCTTTATATGACCTCATATATGTAATCCGTATGTGTGTATATATGAGCATGTATAGCTTCATATATGGGTATGAATCCCGTGTAAGCTCATTATTTGGGGTGCGTTCGTGGTCCTGTGCACTAGTACTGTGCGAAGTTAAATGTAGGCACATGGGTGGTTGTCTAATTGGCATTTTGTTAAACAGGATTGTGTTTGTGCAGTCAGGGTTGGCACAGAAGAAGAACAAAGTCTTACAGAATATAAATATATTCTATAAAATAGTAAAGGAACTAAAAATGTTATGTTAACATAACAACATAACTAAAAAGTCATCTTAATGACACACATTTAACATTGGAATAAATTAATTTCCTAATTAGGAACTGAATTTAAAAAAACACACACACTAAATCCTTATGTACAAATTTAAGCATACGGAGCGCTTACGCACATCCTTATGCACATTTTTGTACGAAGTTACGCACATTTCTGCACGGAATTATGCACAAAAAGTGTGCGTAAGCTTCTGTATGCTTAATTTTGTGCGGAACTATGCACTAAAGTGTACACAAGGATTTACTGTGCAAAACAATAACTTGTTGATGACACATATTAAACACGTTATAATATAAATTAATTACTGTTGACAAAAATAACTAAAAACAATAATGATCACGTTAACCACATGGAACTGAGGGCGATTTAGAGCTGCTTGTTTTTCTTCACTGCCGCCTTCATCTCTGTGAGGCGCTGTGAGCACGTTGGCCTTGCCTTCGGAAATTTCATTGTAGGCCACATTCGTTTTTTGGCCAATGTGTTGGCATAGTCTGAAACACAAAATCAATGGGTCAGTAATTGCAGACAAATGCTAATCTTAGGAATCAAAGACGATTTCTGATTGAAACAAAGGACATCATTAGGACATCATTTTCTCATATTTGCATTGAAAGACAACATCTAAATAAAAATTACAGATTTGACAGAATGAAAGAACCGAAGAACTAAACAAAGAAACGTTTAATTCATGACAACAATTGAGGGGGAGACAACTCTGGTAGTCTGCTGGACAGCCTGGTCATCCGACAGCCAATTTATCTTGTAGCGCCTGGAAGGTAGGCAGTGTACGGTGATGGAGTGCACCGCCGCACAACGGGTTGCCTACCCTCCAGGGGCGATGGCATCTGGTTCTTCAACCTCTGCTGCACAGCGGTCTCAGTTGTTACCCCTCAACATTCTTTCAACGCAAATATGAGAAAATGATGTTCTTTGTTTCAATCAGAAATCGTCTTTGATATTCCTTTAGCCATTTAGAGAAAAAATCCAAACAAAAAGAAAATAATTACCTAAAATCGCCCTTAAAGCCACATGGTGAAGAGGGTCACAATCAACTTGCTCGGTTGCCCCAAACGCAGCTGCAGCTCGCCACTTTTGCCCAGTCAGCGTACACTTTAGAATTTTGTCTGCCCTAAACACCCCGGGCATGATGCGCCGAATAACATGTGTCACAGAGCCTGACTGGGTCAAGGCACTGGTTACATGGTTTTTTTTTGCAATAAATGCCTCTGCAGAGAAGCACAACATCCTAAAAAAGATATAGATTCATTGTAGATTATTTTTTTTCAATACAGAATAAGGTTCATTTAAAAGATGTTCTCTGTGAAACGGTACTTAATTTTTATCTATGACAATAACACAATTTTTACCTGAAGTTGACAGTCAGATTTAATTACATCAACACAAACACAATTTTGTTTTCAATCTTCTTAGGATGAAATGGCAACAACAACTTTGGTCCAGGCTTTTGTAACCAAGTGACTTCTCGAGTGCTTTCTGAACAACTGTGTTCATTTACTTCCCTGCATTTTCAAGAATAAAGGCTCTATTGAGTTATTTTCTAAATGGTGTGCAGACTGTAATCAGAGCATAACACCAAAAGGGGCTACAGAAGCCTTAGATGCAAACCTGGACCCAAGTAGTAGTGTCATTTCAGCCTACATATAATTCAACCTGATTTCCAACTTCAGATAACAATTGCATTTGTGTCACAATAATTACCCCTTTCAAAAAGGGCGATAAAAGAAAATGGAAAACTTACTGGATCATCTGCAGTATACAGCTGGTACATCACCATGGCATTTTCATCCTCATCATTCACATCATTATTTTTTTCACCTACAGAAACAAGTGTGCAGAAAGGGAATATAAATTGAAGTTAATAAAGACAAGGACTAATTATGAGAACGCTGAGTAGAACAATTTTTTACCATCACACTTGTTGCTGGTGTCAGCTGCTTTATCTTTGCCTTCATCAGACTCAGAAGTCTTGTCATTCACATCATTTGAGTTCTATATATTGGCTTCATCAGACTCAGAAGCTACCTTGTCATTTACATCATTTGAGCTCAATATAACATTTGCAACAAAGCAAGCCAGATGAAAATTAATGTGTGTTGGAAATATAAATGTGTGAGACACTGTTCGTAGAAAGACATTCTCATTCATCAAGAGAGAGAAACTAAACAGAGGGAAAACTGATGGGAGACAGATTTCTAAAATGTGGTTTTCAAAAATACTTACCATCTGAAATGTTGCAAGAGCCTGATGGGGTTGAGATATTCACTGGATTCCCTACAGAAACAAATGCAAAAATAATCAGAAATATGATTATGAATATTGAAAATTTACCAGCTGGAAGGACATTATCATTTGACAAGGGGAGATGAGAAGCAAGAGAAAGGGCAGGGAGATGGGAGACCCAAGTCCCAAATTGAACGTAGTTAACACTCACATTTTGAAATGTCAAATGTAGAGTCTTCTTTGGAAATGGCCTGCTTCACAGGTGTAGATTCAGCTGCAAAATCACTCTTGTTCCCTATGAAACAAAATTAAACAGTAATTAGCGATTTGAGAACAAATGTTTGTGGGGTACAACAGTTCACCCTACAAAGCAAGCCAGTTTTAGTACCTGGTATATTTATGTTTTTTTTTTCCAAATTTATTTTAAAGGTGGGAGCGGGGGGGGGGGGAGTCCCAAAATGGTAGCTTTCACTAACACTTCCCACTTGAAAACTTAATGGAAGCAGTAGAAGCTCCAGACACATTTGGACCTATGAAATGATGCAAAGAGTAATTAAAGCCTTGATAATAAAAGTGTGTTGGAAATATTAAACTAGTGGCAAACACTTAAAATCTGTGGGATACTGTTGCTGGAAAGACGTTATCATTGAAGTTAGCTAGAGCCCTAAGTAATCTTGTCATTTGTGAAGAAGTGGACAATAATTTACAGTAAATAGAATTCAGCAATGAACTTAAGCCACAAATGTTTAGTATTGCCTATCTGAGGTCAATAATTACAGATTCAGATGAATCAAATTTGTACATTAAACATGAAAAGAAAAATGGTCAGCAAGATCGATGCTATGTCCAAGTCACACACAACAAAAATGAGAGGCTCACCTGGTTCATCATAGGCAAATTGCAGCTTAGCTTTCATTATCGCTATCTCTTGCTTCAGCTGCTCTTTAGTGGGGCTTGCTTCCAAAGTGACGTCAACTTTCGTAATGCCCTTAACTAAGGCCCGTCTTTGTTCCTGGTTCTTTTCACGAAACAGAAAAAAGAAATTAAACAATAACAAACCCAAAATAAGAAGGAAGCAAAGAAGCTGAGATCAACTTAATAATGCAGTGTCAAATAAGAATTCAGTTACCTGTTTGGAGTTTTCAAGTAGGTCGAGTATTTCGGAATCATCAGAATCATGATCCCCGCCCAATGAATCAGGGATGTAATCACTATCTTTGTCATCATTCTTCTTCATAGAACTTGCAAGGACCTTTTCATTCATTCTCTTTTTCGCTTCATTTTTGTTTCGATCCAGAATTCTTCGTCTCTTCTGTTCCTCCTGAAACAAAAGAGAACAATTGGTTGTGTACAAAGTCAACCTCGATAAAGAAACACAAAACTAGTTAAATACATAACCTGTCTGCTTTACAATAATACACACCTCTGAGGGCTTATTTCTTGCAGGTTGCTTCCTCTTGGGAACAGATTTTTCGCTTATGTAAAAAGGCACTGTCTGCACCCGTTCTCTTTTACTTGTAGCCACAGCAGGGACACTCGGAACAGCAGGGACACTCGGAAGGCCTTCCCTTGGCAATTTGGCAAGTTTTTTCAGGATATTAAGCCGCTTACTCAAAAGCTCGTAATCCTCTGCAACATATTCAAATAGACAATTGAACACTGTTACCATCTAACATACTTTTTCAGTTTTTGAGTCTCAAATTGAATTTTAATTGAGAATCACTAGACATAGACATAATACTACTGATCTGGATCATGAAACACAAGAATGGATAGGGTTATGTCTCATTATGCAGTCCAATTTGGAGTGTAATGCACCAACATAAAAGGGAAAATCACATCCAAAATACATTTTAGAATAAGTATAAAAAACGTCCCAGTAGTTTCACGCCATTTGATCGATTTCCAACCAAACACCCTTGAGTAACTCCCTCCCTCATTCCCTCGTACTGGGCTATGCCAGAACAACACTTACATTGTAGCATAACAAGCTAACCTAAAACGAAGCCATCATTGCATTGACACTGTCGAAAGCTTATTCCAGATTCATATAACAGGCGAAACCCAGTATGTGTTGCTATGAATAACGAAAGCAGAGACGACATGGAACCGAACATCCCTCTAACTTACCCGATTTGCCAACCACCTCCCCTACACAAACTTTCCCATTCCAATGGAACGACACGCTTTGTCTTAGCTCTATGTTATCAGCGGCGATAGTATTTCTATGATGCACTATGCACCAGGACTTGTCGTCGCTTATCAAATACCACATATTATGCCGGTACAAAACTACAAACCCAACCCGCTGTCCGTTACAACTGCCGCCTTACCGCCCGCCAGACCGCCACAGCAAAGCAACTAGAGGCTAGGCTAAGGGCTTCGTCACGGCCCCGTCAATGTGCCTCTGCCACTGCCGCGGGACTGCCGCCGAGAACCCGTGACGCCACGACACGGTGGTTAGCATTTTAAAAATTAGCAGTGACAAATCTCCAGAATTGTTACCTGTTCTCTACAAATCCCCCAAAACTACAGACGTCAGTTGAACAAGTTGAACGACGGTTCGGGCTGGAGGCTGCTAACACGGCTGCTAACTTTGGTTGGTCACCGAAACAAATATGGCTGCTCGTCAAACTTCCGGAGTGCAAAGGTTTTGGATTTGAAACCAGGAGTTCATTTCGTAGTTACAGGTCAGTTTGTGTACATGAATAGATTATTTATTTCATTATCTGCTGTGCTGATCATACATGAAGATGATAGCGATCCTGATCTGTCCGTTTTAATTGACACATCGCATTAACCTAGACCACTTGTTTTTGTACCATATTAATGTCTGTCCTTTTGTTTTTCTAATAGCCATGAGTGACTCTCCACCTTGCAAGAAGAAATGTCGCACGCCTGAGGTAGGTGCTAAATTTTTATTGTAATTTTAAGGCACTCTGACAATCCTTTTTTTTTTGATAACCATACTTAGATTGTTTTTTTTGTTCTCTTTTAATCCAAATTACAAAATGTTTCAACTGCTTACTTGTAATTATATTTTCAGCACATCACTCTGGCTGACTGCAGCCATGACGCAGACTCTCAAGACAGTTCCAGTGATGGTGACAGAAGCATTGATTCGATACACAAGGTACTTGGTTTTCTTCTGTCAGCTCTTCTGTCATGCAAGTTCACATTCAGGAGAGGTTTTCGCACATTTCCTTTGTATATTTAAACTTTTGTATAATTTCACCTGAGTTTAATATCACTACCCAATGACGTTTCCCTCAGGTTTTGTTCAATGCTCTTCAAGATGATTCTTTTTGTGAGAGCGTAAGCGGCTTACCTGCCAACAAGTCTTCACATTCTCCAGAGCTGGGTGACGATGACTGCTGTGCTCAGCAAGCAGTTGAAAGTCATTTGGAGGTGAGTTTCTTTCATAGTGGTTGAAAATAATACTTGACAAATTTCCATACTTTAATGCAGCCGATTCATTCTTTCTCTGCAGACCTTAGCATGTCATCGTGACGATTCCTGTGGAAGCTTCAGAGAATTAAAGGATGAAGAGTCTCAATTTGAATCTATCAGTAAAAATATTGATGTATGTATTCCTTAAACTATCTCAAATGAAGTTGAACACACTTTTACCATGAAAACTATTCAGGTTGCATGGGTTTGATTATAAATGAGTGTGTGAATTTAAGAGGCTGACTAAAGGAGATACTTCTCATTAGGCCAAATTAAACATAGTACGAGCAAATTGACGCATTTAATCATATCCCTAATATTTACATGATGAATTTAATAAATGTTTGTTAGTCTTTTAAACAATACTATTTTCTTTAAAGAGAGACTGTTTGCATGGTTAAAATGTTTTATGGCTATTTATTTTTCCCTCAGATTTTGTTTGATGGTTTATGTGACGATGCTTCATGTGCAAGCACTTGTCATCCGGGATGGAAGGACCAGAGCTTCTGTCCGGAGGACTGTCAAGACTGTTATGTTGCATTGTAAGTTTGACACTTGAAAGACATGTATATAAAAATAAATAATATGTATGACGTTTTTTCTGTATTAAATGAAAAATAATAAATAGTATCTCTAGCACTGCAGAAGAGGACAGCCATTCATTGCCTAGGTGCCGTGGTGCTCCCTTTATGTAAATGTAAAAATTGACTTATTTATTTTGTTACAACAATATCTATCAATGTGTCCAAGAAGAAGGATTGGATAACAAATCAATTGGGGGTCATCAGATCAAAACATATACAGTAAAATGCAATTCCATTTGAAAGGTTGAGAATCGGCTGATGCAACGAGCCACAGAGGGAAAACAAGATCAACACAAAAACCCTCTCTCTTATTGTGAATTTCCCACTTGAAAATAGGAGGGGTAATCCACAAAATATGGAGCGCAATTTTAAAAGACTATAAGTCCTGCACACACTGTAAAAATTCCATTTTGAAATTACTATGTAAAGATACATGCCTGTAATTGCAGGACTACTCTTATAATTTTAGAAAACTTCAACAGGACTTTTTACGTTATTTCACAACATCTTGTTAATTATGGATTGTCATTTAATACGGACCGTATGTTGATCAAAGCAAGGGCCACACACCTCACAAAACGAAGTTTCCGAAACGGAGTGAGAATAAATCAGAACATTTCGCGCTCCGATTCGGAGCACCTCCGTAGCGACACCTTTACTTTGAGTACTGGGCGCTCTAAAACAGAGCGTTTGAGAATCCTGGCGGATCTCGGTCGCTCTGCCGTTGGCTCGGCTGCCGTGTACTCCAAAACAGAGAGTTAACATCCCGGTCAGGGGAGGGGTTAGTCAGGGGATGCCAGCGCCCCGACTCCCAGGTAGGCCAGAGCGCCGCGCTCCGCCGCTGGCCCGCCACACACCGCTGCTTGGCAGGACTGCCTACCTCACACCTCACAGGCGTTCTTGCCGGCGGCGGCCCGGGGCTGCAGCTGGAGGCCTAACCGAGTTCAGTCTGTCTCTCCTCGCTGAGGAAGGCCTACCGGGGGGTCGGGATTTTAACGACACGTTTCGGAGCGCTGGCATCTCCTGACACCTGCCCCTGACCGGGATGTTAACGCTCCGTTTTGGAGTCCAGGGCAGCCGAGCCGACGGGTGCTCTGAATCGGAGCGCGAAACGCTCTAATTTATTCTCACTTCATTTCGGAGCATCAAACGCTCCGTTTCGGAGACTTTGTTTTTCCTGTGCTCTTACCACGTTTTGTTGGATTGACTTACGGCACTTTGAAATTGCTACTTGTTTGGTTGCAGAATTAAGACCAAGTCTGGATGCTGAAATTTCAGACTGTAAATTGACTGCATCACTTTAGTACTAAATTTTCAGCAATAATCTTTTTACAGTGAATTCCCTCCCATGTCCCTCTCCCCATGCGTAGCGCCCAATGCAATCACAATATAGCCTGAACCCCTTCCTCCTCCCAAATACGTCACGTAAAATGTGGAAAGGCCACAGTCCCCCACCGTGGTGGTCTGCAGTGTGTTGTGCGCAGCGATTGGCTGGCTTGTAGCCGTAGTAGTGTAGTGCTTTTTCCATAGAGATAGTGCCACGAGATTTGTAAAAAAAGGAGGGGGAGGGGGGACACCTGCTACTACTGCTATGGCCCCCTGGCGGGCAACGTAATGTCAGGGATAACGCCGCAGCTTTTTTTTTCCAATCAGACATGTACACCTATTAAATGTACATGAATTTAAAAACCATTCTCATAAACATGAGCGATGAAATCGTAATCTTGATGCAGCCTATGTGAGAATGTTTTAAACATATATGTACGTGTGAGGTCTCATATATGGGCATGTATGGTCTGATATGGCTCGATATGAGGTAACATATATAATTATATAAACACATATACGACCATATGGACATATGTATGAGCATATATGCCTCCCATCCATAGATATATATATAGTCATATATGCCTCCATACATAAATATATACAGTCATATATGCCTCCACATACGTAGATATATGTAGTGATATATGCCTCCATACATAAGCATATATAGGCATATAAAAATTCATATATGTGTATATATGAGTACATATATGGTTGTATATGAAATCATATATGAGCATGTATGCCAGTTTTATATGACCATATCTGATTAAATATGATCATATCTAATTAGATATAGTCCTATATGGACGCCCAGATATGATCATATATAATTATATATGTATATTCATATAAAATCCCATATATGATCCATTTCATCCGGGTAGGCCATCTGGCAGATCAAACTCTCTGGCTTGGTGAGCTGAAATCTGACCCATGAAAAAACTAACAGGTACTAGTACTTGAAAAAAAAAAAAAGCTTTGGAAGACATGGTGTGAACCACGAAAAAGTCTCAAGAGCTGCATTTGACTTGCAGTCCTAATTCTCTCCATTCTGCTCTGCGCATAGTGGTGACGTGCGTGGCATAGCGTAGGGCAGATTCATAAATATGAAATATTTATCCCGCCTGTCCTGACACCATCATCAATCATTCCTATTGTGATAATGCCGCCACCACGAAAGGGATTGACTGTCTGCCGTAGCTTGCTGCTACGTGGGTTTACTTCTCGCCCCTCCCCCTATTTCGCCAACCTTTCCTTTCTTTCTCTCCTCTTCCCCCCCTTGGCCTCTCTCCTCTGCAACTTCTTGGCAGAGTGACAACACTAAAGCCAACCTAAATTAAATGAATAAAATAAAGTCGGAGGGAAGGCGAGAGGAAGGTTTACAAGGATTCTCGAGACCATGCTTAGAACCGACAGTTACGGGAAAAGTCTCCCCCGGCCTATCAACGCCCGAAGGGCGCCTGGAAGGTAGGCAGCCTGCGAAGCTTGTCCGCCTGTAAGGAGGCAAAAAGTGGTATTTGCCCCTCCCTTGGTCCGCTCCTCGATCCGCGCCCGGTGCTTTCCGACTGCGTTACCCGGCAGAGACCCGATCAGCGTCCAATTATGTACAACGTGACCGCGGAATGAGTTTTATCTCTGGCGTCTTACGGCAAGGTTCGTCCCCAAAAGTTCTCGTTTCCGTTTCCGGTCACGGCAAGGCAACGCGGAGAGGTGAATAAACGCGTGGCGTCTGCTGCGATATCGCTCCCCCCCCCCCCCTTTTCTCCCGAGGATAAATAACCAAAGCATTACGGAGGCTCCTTTCCTCTGACGGGCCGCCGCCGGGCGTCGTGCTTCCGAAAGTCGTTTCTCAGGGAAAGATGTTAAGTGGGGCTGGGCGGGGAGAGGGGGGGGGGATAACTTTGCCACTGTCCTTCGGTGGAAAATCAGGCAACTGTACGTGTTTGACACACCAGATACATCGGCATTTATTTTGTTTAGGACACACGGGGGAAGCGAACTTTCCGTGATGTTTACCCAGACAGTCGTTCTCTCTCGCTCCCTCCCTCCCTCCCCCTTCTCTCCACTACTGACTCCTGTCTCACTTTCGGCCTGTGGCATGCCCATTCGCTGCCTTGCAAAGTTGCTGCTAGTGGAGAGAAGTGCGCTTAGTGGCAGCCGAGGCCGGGGCCTGCGGCCTGCGGGGACTCCAGGGCCACAGGGCCACAGGGCCACAGGGCCACAGGGGCACAGGGCCACAGGGCCACAGGGGCACAGGGCCACAGGGCCACAGGGCCACAGGGCCACAGGGGCACAGGGCCACAGGGCCACAGGGGCACAGGGCCACAGGGCCACAGGGCCACAGGGCCACAGGGGCACAGGGCCACAGGGCCACAGGGGCACAGGGGCACAAGGCCACAGGGGCACAGGGCCACAGGGCCACAGGGCCACAGGGCCACAAGGCCACAGGGCCACAGGGCCACAAGGCCACAGGGGCACAGGGGCACAGGGCCACAGGGCCACAGGGGCACAGGGCCACAGGGGCACAGAGGCACAGGGCCACAGGGCCACAGGGCCACAGGGCCACAGGGCCACAAGGCCACAGGGGCACAGGGGCACAGGGCCACAGGGCCACAGGGACACAGGGCCACAGGGCCACAGGGCCACAGGGCCACAGGGCCACAGGGGCACAGGGCCACAGGGCCACAGGGGCACAGGGCCACAGGGCCACAGGGGCACAGGGCCACAGGGCCACAGGGACACAGGGGCACAGGGCCACAGGGCCACAGGGCCACAGGGGCACAGGGCCACAGGGCCACAGGGGCACAGGGCCACAGGGCCACAGGGCCACAGGGCCACAGGGCCACAGGGCCACAGGGCCACAGGGCCACAGGGCCGCCATGAGGCGCCGCGGCGCTCTCCACAAAAGCTGCGCGCCCCTCCGATGCCCGCGGGCAGACAGGCCGTTTGCAGGCAGGAGTAGCCGCCACTACACCGTGAGATAATTTGCCCCGGAAATAGATTAATATTTCCATCGCAAGCTCCGGAAACAACAGATCAACAACATCAATAACAGATCAATAACCCTTTGTTGCTGAAACCCTAAATTGGAATGAAGTATTTTACTACGTCCAAGCCGAATCCAAAGGAGTAGAGAGTAAACTGTATCTGGTGTAACAAACTGCGTCAGCAGAACAACTTCGTTCAGGTAGTAGGCGCCATGCCGTGTTCGATTTCCATGTCAAGATCATCGTTGGAAACAATGCATACTATTAGGGTTTGTGGATTGTACGGAGACAGTTGTGGGTAACAGCATTAATTTAGACACCAGCGAGGAACTTATGATGTCTCGCGATATTTTTCCATTGTATCCTTGTGGCTTTCAGTCACAAATATGAATCAAACCCAGATATATATAAATATCGCCATCCAGACTGACTGACTCACTGGCGCCAGTGTGACGATACTTGAGGCAAGCACAATATTCTTGAATCTTGCATAGTAATCCTTGGAATAAGCATATTATGCTTGGCGGAGAATTTGCGGTATGGGCCTAAAAATTGCTTTGGATCAGGTACATAATGCTGTATCCAAACATTTTAAGACTTTCACGCTAGTGAAAGTCTTGTTCAGAGGCGAAATAAGAATAATCATTATTACTTTTTATTATCTGATAAAGATTAACCAGAAAGCTGCTGGCTGAAAGACCAGAAAACTGAGGAATGGCTCTGACTAGGCTCGGCTGAGCCGCAGTGAGGAGCTCTACGTCTAATAAGGTATCATGTTTGTCTTTTGAGTAATACCCTAGTCCCAACATAGAAACAAGCCAGTCACCGATGTAAAGACACGACACTTTGTCCCCCAGTTATGCGACAAATACTGATAGATATGAAGTATAAAAAGTTACACATCACGTGTGACATTTTTTTCCCCTTAAACGGAGAGAACACAGGCTTTTTTTTTTCTATCGAAAATATAGCAACTTTCATTGAGTATTTCTGACGAATGTGATTTGTATGTAATTCCACTTTATTTTACAGGGAAGATGCGTGGTCGTGGTGCAATCGCGTCATTTATAGTTTGTCTTTCGACCGGGACATTATTGCTTCAGTTTGGGATTACAATAGCAGAGGCCTTTTAGGGGAGAGTACTCGAAAAGAAAACAGTGTTTTCGTCAAGCATAACATGCTTGATCTTGATCCAATGCATTTTTTATGCTTGAGCCTCAAATTATCTGACAAACATAATATGCTTGAAACCTTAGCCAGTAATATTGACTGAGCTTGAATCATAAAAAAGCCCGTTAAATACGGATGTCTGAATCTAGCATTAGAATGCCTGAATCAAGAACCCATATTTAACGAAATTTCTTCATTCAGGTATAGTTGAGATTCCCGCTAAATGATTCTTGATACAGAGCTTTCTTCGATTAGTTCAACTTATTTCCCCGAACATCCTTATTTAACGAACATTTTGATTAATTCAATTCTTTTGGAGTGTGTGTGGGTGAATGGGTGCGGGGATCGTAGTATTGTGGCCGTGGGGACGGAGGGGGGGTGAGAGGGTGGTGTTGCGTAAACAGGGGATTGCGGGGGAGTGAAAGGCACCGGGGAGGGGAAGGTGTAGGATGGGGAAGGGGCGGGGGCGGGAGGCTAGCGCGCTTGTTTAATTTGCTTCACAAGAGCGCGGACCCATGTTAGCTCAGGTTGCAGAAGGGCTGGCGGCCTGGCCCCGGCTGCACTCAAAAAAAGGTTACGTTAAATGATGATTCTTCTCGGAGTTTCTCTGATGCTTGTTCCAAGCATAACGAAGCTTGGTCCCAGAATAGCAAGAGAATTTCCGGCATCAGCGTAAAATTGCTTTGGATCGAGCATATTATGCTTACTTCAAGCAAACCTTTTTAAGAGTGTGGGTCCCCGCGGCCCAAAACAATCCCTACAGCACGGCAGGGCGGCAGGGCCCCAGCGGGCCCCTACAGAGTGGTATGGCCTGCGGCGAGGTGCCCGGTCCGCTGCCGCAGCGGGAGGGTCACCGCGAGGCGCCGAGGTCCACGGCGGGGACACGGCAATCAATGGGAAGGGTACGGTGGAGGAGGAGGTACAAAGTTGTCGAGGAAAAGTAAAATGTGATCGCAGCTAAACGAGGGGCACTGACAAAAAAATTACAGTGCTCGCACTGCTGAGCGGCCCCCGTTCACTCTCAAAAATGAACGCTTCAACCAACGCAAAATGTACGTTTAATCTTGAGAGAACTCTCAAGGTTTAATGAAGACCCTTGGCGGTCTTTAATCAAAGTGCATGATGCATCTTGCAATCATATGAAGCTTGTTCAAATCAGGATGAAGCTTAGCGCCAGTGTGGCAGTACCTGCGTGACCAGCGTTGGCCAGAATCTTCTCGTACAAAGTCTTCTCTCATCTTAAATAAGGGGGCATCCATATACCACGTGACCGAATTGGGGGTAGGGAGGGGGAGGGGTCAGCCACAGGTCACGCTCCGATATTAAATACTTGGGAAGGTTAGTTTAGCAAGGTCACGCGGGAGGAGGGGGGGGGGGAGTGTAAAAGAGGCCGTTTTTGGGTCACGTGGTATATGGATGCCCCCTTATCGGAAGTCAACTCAGTGTGAACAAGTGAGAAACTCCAAGAGGGAGGTTGTGGGGGAGGCGAGGCGACCGTTGGCCCGCGACCACGGCCCCCCGTACTACACCGCCTTAAGGGGCCATCCACATACCACGTGACCGAATTGGGGGGGGGGGTCTAAAAGTGGCCTATTTTGGGTCACGTGGTATATGGATGCCCCCTAAGGCGGCCGCCGGCCAGCCTCCCGGACTGCCCGCACAGCAGGGCGGCCCGATGGGCTGCCTGCCTACCTGCCGGGCGGTCCCCACCACCGCCGACGTGCAGCCCCCCCCCCCCCTTTTCCTGTCAGGAGGTGTTCTTGGGGCTGAACCTTCATATTCCGAAACGGGGCGTTAAAGTCCCGACCCCCCGATAGACATCCCAGCCTGAGCGCCGTGCTCTACCGCCGGCCCGCCGCACACCGCTGCTTGGCAGGACTGCCTACCTTACAGGCGTTCTTGCCGGCGGCGGCCCAGACCAGGGCTGCGACTGTAGGCCTAGAACCGAATGAAGTCTAGCTCTCCTCGCGAAGGAATGACTACCTCGGGGTCGGGATTTTAACGCCCCGTTTCACTGTAAATGAAAGAGTAATGATCATCATTCAATGCAAAATCATCACTTTTTTAGGGTTACTAACATGTGCTAATATACCGACATATCGACACAACAAGTGTTGATCATCATATTAAATGAATGTTAAACCTTTGTGATAGTTTAAATTATGATGATCATCATTGTTTCATTCGCAGTGTTCTTAGCGCTGGCATCCCCTGACTAACCCCCCGCTCTGTTTTAGAGTGCAGGACAGCCGAGCCGACGGCCGAGCGACCGAGATCCGCCGGGTTTCTCAAACGCTCCGTTTTGGAGCGCCCAGTAGAGATGTCGGGGGTGCTTCGAATCGGACCGTGAAACGCTCTAATTTATTCGCACTCCATTTCGGAGCATCAAACGCTCCGTTGCGGAGACTTTGTTTTTTCTGTGCTTAAAATATAAATTGTGGAAGCCTAAACTCAAGCTCAAAACGGGGGGGGGGGGGGGGGGGGGTCAATTGGGGATTTTCGTGTACAGGGTATAACATAACGTAACATAATACGTGTATTACGCGGTATTACGCCGGTATTACTCACTAGTATTAAATATGGTTTGAACTTATATTTTACCATTTTAGAGAGAGCATATTTTGTTATTTTTCGGTATTACATTACGCGTAATATCTTGATCAGGCGTGCGGGGTATTACGCAAGTGAAAACCCCCTCGGCTCAAAACTGCATGTGACACGGTAGCGCTGCGTCTCTTGTGTGATTTTACGATGATAATGAACATGGGAATTGGTAAATTCCGTTACATCGGACCCTCGAAGCCCCAACTTCAAAACCGCCACTGAGCAAGGCTTTTCTATTCCTTTCCTCGCCCTTTCATCGAAATCGTCTATTCCGTGGCGACTTCTGATGTCATCGTAGGTGGAAAGATGATATGAAGGAAGCAACAAGCACTGGCTCGCCGCAGTCCGCAGTGGTCACTGCGCATGCGCTACGCATGTGCTGTGGAGGTCAAATGCATGTCATTCCTGTCATATTCTTGCAGTTAGTGGTGACGTCAGCAGTCGCACTGGGATCGTCTATTGACATAAGGAAACTCGACGTGAACGTTGCCTTCCTGTACCTCTGCTATTTTACCATCATTTTGCCGGCTTTTCATCCTGGATGTGTGTGTGTGTGTGTGTGTGTGTGTGTGTGTGTGTGCACACCCTACTCTCCAATTAACCCAGTTGTATCGTTGTTCACAGGTCTGCCGGCACTCCGTCCGCACCCACGACGGCGAGAGCGGAGTCCCGTCACGTTCCTGGCCACTGCGTCCGCGCTGCTTCTGGTGCTGCTGGGCACGGAGACGATGGCGGCACCCGCAGACCCGCCCTTGCAGTCCCTCCCGACAGCTGCACCTCTGGTCCCAGTCGCCGACGACAAGTTCAACGAGGTGGTCGACCACGCCGGAGGGGCCACAATGCAGCCTGTAGCAGTTTCCATCTCGGCGACGTCCCAACAAGACCAGCATCGTGCCGCCTACAAGCCGACTGCCCGGCACGTTGAAGACGGCGAGAAAAAGCACAAAACCGTCGGTCCTGTCCCGTCGCCGTCAATGGCCAGCCCAACCGTCGCAGATGCGCCTCAAACGACAAAACGTGGCCCGCCGGCGCCGAGCAAGGTCCCCGTCGTTGGCGGTGGCGCCGTCTCCTTGACGCCAGGCGCGATTCACTCCGAGAATCCTTCGTCGCCCGCCCCTACCGCCACGACTACCACCGCCACACACGGTGTGGCTCCGGCCTCGCCGGTGCCCCTCGTTAAGGCCAGCGCCGAAGCGACCGGAACGCTGAACTGGAACCTCAGCGTGGTGACTGACACATCGTTCGTTACTGGCACCCCGTCAACGGCCGCCACCAGACCGCACACTATCACGCCCACTGAGACATCGACCACGGCCACGACGTTGACCACCACCCATAAGGACGTGTCTTCGCCTACGCCGTCATCGGCGTCCTCCTCCGATGCCGCTGCTGGTGTTCGCGCAGGGGACTCCTCCGCGACACATTCGCCAACCGCGGCAGCCTCTGTCTCCATCGCTGTGCCCGATGTTCGGAAGCCGAGTGGTTCCGTCGGCGTCGTCGCGGCGGGAGGCCAGCCAGCTGCTGCCACCACCGCTGCGACCAGGACGAAACCGCTGGCGGCGTCCCCCGGAGGAGGCAGTTTCAACAGTAGTAACGGAGCTCGGACCACGGCCACCTCGGCAGCAACCACAGCCTCTTCCGTTTCCGGCGCCTCCAGGATGCCGTCGGCCTCCGCCGCGGCTACTTCCGGCCCGAGCACCATCGTCACTCCCATCGCCATCAGATATGCTGGAGCCTACAGCAGTACGACCAGCAATAGCAACAGCTTCAGCAGCGTCAGCACCCCCACGGACAGCAACAGCAGCAACAGCAGCAGCAGCAGCAGCAGCAGCAACAGCAGCAGCAGCAGCAGCAGCAGCAGCAGCAACAGCAGCAGCAGCAGCAACACACATAGCGGAATGGCAACGGATGCTGCCGTCACGGCCGGAAGAAGTAGAAGCAGCAGCGGGGCAGCCGACCGAGCTGCGAATACGGAAATCCCCGTTACTGCTGCTCCTGCTTCCGCCAGCAGCCCCCGCCTAGACCCCACCGCATCCAACACCACCGCCCCACCCACCCCTTCAACTACTGCTGCTGCTCCTGTAAGGAGCACCACCACCACCACCACCGCCGCCGCCACCCCCACAACGCCTCCCAACATTTCTGGAACCAAATCCCCCAATACGGCGGTCCCGACCGATATCGGAATCACCACTGCTGCGCCGCCGACAACGAGCACGACCAACACGGTAACGACCTCGACGACCACAACCACGACTACATCGACGGCTCCCCCGACCACAACGTCATCGCCGTCGTCGACGCTGGTCGTGATCAGGACGGAGCTGGGCTCCATGACGATCGAGGCCGACCCCGCCGAGCCGGTCGGTGAGCGGGCGCCGCCCCAGGAGGGTGCTGGCGGCTCCATCCCCGATGACAACGAGGTTGACGAGACCCTCATGAAGCCGGACCAGCCGGCAGTGGTGGAGGCGCCGTTCCCCGACGACCTGGACGCCAAGCTGAGCAGGCTCCAGTGCACGCCGCCGCCGCTGCCGCCCAAGTCCACGCTGTGGCGGTCCAACCAAACGCATGAGCTGCACCTACCGATCACGGTGCGTAAAAGGAAAGGTGTGCACGTGTGTGCTTCTATGTGGGAGTGTGCAAACCATTCCCCCCCCCCCCCCCCGAACGAACGCGAACGAACATTTGGAGGGGGGGGGGGGACGAACCGAACGGACGCTGAAAGCATGTCGAGCAAACCGAACAGGTTGAGTAAGTTTTCGAACGAACACCACGAACACATACACGCATTTTTATACCATTGAGTTTGCTCGCCTTCCCCTTGTGATCCTTGATTACAGTACGGAAGATATTTCTATATTTACACAGAACCATAACATTTGTCTTTTATTTTTCATGCCTATTCGCGTGTGCGTTTTGCATCCCAGTACTTGGGGAGGATGACATGTTATTGTTATATCATTTGTCAGTTTTATGTTTCACACGGCGTACGACACGCGTAGGGCTGTGCGGTGAACCGGTTAATCGGTGATTTTTTCGGTGATTGCAATCACCGATTCACCAAAACGGTTATTTTAAAATCACCGGTTAACCGGAATCACCGATTCACCGGAACCATCGGTTCACTGTACTGCAGCGCAAGCCCTTGCCTCCCTTCCCCCTTCGCCGCTTTCCCAGCCACGTCAAAGTCAACGACAGCTGAAAGCGAACGGTTGTTCAGCCTGGCTGGAATAGTTGTTAACTACTTAGGGGGCGTCCATAAAGGATGTCCGGGTATTTTCAGGCAATTTTCACCCCCTCCCCCTTCACCCTATGTCCGGTTTTAGAGACCCCCCCCCCCCCTGGACGTCCGGTTTTCAAAAAGTGCCATATGTGTAAATATTTAGTATCTGACTTAAAAATGGGGTTAATTTACAGAGAGAGAGAGCGTGTTCAGAGTTGCTGTATGCATTTTCAAAGTTACTTCAGCATCTTGGAGGCGCACTGGGTTGGATGCTTCGTGATTCCGGAGAAATAGCATTATTTTGGCGGTGTTGAAGTGGACGTCCATTTTTGTACGACCCCCTCCCCCTTCACGTCCACCCATGTCCGGTTTGTTAGACCCCCCTCCCCCCTAAAAACCCGGACATCCTTTATGGACGACCCCTTAAGAACCCCCGCCCTTAGAGGTGAAATTCGGCTGTCCGGTCCCGTCGCGCGCGGTGCAAGACAGCGCGGCACTGTTTGATCAGCAAATGTCGCGCTGCCGGGCTGATGCGTTCGCCGGGCCCGAGCGGCCGGGCCGAACCGACTGCAGTCAACCCCAAAATCCGTACCATAACTTGGTGCATCGCCCGGGAAACGAACCCAGGCCGCTCCAGGCCGCTAATTATGTATGTCTGCAAGCTAGGACTTTATTTCTTCTCTAGACATCATCCATTTCTACATCAGATTAAATGCAATGACATAGACCAGGGTGGGGTGACTGTCCCTTGGGATCCCTTGATGATGGAGAAGACGGGGTTGATGCTTAGTTGAGATGTATTGGGGTGGTTCAGACTAGTTAACAGATGGTTTTGCCAAGCGGATGAGTGCACGGTGGGTTCCCACGACTTGTCGGAGCCGTGGTGGGTTCGTGACTGCCCGTCCTAGGCTCGGCCCGGCCGCTCGGGCCCGGCGAACGCATCAGCCCGGCAGCGCGACATTTGCTGATCAAGCAGTGCCGCGCTGTCTTGCACCGCGCGCGACGAGGCCGGACAGCCGGACTTCACCTTAGAGCAGCCTCGAATGGTAGTACCTTAGGAGAAGTCCCATAAGGGATAAAAAAAAGTGATGTGAAACCAAGGACATCTCAGGCTCCTAAGTTGCCCAGAGAACTTTCATTTCATATTTGTTACACGTTTTTTCTTTTGCAAACTATTAGGTTTATAACTCCACGTGCAAATGTAAAATTTTTGTCGATCTGTTTTAACCAATTTTGTTTTCACATTTCACATCTTAGTCCTGTTTTTGTAAATAAAAATATTTTTAAAAAGTACTGTAATAGGAATCACGGGGACGTGATTCACATTTGCACGTCGGTTGTGTTAGGGTAAGTCCCTTGGGACTTAACCCAACCCAATCCAACCCAACCCCAAAATCCGTACCATAACAATAACTAAGCCGAAACCCTCAGCCCCGTTCCCCGTCTGACCCCTCCTGCTCCACGGCTGGCTCGACCAATGTGAATACGAGCCGAATCTCCCTCGCTACGTTGACCCTGAACGCAGCTCCGGAGAGTATGGCAGGACGCTATGCTCTCATCCTACGGGCTGGCTTTTGAAAGCGGGAGGGGAGGGAGAAGAGGGTAGCAGAGATGGGTAGTGAAGAGAGAGCGAGAGAGGGAGTAAAACGTAGAGCGAGAGGGGGACGGAGGAAAGGAAAAAGAGTATGAAAGAAAGCAGAGAGAGATAGAGGGGGGGGGGGCGAGGGAGAGAGGGGGGGAGAGAGGGGGGGGAGGGGGGAGAGAGAGAGAGGAGAGAGAGAGAGAGAGAGAGAGAGAGAGAGAGAGAGAGAGAGAGAGAGAGAGAGAGAGAGAGAGAGAGAGAGAGAGGGAGAGAGAGAGAGAGGAGGTGGCTGGATGACGCTTGCCTCGTCGGCATGTGAGAGGTCGGTCGGTCGGATCTACATAAGGCACAGGCACGCACTGTGGAACCCATGTGATTTATGGCATGGAGAAGTGACGCGCACCCCGTTGGTCCCGTTCGCCCTGTTGGTTGGTTCGTTGGTCGTTCCATGGCCCTGCCTCGGCGCCCCACGGGGGCCATCCGTAAACGGCGCCGCGAATTTCTGGCGCGTTGCGGCCGCCTCGTCTGGATTAATCGGCAGGCAGCCTGTGGGCCTCCCCTCACTCCGGGCCCCCGGGCCGGGCCGCTCGCAGGACTGCAGTCCATGGTCGGAGTGGTGCTTGTTCCAGGCCGACACCCCCTACTGCCCGCTGCGCTCAAAATGCAGTCGAGGGTCGTGGGTTCGGGAGTTGGTGAAATGCGAAAAGTAAAGTGTGCAGTCGGGACGAAACAAGGTCAGGGCCCTGACGTTGGCCGGAGCCGGGACGGCTGTGTACTGTACATATCTTAAGGGACGGAAGAGTTGTAGCACACTGTCAAAAATGAGTGTACGATTGAAGCATAATATACTCGAAGTTAAACTTATATTATGCTTGAAACAACAAAAATCACACACGCATATAATGCTTGATTCAGGGATACCACATGTTTGCCTCAAGAATACAATACGTGCCTCAAGCACCATATGCTATAGTGTGAAGATTACAGACGGTTGATGTACGCAGGTGATTCCTAAATGAAAATAATCCCACAAAACTACAATATTCGCATCAAAATCGCTTTGAATCAAGCATTCATTTTTGAGAGGGCAGTGCTGCCTAAAGTTGTCATGCAACATGAACGATTTCGTACGTATCAATGTACAAATGCCATTTTTGTCATAAAGGTAGGCAATTCGCGTTACAATCCGCCTGCAAGTAGGCAGAAAGCGGTAAATGCCCCCCCCCCCCCCATGAGCCGCCCCTGGATCTGCGCCTGGAAAACGGTGCAAGCAAGAGCTTTTCGGTAAGTCAGTTAGATGTCAGTGTAGCGACATTGTTGCGTTATACAGCCCTTTAATACGGTATCCTGTGGCGCCAGTGCGAAGGGGTCAGATAGGGCGTCCATTGACCACGGGACTTACAGCAAGATTTGGCGATAGCGAAAATAAAGACGTGATTCTATCCTGCAATCGCGAGCGTTTAAAGGAAACTTACAGCAAGATTCTCAGAGCCAACGTCCCTTTCAATTCCATTCAGGACCTCTGAATTCACTGTATACTTATTGCGATACACAGTCGTTTAACAAAACACGACGCAATCCCTCACAATCATCGCATGTAAGGAGTAAGGGCACCCAGAAAAACGTAGTCTTGAAAAGATGAAGTCTACTTTTGCTTTCATGAGAGTTAAATGATACTTGATTCAAGTTTAAAACTTTGGTTTAAGGCTACTTTTAGTTTAGACCTAGAAAAATGTTCCCTCGAATCAAGTCTTAATAGACTTGATCTAGCCAAGGTCAAATTAGACTTGATCCAATACGATTAAACTTGATTCAAGACAAATTTGGATGGAATCGAAGAAATTAGTATTATATAAAGAATTTCGTGTCTTAAATCCAGTAGGCTATTTTCTGGGTGGGAGACTTTGGTTGCGACCAGAACCAAAGAGGCCAGCGACTCGCAGCGGAGAGCGCCCGGTAGGGCCGGCAAACCGCCGCACAGGCCAGAGGGCGTGTTGCCTAACCGCTGCGTTGCAGGCGCCAGAGTGGGCTTCGCTGTGGGGGAAGATACATACCGGACTTACCGCGACAGAAAAAATATTAAGGGGAGCTCGAATTGAGGTGAAGGGCACGTTTGAGGGAGGGTGCGGAAACAAGCGAGAGGATGTGGGAGGGGGAAGGGCGCCCACAGAGTGAGGAGGCGGGGGAGGGGTGCGGGCGACAAGAGTGCTAACCAGAATAATTAATACTGTAAGGGACTCTACCCCGCGCCTACGGCGGTACCCCTTGCCCGGTACCGCCCGGTGCCGCCGCCGCCGCCGTTCCCCTGGCAACCAGTCCTGAGACTCTTGTATCGCCCTGCCCTGCGCTCGGAATACACCCGCTATTTCCCTGACTCTTGTGTGTCCTTCCCCTACGCCCCTGTTCCCTAACATTGGTGTCAGAGTAAATCGGGAGGGGAGAGGACTGAGACTGAGTGACTGAACTAGTGAAAAAAAAAAAAAAAAAAAGAGAAGAGAAGAGAAAGTCCGGCCGTCAGCGGGCGAAAATGCCCCGCCGGGACCGAAGCCGGGAGCGGCGCCGGGCTGTGGACGCCGCTGGTGACGCCGCCGCCAACGCTGCCAACTCCGTGCAGGCCATGCAGCAGATCCTGGCGCAGTGGGCCGCTGCCTCCACCCAAGTCCAGGAGCAGAATGCTGGCCTCCTCCAGCGGGCCCAGGAGCAGAGCGTTGGGCTCCTCCAGCGTGTGTCCGACGCCTGCCTGCAGAACCGGGCACGGCCAGCGGGCAACTGCAGGATCCCCGTCTTCGACGGTACTCGGTCCTGGGCCGTTTTCATTGCTCAGTTCGACAGTGTCGCTGAGGACCCGGCCAACAGCTGGGACGAGGCCGAGAAGGGCCGCCGCCTCCTCCGGTCGCTGGAAGGCCGTGCGGCGGACCTGGTGCTGACGCTGCCCCGGCACGAGTACACCTCGTACGCCAGCCTGCGTGACCGCCTGCAGCAGCACTACGGCGCGGCGCAGCGCACCGAGCTGGCGGAGGCGCAGTTCAACCGGCGCGTCCAGGGCAGCGGTGAGTCGATCAGCGACTTTGGCGCCGATGTTCTGAGGCTGGCCCGGACGGCGTACCCGACGTGGCAAGAGGAGCCCGTCCAGACGGTCGCCAAGAACAAGTTCTTGGACGGACTGCGCGACCCTGACGTCCGAAAGACCGTCCGCCTTCAGCAGCCAGCCACCTTCAGCGCCGCCTTGCCGGCCGCCATCTCGGTGGAGGCCGTGGAGCTGCTGGAGCCCCCGAGCAAACGACCGCGCATCCAGCAGGTAGGCGCGGCAGAGGCCGGCGGTTCGTCACAGGACAGCAGCGATGGCGCCGGGGACGACGCTGCCCGCGTCGCTGCGGTTCGTAGCGGCGGCCCTGCCGAGGACAGGATGGCCCAACTGCTGGAGAAGCTGAAGAAGATCGCGGCTGGCCTGGGCACGCCCAGCGGCACATCGGCCGCCGCCCTCAAGGTGTGCTACAGCTGCCGCCTCCCGGGCCACTTCGCCCGAGACTGCCCTCGAGACCAGGGTGACAAGAAGAAAGGCGGCCGCTCCCGCCGCCGTCGGAGCCGCAGCCGGGACCGCCAGCGAAGCCGCAGCAGGGACCGTCGACGCAGCCGCAGCCGCGACCGTCGAGGCCGAGGCTCCAGCTCTGGCCGGCCCGCGGGAAACGCGTAGCGGCCGCGTCAGTGGGCGCGACTTCGGCTGCTACCGCCGCCCCCGCCCAACAACTGGATGCAGCTGCGGCTGAGCCGCCCCCGCCGCAGCGTGTCACCTGGCACATCGAGGGCTCGATCGCCGGCAGGCCCTGCAAGTTCTTCTTTGACCCAGGGGCCGAGTTGACCATTGTACGGCGAGGGTTGCTGCCGCCAGACGCCACGCCGGCCCCGGGAATGCCAGCCCAGGGTGCCTTCCAGGCGGGCGGGCCGTGCTACCTCTCCGGCCCGCGAAGGGCCGTCCTCACCATTGGCGGCGCCAGCGCCCCGTGGTACATCTTTGAGAGTGACACGCACGAGGACTGCCTGCTGGGGGCCGACTTCGTGGCTGCGCGCGTGGCCCTCCTCGACCCGGCCCGCGACGAGCTGCTGCTGCGCACCGACAAGGGTGACTGCCGGATCACCATGAGCCGGGTCACCCGGGCTGTCCCCTTGCCGCAGATGGTGACGGCCATGCGCGTGGAGTGCGGACACCGCGCCATCATCCCAGCCAACGGAGACGCCGTCATCATGGTAAGGGTGCGTGGCTGTGACGTTTGGAACCCGCGGGTTGATGAGGAGGCCGTTGCCCACCAGCAAACGCGTCGTACCCCTCCCCCTGGCGCACTGGCCACACCCCAGGGCGAGGAAGGGCGGGCGTACGCTGGCTGCGCAAGCGTCCCTCCACAATCCGTCGAGGTGATGGTCGCAACCTCCACCCTCGCCCCATCACAAAGTCCTGTGTGGCAAAGGGCCTGTGTGGCAGAAGAGTCGACGGAGACTGTGTGTCGAAGAGCCCATGGAAGAGCCTGTGTGGCGGGAGACCCGGGACCCGGAGAGCAGCCTGGACTTCAGCGCGGCGAGCAGGAGCCGACCTTCTTCGGGTGCGGCGAGGGCGTGCTGCCGCCACCACCAGACGAGCACCGGGACTCCGAGACGCTAGTGCGGGTGAGCCGAGCGGCATGCGCTGCTCTTCCAGTTGCCTTGCCTCCGGGTCTAGAAGTTGTCAGCGGACTGCTGGCCGATCGGCAAGCCGCCGGCCCCAACACCCTGGTCGTCCGCGTGCACAACTCCGGGACGAGACCCAGGGCCATCCGCCGCGGGACCTGCTTGGCGCGGCTTCAGGTGTCACCGACGGCTGCAGTGTCCCAGACCATCGCCTCTGCCACCACCACCGCGGCCGGCGCCCCCAGCGCCAAGTCGCCGGCCGGCATGCTTCCTGAGCCGCTGGAGGCACTTCTCGCCTCATGCGCCGGCGACCTTACGCCGGACCGGTACTGGCAGGTGCGGGAGCTCATCGCCGAGTTCCAGGGCGTGTTCTCGTGTGCGGGGGAAATTGGCCACTGCACCCTCGTCCACCACGACATCAACACAGGTGATGCCTCCCCAATCAAGCAGCCCCCTCGTAGATTGGGTTTCCAGCAGCAGCAGAAGGCCGACAAGTGCGTGGAGGAGATGCTCGCCGCAGACGTCATCACCCCGTCGGAGTCTCCGTGGGCGTCACCGGTCGTGTTGCTGACCAAGAAGGACGGCAAGCCGCGTTTCGCTATCGACTACCGCCGGCTCAACGAGGTCACCCGGAAGGACGCGTATCCGCTGCCGCGCATCGACGAGACGCTGGACTCCCTCCAGGGGTCTAGCTGGTTCTCGTCCCTGGACCTGCGCTGGGGCTACTGGAACATCCCGCTGTCGCCTGCCGCCCGGGAGAAGACCGCCTTCTGTCTCCCCGGACACGGCCTGTACGAGTTCCAGCGGATGCCGTTTGGCCTGTGTAACGCACCGGCCACCTTCCAGAGGCTCATGGACCGGCTCATGCCGCGCCACCTGTCACGGGTCTACCTGGATGATGTGGTAGTCCCCGGGAAAACGTTCGAGGAGGCCCTCAAGAACCTCCGCGACGTCCTGCTTCGGGTGAGGGCTGCTAATTTCCTCCTGAACCCGTCCAAGTGTAAACTCTTCTCCAGACTGCTCGAGTACCTTGGACACGTCATCACGGCGGAGGGCATCTCCACGGACCCCGCCAAGATCACAGCGGTCCGGGACTGGCCGGTGCCAGCCGACAAACAGCAGCTGCGCAGCTTCCTGGGGCTGGCGCAGTACTACGCTCGCTTCGTCCGGAGCTTCGCGGACATCGCGGCTCCGCTGCACCGGCTCACCGAGAAGGAGCACCAGTTCCTGTGGACCCCCGAGGCTCAGGACGCCTTCGACCGCCTTCGCGCCGCCTTGACGTCGGCGCCTGTCCTCGCCTTCCCGGATCCGGACGGGGGTCCTTTCCTGCTGGACTGTGACGCGTCCAACTTCGCCATCGGCTGTGTCCTCTCGCAGTCCCAGAAGGGAGGGGTGGAAAGAGTGATTGCCTTTTTCAGCCAAGCGCTGAACCGGGCCGAGCGCAACTACTGCGTCACCCGGCGTGAGCTGCTCGCCGTGGTCCAGGGCATCCGGCACTTCCACCCGTACCTGTACGGCCGGCCCTTCACCGTGCGGTCGGACCACGCTGCACTGCAGTGGATCCGCACTCTCCGGGACACTGCGGAAGGTCAGCTCGCCCGGTGGCTGGAGCGTCTGTCCTCCTACGATTTCATTGTGCAGCACAGACCCGGCCGAGACCATGCCAACGCGGACGCCCTGTCGCGCCGCCCCTGCCCGGCCGACTGCCGGCACTGTGCGCGCCGCGACCTTCCGGATGACCAGGACGTCCGAGTGCAGCGGACGCGCGCGTCCGACGCAGAGACGCCGACGCTGGACGAGGTCCGTGCGGCGCAGGCCGCGGACCTGGACATCGCGCCCCTGCTGCCTGGCCTCCGCCGGCACGAGAGACCTCCGGCCGAGGACATCAGCGACCGCAGTGCCCGCACCAAGGCCCTGTGGCTGCACTGGCGGTCCTTGGAGATGGTCGACGGCCTGCTGTACCGGCGCTTCATCGACCCCCAAGGCGCGGCCACCCTCCAGCTGGTGGTCCCGCAGTCGCTGATGGCGAGAGTCTGCTTCGTGTTCCACGACGCGCCGGGGTCCGGAGGACACCTGAGCGCCAACAAGACCCTCGCCAAGATCCGGGCCCACTTCTACTGGCCCGGGATGTGTCAGGAGGTAAAGCTGTGGTGCCTCTCCTGTGAGACCTGCCGCAGGAAGCTGGGCACGCAGCGCCGCCAGCGCGCGCCCCTGCACACCCACAACGTCGGTGTGCCCTTCGAGCGCGTAGGCGTGGACCTCGCGGGACCCTTCCCGGAGACGGACCGGGGACACCGGTACCTGCTCGTGCTCGTGGACTACTTCACGCGGTGGCCGGAGGCCATCCCCATCCCGAGCAGCCGGTCCCACGTCGTGGCCCGCGCCCTGGTGGAGCAGGTCTTCTCCCGCTTCGGCGTGCCGTGCGAGCTGCACTCGGACCAGGGGACCACCTTCGAGTCCGAGGTTTTCCGGCACACGATGGAGCTGCTGGGTGTGCGCAAGACGCGCACCACCCCTCGGCGCCCGCAGTCCAACGGCGCGGCCGAGCGGCTCATCCGGACGACCACCGAGCACCTCGCTATGCTGGCTGGGAGCTCTCAGCGCGAGTGGGACCAGCAGGTGCCCCTTGTGATGCTGAGCCTGCGTGTGGCGCCGCACGCCACGACCGGGATCTCCCCGGCCATGGCGATGTTCGGCCGGCAGCTCAGCCTCCCGCCGGCCCTGGCCCGCGGGCTGCCCCCGGAGACCGCGGCCCTCCCGCCCCGGCTGGGCTACCCAGCCTGGCTGCAGGACCGGCTGCACTACATCCACCACGAGGTCCGGGACCGCGCCGCCGCCGTGGCGCTCTCCCAAAAGGAGCGCTACGATGTCCGGGCAAAGCGACCGGACTACCGCGTCGGGCAGCGCGTCTGGGTGTTCCAGCCCAGGCGCCAAAAGGGGCGCTGCGTGAAACTGCAGTCCTGGTGGTCCGGGCCGTACGAGGTCCTGGAGGTCGTCAACGACGTGACGGTCCGGGTCCGCCTGCAGTCCCGCCCAAGGTCCCGTGTCCGGACCTTCCACGCGGACAAGCTGGCCCCCGTCGTCGCGCGGCCGAAACACCTGGCGGCCTGACGCCGTCGCCTCTCCGGGGGGAGGGGATGGTGTAAGGGACTCTACCCCGCGCCTACGGCGGTACCCCTTGCCCGGTACCGCCCGGTGCCGCCGCCGCCGCCGTTCCCCTGGCAACCAGTCCTGAGACTCTTGTATCGCCCTGCCCTGCGCTCGGAATACACCCGCTATTTCCCTGACTCTTGTGTGTCCTTCCCCTACGCCCCTGTTCCCTAACAATACTCTACAAATGCTCGTACCAGTCAGGGGGGAGGGGGAGGGGCCGTAAGGAAACGAGGAGGCCATATTTGAGAGGCGGGAAGGACACAAAGTTTGAGGGGGGGGGGAGGGAATGAAGAAGGGATGAGCAAGACAACGAGAAGGCGAAAGATGGAAGAATGACAAAAATGAAACGATATGGGTGGGTGAAAAAGGGAGTCCGAGATAGAAAGTGGGCAAGAGAGAGTGAAGAAGGGAGGGGCTGATGGAGGAAGGGGCGGGGCAGGTATTGAGTAAAACGGAGTGGGGGTGGGGGGGAGTGGGGGTGTAACCGTCTGTTTGTCGAAAGTGACAAAACCCCCTTGCACGGGATAAACTGGTGCACACAAAGGGAGAAGATGCTATCAGCTGGGAAAGAATGGCCCCGCTGCCGTGTCGGTAAATATTCGTCACTGGCGTCACGACGCAACGGGGTCGCTAACCCCCCCGCGGAGGCATAGCGAGCTACGCGTTATAAGTGTGGAGACGAGTGAGGCGTGCAAAAATGATGCCTGCACACGGTTTTCCATTTCGGCCAGGAAAAAAAAAACACGTAGTAAAAACGGCGAGCCGCGCACCTGTGAGACCCTCTTACCTAGGAGACGCCCATAATTAACGTCACACCTGGGATCAAAAAGGCGAAAAGGAGGAAGGAGGGGGAGGGGGGTTGACGGAACGCCACGTCACACGGGGAGGGAGGGGTTTTGACCCTACGCTGTGACGTTTTTTTTAGCCCGTCCCGACACGTTTCTTTAGAAACGGCAGGAGCCGGGCTTATAGTCTTATGCCGGATGTTCGTTCGTTCGCTAGGGTGTACGCCGACTTATCGGTCACAGAAAAACTTCAAATTTGGAGGATAAACTCCTTTCCTAACGTAGAATCACGTACGGTGGCAACAATTTTCGATTTGTATCGCATTTTTGATTAATGAAAATTTGTCTGTTCTTGCTGTTTGAGGTTAGGGTTGGCCGCCGCGCGCACACCATTACCATATCGCGGCGCGGAGGTTAACGATTTAAATCGTAACAAATACATCTGCTATCGGGCACCTCTTGGGAGACTTGAGGCGGGGGCCGAAGGCCCCCGCA
Organism: Odontothrips loti; assembly: GCA_038380765.1. Lineage (NCBI taxonomy): Eukaryota > Metazoa > Arthropoda > Insecta > Thysanoptera > Thripidae > Odontothrips > Odontothrips loti. Next base: position 1,349,432 of record CM076254.1, read on the forward strand.
AACGCCGCCGGCAGGCCAAGCTGGCCAAGTCGCCCTGTCGAACCGAGGTGCCGGTGGAGCGGAGAGGAACTGGCACCGAGGTTGACGGAAGGGACGGGCCAGCTTGTTCTTTTACAAAAGGCGTGCCAAATTTGAGCGCACACAGAAAAATGTTTTCTAGGTTGGACTGACTTTGATCCAAGCTGCTTTGAATCTTCCTCCAAGACTATTGCCGTGAGTGATGTCTATTAACCTTGGTAAGTTCAAGGCCAAGACTACGTTTTTGCTAGGTGCAATCAGTGTAGTACCGCGACTCGGGACTCGCTCGCTAGCCCGTCATCTCGGCCAGCACCAGCACCACACATAACGCACGTGCCGCTTTCTGCACAAGTCTCGGGGGAACCGAGTACGCGTGTCGGGTTTCCATGCGCTGTGCCCCGGCTGTGCCTCTCGACCGTGGGAGAAGGAAAGAAACAAGGGAATCGCAAACCGAGACGCGCGCTCGGTTTCTGACAGTCTCGTTATATACCGTGTGATGTAGGCGAGTCTACAAGTACATCATTTTCAATTTAAAAGAGAATCCGAATTGGAGAAATGCGATAAACGTCACACGACAGTCATAGAAAAAGGAATTTCCAAAAAGGCGTCACGTTGTCCATGCCCGCACATTATTACAGCCGAGCGAAGCGTCCACGAATAGACAAGGCCATAACGGGTCGGGGAAGCGGAACGCATGCTACAGTGCAAAATCCAACTGTTACTCTGTAAATATATGTCGTGTAAAACGAAGACTTCTTAAAGCGCTCCGTAGTACCAATAGGTTGGGGGGGGGGGGGGGGGGGGTTGAAAAAAGTGTCTGACAAATATGTCCAAAAGTCACTTTTTTATACCCCCCCCCCCTTCCTCAACCCTTAGAGCCCCTGTATTTTTTTTATTCATAAAGCCTACATTTGGGATCATTCATTTAGTTGCGGGTGCAAGCGCAAACCCATATTGGCAAGTCTAAGCACAGGGTAGGCAAGATCGGCTTCTGCATGCACGTGTGTCAAGCGGGCTGGCCTACCCTAGCTCTTGCAGGCGCCAAGCATCACGGATTCCAGTTTGAGGTCGGAAGAAATTCGGACGAACTTAAATGTACAACGCCGATCTCTAATGACGTTTCATGAGACATAGATTCCAAAAGTACTTTTAATAAAGGGGTCTTTATAATAAAATTACGAAGGCTGTAAGGGTTGGGGGGAGGGGGGGGGTAAAAAAAGTGTCCGACAAATATGTTCCAAAAGACCTTTCAGGAGGTACAGATTCCCAAAAGAGGGTCTCCCCAGACACTTTGGGGGGGGGGGGGGGAATATCTAAAAGGTATCATAAATATTTCAATATTTCGCAGTACATATGGTTTTTGGAGGAAACAGAGGACCCATTTTGACACAATCAAAAAAAGAAACAACTTTTATTTCATGATTTTTTTGCGTCAGATGAACCGTTTTCGTTTTCTTGTTGTTTTTTTTTTGCACAATAGGCCTAAACGTGCAAACATTGCTTTAGCGGCTACGTCCCGTTTTTGGCCGTTTTGAGTGAAAAAAAAGTGTCTGAGGGGGGTATCTACAAATGCGTTTCATGATGTCCTGAGTCGAAAAATAGGGTCCATTTCGACATTTTTTTTAAATCGACTGACTTCAGAGGCCTCTGGAGCCTAAACGGTTGGCCCAAAAAATATTTGAGGTCACCATTCGATAGAACGGACCTTTTTACGTAGGCAAGATCTATTTAGTACCGTGGGAGAGGTCACAGCTTCCCATAAATACCCAAAATATCTAAAACGTCAAATTACTGAGGGAATTTTAAGCCCCGAAAACCCGACATCGAAAACTAAAACCTAGAAAAATGAACGCAGGACCTTTAAACTCGGTTTGGCTCTTCCTAATGGTGTTTCAAACATAACCTGAGCACCCGAGCGGATTCCGAGAGGGTGACTTTTTACCCGGCTTTTTTTTTTTTTTTTTTTTTTTTTTTAAGACCGGCTTAATAAAAAGGCAGATGATGCAAAAAGAAAGGAAGCCCGTGACGTTTCTTAACAGAGTCACACATTCGATCGGATGAACCCTCCTGAAAGTCTGAGACGGACAGCTAGAACATTAATTTGAAAATTCTCATCTGCAATTTAAAACAACAAAAAGAAAAGAGTAACAAGGTTGCTGATCAATAATTTGAAATATTTCATTGGCTGTTGCAATCGAAATTGGTTGATGGCGGGCGTTGATGACCATTACGAAACGGGTCTAACTAACACAAAGTCGGGGGGGGGGGATCATACAGTCCAGAACTAGTTTTTCGGTCCTGGCCAGCACACCTGCAGTAAAATCGACTAAGCGTTCTTGAATACGCTTACGTTAAACGAATGTTGTTTGATTGAAAACAACAAGAACGACGGAGCCTACCCTGATCGCTCGCAGGCCGTGTTCCGGATTTGAAGATGCACGGTGGCGACACCTGGACCGTGGGCAATAGGTTGGCGGGGCTTTGGGATGGATCCGGAGAGGACTGCGTCTCTTGGTGGGCTGTGGGAGGGTGGAATAGCTTGACGTGGGGTTGGAGAGGGGTTTGGCGGGGACTAGGCGAGGAGTAAGCGGGGAGTTGGTTGGGGGTTCGTGTCCACTGTCGACCAAGAGTTGGCGGGGGGTTGGCGGGGGTTGCTGGGGTACTGGCAGGGGATAGTTTGGGGATTGATGGGGACTTGGCGAAAAAGTGTTTGTCTAGCCCCCCCCCCCCCCTCCCCTATAGTGTTTTGTAGTCTTTCTACACCTCTTCTCTTTCCTTTTTCTCTATCTCCCCTCTTTTTCCTCCTTAACCTCTTCCCCCTGACCAACCTCCCCCCCCCCCCCCTTGCGGCAGGTATGGCACCTGCCATACTAAAACATAGGAATGCACGTTCCTGAGTACGCATCGTGAAGTTAAAAAAGGAGTAGGCAGTTTGTTTGCACATTGGGTACGATCCGCTATCTGGGATGTGCTTTTAAATCCAATACGAAGCTTTTCTCGTGTGGAGAAACGAGACGTGCACAAGAAAGTGACACATTCCCCCCCCCCCCCTCCTCGCGGTGTGCATACAAATTAAAACGGCACCCTTCCGAAACTAAGTACTCTGTAGCAGTTTGCTCGTTGACGTACAATATATTCTACGGCACGAAAGTGGGACTGTGTAGCCACCGCGGCCGCGTCTGTGTGCGTGTGTACAGAAATTTTGGGGTTGTTACCCTCACTTGCCTGGAGCTTCATACGCAGCGCATGTGGGGCTTACCGGGTTTACGCACCGACCGCAGCCGGCCGTGGAGAAAGCCTCCTCCTGAGCACGCGTTAACCGACCGCCCCATCCGAGGTTCATCCGCATCCTCACCCTTACCCCCTTTTTACCCCACGCCCTCCTCTCTCTCTCTCTCTCTCTCTCTCTCTCTCTCTCTCTCTCTCTCTCTCTCTCTCTCTCTCTCTCTCTCTCTCTCTCTCTCGCTCGCGCGCGATTCGGCCGTCCGCGTCCGGCCCTACGGCGCGGCGGTGGCGGTGCAGAGAGACCCCCCTCCCCTCCCTCCTAACTCGATTACAGCGGATTATTATCTGGAGTGTGTCCCGAATGGCGATTGGTTGCTCGCCTCCGTTCTGCCTGCTTGCAGCGTTCGCCGCCGACTCGGCTGCGCGCTTCAGCAGACCGCGGCAATGTGGCAACTGCTGCTGCTACCGCCCTACTGTTGCTGCCGCTTACTACCGCTGCCCCCCCCCCCCCCCCACCCACTCTCCGCTGCCGATGTCGTTTCTGCTGATGTTGTGCAGCTGCATCTCCGCCGCGCTGCTGTAGGGCTGTTACCCCCAGGTCCAGGCCCTGTGTTCTATTCCGTTCGCAACTACCTGCAGCTGCAGCTACTGGCACCATAAAAACTTAGTGTTCGACAGTATGTGCAGATAAATGTACATCACGCCGGGAAAGCAATCACACGCAGGAAAATCGTGATATTGACATGGCATCACCCATGTAAACATGTAAACAATTTCTCATACCGGAAATGATGCACAATTGTTAAACAGTAGTCAGATCGAGTGCTGAATAGGGTATTTCATTTTGTCCAAACCGGAGCTAGAGAGGAACATCATAATGCCGAAAATTGTATCTGATATGAAAAATCGAGGCAGCGGAACGCCCACGCGCAGGCGTCCGCCATGTTTGATTACGGTATTTAATTTTGTCTGGAGTGACTATCCCCGAGGAAGTCGGGGAAAAAGTGTCGCGAGAAACATTATAAGTATTCTACCGGGGCATGAATGTATGGGTGATGGTAGGGCTGTGCGGTCAACCGGTTATTTTAATAACCGTAGCGTTCGGTTATCTTTTGGGGCACAACCAGTTAGCCGGTTAACCGTAAGAAACCGGTAAACCAACAAACCAAAGCGATGTCAATAACCAAACGGCCGTTCTAGGGCAGACTCGGACGGGTATTTAGTTTTGACGGTTTGATCGTGAGTGCTCTCCGAACCTGCCTCACAGGTGAACATGCTGAATGGCTCACGTTTCTAGGATTGAACAAGGACTTTGTGCCACAGCCATCGTCGTAAGGCGTACATTGAGATATATATGCGTGATTTCCAAAGCATTTTGGTTGTCTTTTCATTCCTATTAGCTTGCGAAGGGAGCTTCGAAAGGAACAATTACTTAGATTTTCCGGTTATTCGTAATGAAAATTGGAGAGGAAAAAAAACAAAAAAAAAGGTCCGGTTACTAAAAACAACGGTTATTGCAAAATGACCGGTTGATTTCCAATAACCGGTTAACCGGAAGAACTTTCGGTTATCCCCGTAACCGAAGGTCCGGTTATTTTATCAATAACCGCACAGCCCTAGGTGATGGGATCGGATGCTCAATTCGTGCTCAGTTGGCTGGTGACCTCCGTTTTCATTGTGCAACTGCCACTGGGTGATGTGAGCGTGATTTAAAACCTTACCAAGTGCGTAGGTGTTTAAACATTTCCTAACGTGCACAGTTCCTCAAAATTTGATTGATGGCTTGATTCATGCTCAATTCGGTGGGTGTGTTTCGGGAATTGTGTTGATATACATATTACGTTCTCATACAGAACTGAGGTCCGTGCGACAGAGGTAAATGAAGTCCGATTGATTTGAAATTTTTCACAGTTAATACCATACCCTGCTCGAACAAAATGACGGAATCCCGTATCCGTTATCAGTAAATGGCGGATAAGTGCAACGGTCTTAGCCCCCCCCCCCCCCTCCTCTCGCGCTATCGCTCTCTCATGTGGAACGGTCTAGGGTGGCTGTGTTCTGCCCCGCCCCGCAGTGTTGCGGCTGCTCAGTCCTCAGTCATATAGCCTACGATGGTTCCTGTCTGTCTCCTTGGCTGCTGTCTTCGCAAGCTCATTGCTGTTGGTGTGGCTGCATGGCGGGGGCTGAAAGTTCACTTTGTTGAGAGTGGAAGGTTGTTAAGTTACTCAAAGTTGAACGTTAAATTCCATTTGCCCGCCCGCATGCAGTTAGGTTATGTACCAACTATAAAGGAGGTCGGCAATGAGGAAAATATAGGTCGGCACTTGGCCTGGTCTACAAAGTGAATTACACCCGTCCGGTCCGCCCCTTATAGGACGCAATATCAGGCTATCTGCCACGCTTTAGTTTGACCCCTCACTCACTCTGACCTTTGCTGTCAAATGTTGAGGCCCAATAGGAGCCTGTACACTACGAGCACCTATGCCAGCACCAGTCTTCCCACGTTTACTATCGCAAAGACAGGCACGCTTTTAGATCACGCGGCGCCAGCCAGACGCCGCTATTCCGCCGTTGTTCGTAGAGTGGGGAGGAGGGCGGCGATTGGGGCGGCCGTCCGCCTGTCCGGCTGAATGCTGAGGCCGACGGTCGTCACAGCGGGTGGGGCTTTTGACTGATTTCACGACCCAGCGGGCCTCCCCGGACCCTGCTGTTTGTGCTCTGATGGGCCTCTGCATCGCGAGAATGGGATAAAGTCGGAGGGAAAGAAAGAAACAGAAAGAGAGAAAAAGAGCGATGTGGTAGGAGAGGGTTATGAGGATCAAGGAGTCACGCCAACGCCATGCTGTGCGTTGCACGAACTAGCAAAGATATATATATATTCATATATATATACATATATATATTTCAGGGCGAGGGGGTTACAAACAGTAAAAATGAGAGAGAAAGGATTAATGTTCCCGACTGTCTCTGAACGATCGAAGACAGAGGGTGAGAGAGAGAAAGTCAATTCGACAACGAAAAGAAATCGATTTCCTTTGTTTGGGGTATGTCGATGAAATTTCGAAATTATTTCAATGTGACATGAGGTGTCTGAGTGCAGGAGCTGCCGATACATGAATAACGCTGTCACGGGCCAGGCAGCCCGCGCCGTAGAGCCAGGCAACCCACCAGCCACCCCGCCTGCCTACCGATTTTTCATAGCAGGGACGAGCGCGCCGAGAGGGTCCGAGCCGGCCGTCGAGAGTGAAAGGTGATGAGTGCCAGGAAAACAGTCAAACCCGCCGGTTGAGAACAAGTCGAGCGTGACGCCGAGAACTGTTTGAAAAACGTGACTGCCTTCCGAACCATGTGCGGCGTTTTCATGGCTACCTTCAAGCCCGCAAGGTGGGAAAACCTTCAAAAGGAAAGTTAGGTTGTGTAACCCAAAATTAAATCCGGTATAAATTACAGGGCACCCGGCTCCCGGGATAGAATGAGCACCAAGAACATGTGCTAAACTCCGACCTTGCCTCCCACCTTGCTGTCATCTCCACCATCACCACCGTCATCATGGCCGTCCACTCCTTCGTCTTCCACACCATCATCCCGGGGAGAGGGCAGGAGCTCTTTCCCCCATCTCCGCATGAAGTCTGCTGTGAAGTGAAATGTGAAGTGATCAGTGATACCCAAGTGATAAAGTGCTCTGTGATGGTTAAAGTTTCCATAGTTTATTAAATGTTATTCATATTTATATATTATATGGATATATATATAATTATTATGTTGTGAGGTGATTATGTGTGGGGAGTGAAGTAAGTGGCGCCGCTTGCTTCATGTCCCGGGAAAGTGACATCTGCTATGCAGCACCATGGTGAGTCAACAACTCTTTGTTATTTCTCTCTGGGCCCAGGGTATATGTGTATAAATTGTTTTTCTATTGAGCATTTCCAGTCTTTGATAATTATTATATGGTCATAATCTTCACGTTTATGTGATTTATTAATTATTTATATACTATATTATGGGTATACAATGCAAGGAAGTTTTACGATTGTTTGGTCGAGCCAAGTTGTTCTTTTTGATTGGTGTCGCCTTAAATGATCCACTGAATGTTATGGTGTTAAACTTTTGCATTTATGTATTTAAATTTATTACTACAATTAATTGTGAAACTCAATGCATTCTTCAAATTAATTATAACCTTTTTTATGGTTTATGTAGTCAAATTAAACCCATAGTATCTTGACCATTTTTATATCTTTATTTAATTACCGTTCCTATCCAAGACTGTCTCGGGAAATGTTTGGTTATTGTTTGCAGCTGAGCTTATGTGTGTTCTTTATTATTCTTAGTTTGGAGCATTGGTTATTGTTATGTTTACTGTGTGGTCTGTTCCAACTTTATAACTATGCATATGTGAATATTAGTCCTCTTGGGATAACTTGTTATCTTACTGTCCTTGGACAGTTCACATATATGGCGTATACTCAGAATTTATTGAGTTTAAATTTAATCAATTGTTAACATTGGGGCTAGGCCCTTATCATTGAATACTTTGTATTATCTGGTGTATATCAGACCTTATTTACAAGTATTATTTAAAGCCATAAAGTGTCCAGATATAACTTACCTAAAATACTCTACTTCAATTAATGCTATTGTTAAATTCTTTATAAACTTGCACTGCTGCTATCTATAATAAACTCAATAATGTTATAACTTTATACCACCCTTTGTTAATTAATTATTTTATTGTCACTACCTTCAGAAATGGCTTCCAGTAAGAACCTGCGTATCAAGATTTGTTAAACACAGCCATTTATACATAAAAATACTGGGTAGCATTGACAGTTGGCGCAGTCGGTAGGACAAGCTGGATTGAAGAACAGCCTCTGTCTTAGCTTTATAGTAGCTTTATTTAATTAAGCTTGCATTGTATACTTGTTAATTTTTTTTGCATTCTTTGCAGCAGTGCTCCTTTGTAATTACTTTCTCATTCCTTATTTATGTATTGCTTCAAGGTTTAAGGGTTTCTATGTGAAAAATTATTGTTAAATTATTGTAATGTTAAATGTATGTTGTTACGTTCATCACGACTCATGAAGATGTGGTTGGAGTGTCATCAAGTGTGGGAGGCAAGACCCATTTATTAAGAAAACTACTTGTGTGTAGTGCAGTGACTTTTAGTGATTGGGAATCACTTAAATCATTTCCCATAGTGACTTTTAGTGTTGGAGATACACTTTAATTATCTCAAGTGTGACCTTTCAAGAAAATAATTGGTTTACGTTTCAAGATGTCAGACTCTAGTGAATCTAGTGAAACTGAGGGTGGTGCCATGGTACCCAAGATGGAACCAGACCGGCTAGTGCTTGAAGAAGTCGAACATGAATTAAAAATTCGTGGTATTGACTATAATGAAATCGAAGGTTTTGAAGCGAAGGTTGCTTGTCTTGTTGAAGCGGACAATAAGCCTGTTTTGACTGCCGAGCTGCAGCGGCTTGATTTTGATTATGAAGCAGCCGCTGTCAGAACCAAAGTTGCAGAATTGAGGGGTTTGATAGCTGAAGCCAAGACAAGAAAGACAAGAGCTGGAGCTGCTCAGATTAGCCCTAGGTTGCTTTCCCTGTATATTCATACAATCTTCAGGTGTAGGCGTGAAATGTTTTTACAGCCACTGTATTATGATGCATTTCAAGCACTAGCCAAGAAGATTACGGGACTTTACTTCTCACTCCGAGCCATTTATCCGGATGTGACTTTGCCAAGATTGTATGACTCTTCCTCAGAGGAGAGTGAAGGTACTGCAGAAGTAAGAAGAAGAGAAGAAGAGAAGAAGAAAAAGAAGAACAGGCAAAGACTGGAACAAGCTGAACGGGAGCGAAGGGAGCAAGAAAGAAGAGAAAGGGAGAGACTGGAGAGAGATAGAAAGGAGCAAGAAGAAAAACATGAAAGAGAAAGGGAGAGGATTCATAAAGAAAAACTTAAAGAAGAGAAATTGCGCAAGGAAATTGAAAGGGAATTGAAGAAGAAATATAAATACAGAGAAAAGAAAGGCTACAGGAGTGACTCTTCATCTTCAAGCTCCAGTTCCTCCACCTCTGACTCCTCAGTTGAAAAAAAATACAAGCCTCACAGGAAGCCCAAGCGAAGAAGAAACAATCCCATCGCCAAGCTTGAACTACGTTACAGTGGGGACAAGAACTTGCATCAGTTCATCCGAGATGTTGAAGAAGCTGCAAAAATTAATGATGCGGATGAAGATGAAGTTATGTTGGGAATTCGGGCTCTGTTGACTGACAAAGCAAAGGTGTGGTTTTCCCAGAAGGGAAAGAAAATTTCCACGTGGTCTGGTTTTAAAAGAGAAATTAAATCAGCATTCACACCCACTGACGATGATGATGAGATTATGGAAGCCATCAATTCAATTAAACAGGAGTCAAGTGAGACTTATGTAGTGTATGAAGCCAGATGTGAAGAATTGTTTGGAAGACTGTGTCATCCGCTGGAGCCTGAGCAACAAGTGAAGAAAATTTTAAAGGGGCTCGATCTCTATTATCGAAGCCGCATCCGCAGCAAGGATATGGATTCTCCTCAGACCCTGCGCTCGGCTTGCAAGAAATTGGAGGCGGATAAAGCCCACGTTCTCCAGTTGGAACGAGACCAAAGGAAGAAGGAGAGGAAAAAGGATGAACGAGAATTGAGGAAGGAAACTAAACACCATGCAAAGGCGTTCGCTGCGGAACCGGAAGAAGCCTCTGCTGCTTCTGTGCTGGTAGTTTCCACTTCCGAACCTCCTCAGCCTCAGCAACCACAACAAATACCCGAAGCTGCTGCCATGGGACCTATGGGTCCTGGGACCCTGTTGCAATGCTGGCGTTGTGGTCAATTCGGACACTTTTCTTACAAATGCCCAGAAAAGATATTTTGTGTCATTTGTGGTAGACAGGATACTGTAGCTGAACGCTGCCCTGATTGCAGAAACACTTCTAAATGGAAGAATCCCTACCAGCAACCTAGCTACATTGCTAAAAGGGGAAACGACACAGGAGCCGGAACGACGGGGGTCCCGCGTCTCCATTCTCAGTGCCGCCTCCGCATCTCCCTCAGGCACAGTCAACCCCCAGGTTGCAGCAGAGAAAGGACACTTCCAAAAGGGATTAGAGCTACAGATTGAACTTGGAAAGGATGGGCGAGGTTACTTGAATGTTGATGTTCTTGGACTACAAATTAAAGGATTACTGGACTCTGGATCTTCAAAAACTCTAGTTGGAAAAAGTGGGATGGGAGCACTAAGGGCTGCAGGCCTCCGACTTCAGCCTTCTAGATACGCTACATTGCGTGTTGCTGATCATGGAACTTCACCCATTGAGGGCGAATTCCAAGTACCATTCGCTGTTGGTGGAATTACTCGCTTGATTCCTGTCCTGTACGCCCCTCGTCTGAATTGTATTTTGATTTTGGGACTTGATTTCTGGAAGAGATATCACCTCCTCCCTGATTTCCTCACCGGAACTTGTGAAGTTTCATCTGCTGCGATTGGCATTATTGAAAAACCTGCAGAAGTTGACGAAGAAGTTGCCATCACGCCGGAACAGCAACGGGAACTCAACCAGTTGATAGAGGAATTCAAACCGAAGCTTGATCCAGGAAAACTCGGTTGTGTGAAGGGCGTACAGCATTCCATAAATACCGGAGACGCAAGACCATTCAAGACCACGTATTATTCGGTAAATCCTAAGGTTATGGCTGATGTACATGCTGAGCTCGACAGAAGATTGGAAGAAGGAATAGTAGAACCAGCTGACTCGCCTTATCAATCTCCATTGTTAATTGTCCCCAAAAAGGATAAGGGATTTAGGTGGGTAGTGGATTTCCGTAAATTGAACACCCAAATTGTTGTGCCAGACACTCACTATCCGCTACCTCGAATCAACCCTTTGATTGCTGGGCTCGGGGGTGCGTCCATACTTAGTACCATCGACATCTCGGATGCCTATCTACAAATAGAATTGACTGAAGAATCTAGGCCCAAGACAGCATTTTATGTACCTGGGCGTGGACAGTTCCAGTTCCGTCGTATGCCTGCTGGCCTAAAGGATGCAGCTTCCCGCTGGCAAAAGACCATTGAAAAGGTGTTAGACGAAGTCCGCAAAGAAGATGACAATGTGTGTATGTACATGGATGACATTGTGTGTTGGTCTAAGGATGGCAATTGGAATCACCACCTTGAATTACTAAGAAAAATTTTCGTTGCCCTGTATAAACATGGAATTACAGTCAAATGGTCGAAGTGTCTCTTCTTTAGAAGATGTTTGAAATATTTGGGCCATATTATTGACAAATACGGAGTGAGACCTGACCCAGGCAAGATCGCTGCAGTAGTTAATTTCCCCAAACCTCGAACTGTCAAGCACCTTAGGCAATTCTTAGGTTTGGCGGGATGGATGAGAAAATTCATCGTTGGGTTCAGTGTTATTGCGAAACCTCTTTATGATAAATTAAAGAAAAATGTGTCCTTCGTCTGGGAAGATGCAGATGAAATTGCTTTCGTCAAGCTAAAGGAGGCCCTTTGTAAAAACCCTGTCTTAAGAAGTCCAGATTTTTCTAAACCTTTCAGGGTTTACTCTGATGCGTGTGCTGACGGCACTGGCGCCATTCTCGCACAGATGTTTGAAGATGGAGAGCATGTCATTGCTTACACGAGCAAGTCTCTCGTTGGTCGTGAGAAGTCTTATTCTGCTACGGAGCTTGAGTGCTTAGGCGTCCTGCATGCTCTGGACGCATTCCGTCCTTTCTTGGAAGGATACAGATTTGAGCTGGTGACTGATCACAGTAGCCTTCTGTGGTTACATAAACTAAAGAATCCCACTGGAAGATTGGCTAGATGGGCTGTGAGACTGCAGCAATTCGACATGAAGATTGTACATAGGAAGGGAACAGCAATGAGCGCTCCGGATGCTTTAAGCCGAAACCCTACAGTTGAGACCGGACTTGTAGACTTCAAGGAAACTACAGATCCTTGGTACTCTGATCTCTTGAAGAAAGTTCTGGAGAACCCTGACCAGTATGAAAAATTCAAGATCCATGAAGGACAACTTTTCAAACTTATCAGCATTCATCCGCACTTGCCTTTGAAGTGGGTTCAAGTCGTTCCAAAGGAATCCCGACCTGAAGCGTTAAACCAAGCGCATGACATCCCCACCAGCGGACACGGAGGCTGGCAGCGGACGTTTCAGCGTCTTCGTCAGCAGTCTTACTGGCCTGGTATGAAAGAGTGTGTGCGAGATTACTGCCGGAAGTGTACCACTTGTCAACGTGTCAAGGTAGATAGAAGAAGTCCTCCAGGATTCATGGGATCAAAGGTTGTGATTACACAGCCCATGGAGTTTGTGTCTGGTGATTTGATTGGGCCTCTTCCAAGATCAAGCCAAGGGTTCACTTACATCTCCGTGTACCTAGATGCTTTTTCCAAATACACCTTTATACGTCCATTACGCACTGCAACTGCTACCGCTGTTACGCGCCATCTGAAAGAAGATGTAATCCTCAAGCATGGGTCCCCAAGAGTCATCCAGGTAGACAATGGAAAACAGTATACCAGTCATGTATTTAAGGACCTCTGTGCTACGTATCGAGTCAAGGTACGCTATAACATACCGTACACTCCCAGAAATAACCCGACTGAACGTGTGAATCAAACTTTGGAAACTGTTATCTGTAGTTATGTTGAACATGATCACAGAAAATGGGATGTATATTTGCCTGAGCTACAATCGGCACTAAATACTTCTGTGAGCAGCGTCACGGGGTTAAGTCCTCATCAAGTTATCTTTGGGGAAAATTTGATATTGGATGGTCGGGAAAGACAGTTTGATCCTCAAGAAGAAGAGCCTGGAATCATCGAATTGGAAGAGGAAGAACACAAGAAGAAGTTTGAACAAAAGCAAGAATTAATCATGGACCTGAAGGAAAAATTGAAGCAAGCCAAGTTCATGAACGCCCTTCGCTATAACTTGCGCAGAAGGCCCACCGAAACGTTCCGGACCGGAGATATGGTTTGGCGACGGAACCACGTAAAATCGGACAAGGCCCAATACATCAGCAAGAAACTCGCATCCAAGTGGCTCGGTCCGTTCAAAATAAAGCATCAAGTCGGCAAGGTATCTTACATGCTTGAAGATGAAAAGGGAAAACCATTAGGACCATATCACGTAGAACAATTGAAGCGCTACTTAAAATAGAAAAAAAAAATGTAACAACATTTTTTTTCTGAGAGGAGGCGGGAGATGTCACGGGCCAGGCAGCCCGCGCCGTAGAGCCAGGCAACCCACCAGCCACCCCGCCTGCCTACCGATTTTTCATAGCAGGGACGAGCGCACCGAGAGGGTCCGAGCCGGCCGTCGAGAGTAAAAGGTGATCAGTGCCAGGAAAACAGCCAAACCCGCCGGTTGAGAACAAGTCGAGCGTGACGCCGAGAACTGTTTGAAAAACGTGACTGCCTTCCGAACCATGTGCGGCGTTTTCATGGCTACCTTCAAGCCCGCAAGGTGGGAAAACCTTCAAAAGGAAAGTTAGGTTGTGTAACCCTAAATTAAATCCAGTATAAATTACAGGGCACCCGGCTCCCGGGATAGAATGAGCACCAAGAACATGTGCTAAACTCCGACCTTGCCTCCCACCTTGCTGTCAGCTCCACCATCACCACCGTCATCATGGCCGTCCACTCCTTCGTCTTCCACACCATCATCCCGGGGAGAGGGCAGGAGCTCTTTCCCCCATCTCCGCATGAAGTCTGCTGTGAAGTGAAATGTGAAGTGATCGGTGATACCCAAGTGATAAAGTGCTCTGTGATGGTTAAAGTTTCCATAGTTTATTAAATGTTATTCATATTTATATATTATATGGATATATATATATAATTATTATGTTGTGAGATGATTATGTGTGGGGAGTGAAGTAAGTGGCGCCGCTTGCTTCATGTCCCGGGAAAGTGACATCTGCTATGCAGCACCATGGTGAGTCAACAACTCTTTGTTATTTCTCTCTGGGCCCAGGGTATATGTGTATAAATTGTTTTTCTATTGAGCATTTCCAGTCTTTGATAATTATTATATGGTCATAATCTTCACGTTTATGTGATTTATTAATTATTTATATACTATATTATGGGTATACAATGCAAGGAAGTTTTACGATTATTTGGTCGAGCCAAGTTGTTCTTTTTGATTGGTGTCGCCTTAAATGATCCACTGAATGTTATGGTGTTAAACTTTTGCATTTATGTATTTAAATTTATTACTACAATTAATTGTGAAACTCAATGCATTCTTCAAATTAATTATAACCTTTTTTTTATGGTTTATGTAGTCAAATTAAACCCATAGTATCTTGACCATTTTTATATCTTTATTTAATTACCGTTCCTATCCAAGACTGTCTCGGGAAATGTTTGGTTATTGTTTGCAGCTGAGCTTATGTGTGTTCTTTATTATTCTTAGTTTGGAGCATTGGTTATTGTTATGTTTACTGTGTGGTCTGTTCCAACTTTATAACTATGCATATGTGAATATTAGTCCTCCTGGGATAACTTGTTATCTTACTGTCCTTGGACAGTTCACCTATATGGCGTATACTCAGAATTTATTGAGTGTAAATTTAATCAATTGTCAACATTGGGGCTAGGCCCTTTATCATTGAATACTTTGAATTATCTGGTGTATATCAGACCTTATTTACAATTATTATTTAAAGCCATAAAGTGTCCAGATATAACTTACCTAAAATACTCTACTTCAATTAATGCTATTGTTAAATTCTTTATAAACTTGCACTGCTGCTATCTATAATAAACTCAATAATGTTATAACTTTATACCACCCTTTGTTAATTAATTATTTTATTGTCACTACCTTCAGAAATGGCTTCCAGTAAGAACCTGCGTATCAAGATTTGTTAAACACAGCCATTTATACATAAAAATACTGGGTAGCATTGACAACGCGTTGAGTTAAAATTACAGATGAATACTACAAACATTCGGCGTAGGTAGTCACAGAAGAAACTCTCCATAATTTTTTTTTGGAATTACAAAGACGGTTTTTGTCATATTTAAAATAACCATCACGTAGCCGTCGTTTACTTGCTAGTATTTTAACAGAGTGGAGTAGAATTGAGGGATTGATTTTCGAGGAGATCTCAATGTTTTCGACGTATCCATTTCTTGCAGAGAGGAGTAGAGGGAGAAGCAGAAAAACCGATGAGCAAGAAAAATATGAGTAATCTAATCCGACCGGTTGGGGGCGCTCGAAGAAATGTGTAAGGAGGAATGAGGGACAGAGAAAAGTATAGGCGTCAGCGTCTGTTTCCGAAAGTAAAATCAAAATCTAAGGACTCTTCTCTGGCTGCGGGGCTTGCAGAATCACATGACACGGGAGAGTATGAGAGAGACAGGGAAGCAGAGCGCGGGCTGCGCGCCGGCACAAAGTTCAGTTCAGTGCACTGTAAGAAAGAAATGGAGCTGGCACTGCTTACAAGCCTTTCGCAGACGAGAGCACATCCACGCACAATGTGCGCGTGTGCTTATTCTGGGTGCCTTCTCCCTTGGGGGCCGTTCACAAATGACGTCACAAGACTTGGGGGGGGGGGGGGGGGTTAGACCGATACGTGACTTGGTGTGACAGAGGGGAGGGTGGTAGTCAGGGTAGCGTGACGTCACGTTTTCTCATGAAGCATTTGATTCATCAGATCTTGCCCAAGGACCACATAACAAAATAAATACAGTTTCAGAATGAAAAAACTGTCCTACAAGATTAGAAAACAATTCCTTAAACGGACGAATTAAGCCAACACAGGTTGGACGTAATTTTCTGAAATTTGTGTTTGGAAGTTCTCTTTCTCAAGTTTTTAAACTTATTGTGATTTTATTTAAGTGCTGTTTTTCCATCTTTTCATATTATGTTTTTGTTTTATTTGCAAACTTTCGAAGCTTGTTTTTTGGTTTGAAATCTTAACTTTGCAAACCAGTTTGCAGATTTTTGTCTCCATTAAAGGACAAAACCCTGTACATAAATATTACATTTTCTCTTTTCAAGCCAATTACCTGCCCAATCAGAAAAAGAACAACGAAGGGGTGCAGCTCTAACAATTTCACACAATTCTGGGTTACTATGAAAAACGTGACGTCACGGGGAGGGGTGGGGGATCCTTAATTCGTGACAGGCCGTGCCAAGGGGGTCCGTGGGGGTTAAAAAGTGGCGCAAAAAGCGTGACGTCATTTGTGAACGGCCCCTTGTCCCAACCGCGCCTTTTTGCCATCCTACCACCTTAGGACTTAAATCATGATTTCGTCGCGGTTTGTTGTATCAGCTGTCTCTCTCAGCTGTCTTTGCCGAATAGTTGCGTTAGAATCCTGCAATTAGGCACATTCTCAAAAATGAATTATGCTTGATTCAAAGCGATTTTGATGCGAATCTTGTATTCTTATGGGATTTTGTTGATATAAGAATCATCTGCCGTCTGTATGCTTGGCACTAGCATATGGTGCTTGAGGCACGTAACGTATTGTATTCTTGGAGCAAGCATATGGTACCTCAATCAAGCATAATATGCGTGTGGGATTTTTGGCGTTTCAAGCATGAAATATGCTTAACTGAAAGCATTTTGTGCTTAAATTGTGCATTCATTTTTGAGAGTGCCACACAGCGGGGCGGGGTCCTCCCTCCCCTCTCTCCACCACGCCGCCGCTCGCCTGCCGCTGCCTGCTGTTCGAACAAGTGTTGCCTACCCCCGCAATGGAGCGGGGTACATGACACGACACACCCTGCAATGGTCGTGACTTGTTGACAACAACATACCATCCCTGCCCCGAAAACCGAATGTGGTGGTAATAGTATCCTCATTCGCGATAAATACGGATCCATCATGAGTAAGGGGGGGGGGCCTTCTTTTACGCCCGCCTAGCTCTGAGCTCACTTCCTCTTCACTTCCGTCCTTCGTCCTCCCCTGCCCACAATTTGGGGCGAGATAACTTTCAATTTTCGAACCTAAGTTTCAAAGGTTTCCTTTTTTTGCAAAGATTTCGAATTTGCCTTTTTTTTTTTTGGGGGGGGGGGGGGGGGAGGGGCCGGTTGCTGACTTTCGAGTACTTGTCAAACTTATATCTGATTTCTATATTTTTAACTATTTGCCATTGGCGGCACGTTTGTGGTAAAGTGTGGTACACCTTTCTGACCCGCATTTGCCATATTTGACCTAACCTCTTCTACGCCCCCCCCCCCCCCCACCCCCTTTTTGGTCTTCACTCCTCCTGTTCTCTCCACAATCCCCCGCGCGACAGACCCCTCCAGTCCCCCGTGAGCCTCCGAAGCCCGCCGCATCCATGCTGCGCTCTCCCCCTTTGGTGGCGGAATGCCAAGGGGATACGAAATCGAATAGAAAAAGGGAGATCGACTCAGTCTGCTGAACAAAACTACGTCACTGCGCGGGGCTCGTAGTGGTGATACGTGCGTCTGCCAGTGCACCTGCGGGAATGGCATAGGTGTGCATTCGTGTTGTGGTGGGTTCGACTGTGGTGGGTTCGACGGTCATGAGTGCGCGCGTGTGTGTGTGTGTGTGTGTGTGTGTTTTGTGTGTTTTTGTGTGTGTGGCGTGAGGAGTAGGAAAATCAGCATTAAGGCAGTTGCGGCAGTCTGTGCAGCGAGGGCAGCTGGCTGAGGCGAATCCAACAAAGCCCCATAGGAGTTATTAGGAGAGCATTTAAGGGAGCTAACTGTCCACACTGTCTTCTTATTTCCATTGCTTGCGTGTGTAACCGTGCGTGTTTAAGCGCTTGAATGTTACGTTTGCACTTTAAAACGCAAAAATATAACTTTGACACCAAGATTTTAAAAATAGGTTCACATGACCTTTGCAAAAGATAACTAAGGAAATTGGGGCAGTCACACCGAGTCCTGGGTTCCAACACTAACTTCATTATTTCCTGTCAGGAAATAATCAGGTGACCTTTAGATTCCTTTTCAGCCTAACGCAGATAATCAAATCTTAAGTAAATTGTAACAGTTAAATTTGAGCATTTTAAAGTACATGAACAATATTCATGCGTTTGAAAGTGCACGGTTTTCACATAATTTGTTCAGCAGTGTTAGCTGTTTCCTAATGTGGTACTAAGGAGGCCAGTCCCTTCATTCACGCACAGGCTTGTCCGCGTTTGTGCCGCGAAGATTCCGGCGCCTGTGAAGCAAGCCCTCAGCTGATATTTTGCGTTTGACTTCCAAACCGTTCAGTATTTATTTTAATGTTTCTTCTCTCGGTTGTTTCCACCTAAGGACCAGTTTAACGAAGCCAGCCGCAATGTCTTCACCCGATCAAACACTAGCATTTGCTAACTGAGGCCCAATTTACTTCGCAGGTCCCAGTCGACTGCAAAGGCCCAGAATGCCCGGCACCCGCCCTGGGCTGGCAGGCTTCGCTAACGATGCAGAACGGCGACGTTCTCCTCATCCACATCGATGATGGACCTCTGCAGAGCAGGTAGGCTGACGCACTGCACTGCCATAAAAAAGGTAACCTATTCAGGCGCTACGCGTAGCTTTTGCGAGGAAAATGGAGAATTTCTCACAATTTTAAGAGTGGCATTCGAGTAAACAGTTGAAAGTGTCTATTCTTTCATATCAAGTTTCTAACCGTACCCTACACTGGGGATCTTCTTTAGCGGCCCAATTTTTTCAGAGCCTGCCATTTCGTTCGAAGTTGACCTAGACAGTTCAAATTCTGAGGACGCATGTCCCAAGAATCCCTCTCGATGGATCCCAACCGCGATATGGTTGAATTGTTGATTCTGAACGGATGCAGTACCCCCTCGTATGGGACATAGTCAAACATCGTCGTGAACGGGATCATTTAAACCCAATCGTACGAAAAATGTTGGCACTATTATTACAGTTTGTACCCAGGCTAAAATAACCATGGTGGCCATGGACACACAAGGGGGGCCGGCATGGTAATGGGGGTGATAACCATGGATGCCAATGGACAAACCATGGACATGAGACTCGTGTCCATCGTTATCCATAGAATAACCATGCCTGCGCCCTCTGTAACCATGGACCCGTGTCCATGGTCCATCATAACCATGAATATAAGTGGCTATGGCCACTTTAAACCATGGTCCAAAGTGGCTATGGCCACCTTAGACTATGGCCCAAAGTGGCCATTGTCTATGGTCCATGGTCAGAATGGCCATGGTCGGCTTGAACCATGCCGGGAGAGACGAGGCCATGGACACATGAGGGGTGCGCCGGCATGGTATGGACAACTGAAGAAATTATGGCCACTGCCGTACACTGCCGTACACGGCCTGGGATGTTGTCACGCGCGCATTACGCTGTGCGAACCACTTGCCCCTGGAACCTAAAAGCAACCTAAAATGCTCCTCTCGTCCGCCTGGTAGGTAGGCAATGGCGGCTTCTGCCGTGCACGCGTGTCGTGAGTGCTGGCCTACCCTGCCATTTGCAGGCGCTCGTGCCGCACACGACGTCACTGCCACCGCCACTACCACTACCACTACCACCGCCGTCGCCGCCACAGCCACCCTGGTGCAGTCGAAAGACGTGGCAGGTGTCGAAATATTTTTCATACATACGATATCGAATGTACGTTTGTAACTGATCAATGAAAACGAATCCTTTCTCTTTGCAACTGACTCTACCTGCAGCGGCAGTGGTTGTTTTTGATATTGAAAGCAGAAAGGTGCAGACCGCAGCACCCAGCGGGAGTGTTGAAGTTTTTAACTTTAAATCGTTCACAAAGGAACTCGAGTGTGTAATATGTATAGGTTCTCTGTAATTTTCAACTGGCGACGCGTCTGTGGCGATGAATGTGACGCTCCGAGCTGAAATACTGTCACTGAAAAGTCATCCAAAAGTCAAGTCTGTGTGTTAGGGCTGATGTAGCCTATAAACAAAGAAGTGAAGCTCGAATCCCGGTTTGTTTTGGATATTCCATGCGAAGTGAAATTGTCAAAATGTGCCTTTGCTACGGGATCTCAATGCACCTCGTAGTACGTTTCAAAATTCTGGAAAAAAATGCATAGAGATTGGAGCTGGAACATAACCTCCTAACCTGTACTGTAAGTATACATTCCATATTTGTACATGTTTTATTGAGCAATGCCTGGTTGTATTCTTCGAACCCTCCCTTTTTAAATTTTTAATGCTCTACGAACTCTTCTTTTCTTCCTCAGCTTGCCCAGTACTACATTTCAAGAAATAAGTTCAGATGGCCGAAGTAGATCAGGCCATATTTACAGATAAACTCTTCTTCTATGTATATTGAAAATATTGTGCTGGTTGCTCTAAAAGGCAGCCCCTGTTCGTTCTAATTCCAAGCCAGATAAATGCTGCAGCAAATGGGAAAGGATGATTCCACAACCAACTCTCTATCGCTTGAAAACAGTACATCAAAGGTAAGCCCGAGAACGGTCCTTCTTAAAGTTTCTCTTAATTTTTTTATTTTGCTACTGAAATAATCGATTCAGAAAAAGTTGTACTTGTTTAGGAACATGTGATTTTGAAATGGCTGTTTATGTCTCCATAACCCCAGCTTTTCTATTTATTCTATTTCTTTTCCAGATTGGACGATGCTTAGACCTACCAACTGAGCAAACGGAAGACCCATGGGCATCTCGCCAACTCCACAGGTAATAAAAAATAATTTAAGACTTGCAGTCTGAAAGGAATTTGAAATGAAGTTAGCTGCTATTATGTGTGGTGTTGGTGTGGAAGTTGGTAGAAATATTTATATACTACTGTGCCTTTTGTGGCTGAAGTTCATTAATTGGTATCCAAATTGTCTTTCAAGGCCCAGACCTTTCGTTGAGCCCTGCAGCAGTCCTTGGTTGCCCACATAGCGAGCCAAGACTCATAGACATCTCGAGAGACACACAGGTAACAAAGTTAGCTTCATTTCTTTCTACTTATTTAGCTTGTCTGAATTATGTTTTTACTGTAATTTTTGATGTATTAAAACAAATACTTCACTAAATTTGGTATCTTTACTGTAAAAATATAGTTCACATGTCTTGAAATAATTGATAAGTTTTTGGTTGTTTTCACAGGCACAGTTCTGTATGACTGTCACTATTATATCACAATTTATGCCTTTGGTGTTTCCCTATTCTAACACCACCATATTTAATGTTGAACACCTAAATTTTTTATTTTAGAGCCTACTACCAAAATGTAAGAATTTTACTTTTTGACTTCTGTATCACTGAATTTTGAAATTATTTTCTTTATTTTTGCTTTTCAGGTTTCCTGTCGACCAAACCTCTTGGTGGGCCTGTCTCCATTGCATGACAGCTGACACCGTTAGAAGAATTCCCAGACATTCCCATGTTGTGGTGCCCAGCCCTTCTAGAAATACAGTAAGAAGTTCAGTTTAGGTGTTTTGCAGTTTAAGGGAATTCTTACTAGTGCATCAAATACTCGTAATGGTTATTGCTAATAGAAGCCAAGTATTGAGTTGATGTAATAAATGTTCAAATCAAATATTTTGACTGTGATTTCACCCAACCTATCCCAATACTGAGCCATTACAAATGCAATACTGTGCTTTGTGCAATACTCTCAATCCTATGCTGGCTGCTGGCTTTAAATGAAATTCTATTTTGAGCGCAGCGTTTCAACATGGTGACTTCATGA
The DNA here is from genome assembly GCA_038380765.1 of Odontothrips loti. NCBI lineage: Eukaryota > Metazoa > Arthropoda > Insecta > Thysanoptera > Thripidae > Odontothrips > Odontothrips loti. The sequence continues at coordinate 1,371,355 of CM076254.1, forward strand.
TTGAACATGAGTTGCAATATTTTGTGTATGTAAATTTGGACTTCAACAAGTATCCTAAAGTGATAAATTATCTTTCTGTTCTTTTAGTTGACAAGGCTAGGAGACCACTCACAACAAAAATTGTGGTCTGCTATCTATAAACGCTATTACTCTTATACATTTCTTGTTCAAAAATCAGTTTGCAAGTACTGCAGTCAATTTACAGACTATGTAGTCTCAATTCTCAGCATGAAACTTGCTCAGGACCAAGCATGTTACACTATATCTCGGTGCTTAAAACCACTCATACAAAACATTGGGCGGGGTTGCAGACCCTCATGTTGGTCAGGAGATAGAAGTCTTAACAAACAGACATTTCACTCAGTAGTGTGTTCAGTAGAATTCTGAATTCATGGAGTAAAATGTGGCAGATGGATGAGGCAGACAATATTTTTTGAAGACTTTTTAAGCACAATGACTTAACTTTGAAACCATAGTTTGATTTATTATTTAGATCCTTTACAACAAAAAGAGATTATGCAGCAGTCAATGATTTTTTGCCACATACTTCAATACAATACACACAAAAGCAATTAAAAAAATTAGGAAAGATATCAATCCGGACAGTATATTAGAACACAATTCAGTCACCATATTCAAACTCAAGTTAATCAATAATAAAGATATCAATCCGGACAAGATATTAGAACACAATTCAGTCACTAAATTAAAAGTCAACTTAATCAATAATGAGACATTAACAAACATTGAAAACATTAGGTAAAGATGCAACATATTCTCGGCCGTTGACAGTAGCTGTGAAGCAAATAGTTTCAAGCTCTTCTGATGGCAAGCGTGAAGCAAATAGTTTCAAGCTCTTCTGATGGCAAGCATCGAGATTCTTCTTCAGTAAATCTTATTACTATCATGAAGTGATCCCTTTCAGGAAGATGTATTTCTGGAGAAAATGTGCATATACTGTGTGCACATTAGACACAAATAGAAATATCTTATCCTATATTAAAAGTCAACTTAATCAACAAAGACACATTAACAAACATTGAAAACATTAGGTAAAGATGCAACATATTCTCTGCCGTTGACAGTAGCTGTGAAGCAAATAGTTTCAAGCTCTTCTGATGGCAAGCATCGAGATTCTTCCTCAGTAAATCTTACTACTTTCATGAAGTGATCCTTTTCAGGAAGATGTATTTCTGGAGAAAATGTACATATACTGACTGTGTGCACATTAGACACAAATAGAAAAATCTTATCCAAGTCCCTCTCATAAATAATTTTACGTATGAGGACAATGTTGTTGTCTGAGAGTTGTGCCACAGAATTGTTTGTAGGTCCTTTGCGTGATGAATACACAATACCATTCTTCATGAATTTGTCATAAAGCTGGCAAGATTCTGTGGCATAATTTTCTCGATCACAATGCCATCTTTCTTCTTCTGTGGGGACAAACAATTTTGGCTTGCCATATAAGAAACAATTTTCTCCAACAGGAATTCCCTTCTGTTTCTTCTTAGGGAGGTTCTTTACGTATTCTCTTGCTTTATCTGAAACTGTGGGTTCTAGGATCTTAAGGGCCTGATCCCAAGCCAAAGCACGGATGATTTGATGAGGAATTCCTTGCTGACTGTGAATGATTGACTTAAGGTATCCATTGAATGACTCGAAGCAATAAGCCGATGAAGCCCACAATGGGCCCCACCTAGACACATGCTCTGCTAGATGACAAAGCAAGTGCACATTAAAAAACATAGCCGTGTCGCCATAAAGCTCTTGGCATTCTAGAACAAACTGTCTTAATAAAGCATCGGCAGTGTTAATGTAACATCTTTTTACATTTTTTTGGCTCAATAGATGTACAGCTTGAGCCAATAGATGCCATGATTTAAGGAACTTGTTGGGAAGAATACCATCTAACACAGGGATGCAGCAGAAGAGAAGCCAGTTCTCAAGCTCTCGCGCTTTCAACCTGGATATTTCATCTAGAGTTCTTGGCATCCTCCGAAATTCTACAGGGGGCTTCAAGGACAAAATCCTTGAATTTACAAGATCTTTCAAATCATTAATGTAATACTCTGTACCACAATCTTCAAACCATTTTGTTAAAAAAGTTCTTGCAATGCCTAAATGGAGAAGATGCATTGAGTCAACAAAAAAACCATCCACCATATTAAAATGTGGTAAATTGATCAAAGGTGACACAGCATTGACTCCCTGTAAGTCATCATTTTCACTTGCTTGGTTCTCATCGTCTGAAAAGTCCGCTTCACTCTGGTTTTCTTCTGCATGCATAAGGCGGTTTTGAAGCCTAATAATATCATGGTGACTTCTTAATGTTAGAGGTTCTTCTGTAAATGGATATTTTACTGAACCAGCAATGTATTGACCATGAATTGTGCACCAGTTGCAAGAGTTGTACCCTCCATGGGTTTTAATTCCTTGAACCTTTCCACGAGCCCCAGAGTCTACACAGCAGCCGATGCAATACGCCTCCATTAGCCAATGTTCATTTGACACAGAAACACTGAACCCCTCTGACAGACTTCTCAATGCATCTACAAATGGCTCAAGAAAGAGATCCATTGGTGGCTGTTTTTTCCCAAACCATAATCCACCAAGAAGGAGATTTTTCATTCGTACAATTGGAGGCAATTCATTAATTGCCAACACTACTGGCCAAATAGAGCATTTTGATGATTTGAACAGGGGTGAGCCATCTACGCAGAAGTGAAAAGACAAAACCTGCCGAAGAGAATTTTCAAAGAGCGCAGCGAATTGTTGGTACATTAAACCATCATATATATCAGATGAAATTCCTGGTTGAGACAAGCGCATAGCATCACCTGGTTTCAAAAGTGTTCTTCGAATAGTGATGTTTCCAAGCAAAGTTTCAATCTGGCTTGCTATATCAAAAATGCAGAAAAATGTTGATGAGCGTAAATCAGAGATAATATTAACAGCTGTACAATTTTCACAAGTAATAGTCTTCACTGTTTTGTGGTCTAGTTCAACAAACATAGCTGTACATTCCTTGCAATAAAAAAAATACTTCAAACCACTTCCCTCTCCAATGACCAACTCATCTACAAGGTAACTTGATGTTGGCAAAACAGGAGTAGCAAAGCAACAATTTAACAGGCTTATTTGATCGTTGAATGCTTTGTTTGTGAACTTGTTTTGCTTTGAACATCCGAGGGCCATGTACAATAAATCATTTCTTGATGCATCAAATCTTGTTGTTATTTCTTCAGAGAATGGGCCAAGCATGACTTGTTTAAGCCGAGCGTGATTGGCTCGAACTACATTATTCTCATTGTTGTGGTCATCAGGATCTCCATTAGCATCTTCATCATTTTGGCCATTTCTTTGCTCATCCTGTTGGTTTCCGTTTTCCTGCTGGTTCTCATCATTATTACCTTCTTCCTCTTGGTTTTGGTTTTCTTGCTCATTTTCATTAATGTGAGCATCTCCTTGGTCTGCATTTTCTTGTTGGTTCCGATCATTAAGATTCTCATCATCAGACTGATCTTGAATTTCATTTAGACCTTCCTCCGAGCTATTACCAAGGAAGAGGTCAGCAGATAAAAATGACATATTACTGTTTGAATTTTCCTCATTTTCATTTCCTTCTGAATCATTTCTTAGGGAGAGGTCTGATGATGTTGATCTTGCAGAACTTGAAGAACTTGGTGAAGCTCCACCACTTGTCTCAGCCGTTGCTTCAGTCTCTCTTGCTGTATTTACCTGAAACACAAAAAAACATAGTGAAAATGTAGTGGAACCTTTCATAATTCCCTTCCTGAACAGTTTCTTTTCAGTAGCCTACATGATAAATTAATCCATAAATTAAAATAATTCAAAAGGAAAGTAGACTTAATTATGCTGTTTGATTTTTAAATGGTCTAACAAAACACAATGAGGTTCAAACCAAGGAAGATTCGGTCTTCAGACAGTACCGGAGAGGAATTGACACTCAGCCTTTACAATAAAAAAATAACTTAAATAAATTCAGTCATAAGACATAAATTTAAAAATAATGTATAATTTAAACTAACAAAACTTCTTCTGAAGGTCTTTGCATTTAGTATTAGGGATATTGCATTCTTTCATCTCCTGTGGGATTCATATAAGAAACTGCTTTTCACTTACAGTGGTAGGGGTGTTACTTTCCAGAGTACTAGAATTGTTGGACTTATCAGACCTAGTACTATCACTGTCATTCGTGTCACAATGCCACTCCGAATCTTTCAGCCACTCTTCAACGCTGTTCTCATCATTGTCTGAATGAATCTGGGAGTAAGAAAAAATTAAATCAAACATCATAGGTGGTTCACAGGATACAGGAAGTGCATGTTATTATTTACAAGGCAGGGAATAGGCGGTAAGATTCAAACATGTACCAAGCAGAATTAAATATGAATACAGATTAGAGCATGAGGATTATATACTATTCCAACACAATTTACCTCATTTATTGAAAAAACTGTAGATGCAACTGCTGAAGCTGTTTCATTCCTAGGAGTGTCATAACCTGTGCTGGATTCATTATCGATAGAGGAATTGCAATGAAAATCTGTGGGTTCTCCTTTATCAACTTCTGAGCATGACGGCAACTGAGGCAAACAGATAAATATAATATAAATAACACTACAAGTAAATTATGTACAAAAAAATTAAAGCAAAGCAAAGCAATCAAGCAAAATAAACTCATGCTTCCTTACAGCACTTTCCTGCAGAAGAGTTGAAGATAAGTCTGTCCGATGACTTGAATCTGTCTGATGAGATGAATTTACACTCAATTCCAAAATGTCAGAACCTACGTTAGAATTATTGGTTTGAGAGGGGCAGCTGGTGCTTGGACCTGCCTCATCAATGTTGCTAGGGCAGGACAACAACTGGAAAAGAAGAAAAAGAGAAGTACAATCATTATGAGTGGGATTACTTTCTAAGTTGGGAAGAAAACTATTGAAACAAATGATCCTTCCCATAGATTTAAGTAACTGACATTCCATCAACATTTACAAACATGGAAAGAAATATACTAGGTTATGCAGATTAACGCATTAATGCAGATAACAAAACGAACATAAATTGGATCCTCTGGTGGATTACCTGTCTTTTTCTGGATATCTTGGTAGTACGAGGAACGTCATCTTCGTTGTCATCCTCTAAATATTTCTTCCTTCTTTTACTAAAAGATCGGAAGTATAAATCTCGCAGTGCCTGTTCGTCTGCCATCACAACTTGGATTAGACACAAAATTACCCGTCGTAACACGCAAGACAGGAATCACTGAAAAACACAGAAATGTCAAGCCACTTTCGTTAAATGAGGGAAAAGGTTAATGCCTTCTCACACACAGCACACACACAAGCCATCCATACGCACGTACACACACAACCATTCTAGCCCTCTCATTGGTCGGCCACAGAGGGAATGACCAACTTATCACTTGAAACAGGCTGCAGAGTCGCATTTGCACTTAGAAGTGAATGAAAGAGAATTTTGAAATCGTGCCACTGTTCATATGTTTTTAAAAAGTTCAAAAGGTTTTTAATTACGAGTTGGAATCGCCAATGCACCAAGATATAGACGCCACCAGGGTCGCTGCACGGTACTCGGTGCTGCCAACAAAGTGTACCACTGAGGACGGCTCATTAACTAAAAAAAAACAAAAAAACATCATTTAACGGTGAAAAGTAAAATTTCGGCTCAGAATTAGTGTTTTTATTAAATTTTTAACGAATAAATATAAAATCTTTTTGATGATCGTTCATCGTTTTTTTTTATTTTATGTTGGTAATATTTTTCACCAGGCGTTTCTCTCTCTCGCACCCTGCGTATTCGAGGCAGTTGAATTGGTCGCGTCAGTGAAGTTGTGGAATCCTACTTGCGTCTATTTCTTCAAAATGATAACGCTCGCACTTGTCTACTTTCGTTCTGACAACAGTAGGCATGTTGTCCCTGTTTCAGACATTATTGGTTTTTCACCCAAAAGTCGGATCGACTTCCAAGCAAGCAAAACTTACTCAGTGAAATGGAATGTTCTGAGGCGTCAGGACTCGTCTCCAACCGCCAAGCAGGAGACTTTCGAAGCAAAAATCTTGCTTTTAGCTGGTAAGATATTTCAGCACTGGGTCTTGCTCGTCTCGGGTGGTTGATTCTCAATCTATTTGTCATGGTCTATTAGAAATTTAGTGTGGTTTGACAAATTTCACGGTAAGGTTAGAAGTGATTCGAGCTCCGTTCGGGCTTTGCCACAGAGCTATGTTCAATTACTCGGGATTGTAACTAAATCGCCTCACATTTCATTTGAACTTTTCAATGGTTTATTATGATGTATTAGGTTAGAATTTTACTGTGGCTTCGCCTGGCTCGCGTTTGGTTAGGATTGTTAAAGCCAGTGTGTGGGCTTCAGCTCTCTATGCACAGAAATTAGTTTGTTTGGCATGTCTACTCAAACTTTCTTGCCATATCTGCACTCCAATCATGGTCGAGATTTTGAAAGTTGAAGTGATTTTGTTGTTTAAGTAATGCTCATTTATTCTATTTCACAGCATCCAAAGAAGCACTGGTCCAGCAGGCTAAGGCAGGGAAGGTGAGACTGCCTCAAGGCTATGCAGAGGATAGCATTTCACATGTTAAGAGGTCTACCAAATCTGTAATGAAGGCAGTTAGTTCTCGAGTGAGTACGATATCTCATGTCACATGCTAAATTTGTTCTGTGCGTGACCAATATGTTATGTTGATTTTGACAGGCGCAGAAACAAGTTGCAAAAGCAAAGGAAGCCAGAGTCAAGGAAGAGAGAATGAAGCGTATTTTACAAGTACATAAAGGCGGCATGGTTGTTAAGGGTAATCTACAATGACTTGCTGGTTCTACATAGTGGGAATATGATAATGGGAATCTTTGTTCAATAGTTTTGTTCCCTTTTTGCAGGTGATGAAAGTGCAGAACCGGATAGTAGTGAAATGGAGACTGCTGAAAGAGTTGATGCTGGAGGAAATGTAGAAGTACCTCTCATTGAAAATGAAGGTACCGATGCTGAAGAACCTACCATTGCAGTTGAAGAACAAGGCACATCCATTGTGGCAGAAGTTCCCAATGTGATTAAAGCTCCCAATGTGAAAGAAGCCCCCAATGTCAATGTGAAGCCAGCCCCCTGTGTTGATAATCTCAAGCAGCGTGGTTCAGAGTGTCATGATGTGTCTGTTCCTCTAAAATCAAAATGTAAATTTCACTCCATCATTTTAACAATGAGCTTACTCATTGTTAAGTTTGAAAGTATGTTGTTGATAAGTGTGCTTTATTTCTTAATGTATTTTGTGTTTTTTGCAGACAAGAAGTACTTCAATGATGATGACACAACAGATGCTGAAAGCTATGTTAGCTCCGCCACCAAAGCACGTTCAAAGCTTACTGATGAAATTACCGACCTGCGGGACAAGCTCTCCACAGAAATGAAGAGAAATAGAGTTCTTCAAACAGAGCTAACTACCGCAAATCTCTTTATAGAGAATGTCAGAAAATGGTGGTCTGGTGTTGCCTCAGGGGCAGAACTTCTGTTTGAACCAGAAGGTAATGTGTATACTCCATTTTTGCTCAAAGGCTATAAAAAAATTCTTATTTGTAAGTTTGTCTCCCTTTTTCCAAACAGTTTTTCTTGGAACTTCCCCAGGGCATTTCAAACAGTTGAAGGCCACTTCTTCACACTGTAAGTTTTTTTAAATGCTTTTCAAAACACATTATTCTATTTTGCATTTGAAGTCCTCTTTTGTAAAGAAAATAAATTAACCTTTCTCTCTTTACCAGCTCGCACAACCGATTGGGTGGAGAAGACTCTGCCCTCCCCATTTTCAGGTGTGTTCATTGAACTCCTTCCTTTGTATCACAAGCTCTGCACTTATTTTTTAGTATTTAATTAATTGCAATTGCCTTCCAGTGAAACGGCAGTTGGAATTCGATGGGCAGGAACCTGTTGCCAAATTGAGGAGGCTCTCTACGGATCTACGTGATTCCCATGAATGTCCTACTCCCAAGAAGGTAGATAGGACGGAAACTCCGAAGAAAACTCCAAAGGAAACTCCACAGGAAACTCCAAGGAAAACTCCAAGGAAAACTCCAAGGAAAACTCCAAAGAAATCTCCAAGGAAATCTCCAAGGAAAACTCCAAGGAAAACTCCAAAGAAATCTCCAAAGAAATCTCCAAAGAAAATTAAGCTTAGTCTGAGTAAGTTTCTGTGACACTCTTTATGTCTCTTTTTGCTATCCTTCAATTAAGTAATCGATTATTGTTCTGTCAGAGTCTGGAGAACAAAACAGCAAACAAATTGCAGAAACTATAATCGCTGCTTTAAAAGGGGAAAAGGCACTGGTAGTTGATGACAGTGGCAAAAAGGTAATTGAAAGTTTTTACTTGAATAACAGCTTTAAATCATTAATTTTTATTACTCATGTAATTTAATCAATCTGACTTCACAGGTTCATTTGGGGAACAAAGTTTGGATTTCCAAGAAAATGTGGGAAGAGTCATTAGTTCCTGAAAGGAATCTGTCTATTCAGACACAGGATCTCGCTGAGGCGATATGGGGCTGGCAGCGATGCGCCAACTTCAGCCTTTCAGGGACCAAAGGTCCGAATACTCAGTGTGGGGAGGAGGCTAAAGAGCCTGCTCCACCTGCTGTAGTCGAGACAATTTTAGGTAACCATCAGAGTCTTAATTGACATAGTCTTTTTAGTATCTTCGTTTCAATTTGTTAATTTCATTTCATAAATATTTAAGGATATTACCGAGCAAGGCTCCTACAACAAGGGATGACCGTTGAGGCAGCACTCAATGAGAATGTCTCCAAACTCGGCAAACAGTGTCTCAGGACGAAGTTTCAAAACTGTGCTGTAAGTTGCATTATTGTTGGGTTTGGAATACTTACAAACCATGATACTAATAACAAACTAACAAATTAAATTTTATTTTCAGAAAAAAATGAAGCGCGAGACCCATCGTTCAAACAAGTTTGTCAAGGACAATGCTTGATGTTTCATATGGAGATCTTTTAATTTACTAGTCAGCAGAGTGATGTTTCTTTCTAAATATTGTTTTATTTAGTATAGTCTGCAAAGTGACTTATTTTTATTACTGTGTATCTTACTTTTATATAGTTTTTATACATGTTAAGCTTCATTAGTTGACAAATTGTCTACTATAAATCTGATGCTGTACAACCTGTCTTATTTGAATTTTTAAGTTTCACCTTCTCCATTTAGCCATGGACCCACAGAACAGAGACCATGGCCTCTTCTAACCATGGACCCAGTGTCCATGGACGTGAAGCGTCCATGGCCTCTTCTAACCATGGAACCAGTATCCATGGCCATTCTTAACCATGGACCTGAGGCGTCCATGGCCTCTTATAACCATGAACCCACAGTGTCCATGGCCTTTCCAAAACCATGGACGCACCGTGTCCATGGCCTTTCCAAAACCATGGACGCGGCCATGTCGATAAAACCATGCCACCTATTTACCATGGAGAACTATCGGCCATGGCCTCGTGGCCATGGGCGACCATGCCGCTCACTTGACCATGCCGTCACCCATGGTTATTTTAGCCTGGGTAGTTAGCGATGGCCTCCGAGGTTCCGTAAATGACTACTGCGACTCAAATCAAAACCTTAAAAGTGCACCTGAAGTCTTGAGGGATCACTAAAACTGCCAAATATGAAATTTCAATCCTCCCCGACCACTTTAGAAGGGGTTGGTTTTTTTTTTTAGTTCTTAATGGAACGGTTCCGAAATTGATCAGCAGCGGTAACGGTGGCTCCTGGGGTTCCAAAAATGACCGCCACGACTCAGATCCCGTGACAATGCCAAAATTCTGAGAAAAAAAACTGAAAAATTTGACTTGTCTGAACGACCACTTCATGCTGTTCTTCCGTTGTTCCCGATATGAGTAAAAACGCCTGGTTTTGTAAGGTTCCAACCGTGTCGAAAAAGATGCCAGACTGTAAAGTCGATATCTCAACGACTTCGGCCCTTAAAAGGCTAAGGCGTGTGTATACCCCTGAGAGCCATTTTTTTTTAAAAAAACGAGTGTATTTTACAAACTTTTTTTTGCCAGTAATGGTTTGATACTCAACGCAGTCACCAGAAGCGTCGAAAAAAGTTACGCAGCATTGTTTTCACGCGTTTGGAATGGGAACGGTCGTTGTTTGAATCTTACTTCGAATCTTTATACCACGCCTCGATACGATTCCTTGCAGTCATGTCATCATTTCAGCTAATTCAAGAACAGGAGGAGGAGGATAGGGATGAGGAGAAGGATATGGATGAGGTGGAGGAGGACGAACAGGATGATGAGGAGTTTATGTCCAAAATGCGTAAGTGCCGTAAATGGACCTACGATGAGGAGAACCTCCTGCTGAAAACGATGGAAAACTTCACCCTTAATGAGAAAGGGAACACTATCCCCGAGATGTGGAAATATGTGTGTAAAGTATGTAGCAGGTACTTTTCGTCTTTCACTGCAGGTTTGGCAAGCAAGTATTTTTATTGTCCTTAATTTTTCTTTTTCTTAGATTTTCCCCGAAAGAAAAATTGGCGGCCTCCGTCACAGGTATTACAAGTTAAGAGAAGTGGCCGATTCCTAAAATCATAATAAAATTCATGTATTCTGGTGGTAGGAAGCGCAGTGTTACTCTTTAATACCTAATATTTTTTATATGTTCTAAATATTGGATATTGATTTTCAATATCCAATATCGAATATTGATATTGCCCATTTCAAAACCGCAATATTGAGGTCAATATTTTAATATGTTTATATTAAGGTCAATATATTGAAATACCGCCCAGCCCTATACAGAAATGCGATAGATCACGAGGTGGTGAAGTCCACAGCTCACCAACGGGCTATATCGTCCCGAATCTTGTGTGCGGGCACTTTGACTGGTACCCCGGTACGATCAACGATCAGTACGACGGATAGCGGATCAGACGTGATTTTTAGGACACCTTGTTGTGTTGTCTGATGAGGTCTATCACTGCTTTGAGGAGAATTCGACCACTATCGATTAGGGTTTTTTGCCGACTAATACCGATTTTGGTTACGGATTGTACCAGACGTTTGGCATAGTATTGCACACGGCAAATGTACTTGCTTTCGATCAGTGTGTCTGGTTAGACGGACCACGGGTCCACTTATTCTCTAACGCGATGGTTTGGCGTGCGCGTGGCGTGCCGTTCGCACCTGTTTGCTTGCACCTAAGAGCCGCGGGTTTCGTAGGTTTCACACACTATTTTCCTGCTTTTACTTTGGCTTTGAGTGTTATCGACTAAACCGGACCCAACTGCAACTTGAAAACGTGAATATTGCCGCAGGCTGTTTAATTATATGTATATTTAATATTATCTTTGCTTATTTCTCCCGCAGGGGATCGGCGGGTCCTACGGGGATGGCCGGACTGCTACCGGCCCTGGTGTACGCCGTGCCGCTCAAGGCCGTCAGCGGGTGTGACGTGTCGCGTGCTGAGCTGCTCGACATCTCCCCGCTCATGGTGGACGGCAAGCTCTTCTTCGCCCTCTACGACGAAGAGCTGTACGAGGGCGACAACCTCATCTTCGGTGAGTAGGCCCACGCCAGTGGACCAGATCGTGTCGGAACGGGCAGCTCTTATCGCAAAACAAATTGATTTGCCTTGATGGGCCCGTGTAATAATCAAGCCCAAACACGAAATACGAAGTTTTGCTTGATTTTTGCACTTTCCACGCCAAATTCTCGAAAACTGTAAGAGATTCAGTGTTTCTTTTGAAATGCTATCTACAGGGACTTACTTTGGGCTTTGGTCAGAATGACCTTACGAATTTTCTCTCGAATTTTGCACAAACATTGAATTTTTCTGTTTGTGGACGTATATTGCGACCCCTGTGCGACCCCTAAATGTTGTCGCATAGATTGCTAGTTTTTCGATTCAAGGTTTGTATGTAAAAATGCCACAGCAGACGATACCCGTCTCAGGTCTAAAGTCCTCTCCACCGCTCCAGCTGTTGTTGTTATTGACAGTGACAACTATTTTGAACTTGCCGGAGCGTCTACACAGAGGTGAACCCGAATCGGCACCGATCTCTCAGTTTCAGAGACAGCATTCTTGGTTCATCAACAAGGGGGGGGGGAAGAGGAACGTCACCCCAAAAACTACCCGGTACTGCAAGTAAGTAGTAAATCCAATTTGCCGCTGAGAAGTGGTCAGCGGGGAGGGGCTGGTGGTGGTGTTTAGAGGTGGGGGAGGGACAGGGGAAAGGGAAGGGGTCGTTTAAAGCAGCATGATGAAAAGGGGGGGGGGGGGGAGGCCACGGCCGAGCGTGACATTCCCGGGGCTAGTGAAGGGAAAGGAGAGCGTACAGAGATATGGAGAGGGACACAATGCCGGAACGTAAACGTGGTATTACCGGGTAGGCCAAATAGTCTTGGGGTAGAGCGACTGCACACTTTATGTAAAACGGGAAATGTGAGAATTGTGGTGAGCGTTCTTTGTCGCAAGGTTGGCTGGCTAGCCGCTTCGTCCTAGTTGTCACTGGCACCGACCGATCGGCACATCGACATTTTTTCGTTGTGAGCGTTGTGCTTCCTGTGCATCCTCTTGGGTCCGAAGCGGTCCCGACCCTTGAGTTGCCTCCCGAGGATTGAGTCGGCTCGGCACATCAACGTGGGTTGTTTGACAAAAAAGGAAAAATTCCGATTTAGTGCGTGATGAGACGGATATATGATACTAAAACAGTCAGCTGCGAGCCAAGCAAGGGTAGCTCTCCCTTCCTTTCTCGCAACGTGTCACGTGAGTGCTAGGCGCGGGTCGAGAGGGGGGGGGGGGGGGGAGGGATCGACTAATTTTTTGTCGGGCTCCCAAGCGCGTAGGAATATTTTTTGGGATATTTTGGGGATAATACTTTTGTTCGAAATAGTGTTTTTTTATGGCTTGATTCCCCCCCCCCCCCCCCCTCCCCCTTCGTTTCGTGGGTAATTGCCAACCACATTTAATGTGGAGAGAAGTTGGTGAGAGTGTGCGAGCGAGTGAAAATCCCGGACAGGAATGGCCATTGGGAGCGGTGGATATTGGTAGGGGAAGGTGAGTGAGGGGGGGGGGGGGCAACGCTATTGCACCGCACCGAAGAACCAGTCGGAATTGAATTGCCAACAATCCCTCTCTCTCCCTCTGCGATTCGCTGCTTCGCTCTCTGCTCTGCTTTCCATAATTCGTCGTGGACAGCGTCCTAATTGACTGTCACTTCATCTCCTCCCCCTCCTCTTTCTCGCCGCCCTCAAATCCATTCCTCTCTGCACCCTTTCCTGGCTACGCCGTTCCTATGGCCTGAGTGCTCATTCATTACTTTTTCTACTTACCCCGCCGAGTCTTCATTTTCTTACCTTGTCTGTCACTAAATTTCTTAACGCCTCTCCTCGACTTTCTCCTCGCCCTTCCCTTAAACCTGCACCCTTCATTTTACCGTAACGAGAAAGGAAATTATTCATACTATGGGTAAATCTATTCTCTGTTTATCGTTAACGGTGAGCAAAGTGAGTCCTATTAGTGTTCACTTTAAATGGCCTCTGGTTAGAAAGCACGGGGAAATTGTATTCGGATCGAACCAAAGGTAACTCCTAAATTTTCTGCACCTTGTTCTCTTGAGAATAGTTAAGCTTTGCAAATACACATATGCAAGTTAGGAAGATCTCGGAAGTTTTAGCCGCACGTCGATTTTTGAGGAGAACTACAAAGAATAACTAATTCCGGAGACTGTGGATCAAGTCGCCCGACAATCACGCCGTGCTGTTTGTGTAACTGCATGCTTTGGCGCTGCGCGGAAAATGATTCGGGTGATAGCGAATGTATCACTTTCAGCACCGGGATGGTGGCTTTGATTAGGTCAGTGAGTCCAGCTCGGGGGGTCCACAACTTTGTCCTAAGTTCACACCGATTGTGTTGACTGTTGCTACTAATATCCAGAAAATTTGAAAATTAAGTCTTTTTATGGCGTGTTACGGTGATATTTAGCCCACAAATGTATCTCAAACCTACTTCTAGAGCAGTTTTGAAATTTTGTAAGCGATGATTGGGTTTACCTCCAAATGTGTATGCTGGCACATGTATGTGCAGTGCTTTGTGTGCACGCTGATGCAAACCTTCTGGCAACGAACAAACATGTCTCATTTCCTTTGATTAGCGAGTGGAGTTGATCTGTACCGCGCTCACGCAAGTCTACCTCACCAGCGTTGCACTCTTTAAAACATTTAAAATGAAGGAACGTCTAACACTCAGAAGCTAAAATGTGTTAAAACGTCAAAAAATTTAAGCGCATTGTGAGTGCAATTCATACAGTAATGTAAATGAATGAATAAATTTTCACATTCATGAACTTATAAGTGTCTTGATGATATATCCATGTGTGTAAATTGCATTCAACCGCTGTAAGGGTCTCCAATCGCTCTCCTACTCGCGGAATGGTCACGCTTATTAGTCAAAAGTGGGGGTGGGAGGGGTGGGTAGGCTGACCTCCTCCTCCCCGCCGGCCAAGGTGGCAACACCGCTGCAACCTCGCCGATGTCGGTGTCACAAGCCACCTCCTGCTTCCAGGACCAGAGTTTCGCTCAGTTTCACTCTTTTTCCGGATTTTTGGCAACTCCAAGTCGGCTCTAAAACCTCGTACGATCTCCATTCAAAAACTGAATCGCACAACCGGGGGGCAGCGAAAAGGTTGGTGTGAGTTACAAATGTGAAAAATTTGAACGTCAAAAGTTGATTTCCGCCTGGTTTTAAAGGACGGACCGCGCCAAATCCGTCCTATTGTAATGTTTATAGACGCCCGTAGTTGGATTCCCCCACCACTGCTACCTCACCAGCCCCCGCCACCATGATCTCGTGCCTCACCCCCCCCCCGCACAGGGAGCAGATTTAAACTGGTTGATATACTATTTATATTGTGAATTTAATCTCTCTCATACTAGCCACAGACCATGACAAAGTGTAGAAAGCGTCGAGACTCAACCTGAGCTGAGAATAGATACTTTCAAT
Source organism: Odontothrips loti (assembly GCA_038380765.1). Lineage (NCBI taxonomy): Eukaryota > Metazoa > Arthropoda > Insecta > Thysanoptera > Thripidae > Odontothrips > Odontothrips loti. Next base: position 1,386,416 of record CM076254.1, read on the forward strand.
TATGAAATGTAAGGTTATGGGATGGACAAAGTGTCTGCTTCGAGCCTCGCACAGGTAGCTGCTTAGTCTCGCACAGGGTGTGTGATTTCAAAACCCTTGTGGCGCGTGAATCGGCTCTCCGCTGCTCCCCGTGCGGGGGGGGGTGAGGTAGTCGTTGAGGGTGGGTGGGGATCAGGGAGGGGAAGCCAACTACGGGCGTCTATTGGTCTCCGGTGCTCCGGCAGACGTCGCGCAGTGTTGCAGCGGTGGGAGGAGGGGGAGGAACGTCTTCCCCGCACCTCGCACCGCCTCACCCCGCCACGTGCGAGAGAGAAGGTGTAGCCTGTCCTTGTCTTCTCATGCCTGGGACTCGAAAAAGGCGTTCACTTCGGCATGTCAATCTCAAGTTCTAGTTGACCTAGGTAAATGGTAGGGATCTGAGCTTGTAGAGGAAAGATGCGGCTATGCTCTGAATATAATTTCAATTTGGTTAGCAATCGCCTTCCATGCGAAAAATTGCTCAAACATCGGACCACTTTCAGCTGATTCCAGGAGCCTTCCTGGAAATCCCAGTGACACGAAAAAGTATTCAATCCACAGTCCGAGCAATGTACTACGGCCCTCCAAATTTTCAGCCCGATACCAACTCAATTTCTTGAGATTGACATGCCGAAAGAGAGCAAAAATCGAAGGTTTGGACAGCTCTAGAGCAAAAACTAGAACGCCTAGCGGGGACAGACACATATCATTAGAATCGGCGTGTTCTGAACTATCGATTTATGAAATAAAAAAAAAGAGCGATTGGAGACCCTTAAGCAGGCGTTTGCCTAATAAGACGCACCTCAGTAACCCAGTGACGTCACGGCGTTCCTGCTGCCAGCCTCAGGCCCGCCCTATAAAAGATGTGCACAAGCACAATGAATTGCCGATATTATCGATTAGGTATCCATTACGCCGCACCCATACGAGCAGAGCCCAACGAGAAAACCGGCGAAAAGAAATTGCTGACATATAGAAGAACGAGTGTGAAACCAGAAGCAGAGAAGAATAGGCACACAGGAGTAGGAAAGGAAAAGGGACAATGTAAGGAAAAGAGAAAAATTGGAGGACTGCGAAGGAGTTCTGATCACGACGGCAAAGGTCCCTTCATTCGTTGTGGCTGGTGGTATTTGTACGTGTGTCTGCGTGCGTGTGTGTGTGTGTGTGTGGCCCTGGGCAAGATGGGGTTGATGGGCCTTTTCAATGTTCATGCCCAGGATATGTGCGTCTCCCCTGCGATCTCTCTTCCCCTCCCCCGCATACTCGTATTCGCTTTTTCCCACCATTCTCTCTCTCTCTCTCTCTCTCTCTCTCTCTCTCCATCGTTTGCCAACGCCCACGCACACTTGTAACACACTCACACGCGCGCGCGCGCGCTGGCGCAAGGGTTGCAGGCACAGGTTGATTACCAGGTATTCCCATGCGTGCGGTGCTGCGGCCTCTGCTGCCAGCACAGCCCCTCCGGCGCAACCTGCGTCCCTCCGGCGCTCAAATTATGCAAAGACGTGCCCTGCCTTTGACGAATCACCGAGGTTCACTGCAAACCATACCGATACATGCTTCCGTCATAGTAAAACTAAGGTTTAACGTTACGCTCGTTTAAAGTGTACTCAGAGACTCAGAGGTACGCCCGAGTTAAAGCGTAGCACTCCTGTTGAAATGCATGGGAGAAGTTCCCTTCCTGTGCTTCGAAAAGAGCGCACCCATAATAGGGGACGGACACAAACCACGTGGTCGAATTTTAGGAAGGGGGAGGGGGGGGGGGTCCGAAGGAAAACCACGAAAAACCACGAATGGGGAGGGGGGTGGTCAGTGCGAAAACCACGAGGTCTTTTTCTCGAAGTATTCCGTATTCCGGAAGGGTCTGACCTTACCTTGCGAGATTGAGGAGCCGCAGAGGCATACTATATGCCTTCACTAAGTGAAGATTGATTATTTTGTTTTCGCATTTTATGCACAATTACATGGTTCACATCCATTCACTTTGTTTTTGCTTTCATTTATTATTATTTTAAAGAAAAAAAGACCACGTGGCTTTTTTTTGGGGGGGGGAGGGGGGCAGTCAGTCCAAAACCACCAAAAACCACGAGGGGGAAGGGGGAGGGTCAAAAATCAAAAAATTGGACCACGTGGTTTGTGTACGTCCCCTAAGGTAGAATAGGGCACCAAGTGCAGCTCTTAGGTATTCTTAAAGCCGTACGTTTGCTGATATTTCACTATTCCACTGATTGTTTGCGTTTCAAGGAAATTGGGCCTCAAAAGGAAACCTTCGTATTTCTTGCAAAGAGAAAGCCCAAGAGCTTGTACAGAAGGCGAGGGCCTGCAAACTGTGATCCAAATCCGCAAATCTCAAAAACCGTCAGAGATACAGTGTGTCTTTTAAAATTTTAGTACTGAAGGGTCCTACTTCGGCCTGATTGACCGTGGATATTTTTTTTAATTTTTCAAAAACCATCGATTTTGACTGTTCATAAGGGCACTTCGTGACCCCTGCGCGACCTCTAAATATTGTCCGACAGATTTCCGATTTTGCACATAATTTTTTAAAGCTAAAGTGAATTTTTTGACGAGTCCCCCCTAACAATTTACCCCACTTTGCGGATTTGGACCACCCTAACATGTCATGCGGCGCTAGCCCAGCAGCTCCGCTGGGTAGGCGCAGTGGGGGCAGCGTGCAGGCGGGAGCGATAATAGATGGGATGGCGGCCGCGGATGCGAAATTTTTAAGGCGATGGAAGTATTAGGTGTCCGCTGGCATTTAGTCTCTGCACCGTCAGCGCGAGTCTGTTGACAGACAGTTCGACCTCAAAAGCCGGGTCCGCTGGGGAGCAGCCGCGCGCTCGGGCGGGCGCTCGGGCGGGCGGTACCGAAGCTCCCCGGAATTTCCAAGTTTGAAGTGGGAAAATTAAACCGCAGACGCCTGAAATTTTCGGGAATTGATTGGGACCATAACTGCCACCCGGGCAATTAGTCGCAAGCCAAACCCCACGGCCGTTCTCATTTTATCAGTGTTTATATGTTTTGGCAATCCGAGCGGTAGCCGGGTGCCATAGCAGGAAGCCGTAGTTTTCTGTGTAGCAAGATCGGTGTGCCTGAGTGAAAGTGAAGTGTAGTGCATCGTGCCCTTCTAGTGATCCTGTAAAGCACCAGCACTTGCGCTTCTTAAGTGTCCTCACGTGTATGTCCCCTGTGCACCGGCGAGCCGGTGGTCCCGCCTGGCCGTCCTGGCCCGCCCCGCCCCTCTCCCTCTGCCCGGCACAAGCAGCACTGGCGCCGCGGCTACACCCGTCACCGGGTACCCACTAGATTCCCCAAACGGCCGTAAAATGCTTTTCATAAATCGGCAAAGTGAGGTTATGTTCCCCATGCTCGGCGCGGTCCCCAGATGGGGCTGCGCGCGAAAACAGCGCCCGCCCGCCAAGAGACGGAAGAGGAGGCGGTCACGGACGCAGCCCGACCTCTGGCCATACCTGCTGCAAGCCAACAGCGGCACGCCGGGAACGACACTCAACGACGCAAAACCTCAGCCTCCAGCCTCAGATAAGTATCCTTTGTTGTCGGGGTAGCGACGGGGAGGACCCGGGAGGTCCGCCTACAGGAAGAGGAATGCAGCGAGGAAGCGCCACAGCAGCAAGTGCCCAACATGGCGGGTACCTCCGGGTCGACAGAGGCATCACTGCGAACGCCCCCCCGCCCCTCCCACTTCTGATAAGTGTATCCTAAGGTTCTGGTGATAGTCCCCACCAGGGAAGCGATGGGGAGGCTCAGCAGGGACGGGCGAAGACGGCCGGTGTCAACTTGGGCTTCCACGGAGAGGAACTAGACCCGCGCCGGGCGGGGAGCACGCGCGGAGGCCCCAAGAACGATCAGGAAGGATCACACCACGGAGCCAACCCAACGTCCCAAAAGCAACGCGACGCAGCAGAACTAGGAGTCCACGCTTCGGTGGCATCGGCCGGACAGACGAAGAAAAGGCGCGAAGAAACGCGCGAAGACACGGAATACGCGGGGCAAAAAGAAGCGGGTGCTGACGAAGAGATATGCGCCCCCCGCCAGGAGGGCGGGTGAGCCGGAAACAATAACCACTACTAACCCTTTCCCTTCCCGGGCGCTCCTAGAAGCGCGGAGGTGAGCCCCACACCACCGCGCTAGGCACTTGCTAAACAACTTGGGGTCCCATCGGTCCCCGGAACCACATTGGAACCCTGAAGCCTGACTGCTGTCTACACGGCTCGGCCCAGGGGAAAGGTGTGGGAGGGGCGCTCGGCTGGGAGAAATCCCCAGCGACCCAATATGTAAGCTGGGTAGCTGTCCGGCCTGTCCCACTGGACACCTCGGTGTTCAAATGGTCGGCGGCAACCACTCAGGATGGTCAGAAAGCGGCCGCTAACTGCATACCAACCAACCAACATGGCATGCTGCCATCGGTGTTTGTTGACTCGGTTTTTCCATACTGATGAAACGTAGTGATTTCTAGAACAAAACACTAAAAACGTAAGGCTCATGTTCATGTGTGCAATAGCGCCCCCCCCCCCCCACCAATATATGAGAAACACTCGTCAACCTCGCCAAAATGTGGGTAATAATAATTACTACCTACACAGTTCTTGATACTGCAACACATCACTACAATTTTCTTGAATAATTTTGTACGCAAAATCGATGCGATAATACGTCATTGCAAAAGCAAAAATTGCGATGGCGCTGCAATAATAAGAATATTCTTCTTAGAGTATTCCAAAACTTTTGCAAGAACGAATCATTGCAAAATTTGCAGTGGTCATCGCCGAACTTTCAATGACCATATGAGTTTTTATCGTCATTGCAATTTTTTTTATGGTGTTCACATCGTCACTGTCGGCCTGAATCTCTTGCGCTTGGCCATATCTTCCACCATCAAAAGTTTCATTTTCGTTCTACTTCAAGGGCGAAGAACCTGAGCAGTGTTGGATTCAAAACTCAACGGTTTTTCCTTGAAGTTCGAGGTCCTCAAAGTATACATCAAAACTATGTTGTAGTGTGATCTGTCACGCGTGCTTCATTTTGCCGTCAGAGCTGTTCTTCAGTAATTTTGTTATTGTTGTTTATTGCTAGAATTATAATTAATTAATTGGTGTTCGTGCTGCTTCTTCAGCGTGCTGCTGTGGCTGCAGGCTGCTTCCCCGCGGTCCCGTTCCCGCAAGTCCCGCGACCGCCAGAGCACGCTTCCCGCCCGACGCATGCGCGGAATGATGGATTGTCGAGCCGCAGTTCTGTGACAGGCCTGCCAATCGCTGGCGACGGCTCGTGTCGCCCGGACGTCGGCCCAAGACGGATAAGTCCCCCCCCCCCCCCAATTCTCCCCTCATTTCTCCCGTGACGTTTTACCACCCGCCTGCTCGCCTGCTGCAATCCGGAAAACGCTCTCACTGTACTGTCGCCAAAATTCCACCTCCTCCCCACCCCACCCTCTCTTTACAGTAATACAGACTCATGCCTTTAACGGATAGGTTAGGCACCCCGAAATTTCGTATGTAACGAACGCCCAGAGAGCCTCTTTGTCTTGGATTTAGGCTAGAATGGCTTTTTCAAGTCTAGCCTTGAACTTCTCGAGGTCACAGACTTTTGCTATGGAGGCGATGCTGACGTCCGTGAGTGATGCCGGCGAGTGGTTTCGATGCGGCAGAGGTAACGGTGGGCGCAGAATAAAGGAATGTCCCACCGAGATTTGAATGTAGCGATTTGCCGAGGAAACAACTGTTTTCTGCAGCTCATCAATTGAAGTGTGCTGTAGTGAGCACATATTTGTGCCGATGGACACATTAAGGTTACGACCGTTTCGAAACATTATAACTAGAAACGTGCCGTTACACTATTCGAAGAATACGTGAAGAACTCTCCAATGCATTTGCATATAGGACTTCTGCCTATGCGCTTTAAAACGGCCGTAGCTGCTAGTACGCTTTAAAAAACCGTAATGTTACGCCCTAGTTTAACCAGTGTATGTGTGCAAAGGCCCCGCGTATCTTAATTAAAGGCAAGCTTTGCTTTCCTTTAACATGGGAATGTAACACACTATTGATGTTTTCCCAACGGAACAGACCTGTGTTGTGCTCAGTAAAGGTTACGGTTGATAAATTGCACTTTGCAGTGCTACAAAAAGTGAAAAGCGCATGATAGGCACCTAGCAGTGGAGAGTGGCATAATATATATATAGCGTTGCCAGATCAAATATTTCTGCAACGTGCTCTGTATGACACTTCTATTCTGAAGTTCGAGGCTAAGACGACGTCATTCTGGGTGCTTTTGTACTACACACCACATATTACAAGTACTGCAACTGGCACTACACACATTGGCTACAGTGTATACACGAGTGTACAGCCCCTGCTTTCACCGCTCACCCACTTAAAAAGTGTCGCATGCCGCGTTACTTTCCCTGTGGTACAAAGTAGACCGTATCTTGTACAATCCACAATCGCGTATATCCGGACACTTTTGTGGTTCGTCTTGTTTTGAAATCCTTAACCGTTCATAGCCATAACGGATATTGTGATGACGCTTCCATATAAATAGTGCATTGCGAGTGCTGCAAAACGTTAGAAATAACAAAACACTGCAAATTTTAGCTTTAACGAAACGTTACAAAATCTGTGATCATAGAATTTTGCAATGATCTATCAGGCCCTTCTGGAGGCTCGGCAGCTCTTCTCATCCCTGTGTTCCAGCACACAGCCTACCAGCAGCCCTCCCCCACCCCAAGACGTGACACATCACATCCTCCCTTTGATCACCGCCACCACCAAAGTTGCTGCAGTGGCGCGTCCTACAGATGTGCCCCCCCCCCTCAATCCTCCCTTTCGCTCTCCACGCTGAATATGCCCCACGCTCCTTGTCTGTGCGGTGCAATGGTACACGAAATTAGGGTTTGTCAACTCGCCTGCTCCGGTTACTTATTCGATTGCTAGGAGTTAACTTATTCAACAGGTAGGACGGTGATTTGTCCATGACAACTGTTTTAAGGAGGCAGATAGCATGGTGGCGTTTCCTTAGGGTAATATTTAGAGGCAGGAAGTTTCTGCAAGTCGCAAAATCACAAGATATTTTAGAATTCATCGTACGATTCCCAAACTTTTTTTATAGCCTCCCCACACCCCCCTGATCCGAAATCCGACTCGCAAGAAAACGCAAAATCGGGCTTTGTTAGCAACAAGATCGCGCAATCGCAACAAAAGTCGCAAACTTGGTGTAAAACTCGCAAAATCGACGATAATCCCGCAAAATCAACTAGAAACCCGCAAGATCAGTCGTAAAATAACTATTGCTTGACTATTTTGGGGATTCATTCACCGTTTTACAAGGTTCGAGGGTGGAACGATGTCGATGGCGGTGGCGGCGACAAGTAAGGGGACGCAGCGACCGGATAAATTATCCTACATGTAGTAAAATGGGTGAAATTTTCTTGCGAAAGTCGTAAAATTGGTACAAATTACTCGAAAAAAGTCGCACAATCGCGTAATTTTGCTCGCAAAATAGTCGCAAAATAGAGCGAAATTGCCCGCAAAATTGGCTCCGACAAAATCGCAAAATCGACGTTGAAAAATCGCAGAAACTTCCTACCTCTAGTAATATTGAGTCAATTTAGGCTAACAAAGGTGCTGAGAGATATGAGAGGAGCCTGGTAGGTCTAGCACAAACCTGGCACAAGCATCCTGCATCCATTGCAATTTCTCAACATTTTTAAACAACATGCCAGATGAGACCGCTGAGCCAAAATCAAAGATTGGGAATACCAGAGATTCCATTAGGCGTTTGCGTGATTCTCTGGGTACACTGAGAAAAATCTTGGGCTCCTGGACCAGAGGGTAGTTTTGTGCGTTCCACCTGGACCCTACATCTAAAACGTTTAATCCGTAGGTCTAAACTCTATAGACACGGGAGCAAAACTCAAGACACAGGCGTTAATCGTTTAGTGCCTGGCGCTAATCGTTTAGTGCGTTCCCAGACTTTCGGCCTGGGGACTAAACGTCCTGTTCCCAGAGCCAAAATTTTTTCTCAGTGTAAGAGGTCTCGGTGTCTTGGAATCCCGTGAAGGGCGATTCGGCCTTTATTGCGCAGTGAGGTGGCAAAAGGATCCCAGGTTAGGTTGCTATCAATCAGGACACCAAGATTATTAACATAACTACGATAATTCCGAGGTACTCTATCAATCATCACTGCGGGTTTAATACATGACAGCTTATTTAGCAGTTTTGAGTTTCTTGTGTTTTAGCGCCATTTATTGCCAGATTATGTCCCTTAGCATAAGGGGACAGCCCAGCCGCCTCTTCATTAATTGTATTGATAGCATCATTAAGTTCACTAGGGTTATGTTATTGGCTGGGCGATAGTGAAGCCCTTACCCCACCGGCCCAAAAATGTTTTGTCTGTGTGTCCGCGCGATTTCTCAAGAACGGTTCATCGTAGAGGGCTCAAATTTGCACCACAATCTTCTTGCATCATACCGGAGTCAACGTCACCTCGGGAGCATCCTACCTCAGGTGCTGCTGCAGGTGCCGGTTGGCAAAACAGGCCCTTCTTGTGCAGGAACTGGAACGGGAGGGAAAACTTCTAAATCGTGGAGAATTTCAAACTTGAACATGGCGACCGACCCTTTCTAGAATCACCGCAAGACCCAAGTCAAGATGCCAAAATCGACCCGAGCTGCTGCCGCAGGTGCTAGTGGTCAAAACAGGGCCTCCTTGGGCAGGAACTGGAACGGGAGGGCAAATTTCTAAATCGTGCAGAATTTCATACTTACACATGGCGACCGACCCCCTCTAAAATCACCCCAAGACCCAAGTCAAGATGCCGAAATGGACCCAAGGTGGTGCTGCAGGTGCTAGTGGTAAAAACAAGGCCTTCTTGAGAAGAAGCGGGAACGAAAGGGATAACTGTACTTACAAATTAACAAGTTATGGTGCACTGAATGGAAGGCATTGCTAAAACCATACAGCACTAGAAGCGAGATTAGGCGTTCGCCCATCGTCTCCCTTATGTCACTGACAACCTTCAAATGGGCAGTAATCGTGCTATAGCCAGCTTTAAAGCGCGACTGCAAAGGGTTGAAAATACAATTTGTGGACATAAAAGCAGATATCTGCTCGTGTAAAATCTTTTCTAGGATTTTGCCAAGGGTGCACAGAATACTTAATAGGTCCGAAGTCCTTAAGATCAGAGGCGTTTGCCTTCTTTAGTATTTGTATAATTCTAGCCACCTTCCACTGATAAGGGAAGATGCCAGAGTGAAGAGAGAAATTAAATAAATAAAGTATTACCGGAGAAAGTTCGGCAATACAAGCTTTAAGCATTTTAATGTCAATACCGTCTACACCTGCAGCATTTGACAAGGCACAAAGCAGTCGGAGTAACATCCAACATCGAAAGAAATAAAACTTTTCATCAACCATAGTTGGTAGCAACTGGTAGTGTTCGATCATGTCTTCCACAGCTGAGAGGTCTGAGCACGAGACCGAAGCGTAGTGCTTGTTAAGGTCCTCAGCCGGAGGAAAGGTATATGAGAGGGTCTTATTGTTAGTGATCTCAAGTTTCCTGAGTGCTTGTCACAGTTCTCTTGAGGACTGAGAAGTGAGCGAGCATGGCTCACTTTAGCAATAGTTTTGCAAGTGTGAATATAACCGAAAAAAAAAAAAACAACTTTCTTCGAGGTCAGGTAATATTACCGTAAGTAACGCTAACTTACCGAATCTTACCGGTAATATTACCGGCCTTTAAATCTCTGACAGAGAGAGAGAGAGAGAGAGAGAGAGAGAGAGAGAGAGAGAGAGAGAGAGAGAGAGAAGAGGGGGAGAGAGAGAGAGAGAGAGAGAGAGAGAGAGAGAGAGAGAGAGAGAGAGGGGGGGGGGGGTGAGGAGTGAAATACAGAGAGGAGGGAGGTACTTCCCTGTGATGCGAACCCCGCGACGACGAGGTGACGAAGCCTTAGCCTCCATTCTACGGTCAGAAGAAGGTGGGGAAGAGGGGAAGGGGATCCACGCTGGGCCTCTCTCCCCCCAAATGATTCCCGGGGACACCACCCCCTGCTGATTCTTGATTCTTGTCGGGCCTCCGTTCTGGCGCGGCCGCCTCCGCAGCCGCCACCGCAGCCGCCACCGCAGCCGCCGCCTGCAGTGTGTAGTTGTTAGTCGAAGGCGGTTCCTGACCTGCCCGCCTCCGTCTTCCGCAGAGCGTCGCGCCGCGCGGTCGAAATCTTGTAGCGGGGCAGGGCGGCAGAAACTGCGCGAAAGGTTCTGACTGTAAGTAGGCGGAGGTGTTTCGCGATGCATTGCGGGGCTCACTCCTGCAGGGTCGTGCCGGCGGGTGGACACTCGGGGAGTGGCGGGAGGCTTGGCGCCAACGCCATGACGTAGCGCCTGCAGCAGGCATTGCGAACTGCAGCTACCAAAGTTATAAAATCTGAAAACTGTTCCACAGGCACTGCAGAAATCGCACCATTAAAAAATCATGGGTATGTTGCTATATGTGACGTTTGTGACAATCAGGACACGGGTATCATTCGGCTCCAGTATCAAGTCCCACGCAATCAGCATGTTTTGCATGACTTCTCGAGCCACAAAAATCCTGCTTCTGTCAGCTTGTGCGGGTGGATTTTAATAAGCACCCATGCATCTTTTTTGGCTTCAATGACCTTTTCACTTTTGCTTTTGACAGCGCGAGGGCCACAAAAGAGTTGAGGCTGCTGTTCCGAGGGGTGTCTGACTGGGATGGGTTCTGTACGAAGGAGTAGTATTATATGCTTATAATACCTTATTTTTGATAAAAATTTGGAAAACTGGCCAAATGTTTCGAGCATATTATGTTAGAGTGTTACATTTTGAAGCAAGTTTTGAAATATCAGTATGTACCATTCTCATCCGATTCTACGATCCGAGACATGAATTTTGATACCCCGGTGAGCTCGATCGGACCACTGGGAAAAGGTCGCACAGGGCGCCTGCATGGGGCCTCAATGCTCCTAACAGCAGTCAAAATCAATATGTCTGAATTGTTAAAAAATTTCTAAGGTCAAACAGGCCAAAGTAGAGTCCTTAAGGCCCAAAATGTCGATATAACCGTTGTAACTCTCACGGTTTTCGAGATATCGTCGTTTTAAGAGAGAATATAATGTAAAATCGATTTTGTATAATTTTCTCTCTTTAAACGACAATATCTCGAAAACCGTAAGAGATACAACGGTTATCTCGAAATTTTGGTTCTTTAGGCCTCTACTTTGGCCTGTGTTTGACTTTAGAAATGTTTTAAATAAAAATTCAGACACATTGATTTTGACTGCTGTTCGGAGCATTTAGGCCCCATGCAGGCGCCCTGTGCGACCTTTTCCAGTGGTCCGATCGAGCTCACCGGGGTATCAAAATTCATGTCTTGGATCGTAGCATCGGATGAGAATGGTACATATTGATATTTCAAAACTTGCTTTCAAATGTAACACTCCATTAATATGTATTATAATGGTCGATAATATAAGTATTGTGGGGTATTATACCTGGTGTCGGCCACCCCTTGGCTGGTTCTGGGATTGAAAATGTGTTGTCCAGAAAGTCAATTCTTGATTTCACTCGATCATGAAAGTCTTTGCCAATGAGAGCTTGTAGCTGTGGCGCCTCTTGCTGGTGAATTAGGAAGGTGTGTTGCCAGGACTGTCCTCCGTCCTCCCCACGACAAGGTTATGTCAATTACACCCAAAATTGTCAGACGACCGTCATTGGCAGCGAGCAGACTGTAATGGCATGGCCTGGAGTGTTTTTGTTCCACCAGATTTTTGGATATTGTGCTCCTGTCAGCGGCCGAGTCGATCGTGACTCTCTCTTTTTATCCCTGAAGCATCATGTAGACTGAAAATTATTTACTCTTCCTGTTTGATACTTTGTTTACAGAAAGTATTCGTCCCACTTGCTCTCCGTAGCTTTTTTGCTGTGTGGTGGCGTTGATTCTTAACGCTAACTCTTGTTTCTCTTTATACACATGGGCGTCATGAGTTTGGCGGTTAGGAATGTAGATCCCAGAGAATCTTTCATCTGCGTTGGATCTACCCTCTTCAACAGCATCACCCATGGTCGTTCCGACCTGGCCTTCCCGATCTGTGCATCGGAGTAGAGGGGCCCATTTGCCAAAAGTGTGGAAATGTGTTGGGGCGAGTTCGGTTTCGGTTTCCTCATTCAAAACCCTAAATTTTGACACCTCGGTGAACATTGTGCGACCACCGGTGTCAGCGTGCAGGAGTACCCCCTTACCCCCGGTACTATATCCCTAGGGATACATTACCCCCGGTAAACCATCCCTATGGATCGTTGACCCTCCTCAAGGGGGGGGGGTAAGCCATCCCTAGGGATGGTTTACCGGGGGCAATGTATCCCTAGGGATTTAGTACCCCCAAATTTGAAGCCGAGGGGGTAAAGGATTCCTAGGGATATATTACCCCCGGTACTTGGTCACAAGGGAATCGTTACCCCTCTAGTCGCAGGGGGGGGGTGGTAAAAGGTCCCTAGAAATTGTTTACCCCCCGGAAATTCAGCACTTTGGAGTGGGGTTATAGGTCGCTAGTGATACATTACCCCCCGGTAAATGTTCCCTAGGAATACATGTCCCCCCCGCTGTCGCTGTGGGGGGTAATATAGCGCTAGGGCTCCTTTACCTCCCGGTAACTGTTCCCTAGGGTTCCTTTACCCCCGGTAAATTTTCCCCTTGGTTAGGTTAGGTTAGGTGAAGTATGTATTTCCCCATCCCTCCTAACGTATGATGCAGGTAATTTCCGGGGGTAATTTTGAAAGTATGTACCATTGTAAAGCTTCTGTCAACCGTCATCTCAAGATAACTTTCAGCTTGAAGTACTTTTTTGTTCTGTTTAAGTTTTAAGTCCGACCTTCGGCAGGCAAACATCGAAAATGTTATTATGAGATTGTTACTGTTAAAATTTTACAAAGCCTGTAAATAAAGGATTTTTTTTTAAAGAGGTCGAACAGCTGGTAGCCGACCTCTGCTACACGGACATGTGTTTGACAACGTGGGGGTCATTTTCGGGGGTAATGTATTCCTAGGGAACATTTACCGGGGGTAATGTATCACTAGCGACCGATTACCCACTCCAAGGTGCTGAATTTCCGGGGGTAAAAAATTTCGAGGGTCCTTTTACCCCCCCCCCCCCCCTGCGACCCGAGGGGTAACGATTCCCTAGTGACCAAGTACCGGGGGGTAATATATCCCTAGGAATCCTTTACCCCCTCGGCTTCAAATTGGGAGGGGTACTAAATCCCTAGGATTCCTTTACCCCCGGTAAACCATCCCTAGGGATCCTTTACCCCCCCTCGAGGGGGGGGGGGGGGGGGGTAAGCTATCCCTAGGGATAGTTTACCGGGGGTCAAGGGTCCCTAGGGAACGTGTACCGGGGGTAATGGGGTAATCCTGCACGCTTACACCGGAAGGGGTCGCGCAACGAGCCGGAAGTTTCAATGTTACGCCCTATCCAGAATTTAAAAAAATTCCGATCACACGTAAACAAATTTTTTTTAGTAAAACACCCCATATCAGCTTCCGTTAGATCGCAAATTTCGTCCGTTTTGCTCTATCTGGCACCGTTTCTGAGTTTAGAGCTCTAAACTCAGAAACGGTGCCAGATAGAGCAAAACGGACGAAATTTGCGCTCTAACGGACGTTAATACGGGGAGTGTTACACAAAAAAATTGTTTATGTGAGATCGGAATTTTTTTAAATTCCGGAAAGGCCATAACATTGAAACTTCCGGCGCGTTGCGCGACCCTTTCCGGTGGTCGCACAAAGTTCACCGAGGTGTCAAAATTTAGAGTTTTGAATGACGAAACCGAACTCGCCCTAACACATTTCCACACTTCATAGCAAATGGGCCCTTCTAGCATCGGAGCTGCAGGACGTTGACATAGAGTCAGCCGGGGTGGCACCCCGACGGCGGCGTTTCCGCTTTTCGGAGTGGCGAGTTAAGGGTGTACTTGTTGGTGGTGATAGATTTCCTGGCGAACTTCCAGGCGAATACGGACTGTTGCTGTCGTCAGCGAAGACCAGGCCTGCCGCTGGCGTTGTCCGTGAATGCGCCCGCCGAACCCCGTGTCCTGGAGTCCCCGGGGAGGACGGTGCGCAGCTGCCTCGGCCCGGGCCGATGAGCCTGTCGTCTGCCCCCTCGGAAAGCGTCGCGTCCGTGTCATCGCTGCCTGACTCCCCCGGCCCCGCTGCCAAAGCTTGACGCCCCCGTTGTTCCTGGCAGTTTATTTGTCTTCGCGGACGCCGCCTGGTCCGGCTGCCGCTGCTGTCATCCCAGAAGGAGAGGTTTTCTACCATTTTCTGCATATAGTGTTACATATTTTGGGGTCCCCCCCCCCCCTTGCATAAAAAGCGCCTGAATGTAGGCAATTAGCGCGACATATCCCCCGCCGAAACCCAAGTCTTGCTACGGCCCTGCTCTGTTTGCCGTAGCTCTGTTCCGAGGAGCCCTCCCCAAGTAATGCTTCATATAATTTCGCTGATTTACCAATAAACATTCTGGCAACTTGAATAGTTATGCGCTATTTGCTTCATCGAAGCAAAAGGGGGCGAAGCGCCGGGGCGCAGTGCGGCCTGATTATTGAGGGCGGCGTTATCCGTTCAAAAGTTGCTGAAAGTGGCACAGGTTGTCTACCTTTCTGGAGGCATAGCGTAAATGTGTGCAGAGAAAGAGAAGGGAGCGGCTGAGCCTAGGAGATGCGGATGAAGAAAGATGAGGTGGGAAAGGGTAGGGACAGCGCAAGAAGGGAGAGTGGAGACTGCATGGAAGGGCGCAGAACCTTCTGCCTATTGTCTTGAAGACCAAAACCAAAACAACAGCAATGCATGGGGGGATGGTATCACCATAACCCTCCCCTCCCAAACGCTCACTGACTGACTGACTGACTGACTTCTCATTTTTATTTTCCCAGAGAACTAGCCGGCCGATTTTATCGCGGTTTTCGCCATTCGACGCGGACCGTCAGATATTGGGAAGCGATTAAATGTCAAAAGTTGACGTTTCCCCCGTCTTCCCACCCTAAATGCAATAAAATCGTCAAATTTCTCGAGATCTCGTACTAGGAGGCGGGCTGGACGAAAAATGACTTTTCTCGACCCCCCTTAAATCGAGGAGGAGAACGACATCCCGTAAAAAAAATTTCGCCGACGCGGTAAAATCGGGGAGAAATCGGAGGGCCAGAGCCGTTTCAGACGCAGCCATTTTTGAACGGGGCGTCCGACAGAGTTCGGACAGGGTGGGTTTTCTGGGGTTTTACATCACCTTTCCGGGGGTGTATCGGTTTCGGTGTTTCAAATTTTCGGTGGCGAACGAGGACGAGTGGAAGATTTTGGCAAAGCGTGGGCTGCGTCTGGAGGTGCACCGGGCACGGCCATTGTCGACCACGTGTGGCTGGGGGAAAAGGCCCGGTGCGCCGCGCGAGGCGCCTGGCCGTCGTTCGGTTGTGTTGGGCGGCCGCGGGGATTAAGGTCAACAACGCCTAGCCAGCCGCGCGGTCTCGCGCGGCGCTCGGGCGTGTTGGAGGTCGGCGGTTCAAATACTGGTGGGGGGGTTTGCTTTTTTTCGTTTTTCCTGTCGTTTCTGGCGTTTACCCGGGCACCTGGCCCCACAGACACCGTGGGCGGGCGGAGCCCGCCACACTGGGCGGCCGAAGGCCGCCTCGGGGGTCTGGGGGCGGAGCCCCCCAGCGAGCGCCGCAGGCGCGAGTCACCATAACCCTCCCGCGCCAAACGCTGACTGACTGACTGACTCTCATATAAATGTTCCGGGAGAACCAGTGGGCCGATTTCATTGCGGTTTTCGCCATTCGACGCGGACCGTCAGATATTGGGGGCCGAAAAACTGTCAAAAGTTCACATTTCCCCCTCCTTCCTACCTTAAATGCGATAAAATCGTCTAATTTCACGAGATCTCGTAGAAGGAGCGGAGCTGCACGAAAAATGACTTCTCTCGACCCCCCTTAAATCGGGGAGGAGAACGACATCCCGTAAAAAAAATTTCGCCGACGCGGTAAAATCGGGGTGAAATCGGGGGACCAGAGACGTTTCGGATGCAGCCATTTTTGAACGGGGCGTCCCACAGAGTTCGGACAAGGTGGGTTTTCTGGGGTTTTTCGACACCTTTCCGGGGATGTATCGGTTTTGGTGTTTCAAATTTTCGGGTGCGAACGAGGACGAGTGGAAGATTTTGGCAAAGCGTGGGCTGCGTCCGGAGGTGCACCGGGCACGGGCATTGTCGACCACGTGTGGCTGGGGGAATAGGCCCGGTGCGGCGCGCGCGGCGCCTGGCCGTCGTTCGCTTGTGTTGGGCGGCCGCGGGGGTTCAGGTCAACAACGCCTAGCCAGCCGCGCGGTCTCGCGCGGCGCTCGGGCATGGTGAAGGTCGGCGGTTCAAATACTGGTGGGGGGGTTTCCTTTTTTCGTTTTTCTTGGCGTTTCTGGCGTTTACCCGGGCACCTGACCCCACAGACACCGTGGGCGGGCGAAGCCCGCCACACTGGGCGGCCAAAGGCCGCCTCGGGGGGTCTGGGGGCGGAGCCCCCAGCGAGCGCCGCAGGCGCGAGTCACCAGAACCCTCCCCTCCCAAACTACCACTCACTCACTCACTCACTGACGGATCTCATAGACGAATGTTCCGGGAGAACCGGCGGGCCAATTTCATCGCGGTTTTCGCCATTCGACGCGGACGCTCAACAATTGGGGACCGAAAAACTGTTAAAAGTTCACATTTCCCCCTCCTTCTTACTTTAAATGCGTTAAAATCGTCAAATTTCACGAGATCTCGTAGAAGGAGCGGAGCTGGACGAAAAATTACTTCTCTCGACCCCCTTAAATCGAGGAGGAGAACGACATCCCGTAAAAAAAATTTCGCCGACGCGGTAAAATCGGGGTGAAATCGGGGGACCAGCGACGTTTCGGACGCAGCCATTTTTGAACGGGGCGTCCGACAGAGTTCGGACAGGGTGGGTTTTCTGGGGTTTTTCAACACCTTTCCGGGGATGTATCGGTTTCGGTGTTTCAAATTTTCGGGTGCGAACGAGGACGAGTGGAAGATTTTGGAAAAGCGTGGGCTGCGTCTGGAGGTGCACCGGGCACGGGCATTGTCGACCACGTGTGGCTAGGGGATTGGCCCGATGCGGCGCGCGCGGCGCCTGGCCGTCGTGTGCTTGTGTTGGGCGGCCGCGGGGGTTCAGGTCAACAACGCCTGGCCAGCCGCGCGGTCTCGCGCGGCGCTCGGGCATGGTGAAGGTCGGCGGTTCAAATACTGGTGGGGGTGTAACCTTTTTTTCGTTTTTCTTGGCGTCTCTGGCGTTTACCCGGGCACCTGGCCCCACAGACACCGTGGGCGGGCGGAGCCCGCCACACTGGGCGGCCGAAGGCCGCCTCGGGGGTCTGGGGGCGGAGCCCCCAGCGAGCGCCGCAGGCGCGAGTCACCATAACCCTCCCCTCTCAAACGCTGACTGACTGACTTGTCATTTTAATGTTCCGGGAGAACCGGCCGGCCGATTTCATTGCGGTTTTCGCCATTCGACGCGGACCGTCAGATATTGGGGGCCGAAAAACTGTCAAAAGTTCACATTTCCCCCTCCTTCTTACCTTAAATGCGATAAAATCGTCAAATTTCACGAGATCTCGTAGAAGGAGGCGACCTGGACTAAAAATGACTTCTCTTGACCCCCCTTAAATCGGGCAGGAGAAGGGCATCCCGTAAAAAGAATTTCGCCTACGTGGTAAAATCGGGGAGAAATCGGTGGGCCAGAGACGTTTCGGACGCAGCCATTTTTGAACGGGGCGTCCGACAGAGTTCGGACAGGGTGGGTTTTCTGGGGTTTTTCAACACCTTACCGGGGATGTATCGGTTTCGGTGTTTCAAATTTTCGGGTGCAAGCGAGGACGAGTGGAAGATTTTGGCAAAGCGTGGGCTGCGTCTGGAGGTGCACCGGGCACGGGCATTGTCGACCACGTGTGGCTGGGGGAATAGGCCCGGTGCGGCGCGCGCGGCGCCTGGCCGTCGTTCGCCTGTGTTGGGCGGCCGCGGGGGTTCAGGTCAACAACGCCTGGCCAGCCGCGCGGTCTCGCGCGGCGCTCGGGCACGGTGAAGGTCGGCGGTTCGAATACTAGCAGGGGGGTTGCTATTTTTGGTTTTTCTTGGCGTTTCTGGCGTTTACCCGGGCACCTGGCCACACACACCGTGGGCGGGCGAAGCCCGCCACACTGGGCGGCCGAAGGCCGCCTCGGGGGTCTGGGGGCGGAGCCCCCAGCGAGCGCCGCAGGCGCGAGTCGCATTTTATAGCGGCAGACCCGGAACCGAACACTGTACGCCCTGTAAAGAGCAAGAATTCTGACTCAGATTTTCTCGTCCTCCTTAGGGTGATTCTTTAAATAATTTCCCTAAACAGGCGAACGTTAAGAGGTTCCTTTCTATAATTGCACGACATTCAAATCCCTCATCCTATTCCAGCAATTTTTTTTTATGTTGCCCAAATCGGGTGCCGACCGTCACTGTCAGGTTTACAGTAAACTTTTTTATTCCTCCATTTCGAAAACTTTTTACTAATTATAAACGAAAAAGCGAGCTCAGGCGCTGCACGATGGTTTTCTTTTCAGTCAAGCATGCATGAGAGAATTAAAATCCCCACTCACGCCTTCCCAAACAGGTCCATAATATAAAGTTTATAAACGAAGATGGCTATTGCCTCATGGCTACTGGCAGAGGAACTCGAGAAAGAGAGAAACAAAGAATCAGTGAAAAACTTTTTTTAAAAAAAGTCGGATATTCTTGCAGGTTGCAGGGAGATGGGGGGAGGGGGGTGGGAGGAGCTTCTCAAGCAGAATAAAAGAGGAAAGAGGAAAGGAGAGATACTAGGTAGGAGGATGGTGTTGTATTCCGCGGCGTCTCTCCCCCCCCCCCCCCCGTTTCTCTCTCTCTCTCTCTCTCTCTCTCTCTCTCTCTCTCTCTCTCTCTCTCTCTCTCTCTCTCTCTCTCTCTCTCTTCTTCTCTTCGTCTCCTCTCTCTGTCTCACAACACAGTTTCTCTCCCCGTTTCACGTTATCATACGAGCTAACTGCATTACGCCGCGCTGCTGGAAGAGATTCTAAATGCTGAATCGCCGCACTGCGTGTTCATCAAGGCATTAGCACAAATTACGTAATTACTTTTTGACAGGGAAGATGAAAGGGGTAAGGGGGGGGGGATGAAAGGAGGGGGTTGGTGTGAAAGGGTTAAAGTTTTCAGCACACCGAGAGCCAAATTGAGGGCAATAAGAGTATGCGCACGGCGTTTGGAACATGGAATGGGTATATGGTGCATGGAGCGGAAGAGGAAGAGGGAAAGAGAGAGTAAGATGAGGATGCGAGAGCAAGGAAGAGCGCGTCGAGAGCAGGATGAAGGAAGCAGAAAGAATGGGCAAGGGGTTATGGCGTTCGTTTGCCAGAAGAGCTTCTCCTACCGACCTGCACTCGGACGCGCTCGTAGAAGCAGGCTATCGATTCGCCATAACTTAAAAGGAAAAACGGAGGGCAGTGGGCTTTTGCCGTTTATTTCCACACACTGTCTGTATCTGGCCTTGTTCAGTGCATTGACTATGGATTTTCGGCCCAGACTGGGACTCAAACAGGTGGCGGTGTCTTACTGCAGGTTTTGAGCTAGTGTGAAAAATGGTGGAAATGTCCAGATGTTCTCGCCGGATCTGGAGGTACGAGTGGAAGTGAAATGGTGCCCAGAGCGGTTACCACTGACACGACACGCCCACGCAACCTTTTACGCAGATACCTTAAGCTATGGCAGAACGGATAGATCTTAATTTAAATTCGGGGCAGAGGGAATGGGGAAAGGATGCGGTGCGTCATGTCTATGTAAATCACACTTTAAATGCTTAGGACTTCTTTTGGCTGAGCGATAACGAAGCCTTTACGCGGTTGACGCTGAACAAAAGGTTTCGTTTGTTTGTGCGCGCTATAGGCCTGTCTCGAGTACGTGATGTACAGCCGGACACCACCCAACCCTAAGCACGTCACTTGGAGCGGATTTAGTCCAGTAACAAGAGCAGGGGGTAGGTTATGTTTGACGCCGGCAGGCCAAAGTAAGGGTGCGCCAGGCGCGGAACAGTGCATTGCGAACCGGCCTAAAGTTTAAAAAAAGAATTTTGGCCATTTTTTTTTTTGGGGGGGGGGGGGGCGCTTTAAAAACAACCGTTCGGTCCTCAAAAGCCGAGAAATACGAAAATTTCTGAATTTTTGAATTTTTTTTACCTCAATACAGGTCCATGTCCGACATTTTCTGCGCAGCAACATTTACACCCAGCCAACTTTGTAACGGCGCTAGGTAAAAATAAAATACTGACTGCTCTGTTACCCTTTACAAATGGCTTCAAACGCACTCACACTGTTCAAAAAATTCCAGCGCCTGCAGCATACTAAGTCGCCCTTGTTAACCGAACGTTAAGAGTTGATTGTTTCTCCCAGCTTGTAAACTTCAGGTTATAATTATTTAAGAAAATAGAAGATAATTGACGGGAAACAACATATCTAAAGATGGCGAAGGTCATTTTTGGGTTGTTGGGCTAAACGGGCGCCTCGGGCCATCACAAGCGCCACTGCCGCATTGCGAAGCGCAATCCAAAGTGCAGAGCGATGCGAATATGGAGCCGAGGTAAGGACAACTGGCCTACTCATCGAACTAGGGACCATTCTATAATCAACCGGATTTGATGTAATCACATAGGCAACTCTAGACTGGAGGGGATTGGTCAAGTCTGCTTATGTTGACTAAACGGGTATTCTATTTTTAGGTATATGGGTACGGTTGTTTTAGGTTCTCCGCCCGCTACCGTGCGATGCCGATTTGTCATTTTGAAACATAAAGCAGCCACATTGTGATATTGCACATCGTGTTAATTTGCAGTTAGTTACCACGAGTCCAATTGCATTCTTTGAGAAGGAAGATGTGAAGTATAATGTAGGGACAACAGTATTGAATTTTTTAACTGAACATAAATTTCTTAAGTTAGCAGAACCCAGCATAGCTCTGCCCATTTCTTTGGCGCCATCTAGCGAAAGTGAAATGAAACCGAGTGCAGAATGAGGAAACAACGACACTTGCTGAGACGAGAAGAATAAAAAAAATTCCTGCGCTTACAACACTGAGTCGCCCTCGATTAACCGAACGATGAGTGTGGATAGTACATTGTTTCTCACTGCTTGGAAATTTAAGTTGAAAAAAAATGGACGAAAAAAGGAAAGGTCTGTCATTTGAACCGGTGACCCGCCGCACGCTGAACCGGTCCATTAGACCGCGCGGCCAAGCCGACATTGTTAACGAGGTTTCGTGTGGCCGACCATCACAAGCCAATGCCGGGGTGTGGTGCGCCAACCAAAGCGCAGAGCGATGCGAATACGCAGCCAAGTTGGCGACAATACGCCTCCTCATTGAAGTACGGACGATTCTAAAATTAATGCGAAATGATGCGATCACGCACCTAATTCTTGACTGTAGAAGATTGGTTAAGTCTACTTCTGTTAAATAAACTGGATTTCTGTTTAAAAGTATATTGGTACAATTTTTTTAGATTCTCCGCCCCATACGTGCGATGCCAATGTGTCATTTCGAAACAAAAAGCAGCAATGTTGAGATGTTGTACGTTGAGTTAATCTGCAGTAGTTACCACGGGTTCAATTATATTCTATAATGAAAAAGATGTAATATATAATGTGGGAACAACGATGTTAGATATTTTTAAATTTAAAATAAATTTTAGGTTGGCAGAACCACAGCACAGCTCCGCCCATTTCTGTGGAAGCGGTATGCGATGAAACTCAAATGAACAACAACAGTTACCTATAGCAACGACACTTGCTGAAAATGCTGAAAAGTAGAATAGTCGATGCAGAGAGCACCTCCCCACACTGGGAATCCCATGGGGTGACGACCAATGGGAATTCATTTCCTATCGGACATCATGGGAAAGAGTTTTCGATTGGTTGTCGTCCAACTGCAAACCCATGGATTTATGACGGGAATTCCCTATAGGAAATAGGCGGTAATCCCATTGGATTTGTTCCCCATGGGGACTGTGTCGGTTCCCATTGGATTGTCATTTCCGATGGGAAGTGATTTCTGTTCCTATTGGAATACTTTCCCCATAGGCAATGCATGCTCTCCCATAGGGATTCATCAGAAAGCAGCTCACACAAAAATGGAAACAGAAGTATTAATATTTATTGCAGGAACATTCATGAGCTCACAGATAATTGGTAATAATAATATTTAAGCACAGAAAGATGTGAAATGAAAACTAGTTGTCCTCCTCCTTCTTCTTCTCTCCTTCCTTCAACTTCTTCATTTTTTTCTGCCACAAGAAAAAAATAAAATAGTATTAACTACACTTCCTTCCTTCTGGAAAATGCATGCATATTCCAGTCAGAAAACATATACTTACAGCAGCATCTGCAAATTTTTCGCGGAGAAAGTCCATGGCCAGTTTCATGGACTCTTCCACGTGCTTGTCGGCCATCACCTCGTACATTCGTTTGGCACGATACACACCTGAAAAGAAACTGTCTTAAAATCTTGGCAAATGCCGTTTATAAACAACATACACTTATGTTGGCCAGTTTGAGCACAAAAGGCGCCCATTGGGTAGGCCACCACGGCCTCTGCACGCACACGTGTCGAGCGGGCTGGCCTACCGCGCAGGCGCCCCGCATTGCCGCTGGCCGGTTGAACGAGGGGGGGGGGGGGGCAGGGAAGAGTCAGAGTCAGACGTACTGAAGGGACGCGCCTCTCCACTGAGCGCACTTCGAATGTGCTTAATGGGGCTCTGAAGCCAAGCACCAAACTCATAAAAGAATGCACATGCTAATCCTTACCCAAAGTAGGCTCCATAGCTCCGGCAGGAGGTGCCAACTTTCTAGTAGAGGCAGGAGTTTTGGGACTGATGCCTCCCGTCACGCTGTATTCAGCACACTTTACAAAACCCCACACCTCCTCTGCGAGTTCCCTGACAACAATGGAAATTACATTGTCACTTTTTATCTTCTCCCAAACAGATTTTTTCACATGAGTGGAGTTGCCAATCAAAATAAGTAGGCTTTATGGTACTTCCTCCTGATCGTATCATAATGGCATACCACAGATAACAAAGAAACACTTCCTCCGGATTCTTTATTTAACTCAATTGGTTTCTGGAAAAATAGTTTTGGAAGTAGGCTTTATGGCACTTCCTCCAGATCGTATCACAATGGCATACCACAGATACCAAAGAAACTCTTCACCAGAAGCAACCAGAATGACAAGCACTGACTGGACTGTTCTATGAGTTGCTGGTTCTGGCACACTTACTTTTCAGACTGGAAGAACCACGATTGGGCTTTATTTTTTAAGACTTTATTTTCACAACTTTCCAAACCTCTAAGAAAAATTTAGAGTTGCCGTCATCTGCTTTCTATTTAAATAGAGATTTACGTCTTTTCAGCCTCACCCGAGCAAGCGCTCCGCTATCGCTCAGCCAAAAATCCACTCTAAAATTCTCTTTTTCCTTACCTCACACCGGTATTATTTACAGGAGGTGGTGTTCCTGAAGGAATTGCGCGATCCCCACCGCCTACGGACCCGAGGTCATCGACCTGCTGTCCTTGTCGTCAAGCGAAGACACACCCTGTGCTTGCCGGAAGGCTTCGCGTCGTCAATGCACTTTGCGCAATTCCCACGCTGGCGCTTTCTTCACTCTGCAGCACTCGCTGCACGGCTGGATGGTGCTTCTGACCACTGCCTTGGTACGGGGCGCAATCAGTTAGCTGCTCTTCCCAGCAGACACTTCGTCTTGGAGGAGCGCTGACACTCCGAACACACTCTACCGTCACTCCTACATTGTGCGCACTGTGCACTCCCACAACAAACACGGTGCACTTGTCACTCCGAACACTACTCACTTCACTATGAACCCAGTGCACTTGTCACTCCGAACATTTGTACGCACTGCTACGGTATGGTGCAAACGCGCACTTATCTGTACGCCGTCGGTCGGTGACACTTTCCACACATGTGCACGGCCGCGACACACTGAAGGCACTAAACACGCGCACGCACACACACACACACACACACACACACACACACGCATGCCGTCCGCAGCAGAAACATGCAGCAGCGCGGCCGCCGACCAAGGGGCTGCTTTGTCAGCGCAGCGTAGCGGACGCAGTGGCACCCAATAACCACAGCCGACGCGCAGCCACTGCCCTTCTCTCTTGCACTCGCGCCAAAACCGCCTCACTGCAGCGAAACGACGTCGTGTCTCACTCCCACTCCTACAGGGTGTTTATTCTCGTTTTGGACAAAAAGATAGGGCGGATAGGACATGCGAAGGAGATCATTTTTCACGAATGGACTAGGGCGCAAACGTCTAACAACGCGGGAAATTGCGATTTCGTAATGAGCTTTCGCGCCCGCCCGGTAGGCAACCGAGCGCGCGCTGCTGTGTTGCGGGCTGCCTCCGCCACGGCGCTGCAGCATTCTGCAGCGAAACGACGTCGTGTGTTTATTCGGCTGCGAAGGAGATCTCCGAATGGACTAGCCACGGCGCGCCCGCCCGCATGCCTCGCACGCTGGGCGGCTTTCGGCTGCGGCGGCGTGTCGTCTGCTGGCGCTGTCCGCTGACTGCAGACGACACACCCGCCTCTGTCGCCCACTCTCGCCCCTCATTGGTCAATGCATTCGTTCTGGCTTCTGCTGCACCGAGGTGGCTGATGAGAAGCTCGTTTGGACGCTCGCGCGCGGAAGCTCGCGGAGGTCGTTGTGCAATTGTGGAAAAATGCGGCGGTTTGGATGTGCCCTGTGCGGGTACTGCTCCGCGTACATCCTCTGGGCTCTCCTGGCCCCGCCGTCCGCCTGGCCATACACAAAGTGCATGTCCGCCAGCTCCGCTGTCGTGAACCTGACTCGCTCTCGTGCTAATCGGAAGGTTGGAATTGTTTGTGTTTTAAGCGAGCTTCTCATCAGCCACCTCGGTGCAGCAGAAGCCAGAACGAACGCATTGACCAATGAGGGGCGAGAGTGGGCGACAGAGGCGGGTGTGTCGTCTGCAGTCACCGGACATCGCCAGCAGACGACACGCCGCTGCCGCCGAGTGCCGCCCAGCGTGCGAATGCTGCAGCGCCGTGGCGCAGGCAGCCCGCAACACACCAGCGCGCGCTCGGTTGCCTGCCGGGCAGGCGCGAAAGCTCATTACGAAATCGCAATTTCCCGCGTTGTTAGAAGTTTGCGCCCACTAGTACATTGGTGAAAAATGATCCCCTTCGCATGTCCTATCCACCCCATCTTTTTGTCCCAAACGAGAATAAACACTCTGTAGAAAGCTGAGCGACATCGTGTATCCGGTCTCTCTTCCTCTCCCGCACCGCCGCCACCACCGGCATACAAGTCTAGTCTCTATCGCACTCATCGGGCTTGCCCCTATACATGCCAGCGATTCTCTACCACATATTCCGTCTCCGCCGCGCTCGCAGGGTTATATATCGGTAGCTAATTTTCTCTCTGTCGCTCTCTCAGGTACATTCCGATTGCGTGAGCTGCAACAGTCCAGCCCCCATCTCTCTCCCTCCACCCGTTCCCGATCCCTGCGTTCCCCCCCCCCCCCCCTCTGTCTCTCTCCCTTTCTCTCTCCAACTCACTAGCGTGCCATCTCACTTGCACTCGCACGTATCAATCATCCCGATTGACCTTTCCTCTCGCACGTAAACCACTTGCAGGCGAATGCGAATGGCAACGCTTTTGTGTCATGTACATCCCCATTTGTCTCTGTCGCACCCGCGCTGGTGGATGATGCGCCTCTCGAGTGAAAGGGGCACAAACGGAAAGGCGTTCTTCCCCACTCCCGCCCCCTCTGCTCCGCCTCCCTCTACTTCCCCTCGGACGAGCCGACCACTCTCGTACAGAGCATACTCATAATGCCCTCCATCCCACTCCCACTCCCGTACCACCATCCGCCGCTCTACCCAGTAAGGCAAGAGATTACCGGCCGGAGGGAATACTCTCTACCTTTACCTTTTCGGAGTGCACGACGGGTTGACCGTTTCACGGATCCGCATTTTTACGCTAGTGGAAACGGGGTACCGTTATATTGTTCGAATAGGGTATGGTATCAACTATGCAAAATTACAAATCAATCGGACTTCATGTACCTGTGCCGCACAGGCCTCCGTTTGCTATTGACCGCACTTGACAGGTTATTTCTATCGCCTCCAATTTAAGAAATAATTTTTCATAGGTTTCTTTAAAATCATGAAATTTAAAAACTTATATCGTTAACAGGAACGGGTAATGCAAATCTGTATCGTCCGGTTAGCAGACATCGGTGCGATAAAAATGAGCTATGGTGGGTCTCTTTTTCTGCAAAGGTTGAAAAGTTATTCGAGTTTCCCGAAGTCATTCTTTGCCGTCGCATTCCCATACAGAACTTCGAGGCCTGTGCGGCAGAGGTAAATAAGGTCCGATTGATTTGAAATTTTGCACAGATAATACCATACCCTCTTTGAACAAAATGGTGGCGGATCCGGTCAAGGGGCATTCAACAAAAACATGTTTTTCTTCCCCGCAGTGTCGTCACAAAACCGAACGCCCATGTCGCTGCCCCTACCACTCTGCCCCCCCCCCCCCCAATACCTACTGAGTTTCTCGAGATTAACATGCCGAAAGAGTGCAAAAATCAAAGGTTTGGACAGCCCTAGGGCAAAAACTAGAACCTAGCGGAGACACACATTTCATCAGAATCAGCGTGTTCTGAACTATCGATTTATGAAATAAAAAAAGAGCGATTGGAGACCCTTTAAACGCCGATATCTCAAAAACCGTACGTAAAAGACAAGGTGTTTCTTTTTAAATTTTTTCCGTAAAGGATCCTACTTGATTGATTGACCCTGTTTTTATTTTTTTTTTATTTTCAAAAAACATCGATTTTGACTGTCAGGTTCTAAAAAGTTCCTTTCTCCTATCTCTGCTTGCAGTGGTGTCGGAGCGGTGGCAGGAAGACAGCTGCGTTCAGCTTCGCATCAGAGTCAAGCTGCACAACTGCGGCGACAACCAGGACTGCAACGGCAAGGGCGTGTGCTTCACGACCGAAGATGACTACGTACGGCGGAATTCGCAACTTGTTTCGGCATGATGAGTTTTCTATTGCCTTCGACGCTTCCCAAACTCTCAACCTACACCCAGAAAAGGCTGTTCTCGTCTCAATGCCAGAGCAATACTTGATTTCTTTACTTGATCTGTGCTCTTGAATGAAGTGCAGAGCAAGTTACCATCCAATATGTGAATGGACGTCAAAAAACTGGGATGGAGGCGGGACTTGAACCCAGTCCCCACGGATTCTCTCCGCGCGTCAGGGTAGGATGGGCCGGGGCGTACCGGTCCCGTCTGAAGCGGCGCAGGCGCCGTGTCCCGGGTTCAGTTCCTGACGGGGGAAATTGTTTTAGCGCGAGATTCTGGTAAGCGCGCCAAGTTTGAAAAGATGTCTGCAAATTTTAAAACCTTCAAGAACAAAATGCTCTTGGCGTTTGCTAGAGCAATGTTCTCGACCACTGTAGACGGCCAACAAGAGCAAAAATCAATGCCAGAGCAGCCCGGAAACACGGTAAAAGTCCGTTCAATGCTCTCGATATTGCTCTTGCAAAATTCAAGAGCATTCTGCTCTTGAAACAATAGAAATGCTCTTGGTATAAGAACGGTCTTTCCTGGGTGTAGAGCACTGTTGTAAACAGAGGCTTCGATTGATGACTTTAAGGTCGTCTCAAAAACCATGTGTATAAAAAATAACGGGCGGGTGGCATTTGAAACTCGCACTGTTGGAATACAAAGTCAAGAACAGAATGAAGAAGATGAAGAGAGGACGGCAGAAGGGAGAAAAAAAAGGGGGTGGAAGGCGACAAAGGGCTGCTAAAGCGGTCGGTGTACTGCATGCGTCTCGGTTTTCAAACTGGTTTTCCGATTTATTACCTCAAGTTTCTATGATGTATGTGCACTTTTCTGCTTCCACTCCGGTGGACCTAAGATATCTTCGTCAGGGTATTTTCTGGACGTAAGGGGTTTTTGCTGAAGATTCATTGTCTCTACCGGCCATATGCTCTTTACGGCCGAGCGATACCGAGCCTTTACTCAGGTGGGTCTAAAACAAGGTGGCCCTTCCCTCCGCTGCGCTCCACCGGCACCTCGGTTCGACAGGGGGACCTGGCCAGCTTGGCCTGCCGGCGGCGTTTGCGGGGAGCCCCCCCCGGCCTCATGTCTCCCTACACTGTTATTTTATAACAGGTCCTATCCGTTCAGCTTCCCAAGTTCTTCCCTACATAGCACACGTAGCCCGTAGTCCATCTTACAGTGCTGTATGAACCGAACCTGTTCTGCGTAGAATTCGTCGTAAGTTTTTGAGCTATTTAGCAGTCTCATGCTTGACTTGATGTGAGGCTAGGTTACAGTTTGTGCTAGGTGCTGGGATGACTTGGATCTTGTTTGAAAAAAGTTGGGAAAAAGTGGGTGTGGGTGTGTGAGAGAGAGAGAGAGAGAGAGAGAGAGAGAGAGAGAGAGAGAGAGAGAGAGAGAGAGAGGGGGGGGAGGGGGGGGGGGGGGGGACGTAGATAGACAAAGCAGTAAAAGCAGTTGAAGTGCGGGTCGCGAGAGTGAGTGACTATACTCACTTCAGTGAAGAAATGAGCTGAGACGCAGGAAGGGGGGAGGAAATAGGACAAGATATATAGAGGGCCGCCTGTGTCCACTACACCATCCCTCCAGCGAGTGGTCTCCGAGTGCCTCTGGCCGGTGCTCTCCATCGCATCGCATTCCCCCCCCCCCCCCCCGCCGTCTTTTTGTCACGCACTGCCGCTGCAGGAGGCCGTGGGGGTGGGTGTCGGTCGAGGGGGTGTGGACTATGAAGGCAGTGCATCCGTGCAAACTCTCTCTCCTCGTGGCAAGATATAGGTTTCCCCACACCCCTGGTGCAAATGCTATCCAGAAAAAGTATCAGAGTTTTGCTAGACCTGAGCTGATAAATTTTCTGATAAATTTTCGCGCTTCTTAGATAGCGAATTTCTGATAGCATTGCCCTAAAAATTCTGATAGCTTTTGTTGAGTACTTAAAACAGTTTGCTGCTGATATCATTGTCTGATAGTTCAAAACATTTTCGGAGCATTTTATCAGTACCACGTTTACGTAAGAGTCGTATTAAAATCGTCATTAGGAGGAGAAAAACGATTTGAGCTAGCGAGCACCGTTCTCGAGATGCCAGAAAAAGTGTCGGGTTTTGAGAAAAATTAAAATGACCCTACTAAATTAGCACACTGATGTCGCATACCAAAGTTCAACCAGAAATTCAAAAAAGGTTTGGTTTAATGGCCCCTAAAAATCAAAGTTTTCAAACCGTCCTAAAAACGTTGTCCCTTAAAGCAGACTTCTGATGGCTTACGCTGAAAGCAGACTGCTCTCAGGCTATTAGGACAGCTATCAGCATAAGCTATCAGAGATCAGAATAGCTTTTAGGAAATGCTTTCAGAAACTTAGAAAACCTATCAGACTATCAGAAAACCTATCAGACTATCAGGAAAGCAATCAGGTAACCAGAAGACCTATCAGGCAATCGGAAAAACTATCAGGTAATCAGAGAAGCTATCAGGTACACCAGTGACTACAAATAAAACGCTGAGTCTGCATCAATATGAATTGATTCGTGAAAGAGAGATTCGAAAGAAAGTTTTTCCTACACGAATTGTTTCGTTCATTTCGCGACAGGCAAAAAAGTCTTATTTTGCGAGAGCTAACCTTTCGATGGATTAGTTGCGCGAGCGAAATGCAGCTATCATTGCGTTCTGTTCCCGAAACGAACTTGATGGTCTGGGTCAACGTAAAGTTAGTTTTCGCAGCCAATTTTATTACTCGTCATGCACGCAATCAACAAACCAATTATTTTGGGACAACTAATATCTTCTTTTACAGTCAAGTTAATTCTATAGCGTATTGCACAAAGCTATTCCCATGAATAAATCAAGAAGAATTCTTGGCTAGTTCGAAGTTCAATATTCTCGAATGTCGTATGTGTCTCTCTCCAACAAATTGACTCGAACCAAATAAATTGATTACGAATTAACCTGCAGGACCTAGAAGAACTTTTCAGGAACCATTACCTTTTAGTCCAAATACTTGAATCATACCTCTCGTGCTCGAGATGAGAAGTAGTGTACTTACGTTTAGGAAAAGAAGGCAACCCGTCGAGTCATCCACCGTTTACAGCCCAAAAATGTTCGAATGTCTTGATTTGTAGATATTCTGGGAGATCCTATTAGGATGCTGTTACAGCCCTTCCTGCATTAATCGCACTTACTTTTATCTGAAAAAGGGAAAAAACGCCGTCTAGCGCCTGGAGGGTAGACAGCAGTCTGACGTGTGTGTCGAGATCCTGCCTCCAAGCGTACAGCCAGTATCGAGATAATTTTCCCGATTTTCACTATCAAAGGCCAGTGTGCTTAGTGCACGGAGTGACTCGGCAAGGTCTTCGTCGAATAGCCTCCAGTATTTACACAGTTACAATGAGTGAACGAAATTCAAAGTATCCGAAAACGCGAGAATTACAAATTACTAACATTTGTGGCAGTGTATTGGAGGCGGGTAGCGGAGTCACTGATATTTCCACGTCAGTAGGTGCAGAACCATCTGATGGACGCTCGTGTGCAGATTTACTTTTCTGCTATTACATGCAAAGCCACGAGAATGGCGCTAATAAGGCTGCCCCGACGGGCACATCTGTCAGGGGACCAAATTCTTCAATCGTCTTGAGCACCGAGCAAACGTTGTCCGATCGCACTCAAATGTGGCACCCTAACGGAGGCCTGTGCTGCACAGGTAAATGAAGTTTTGAAATTTTGCAGTTAATGCCATACCTTATTCGAACAAAATAACGGCGTATGTGTGTTGCATCACTGAAAGATGATCAGCCACGATTTTCCCAAAGCGTGGTAATCAGCTTACTAAGGGGAAATGTAAATGTCCATGTACTGCGTTTTTAGAGTGAACGTTGTGCAAGAAAGTTGAAGTTCAAACGAGTCTTGGTCTTTCTAAAAACCGGCAGTTTAAGCTCGGATGGAAGGTCGACAGGAGAGGGACTGTAGTACGATGGTGGCAATCATGCCAAAACGTATCCCAGTCTGTTCTCTACATCATTTGTCTATCCCTTGGCTCCAACGCTATGTCAGGATGAGTGCTGGAGTGTGTGTGCGTGCGTCTGTGTGACGCAGAAAGAGACAGACAGACGGACAGATTCCGAAAGAGAGTGAGATAAACAGGGATAGACAGACGGACAGAGAGCCTGTCAGGCAAAGCGAGAGAGCGAGAAAGAGAAAGAGAGAGACGGAGAGATAAAGAAAGAGGTAGGGAGAGGTAGAGACCCTTCGCCCCTTCCCGGTCTCGTTCCAAAACTATTTCCACCCTGTTCTCCACACGCCGTTGCCTCGGCCCGCCACGCTCCCTTCCCCGGCGTCTTCGACAGGCCGTTCCGTCCAGCCGATGGGCGCCAGGTGGCGCTGACACATTGCACGCGAAGAAACAACGCCGGCGGGCGCAAGCGGGGACCAACGGGGGCAGCAACCCCGGCGGAAAGTTAAGAAGGGAGAAGGGATGTGTTCGCGAAAGAGTACGAGGGGACGTAGGGGCGGGGTGGAGGCGGAACGTACACTGTTAGGACGTATCGGCAACCCTTCAGCTCCTCCGAAAAGCAACATCCTTCAACCCTTTGCATTTTGATGGTCTGGTCAGAAGTGAAAACGGAGCCCTCTGATCTCTGTCGACTACGGAAGGTTCAAGTATGCAGGGCTTTCCCATGTAATTGACTTCGGTACTGTTTGCCTTCCGTAGCTCCCTTTGCAACCGTACTGTTTTTTTCTTTTTAGCCCGTCCCAAAATGTTTCTTTAGAAACGGCACGAGCCGGGCTGATGGTCTTATGCCAAATGTTCGTTCGGGCGGATGTGTGTACGCCGACTTTTCGTTGCCAGAAAAACTTCAAATTGGGAGGATCAACTGCCCGTCCCCGGCACGTTTCTTCAGAAACTAAATTTTTGGCTTTTGAGGTTACGTTCGGCCGCCGCCGCAGGAGCTTTATGAAAGCTGCACACTCAGTAACACGTGCCGGGCTCAAATTAACGATTTTAGTCGTAGCAAATACGTAGGCTGGCACTTCTGGAGAGATTTGAGGTGGAGAGCCGCAGGCCCTCGCAAATGCTGCCGCGAGGCCGACTTGGCCACGTCCCCTGTCGAAGCGAAGTGCCGGTGGAGCGCAGCAGGCGTGAGGCCGCCGTGGCTGGCCGGCTGTGTCAGAGTTATGGGGTCTGATCGGGACGATGTGCTGACGTCGTCCCTCTCTTGTATCTTGTTCACGGTAGGTGTGGGTAGGGTGTGCCATACTTAATTTTTTTCGAAATTCGATGTACGCGTCAGCTCAATCGTGGCCATTTTTCATGCTGATTCCGAGGGGAAAAAATGAAAAAATTTGGAGGCCGTTTAGGGGATCCGACTCGCCTCGGTTGGGGGCCTAAATGCCCCTCTACACGGCGAGAAACTAATGTTGTCAAAAACTTTTGAAAAAAATATTCCTGTGTCAAAATTGATAAAAGTGGGTTCTTGAAGGGCTGAAATTTCAAAGAAAACATTGTATCTCTTATGTTTTCATCGATTTGATCAATTTTCATGAATTTAACAGAGGAAGTTTTTTTTTCAAAAAATTTTGAGAACATTAATATTTCGCCCAGTAGAGTTGGACCCCCTAAACGGCCTCCAAATTTATTTTTTTTCCTAGGAATCAGCATGAAAAATGGCCAAGATTGAGCTAACGCGTACACCGAATTTTGTAACAAAAAAAATTAGGTATGGCACGCCCTAGTGTGGAGAGGGTGGGGGTTGACAGCACACGGACTGTTCGGTTACCATTGTTGTCTAGGAGCAAGGACTCCACCTGCACTCGGCTGGGCTGGCCAACTTTAAATCGAAGAACGCGGTTCGTTATCCAATTTGTGCCATGTAAAACACATCGTCCTAATAGGGCGAGGGGTTTGAACGTCGCCCAGTTAGAGAAATGAAGGTTGCCCAAGTAGGGAAATGAACATCGCCCTTCTAGGGCGGTATCCCCCTGACATCGCTCTTTTAGGGCGAGATCCCGGGCAACCTCGCCCTTTTAGGGTGACTATTTTAAACCTCGCCCTCTGGGGGGCGAGGAACTTCACTCTGAGAATAACAGTGCCTTCACTCGCTTGGCCATGGGCCTCTTCTCGGTTTGGATCCGCCCCGAAAACTGAAAATAAACTTACCGGTAAACAAATTTGCCTATGGAAGATGTTTTTTTCCTTTCAGAGGTCTTCGTCTCTCCCTTATGATGGAAAAATAACACATTATTTTAAAAACTTCCTATACTAGGAGACATTTAGAGTTCCTATCCCGTTCTTGGATGGAATTTTTTCAATTATCTCTTTGCTGTTTTTCAGGAGCGTTACCAGTGTCATTGCTGCAACGGATGGAAGGGTACGCTGTGCACCATCAAGGATCATTGCTATCCGCCTCCATTTTGTCAAAACGAGGGCATCTGTCTGTCGCAGCCGGAGCAGGGCGAGTGCCTCTGTCCTTACGGTCAGTATAAGTGAACAAGAAACGAGTGCCGCAGAACAACCAGGGCCTCCAATCGCCACACTCAGTGTACACACACAGATGTGCGGCAGATGAACTTTTGCCAGGTTAAAGCCACTCATAATACTTGGGCTTAAGTACAACGACGAATAATATTCAAGCAAAGTTCTTTACAGCTGCAGACAGGTTTGGTTCATTTGCAGCTTGAAGTCTTTTTTCTTGAGCTGCCGCCGTGGGATTCATTGTGTTGCCAAATCTTCAGTCGGAACTGTCTATCCCTCTTGAAATCCAATAAGATAATTTGTGCACTGTAGAAAAAAACCACGGTGAATGGCACGGAAAAAGTCTGGTAGACAGTTTGCCCAGAAGGTCTGTATATTGAACGTACCAGATACGCTTGGGGTACAGGCAGACCGTACTGATATTATTACAGGAGTACCGTGGTGAAAACTGTGCTTATTGAGCGGAAAGTAGGGGTACCCTCCGATTCTCAAAAAATAACGGAATACGTACTCACTCACCGTGATGGCTACATACCTACAAACCGTGTTGAATTCAAGACTGGTGTACCGTAGTTTCACCCGTGTATATTACCGACAAAATAGGGGTACCCTTCGATCCACTAAAATAATGCACTCTCTGACAAATAAATTTATACATACAAATTTATTGTTATAACTAAAAATTATTCCCGCATGCCTGCAATTATTTGTGTGCTGAGACCAGTCACATTAAAAAATGGAAGTCCGCAGTTGTGGATTCCAGCAATCACCGAGTAAATTTGGTAGATCTCGATCCTAGGCAACTATGCAGTTCGTACAGCCACTCATCACTTCCAAAGGTCTTCAGAAGTTGGTTTCATTAGAAGTTGTTCCTAAACAATAAATACAAAGGGAACTGCTCTTAGTTGCACAGTCAAAAACTAAAGCACAAGCAACAACATTAAAAGATGAGTTACAAGTTGAGACAACATTCTCAGGACAAACATTTACCTTTCTTCCCCCTTTAAAAAAAAGAAAGAAAAATAAAGGGAAGTTCATAGTTTTGTGGTAAATTGAATTCAATGTGTACATTCCATGCCTGTGAACAATGAAGGCTGAACACCACCATCAGAAACTTCCAGCATTCACATAGGAAGCTTTATTCAAGGGGCTTTGACCACATGGGCAGGAAAACTGAAATAAGTGCAAGCATCAATTAAGATTTTGACAGAGAGAAAAGCACTATAACATTCTCCAATTTTATCACTATTTACTTACAAAATAGAGATGCGCTAGATATATCTACTATGCTGGAAATATCATCAAAACCTTGCATACTAGAACACCGAGTGCTGTCAATGGTTGCAGTGATTAAGAAAAACTGTTTAATTATCATTGAACTCAGCAATGACAGAGTTTAGGACTATGGGATTCAGTACATCTTAATTGCAGATATGAAACCTGAAGAACAATTATTTGAAATAAGACAAAAAATGAAGGACAGTAAAAAAATGTCCCCCTGATATGACAGCACTCACCAAAGAAGAAATAAGATGGGATGGGTGGTTACTTTCAGCACTCTCTTAGTCACTCATGGTTGCCTCCTTCATTGGAAATGAAGATGCAAAATATGGCAGTGCCAGTGATTAAAACACAGTCTCTTGCCTTCCATAGTACAGAGAGACATAATTTTCAAGACTGTCTTCTCTGCATAGAGCCATAAACCATGTTGATTAAAAACAATCCATTCTTCATCCAAAAGACATTCTTCCAGGCAGGTCCAGTAAGGTAATATGTTGAAAAGAGACCAAGACACACCAACCAACAAGAGTGAGCACCAGTCTAAATTAACTGAGGATGTGAAAAGGCCCTATTCACTTACACAGTAATGATGAGAGAGAGAAATAACCACTCATCTGCGAAAATCCAAACAGTGTTGCTTTCAGAATGTTGGACACAGTAATCGAGAAAAAAGTCTGGAAATAGTTCAAAACTATAGGATGGGATTCCACTTCTTGCAGCAAAATCGTGGCTGTTATTTGGAAACAGAGAAACAATTATTAAAAAATAAAATATAATTTAAAAAATCAGTGTCCTGTTGCAATAAAACTTACCACCAAAAAATAAAAAATAAATGGGATAGAGTAGGAGGGATGCTTTAGCACTCTGTTGGTCACACGTTGAAAATGAAGAGGCAAAATATGGAAGAGTCAGCGATTCCAAACACAGTCTTGATGGGCAATATTTCTTTCCACTGAAGCACAGAGAGACATAAATTTCAAGGCTTTCTTCTCTGCATTGTGCCATAATCCTTGTTGCTCGGAAAAAAATCTAAACAAAAAATGATATGTAGTATGGAGAGGTAAAGGCAATAAAAGAACGTAGCTGATCATTATATACCTCATGTTTGTGATTCCCAATATAAACTTCTAAAACATTCTCCCAGACAGATCCAATAAGGCAATATGTTATAAAGAGATGCCAACCTACAACAAGAGTAAGCACTAGTTTTAATTGAGGATGTGAAAAGGCACTATTTAAACTCATATTCACTTACACAGTAATGATGAGAGGGAGAAATAACCACTCATCTGCACACATCCAACCAGCGGTGCTTTCAGAATGTTGGATACAGTGATCGAGAAAAAAGTCTTGATGTTTCACGTAAACCATCATTGAATCTGTGCCATGACATAGTTCAAAACTATAGGATTGGATTCCACTTCTTGCAGCAAAACCATGACTGTTATAAAGAAACATAGAGAAACAATTATTAAAAAATGGAAGATGATAGAAAAAATTATCTCTTCTGTTGCAATAAAACTTACCCCCACACCCCCTAAAAAACAAAAACAAAAAAACAACAGAAATGGGATAGAATAGGAGGGAAGCTTTAGCACTCTGTTAGTTACGCATGGTGGCCTCCTTCAGTGGAAATGAAGATGTAATATATTGCAGTGGCATAGTGTTGGTCTCAGGATGCTGGAAACAGTAATCAAGACAAAATGTTAATGTTTTCGATTATGTTCAGCTATTACAAATCCTCCAATACATACCTACATGACAAACTTTTCAAGATAAATTAGTCCAGTAATGCGAGAGGTTGCAGCGCTAACACGACAAGGGAAAACCTTAAATGAGAGAGAATATGTTATTTACCTAGTTGCATCATGGTAAGACAAGGCACTTTTGTAGCCTGCTGTAACTTACTTTTAAAAAGTAGGTTGGGATTGAAGTATCTGCACTCATGGTGGCTTTTTTTGTATATTGTTAATTATAAGTACAGTGGTGACATTATTTGGATCAGTCTTGGCTTGAATTAACTGTCCTTGGAACCATACCATGGTCATAAGAGTAATTAAAATAAGCACAATACTTCAAGACATTAAAATTTTCATGATTGTAATAACACCTAGGAAAAAAAAAATGGTGAAAAATTATGAAAGTACAGATTAATTAAGGAACAAGGTTGGTCTTTACATACCTCCACCTTGGGCAGTTTCCATTACTCGTTTACAAAAAGAGATGACTCTCATTCAGTGCTGGGGACAAGGTGAAATAAGTCAGCATCATTTTCCTCTCATGCCAATGGAAGGAAAGGCACTTCTATTCATTACAAATTACTCACAGAAAAAAAGGAGAAATGTATCCGCTGACTGTATCTGCTGACCTGACCCACATAATCTTCATTTCACAATGTTGCTCGAACACAGTATTCTACTGCACTCATGGAATAAAAATCTTGATGGGTTATAAGAAGTGTCTCCACAGCCATGGCAGGGAATCAATATTTGAAAATCAGTAAACCATTTCACAACATTAAATACTTGTTTAAAAAACACCTGGGCAAAGAAAAATAAAAACTAGATGAGTAATGAAAGATATGGAAACAGTGTTCATCGTTTGTTTGTCATCATATACCTCAGCCTTCGCAGCAAAAGACAGATTTTCATGTACCACCACAGATTGAGTGTTTCAGCGAAATGCACTCAAGGCCACAAAAACTGTAGGAAGGCAGAGGGTAAAAATCTAAAAGTTCTTCGTAAGGTAATAGTTTGTAACTAGGGCTTGAAGATGTTTCAAGATAAAAATATCCATGGAAGGTGTTTATGGCCTCTTTTTCTTCCAGTAAAAATAAGACACTGTTAGAGCTGTCAATTAAAATAATATCAATTTGGCCAATTTCCAATGAGGTTCTTTCCATTCCTGAATTAAGAACTAAATAATATCCTTTGTTATATTCTGTGCCTTTGATGATGATTGATGTCAAAGCTTCATACTTAGATGTATCAAAAGGATGAGGGAACGCCATTTGCTTCATGGGTGGCAAAGTCATCATATTAATACAGCAAGATGAGGTGGGGTCATAAATAATGTCTGCAGGGATTGCTCCAGCAGCCTGATTTGAAGCAAAACGGAACATGTACTTTTGAACCATCATTTTAGTGATATTGATATAATTCTTCGAGTTCCTCACAACAGCCTTAAAGAACTTATGAACACTCTCGAATCTCAGAGTGAACAAACGGATGAGGGGACCAAAAATAGCAATTAGATCTGGGTAATGGCACAAAAAGTGAACTTTAGGTGTCAAACATTTTGGAAAAACACCTTCCAGTCTTTGCAAGGAATCAATAAAAGATCTTATCAGGTACTTCAAATAAGCCACTTGCACCACAGAAATTTTAGGAGCACTGATATACTCAACAATTTCTTTCAAATTCAAAAAAACTTGCCACACTTCATCCTCTGGGTCTTCAATTAAATCTCCAATAATGAAAGGAAGCAATCTCAAGTGATTCCAGTTCTGGACAGCATTTCCTGACAAGCTATCAAGAGACTTGTATGGTTTAGGGGGGTCCCGAACATCTGAACCTTTGCACTTGAAGGCTCTGATTCGCCTATTCAGGGTAGCAAAGTCGAACCATTCTTTTTCAAAGATGCAATACTCCATTATTCTGGGCAGCACATTCTTCAGGATACCTTCAAAGATATCATGAGCAATACATGGTGGCATGGCTGGTCTTGAAACATGGAAACGTGTTGTCTCAGAGTTGAATGGAGATGGGCGGTACTTGACCGCTCTAAAACTCACAGCTAACATTTTCTTGTAGGCGGTCTTAGGAATAGAGACCGTCATCAATGCCTTCGTAGCAGGGGCAGAACACCTTGATGCAACCTTCTTTGCTTTCTTTTTAGCTTTCCTCATAGTTGCTTTTTTGGCTGCAAGTAAAGCTTTCCTCTTGTTTTGCTCCCACTTGCGTCGGGCAACTTCAACAGAAGCATTGTATTCATCAGGAGTTCTGAATGGCTGCACTTCACTTGGGCTCGAATGAAATTCAGTCTTTGAGATAGCACAAAACCTACAAAAAAAACTCACATGTAAAGGTTTTGACGTATCCTCCAAAAGTATGCTGACCAAGGTTATCACCAATGAGAAAGCAAATACAGACAGGAATCTTTTCACCACTTACATCAATACCGTTTTCTTTGAGGTCCTCAAGTTCATCCAAGAGTGGCTTCACAGCTTCTTTAAGCACATCTTTGCCATCTAATTCTTCTTGCTGGGTTGGAACAGTATCCTTCTCCAAAATCAGAGCAGCAAGCTGGATCAGATCTACTTTGGAACGAAACTCAGGGTCCAGGTTACCAAGCAAGTAGTAAAAACCAAGTGTTTTGTAGACATTGGCTGAGGGTCCAAATGCATTAAAATCAAATGCATCCTGAAACAATAGTAGCTGTAGACATTTCCCATCATGATGCTGAAATTTGTGATGAGAATAAGCTTCACCATCAGAAAAGTCTTGAAGAACTCCAGTCTTATTTCCTTGTTCCCTAAAGGATTTCAGTACCATATTCCTTATTTTTTCATCTTTAAGTAATATTTGCAGCGTTTCTCTGATGGGAACAAAGTGGGCACGCCTCTTGTTGCCAGCTGTGTTGATGCCAAAATGATGCTCTTGGGGCTCAACATAAGGGAAATGCCTTTGCCAGTACTGCCTTCTTAAATGGTGTGTAGAAAGCTGCTCAATATCTTCACTTTTATGATGAATGTTAAAGATTGGGTCACACTTAAATGTTGCCCTTATTACATTTGAGATTTTAGTGGGTTCTAAATTTACTGCTTCAAGCTTCTGTCTGAGGGCAATCTTCAAACGGTGATGAGACAATTCCGTGATTAATTTAATTTCTTCTGCAATACACTGTACTGTGGAAGTAGGTATTGCAAATTCACCCTCTAGCTTCAAGTAAAATCTTGCAAGTTCATCTTTAATTACATGTTCAGGATAGGGATCTTGAAAGTTGTCACGATGAGCTCCTGGGTCTTCCGAAATACAGTCATAGAACTGTTCTTCATCATGATCACCACTTCGTACTGGCTCGTCCTCAAAATCTGACTCACCACCTGATGAAAATGCAGCTTCACATACTGATGGTGCAGGTTGAAAAAATTCAGAGCATCCTGCAGCTGCATGACAGCGGGACATGTGTTTCTGGAATTTTCTACCATCAATAAATACCGACTGACAGTTGGCAAGAACACATTTGACTTCAACCCCAGCTTTCATATGAGTATACATGTGGTCCATATACTCCTTCCTTTCAAATATTTCCATTTTACAAACATTGCATTTCACTGGTTTGTTCAGTTGAACTTGAGGTCTAGATCTTGCAACGCGGTGAAATCTTGATAAGTGGCTCTGAAATGAAGTCAACTTCATCTGACGATCACAGTAACAACAGGGAATGGTGAATCTCTTAATCAACTTGTGGACCTTCATATGCTCACAATACTGTGAGACAGAGTTAAAAGACAGCTCACAATACTTGCACTGAAGGACAGATGGACCTGGGTTGAGCTCTACACCTGCTATGATGAGGAGCAAACGTAAAGTTGCAACCGGCAAAAGTCTAAAGGATATGGGAAAGCTAAGGCTTTCAACATGGTGTGTTAAAGGGGAAACTTTCTCACAGCATCTGGTGAACAACAGCCCAACATGGCAACAGTATTGAGAGATACCCATGATCTGGAAAGAAATAGGAAGGTTAAAATAAGAAGTCAGCAATGGGCAAGGACCAGAGCATAATACTATTTGAAAAGAAACTGAGATATGAGTAACCAAACTCACCAGATAAATACTGCAAACGATCTCCTTCCACTTCGTAGAAGTGAACAGTATAAGTAAACAGCCGTCCTGAAAAATATTAAAAAGCAGTTAAAGACCAATAATAAATCAAAGTTCTAGTAACAATTAGGCAGCGTGATTTATGTCACCTAAAGGTGCAGAAAAAAAGTAGCAGATACCCACAGCAAGAAGTTAGGCTATCGACCTTCCAACACTCAAAAAAGAAACACTTCAAAACCTTACTATAGTTGTGAACGGGAAAGCTTTCCAGTAAACTGAAATGTCGTTTTTAAAGGGGCTAGAAATAAAAACTCCAATCGGTCAAACAAGCCACTGTTCCTTCAAACAACACTTGGCACGGTTATGTTCAAGGGCGGGGGTGAGGCGGGAGAGACCACAGGCAGGAAGTCTGCAGGGTAGCCAACGTTTACAAATTACACAAGCCCTATTCTTGACAAAAAACGATTCCTCATGTTTTTTAAACCTCTTTTTTTTTCTTTTTTTTTTTTGTTTAGAATTGAAATTAAATATTGATTTTGCCCGTGACTACAAAGTTGCGCTTTACTTTTCGAAGTTGGCACGCATGCATATCCGACATTAAACAATTTCCCACCGCCAAACTTTACAAAACGGTTGAAAACGGTGACGAGCGATTTGAAATGGCGTCTAAGAGACCGAGAATCATGTCTTCTGTAAGTACTTAAAAATAATATATCACACGTTCCGGACGATTTCCGTACAAGAAAGTGTCCATTATCCATTGAATTTTAACAGTTTGAAGAAGAACTGACCAATATTGTCAAAATGGTGCTAAACCACCTGGACCCTGGTGGAGTTGCAAGGGTAGTGGAGTACCTTATGTCAGATAAAGTGGGGGCTACGAGCACCGAGGACCTAAAATACATGACACCCGATATGCTGCCAGCTTCCATCATTCCACCAATTAAGGCTGTACAGTTGATTCGCTATTCCTCCATGGACACTCAGCCAGGCTCAAGCACGAGTGGAGGCCAAGGTATGAAGCTGTGCTTTAGGTGATTCCAGGATGTTGTGCCTCCTTGTACCTATGCATGTCACATTGGTGCCCACATGGGTTAAATTGAATTGTTCTAAAGTTACCCTCAACCAGGCTGTTAAGATTCTTATTCTGATGTATGTGCACAGGATCACATCAGCAAGTACAAGAACCACGCAACTCCATTCCAGTTTTCGAAAGAGATGATGGCTGCTTCAAGTTCAAAGTGCCCTGGAACTCACTTCCAAAGGACACTTTAAACTCACTTGCAATCAGCGAGCAAACCAATCTTCAAGCTAAACAAGGAGAGATTGATCGACTAAAGCTATCTATAGTGAAAATCTTAGTTAGCTCTTACAATTCCTATAAGGAGCTGCACGCAGGGGCCAAAAAACATCCTGGACAAAAAATCTATGAATCCATAACTACTCAGGTAATAAGTCATTGAAATACAAAAGCTCAAACACCTGCATAAAGTTTTAACTTATTCACTCAAGTCAGATGTATTTTCAGGTTTTTGAAAAATATCCAAATTCATTGGCAGATGTTATAAATGGGAAAAAAGTGGGTGATGGAAAGGCAGGATTTAAGCGGGCCCTTCTGGTATGCACAGAAAACCAAATGAGGCAGAAAAATGTACAAAAATTAACCCCCAAAGCTGTTGGAGCCACTGGAACAGTCGGTGTACTGACAGAACAATACATGCCTCATATTGGCGCATTGGAGAGGGAACAGCAAGGGCTGATACGTGATGAACTTCAAATTATTCATGACCAGGATGACGCTGACACTTGGTCATGGACTACGATAAAAGACAAAATGATAGCATCATATGAGCTCCAAAGGGATGATATTGCTACAGCTAAAGTAGCTATTGAGGAGGCTGAACAAGCTGCAGCCGAAGCTGCAAAAAATACGAACAAGGAAAATATTGACCCCTCGATTGACCAAGATGATCCTCCACCAAAAGCTCTCGCTGAAACTAAGAATATTTGGCCTTACCTGTTCTATCCTTCTGGTCTCACATGGCACCACAACAGGCTGACTGGGAGAGATCTTCAAGTCCACCTCAATGACTTCATGGATAACCACCTTGAGTGCCTGCTCCATTTCTTAACTTCTTGCTCCAAGAGTAATAAGGCAAATCTCATGCTGGGCCTGAAACTTGAGAAAAAGGTTGAAAATTGGACAGGACCAAAGAAATTGTTGAAGATGGTCTACATGCTCGCAAATCATTTTGATGAGAAAATTGATATTCTACTTCACTCAGTAGAGGTAGGTAATACTAATTTATTATTTCTATCATTGGGTCTGAATTCTGAAAAGAAAATTTCAGTTCCTTTTTTCTTTTTCAGAAAACAACTCTTGCAAGTGAATTTGTTACCAAAGGACTAGCAAACATTTGCATTATTGCTCAGGGTATTAACTTGAATATATTGCAGTTTGAATCTACTGGAAAAGTTGCTCCTTACCCAAAACTCATTTATTTTACAGATAATAACCCATTTGAAGCACAAAACTTTTTTATCTGTGCTGATGAAGTTATTCTCGTGGAGGCCTGGAGCATTCCAGAAGCTATCACAGCATTAATGCAGCTGGCATTTGTGTTAGACCTTGATTACCCTAAAATGTCATCAACATTTGAATTCTTAGAAAGGTGAGAATTCAAATGTAGCATTTAGACATGTGTACATATGAAGCCATCTTAATTTTGGAGATCATTTCTTGCACCATGATGCCAGATGTCAATCTCTTTCATTTGTAAGCCATTGGTAC
Source organism: Odontothrips loti (assembly GCA_038380765.1). Taxonomy (NCBI): domain Eukaryota; kingdom Metazoa; phylum Arthropoda; class Insecta; order Thysanoptera; family Thripidae; genus Odontothrips; species Odontothrips loti. The sequence continues at coordinate 1,430,020 of CM076254.1, forward strand.
GATTAAAATATTGATTGCTTAATGTTTTTAGATTTGTCTACGGGATGGGTTTAAATGACACTCGTGTCAAATGCAAGAAGGGCAAGATCCTTCTTGTTCTAACCCCGGCTGTAAGAAAAACCATTAATGATTTCCAAGAATTTGAAAAAGAAATGCAAGAGGAAATATGAAATGTAATTTCATATCATTCGCTAGATCTGTCACTCTTCTTCTTTTGTCAACATCATTACAACTTCCTTTAGTATGAGATGGTCAAAATAACAAATGAACTATGAAATAATTTAAATAAAAACTTACCACTTCATTAAGATTGGTTGTCTACATGTTAATGTTTTTTTTTTATAAAGATGATACAATTAAGTTTGTTATACACCTTCTGTCATGTTTTGGGACATATTTTTATGACCATGGAACAGTGCATCACACAATACATAGCTCCTAGCCTTTTGGTGTGTGGTCTGGTCAGGAGCTACTGCTGTGCGACAAGTGTATGGGAGACGCTGCAAGCAGAAAACACCAACTAACTGGAAGTTTAATAGTATAAATGGCATTCCATTCGTGAGGAACTACATCTTAGTATAAGAAACAGAGGCAAATAGCTCACGGTACGTACAGCCAAGGAAGAAATTCAACAGTTACCTGTTCATTTTCCATGGCCCATGTTAAGGTCAATGGCAACACCAAACATAACCCCAAAATTTGAGTGATTAGAAGGATACTCATTAAGTGGACAGTTTTTGAAACGACTTGTGATGATTCAAACTGCACCCTCGTACTGATCAAAGCGCACAACTGACTATTACACTTGCATTTTCAACCTGAAAACCAAACCACATTAGTTCACCAAGTTTATCACGAAGTACGTCAATCAAAGTAAAACACATTTTAACAAGAGCATCGAAGACGGTAAGATATCACTTCCAACGGTTAAACTACCTACTGCAACCTAAATGCAGGCTCTGAAATTAGGTTTGATTCCCCTTTAAAACAGAAGTCTCAAAGTCTAATGTTGTCTGCACCGCTTCTTCATTGTTTACTGATGGTGCGTCTTGTTAGGTGCACGGCAATGTCCAATGATACGGCCGGTAGGGGTACCGGTCGATCCTGGTCGAATTCAAACGATGCGCGAACGCGAAACCGAGGTGAAACTGAAATGACCGTTTCGTCTGCTAGCAATCGCACAGCCCAACTTTAATTAATTTCTTTGTGTTCTCGATCAAACTCACGTCGCTTTGAAACGGTTTCGTTGTAGTTTCCTCCAGTCCCAACACCGCGGCAAGTGCTCATTGTATTCAGAAATTAAAAGAAATTTCATAGCTACCATTCGGAAGTGGAAATTGACAAAGCATTTTGTATTTGTGCAGATTTGGCGTGTTTATTATTAGTTTTCTTGGTTATGTTCGGTAATACTTCTGGAAGACATCTAACTTTAAATTTGATGTGAGCTCTTTGCGAAGTGATTTCCACACCGAGTGTCAGTATATACAAGGGTTTTTCTTTTCTGTTATTATTATTATTATTATTATTATTATTATTATTATTATTATTATTATTACTAATTTTACTACACTTTACCATAAAAGCTTGAGTATACTACCTATCTTTATCAAAACTTTCTTGGAGAATATTGAAACTAAATTAAGACTGATCTATGGTGTTCTTGGTGCAGAGTAGTTTGATTTCCTATTGAATACTTCACCAAACATCACACACAGTTTTCTCTATATGGTGCTAGAAATGCGGAATAAACGAATTAAAATGTTGAGCATTGTGAAGGAAACTTTTATCGTTGTTTGTATTTGTGTTAGTTGAGTACGGAATTAGGTACGGTTTGTTCCATCGTTATAAGATGAAATTTTGTTCCGTAGTTGACAATAACAGGATAATCATGGTACGTTCCTGTACTGTGGTGTTCCGTACCAGATTTACTGTAGCAAATTCCGTTCTTTGGCACGGGATTTTTTACAGTGTGCATACGTTGTGCGAATATAACTAACCTTTAAAATGAACCATTTTAAAATAGATGTGTAACTGTTGAGGCCCATCCAGACGAATGGGTTGTCTCTCGGCACCTTACGGACAAACACAGAGCAAATGTAATGAAACACATTAGGCATTGATTAGCAGCCCCGCTGAACTGCGCGGCGGATTTGCCTACCGGTGCCGCATGGGTTTCATTACGTGGGCTGTGTTCTTACAACCGTAAGTCGATGATAGCTAGGCAACTCATTCGACTGCGCGTTATGGGCCCGAACACCCGGTAGCCGATTTTGAATCCATACAGCAGCAGCTCTTTCTGCTTCATTTAATATTTTTTGACAGGCCCTGTTAGGGGCTGGCATTACCGGTCCCCTAGTTCGCAGCTTTCGCAGCTCCTTCACAGCCCTAGCTAGTTCCTTTACAGCCGTAGCCAGCGACCTCATACGCAGGTGGCCCGTTTTCATGCTAGTGCATAAGTAGTGGCGGCGCATTACGCTGAGGGTAGAGTTCGTGTGTCTCGGCCGCCCGCTGTTAGTAGTCCCTTGTCTATGCACTTATGGCTCTGCGGCCGGACGGCGATGACTGAGCTTTTGTTTACATCTCAGTTTTACAGCTGTGGCGTGGCGTGGCGAGGCGGCGCTGGAGCTGGCACACACTCGAGGCGTGGCGTAGAGCGGAGTGGCGCGGCGTAGCGTGGCTTGCTGCGTCTGGGTAGGCGACGCCAACCTCTCCTCCCCCCCCCCTCTCCCGCTCTCACACGCATGTGCGTAGGGCTCTCCGCACCCAGCATCCTGCTCCTGCCCTCGCCGGCCCTTGCCCATTCTCAGGAGGGGGAAAGACACAAATGGCGTAGTTTGGTTTCCCGGTTGTATATACAAAAGTGTTAAGTGATTTTAAATAACAATTTTGTGTCGTTGACCTATGCTTACAATCCCAAAATAGTTTTTCGTCATTTTCAATTTAAAAAGTTGCAATTTAAAACATGCTGACATGACAGTCGCAAATGAACACAAATATTTATGCAGAAGCCGCTGCAACGTTAACCACCGTTTCAAATGTGGGCCTGTCACGCAGCAGCCACTTTAGTGGCTGATCTTTACTATGGCTGTAAGAATCCTTCGATAAAGTAGACTATCAAGAAAATTAAGTCTTGGCCTCTTCGTAGACTTTTCGTATGACGAAGCATTTGTTCATGGCTTGCAATAGAAAGAATTGAACGAAGCCTTGATTTTTTTTTTTTTTGAAATCTTGCTGCAGTGGTTTCCTTGCTCACGAACACCACCCCTCTGCCCCTGCTCCGCAGGTTTCGCGGGCCCCCGATGCGAAGAGCCGTCGGACCCGTGCCCGTACCGGCCCTGCATGCACGGCGGCACGTGCGTCAGCAACGGCACGCAGTGGGAGTGCCTCTGCCCCCGGCAGTGGCACGGCCGGCTCTGCGAGCGCCAGGGCAGCAGGCCCTGTGACCTGCTGGGTGGCTGTGAGAACGGCCGCTGCGAGGACCTCGGCCCCCGCGCCAAGACGCCGTACAAGTGCCACTGCAACCTAGGTCAGTGTCGGCGCTATACACTCAAACCTAGAGGGCAATTTTGTTTCCATTTTCGTACAATGTTGTGCCAGAGGACAATTTTTGACAGTTTTGTATGGCTTTGCTGAAAAATAAAGTTGTTCTCTTACGGTGACAAAATCTGACGAAAGTTGTGCTTCTGACATTGTGTAAGCAAAAGCAGATGATTGGAAACAAGCGCAGTAATCCAGTAATCCAAGGCGACATTTCCGACAGCCGCGTATGGATAACTTCTGTAAATTGACAGAACTGAGTGGCGACAGCCTGCAGGCGCAGCACTGCGCATCTCAGGCGTCGGATCCTCCCGTGTCAGGAGCATCACAACACTCCCCTCTCCATTCCCCATATCTTCCTTGATGTTAGAACAAAACTACTATAAATGAAACGTCGATGAAATCAGTATTAAACTATGGTGATGGTTTATCGTTCATAATTCGCTTAATTTAATGAGCAACACAAAAAGTTGTGTCGATATATTGATATATCAGTCCATATTGGTGCTCCTAAAAACTGACAAAAAGGATGAGAACCATGCATCTTTCATTGAGGGCCTCCAGTAGGTGAAGGTGAAATAGTTTTGAATGATAACGGCAACGTCACTGGATGTCTTTTTCTTCGCGCAGGATTCGTCGAACCTTTTTGCTTGGAAATGAGTCATGAATGTTATTCCTCACCGTGCCTCAACGGCGGCACCTGTGGGACGTACCACGGGAGATCTCTCCGTGAGTTCAAGTGCAGGTGCCCGCACGGATTCGCGGGCGACAGGTGTGAGCTGAAGGTACGAGCTGCTTGGCTGTCTTTGCTCAGTACTGTTAAAACGAAGAATTCATTCCCGAACAAGGACAACTCCAACATTGTAACCGACGTTTCCCTCTGAAATGTTGTTTTATTAAAATACTTGTCCTGTTTAACAAACAATCCTATTCGGTTATGTACTCGACGATGGTTCTTAAAATGAAGTCCGATGTATTCGCGTTGCGTTCAGCGTATGAGCCAAATGTCTTGTATATCGTCAGCCACCGTATTCTCTTACCTTTTTATTCACACAGCTTCACCACCCAGAAGAGTGCGAAAATCTAAATACTTACTGTCAAACGTCGCACGGGATTTGTCGCTCGGACAGAATCTACGATAAGAGAGCGTGCTCGTGCCCCGGTGGCCTAAACCGCACGCACCCACCCTGCCCAGCAGGCCCGGCCCGTAAGGCAGAGTTCTATTTGATGGACCTAAATGCGGAGGTACGTTGATGAACGTCAATACGCACTGTCAAAGAAGTGTGAAAAACCGTGCGCTTGTTGTGCGGATCTTATTGATGAACTTTATAGCACATTTTAAGTGCAGATGCTTTACTTCAGACATGGGTCAGTTTGACGCCAGGATTTCAAATTAAGCCTTTCATGACCTTTGGGACCGAAATGAGACTAGTAGGGATGGTGTTGATGAAACGGAGTATCAATTTATCTTATCAGCTTCCGTGCCATACGGGATTTTCTGTGTGATTTCCCTCCGTACTCTACGCCTTTCGTATAAGGTCATGCAACACCATGTTTGGAAATTCGACAATCAAGCCGAGTCTAACTCAGATCTCAAATCTGAAGAAAGTTCATTAAATTTGTGCGTTTTTAAGTGCCTGAATAACATCCATACGTTTTCACTCGTACCAATTGGCAGTAAATTTAACCCTTTCCTGTGCACTAAATGTCATCCGACTTCACGACATGCCAAAGGTTTCGGTCCACCCGCTCTGCAGCCTGAACACCACCTACTGCCGAGCAAGTGAAACGACATGCATGGACGGCCAGTCCAAACCCTCCGTGCCCGAGTGCCTCTGCCCGACTTGGTACGACTTCCCGCCGTGCAAACCGCCATCCTCAGCAGCACCACCAAGCCGTTCACCTCAGGTAAGCACCGAAACAATTTTGGGGCAATAGGCCGAAAAATGCATTTCGAAGTTGGAGCATCGGATCGGAGGAGCAATGTCTGATAGATATCATTCTTGTGTGAGACAAGTGCTGGTAAAGAAATCTTGCTACGAAAATAATCACACGCTCAGGTATCCGTAACTAAACACAAAGAGGTGGTTTTAACGTTATGGTATACGTTACTGAACCTGTAACGGCCTTTACAGCAAATAACGTTAACGACTTTTAACCTTAACATCCTATTAATTGGACGGAAATCTAACAAACCAACCGTTACGGATTTAACGGATTGGGCTGCGGTATGCAGGTAACCCGTTAATAAAGAAACACCCGTATTTTCTGTTAGAGAATTCACGGTTACGCACGCACTGCAACCGATTGTGCTGCGGTTATAACGTTAAACCTAGAGACCGTTAATCGACAAGAAAAGAAAGACCATAATGTTTTCGTCATGTTGAGATTGAGCAAGGCATCAAAATTCAGTCAACTCTGGCAACGAATCGATAACGGCATCCGTGATATCGTTTGGCGCCGGTGGGCAAAGGAACCAGAACGTTAAACGGTTTACGTATAACGTGTTGTTATAACATATATAATAACGTTTTCCTTTTTAACGTTATGTATGTGAACGGAATTGTGCTAGGTTATCTGTGTAACGGTCTAACGCATAACGTTTTATAATATGTTATCAAGGTCAATGGTATACCCTTATCTTACTAGATAATTTATCTAACAAAAATCGGCGAACTGTATTAACGTTTGATAAATAACGTAACCCTAAAAATTAACACCACATTCCGTTACATGCCGGAATATATGTAACCTTACACGCTATGTTAAGTTACGGATTCCTGCACATGGTGGTAGAAGTAACAGACTCTTCTCAAGAGTTGGAATTACAGTATATCTAAAACATACCTGATTGCCATTTTTTGGCTACTTACTTTGACTTGCAGGAATTTTTTCATCTTGATTCTTTTTCGTAAATTTTAACCTTTGTCCATGAAACAGTGGCAATAGCAAGCTCAAAGAGTGTGTTGCATAACCATAGCGCCTAGCAGGTAGGCAATCCTGACTCCTTCATGCATGCGAGCTATGCGGGCTGGCCTACCCTAGCACTCGCAGGCGCTCAGCGACTTGGACTGACAGTATCGAAGTGTCACGGTTCGTCTGAGAGGGAATTAATATCAGTGGTTTGATATACCCACTTCATAAATTATAAATTTTATTGGATGAGCTATACCGAACCGGAGCCCTTACTCGGTTGGGGCTGGAAAAAGACTCTGTATAGGTGTGTTTGTTTGTCAGCACGATATCTCAAAAACGGCTTGACGCACAGCTAGGAAATTAAAAAAGGTCTTTCCTGTAATCATAAGGCAGAAACCCTCCCCTTTAGGGATTTTTAGCTCCAGTACTTTGGAAGTTAGTTTTCGGCCTGGGCTTTACCCATCGTTGAAGAAGAAAAAAACAGCCTTTAAAGTGGCTGCTGCGTGACAGGCCTAAATTTCAAACGCCACCCAATGTTTCGACGGCTTTTGCATAAATATTTGTGTTTATTTGCAACTGCTATTGAAACATGTTTTACTTTTCAGCCTTTTAAAATTAAAATGACGAAAATCTGTTTTGGAATTGCAAGCGTCAGCTTAACGACACTAAGTTGGTTTTTAAAATCACTTTAAAACTTTTTTGTATTTACAACCGGGAAACAAAACTACGCCATTTGAGTCCTTTCCCTTCCTCAGAACTAAGCGTGGGCCGGTGAGGGCAGGAGCGGGAGGCTGGGCGCGGAGAGCCCTACGCACATGCGTGCGAGAGCGGAGGCGGGGGTAGCGGGAACAGGAGGGGTCGGCGTCGTCTAGCCAGGCGAAGCAAGCCACGCCACGCCCCGCACTGTAAAAATATTTTTCGTCACTTTACAAAAAATACACTCTTAAATTTTGTTCAAGAATTATTTATCACACATGGAGCAGCGAAAAACTCGTCACAAAAAAAAACAATTGGACTGCATCAGATAGAAAACCATGTTCTTAAGCGTTCTGCCTAGAAGTGACGAACAATTCGTCACCTAAATATTTCGTCACTTGACGAAAAATTTGGTCAAGCGACGAAATATCTAGGTGACGAAATGTTCGTCATCAATATTTGATGTCACATGACGAAAAATTCTTACAGTGCGCGCCACTCCGCTCCACGCCACGCCTCGAGTGCGTGCCAGCTCCAGCGCCGCCTCGCCACGCCACGCCGCGCCGCAGCTGTAAAGCTGAGACGTAAACAAAAGCTCAGTCGTCGCCGCCCGGCCGCAGGGCGATAAGTGCATAGACAAGGGCCTACTCATAGAGAAACCACCGCGCTGGTTTCTCTATGGGCCTACTAACAACAGCCGGCCAGGACACACGAATTCTAGCCTCAGCTTACTGCGCCGCCACTACTTATGCGCAAAGTCCCCGGGCAAACAAGAAAACGGGCCCCCTGCGTATGAGGTGGCTGGCTAGGGCTGCGAACGAACTGACTAGGGCTGTGAAGGAGCTGCGAAAGCTGCGAAGTAGGGGAACGGTCATGCCAGCCCCTAACAGGGCCTGTCAAAAAAAGGGGAAAAACTATCGGAAAACGGGGGGTTTGGGTGCTAGAGCCCGCTTTCCTTATCTACGTCACTTATTAGAGCGGATTCAGTCCAGTAACGAAGAGTGGTAGGTGATGTTTACCCCGCAGGGCCTTACAGAGCTCAATGACTGCCGCCGGTAGGCCAAAGGCAGGGGTGCGCCAGGCGCGGAGCAGTGCTTTGCGATGAGCGAAGCCCGTTACGCCCCGATGTGGTCTGGCGTGCTCCTTCCTTGTACAGTATATAGTTTGAAAACAGACGTTACACCGCGGGCCAGGCTGCAAAAGCCAATGCCTTGTCCAAGAAACGTCTAAGTCAGGTTAAGGGCGTTTGCGTGCCCGGAACTGAGATTGATTTTAAAAGAAACCATCTTAAACAATGGATATTAATTCATTTTCGGACGAACCATACTTCTTGGGTATGCCCGCACGCACATGGCACCCCTTCGGGGCGTGACCCATGTGCATTGCCCCATCCTAACCGTGATCCTTAGCGTCGTACTATTCGTGCATCGTTAGACTATCAAGCGCGTCTTACACTCGTACTGAAATTAACTCTGTTTCGGCCGATGTATTTGGATGTAAAAAGTATTTTGATTTATATTCACCCCAGATCTGCGACAGCAGTCCGTGTTTGAACGGCGGAACATGCTGGGCCTTCAGCAGCGGCTTCTTATGTACGTGTCGTCCGGGATTCACTGGCCCTGTCTGTTTAGGTAAGGAATCGATATGAAACAAAACCAAGTCAACAGTAAGGGAGACCAACGACAGCGATTCGTTACGTGTCTTAAAATCTCACTGAAACGGAATATCAATTGATCTTATCAGCTTCCGTGTCATACGGGATTTTCTGTGGGATTTCCCTCCGTACCCTGACTATACTGTTCCGTGCCCTGGTAGAGGGCGTCCACGGCGCGGTCCTAATCATTGCTTACAGAGTATGCGAGTAGAACACCCGTACCGATCTTTCGAAATTGCCATACTTACCGTTAAAGTGGGAAGCTTCTCGACTACATAGTGCACACCCGGTGTGTTTTAAACCGTCTGCGATAACAGGCTAACTGCGTGTTTTATTATGTCTTTGTAAAGGATTTATCGCAATTTAAAGAAATATGGATTGCAATTTCAAAATTGAAGTGTGGTATAGCCATTAGGAACACAATCTCATGGGCTTCTAAATCCCCAGACATGTTGTCGAATAACAGAATTAAGACTGGCAGTCTTATTTAGCGGCCCACTTTTTGCAGAGCCAAACAGAGACAAACCATATCTCTGTTCAAAATTGGTCTAGCGACCTGCGGTTTTACAGGACTTCTGTTTGGAGCGGAATCTCTGGGTATACCAAATTGCATCATCCTAGCTCGCATTCAAATTTCAACAGGGACGGCCTGAAAAGAAGCTGTTTTTGTAGGGTTCCCAAGAAAAAGAATTCAGACTGAGAAGTCGATATCTCAACGACTTAAACCCATTAAATGCTGTGACGTGTACCCCTGCAAGCCATTGTTAGGAAGTGAGATTCAAACAATGCCCCTTTCAGTTCCAGAAGCAACTGAAAACGATGGCGCGTCGCATTTTTACGATGTTTCTGGTGACCAAGCTGAGCTTCAAACCATTTCGGATTTAAAAAATCCGTTTTTAGTATTTAGATTTTTCAAATATGGCTTGAAACCTTACAACACTGGTAAAACAAATGCGTAGTACTAAGTCCCATAGAGGCATAGCATGGAATTACGCTCTATAAGGGCGTAAAAACATGTCAAGTAGGGCCGTTCTTGGCTTATTTTTACGCCTCAATAGGGCATAATGCTATTTACGCCTTGTTTTACCAGTGAAAACAGCTTCCGCACGTTCCTACTCTCTGCAAAAAGCGGACCGCTGAGTAGGACCGCCCAGTGTATGTATGATTTCTAGATTGTTCAGACGACAGCTTCAAAATAAATGTAAGGCTAGTTAAAATAATCCCCGAATTTGGCTGCAAGCTTGCAATCGTCGCGTGTGGTACCGTCTGTTGATGTGCTTTCTGGCTCTATGCAGGCTTCCCTAGTGAGAAGAAACAGTTTCCTCTGATCTTCATATATTTTGATAATGCGAAGGAATACAATTGTTAAGCCCCTTAACTACGAGGGAAGATGCGCGAGAAATAGTAAGATTAAAACACAACTAGCCATAAATTTGCTTGGGCTATAAGGCTGAAATATCAGTGAGTCTTTTTGCATCCTCTCTAGCCAATGCTTAGCTACTTCTGGAACAGGCCGCTTTACGGAAACAAGTTTTTGTAGAGCGAGCTTCAGCATTCGTGTTTTTTGATGCGACTGGTATGCACATGCACAACGGTATGCACGAATGTGGTCGCTTTCGAAATATTGTCGTGTTTACTAAATTCGGCTTTTTACAGGACGACTGAAGCTTGAACAGCCCCTTTTCAAAGACAGCACTGGGCCACGGCTGATTATATTTTTATGCTCTTCAACCTTAGCAACTGCTATAGGGTATTTCCGTGGATCCTGGGCCGGAAGGGAGAAGAACAAAAGTAAGCCCCAGACCGGAACCAGTAGACGGGAGTGGGGGGTTCGGGCAGGCGTCGGGCGGGCTCGGGCTGGTTCCGGTCCGGGGCTTACTTTTGTTCTTATCCCCTCCGGCCCAGGATCCACGGAAATACCCTATTAAGGGTTTTGTCACAATGTGATAATGTTTTTCTCGCCTCTGTTTTGCTGCCTTGTTGCTTCTGCTACACTTTTCTCACGCACCATAGAGCGTAAGTATTGTCCAAAGTGCTTGGCTTTGACTTAATTTTGTGAACTAACTACTGCACTCTTTGATTGATTGTACTGCAAATAAGCCTTGTCGCCAGGTCCAATGTGAGTAAATTGTGTAAATTGATGAACACCTTGAAATTTGTGAGCTTGAAGTTCACATCCTGGACCCTGGCATACCCCTTCGAACCATGTTTTCTATCGGTAGCTTATCCGGTTAATGGCGAGAAGGAGGGGGCGGGAGGGGGGTTCTCCGAAAGAAATCGCTCATTAGAAAAACACATGTATAGTATACCCCTGTCGCTGTCCAGATCTAGTTGGTACGGGACTCACAGATCCCTTTACACCACACAGGCAAGACGAAAACAAGGAGTGACAAACACTAATCGAAAACACGGGCCATTCCGTTCGTCGCAGAGATAGCCGTCTTGGAAGAGATCACGCCGGGCTCGGCGGAGGCTGAGATGGCGGCCCTCTCCCAGATTGAGGCCCGCCCCCACATCCACCTCCACTCCATGTACGCGGGCGTCATCACACTGGCGTGCGCCTTCCTCATCGCCCTCGCCACGGTAGGGACACATTGAGTTATCTCTGCACTGTTTCCTCATTGCAGTATTTTGGACCGCTGTTCACAGCACACGGGGGACGAAAGAGCCTTCCCTCCTATATACCACCAGGACAAGTCATGTGCGCGTTTCAGCAATCGCCATCGACATTGAGTAGTTCTTAGCGCTTTCGCCGAGGGGGCGTCCACTTTCAAAATATGCGACAGGACCAATACCTGTTATGTCTGTTACGCGCTATTACCTTATAGTATAATAGCCTCTAACGTCAAAAATAAACAGTAAGCAAGCTGGCTACTAGCGAGACTTTCACCTGTTAAATTTAGGCAACTAATGTTTCTGTTGATTTCCAGACAAGCCGTAAATATGGTTCTGTGAACTAAAATTTTGTTTGGGGGGCCTATAACTCGTTTGCGCTTGTCACACCAACGAAAAGTTAGTTGCTCCAACGAATTTTTGCTTCTGCAAGAAACCTTTATTACAAAAAGAGAGAGAGAGAGATGGGGGAGGGGGTCCATGCCTTGAGGCAAGCAAGGCAGCCGAGCCGAGTCAATGGCATTCCTCAGTTTTCGGGTTTATCAGTCAGCAGTTTTCTGGTTTTTCTTTAGCAGATGTTAAGAATAATTAATAACAAAAATAATGAACAGTGCTATTATAATTATTACACCTCTGAACAAGCTTTTCACTAGGGTAAAGGTCGTATATATCTAACATTTTGGGATCCATTTTGCGATACATTCTATAACTATTACGCGTAGTAGCATGTTCGTCAACTCAGAGACGCGACGCGCGACGGATCTCTGCAAGCACTATGATTTAAAAAGACTCCAAGACAATTATTTTACTGACAAAGTTAAAGATTAAAGCATCAAAATTGGCGATAAATCTGGTGCATCTGGATCTCTTAGCCTGATATGCATCCCAGGATTTTTGATGGGTCTCATTATAAACAAGGATTCAAGTATTTGTTTCTGCACACAAGAACTTTACTTCAATTTTCGGTAGACGGCAGTTTTATCATGAGAAAGGCAATGGATACTGCAAGCAATTCATTGTGACCTCCGGTATTTTGCGATTTAAAACTACGTTCAGACTTCATCGCCGCTCAAACAATTGTTTCCTGAGAAATCAAAACCTACGCGCCGCCAGAATGTGCATGAAAAGAGACAAATATGAATAAGATATCGTGAAATGTCGCGAAATGTCGCAGGCGCGCGCTGGCGGCTCTACTCCACGCTCCGGTACGACATTGTGGACGGGACCTAACAATGCCGTAGCGAGGCTTCGTAGTGGGCGTCGTGGCCGTGGCCGTAAGCGCGTCGTAAGGCCGCTGCAAAGGTCCCGCCAAATTTAATAGAGTAAATTTTGAAGATTGCAGAAGCAAACATGTCTCGGTCCACAAGTGCAACAAACTTGGAGTAATCATTTCAATGTATATTCCAAGAATATCAGGAAAACGTTTGGGTGTACATGGTCCCAAGGAACGGATCAGATAGAACAGTTTCTCTAGAAGAGGAAATATGTTTTATTATCCCAGATAAAAAATACAATCACACAGAAATAATTGATACAGCAGAACCGTTCGTGTGAAGATTGCACACGCACGAACCAGCTGAAAAAGGACAGACATATGTACTTATACCAGTGCTTTAATAAAAAATAGTATCACGACTTAACTGACAATCAAAGAATAAAATTCGAATCATGGCAAATAATATCTATAGCTGACACTAAATGATGGACCAGCGATACACACCTGTTGCTCGGAAAATGTGTTTGCTCCTTCTCAGCTTTCCACGTTACAGCTCTTTTCAGAAATATTAGAAGATAAGGGATGACAGATTGGATTTCTTGCCTGCAATGATCAGATAAAAGTATTAATAATACTCTAAACACTAAACAAAAATAGAAAATATTCACAGCTAAGTCAGCCAAAATACAGCATTTTAAACCTGCATTCTTGACACTTTAGAGCTTGCAATAAATAATTTATGTACGTCACCCTTGTAAACTGAATTGTCCTGAGTACGATTGTAGTTTTTAAACTGAAAATAAGTTCACAAGGAATTGATAAAAATTGTCCAGCTTTGCTCAGAGCTGTTTACATCTGGGCAACATAACCTACTAGACACATGTAATAGAGGCCTAGGGTCGTTTCACATCACGGGCAACATAACCTACTAGACACATGTAATAGAGGCCTAGGGTCGTTTCACATCACAGAATACATTTCTCAGGGCTTCAAACACATTAAAATTTAATTTGAAGCATCTCCATATACTTTTTGGACCTTGACTTACCTCATTGCATTTATTTCCATCAAAGCCGAAACTCAGTCGTGATACTCGCTCGCTCGCTAAACACTAGCAGAAGCCAGGCTTCTGAAGCCTTCGTAGCGTCGTCGTCGTGGCCGTGGCGTGAATTTGGACGAAATCGCTTACGAAGGACCAAGACGGCCGCTACAACGGAACCAGTTCCCTTACGAAGGCCTTACGAAGCCTCGCTACGGCATTGTAGATGGGCCTATACACTCCACGACACAGTGGGCCGCGGACGCGGAGTAGCGCGGACGCGGTGTATCGCGGGCGCGGAGTAGCGCGGGCGCGGAGTAGCGCGGGCGCGGAGTAGCGCGGGCGCGGAGTAGCGCGGGCGCGGAGTAGCGCGGGCGCGGCGTAGCGCGGGCGCGGAGTAGCGCGGGCGCGGAGTAGCGCGGGCGCGGAGTAGCGCGGGCGCGGAGTAGCGCGGGCGCGGAGTAGCGCGGGCGCGGAGTAGCGCGGGCGCGGCGTAGCGCCTTGCAGTATTGTAATTGTGCTAGCGGGGGTATCGCTGACCCGGGGGAAGTACACGGCGTCTCACTCATGGCATGACCTGCTATGCGTCATTAATGAACTGCAGTAAATGTGAACTGAAGATGCTAATCTGGACGCCAAAGTCCAAAAAAAATATCTAGGCTCTTCTAATTGGAAAACTCCACATGTACCTTCTATTTAAAAGCGTCATGCAGTGTTCATTTTCCAAGTTAAAGGAACGGTCTTGTGTGTCCAGATCGCTGTCTGCCACTGCCGCACGCATGAGACGTACAAGCGGGTCCTGCCCATTCCATGGGGATCGCCGTGGTCATCCAGAAAGTGCTGTGACAGCTCAGCGCTTGGCAGGTAAGGACTGGGTGAAGTTCGAATTCGAGGACAAAAATATCTAACAGAAAGGTTCGCAACCAGAATTATGAGTGTCGCGCAACCCGCATAACAAACGCCTGAATGTAGGCAATTAGCGCGACATATCCCCCTCCAAAACCTGGCTACGGCCCTTCCGATGTCACGCACGGCATATGCAGACGGCGCAACGTAATTTGGGTGTGCGAACAGCATTTGTTCAGATTCGAGCGAACACGAACATTTTAATCAAAATTCGATACGAACTGAACAAAATCAATTTCGCTCGAAACCGAACCGAACAAGTGGCTGTTCGACTCGGATCCGAACACATCCGATCAAAATTCTGTCTCTTTTGTACATTAAATGCAAAGATAAACTGAAAACTGCATTTGGACCGCGATTTGTGTTCGATGACGAACGCAAATTTCCAAAAGTTTTCGAACAGTTCGCGTCCGAACACTTGTTGTTCGCCCGCGATCGAACAAATTTTCTGTTCGGTTCGTTTGTGTTCGCCCGGATTCGGACATGTTCGCACATCTCTAAACCACACACTCTCAAAAATGAATGCTTAAACTAACGCAAAATGGACATTAAATGAGGATTCTTGGCCGAGTTTCTTAAATTAAAGAACATGATGCTTGTTGCAAGCATATGCAGCGTGTTTCAAGGATATAAAGCTTGTTTCAAGCATAACAAAGCTTGGCGCCAGTTGTGACGATACTTGAGTCAAGCATAATATTCTTGGATCGTGCATATTCATGCTTGGAACAAGCATATTATGCTTGGCGGAGAATTTGTGGTTTAAGCATAAAAATTGCTTTGGAAGTAGCATATTATGATTGATTAAAGCATTCTTTTCTGAGAGTGCACCTTCTCATCTGCTGCCTGATGGTGAGTGGAAAGGAAAGAGGAAGCTAAATGACATGGGACCGTCTTCACATACAGCGCACGACGTCGTAACGTATTCTCCAGCAGCCTGGAGCCCAGAACATCAGGCCTTCTTTGAAACGCTGCGCGGGACATCGACTATAACATTTATGTTCAAATACATAGTGAAGGAATTCATAATATTGATGTTTTTCATTCTTCCTGTTATACATTCGCACGCTGTCGTTGCTACTCCCTCATCAGTCGGCCTCCAAACCCTAATTTGCCAGCTGGAGCTGACTGTATATTCATTTCGCTCTCTGACCAAGTTGGCATCTAGAATTCATCTAAAATTTGAACAAGTTTTGTATTTGAAAGGTTCAATAAAAGAGTAGAGTTTATTTTCAAGATGGCTTTAACTGATATTTTTTGTTGCCTCTATGGTACTTTCACGTTTGATTTTAACACTCCAGTAGAGAAATTTGTCAGTGTGGCATAACTAAAACTGCAAAATCTCGAATCTGAAACCTCTCCGACTACCCCTTAATTGCTGAGCGAAGCGAAGCTCACTGTGGGATTCTGCAATGCAGAAATGAAACTACCGGCCCCGTATTCTGGTAGTTAAGCATAGGTAACCTCCTCTTATTATAATGTATTAATCCTATCATCAGCTTAAAGCTATATATATAATCTAAGATAGGATGAAGACAGGGCTAGATAGAAGACATATTACTGAGAGCCAACGAGGAGACACTTTCAAACATTCTGGATGTACCATTTAATGTCTCCTCGTTGTCTGGAGGATGTCTCGTTTTGGAGACATTTTCGAAACACCACGGAGACATCACATCAAAATTTCGCACCGAGACACTTTGGAGACTTCCTCAAGAAATCTGCGACAGAAAATCATAATTTTCTTGCGTTGCGCTGTCTCTGTAGCTCAGGCAGGAACCGAGATGGATTCGATCTACGGACTCCGATGTCTGGCTCTATACACGCTGGGACAAGACCGTGCACACGGCCGGACCGTGCGCTAGCTTCCCTCTATCCGGCCTGTGTTAGCTGCCGGCGGCTGCCGGCTGGACCGAGCGTAGAATGGGACCGCAGAGATACGCACACGTGTGCGCGCTCTTGGCCAAGCGTGCCGCGAGACAGACCTTGGAGTCTAGGATCCGAGAACCACCGTCCTAGCAGCATTGCCTTCCAAAATTTTCTCTTTTCAATGGAACGTGTCTCAGTATACCCTTCCTTATTTTGCCGATTTGAGAAATCTAAAGTGTTCCACCCTAGAAAATATCCCTTTTGGTGTCCATTTTGGAAAAAAACTTTGTCCGGTCCCGATATGACGTCAGTAAATGCTGCCGCGGAGGGCCTAAATGCCCCTCTACAGGGCAAAAAATAAAGTTTCTCCAAAAAAAAAAATGGAAAAAGTCTTCAATGTGAATTCGATGAAAGTAGCGTTCTAAATGACTGAAATTTCAAGAAAAAACGTCGTATCTCTTACGGGTTCGGAGATATCGGCATAGAAAGTGCAAAAATAAAAAAAAACGAGCAAAACCGCGGTATACGCGGTTTTTGCAGTTTCAATGCCGATATCTCCCTGTAGAGGGGCATTCAGGCCCTCCGCGGCAGCACTTGATGACGTCATATCGAGACCGGACAAAGTTTTTTTCGAAAATGGACGCCAAAAGGGATATTTTCTAGGGTGGAACACTTAAGATTTCTCAAATCGGCAAAATAAGGAAGGGTCTCAGGGTTGTCTCCATGCGCGATGTCTTCATCTCGTATCTAAAACGTCTCCAAAACCAGACATCCTCCAGACATCGAGGAGACATCAAGGAGTAGATCCAGGACGTCTCGAAAATGTCTCCTCGTTTGCTGTTTGTCTCCAGGCTGGTTCCAGAATGTCTCCACAAAGACTCCACAAAGTCTCAAGAATGTCTCCGCTGGAGACATCGTAGAGACAGCCTGGATCCACTTTTTTTTGTACGTGTAGGTGTCATGTCCAGTAAGACAAGACATACTATCCTTTTTGCCTGCAGCAAGAGCACACGCGGTCAACTGCTGCACGAGCCGCTGTCTGGGTCGCCCTCGCTCCGGTCGTCGCCTACCACAAAGCCGGGAGGGTTCAGGCCGCTGCTGGACGCGTCAGACCTGTACTGCACCATGGAGATGAGCGACTCGCAGAGCAGCCCGCTCATTCACAGCAACTCGAGCGGCCACTGAGACCACCGGAGCCTTCGGGGGTATATTTCGTAACGCAGAATTGTAACGACTCCAGGAGAGAATGGAGAACCAATCCGAGCCAATGCACCTGAAACGTCACACCAGGACACTAGAGTAGCCTATACGCTGAAACCGTGCTCCGACAGTGACAACGCCTTGAGAAAAGAATTGGGCACACCGTAAAACCTGGACCTGATTTGCAAATAGGGGCCAGTTTCGAAAAGCACGAGTAACACGAATCGAGCCCAGGAGAACACGAAAGCTGGACCCCATGCGACTTGAATTCGGATATTTGGTTTTTGAGTAAGTTTCGGCTCAATCCTTGTTTTTCGTGGATTTTGAGCTGCCACATCTTTGGAAATCGTGTTCCCGTTTCAACAGTATGCTCAACTGCACAATTTAATGACTCCATTTGAGGGTAAACCGAGTGATCGAAGAGACTTGGACAACGTTTTAACCTCGTCGATATTTGTACGACTGAACGACACGAGCACATTTCATCAATAATTTCGTCCCCGCAAAGAATTACAATGACAAGTAATAGTTTGGCACCAGTTGATGTCATGTTGCCTCTTTACTGATGAAATTTTGCTGGGGTCGTGCCTGGTTTCAGTTCAGAAATTTAAGCTCCTATCAAGCTTTTGTCACCATTTCGTTCTTTGTTAATGGGAGAGGTACAATTGTGTACATAGAGTCCCACCGTAGTGTTTCCATTTTATATGTTCAGGTCAATAGAATGTAAATAATTTAGCGATCCTCGAGAAGAAAATATCGGTACCTCGGAACAGGAACCGCTCAAAAGGGGACTTTTGATAGCACATTACTTTGTTGTTATTCTAGTTAAGAAACAGTCGGAAACCAAATTTTAGTTGCTATTTTTGTATAGTCTCTGACATCTAATTTGAAAGTTTTTGCGAGTAATTAGTTGCATGAGGTCATAAAACGTCGACAAATCCCGAAAATTTTAAATTCTGAGACTAAAAAAGTTCTGTCTCCCTAATCTCAGGCAGGACTTCTAAAATTTTAAAAGTCCTTCCTGTGATAAAAGAGAGAGACAACAGGCGAGAAGCAGGGAGGTCCAGCAGCAGACAAAGGTGGTTCTTGAGAGACTGAGTGGGCCCTTTTCCGAGGCTGTATGCTTAGATAGGTAGGCCGTCTTAATGACACTATTTTAGTGTAAAAGGTTAGGGTAGGCTAAATAAAGAGCGCTTCAGAAGCTAGCTGTCTAGTGTTTCTTTTTTCTTCAAAATCTGACATGTAACTTGGTTCTGTTATCCAGCTTCATGTTAACTGAAACTGTATTACGATGGGTGCTAAGAACAAAGCACGATGTCCGCGAATCCAGATGAAGAAAAAACGATGTCCTCGGAGGCTCTTTAACGAAGCAATAAGTTCCAGCGGGGCCGCCTCGTTCCCTAACTGTGATAGGATAGAGAGTGAGGGGCTGGCTCGTCCCCGCTGAGGCATCGCTTTTGACGAGCCTCCAAGGCATAGGCGTAGGAACGGGGGGAAGGCACCTAAGGGGGGGGGGGGGGGGGGCACAGGGGCGTTTCAGAGGGGTGCTAAAATGGGTGCCGAAGGCCCCCGCAGGTGGAGAACTTGGCGGTTCACAGACGCCCAGCAGGGGCGCCCGAGGCGCCCCCAAATCACTGCTGGTGTCCGAGAAGCGTAGGAGCGCCAAAAGGGGGCGCCGACGGCGTGTCAAGTCAATTCATTTTTTTTTTGAAGTGATAGAACCTGCACTGAACACTGTTACTGTTGTGTTCTGTTTTATTATCAAACGACTTGGTCAATTGCCCACGGTCAGGAGTAATTATAGTAAAACTGCCATTTTTGATAAATTTTTTGCGTTTCCGCAACAATTTCAAATCATTCCGTCGTTTTTTCAAAAAGCGCGGGGGTGGGGGTGGAGGTGGAGGGCCGCTGTCGAGCCCATGGCCTGACTTCAAACCGTTCCTTCGCCCATGCTCGAGGACATCACGCTTTGTTCATCCGGACTCGTGGACGTCGCGCTTTTTTCTTACGACCCACCGATGAACGGCGTGGTTTCAACTTACATTTTTCAGTATAGTGCCAGATGGATGTACTTCTTGCTTGTAAGGGATAAGGACATGAGCATGGCATTTGTTTATACAAAGTTTGTATTTCGACTATGCTTTGAATACCAAAACTGCGTTATGTTTGCGGTTGAAAAGAGCTTCATTTACATGTGTGCTTCAGTAGAGCTGAAGACTCGAAACCAAATCATGTTGTTTGTTGATGTGCGATCTGAGAACTTTTGCAATACTTGCACTGCACACTGTGCCTGCCAGTCTGCAAAAACTGTGTTTAATGACCAGAAATTGGGAAATGGGTATCCGCATTTACAAACGAATGAAGTTCGTACGGACAAAGAAAACATGAAGTTGTGAACGTGAACTCTGATAGCCTACATGATGTCGTCCTGTTCCAAGCATACATTTGCCACATAAGAATTTTGATATGGGAGATGGGAATAAAAATTGTCATGTGATGAATATTTCTTTGTAGTACACTGCTCAACAAAATTAGCGCCCCACTTTTGGTTGGCGCCACCATTACTATGTGTTTCAAGCTAGGACCTTGAAATTTGATACAGACCTGCCCCCAACACTGGTCTCGAGCCTCCCGAGGCGCTAAGTTCATGGACCATCCCCTTCGGCTACAGCCACCCCTTAAGTGTGGCAAGGTCGAAAAACGCCGTGAACTAGGTTCATTAAAACCCATTTGAAGGGCGGAAATTGGGAAAATTACAGTCAGTGTGGCATTATGGGTGCCTAAAGCTGCCAAATTTCGCATTTCAACCCTCCCTGACCATCCCTTAATTTTGGAGGGGGTGGTGGGCAGTTTTTGAGTTAGGGGTGGAACGGTTCCAAAATTGATCGGCAGCGGTAGCGATGGACTCTGGGTTCCGATAATGAACGCCGCGACTGAGATCAACGCCTTAAAAGTCCCAAAAATCCGAAGAAACTGAAAAATAAGACACTTTTTAACGATATCTTGATGCTCTTTAGCCCGTCCCGACTCGTTTCTTAAGAAACGGCAGGAGCCGGGCTTATAGTCTGATGCCGACTGTTTGTTCGTTCGAGCGGACGTGTGTACGCCGACTTACCGTTCACAGAAAAACTTCAAATTTGGAGGATATACTCCTTTCCTAACGTAGAATAATGTACGGTGGCAACAATTTTCGCTTTGTATCGCATTTTTGATTATTGAAAATTTGTCTGTTTGTGTTTTTTTGAGGTTAGGGTTGGCCGCCGCGCGCACACCATTGCCATCGCGGCGCGCACAGGGACGGGCTCAGGTTAACGATTTTAATCGTATCAAATACATCTGCTTTTGAGCACTTTTAGGGAGACTTGTGGCGGGGGCCGAAGGGCCCCGCAAACGCCGCCGGCAGGCCCAGCTGGCCAAGTCCCCCTGTCAAACCGAGGTGCCGGTGGAGCGCAGCGGAACTGGCACCGAGGTTGACGGAAGGGACAGGCCAGCTTGTTTTTCGTGGTCTTCTGATAGCGGTAGGAAGGCGCGGAAGCCGATTTTGTAAGGTTCCAACCTTTAAGAAAAAGATGTCAGACTGGGAAGTCGGTATCTCAACGACTACAACCCTTAAGACGCTACGGCGTGTACCCCTGCAAGCCATTGTTAGGAAGTGAGATTCAAACAAAGGACCTTTCAGTTCCAAGAACGCCTGAAAACGATGGCGCGTCGCATTTTTTCGATGTTTCTGGCGCCTGCGCTTAGCATCAAACCCTGTATGGTCAAAAAAATCCGATTTCGAAATTCACTGTTGAGATGTAACCCTCCCCGGGGACAAGTCTACCTGCTCAAAGTGGTTGATAATAAGATTTAAAAATAAAATAAAAAATATTCTGCTGTTGAAGGAGTATGTTGAATTTCGCACTTCTGTAACAGCAGAGCAAGGTCACAGCCTTGTATGCCATTGGCAACACTGCTTGATGCCTTCCCTCTGATTATGAAATTAAGTCCAGTCTCTCCAGTCTTCTCCTGAGTCCCATCACACTTCTCAAGATGGCATCAAGCATAGAAGAACAAATTGACAGTGTACTTGACCAGTGGGAGATGAATCCCGACCAACAAGTTGAATGGGCGTACAACGAGGTTGCTCGGTTACTGAAATTGAGAAAGGAGCTAGAGCAAGAGCCAGAACCAGAACTAGAGCCTGTGCCAGAGCCAGAGCCACAGCCACAGCAAAGAAACAAAAGGAAGAAAAATTGGACAGATGAAGAGTTGGCTGTCTTGCGACAGCATGTTCAAGATTGGGAGGCGATTCCAGAGGTTCAAAGACCCACCCAGTCTTTCCTTTGGGTTCAGGTCAAAAAGGTATGAAAAATTTAGGGGGGGGGGGGGAGAATAGGGTTCGTCTCGGATTTTCGGTGCTAGAATATTTGTGAGTGCAAACTCTCCCGAGGTCGGTTCTCCACATATGAGTCCTTTTTGAACTTGGCCTTAGTAAGTTTTCCCGAATCGGAACTTTTCGGTTGCAAATCGTTCTGGGCCACTGGAGGATCTCAATTCTGACGTGGGCGAGAAATTGGCCGAGGGCCTGCATCATACTTCATGGGAAACCAGAGCAATTCCACGGCCTCTCAATGAGGTTAGGAGGTTGTGTTTACTTCGAACTATTTGAGTGAAATTGAGCCTAATCCATCTTAATCCAGCCTAATCCATCCATTTCCACCCATTTCTCACATTTCACCCATTTCCATCCATTTCTGTTACATTTCTTCCATTTCCATCCATTTCGTGGAGGCAGTAATTACGTCCGACTTCCCAGTCTGACATCTTTTTCCTAAAGGTTGGAACCTTACAAAATTGGCTTCCGCGCCTACGAAAAAAAAGAATGAAGGTATCGTTAAAAAGTGTCTAATTTTTAAGGGGTTGATCTGAGTCGCGGCGTTCATTATCGGAACCCCACAGTCCATCGCTACCGCTGCCGATCAGTTTTGGGACCGTTCCACCCCTAACTCAAAAACTACCCCTCACCCCTTACTCAAAAACTAACCCTCACCCCTAACTCAAAAACTAACCCTCACCCCTAACTCAAAAACTACCCCTCACCCCTAACTCAAAAACTACCCCTCACCCCCTCCAAAACTAAGGGATGGTTGGAGAGGGTTGAAATGCGAGATTTGGCAGCTTTAGGCACCCATAATGCCAAACTGACTGTAATTTTCCCAATTTCCGCCCTTCAAATGGGTTTTAATGAACCTGGTTCACGGCGTTTTTCGACCTTGCCACACTTAAGGGGTGGCTGTAGCCGAAGGGGGTGGTCCATGAACTTGGCGCCTCGGGAGGCTCGAGACCAGTGTTGGGGGCAGGTCTGTACCAAATTTCAAGGTTCTAGCTTGAAAAACTTAGAAATGGTGGCGCCAACAAAAAGTGGGGCGCTAATTTTGTTGAACAGTGTAGTTTACGTGCAAGCACGTAGGTTGTTGTTTTTTTATTTTTAACGCGCTTTACAGATTTTGCTATGGTAAGCCGTCGTTTGTGTAAATTTTTGTGACGTTTGTTTGAACTGATGAGTGAAAGGAATTGTTTTGTCAGTTGGATTTGATAAGAAAAGCATCTTCATGTTCTTTTTTACCGTCTATATATAAATATATTTCGTTGTCAATCGTGTAACTACGATGCTGTTTAGTAAATTTCCAATGGGCTGAGAAAACGAACGTTTATTATAGTACGTCGGCATGTATGTCAATCAACAATGGATGTCCGACGGTTGGACGTGTGGCAGATACATGTTGCTCAATGTTGCCAATCAGCACTGCTTTCGTCGGGCTGAAATTCGAACTAAGTCCTCCAGTTATTAATATATTTCTATAAAATTTTAAAATTTAGGCGCAGGACTCAATAACTGTACCACACATCTTGTGAATGTGTTTCTGGGGAATTATGCAGGATGAGGGCAAGAAACGTTTCATGAAGAAGAATAAAAAGGAATAATCCAAAATAATCTATTATTGAACGTATCGTCCGACCCCCCATCACCAGTCCTGCAGCGTGACACATTGCATTTCTAAGAATTCGGGTTTTGCAGTAGTTTCAGTAAGATAAGAAAAATGTTGATTGAGACGAACAGTTAACTGGAGGGGTACAGTCGTAGCTTTCGCCCATTCCGTTTTGTCGCGCCTTTACAACCCGGACGTGATGTCTTTTTCGAGAAGGTTTCTTGCAACACCTTGGCCAACTACCGTTCTGTCTCGGCCTTACTCAACGTTCGGGCTAGTGTTATCTTAGGCACAAGAATTCTTGGCCAGAAAAACGAGGTAAACCCCAATGCAGTCACCATTTGAATTTAAACTCGGTGAACTCGTGAGAAACTCTTCAAGAAAAACTCCTGTTTGAACGAGTAGAACTATTTTGGTGACATTCCCAGACATTTATCATTCCTCGTCAGGAATTTTTTTGGACAAGATTACAAGACACCGGTACCGTTCCACTGGCGTGAAGAGAACAGTTGGCTCGTTATCAGTTTAGCGACAGCATTAGGCATCAAGACAAGCATGGAGAACGATTAGCGTTCTCGGAAAGACCCGTTCTTTGATTTTGGAGGGCAATATGGTATTTGAGATTTTCATAATTCATTGTATTTGTTTCTGAAATTTAAAAAAATAAAAAAAATTACAATCAGAATTTGTGATTGCTGAAAGTCTGTGTTTTTATCACATTTTAACTGGACTTAGCCACTAATCTATGACTTACCTAGCCCATGCAAAGAACGTGAAAAGTGATTGTTGACTGCGGCCGACGGCTGGTCCCAACACAAACTTCCACCGATCTGCGGTATTATTGTTTTTTGTTTATCAGAAATCTGTCATGTCACTTTCGAAACTACATCAACGCCCAACCAAAACGCCCCCAAAATAGATTTCCTCCGTTAGCAGGATGATTAGGGGTTTTAACTGACAGGGCGAACGCAATACTCGTTCTTTTTTTCTTCTACGTCATAGTAGTAGTGGAGGAAGCAAATAACGAGTAAAAAGGGGATTACAGCGACTAGGACACTAAAACGCTGTTGTCGCAGTCGGTGTGGCACTGCATTTTTTTCTTCTTCCCCTTCTGGTTTTTAAGTACACTGCGCAACAAAATCAGTGCCCAACTTTTTTGCCGGGTGTGTCAATTTGTTTCTTGTTGACGTACAGTCGATATTCATGCCTCTCTAGTCCCAATCTAAGGGCTGGAATGTTCAACTCGATTTTTAGGCACGGAGTGAAACGGAGTTGCCTTATAGTTTCGTAGCGGATTGGACCTTTTCTTTTTTTTTCTTGGAAGCATAGCCCCATATGGCCCTCTGACAGAAGTTTTTCGAACTCTCCAGATTATCGAAGGGTACTCGTACAAGACACGGTGACGTGTTTTTACACTTCAAAAATATCACACCGTTTAAAAACGAGTTTTAAAGTCGGATTTCTCAATCCTTTCAATGGGGAAAGCAAGAGACAGAGCACCTCGTCAACAGGTACCACTAGTCCAAAATCAAAACGATCTAAAAAAATCAAAAATCTGTCGAACAGAATTACGGACAATAGTCGTATTGAATAGTCTAGCGTGTTGTTACATTCAAAAAATATCATGGTGATCAGAAAAACCACTTCAAACTTCAGCTTGTTCTCTCCATCCAATGGCGATAGCAAGAGACAGAGCTACTGTTACAACGCCTCTAGACGAGCTATGCTCGACTCGTCAGCAGGCTGCATCAGCAACCTCTGCCTGACTCAGTATCATTCTGTCCTTCTCCAGAGCACAGCCAAATCGGACGTCCTTCTTTTTTGTTGCGTAACCTTTTTCCGAGTACCCATTGTCGATGTGGCGAATCGAGCCAAGCCGAGGCCTCGCTAAAAGGGAGGCGACTCAAGAGTTAGGACCGTTTGGGACCGCTGGGGGGGACAACAGTGCGAGAGCCTTGCAGGAGGCTAGCGCTAGGCGGCCCGCGTATGAGAAATCAGGCGATACACTGACCGCTACCTAGACGCCCTAGCTCTCCAACTACTCCCTCTCCCTCTCGAAGGAGATACAAACCACCCCGAACCGCCCCAAAACTGAAACAAGGCTCAAGCAAAATCCTCATTCCATGAATTAAAAAAAGAGAAAGCAAACAAAACCATAACAAAATATAAACTTAACTTTTATAAGCACCCCGAACCACCTCAAAACTGAAACAAGGCTCAACCAAAATACTCATTCCATGAATTTTTTTTTAAAAAGAAAGCAAACAAAACCAAAAAGAACAAAATATAAACTGAACTCCTATTTTAACCAAACCCCTGTGAAACTCCGAGCCTACCAGTATCTCACACAGTGGGATAGTATTTTTGAGCCCGAGCGGAGCGAGGAGCTCTCTGCATCGACCATTCTACTTTTTTTATTTTTCTCCCCTCAGCAAGTGTCTTTGTTGCCGCATTCTGCATTCAGTTTCATTTCACTATCGCTAGATGGCGCCACAAAAATGGGCGGAGCCATGCTACCGTTCTGCCAACTTTAGAAATTTATTTTCTGTTCAAAAACATTCAATAATGTTGTGCCCACATTATACCTTACACCTTCCTAATCATAGGATGTAACTGAATTTGTGGTAACTAACTGCATATTAAGACAATGTGCAACATCTCAATGTGGCTGCTTCATGTTTCAAAATGACACATTGGCATTGCACGTAGCGGGCGGAGATTCCAAAACAATTGTACCAATATGCCTATAAAAAGAATCCCCGTTTATTTTACAGAAGCAGACTTAACCAATCTCCTCTAGTCCAAAGTTGCCCATGTGATCACATCAAATCCGGTTGATTTTAGAGTGGCCCCTAGTTCAGTGAGTAGGCCTGTTGTCGCCAACTCGGCTGTATATTCGCATCGTCCTGCGCTTTGGTTGGCGCTTCGTACGGCGGCAGTGGCTTGTGATGGTCGGGCACGAAAAGTCTCGTAACAATGTCGGCTTGGTCGCGCGGTCAAATGGACCGCTTCACCGTGTAGAGGGTCGCTGGTTCAAAAGTTAGACCTTTCCGTTTTCATTTCAATTTTTTCTTCAATTAAATTTCCAAGCTGTGATTATCGTTTGGTTAACGAGGGCGACTCAGTGCTTGTAGCGCTGGAATTTTTTATTTTTCTCCCCTCAGCAAGTGTCTTTCTTGCCACATTCTGCGTTCAAATTCATTCCTTTGCCGCTAGATGGCACCACGGGGATGGGCGGAGCTACGACACAGTTGTACCAACCTTTGAAGTCAATATTTTCTACAAAAATAATAATTCAACTCGCCTCAGTCTTCTTTTTGTCATATTTATTGATAAAATAAAAGATTAAATTTCAACTCTCTTTTAATTAATAATAGATACTTTCAAAATAAATAGTATCGAACATATGTCTTTAATTTCAAAGTGTCTATTGGCAACCCTTCATAACATTATCATAGCGACTATATTTGTGTCAGTTTTCTGAACGAAAATTGTATTGCTACATAGCCAAACACATTTCCATCCTATAGGTTTTTTTTTATTTATTTCTTTCTTTGAACTACATTTTCCATCACAAAAATGATCAGAATCTTACACAGCAAATACCATCAGGGTGATCACAATGCATTCCCTAAATACTATGGGCAGCAATGCAGTGCAATGGCAGTTACTGCAGCTTGCATAGCAAGCATACAACCGCCAAGTATGTGGACCGAGGATACCATTGACGAATGCATGATGAAAGGTCATTTATTATTCCAGAATTCATACGAAATAATATTACCCCACCTAAGACATGGTTTGTACTTGACAGTAGAGGAATTACTGCCAGAAATTTCAATTTTCAACCAACAAGTAAGGTTTGTTGCTCATGCTAATAACAACTTGTATGGCGCTATTCTTAATATTGATACTACTGATTTTGGAGGCATTCCCTCATACTCAATAGAAGGTGCTTTAACAACCTTGTTTAACAGCTACAATTATGGTGCACTAACATTTAATGAAGAGACAATATGTATTATCAACATGAACAATGAATATCACATATTCAACTCTCATATGATCGGTCAAGATGGACTTAGAAATACTTCAAATGGGAAAGCTGCTTTGATGACTTTTAATTTTATAATAGACATAGCTAATCATCTGAAGTTATTTGCTAACTATGAGAATGTTCCATTCAGTCTTACTCCAATATCAACTCATCCCTACCAGTTGCCTAATACAGTTCCAGCAGAGAAAGAATTATTAAGTAAAAAAAGAAATTTTAACGACCATCATAATAATGATAATGATAAGAATCATCTACAAAAAAAAATTTACAAAAGGACAATTATCACTGAAGAACATGAACAAAAATCTTCAAAGATGATAGACCTAAACAAAAAAGCAGAAAAACTCAAGAAAGATCGAGAAAAAAAACGTGAAAAATACAAAAACAATAAAGAATACCGAGAAAAAAAACAAGAAGAAGGACGACAAAGATACCAAAATAATAAGAAATACAGACAAGAACAACAACGAGACAAATACCAAAATGATCCACTTTACAAACAGATACATCAAGAAAATATGAAAGAAAAGATGAAAGAAACAATGAAAAGGAAATATCATGATAATATCAATTATCAAAGCAACACAATAATTAGATCAATGACAGAAATCAGCACTAATCAAGGAATTGAAAATCAAGCAAACAGAAACAGAAAGTCATATGAAATGAAAAGAAAAGAATTGAAAAGCAAAACATCAATAGAGAATCAATATTGGGAAGAAATCAAAGATGGTCCTTCTCACGTTTGCTGTTGTTGTGCACAACTCTTTTTCAAAAAATCAATGGTTACTGAAGATGCCCTTAACTTTGCTTTAAGAATAGAATTTAAAGATATTCTCTGTTACAGAAATCATCTTGCAGAGAATGAAATTGCAGAAATCTGCAAAACATGCTACAATTACATCAAAAATAAAAAACAAATACCAAAATTTTCGATTACCAATGGGTTACTTTTCAAACCAATACCTTTTGAACTAACTGATTTAAATCCAGTTGAAGAAAGGATGCTTTGTGCAAGACTACCATTTATGAATATCAGAGAAATAGGATATCAACGGCAACATGGGTTACGAGGTAGCTGTATTAACGTTCCAGTTGATATTAATAATATGGTTACAGTTTTACCACGGATGGACTCTGAAGATGATACAGTTCTTGTACAACTCAAAAGAAGGATAGCAGATGTAAGGCCTTATGCTTATGAAAATGTACGTCCAGAAATAGTATTCAAAGCAGCCATTTATCTGATTCAACAAGATCTTTACAAACTGCATAATATTTCTCTTAATGAAAATTTTGTACAACAATTTCAACAACTAATTGCTTCATACAAACAGCCAAGTGAAGTAAATACTGAAAACACAGATTTACCACCAGATGACAACATTGATGAAAATGATGCTTTACATCAACAAGATACACTGTTAACTGCAGGTTTTCTTCCTGAAACTGGAATAATACTTGCACCAGGTGAAGGTAAAACTCCTATATCGCTTCTCAATGATAATGATTTAGATGCTTTAGCGTTCCCAACAGTTTACGGAGGATATCAAAGACAATTTAAAATTCCATACACTGAATCAGAAATAGCAAAGGCAGAAGCAAGAATGCATGATCGAAGGGTTGCTACCAATATCCCAAAATTAATGATGAGCTTCTGTAAAGCTCGCCTTCAAAAGTTGAGAAGCCGAGTTAGTATAGGGATAAGAAAGAAAATTAAACCAAATAAAATTACGGTATCAGACTTGTTGAATGAAAACACTGTTAATAATTTGGTACAACATAATGATGCTCTGAAAGTCCTATCGGCAGACAGAGCTTCACCATCATATTGGCAGTCAAAACAAAAGAAATGTTTGGCAATGGTCAGACAGAAAGGCCCTGCAACACTATTCTTATCTTTGTCAGCAGCAGAGAGCCATTGGGGACCTCTACTCTCTTGTCTTTACAAAAATATACATGACATGCAGCTAACAGAAGAAGAAGCAGTAGCTCTTCCAACACAAATAAAATATGAGCTAATAAGAAAAGATCCTATAACAGTAGCAAGATACATAAATAACAAGTTTATGGCTTTCAGGAAACTTTTATATGAACAAAATGGACCTCTTGCTCCATACCAACTGGAGGATGATTTCTCCAGATCAGAAATTCAATTCAGAGGTACATAACATTTCTATAAATGTAAATATTACAATCCCTTCTAAATATTTTTAAGAAATGTACATTGCAGGATCTATTCACTACCACTGTATAATGTGGATCAAAAACCCACCAGTCTTTGATGCTGACAACTCAGAATCATGGCAGACATGTATAGATTTCATAAATTCTATTTCAACATGCAAAAAAAATGAGTCACTTGGTGATTTATTGAACAGACAATTTCATAATTGCACAAGAACATGCAAGAAAAATGTCAAGAAAAATCAGACTTGCCGTTTTGGTTACCCTCTACCACCAATGAGAAAGACAACAATATTGCTACCTCTTCCTCAAACAACTTCAAAAGAAGACAGGGCAGGAGCAAAATCTCTACTTAAATATATAGAAAGGGAATCAGAGAACATACTAAAGATAAGTGAAAATTGTTCATTTGATGAATATCTACAGTATTTAGACATTTCAGAACAATCGTACATCACTGCAATACGGTCAGAGTTGATAAGACCAACAGTTTTTCTACAAAGAGACTTGTGTGAAAGACGAATCAATTGCTACAATCCTGAAATTCTACGATTATGGCAGGCAAACCATGACGTTCAATTTATAGTGAGTACATATGGATGTATCCAATATGTTGTTTCATATGTATCAAAATCACAAAAAGGTATGTCCAACTTATTGAAAGAGGTTGCTGAGAAAGTCTCTCACAATGAAGACAATATATGTCAAAAGCTTTTCAAAATTGTTAATGCTTTCATTAACAATTCTGAGATATCTGCTCAAGAAATTGCATTGCACATTTTATCAATACCTGTCTGTATTTCAAGTATAGGAGAGGTATACATCAATACAAAACCAGCAGAGGAAAGAATTCTTTTACAGAAAAGTAAAAAGGAATTGCTGAAACTTCATGAAGATGATCCTGAAAGTACAAATATAGAGGAGTTGGGTCTCTTGGACCACTATGTTGCACGACCTCTGGAACTCGAGAACACTTCATTGGCAGACTTTGCAGCTTTATATACGTATCATAAAAACAAAGCTTCTGAAAATGAAGACATCACAGAAAATAATGATGATGAAATTATAGAAATTTCAGAGACACGAATTGAAAACAAACTTCGCTTATTAGACAAAAGTGGATATGTAACAAGAAGGAACAAAAGAAAAATTATCAGATTCAGAGGGTATAGGGAATCTGAAGACAAAGAAAATTATATGAGAGAAAACATCATGTTGTTCACTTCATGGAGAGATGAACTCACTTTGCAACATTCAAATCTTGAACAATACTATCTTGAAAACTTACATCTAATACTTGAAAACAGGGCTAACTATTGCAAAATTAATGATAATTTTGAGGATGTACCAGAAACACCAGATATTGAAGATGAAGACACCGATGATGAATCACAACCAGCACCAGAATTTGCTATTTATGATCTGACAAATGACAAAGCACAGTTTGAGAAAGAATTCAAAAATGTGGACAAAAATAAACGGTTAAATGAATTGGATCCATCCACATTCACGGTTCCATCTTTGCTGAACAATGATGAGTATTTAAGTTTAGTTACTAGTCTGAACTTAAAACAACATCAATATCTCTTAAATTTAATGCATGTAGTAAAAACACAGTCAGACACCCAATTCTTCCACTTCCTGTCTGGAGGAGCTGGTGTTGGTAAAAGTACATTAATCAATTCAGTTACAGAATCATTATCGAGGTACTGGATTCATGAACCTGGAGTTTCCCCTGACTTACCATTCATCATAAAATGTGCAACTTCTGGCAAAGCGGCATGTGAGATTGGAGGATCTACAGTTAATTCTGCCCTCGGTTTGGGATACAAAGTTGGACAGTTCGGAACACATACAAGACGTCTCTGTAATGAGGTCAGGAATACATTGGCTTGCAGGTACCAACAAGTCAAAGTCTTAATTTGTGATGAGATCAGTATGTGTGGTTTGAATCTATTCTGGGCAATGAATGATGCCCTTCAAGAAATCTTTGAAAACACAAAACCATTTGGAGGCCTTTCAGTAATAGTCATTGGTGACTTTAATCAACTTCCACCTGTTAGAGACAGATGGCCATTTGAACAAGGTAATACTACCATCAACAAAATTATAGGCAACGCATTGTGGTTAAACTTTCAGATTTATGAATTAACTGAGATAATGAGACAAAGGGAAGATCGAGAATTTGCAGAAGCACTAAACAATCTCGCTGTTGGAACAACAACAGAAGAACAGAATCGACTGTTCAAATCAAGAGAAATGACAGCACTAAATTTGGAACCAAAAGATGTGCAAAACCATGTGACAACACTTTACTATGAAAACAAATACGTTGACATCTTTAACAATCTTTTCCTAGCATCACAAGAAACGGAAAAGAAAAATTCCCCAGCTTTTGATACTTGCAATGGTTTTGCAACAAATGCAACAAAAACATACCATCTCAACACAGCAAGTACTTTACATCACAAACTCACTCAGAAACTTCAATACAATCTCAAGTTATGTATTGGTGCCAAGTACTTAATCACACATAACTTAGCAGTTCCAGATGGACTATCAAATGGTACTCAAGGTATATTAAGGAAAATAATCATGGGAAATACTAATAAAAATCAAACAATTCCCATCCGTGTCTACATGGAATTCAAAAAACAATCAATTGGTCAAAAAACAAGACAAACTTTCCGAGCAACTATGGAGAGAGATGAAGTAACAGAGCCTTTCACACCAATCGAAAGGATATGCAGAAATTTTACAGTGACGAGTAACTCCAGTATAACAGTAACACGTAATCAACTTCCTCTCAATCCAGGACAAGCACAAACGATAAATTCAGCACAAGGATCAACCTGTCCTGATGGGGTAATGGTGTGTGTACAGAGTTTATCAAGAAGGTATTTGTATACTTCTTTTTCACGAGCAACAACATTAGCTGGTTTGTACATCATGGGAACTTTTGTTCCACCAAAAAAAGCTGATGAAACAAAAGATAAAACACTAATTGAGATGAAAAGAATGAGGGAACACTGCAAGCTTCAATTTATGATAGGTTTTCCTGAAAATACTAAAACTGACAACAACTTGCTTTGCATTTTTCACAATGTCAGATCTTTACATCTTCATCATCAATATGTGGTACACAATCACAGTTTTCAATCATGTGATTTCCTTTTCTTCGGAGAAACATGGTCCCTCCCAATTGATGATTTCACGATGAGTGATTTCACAATTGTTCATAGAACAGATTGTCACGATGGAACCAGATATGCTTTTGGAACTATACTTTTTGTAAAAGACATTCATCTGTACCACATCAATGTCTTCTACCATAAGCAAACTATCAACATTACCGGCCACACTACGGTAACAGGATTAAAAGCATATGACTGGATTGTAATATTTGTTTATAGGTCACCAAGAGCACCATATCGAGACCTTGAAAAGACACTGCATGATTCCATAACTACTGCACAAGATATTGGTTATAGAGAAATTTATATCATTGGAGACTTCAACATAAAATGGCAACCAAATGATCTACACTACACAAAATTACAGAACTTAATGTCAAGTTACAATTACAACATGATCATATCAGATATTGAAATCACAACAGATCACAATTCACTTATTGATTTATGCTTTTCTTCAAATTTAATGACTACTATTAATGTATTTGAAAGTGTCATCAGTGATCATAAACCACTGTGGTTCGAAATAGTATAAGTTACCACATTTGCAAGCAATTGCAAATGACCCCACACATGTATATAGTGGGTGTTAATAAACTTATCACATTTGCAAACAATAGCAAATGACCCCACAAATGTGTAAAGTGGGTGCCATGATCACATATGTAAGTTACCAACCCATGTAACAAAAAGAGAGTAACAAGGAGGTGATCGCATTTTGTAACTGCCAATTTATGTAACAAAAAGAGGCACAAAAAACCTTTCAGGACAAACTATGCACAAATATACAATAACACCAATCACACCAATTACATAGGTTTTCCAGCATAAAACTTTTATTCTACCAAAGAAGTCTCAAAAATGAAACAACAAATATGAAATATATCATTTGAAATGAAAAGGATAAAAGGAAACGGCAACCTACAACATTTAAATGTTGATTATAAACTCATATTACAAGATCATAGTTTTCAATCATGTAACTTATTGTTTTTTATTCCAGGAAGATGATACCAACAGAATGACGATATCATGATAAATGAATACATGTCTGTCCATAAAACAGATTATCACAATGGGACAAGAGGTGCATTATGAACTATTCTTCTCCATAAGCAAGTGAAAATTTATGTAATAAGAAGAAGCACACAAGTGTCTGAATGTAAATTTTTCCACGTTACTCTTTATTTAAATCCTTAAACAAGTGTTCTTCCGGGTAAGGTTTTTCATCCCACTGGGTTTTCCCTTACTCTTGGTCCAAATGGGGAAGTTCACCAATTTGTTACTTCATTAACAATAAAATGACTTGTCACAACATCATTTTTCGGGGTCACCTCATCAGGTACACGTTCCCATCAGGCACAATCCCATCAGGTACAATTCCCATCAGATATAACGCAATTTTATTTTCCTCCGATTTACCCGAAATCCCATCAGGTACAATTCCCATCAGATATAATCGATATTTTATAATTAATTATACAGTCCCATTAGGTACAATTCCCATCAGGTACAAATCCCATCAGGTATAATCCCATCAGGTACAACAGGTAAAAAGTCTCAGAAACGGTACGTCTGCGCAGCGACTGCGCGCAGGGAGGGGAGGGGGGAGGCGGGGTCGCGCGCTCGACCTAGCCAGTCAGTCCAGGCCCGCTCCGTCCGCTGTCTGCTCCGTCCGCTCCGTCTGCTGTATCTCTCCCACCATGGAGACACGCGAAGTTCCCGGCATTAAGGGAAAGGGCAAGACGTACACTCGGGGTGACGGGAACTTCTACAAAATTAATTCCAGCAGAGGGGCCACGGTGTACATAAGATGCACGGGGTGCAATTTCCATGTGGGCACAAGATTTTGTGCGGGGAATGCGCCGACCGCCTCAACGACACCCCGGGAAGCACATGCCCTGCATGCAGGGCGGATATCATCATGGTGGCGCGAATTTTCGACTATATTGAATTGAATTATAAATAAAATACATTTTAAATACTTCTAAATACTTTTAAATATTTTTATATCTTATGGGATTTGTACCTGATGGGATTTCAATAAATAAGAAGAAATTAAAAACTGCGTTATACCTGATGGGAATTGTATCTGATGGGAATTGTACCTGATGGGGTTATACCTCATGGGATTGTACCTGATGGGAACGTGCACCTGATGGAAACGACTCCATTTTTCTTATTTATTTTTCCACATTACAATTTAACATTCATAATTATACGAATCTATTTCAATCTTTGTTAAATAGTGTTACTATGACAACAAAACAGGAAACTTATAAACGTTATACCTCTATTCTTACAATCCTCCCAAACAACTTATTTATAAAAATGTCAAAGACAATTGAGATGACAGTCAAAGAGAGTACATATACCATTACTGGTACAGTAAACCAAGTAATGAAAGCAATGAAAATACTATCTAAACCTTATCATCAACTCAATCACATCACTAAGAAGAACAACAGGGTAAATATATCAAAATAATATACTTTACAATTATGCATAATTTGGTAAAATTAAAATCCTTTTCAATTTATACTAATTTCAGAACGCTCAAAGACGAATTAACAAGAAGAACAATTTCCATCCTTATAACCAAATTCATACTAATAATATTAATATAAATCTAACCAACCCTACAAATGCTATGTCAACAGCTTCTGTAAGTACAACTTACATAACACATACTTAATATATTGCTTCTTAAACACATAACATTATACTTTTCACACAGAAACCACCTTCATCATCTTCTCATACAGCACAAGAGCAAACTGATGAAACTCACAATAACGTGATTAATGACGATTCATAAATATGTTATACAATTATCTAGTGATAGATTTATATATAAAAAACGCCATAGTATTGTACACCATACATATCTTCTCTCCTAATAAGTTTTTAAGAATAAAAAAAACCTGCAAGTGAAAATTATAGTTGAAGTGGATCAACATTGAAATAAAGTTGCCAACACAACTGATTCAAGTAATTTAGGCAAGAAAATAAAGTGTCATTCTACACACACCATTAAAATTCAATAACAAATTATTACAGTTTAATGTACTTAAAAAAGGAAAATAATATTATTCCATACACATAAAGAAACAATAAACAAAATTAATATTTCGCAATTTACAAAACTGTGTTACTATGACAACCAGAATAGAAATCTATTGAGTACTCTATTCACTCAACATTACTTACATTAATTTCAACTTCCATCAGTCTTCAACATCACTGCTAAATATGGCAGGTAACAATCCTGACAGAGTTGAAATAAGATTTGTTCAAAATAGTTACACAATAAGTGGAACAATGGATCAAGTCATGAATTCTGTAAGAATGCTAACAAGACCTTACAATAATTCTTTTAACAACAACAATACGGTAAATATACAAACACTAATAAAACTTCTATGCTACAAAATTTAAAGACTCCAATTGACTATTTGACAATTTATAGCACTTTCAAGGACGAGGCAGAGGCCGAGCCCGAGGACGAGGAAGAGGGCGAGGTAGAGGGGGCTACCACCCATATCATACAAACGAACCAAATGAAACTGGCACAGCTCCATCTCCTGCACCTTCAACTGCAACAGCACCTTCTGTAAGTTATATATTACATTACAAATAAAAATTCTTAAATACAGCATCAATAATCCGATTGCCTTATAACAGGAAATACCAACAACATCTAATGGAAATCCATCACAATTCGCAAATAACCAAATTCCAAAAAGTGTTGAAAATGGAACAGGAAATGACAAAGTAAGTTAACAAAAGATTCTATTTCATATCGTCATAGTAAATGAACTTTTAAATATGGAACTTCATACTATACATGTTTAATTGCAACAGATTTTGACACAAGAAGAAATGTCTGCAGACGATAAAGCTGTGAAGGCACGCCTCCAACAAAAGGAGGAAGGAAAAAAAGCAGCTTTACTACGGATGAACAAAAAATGACTTTTGAAAATTTCATTCCACTTTAAACTTACCAAACTTTGACCAACTTATACTTAACCATTTATTATCTTTTAAATTTTGATGTTAATATTGTTCCACTATCAT
Organism: Odontothrips loti; assembly: GCA_038380765.1. NCBI lineage: Eukaryota > Metazoa > Arthropoda > Insecta > Thysanoptera > Thripidae > Odontothrips > Odontothrips loti. The sequence goes on from CM076254.1 coordinate 1,467,150, forward strand.
ATTCCAAATAAGTACTCCTGACCGTAAATTATATAACACTACAAAACGTTATGTATCATTGATAATAACAAAGATCTTTGGTTTACTTGAAATTTTATTGGGAATTACTTTGAAACAATAAAATAAATGAAACTGAATAGCATGAAAAATCTATACACACACATGTGTGACAACAACAACTTCATCTTTTCATACCCATTTGTAATTTCTCATAATATAGACAACTTGTGACTACAAGCCGGTGAGAGTATAGTCCGTTCATTACACACTCTTCCCTCATTTAACACCCTCGACTTATTACGTTAATTTAGCAATGATCACTCGCCCCTTTTTCAAAGCGAACCAGGTATGCGTTACCAAAACCACAAAAGGAGAGGAGAGTAACGACTAGATGGAAATTGTTAGTAATCAACATCGTTCCCTTGGGGTCAATACAGAAACACCCTCCTCAAAAACACCCCCCTCTGAACTAAAATGTAGTTTTCTTTTTTTCTTGACATTCTTGTGTTTTATTTCATTTTCTGCTTTTATAAATGAATTATAATGGTTTTTAAATTAGACACATAATTTATAAAATACTTTTATTGATTTTAAGCATTGTAAAATAATTTTTCGTATTTTACAAGGTCTGTGGATGTCTGTTAAACATTTTATTTCAAAATCCTTCTTTTAAACAACATTTCCTACCTATTTAAACGGGCTCGGTGCTCCGCCGCTGACATTCTTAATTTTCATACCAAAAACAACGACCCACAGTTAGGTGACTACTTTTACAGGCCACTTCCCCTACCCCTTGTGGTGCGGGTGCCCGATAGTCGGTTCGCTTAAAAAAAAGAGGTGGCGAACTCTACTAACCTAACCTAAAGGGGCGAGGGTCCTCGTTTGTGGGAGCACCCTATAGCGAACGTACTATTGTGTACCCCCACTATTAGGTACAGCGTTTGTAGACTCTAGAAAGTGGCCTTCCTAGTCCGGCCCTGTTTTTGGTATGAAAAATAAGAATGAACACGGCGGACCTCCACGCTCATGTGAATAGGTAGGAAATGTTATTCAAAAGAAGGATTTTGAAATAAAATGTTTAAAAGACAACCAAAGAACTTTTAAAATACGAGAAATCATTTTATAATGCTCAAAGTCAATAAAAATATTTTTTTAGTTAAGTGTCTTATTTAAAATTGATATTAATTACATTTTAAAAAAGAAAAATTAAATAACCCACAAAAATTGCAAGAATATTAAAAAAATACATTTTAATTCAGGGGGGGTGTTTTTGAGGAGGGTGTTTTTGTGTGTTCCCTTCCCTTGGAGGCATCAATTCAGTATAGTATTTGAACCGAAAAAAAACACCACAGTTCCAAGTGATAGGACTATGAGGACAACCTGTCTCCGAAAAAGAAATTTGTATCGTTCGTCTCCTCTACGATTATACGTGTAACACGATGGGTACAAATAAAGCCCTAGAGACGTAGACTTAAAGTGTGTTGTGTTTTCCTCCATTAAAACAAACGAACTATACGATTTGACCTCTACAAGTTCTTACAATTTCTCATAAGCTGTTTATACCAACCTCAACTTTTGTACAAAAATTAATAACAGTGATCTTTACAAGAATAAATAATCAATTACTCACAAATTTTCATTTAAACATTTTTATTCACAAACATAAACATTGTATCACAAATTACAATAAGTATATTAAATTGGATATTCGATAAACTAAAGTTGGTATAATTTTGTTTCAATAGTTACGAATACTCATTATTGCAAATTTTCACTTTCAACTTCCCAACCCCTCGCCAAGATGAACTTTCTCCAGGACCTGAATGAAGCCCAAATTCCTCGTACAGCTCAAATGAAAAGATTGAATGAATTACAAATACTGGTACCTCACAAAATTTTGACAATCACTGAAACAACAACATGCAATGGGGAATGCATTAAATTCAATGTCATAACAAATGAAAATGAAGAATACTTCATTTTCCAAAATCCTCCACCTGGTAAATCAATACATACAACAGTCACCGGCCTAAACAACATAATGGAACATCATAGGGATGTCCGATCGAAACTCGAATATCGAATATATTCGAATACTACCTATCGAATGTTCGAAAAAGTCGATTCGAAGAGGAGCTATCGAATAATTCGATGAATTCGAATATTTGCGTCGAATATTCGAATTTTTAAATATTTTGGTGCACAACAGTAAAACTATCTAGTTTCGGCTGAGGACTGATGAAGACTGCGGAGTGTAGCCGGCACGGCTACACAGCCAGCAGCGGCAGCGGTGCGGCCAGGGCAACAGGGGGAAGGGGGCGGGGGAGGTCACTCCCGGCCCTGCCGGCTGGTCGACTCTTGAGACCGAGTCTTGATCTCTGGCTGACGGTCAGACAAGCCGCTGCTCAAGGTACATAAAAATTACACCCCATGCCTTTTCTTAGTCATAAATGAGTGCATATGCATGAAAATCAGTCCCTTTCGCAGAAAAAAAATATATATTTTAGGAAACTAGAAGTTAACAAAATTCGACCACGTTTTGATATGTCGTGCATTCCCACTGTCAGGCGTTTCCGCCTTCGAAAAATACTCATGTGGTCATTTTTCGAATATATTCGAATAGTTCGAATACAAGGTTCGAATATCGACCTCAATTCGAACATCTCTTTCGATCTGAGTTCGAAGTTCGATATTCGAATAATCGTTTCGATCGGACATCCCTAGAACATCATCACCTATATTTTGCAACTTACCACAGTGCCAACAAATATACTTATTTATGTGTTGCCGAAGGTAAGAAATTACAGTACAAACACCAGTTTAATATTTACACACCTTGTTTTTTTACTCATATCAATCTTCACTTGATATCTAGATTCATCAATTCTCACAAAATTTGAAACAAATCAGCCTCTAACTAGAAATGAAATTCCACCATATTTGCTGAACGCAGTGTTTCCTCAAGGTTGTCAATTAACTACAATTAATTTATGAAAGTCAATGACCAGCATATAACACAATTCTAAAATTACAGATGGTAAAACTGATTCCAATACAGGGCAAACAAACAAGAACTCTCTGGGAAAACGTAACAGTTTAAAACAAATAATAAATTGTTAACTTGAAAACATACAAACGTCTTTATTTTTCATGTAGGACCAGCAGATGCATGCACAACTGCTTCAGCTGCTGAAAAGAAAGCAAGAAAATAATTTTGTAATTAAGATTGAATAACTCTTCAAATCCATAACTGCTGCTCAAAGGAACAAGATTCCAAATTTTTCATCTAAACATTAAGTTTTTCAAACATAACATTTCACACTTGGTGAGTAACTTACATTCCTTTATTATTTCTATACAAGTCCATAACTACTACTAAAAAGAACAACATTCTAAATTTTTTATCTAAGGCTTAAGTTTTTTGAACATAACATTTTGCACTTCATGCGTATTTACATCGCTTTGTTATTTTATATTCGCAACTGTTTATTTACACCATCTGATAGATTCCTTTTTTTACAAACTTATGCACATGTTTATGATACTTAATCATTATTGTTGAAGTAACTTATCAATTCATGTAATAAAGGAGCAATTGCATTTTGTCAACGCCAACTTATGTAACAAACAAAGGCACACAAACCTTTCAATATAATTTTATAACCAATACAATGATTGATCACTTCCTAGAATAACCTAATTTTGTTCCCACTTAGTTTACCATTATTGCACATCAAAAATTTGCACAAATGAAGGAAATATCCTTTTACGTTCGTTTATCATTACCTTTTTAATTTTACAGAGTAACATTACAAAAAATATGCAATGTTCAACTTTTACACATGAATTGTGCATACTCAATACACACAATAGTGAAATGAAACTGAATGCAGAATGTGGCAATAACGACACTTGCTGTGAGAAGAATAAAAAAAGCGGAATGGTCGATGCAGAGAGCTGATGAATGATTCTCTTTGTAACAATTCACGAGGCTACTTTTTATGAAAAATTTATAGTTCAGCTCTGCCTTTATCGCAATTTTTCATTTATTGTACACGCGCCAAATTTGAAGATGTTCAATAAACAGCGTGATCTTGATTACGCTTGTCTTCCAATTAACGAGGGCGACTCAGTGCAGTAGGCACTGGAATTTTTTTAACTGTGGAGGGTCGAACCACCCCCTTACCCGCAAAAATGTCAAACAACAGAAGAAAACGAATTATCATAACCCATTAGTAGACAGAAAGTTGTGAAATTCAGAGTCCGTATGGAATTTTCAGATTTCCACTATGGATTTTCGCATTTCCACCTGGAGTTCGATTTACACTATGGATAACGTGGAATTCCGGATGGATTCGAATTTACCATTAACAAGGAGTATGGATACAGTTCCCGTTCCATATAGAAAGTTGTTTATCATAACAATACCACGCGCTGAGACTCGCCTACGTTTTCCGCCGCTCGGGAGTCTCGACTATTTTTTCCCGCAGACCCACGCGCCTGAGCGCTCCGGCCGCTGAGATACGTGATGAGCGGAAAACGGCGAATAGTTAGGCGAGTCTCAGCGCGAGGTATCGATGGGGAGATTTCCTGTCTATTATATTATATTTACATCAAGGGTAGAGCATGGATAAATTTCCCGTTCCATATGGATTCTTTCCACTATAAATAGGTGTAGATTTATTTTGTATTCTAGATGGGTATATTTGTCCAGGTGGAAATATATTTTACGACACTTTTCACACTTGTCCATGTACTTCCCATCCCACTCAATGGATTGCGAATTCCCCCTTAAATTTTATCTCATCTCGGGATTTGTCATGAGTAACCGGCAAATCTGGGACGGGCTCTTTGGGCTCGGAGCGTGGCCATGGGGGAATGGCAGAAAGCTTCTTGAGTCTGCAGAATCCAGAATTGGGCAACTCAACTAGCATACGCACGATGCCACACATGCACGTGCCTCTGTGCGGATGTAAATTTAGGTCTACGGCAGAGACCCTAAAAAAACAAGCTGGCCCGTCCCTTCCGTCAACCTCGGTGCCAGTTCCGCTGCGCTCCACCGGCACCTCGGTTTGACAGGGGGACTTGGCCAGCTTGGCCTGCCGGCGGCGTTTGCGGGGGCCTCCGGCCCCGCCTCAAGTCTCCCTAGAAGTGCCCGATAGCAGATGTATTTGTTACGATTAAAATCGTTAACCTGAGCCCGTTTCTGTGCGCGCTGCGATGGTTATGGTGGGCGCGCGGCGGCCAACCCTTACCACCAAAAACAAAAACGGACAAATTTTTCATTTCTCAAAAATGCGATTCAAAACGAAAATTGTTGCCACCGCACGTGATTTACGTTAAAAAAGTAGTTGATCCTCAAAATTTGCAGTTTTTCTATGAACGATAAGTGGGCAAACACACGTCCGCCCGAACGAACATGCGGCATCAGACTATAAGCCCGGCTCCTGCCGTTTCTAAAGAAACGTGTCGGGACGGGCTGAAAACCAGCCACTAAAGCGGCTGCTGCGTGACAGGCCCAAATTTGAAACGGTAGCCAATTTTGCAACGGCTTTAGCATAAATATTTGTGTTTATTTGTGAGTGTTATTTAAACATTTTAATTTTTAACCTTTTAAAAATTTTAATGACCAAATTCTATTTTGGAATTGCAAGCATCGGTTTCACGAAACAAAATTGTTTTATAAAATCACTTTGCAGCTTTTTGTCGTTACAACCGGGAAACAAAACTACGCTATTTGTGTCCTTTCACTTCCTGAGAACTGGGCGGGGGCAGTTGATTGCTGTCTTACTTATTTTAAATAATTTGAAGTTGATTTTATGTATGCTTTCCTGAAATAATAAATGGAAGATTAATGTTACATGTGTAATTTCTTTGCAATGACACATAGTGAATGAACTGGGTCAGAATAAGGAGAGTATCTTTCTGAGGTTTTTATTTATTCAATTGGGTTACAGTCGTGGTGCGAGTTCCAGTGCCGGTCCACACCCCGTTACCGGACCCAGCCGCCATCCAGGCCGCCGTCGAGGCAGCCGCCGACGCCGCCGTCGACATACACCACTATGAAAACCAATACGGCTTAGTGATAACAACAGTTTGAAGTTTTCAATTTTCAATTTTTTAAATTCAGTAGCTGAAATAGTTTTAATGTTTCATTTTTGCTTTTTTGTTCCATTAAGTTTACCTATAGTTTTAATTATTGTTTTCACACATAGTACCCGCAATAGATTACCTTCCTAAACGGGGTTCGGTCCAAACGGATATGAGTGGGTGGGTTGCGTTTGGGCCGAACGCCGAGTTGGCAAATCACACTTTTTCCATTTTGAATTACCTGACAAATAGATTCGGTTTCAATAGTACCTGCAATAGTACCTGCAATATGTGAGTTACATATGAGAAGAAGGAAAAATTTGTGGTGGAAGGCATTTGATAAAGCATCAGCAGATGAGTGTTTTCAAAAGTAAATATTAGACTGGTTAAAGTGTGATATTTTTGAGGATTGAGAAGAAGTCAGCTTGAGATGATCGTTTCTGTTGATTGAGTATTTATAAGACTGATGTTTACCTGTATTAACTGTGATATCTTTGTGGAGGAGAAATGTCAGGGCTATATCCACTGCACACTTGAAAGGTCGCTCCCATTTCTTTTTTGTGCGCAAATGTGAGGTTCAGATTGATTTGGTAACTTGATCTCAGAAGCTACCTACTTGACAAACCTATGGCCATATTGAAATGTGTTTCTTTTGTTCAACCCTAGGAGAGGGCTTACCTGTGACGACAATAACGGCTTAGGACGAGCACTATAACGAAGACACACGACTTATGCCAATGACATGACGTAGGACTAGGACAATAACTAAGACATAAAACTTAAGACTGAGAGATGACGATGACAGACTTAACTGAGACACGAAAACTTATGACTGACAATTGACAATACCGACTTAACGACTGACAGTTAATTTAACGACCAACGGTTGACTTAACGACGACAGTTGATTTAACGACTACAGTTGAAGACTTAATCTCACACAAGATGACTTGACAACATGACCGTCTATAGCACATGACATTCTATAACATATGACTATCTATAACGGGCCGATGGTGGAGGTGGTGTCATTAAAGGACAGCAAGGGGACGGAATTACTCCTCCGAACTTTCTTTGCCAGTATGACTAGCAAGAAGTTTTCTGCGGGTGTTAGAACTTTCGAAATCATTGCTGAGAAGTTGCGGATTATAAACAAGATGGAGGACGTGTTTGAAAGTCAGCCTAGTCAGCCTAGTTGCGCTGTGATCCACTCAGAGGCTGGCTGCGTACTCGGCCAGTGGCTCGGGGCTTCGGCGAGTTTGAGACCCTTGCCCTATCCCCTCATTTTCGTCGGAAATTGATTGGGATGCATGCGATATTATTAAATGAAATAATCGGGATAGATTGCGAGCGAGAGAAGGGCTAAGTAACTAAGCCCAAAGACGGTATCAAGTGAAATGAACCAGCGCGTTCACATTAGCATGCCGAACCGCTCAGATTACTACACTACGCGGCGAAAAATCTTAGGTAAGATTTTCCCTACCCCCTCCCCCCCTTCCCCTCCTCCCACCACGTAAGGTCATGTAGAGATTCAGGTACTCCCCCCCTCTCCTAAACGCCTTTGCGTTATTATTGAACGCCCCTTTAAAGGATGACAACGTCATGTGAATATCACTTGTTCTAGCCGTGGGTTGTGTTCAGGCCGCACAACTGCCTTCTACGCACTGGTCTCCCCCCCCCCCCCCGGCGCCACTGCTGATACTGACGGTGGGTCTGCCTGTCTGCCTCCTTTCCAGATTCGACATCGTCCGCCGTGGTAACAACCCACCCGGCTTCCGGCGGAACCGCACCGCCGTGCATCTGGACAGGACCGTCGCCGTCAGCCCCAGTTCCACCATGAGGCTGGTCGGGGCGGTCCTGCACCGAGGAGCGGACCCTACCAGCGGCCACTACCGGGCCGTGATCCCGGCCACGGACGGCAACACGATTTGGCTCTGCGATGACAGCCAAGTACGGCCGTACCACCGCCCGGCCCAGACGGAGGTGGTTTACGCCGTGTACGAGGATGAGCCTCCACCACCATTCTCGTCTCCGCTCACCCCACCATCACCACCACCACCACCGTCTTCGTCGTCGCCGCCGCCACCACCACCACCGTCCGTTTCGCCGCCACTACCACCACCACCACCACCACCACCGTCGTCTCCGCCACCTCCACCCCCTGCCACCCCCTGGGGGTTGGAGTGGCTCGAGGACGCGGTGGTTCCGGCTCCAGGACGTGATCGTCTGCGGCGCCCCCTCTCCGGGCCACCGGCCTTAGTGGCGCTGGAGGAGGGGGGCCAACAACGTTGTAAGTATAGGTGTAACAAAATCACTTGGTGTTAGGGAGATTTGTTTCAAGTGACAGTAGCTGGAGACGGTTTACACCAGTCGACAGGCGAACTTTGTAACGCCTAAATTTCGAAATCCCGATTCTGATTTCCATAGCAATACCAGTGGCATCGTAGTGGGGCCGTATTATGTCTGATCAAAGAAGGACTTTGATTCAGGCGCGGATCCAGGAGCCACTTTTTTTTGGTGGGGGGGGGGGGGGGGGGCAATGTACCACAGGCGAAAAGTTCGGCGGGTTGCCTAAATTTCAGGCGCCCTTCGAGCGCCTTGGCAGCGTCTTGGGGGGGGGGGGGGGGGGGCAAAACCCCTTTGCCCCCCCCTTGTATCCGCGCCTGCTTTGATTTCAAGATTTAGATCTTACAAAATCATGTTTTCATGATATCTCGCCGCTACTGTTACGGCTAGCCAAGCTCCGAACACACATTGGATTGACCAGATTTCCAGGCCTTTGGTGCAGTAAGTGACCAGCGCGATTCTTTTGTTGCAGTCCTCTTCGAGATGGCCGCAGAAGCGGAACGCCGAGCAGGCAGCGGATGGACATCATGGCGTCCTGTCGGGCCAACGTCTGGTGGGAGTCATGCTCCGGGCCCGGGAGAAACTGGACGTGAGCAGCGCGGGCGGCCGAGGCCGGGCCGCTCGGCGGCTGCAGGAAGCCATCACCCGTCACACGTCGTGAGACGGCTGGGCCAGGCGCTCCGCACTGTTTATAACTTTTTAGTGGTTAATTATTACCGAACACGGCCGAAATTTCGAGGACTTGTCCGGGACCACATTAGCCACCCGGGCAATTGGTCGCAAGTCAAAATCCGGAACCGCGCTCTTTTTATCGGTGTTTTAGTGTCCGGCTAGGCCGGGCGCCTGTGGCGCGAAAAGTGGCCGCCCCGCGGGAGCCGTACCAGTGCCCCACGGGTCAGTGTGAAGTGTGAAGTGAAGTGCTCCGCCCCGTCTAGTGAAGATATCTAGTGCCAGTGTCCAGTGTTTGTCTGACGACTCCCCACATGGGGCCGCCCCCGCACAACTTGTGCACCCCAGGCGGTCTCGCCCCACCCCACTCCACCCCCAGCCCTGCCTATGGCCCGGGCAACTCGTGTCCGGAGCGGTACCCAGATCAGGTTCCCGGCTAGAGCAAGTCAGGGCTACCACTGTGCACACCGGCAAAAAATAGGTTAGGAACCCCATTCCCGGCATGGGCTGCGGTGCGTGCAGCAACGTGCCTTGCCCCCTCCCACGCGGCCGGTGCAGTACCGCAAACAGTAGCCCCCCCCCCCCCCCCCTGATCCCCCCGTCCCTTCCCTCGCCCTGGCCGACGGAAAACCCACAGGCTCGGCAGCTGATGCCGGATGCGTGCGGGAATAATAAGCCGAAGTGCAGAGAAGACAGGACCGTCGGGGACATACCTGCGGACGCAGCCTGCTCCGACGCCCCCCCCCCCTTCCCCTTCGCCGCCCCGCACAGTGCGCGGCACCAAGAGCTGTCGCTACTCCCTGCAGGTGCCGGACCTTCTGCGTGCGGAAACAGCAAGCCAGAGCGCAGAGAAGAGCCGACAGAGCCATCACCGCGAGACACCCCCCCCCCCCCCCCCCCCCTCTTCTTCTACCGGCCCACGCAGGCCCACCACTCTACTCTACCCGCTCCACATCAAGCTCTATCCTCCACTGAAGCATCCACGGGCGCTGCCGCAGAACTCCAGATAAGTGTATCCTAAGGTTCTGGTGATGGTCTCCACCAGGGAGGGGGTGGGGAGGCTGCACAGGGACAGGTGACGACGACCGGTGTAAACTGGAGCTCCCATAACGAGCAAACCTCGGCGCTAACCCGGCGCCCAGCGCCCATACAGCGCGACGAAGAAGGAACCAGGAGCTAAAGCTTCGGCGGTATCGGCCAGACCAACGCAGAAAAGTCGGGAGGATAAGCGCGAAGACATGGAGGACGCAAAAAGTCGGGGCAAAAAGAAGCGGGTGCCGACGAAGATCTATGCGCCCCCCGCCAGGAGGGCGGGTGAGCCGGAAATTATAACCACTACTACTAACCCCCTCTCTCCCTCTAGCGGCCAGTGATCGCGTGGAAGGGGTGCATGTTTGAGGTTGTTTTCACGACGCGGGTACATGCTGGAAGCGCAGGAGGCCACACTGGCGGAAGTCACGCCCCCGTCAGTATGCAGTTGCGAACGCCGTGGTTCGGGCCCAGCCCAGCCCGAGCCACGGCCAGCCGGGCCGGAAAGCGGCCTAAGGCTTTAACCAACCAACGTCTGGTGGCCCAGTGCCGTGCTTGGGCTGCGGCCAGGTGCAGCGGTCACGATGGCACTGGGTCCACCACCACCGGACGTGTCCAACAACAACGCGAGTGTGCCTGTAGTGTAGTGGATCCTGTCCAGCCGTGTGCGCCATCCGTGCGTCCTGTTCGTTTTCATTCATATTGTTGTAGCAGCCGACTTTGTTGCTCATTATTTAGTCCAAGAGATCGGCTTTCGGACCGCCGCGGCCCAAACTTTGCAATGAGTTTCTCTCTCCCACACCCCCTCCTCCCCCCCTCCCGCCCTCTCGCGGGCTGCCTGTCCAGGGTTCGATTTCCTTCCGGTCCGACCATGACCCACACGCACCATGCGCGTCTTGCCTGGACGCGGACACTCGTGTGACGTTCGCCGTGGCGGTGCACTCGCCGGAGGGAAGGGAGGCCTCAGTCTCTGTCCGGCTATGCCCGGCCTTTGGCTCAGTCGGGCCGGGCCATCTTAAGATAGAAGACCTTTCAGCCGTGTTATCCTCCTTCTCATGCACCTCCATGCCACATTCTGGGGTGATTTACTTTCGGAGGAGAGACGTGACAAGATTGCAAAAAACGAGCTTCTCTCACCAACTTCAATTGATCGGTGTCGCTAACTTATATCTGAGCTTTCTGAAATGTCCATCACTAACTTCGTTTGAACACATCAATGTAATAACTATTGCATGACCGCCCCTTGCCCCTTTCTACGCTGATTGGTGGCTCGTGCTGGCCTCGTGCTCCCCCCCCCCCCCCTCCCCGTTTCCTCACAGACACACCCCGTCAACCCCTGCGAGTGCGAAATACACATGGAAATCAATGGAAGTATCTAAAAACTGGAGAAATTGTCGTGGCGTTTTGCTGCAAACAATGAATGTTTGGTTCCCTACCTACTGCAACTTTAATTTCCGTAGACAGCATTTCGTCCCTGTATCCCACGCCTAGATTCGCCACCCATGTAAGGAAAGTTTCTAACACCACTCTCAGCTGTTTGCTACGCCCGCACGTGCCGATCAAGGCGTCAGTAGTGCAAGACGCGTGCGGGGCAATGGAACGCCTCACACGGTGTCAGTTTTTCGACGGGGCCCAGGAAAAGTTTGTGAACTGGGATCGCCAGGGAAAAGGGTACAACCTCAGCACCGCTACGCTGGTAACAGAATCGATCTGCGATGGCGCCTCTACAATTCAGTGAAGTGTGAAGCGTCGTGTGTGTGTGACGAAGAGCTCGGGGACGACAATAACGGCTTAGGACGAGCACTATAACTATGACACACGACTTATGCCAAAGACATGACTTAGGACAATAACACATAAAACCTAAGACTGAGAGATGACGATGACAGACTTAGCTGAGACACGAAAACTTATGACTGGCAATTAACATTGCAGACTTAACGACTGACAGTTGATTTAACGACTACAGTTGATATAAGAGACTTTAACAGACTTAATCTCACACAAGAGAACTTGACAACATGACTCTCTATAACCTATGACTATCTGTAACATATGACTATCTATAACGGGCCGGTGGTGGAGGTGGTGTCATTAAAGGACAGAAAGGGGACGGAAGTAAACTCCTCGAAACTTTCTTGGCCAGTATGACTAGCAAAAAGTTTTCTGCGGGTGTTAGAACTTTCGAAATCATTGCTGAGAAGTTGCGGATTGTCAACAAGATGAAGGACGTGTTTGGAGTAATGTGAGAAGACGCTGGAAGGCCCTCCAAGATGCTCATGGTAGAGAGGAAAAAAAAGCTGACGTTAGCTGACGGTTGAAATTCAGAACTGACTCCATGGGTGACAGCACGTGGCAATCGAAACAAAAGCAATGCAGTATGACATTCGCAATGAAGAAAATGCCAGCGAGCCTACATTAAGAAAATGAACCCCACAGAAGCAAAACGCAACCGTCATAGCTGGAACCCTGATGGCTTGGTCCACTTACAAAATGGGATCAACAGACTTTGCGAGATAAAGTGCCTATTTACACTAGGAAATATGAAGCCTGCTGATCATGACAGCAAGATGACCACAAAACAAGCACAATTTACAGCATTTTTTAATACTTTGTATCAAGCGTAAATTTATCGCTGAACTTTCTTTGAAATCTATTTGACAAAAAGGATGTTTGCAGTTAAAACAACATTTCAAACATATATTCTAGCTAACGTC